>JAPQWV010000029.1:11121129-12362258 GCA_027422505.1 Craterostigma plantagineum
AAGGTGGGGCAGCCGCAACAAGCAGCTGAGTCATACGTCGCCCGTCACCTGTTCGGCAAAATTCCTCAACGAAGGAAGGCGAAATTCAAGGAAGAAAATATGTTTTTCTCGTTGTTATTTACGCTTCTTGTCGTGTTGATGTTTCCTATGAGTAGCTAAATCCCGTAGTATTTGAGGTTAGATGAACCCTAGCGAGATCGTACGAATGTTGAACGTATTATTGATATGCTTTTATTACGACTCAGTTACGATTTATATTATTGTTTTGATTATGTCTATGTGATCAAAACAATTTTTGGGTAGTCGCAAGCTACACTCAAGAGAGGAGCTGGCGGTTAGACCACTCGTAGGCGAGCGGAATAAAGCCATCGCTAGAAATAGGTTGGCTACCCCGTCGGATTAGAGTCAAATCTAATAGAGAGATTTATCGTATTTTTATGCTGTCTGCGATTGTGTAGTTAGGGAAGCTTGCCCAGCTATTGAAGAGGTAGATTAGTTGTTTACGATTATAGTAAGGCGCAGTTTCGTCAGCTATAGAGACTCGTACGCATGTTATAGGAATCTCCACGGTCTAGTCATGTTCATGAACAATAGATATTTCCTTCGGTCGAGCTAGGGGGATTCGAAGTATCAAATACTTTGCTTTTAGAAAGTCGTTCCAACCCGTTATAGCTATTTTATCAGATTTTTATTTTTTTGTTTATCGTTTATTAAGTTTATCGTTATTATATTCGTCTCAGACCATAAATATTCACTAGGATATTTAAATGATGGTTTTCTAAAGTAGATAGTTCCTTTGGTTCGATACTCGAATACTTACCGCTTCTGTACTACTATCGATAGGTACACTTGCCTATTGAACATATAATAGTTCGTAATATTCGTTTTATTTTTATTGCTCGATCTGCTCGATCACCGGCCAATTGGGAGGAGTTCAAGCGAGAGTTCAAGCCCAACCCAGCAATACCGCATTGGTGTCGCGTGAGGTGGTGCGGAGGTTGAAGCTGACCGGGAGCGTACGCGACTACGTGAGACAGTTCTCTTCTCTAATGCTCGACATTACGAATATGTCGGAGCCAGACATGTTATTTAATTTTATGTCGAGGATCAAAGGTTGGGAACAGGCCGAGTTGGCACGCCAAGGTGTGCAAGACCTTACGGCGGCCTATGCGACGGCTGATCGGCTCGTGGAGTTTAGGCCGATCGAGGAGCAAGTCATGGCGAGTGAGGCCGTGGCTACTACATCCATGAAGACCAATAAGGGGAAGGAGACAAAGAGGAAAAAGGGACTGGACAAGAAGGGAAAGGAGGTAGCGCCCATGGCAGAGGCGACGGGCGGGTGCTACGTCCGCGGCGCGATGGGGCATCGGGCGAGACAGTGTCCGAAGGGCATGTACGCACAGGCAGTGGCCATAGTAGTCGAAGACGGTTCGACTGAAGGGGAAATCACGAGGATGGCCCCACTTCGGCTCACTACCCTTCGATGTGCGCCTTCTACTAAAGACCTTTTGTTTGTGAAGTGCAGGGTCAACTAGATTGAGGTGTTCGAGCTTGTCGACACGGGCGCAACTCATACGTTCATGGCAAGTCGACTAATTGAGTATATCGGACTTGGCGTGCACTTACACAAGGCGACGATCAAGGCCTTTAACTTCCAGGCAACCAAGGTGAAAGGCGGCACGATCGGTGCTTCGCCTTAGCGGCAGTCGGAGTTGCCGCCGGCGCACGCCTAAGGGGCAAGCCGTCCGGCGGTGGGCAACAGACCCCCTAGCCCCGCTGTAGATCTGTCCGTGCTTGGCAGTTGACAAGAATGAATCGATCTTACGGCGATCAAGATGGATGACTTCGACCTGATCATGGGGCTAGACTTCTTGAGGGCACCGAAGGTGACGATCTACCCTTCGAGCCATCAAGTCCTTATTGGAGACGGATGTGGGCGAGTTGATGGGGTCAACGAGGATGTGGTGCCACAATACTGGCAAGTGTTTTAAAACGCGTGTAGCGCAACGCGTCGCGTTTCAGTGCAGATAGCGCGTAGCGTATTGCGTAAGTATTTAGGACAAGCCATTTATTACGTTAAGAAACATAATTATAGCAAATTATTAATCATATACACATTATTCAGTAAGCTTTATATTCCAAACAACAATAATATACATAAAAATATATTAAACACTTCATGTACGTAAGATTTAAATGATTTTTTAAATCTAATTTCACCCACATCGAGTTGAGCAGCATAAAAACTACCAAAGATACCTGGTACTCCCTCTGTCCTTGTGGTGCGGTTTTTAAGAAACTGAATATTTTAATAATATAGTACAATTAGAAGGTAAAAAAGGGTATATTTTGACACGTATTTTAAGAATATTTAATATTATTATATTGATTTTTTCTGATGGTTTTTACTAAATAAGGAAATGTATAAAAGATAGTGGGACGCCCAAATCTGTAAAATGTACAAAAGTTACTGGGGACGGAGGTAGTAAAATTTTAGGAAATCTATCTCAAAAAATATAGTATTTAGAAAATTATTCTTACGAATACAGAAAAATATAAGATATACATGTCATTTTGATCGTTGCTATGAGTAAATTAGTTAAATTTATTTATTTTTATCACGAAGGTTACATTAAATAATTGGCATTTTATGATGGAAGTAATTTTAGAATTAGAAAAAAAATTAAAAAATAAAATAAAAAATGTCAATCATAAAAGGACTGTCACGTCACAATAATATTTCTTAAAAAAGAAATGACACAATAAAAGAAAAGAACTGTCCGCTCGCCGTCAATCAGCTTCTCTGCCTACGGTCTCAATAATTATGTCTGACGTTATTTTTTTTGCGCAGTGTCGCATTTTGATCTGAAATTACACGCGTTGAAACGCGCGACATTATGCTTTTTTAAACACTGGTACTGGCATGGGAAACGAGGGCTTCCTACGGGATGCCGATGTCAACGAGGACGTCGACTTTCTCCAAGGCGGAGAATGTTACACCCTTAAGTGCCATTATGTGCGGGTCCAAGGTGGACTAGTTGGCGGGGTCAAACACTTGGACATTTCGACCCAAGACGCATGATCGGAATTTGGCGAGGTAACGGTGGACTCGACCGGAGCAGGTGAGTTCGGCACGGTGGCCGACCAGGCAGGTGGCCTGACCGGGCCGTGCACTCACATTGGGATAAGGGCGTGCGGGAACCTCGTCAGGGTGTACGAGAGTTGGCGCGCATGGGAGTTAGACGATGTGCGGGGATCTCTTGGCAGGCATGTGCGAGGCTTGGCGCGTGAGGCTGGGGCAGCGCGCTGATGGGTGCGACACGATGCGCACCAGGGCAAACCAGCGCGCGCGCATGCGAGCCGACCCGAACGCTGAGGTTCGGCGGTGCGAAGACGGGTGGTGGTCCGGCGAAGGGTCACGGCAGCAGCGACGACGGTGGTCGGCGGCGGCACTAAGGTGACAACTGCTGAGCTGGGACGGCGAGGCCGGACTTGGTCCACGCGGTGCGGACCAAGTTGGTGTGCGATGGAGCATGCGTGCGCGGCTGCGAACCATGGGCGTGGACGAGGCAGCTGCGACATGCTAAGTCCATGGAAGCTTCCAAGAAGGGTTTTGACTCAGCACAAAGGTTTGATATCTTTGAGGGATTTAGATTTGAATATTTACTATATTTAGGAGATATTCAAGTAAGATATGGGAGATCTTTTTGGGGATCTCTTACCAAGTCAAAAGGAGGCTAGAGAGTTATAAATAGGGGTATATTATGGTTCAGTCCCTAAAACACATTTTTCAATATGGTTCAGGCCCCTTTGTAATTTCATTTCGACCCAAGGACCTATTTACTGAAAAAGACTAGTTTGAAGGACCAACCACATTATAAATGACCTTTTTATCCTTCACATTTGCCGAATTTACACCCATGTGCCATCGTCTCTTTCAAACGATGAATTCACAAAGCACGTCAACGAAGATCAAAATTTACGATCTAAAAGCCGGCTCAGTCTCGAGGTTAATGACCGAATAAGGTTAAATTGTGATAATTTCCCATGGGTGTCAATAATCAATGAAAATTTTTGAAGTTTGTAATGGAATAATGTATTAAAATTAATTCGAAAATCTCGTTGAAACAAGGGAAAATCTGGACTTTAATGACCGAATAAGGTGAAATTGAGTCGTGGGTCTTAATATTCAATAAAAATATTGATGTTAATCGCTAAGAAGTTTGATGCGGCCCATGATTGAACTTTTGCTAATAAAACGCTCGCTAAGTAACAATTTATGCATTCTGGATAACAATTTATGCATTATGGGTAACACTTTATGCTTTCTGGGTAACGCCTTATGCATTCTGGGTAACAGTTCATGCATTCTGGGTAACAGTTTATGCATTCTGGATAACACTATGCATTCATCTCTTCCAAACGATGAATGCACAAAACACGTTCAACAAAGACCAAAATTTATGATCTAAAAGCCGGCACAATCTCGACGTTAATGATCGAATAAGGTTAAATCGATGATAATTTCCCATGGGTGTCAATAATCAATGAAAATTTTTGAAGTTTATAATGGAATAATGTATTAAAAGTAATTCGAAAATCTCGTTGAAACAAGGGAAAATATGGACTTTAATGACCGAATAAGGTGAAATTGATCGTGGGTCTTAATATTCAATGAAAAGATTGATGTTAATCGCGAAGAAATTTGACGCGGCCCATGATTGAAGCTTGTGCTATTAAAACGCTTTCTAACAATTTATGCATTCTGGTAAAAATTTATGCATTACTATAACACTTTATGCATTCTGGATAACAATTTATGCATTCTGGGTAACAGTTCATGCAATCTGGGTAACAATTTATGTATTATGGGTAACACTATGCATTCTGCATTGCCAAATGGCACCTGCACCTTGTGGAGTATAAATTTCGATCTAGAATTCAAATGACCTGCATTCAAGCTCCCTTGACTAGCCAAGTTAATTATGTATAACTTTTATTCTTTACATTATTTCTGATTCGAAATACATTGACCTAAAAAATGTGCCCGAAAAAGATTTACGAGTGCTTAGGAATGTTGTCCAAAAATTTGGTGTTTTGTGTATCTGATACTTATGTGTAGGATGTTTCTTTTGAATAAACTTCGCTTCTGTTGCTGAAAATATATGCGTGATTCTGGTAAAGCCCTATGTTATTTACTAATTTCCTGCTGTAACTGTTTAACACTGATAAGAAACAACTAAAGAAGAGAAAAAACAGAAAATGATATGTAGGTAACAAGGGAACACAACACGAGTAACAGAATACATAGTCAAAATAAAAATTTAAGACGTACTTAGTTTACTTTATGATTTTCAATTTTATATTGCAAACACGCTACATTCACTAAAATATATAAAATTACGAAGTTCTAGATTAAATATACTAGTTTATGTTGTGATTTTCGTGGATATTATGTTGGCATTAAAGAAATTTAAGTATATAGTACGGAAAATAAGTAGCACTCTTCTTGAAAGGATGATCATGCTCTTAAGAAATCGATTCTACGTACTCAAAACATTGCGAATATAAACTAGTAATTGTTTATTACAATCCACATGGTCGACCTAACATAAATGATTCAACAAAATTAATGACATCTTCAATTAATCTTAAACGTAAACCCTATGTTGTTTACTGATTTCCTGCAGTAACAGTTTAACAATGATCAGAAACAATTGAAGATGAGAAAAAAACAGAAACTGATATGTAGGTAACAAGGGAACACAATACGAGTACCAGAATACATAGTCAAAATAACAATTTAATATGTAAGTAGTTTACTTTATTATTTTCAAATTTTATATTGCAAACGCGCTATATTCACTAAAATATATGAATTTATGAAGTTTTAGATACGATATATTAGTTTAGTTATGATTTTCGTGGAGATTATATTGGAATTGAAGAAGTTGAAGTATATAATACGGAGAACAAGTAGCACTCTTCTTGAAAAGATGATCATGCTTCTACGAAATTGATTCTACTTACTAGCCACGTTGAAGATATGAACTATTAGTTGTTTATTACAATCTAGATGGTCGACCTAACATAAATGATTCAACAAAATTAATGACATCTTCAATTAATCTTAAACGTAAGCCATATGTTGTTTACTGATTTCCTGCAGTAACAGTTTAACACTCATCAGAAACAATTGAAGAGGAGAAAAAAACAGAGACTCGTATGTAAGTAACAGGGCAACACAATACGAGTAACAGAATACATAGTCAAAATAACAATTTAATATGTAAGTAGTTTACTTTATGATTTTCAAATTTTATATTGCAAACGCGCTATATTCACTAAAATATATAAATTTACAAAGTTTTAGATAAAAATATATTGGTTTAGGTTATGATTTTAATCACAAACCCTAATTCACAAACTATAGTAATTCTATTTACACATATATTTAACACTTACACATATTGGGTACGAATTATCTATGCTTGATTTTACTTAGACTCCCGCCCAAAATTCATCTCATTCTGGTTTTCCCGCCCGAAATTTCACCGAGAATTTAGTAACAAATTTAGTCAACACAGTAACAGGAGCGCATATACTAGTAACAGATCCTGGGAATTTTACATATCGGCCAAAATGAAAAAAAAATACACCCAAATTTATAGGGTCGATCGTATTTTCGCAAAATTAAAAGATGAACATCGGACGAACGAGCAAACAATGTGCCGCACCGAGCTTCCCATACTATGGGTACTTCGAATATATACATATTAGATGTAATGTTGCCAAAAATGGCTTTGAATTCATCTTATTTTCGCAAATTAGAACCCTACACATGGTACAATTAATTGCAGTTTAATAACGGTTCTGATACACCTAGTAACGGATTTGATACTCCGAGTAACAGATTTGCAGTTTTGACACAGTAAAAATATACCCAAATTATTGGCGTCGACCGTATTTCGCGAAATTAAAAGGTGAACATCGGACGAATGACCAAACAATGTGCCGCACCGAGCTGCCCATACTATGGGTACTTCGAATTTATACATATTGGATGTAATCGTTGCTCAAAACGGTTTTGATTTCATCTTATTTCGCCAATTAGAACACTAAAATAAAATTCATTACAAATCTGACATCTTGCGTCGTCAATACCACAATATATCCTACCTTACACGCCAAAATTGGTTGGTTAATGGACACTCGAAATTTTGGATCTCGATTTACTGTAAAAACGAGATCCATAAAATAAATATTCTTTGTTGTAACAATTTTCTACATCATAGTAACAGATAAGGGATGGAAAATAACACTTTACCAGGCGTTTATAACAATATAGTCTAACAGCATAACAGAAAGTCGCCGGAAAATAACACTTAGTTCAGTATGTTAGGAAGGGTATTTTCGTCAATACATATATTAATCCTTATCTTTGCCATTTTTGAAATAGTTGGCCTTTAAACTAATGAGGCTTCTGGCAGGTACTGAACGCTTTACAAAGTTGCTGAGCAGGGACTGGTTCGAAATTATCCCTATAGAGCCTCATTTGAGCTGCTCAAGGGAATCAAAAATTTGAGAAGATGGATAGAGAGAGCCATCTTCGAGAGCAGACAAGTCACAACATCGAGTCTTTCGCGCAAAGATTCGAAGGGGTCGCGTTGAGGCATTCACGAGCGAGTGAGGTGAGTGATTAAGATCCCAAGGGACACTTAGGATAACCGTGTTTAGCTTAGCCTAGGTAGTTTGATTGGTCCGAAGCGAGGTCGAGCCTTGTTCGGTGCCGCACGGGTTTGAGTTATCATATTGTGTACGTTTTGTTTGTTGATGAATAAAACGGGGCTAAGTCGAGGAGCGAACCTCGGCGAGTCCCCTTAAATTTACGTGTATTGTTCCGTTTCAGCTTTACAAGGCAGTGTGACGTGTTTGGAAGCTTATTGTGACCAAGGTGATATACGCGTGGGCGGGGATCGATTGGAAACGAGCCGGCTGTGAGTAGAGCTGTCGAACGGGCCGGCCCGCCCCGACCCGCCCCGCCTCAACCTGCCAACATAACGAGCTACTAAACTAGTAGCCCGCCCCGACCCGCCGCGAGATGGGGGTTGGTGGGCCAGCCCGCTATATTTTTGTTTGTACTTTCTTTATTTTTCTAAAATATTTGTGTTTTTTTTCGCAAATAATGCTTAAATTAATAATATTTTTGGAATAATTAACTAATAAGTCATTTATAAATTAAGTTCGTAACGAGATTAATCATAATTAATCACTAATAAATATTATTTATTAATATTTAGCATTAAAAATGTTTATAGTATATATACATAATAAAAATGAAAAAATAAAAATTACTGGCGGGCCAGGCCTCCCCGACCCGCCTTAACCCGCAACCAAACGGGCTAGCCCGTTTCGGCGCGCCTTTAAACGGGCCGGGAATTGGTTGGCCCAACCCACCTATTTTTCATGGCGGGCGGGCCAACCGACGGGCTCGGCCCGTTTTGACACCTCTAGTTGTGAGGGCGCGGTGCAAAAATAATTTCGAAAATTGTCTAAGTACCAGATTCGTAACATTCATATCACTCCTAATTTTTTATTTACTGTACTTATGCCTCTACAACTAATATTCTTTTTATATATTTAAAAATTATATTTCATGTTAAACAATAAAAATTATATAAATTAAAATAACTTCAATATAATTATTTTTAAGCAGACACATTGGGTGTACAAAAAATACTAATTTACATAAACAATATGTACTCTTCTCGTAGCTTTCGTAAAGAAAACTATCCACCTGTTATATAAATTGTATAATTAAACTGAATATGCTTAATTATTTTGTTAGTCCCGTAAGTTAGGGTGGTTGGCATTGTAGGGACATTTATTTTACGGATTCGCAATATAGGGTCTTTAACTTTCGAAAAGTAAGCATTGTTAGGACAATATGCGCCCCGATCCGGTATTTTGAGCCAAACCCGCTGACGTGGAACCTGACCCGGTGACATGTATGCTTACTCACAACACAGATTACCGACGGCATTTTGCGACGGATTATCCGTCGCTAAAGGGTTAAAAAATAAAAAAGAATAATAAACAGACTCCGTCCTGAAAAGGATATAGATTAGCGACGGAATTTCTGCCGCCAAAGTGTGTGACGGACGTAGCAACGGACTCTCCGTCGCTAAACAAATAAAAAGGATACAGTCGGACGAGGAGTTGCAATTCAGGTTTTAACCACTTAAAATTATACGATCTTTTAGTTTTCCTCTAATTAGATCGAAACAGTTTCTGGGTATTCGTTTTTGCATCGTTAAATCAAATCATCTATGACTATAAACCCTAATTTCTGTAATTATAAGCTATGAAGATGAAGAGTTTCTGTGAAACTGTTCTTCATAGGTAACACACTAAGGCACCATATAGAAACCGTATAGGGTACCGTATAAACACGTGACATGGTACGCAATACGCACATAAAAAGGTACGGCAAGACTGTGGTACAAACAGTAATGCGGCACCAATGTGTAAAAATTTCTGACATAGGTACTGATTGGTAGAATTTTTATTCCATTGGGTATTTTTCTATGGATGTCACTTATATCTTTCTAAATCAGGCCCCATCGTAAGTTCCCTTTTGAGTTCAGGCCCCCTTCACAATAACTATAGTTTTAAGGACCAAGGATAAATAAAATTCAACATAAAGGACATAATCAATGATTTGACGAAGATGCCCCTTGTAGGGTTGTATAAAGAGGTATGAATTGCTATAATTATGTTACCAGATGTTATTCAAATGGTATCAATCAAAAAAATTATTTCAACGATCGATTTGCGCTAAATTTTCGAGCATACTGGGCACAAAATCAATTTTGATGTGTAATCGACGATATCAATGATATTTACGTTGTCATATTTAAGATCGATGATGAATAATTTGTAGAAATTCATTTACGCAAATAAGATAAATCGAGCATGTTTTTGGTCGAAATTAAACCTAATATGCATAAATTCGAGAGACCCATAGCTTGAAAATTACGTCGCGCCTCGGTGGTGACTCAATCGTTCGTCCATCAAGATGAACGAACTGAAAGTGAAATCGCCAGAGAAAAATAGTTTATCGTTATGTGGTATCAGAAAGGCTTAAGTGGTACAGTTTCCGTACGTTTCGGTACAATAGTGGCATAAAGTGGTATAGTTACGATGAGAAGCGTTACTCGAACTGGTACGAGATATTATTCTAATTAGTATTAATGTTATATGATGTGATATACAAGAGCCGTAACGTGGTATAGGACGATAAGAAACGTTACTCGAACTTGCACGAGATATTAATTTTTCTCATTTGGTATTACTTTTGTAATATGTGGTACAAGAGAAGCATTAAGTGCTATAGAAGAGGCTTAAAGTGGTATAACAACGTTAACTGTTACTTATTCTCATTTGGTATTAGTTATATAAGACGCGGTACCAAAACAGAGTGAAGTCGTAAAACAGATGCGTAAAGTGGTATATTAGATACATAAAGTGGTACAGTAACGAACTATTACTTATTCTCAACTGGTATTAATTTTATAAGATGCGGTACGATAACAAGTAAAGTGGTATAACTACCATAAGAAGTGAAATCGCCAGAAAAATAGTTTAAATGAGTGCTCATTATGTGGTATCAGAAAGGCGTAACTGGTATAATTCCATAAGATTCGGTACAGTAGAGACGTAAAGTGGTATAGTTACGATAAGAAGCGTTGCTCGAACTGGTACGGGATACTACTTATTCTAATTTGGTATAACTTCTATATGATGAGGTACTAAGCAGCGTAAAGTGGTATAGCTACCATAAGAAGTGGTTTCCAGATGTTTTGCAGATGGTGTCAATGGAAAAAACTATTTCAACGATCGATTTGCCGTAAATTTTTTTGCATACTGGGCACAAAATCAATTTTGATGTGTACTTGACGACTCAATGGTATTTATGTCGTTAGATTTAAGATCTGTGAGGATAATTCTAGAAATTCACTTACGCAAATAAGATAAATCGAGCATGTTTTTGGTCGAAAGTAAAGCTCATATGCATAAGTCTGAGAGACCCATAGCTTGGAATTACGTCGTGCCTTAGTGGTGACTCAATCATTCGTCCCTCAAGATTAACGAACTGAAAGATAAATCGCCAGAAAAAAATACTTTAAATGAATGTTCGTTATGTGGTATCAGAAAGGCATAGGTGGTATAATTTCCACAGGATTCGGTACGGTAGAGGCATAAAGTGGTATAGTTACGATAAGAATAAGCATTGGCGTAAGTGGTACTGAATAAGCAAGTCACTTTATTTTGGGCAGGAAAGCTGAATTTCAGTATTATTTTGGGCGGGATCTTATGTAGTATATATTCATGTAATGATGTGGTACTAGAAACACTTACGTGTTACAATGATGGTTTACGCGCTAGGGTTTCTAGTTTTATGTTTTAGAGTACCGGGGCTTTGGGTGTCTTCGGGGTTACGATTAAGGGTTACTATGGTAAGTATTTGTTATATGATTGACGTAAAATGTTGGTTAAGATACATTTGTTGTAATTCATAATGGTAAGTATCAATGTGATGTAAATATAGTTGTCTATGATTTGCATTGGTGTACATTTTACATGATCAAAACCTCATTACTTGACTACTTGCATCATATTTGCATAAACGCGACAAAATCAAGGAATTTGGTAGTTTAAATACATCAAATCTAGTATTTCCATGATTTTCATTCTTCCACAACCAAAAAAACCAACTTTTATTTACGAAATTATTTGAACCATCAATATGGTACAGATAGTATATTATCTGGTATTACAACGAATTAATATGGTATTGTTTCGTAATGTATTGTTACCAGGATAGTATAAATGGTTAGCAAAATATTATTAAATGGTATAATTTACATGTGATGTGGTACTTTATAAGGATGGAGAGACCATATTCACTGACGGCCCATGAAGCTTTCGGAATGTTCTTATTTTTTGTTATGAATGGAGTATAAATTGTTACTAAACTGCCCTGAAGTGGTATAATTTACACGTGATGTGCTATTTTATAAAGATGGAGACAGTTTGACGGCCCATGAATCTTTTGGAATGTTCTTATTTTTTGTTATGAATGGAGTATAAATTGGTACGAAACTACACTGATTTACATGTGATGTGGTATTGTATAAAGATGGAGACGGTTTGACGGCCCATGAAGCTTCTGGAATGTTCTTATTTTTTATGAATGGAGTATAAATTGGTACTAAACTACACTGAATTGGTATACTTTGCATGTGATGTTGTATTGTATAAAGATGGAGACGGTTTGACGGCCCATGACGCTTCTGGAATGTTCTTATTTTTTATTACGAATGAAGTACAAATTGGTACCAAAATATTATTAAGTGGTACTATTTACATGTGATATGGTATTGTATAAAGATGGAGACGGTAATAGGCCGTGAAGCTTCTGAAATATTCCTATTTTCTGTTACGAGTGGAGTATAAATTGGTATCAAACTGTACTTAAGTGGTATAATTTACATGTGAGATTTTATAAAGATGGAGACGGTAATAGGCCCGTGGAGCTTCTGGAATGTTCTTATTTTCTGTTACGAATGGAGTATAAATTGGTATCGGACTATACTTAAGTGGTAAAATTTACATGTGATGTGGTATTTTATAAAGATGGAGACGGTAGGCCCATGGAGCTTCTGGAATGTTCTTATATTTTGTTACGAATGGACTATAAATTGGTACCAAACTATACTTAAGTGGTATAGTTTAAATGTGATGTGGTATTTTATAAATATGGAGACGGTAATAGGCCCATGAAGCTTCTGAGTATTTTTTTACGAGTGGAGTATAAATTGGTACCGAACTATATTTAAGTGGTATAGTTTACATGTGATGTGGTATTTTATAAATATGGGGACGGTAATAGGCCCATGAAGCTTCAGGGTATTTTTTTTGTTACGAGTGGAGTATAAATTGGTACCAAACTATACTGAAATTGTATAATATACATGTTATGTGGTATTCTATAAAGGGAGGAGGTTTGACGGTCCATGAAGCTTCTGGAATGCTTATTTTTGTTATTAATGGAGTGTAAATTGGTACCGAATTATACTTAAGTGGTATAGTTTATGCCTGCTGGATGCCGTTCACTCGATTCACCGACTTTCTTCTTCCCAACAACTTTTTTCTCCTTCTTCCGGCCACTTCCTTGGCGATCGACGTCGTTCTTCTTCCTAGCAACTTTCTTCTTGCCAGCAACCTTCTTTCGGCCTTTTTCTTGGCGGTCGACGGGGTTCTTCTTCGGAGCCATCGCAAGATTCGTCGATGAAGTGTCGAAATTGGCCGAGTTCGCCGATTACGGGTTCAAACGGTAGAAAATTCTTCGGGTTTTCTCGGTGAAGGGTGGAAAGCTAATGTTAGGGTTTGTGGTAGTGAAAATCGATTTCTGGTCTCAGTTCTTGTCTTAATTGGTATATACCATAAACTTTACAGATCATACCACTAAAACAGATTCATATACCACTTTATACAACGTGGGACTTAGGTCTAAAAAGTGATGTAATTTCAGGAAAAAATAAGGGTAAAAAGGTCTTTTCCTTCTGAATGGGTCCTTATCCCTAACCTAAATATTGAGTCCTTTTCCCTGTCTAAAACATAAAGGGGCCTCTGTCCTACAAAAACTTCTTAATAGGGCCTGACTTATAATTGACCCTTAAAATAATACTTGATTTTCAAATATTAATAGTTATCACGTTAATTATTCCTCAAATGAACATATTAAAATAATTTACTAAATAATATACATAAGGTTAAATATGACATTACACAACATCACCCCAGACATGACTGCGATTAAATATTTCAATATCACATTGATATGCAAATGAAATATCACATCAAAACAAACTCAGTGATGACATATCACCTTGATCCACATCACGGGGATAACCGTGATGTTGGGTCACCGGAAACTAACACCCCGTAAGGGGAATTTATCTCTAAATTCCTCATGGAATTTTAGTATTACGATTCAGACCTACAGATTTAATTTTGCAAATATACTATAAATTAATCATGTTAGATACTATACGTTATAGAGCAGCATGGATAAAAATTGGTCATATATTTCAAGTTTATTTAGCAATTCAATAATATTTCTTTCGTGATATTGTTAATCTCAAAATTAAAGTAATATATAATCAAGATTTGATTATTATATAAAATAATTTAGACATAATTAGTGTTAGGATCGGTTGTGTGTTTAGAGGGAGGGGTGAAAAAACTCTTTTTTTTTTTTTTCCGGTTCTTAGCCGGTTAAGGTTAGGTACCGGTGCTTGATATGTGTGTATGTAACTTAAGCGGAAGCAGACCGGTCAGTTTTGAACCAAGACCGGATGGAAGATGTGATTTGTGTGTGTGTTTGCGAAATACACGAATTTGTTTCTGGAAGTTCGGAGCCAAACTCCTACGTCTCCCCTTCTTCCCCGCAAGGAAGGCACCACTAGAAGACTCGGCTTTACATCCCCTGTTGCGCAACCTTCTTAGCTAGACTAACACAGTACAACTCACACAGCTATACTCAACTAACTAAACTCCTAGACACTTCTTACACAGCTTTTTATAGTCCGTCTACTTTCAAGAGCTTTTTACCCTTGAGAACAACTCACTCACTAACCAAAACGGTCTAAATGCAGTGAGGACAACACCTAAACACTTCTTGCTTAATCGCTTGTGAGCTTGAGTTTTCTCTAGTGTTTCTTGTTTTCAAAAATGGTGAAGTAGTTTCTTCATCTTGCCTCTCTCATTTTTATAGTTGGCCTTGACGTAGAAATCCGTTGAGGGATTGCTCTTTGTACCGGATAGGGCTTTTAATGTCTTTCCTCAAAATGGGTCTGTCCGGTCTTGGCAGCAGTCGCCCTGTGTAGTTTGCCTTATTCCTCATTTGGCTTAGTTTGACTTCAACTTGGTTTCTGCTGGCAGCCTTGAATAAATTGCTTGTCAGAAGCCTTCAACTTTTCTTATTTCAAATGTATTTGAATCTTGGTCCTATATGGCACATCCGGGATCTGCATTCCGGTCTGTCCTCTGGTAGCAGTCTTGATCCGGTTACTGGTTATGTCTGCTGAACTGCTGACTGGTATCCGGTTTCACTTATGTCTAATTGGTATACTCAATTAACTTGAGTCCAATCACAAAAAACTATTAATATAAATTCTATCTCGATTCCTAACAATTAGTTAAAAATCAACATTAACGCTCAATCGTTTCTGTGCGACTATACAAAAATCCATACGATTGCGATGCTAAAAGTGAATCGTAGTTCACACGGTGTATTTGATAAATCGGAGTACTGCGAGCGATTTCTTTAAATCATTACATTACATACCCCTAGTTTTGTTATTATTCGATCAGTATTGCAATGCATATTGAAGACTATGAAAATAAATGAAGTTTAGGCCACAAACTATATCAATAAAATCAATATTGTTCGATTTTTAAAATTTAGTCCGAACTAATTGGACGTTAAATATTTTTTAAAAAATAATTTGGACGTCGAAAATCAAACTTATTGCATCTTATGAAGTTAATTACATTTAACTATTAACTGTAGTAACAAAATAGAAAAAACAACTAATAATCCACATTTGTAAATTTGCCTTACAAACTTAAACATTGTATTATATTGCAGTTTTAAATTTGACAGCATTAGCTTTCGTTGGTTTGATAATGAAGGGTCTGAATTTCGGTGTTGTTTCATTGCTGGAGTTAAATAATGATGACGGATGTGTATGGCAGATGAGTTTAGAGGTATTAAATTGAATTAAATTCAATCACAATGTTACTCGTATTTTAGATTTAATATTTTATAAATAAAGGATAAATTTTAAAATAATCATGCTTAGCCGAAGGGATAGAGAGATGTAGCTTTGGCAAAAATGTTATTGGTGGTATTAAGGGGATATTCACAAAATCCCACCTTTAAATAAACATCCAACCAAACACTGCTTTAATCGTTATTTAGTATTGACTATCATGATTTCTCTAGTTTGGTGAGCGTAAATATATTAATTTATAAGTACACTTTAGGCTATTAATATTTGTTCAATAGAAATTAATTATTGCTAGAGTTTAAAAATGTCCGTAACAAATTCATCGATCAAGGTGCAAATAGTGTTGGGGGAGTGGGTTACCCACTCTACCACTCAACTCTCTATCTACTCTATTAGTAATTATATTAATTTTATAATAGCTATTAGACATGAGAGTTTGCCTATAAATAGCATCATAGAAGCTTATGAAAACACACCAAAGAGCCAAAGTAAGAGAGAGACGGAAAAAAAGGAAAAGAGGAGAAAAAAAAATAGAGGGTTGATATTTGCTCCAACTATAAAGAGTGATAGTGAGTATTTTCTTCTCTATAGATTGAGAGGTTGTAATCCCTGTTTTTACCCCAGAATAAAATTTCTACCTCGCCCGTGGTTTTTTACCCCAAGTCAAAAGGGGTTTTTCCCGTAAATTCCCGTGTTCATTTTATCCTCACAATTATTTCCAATATTATTACGCTGTCCATTTCCAACAAGTGGTATCAGAGTCAGCCCTGATTGATATTCCGATTATGCTCTGTTGTTGCAACTTTGTCTGATCTTCCACATCAGAAAGGATATCGAAAAGGTTTATCGTTATGGAAGAGTCTTTTGGCAAGTCGTGACAATCGACTGTATAAGTAAGTTCTGTCTTGGTGGCTGGTGCCAAGCGGGATAAATTGTGACCCCACCAGATCTCATCTGAAAATTTACTGAGAAGGGTAATTTTGTCTAGAAAGTTGGTCGCTACCCTTTCTGCAAATTACCTGATCAGTACTATTTGGCTGGACTGTTGAATTTCTCCAATGATAACAATGTGTGGGAAAAATGGCAGCTAAAAATGAAATTGAGAAATTCAACTGGAGAAACTACTCACTGTGGAAAATGAGGATAAAGGCAATTTTACTCAAAGAAAATTGGCTGGAGGCGATCACCGGCAGACCAACAACTATTACAAGTCATGCCAAATAGAGGAAGATGGACTAGAGGGCCATCGCCAATATTCATCTGACACTAGCAGATGACATATTATCAAGCGTCGAAGAGAAAACTAGTGCGAAAGTAATCTGAGATTGTCTAGAGAAGCTGTACCAAGTTAAATCACTCCACAGCCGAATTTTCCTGAAAAGAAAATTATACCATCTACGAATGGAAGAATCTTCTTCAGTGACCGAGCACATCAACAAGTTGAATACTCTGTTCTCTCAACTTAAAGACTTGGACTACAAATAGAGCCAAGTGAACGTGCTGAGCTTCTACTGCAAAGCTTGTCAGACTTCTATGATCAACTCGTCGTCAACCTGAGCAACAACCAAGCTGCGGGAAAACTTATTTTCGATAATATTGCAACTGCGGTTCACGAAGAAGAAAATCGGCGCAATAACGAGGAAGACAAGTTGATAATGTCCCAACAGGCAGAGGCGTTGACAGTGATGAGGGCAAAATCAGGAGCACGTGGTCCAAGCGTGAGCCGAAAACGGACAAGACCTGGAGAGTCTTGTCCAAGTGGGAGTCAAAAAAGGCAAAACCTTGTTACGAAAAATAAGAAGGTTATAAAGTGTTACCACTGTGGCAAGAAGGGTCATACGAAGAAAGATTGCTTGGCTCAAAATAAAAATACCAATGCCAAGGAAATGCCGCCAACACTACTGAAGATGAAATTGCCTTGGTGTGTGAAGACGCAACCACTACCGCTGAAAAAGGAAGATTCAACGACGTGTGGCTAATTGACACAGCAGCTACTTTCCACATGACCTCCCGAAAGGAATGGTTTCATCAATAGGAGCCAACTTTTGGAGGATATGTCTACAGCTGCAATGACCAGGCGCTGAAGATTGTCGGGGTGGGTACGACTCAAATAAAGATATACGATGGCATTGTGCGTATTATCCATGCTGTGCGACATATAAAGGACTTGAAGAATAATCTGTTGTCCGTGGAGCAACTTCATCATCTTCCTTTCAAAATTGAGTTGGAGAACAAGGTCATGAAGGTTTTCAAAGGAGCGCTGGTGGTGATGAATGGAGAAAAGATAGCTGCAAATCTATACATATTAAAGGGAGAGACTCTGCAAGAAGGGCTGGCATTCGTTGCCACGACAAGTTCAAATGAAAAGTCTACGATGACATGGCACAAGAAACTTGGTCATATCTCTGAACAAGGCATGAAAATTCTTGCGCAAAAGAATATACTTCCTGGTCTAACGAAGGTGACGCTACCATTCTGGGAGCATTGTATTGTCAGCAGGCAGCATCGCCTGAAGTTCTCCCCATAGAATTCTAGAAGCAAAGGAATTCCAGAATTGATCCCTTCTGATGTATGGCAAGCACCAGTTGCGTCCCTGGGAGGAGCCAGCTACTTCGTATCATTCACGACCACTACTCCAGGAGATGCTGAGTGTACCCAATCAAGAAGAAGGACGACGTGTTTGCTACGTTCAAAACATACAAGGCGCGAGTTGAACTTGAAATCGGCAGAAAATTAAGTGTCCCCGGTCAGATAATGGAGGGGAATATACTGGCAAAGAATCCATTGATTGCTGCAAGGTGCGGGCATCAGAAGGCAGTACATCACGGCTTACACTCCAAAACAGAATGGAGTGGCATAGCAGTTGAATCGAGCCCCATCTACTGCTATAGAGATGCAGACACCGATGGAAATGTGGACTGGTGCACCTGCAGACTATTCAAACCTCCATATATTTGGAAGTTCAAGGTACGCGATGTACCACAACGAAGAAACGACGAAGTTGGCTCCAGAGTCCAGGAAATGTCTATTCTTGGGGTACGCTGATGGAGTAAAGGGGTATTGCTTGTGGGATCTCACTGACCACAAAGTAATTATCACCAGAGATGTTATCCTCGTGGAAGATAGCGATGAGGAGCAAGTCAAAAATGATAGCAGTTCAAAAGGCGTGACAACGACTACACCGATGAAAAGAAAATTGGAGCAATATAATTCTTTCAAAGCTGAACCGGTGCACGAACTGCACAACCCAGTCGAATTTGAAGTACCGGATCTCCGGCGTCACCACACGAGCGTAGGTCGCCAAGTTGGCACTCAGATTATGAAATAGAGAGCAATCATGCATACTGTTTTCTAACTGAGGACGGAGAGCCAACTACTTTCCAAGAAGCACTGAATAATTCAGATGCGAGTCAGTGGATTTCAGCAATGCAAGAGGAAATGGAAGCTCTCTATAAAAGTAAGACATGGGAGTTGGTGCCATTACCACAAGGAGGGAAACCCATTGGCAACAAATGGGTGTACAAATTCAAGTGAAATGGTGATGACCAGGTAGAGCGCTACCGTGCTAGACTGGTTGTAAAGGGATATGATCAGAAAGAAGGGATTGACTTCAACGAAATTTTCTCACCGGTGGTTTGACTTACAACAGTCATGGTGGTCTTGTCAATGTGTGCTACATTCGACTTGCATCTTGAGCAACTGGATGTTAAAACGGCCTTTCTCCATGGTGACCTGGATGAAGAAAGATATGCTTCAACCAGAAGGTTTCGAGGAACAACGAAAAGAAGATCTGGTTTGCAGATTGATCAAATCTCTCGACGGGCTCAAACAAGCACCTCGATGCTAGTATAAAAGATTTGACTCCTTCATAATGAGTCTTGGCTACAACATGCTATATTATCCTTGTGCGTGTTTCAAGAGATTTGGCGATGATGATTTCATCATGTTGCTGTTGTACGTCGACAATATGCTGGTAGCAGGACCCAACAAAGGTCGTATCGTAAATTTAAAGACTCAACTGGCCAGTGAATTCGAAATGAAGGACTTGGGGCCAGCAAAAAAATCCTTGGTGTGCAAATATCTCGAGACAGTAAATTTAAAGATTTGGCTTTCCCAAAAGAACTATTTAAAGAAAATCTTGTGAATGTTCAACATGCAAGATAGTAAGCCAATATCTACCCCTCTTGCTGCTAATTTCAAGCTATCCTCCGAGATGTGTCCTACCGATGAAGACGAGAGGATAGAGATGTCTCGATGCATCGGCGGTAGGAAGTCTAATGTTCGCAATGATCTGTACTAGACCAGACATTGCCCATGCAGTGGGAGTTGTTAGTCGATACATGTCAAACCCTGGTCGGGAGCATTGGACTGTGATAAACGTATTTCACTACGTTTATCGTAGCATTTACATTTATTCGCCATATTTACACTTCTTTCGACATTGAAGGATCTTAGGACGGCTCTCAGGCGAAAAGGAGCGAAACTGAGGCAAAGCGAAGCAAGTATGAAGAAATCGGTCGTGACATATTGCACTAGGCGTGACAAGAGGCAGAAAAGGAAGCCAAGCGATGCAGAGCACAATCACGGCCGTGAAGCCCGCCTGAAAAGTAGCAACGGACTAAAAAATTCATATCTCTCAATCTATACCTCGGATTGAGAATCCCGTTTGTCAGAATGGCAAATCTTCTATCTATGGTTAAATTTCAGGTCAACCGGACATCGTTTACCCCTCCATCTGAGACAAATACGAAACTGTCGCAAAGCTGTTGAAAGTGTCACGGCCGTGACAGTACTGCACGAGGCCGTGACGCACGACAGTGAGCTTATTTTGTGCCCCGAGAGTGTCACGGCCGTGACTTATCATGTCCCAGGCCGTGACCTTGTCCAATTTCACTATAAAAAAAAGCCCAACTTCAACACAGAAAGAGGGAACACTTACCAGATACTAACCCTAAACCCTCAAGAGACGAAAAAGAAGCCTTGAAGAACAAGGAATTACAACCCGGAGCGCGAGAGACGGATCAACGATGCAATCACGCCGAATTGAACGAAGAACGAGGATTCATCCGTGCTACCATCGCAGATCATCCGTACATCAAGATCATGAGACTTTCTTCCTCGTTCCTTATTTCTTTCGTTGTTTTCCCGTTAATTATGAGTAGCTAAATTCCCTTTGTGTTTGGGATTAGATGAACGCTAGGTTATTTCATATTTAAGACATGTGTTTATCGTGACTCGTGTTATGACTATTTATCTATCTATGAATTTGTTTCGTCGGTTTAATATGTCAATGTGTTAAAGTGATCGTGTGGAAAATCGTTTAGGGCAACAGCTAAACAACGATTAGGCCGTTCGTAGAAGACAGGATTCGAGTATAGGACGAAAGCAAAGACTCGATCCTCGCCGTTAGTAATTACTGAATTTAGATCCCTGCGAGCGTTTAGGGTGACAGAAAACTCGTGAGCGGGTAGGAAATTACTGCGATCTAGTCAGAATCACGTAGAAGCGATTTACTCATTGTCTTAGCCGATAGTACCTAGCGGGATTCGAATCCCAAGCACATCTCTATTATCTGAAAGTTCTCACATCAGTTTGGGCGTGTTCTTTGAATCTCTAGTTGAGTTAGGAGCGATCTGTTAGGTTAATTCGTAAAACAATCTGTTTATTTTATTTAGGCTAGATGTCGAGTCGATAGGTCACTACTAGTACTAAGTTTATTCCTTGTGTTCGATACTCGTTTACTCACTTTACAGCACTACAAACGATAGGTCCACTGCCTACCGCACGTTGGTTATAGTAATTAGGTATTCGTTTTATATTATCGCTTGTCGCACTTGCAAATCATATTAGCACACCACGTGTCGATCAGAGTGCTGTTAAGAGGATTCTCAGATATATCAAAGGAACCTCGGATCTTGCTTTATGTTACGGAGGTACAGATTTCATTGTCCATGGTTTTCTTGATGCAGATTATGCAGTTGAACTTGATAAAAGCATCCACAACCGGATATGTGTTCAATCTTGCTGTGGAGCCGTAAGCTGGGTTTCAAAACTGCAGTCCATTGTTTTAACCTCAACAGTAGAAGCAGAATATGTCGCAGCTACGCAAGCCTGTAAAGAGGCAATATGGTTGAAGATGTTGCTGGAAGAACTCGGCCACAAACAAGAGAATGTTGTTCTCTATTGTGATAGTCGGAGTGCATTGCATCTTGGAAGGAATCCAGCATATTATTCAAGAACCGAACACATCCGGTTCCAATACCACTTTGTTCGTGAACAAGTGGAAGAGGGAACAATGGACATGCAGAAAGTTCATACTGCAGATAATCTACCAGACTACATGACCAAAGCAATTCCTGTGGACAAGTTTATATGGTGTCGTTCCTCCTGTGGATTGACATAATCTAAGTAACATGAAAAGGCGAGCTAGAAGAATGCTGTGAAGATCTGATTACGTCTCAATCAAATCTTCAAGTGGGAGATTGTTGGGGGAGTGGGTTACCCACTCTACCACTCAACCATTTATCTGCTCTATTAGTAATTTTAATATTACAATATCTATTAGACATGACGGTTTGCCTATAAATAGCATCATACGAAGCTTATGAAAACACGCCAAAGAGCCAAAGTAAGAGAGAGAAAGAAAGAAAGGAAAAGAGGAGAAAAAAATAGAGAGTTTGTTTGGTATTTGCTCTAACTATAAAGAGAGATAGCTTCTCCTTTATAGATTGAGAGGTTGTAACCCCTGTTTTTACCCCAGTAATAAAATTTCTACCTCGCCCGTTGTTTTTTACCCCAAGTCAAATGGGGTTTTCCACGTAAATTCCCGTGTTCATTTTATCCTCACAGTTATTTCCAATGTTATTACGATGTCCACTTCACAACAAATAGTTTATTTAACTTGCAATTTGTTTTCGTAACACCACCTCGAACTAAAGAAACGAATACCACCAAGTAGGACGAAAGAGGATTCACGACTAACAACACTTACAATAAAAATAAAAAATAAAAAATACCAGTGGCTCATACACATAAAACTAAAGTTTTGCATTTACGTCGCATTACTTACTCGCCCACCTTATTTTCTTTTTCGATAAAACCAATAGTTTATCTTTTAATGCAGGTCAACTAAGCCACATAGTAATTAATACATGTAAACTACCCTTCTTTTCTTGGTAATTTGTGTTGAGATTATAATTTGGGTTTGTCCACATCGACTAATTCAAGCTTCTCTATCCGCTATATATATAAGAGGTCTTCTCCCTCCTATTACTAATTGCTTTTAGGAAGGACCCATCGATTTCTAGTAATTTGTTTTTTAGTTATGAATGAAACCATTCATTCGTCAATTATCAGAAAATCGTCAACATTTCTCCATTAGTCTAGGGTAGTTCTTTTTCCATTGACATAGTAGAACGTAAGAGTCGATGAAGCATATGCGATGTTTAAAAGGGGTGTTTGCTTTGTTGCGATCTCCAAAATATCATGGTGATCATTTTATCAATCTTTTGTACTGTATTACCTAGGTGATGACTGATGAGTAGTCACCGAATTTATGAATCATTAGGGCGATATTTCAAATTTTGAATCACACAAAACAAATCAAGGTGGTCAATTGTTCTCACGTTGATGGATCTTCATATTTTTAAGATAAAGTCATCTCCTTCACTTAAACATTCCTCCAAAAAAAATTTGTATCTTAAAAAAGTTCAAAACGTAAATAATAAAAGATATATAATGAGGAGCTATATAAATGAGTTATAATTAATGCTTAACAATGTTAAACATCATATTTAAACATTAATCATTGTCACATGAATTATCAGCTCAAAATATATTAATCTATATTGCCTAGATAATATGAAATGGGTTACAACGGGCATCTATACAAGATCTAGGCCTAACTCACAAGTCCTTAAGGCCTCCAACATGACAATTAGCCCAAAGCCTCATTGATATTCAAAACGAAACATCACAACTACAATCATAGTGATAACCTTGTACTTTAAACAACAACGCCCTATGCACCATGTTGAACTAACAAACACATTTTATTGATGATGTGAGTATCAATTTGGATTACCTCAAATAAACACCCTTTTAATAGAATAAACAATCATATAGTTTGATGACTATTCGTTGAAATCTCTCTTTTTGTTAAAAAGAAATATTATTGAAAAAAATAACATATATAATATAAAAGCTTTTTGTGGACTATATGCTAGTATCAGTGTACTTGTTTAGAGTGGGTGAAAATAAAAGATCTTTTTGTGCGTTTTTTTTTCCTTGTGCCGGTTTGAAGTTATTATCAGTTTCCAATCGAACAGTGAGATGCAAGATACGAAAATTATCTAGCCTCGATTTTGGACTAGTGTTTCTTTGCCTGAAAGAGTGCAAAAAATGTAGGTGGAAATGTCACATAATTAAGTGTGGAAGTTCGTCGA
Organism: Craterostigma plantagineum; assembly: GCA_027422505.1. Classification (NCBI taxonomy): domain Eukaryota; kingdom Viridiplantae; phylum Streptophyta; class Magnoliopsida; order Lamiales; family Linderniaceae; genus Craterostigma; species Craterostigma plantagineum. Next base: position 11,145,434 of record JAPQWV010000029.1, read on the forward strand.
AGGTATGACATCCTTCTACGTCTCCCATTCTTCCGGTTAGGAAGGAATTCACTTGAAAATTTAGTTTAACAAATTATATACTGGAAAATCCAATCTGCTAGACTCCTCTAACTAAACTCTTAGTCTCACAATTTCTATATCAACTGCTTTTAATAGTCAATTGGATGAAGGTGATCGCTAGTTGATGTTTTCTTTTTTCTTTTCAAACCATAGCTTGCCATAAACATAAAAGATACAAGGCTAAATAGCCCCCAAAGCCCTCCGATCACGTAACAATTCCAATAGGAAAGACGCCTCATAAAGAGGACATGACACTCCTAAAAGGAGACAAAACTTCCACAATTGAAAACTGTTGGTCCTAGTATATCCAACTAAAACACATTTCAAGCATTTTAACCACGAAAATAATGGGAAGAATTTAACTTATCGTGGGGGCGTGCGTGCGTGTTCTTGAGAGTGGAGCTTCTCTCACAAAAATTATTTCTTTGTATTTCTCACACACAAGACCCTTTACTATGTGTTAGGGTTTCAGTACTTATACCACATGTTGGTATATTGTACTTGGGCCCTTGTAAGCCCATTACAAATAAGAACTTAATGGCCTTCACAAAGAAAAACACCGTTCACTTAAATAAATTACAAGATTAAGATAAAATAATTAGATGAACACAATAAAATATTCCTAACAATCTCCCCCTTTGTGTTCAATTTGCAATTCAGCGCTGGTTATCTTCGTCTTGTAATCGTCCTGAGTCCTCAAAGAACACGTATCAGAGTTACGTACGTAAAAGCATTTGCATGCGAGTTCTTCTTCAATCACATCCTCATTTGTCTTGTTCTGTAACCCTTCTTTAAAAGATCTTCAAGCTCATTGTCTCTTGAACTTCCCTTCTCTTAAGTGTTGAAAGCTGCTTGTTGGATCGTCTCTTTTTGTGTTCAAACTCTCCCTTGAATAGTCACCACTCCCCATGCATTTGATCAAGCTTTGGGTCGTGGATTTGTCTTTTTAAATTTGGAGAAGCATACATGAGTCGAATATTCTCTTTAGGTGTTCCAGCTCTTCCTTCAATTGTCGCAACTCCCCTTACACTCGTTCAACCTTGTGCTGGGATTGGGAGTTTTCTTTAAACTGAAGAGCTCTACACGAATCAGCAGCTTTAATCTCTGAAGTCCGTGATGAAGTTGTTGGTCGTATCTTGTCATTTGAGTCTGATCTCCGTGTTTGATAGTGGCACAACTCCCCCTACATTTGCTCAACCTTACGTTGGGATTGGGGAGTTCTCTAAAGTCAATGGATGTACTTGAGGTGGCAACTTCAGTCTTTGGACTCTGTGGTCTTCGCTGGATTCTTCTACGACGCTTGAGATTTAGCATTTTCTGATCTATCTTGCTCTTTAGTCGTGGTGTTGCTCCCATTTTGCTTTCGTACCCCTCCCTCGGAAGATCGAGCTGGGGAGATCATCATGCGATGGGTAGATATGGGGCATCGTCTTTGGCAAGAAGATCGCGTTGTTGTGACAAGATAATGGAGTTGATTGGTGGTCATGATTACTCTACTTCTCGGTGTCAGATTCGTCATCTTCGAAGGAAGTTGTCTGGTTCGGCCTCGATGAAGCTTATCTGGCTCCAAAAGAAGGTAGACGTGGAGTGTGTTTTCTGACAATGTGTTTGGACTCCTTGAGATTATCCATTCAAATGCATGAGAGCCCGACTTCAGAGTGGTCGGCGTGGCAGAAATAGTAGGTACTCAGGTTAGTCTTCTCCTTCACTGCAGTTGAAACATGGTGAATCTTCTCCTTCACGGTTCCAGATTCGTCATCGCCGAAGTAAGTTGTCTGATCCGGCCTCGGCGAAGCTCGTCTGGCTCCCAAATAAGGTGTACGTTGGGTGTATTTTAAGTTGTGACAATGCTCCTTTGGGATGTAAAGTTTGAGTGCAGGAGAGCCCGGCTTCAGAGTGGTACGCTCGGCGGAAATTTGGTGGCTAGTCCAACCTATTTGTTTATACGTATCCCTTCTCCCCTCATGGCGATTCGTGTCAACAGGATCAACATGCTTGTATAGGAGGCGAAGGAGGACACACGACAGGTCGGTGCGGGTAATAACCAGACGGAGCCACTAAGGCAATCCGTCGACACGAGTTCAGAGTTAAACTCTGAGACGCAGCCTGTAAGGATAGGGCTTGATAACCGGGGCCACTTAGGAATCCCGTTAACATCTATCTAGGAGCACAGCTCGTAGACGATGGCCTAATTCCGTAGTTGTTTTTATGGTTCCACGGCAGGACTTCCTTCCGATCATCGAAGCATGTCTTGCAATGACATGTCTAGGGAAGTTCAGATCTGGTCACGAAGTCCAGATGAGAAAAAGGTGTATGTGTCCTAAAAATATATAAAACATTTAGATATTGCAGACACCTAGACTCGATGTGTTCAAGAAAGTTCAGTGGTGTGGGGCTTACTACCACTTAGTTCAATATCTCCTGCTTCCAAGTGAAGCAGTGATAGATTACGTGGTTCCCCATGATTTGATAAAACATCTGTCTATTGGGAGATCGATGAGTGGATAAGTCTCGGTTGTGCATGCGCCATTGGACCAAATGAGGCGACTTCTACCCGGGAGCTAATAAAATTAGCACCTGTACCTATGGGGGTTGGTCCGAGTAATGTGTGAGCTAAGGGAATTTTGTATCTTCCGCTCTTCGGTCTTATCAAGATTTTCCAAATATGGGTAGCTTTATGAGTTTGAGATCGTCAGTAACACTCGGCTGTGTTCCGAGGTTAGGTTCAATTGGGTCTGACTGAACCATGGGAACTTGAAATCCATACATCCGGTATGAAGTGATGCTTGCTGCTTGTCAGCATTTCGGAGCAGGTCTTTTGAGGTCATGCCGAGTTAGCACTAGAAGCCACCGTCGCCTTTTGGAATTCTTGAGCTCTCGAGAGTTGCTTGTTTTTTGTTGGAGTCCGTCTTGAAGGTCGAAGTGCTTGAGGGGCCATTTTCCTTTTTTTTAACCTTTCTTTTTTTGTTTACATATATATATATATATTTGTATTATCGTATTAATAATGTAGTAGTATACTCTATATTTTACTACGTATATATATGTGTGTGTATATATATATATCAAGCTGTAGTTTAACGATCTTTATCAAATGTTAAATTTGATGAAGAGAAAAGATACTGTTACAGTATTGAAGAGGAGCCTGATATTCCTCAAGATTTAGACAAATTAAATCGTTGGACAATTCCAAAGATTGATCATAAAATAATCTATGAATTAGGAACTTTCGAAAAATTAGGATTAAAACAAGTAGTCAAAACTACTGAAGAAACAATTTCTTTAAATAATGAAGAAATGGTTATTAGACTTCTAAGTAATAGAGACTTAGAAAAATATAGAATAAATCATAAGTTTATTCATATTGGGTTAGTTCAGGTTGCCTTTAAGCCTTTAACTTTAGAAGGTTTACCAGAGAGTTTTATAGCAGCTCTAAGAGATGGTAGAAATCTTGACTGGAAACAATCCCTTATGGGAATAATTCAGTCTAGCTTGGCTCATGGCTCAGTATATTTTAACGTTTATCCAAATCTCCAATTATCATTGACTGATGTCAATATATTGGATGCTCTAAGATTAAATGTCAAAACTCACGGGTATAATTATGCTCCGGGATTGGAAGTTATATGTATCTGTTATAGGGTTTATTATAAGCCTTTATATACACTAAATCCTCAGTGTAAAATCGTTGATAAACCGATCAACGAAACCATTCTAATAGAAACTAATTTTAGTAGATCTAATATCACAACTCGAAGATCCATAAAATGGGAAGAAATAAAATTTCCTGAAAATTGGATAATAGAAAGAGCTATGCCTCCTCAACCTAAAATTAAAAATAATCCTACTCATATAATACAAACATCAGATGGAAGTGTTCAAATACAATTTGAACAAAATCAATCTATAACTCTTAAGTCTAGGATGTCTAGATCAGTCTCTTCTCATTATCATATATCACCATGTGATTATATGATAAGATCTCCTTCTAGAGCTTCGACATCTCAAATTAGAGAATCAACTTCTAGTGAATACCTACAAAAAATATAGGGTAGAAGAATTAAGAATTAAAAAGAGAAGACCTACAAAAAATATCGTGAATCTCAAATTGGGTAGAAGAATTAAGAATTAATCCTGATAATATAGTTCATGGAATTTTTAAATATAAAGACGAGGAAATAACCGAGTCAGAAATGGATTTTCATGTTTAATGGATTTAAACCAAAAAATTGATTTTAGCCCGGGATCACAGGCAAGAAAAGAAATTCAACAAGAATTTAATTTACCCAAATGGGAACTCTTTAGAAAATGGTTTTTTGAAAGCTTTAATAAAGAAGATAAAATTACTATTCAAGAAAAATTTTATAATGAATTATCAAAACGAAATGAAAATTACCTTTTATTCCCTGGTTTTTGACTAAATATTTTAAAAACATGATATTTGTACTTGAAAGAAATTATAAACTTATATCAGGAAAAAATTTAAATTCAATTTATCCTCCTCAAACCAGTTTCCAAATGGAAAAAGAAAATGAAATTAGATATTATAATGCTTTTCAAAAATTATTTGAAAATGATACGCTTACAGTAACTATAAATCATATTAATTGTCTTTTAAAACAACAAAATTATACAAATATGTACATTATTGTTTTAGGAGAACAAATTTCTTTATTAATGAAAAATATGGAAGAAATCTCTTTCTCTGTAAAAGATATAAAAAATCATCTTTTAATGAATAAAGATAAAGATATAAGTGAAACTAAAATAGCTAATATAGCTTCTCCCAGTATTCAACTTCCGCCTAAGGTTGTCGATTTTAAATTAAAAGCAATCTCTCAAATTGAAGATATGATTGAAAATAAGCTTACAAATTTAAAGCTCAATACTTTAAGTGATGAATTTGAAAATCAACTTGAAAATTCCGATGATATAAAAAAAAACTTTTATAGAAGAAACTAGTAAATTAAGAAATTCGTCAAAATTTGCTAGTAAGCGAATTCAAACTAAATATTACCCTAGACCAACTCCTCAAGATGTTCTAATTGAAGAACATGATCTTACTATTAATAATTCATAAAATGGTCATTGTATCTATGAATGGAATTTAGATGGTTATACTGAAAGACAAACTTTCGTTATGGTTCATAGAATGATGATGTATACTACAGTTTGTAAAACTCAAGGTGTAATACCGATAAAACTATTGCTCAAATGCTAGTCGTTGGTTTTACTGGTCAGTTAAAAGGTTGGTGGGATAATTATTTATCTCAACAAGACCGTGAAGATATTTTCCTTACTATAAAGGAGGAAAATAATACCATTATAGAAAATGCTGTTTATACGCTATGTATAAACTTTGTAGAACATTTCACAGGCCAATGGTCTGACAATTCAGAAATGTTAGAACTCTTCTCAAAATCTTAGGTGTAAGGCACTTACATCATTTAGATGGTATAAGGATACATTTCTTAGTAGAGTTATGGGAACTTCCTGAGTCAAATAGCACTCATTGGAAATCCAAATTTGTTGATGGTCTTCCCTTCCTTTTTGCAGAAAGGGTAAAGAAAATCCATAGAAATGGAGAATCTAGTATCGATTATAATTCCTATACCTACGGAAGATTAATAGCAACTTGTATACAAGAAGGGTTAGCTTTGTGTAATGAAATAAAGCTTAATAAACAACTTAACAGACATTCTCTTGATGAGAAAAAACAGTTAGGAGAATTCTGTAGCCAATTTGGTTTAGAAAATCCTTCTACGAGTCAACCTCGTAAAGAATATAAACCTAAAAAATACTCTCCTAAAAAATATGAAAAAAGAAATCATTGAAAAACTAAAAGAAGAGAACAAAAGTTCTCAAAAGATAATAAAAATAATCAGTATATAAATACATTCCCTCCAATCATTTGTCGAAAATGTGGTAAAATTGGTCACAAAGCAAAAACTTGCTGGACCAAAAAGAAAATTAATAATTTAGATATTGATAATGATTTAAAAGAAACATTATCAAAAATTCTTTTAGAATCTGACAGTGAAACGGATTCTTCCTCAAACGAAGAAAATAATATTATCAAAGATACATCTTCTTTAGAAGATATATCATCTTCAGAATCCGAAGAATGTCAAAATTGTCAAATAGGTCAGTCTTGTTCTAAAAATCCTAAAAGTTCAGAATCTGAACCAGAAGATAATTTATATCAAATTACATCTCAATTTCAAGAATTAAATGTTCTTGATAATAATCTTCTCGAAATGTTAAAAGAAACAGAAGATCCATATTTAAAAAATCATATTATCACAAGATTAATTCAAAAAGAGGAAGAAACTTCAAGAAAAGTAATTCCCAAAACAGAACCTTATAGGATGTCCGAAGTAATGAAACTTCAAAATAAAAATAAAAAAAATGAATCTCCTGTTAATATTATAGATTAAACTATTGAAATTTCGAATTTAAAAAATGAAATAAATTTAAAATTAAGCATATTGATTTAGAAAGAAGATTTTCTAAATTAGAAAAGGGAAAAGAAATTAAGGAATTTTAAGTTAATGAAGAATTTGCTAGTACTTCTGAAAACCAAGAAAATCAAGACGGCAATTTTCTTTCAACATTAGAAGTCATTACTTCTCAAAAATGGTTGGTAAAAATCTCACTACTTATAGATGGAAATTTTCAATAAAATCTTATAGCTCTAATTGATAGTGGGGCAGATTTAAATTGTATTCAGGAAGGAATAATTCCTACCCAATATTTTCACAAAACAACTCATTCTCTTAGCTCTGCAAGCGGAGAAAAACTTCAAATAAATTATAAGATCCCTAAGGCCTTTATTTGTAAAAATAAGGTCTGTATCCCTACTTCATTCTTACTAGTCAAAAATATTACGAACCAAGTAATTCTTGGTACTCCATTCCTTAGAAAATATTTTCTATAAAAAATATTGATGAATATGGATGTAAAGGAAGCTTCGAAAATAAAGAAGTATACTTTGAATTCATTACCGAACCTTTTTCCAGGATTCTTAATGGAATTAAAGACTCTATCTTTATTAGAGCGAAAGAAAAACAGGTAAATTACCTTAAGCATGAAATCAGTATACTTACGATTGAGGATAAAATCCAAAATCTTAAGTTACAAGAAAAAATTAAATTATTACATAATGAATTTACGTTGCAAATATGTAACGATCTTCCTAATGCTTTTTGGGATAGAAAAAAACATCTTGTTTCTCTTCCTTATGAAGATGATTTTAGTGAGAAAAAATATTCCCACTAAAGCTCGTCCATGTCAAATGAATTCTGAATTATTAGAATTATGTAAAAAAGAAATAGCTTCTCTTTTACAGAAAGGGTTAATAAAACCTTCAAAATCACCTTGGTCATGCACAGCCTTTTATGTCAATAATGCGGCAGAAAAGGAAAGGGGAGCACCTAGGTTAGTTATTAATTATAAACCCCTAAATAAAGTTTTAAAATGGATTAGGTATCCTATCCCAAATAAAAAGATCTTTTAGATCGATTATTTAATGCGATAATTTTTTCAAAATTTAGGATTTTGGCAAATTCAAGTCGCTGAAAAAGATAGATATAAAACTGCTTTTACAGTCCCTATTGGACAATTTGAATGGAACGTTATGCCTTTTGGTTTGAAGAACGCTCCTTCTGAATTTCAAAATATTTGAACGATATTTTTATTCCATATAGTAATTTTATTATTGTTTACATTGATGATATTTTAAACTTTTCTAAGGATATTGAAACTCATTTGAAACATCTTAATATTGAAACTCATTTTAAACATCTTAAAATTGTTATTAGTTATGTCCAGTCCAAAAACGGTTTTATTTCAAACTAAAATTAGATTGGGTCATACCATTGAAAAACGAAAAATTAATCCAATTAATAGAAGTATTGAGTTTGCATCAAAATTTCCAGATCAAATTTTAGATAAGACTCAGCTTCAAAGATTCTTAGGAAGTTTAAATTATATTTCTCCTTATTATAAAATCTTGCTATTTATACATCTATTTTATACGATAGACTTAAGAAAATTCCTTGTCAATGGACTAATAGTCACACTGAAGCAGTTAAAAAGATTAAAAATAAGGTTACTCATTTACCTTGTCTTATGCTTGCTAATTCAAATTGGCAAAAGGTTATTGAAACCGATGCCTCTGATTTAGGAGATGGAGGAATTTTAAAACAAATTTCTCCAGATGATAAAAAAAGAATATTTTAGTTAGATTCCATCCGGGAAAATGGAATAATGCTCAGAAAAAATATGCTACTATTGCTAGAGAAGTTCTCGCTATAGTTAAATGTGTTTTAAAATTTCAGGATGATTTATATAATCAAAGGTTTTTAATAAAAACGGATGGCCAAGCTGCAAAATTTATGTTTATGAAAGATTTCAAACATGATGTTTCAAAACAAATGTTTGCAAGATGGCAAGCTCATTTAGCTCCATTTGATTTTGAAATAAATTATAAGAAAGGAAGTGATAATAGTCTTCCAGATTTTCTAACAAGAGAATTTATTCAATGAATAATTTTGCAGGAATGTCCCAATATGGGAAAAACTATCCCTCTAGTAGAGGCGGTAGAGGTGGTAAACCTATTGTTCAGCAGGGGCAATAGACAATTATTCAAAGAGAATCTCTCTTCGTCTTCTTCGAGCAACATGAGTGCTAAAGATCAGCAAATGTTTAAAGTAAGGAACAAAAGGCCCAAGAAGGTACGCTTTCATATGCTAAAATATTAGTAGATGAAGAAATTGATGATCAAGAACTTACTTATGAGCAAAATTCACATAAAAAAGTAATATTCTTCTTAAGTGAAAATGATTTAAAAAGGAAAGATCAGCCTTGGACCTTAATGGAAAGGTATCTTGATGCAGCATCATATGCTGGAGGATATTATAAAAATCGGATGAACTATGAAAACATTCTCAAGTTCACAGAATCATGTGAATTTGACCATATTGTCACTGGAAATCAGAAAGTTTATAACTTCAGTAAGATCATTATTAAGAGGATTATATCTCCTGAAGCTTCGGCAATTCACCCAATGAAGGATAAGGAATATTTCCATCCAAAATTAAAGGTTCCAGTCAAATTTAATTATTGGGATTATATCCAAGCTTTTCATAGAGTTTTCTTATATGAAAATAATAAAAGAAAGCATTCTTGGTGGATCAAGATTTGCGCAGATGTCTACAAACAGGAAATTCCTACTTGGTTTTATAATTGATGGCTATCTTACGGAGCCACAGTCAATATTCTTAAAGAACCATTCTCAGAATTATATACTGAGTGGGTCAAAGTTTCGCCAGCTCTAATAGAAGCCCAACATAATAATAAATGGATCAAGGAATGGCTTCAATGCATTTTTATATTGAGTACAGTATTCCATGGATTTGGAAATGGGCTCCTGAAGTTGGTCATAACCAGCAGAATATACCTTGTTTATGGAGAATTTTTTATACAAAATTCTGGAAGAAAATGATCCAAATAGACGGACTAGGGGAATATGAAGGACAACAAACGATTGATAAAATCAAAGAAATGTTGCTTATTATAAAGAACAAATCGAGAAAAGACAGCAACGGGAATCTCCTAGCCCATTTGAAAGTTTTCTAGAAGATTAAATATTCAGAAAGGAAAATTATCAAAAGAACAAATTCTTGCCGAATATATGGAAGAAATTAAAAAGGATATTGGGAAAAAATTTTGGAATTGATATGACCGATGTTTCTATGGGAACTTCTTCGAAAGACGAAGATTTTTGCCAAGACGCTCAAGATCCATTTGAGGATGACGATTTATTATCTTTTGAAGATGTCATTGATAACATCACAAAAGGAACTTTAAAAAAGATGAAAGATAAGATCGAAGAATGAGTCATCCGCTAACATTTTAGCATGACGACAAAGTACTTTACTTTTATAAAGTATTGGCCGAAAACAACACAGAAAAAATCAAGAACAAGATGGAGGCCAGCTGGAATCATAATTCATTCTTTTGACTTTTGTATTTTTCTTGTCTTTAAATATGGCTTTCTGCCATAAGTTGTTGACGCGTTTTCTTACGTACTCTTGTAATCACTCTCTCTCTTATGTAAAATAAGTTGAAGAAATAAAGTTCCGGGTTTGCATCTACTTCTTATTCAAGTAAGTTTTTATCTCTTTTTATACTTTGTTTGATCAAGCCTTAATGGAAGGCTAAACTTAAACGTTAAACTACACTAAGATGCCCTAATACTCTAATCATGGTTTTATACATATATATATATATATATAATAAAGATGTTATTAAAAATTTTATAAAATGACTATAAGAATTAAATTTTGGATAAAGGTTGTAAAAAAATTTGATTTTGATTAATTCTGTATCGGCTCTTGGCAAGCCTGTGTTGCCGAAAGATAGGCATTTGAGGGCTATGGCTATTACCGATTAAATTAGTCAAATGAAGATTTTATTATGTAAAAATCCTTGTATCCGACGATTTAATTTCAACAATCCCAAAAATAATTTTATTTTCGGATTAATGGTATATAGGCTGGAATACCTTGCGTAGCCGTTATGGGATCAGACTGTTTACAGCCTGATAACTGGTTCGATAGGTTTAACAACGCCCACGTACCATTTTTCATCACCTTTTTGTATAGTTTTTAAATTTTTGTAAAGATCCTAAAAATATAGTATTAATAATCTAGTATTATCGTATTAATAATCTAGTAGTATAATATATATTATACTATGTATATATGTGTATATATAAATATAAATATATATTTTGTTCCTCCGCCTCAAATCATGCTTCTTACAACTGAATTACTCCCCATCAATAGATGCAAATACGGATCAAATTTATCTTTCGAATCTCTTTACCTAAGTTCACGTATTTAAGTTCGCTCCCCGAAAAAGTATTTAATTCTCTCTCCCTTTAACACAAATATAGGAGTTGATTCTCTTATAAAAATAAAGAGCTGCTCCCCCTCAAATTTAGCTCAATTAAAAAAAATGGTATTTATCAGTTGGCCAAGGAATATGCTTGTCTATTTCAAAATCTTGCACGAACATGCATATTCAAAATGTACCATTTAAAAGATATAGGCATTTATCAATTCAGCTTATATGCATATGTGAAAGTTAAGGTTGATACTTCTAAAAGTTGTATGCATAATGAAATTATACCTGTTATAGGGTGCTTTTGCATTTCAGCTCATGTTTGCATATAAAAATTTGGAATTTAACGTTTTTTTTTTTGAAGCATGCATAACTATAATGTACCCTATTGTTTTCAAGGTAGGCAAATTGAAGTTACAACTTGATATGCATGCAAAAATTACAAAAGGATGCATATAAAATTTGCCTATGTTGGGTTGCTCGCATCCTAACCAGTCGTGTTTGTGCAGCAGCCCGAGATACCATACACGCTGGGAGGTGTGGTTGCTCGCATCTCTTACCAGTCATGCATGTGGAGCAACCCGAGATACCATGCATGCCGGGAGGTGTGGCTGCTCGCATCTCTTGCCTGTCATGCATGTGGAGCAACCCGAAATACCATGCATGCTGGGAGGTCTAGTTGTTCACTAGGTGTTTTTAAAGAATTTTCAAAGTTGGCACCGAGTTTATACAATGGGGGGTTTCCATGATGTGTGGTGCTGTTAGTTTCGAACATTTTTCAAAGTGTTGAGCCGAAAATCCCGAATGCGAAAATGTGTTTTTTTTAAGATGTATGTCTATTGTCTTCGAAAGAATTTGAAGTCTTTGAGTTGCAAATTGGAATTTGGCTTGGACCGCGAATTGAGTTGTGGTTTGCGAACTGAATGATCCGCGAATTCAAAGTTGTTCGCGAAATTGAAGAGGGTTCGCAAAATTTGAGTTTCAATGACACGGGAACTGAACTTGCGAAACTCTAGTTCTTAAGCTGACCCGCGAAACTTGATGACCTCATGAGGCTGATTCGTGTATACAATTTTGGGAAAAGTGATAAAAATCGGGCTATTTGGTATGTATATATATATATATATAAGATGCACTGAAGCACGTTCGATCGATTGAGGAGTCGGGCGATTGTAAAAATCGCCGAGAAAATGATGTACGGTAGCGCTTTCGATTGATGGAGGAATCGGGCAATTGCAGGAATCGGGTGATTGGTGGAATCGCCGAGAAAACTTATAATAAGGACCTAGGTTCGATCGATTCCAGAATTGTGCGATTCATGGAATCACTTAGTGAATGTGGAATCGGGCGATTTCTAGAATGCAGCGATTTGAAGAATCGGGCGATGATGAGTCAGCCGATTTCAGGAATCGACGATGGGTATTTTCAAACAAGTTGTTGTGTTAGCCGATTTCGAAATCGGGCATTTTTGAGATTTGTCGTGATAAAATTTGAAAAATCGAGCGATTTAGTTTGTAGTTTAAAGATTTAGCAACTTCTAACTTAAAAAACTTGGACCCAAAAATCGATTAATGGAAAATTGAAGGGAATCACCCAGAACTGTCAAATGTAACAAATCAGTGATATACTGACTTCAAAGAAAATAGGCCCCAAAATTAATATCGAATCAACGAGTCTTCCTAGATCGATTTCTGTGAGGCAGAATTCGGTAATCGACAAAGAAAGCATCGCTTTCGTACACGGCGCTGAACCCTTACGTCAAAAATTCGTCTGTGTCATTAATTATGTTTTTGTGACTTTATGATTTCGTTAGTCGATTCATGCCTATAAATAGACCCGATTGGAACAACACGGTAATAATTCATACAACGAATCGAGGTTATGGAGAAGAACTGGAATCAACAGCGAGACCAAGAGGAGAACAAGGAACACGCAGAGTTAGTTCTTCGCTTTAATCGCAATCTGGAAATGTTAGTACTCGAGATTTTGTTTTTTATGTGCTTGGTCGTTGTTTTGATGGCTGTTCTGTTTTGGGTTCTTACAAGTCGTGCTGGTTTTTGAGTCTGTGTGATGTAATATTATTTTCATGATTTGCGTTGTTGGAGTGTTTTGAGATTTTGAAGATGTTTTGTGTGTATGAGTTGTAACAGTGTTTTTCGCATTTGGGAGGATGGATGTATCGTTTAAAGATTAGTTTGCGAAAAAATAACTACTCCCCCTCAATATTTGAAGTTTCGGGATTTTGACCCTCAAAAATAGAAACTTAAAGAAAGAAATATTTTAATAAATAAAATATTTTCCCGATTCTTAAGTTCGGCGATTCAAAAGTTGCAAAGGAAGTTTCGAGCGATGCTCAGTTTCGGGGGATTAATAGGTTCGGTTGACTAATTAAAATTAAATCCAAAGCAGTTTCGGGCGATTCTCAGTTCATTGAAAAAACATAAATTAATTTGAAATTCAGTTCAAAAATTCATAAAGGTAAAATTGACGAAAATATTTCAAAAATTAAATAATTTAGGCAATTTGTAAAATTTCTCCCCCCTAAATACAAGCATTTTACGAACTTCGGGGAACCTTACTTAATCATGTGTACTAGGGTGGAAAATGTTTTTCAGAATAAAATGCAGTTCTTCCTAGATTTTACTAACATAGTAGGTATGTTAGTCATTTGAGCACATACGCATATTGAAAATGCAATAAATTACGAACATGTAATCTTATACATATTTAGAATTTACCAAATTTGTCAGTTGGTTTTAGCTGCCGCATCCCATCCCTTGATCACATATGTGGGGCTACTTTAGGTACCATACGTGAGGGATCTTGTGGCCGCTCTCGTCGCAAATCAGTCATGGGTGTGGAGCAGCTCTCTAAATACCTACTCATGCTGGAAACTGCAAAACATCTCAAGCAGATTTCAGTACCCATCTAAGAATGGGTCCTTTCGTATTAGATCTAGAGTTTATGCATGCGTCTTTCATAGATTTATGTCCTAAGTCAACTTTAGGTTTATCTATAGCGTTAATTATTGATTTAGGAACCCAAATCTGTCTAATTCCTAAGGGATAACAAAGGCTAGTGCTTGCCCTAAGTTCTTGTTTTGTAATCCAGATTTTCTTATTCCCCAAAACTTTAGCTTTAGCTTCAGTCTTAGGGTGCTTTGACTGGATGCTTTTGTGATCTTCTCGTTTGTCAAGCTTAGAACTGGACTTGGGAGACGAATGGGCAGGCTTTGTCTTTCTGTTCGTTTGAATCTTCTCCTTTTGAGTTTGTGAGCCTAACTTAGCAAAGAAGCGTTCGTCGTTCTTGGTTGTATGTGCATTCGCTAATCTAAAACGAGAATTTAAGGCAAGTGAATCATCATAAGAATAGCAGAAATGAGAGAGAGCATAGGTGTTCGTACAGGTTCAGATCATGGATGGATATGTGGCAATGTTAGATTTAGCTTGTGATTGATGCCTACTATGCGAATTTGAACTTGATGATCTAAATTTAATTGCCTCCTTCCTTTAAAAGAAGGAGTACAATTTTAAAATAATAGGTCGTCTCCTGTGGCTATCTCCTTTCCTTTCATTCTATTTAAAATTTTACCTGTAGGTGCATGCGAGGATAAGTTGGTACGCATTGATTTTCTCGATGCATTCTGCTTCCTTAATGTCCTAGGCTTGGTTAGAGTTTCTATTTTAGACTCAGCTAGAGACATATGTGGAGACGGTGAAGCTATAATGTTATTGATTTGTTTTTCGAGTGAGGAAATTATTGTCAATAGCACGTCATTTTCTACCTGAAAAACAATCTTTTCGGACTCTAGGGTCGAGCGCAAGTCATAGATTTCCTTAATAACTGCTGGGATATATGCACTAGAGATGCTGGATTGTGCTAAGTCACGGGACGTTTTGTCGACAGTGATTGGTGTTGAAGGGGGAATAAGAGCATCTAAATAGTCATTAGACAAAGGTATTTCCGTTGTCTTGTAGCTATTATTCAATGCTTCATAGTCGAGTGGTATTTCAACTCCTGTTTTCCTATCTCCCTTAGTCTCCTTGGCATCAATTTGTGATGTGGAGGCCATTAATTTAGGCATGTTAATCCCTAAATAGCTAATATCATACGGATCATATGGGTTTAGGGATTTCTTCACAGCTAGAGTAGCGTTTGGAACAAAGCCTAGACCTGCACGTGGATCGTAGAATTCTGTGTCCTTAGGCTGGTTCAAGAAGATCGTTCGATCTGTTTGTCCTCTTTTTGTTAGGAGGTGGTCCTCTAGCTTTTTAATCCTAGCATACAATTTTATACGTTCTTTATTCAGGAGATCGAACTCGCATGTTTTATTGATTCGCTCATTGTCGCAAGTTGTCAATTTAGCCTCCATCTCGCTAACCTGTGTTTTCAGCTTTACTATTTCAACGTCGCGACTGTCGATCTTTGATTGCGCTTCCAATAAGCAATCAAGATTACTCATCTCTCAAAGCTGCCTTAGCATACATTGATAATTGTTATCAAACCGAGCTTGCAAGTCGTTGATTGTCCTATCGTGGTCTACACATTTGCTTGTTTGCTCATAGTTTGAAACTTTGTTATTTAAGTCAATAACTTTTGACGCTGATTCAGCTAAATTGGCTTCGGAATTAGCTAAGTTAGTTTCTAGTCTATCTACATTTTCACGTGTCATAATCTAGATCGGCTATAGTCTTAGCTAGTTCATTTTCCAATGACCAGAAATTGCTATGAAGAGCTGTAAATTTTTCTTGGAGTTCGAAATACAAAAGGGGGTCAATAGATTCTACCTCCCTTTCTGAAGACGCTTCCTCGTTTTTACCACCGTCGACTGCTTCCATGTCATTCGGCTCCGATTTATCTCCTTTCACCAGGATTATTTTGGCTACCTTCTCTTGCTCGCTTTTAGATGTTTCATAGAGCCAGCTATCTTGTTCTCCCATCAAGCCCACTCCAGCTTCCGTTTTAGTCTGTCGTAATTTTCTAGTACTCTTCACCCTTCTTTTTGGTAGGAAGCAGTCTATAGCCGTGTGCCCAGGTTTGCTTCAATTATAGCATTTGATTGGCCCGGCGCTCTTACTATGGGAGTTGTGGAAGGGTGCCATTGATTGATTTGAAGCTTTCAGAATTTAAGCGTTGAAAACTTTTGGTGTACACCCGAAGACTGTGTGATGATTTCGAAACTTCGAGAAAATGCCAAGTCTTTTTCTATAATATGCTTGAATATTCTAAGTAGATCGTTGGATATGTGATCGTTGACACGTTTGTGGATTTGCTTTTCAAAATTTTACAAAAACATCGTTTCACCGATAAATTTGGACCCGGAAAATATACTTTGAAAATTTTCGAAAAAGGCCTAAAACAGACTGTAAATGTTGGGTTCAGATTTTCTTTTTCTCTTTTTTTTTTGTGATCAAGAACGTTTAAGTGTGAATTTCAAAGGGTGATTTAGTGAGAATTGGATTTCCCGATTAAAATTTCGAATGATGAAGATTTTTTTTTTTACTAAAAATTTTAAGTTTTGAAATCGGTAGCAAAAATCGGGCGAATTTGCAAAGTGAAGATTCACCGAATTTGATTCGGGCGAATTGCTGTACAAAGAGGGTCAGAATTGGGCGATTGTTTGTCAAAGGACTGAAATTCGCCGAGAGTTTCCAATCGGGCGATTTGCAATTCTAGCTACAGTACCAAATCGTGTGATTCAGCGATTTATATTCCTACAATGAATTTATTGAAATCGGCCGATTTGCTCTGTGAGGAACAAGTGAACTATTTATTAAGATCGTGCGATTTAGTGCGTGGAATTGAATTCGCTACAGTTGGTTAGCTACTGTGAAATCGCTACAGTAATCGGGTGCTACGGTGCACTTTGCTACAGTAACCGGACGGATTTGCTACAGTGAAATCGGGCGATTTTGATACAGTAATCGGCGATTTGCCTACAGTAATCGGGCGAATTTGAAATCGCTACAGTGAAATCGGGCGATTTGCAAAAGTAATCGACCGCTACAGTAAATTGCTACAGTAATCGGCTCTACGGTGACTTTGCTAGTTGAATCGGTCGATTCTTTGTGATTGAGTAACTTTGCTACAGTGAAATTGCTATGGTGAATGTGCGATTTGTTTTTGTTTGTACACTATTCTTTTTGACCGAAAAGAGTGTTTGACCAATTAAGCAATCGGCGTGTGTTTTGGAACCAAATCGGGCGATTTCCTTAACCTTGCACAATCGCCGTGTTTTTATTTTATTTTTTTAAACAACAAAAATCGGGCGATTTGGACTTACTTCAAAATTGTGATTGCAAATTGGGCGATTTGAAAAGCTGTACAAAAATCCTGCCAAATGAAGAACTGAACCAGAAAAAAATCCCAGACTCGAATTTTTGCCCAAATAAAACTCAAATTTGCTGAAAACAGTTGGGTAAACACTGAGAATCACTCGAAAACAGCCTAATTAGCTCTAGAGTTTGCAAAATCAGTAAATAACTCAAAACTCAAGGACAAGGCATGAATTCCAAACTGAAAAAATAAAACCTCTCCGATCACATAACAATTTCCAATAGGAAAGACGCCTAATAAAGAGGACATGACACTCCTAAAAGGAGACAAAACTTCCACAATTGAAAACTGTTGGTCCTAGTATATCCAACTTCTAGCATTTTAACCACGAAAATAATGGGAAGAATTTAACTTATCGTGGGGGCGTGCGTGCGTGTTCTTGAGGGGGGGGTTTGGAGCTTCTCTCACAAAAATTATTTCTCTGTAGTTCTCACACACACAAGACCCTTTTACTATGTGTTAGGGTTTCAGTACTTATACCACATGTTGGTATATTTTACTTGGGCCCATGTAAGCCCATTACAAATAAGAGCTTACTGGGCTTCACAAAGTAAAGCCCAGTTCACTTAAGACTATGATAAAATAATTATTTGAACACAATAAAATATTCCTAACAAAAACAAAGCCAAAAGAAAACAAGTTTTTGAAATTACAACAAGAAGAACTAAAGAACCTACCAAAATCACCAACAAGTGTAGGAGAACACTCCTACAAGAGGAGACGAAAACTCCCAGTCTGGGAGACTAACGAACCATAAAACAAACTCAAACTACAGTAAACATGACCCAAACAAAGACGGAGTAGATAATCTCGAAACAAAGAAAACAAACAAATATATAAGGGAAAACACATCGAACGATTAAGAACACAGAGCAAATAACAAAGCACATCAAACAAACAAATCACTGTATGAATATGAGAAGACGATGTACACCCACCAATACAAAAGCTGGCAAAAAAGAAATCTAAATTATAATCTTATCTAGCATTTCTGCCCGTCCTCGCTGGAGGATGGTGAGCACGAGGTCAGCACCTAAATGCTTACCATGTGTTCAGGGACAACATGCAGGAGGGTTAGGTGCTAGTAAAGCGGCAGACGGAGCTATGAACGAAGGCATGCTGGTTGTGGTCCTTCCCAAGCTCTAGGAACTAATATAATGAATAGTACTAACATATGAATCAATATGTATCAAATAAAAATAGTTCGGTTTGTTTGTTCTAGCCAAAATGTACAAATAACGAATACAAGAAGTTTCAATATCAATAGATGTGTTATGTCTAGTAGTGGTAGATTATCATGACAAAAGGGGAGGGTTGGGTCGCCATTTTTTAGGCTCGTTAGAGAGTGGACATAGGTGTGTCTTGGGCTTCGACGGGGAAGGGCGGGCTAGCCGGCGCACCGGCCCGCCTATGGGCCGAGGTTTCTAAGAAACAAAAACACGAGCAAAACATACACACTCTGTTCGGAGGATTCTAACAACCCAAAATGCAAAAGTGTTTCCCAATGAATCTCAACAATTCCCAAACCATCTTCTTGGCAAGCAATAATTGTCCCTGTAGAGAGCAACTGAACCGTAGCGTTGGCTGCTGTGCGGTTTAAAGATTAGAGCCTCACCATCAGCTATAGCTTTTGGCGCTTGATCCTAAGACATTTGACAAGCATACTTGAGTCATTCTAGATCATAATTTGGATTCTTCAGTTTCTTTGTTTTTTACTTAACAGCGGCAAACCTCCATTTCCAAGGCCCAAGTTTATACACTGCCCTTCCGAATGGCGAGCTTTTTAGCGGGCTTCAAGCCGTCCAGTCAGACGGCTCGAGTTTTAGCCAACCACAATTGTTCATTGTCTTGCATACACTAAATTCTATACATTCTCACAGCTGAAGTTCAAAGCCAAGAAATAAGACATATTGTTGGGAATATGCCTTCGGAATGCCGACATTCGATGATTAGATGAATATGGGCTATTTAATCTATGTAATATTCAAAATTATTTTTATATCTCGATTGTATGGCATTTCGATTATTAAAGGCATGCTATTCTTTTTATCATATTTTCTTACAAGGCATTCTGTTTAAGAAGATAAATTGAATAAAACCCAAACGTCAGAGTTTAGTTATCGATTCTGCTTGGCGGAGAGGGGGCACTGATAGACTATTACTCTCTGAGGTTAAAATAGTCCCCAAGTTAAAATCTCTGGTAGGGTGACCGGATTGATCACATAAACTTGATACGACGAGTCCGATGTGATTGTGCCAATCGCTCAGGGGAGTGGGAGCTCGTGACATTGATACAAGACGAATCGGGGATTGTCTGTATTTGGACACTGACTCATACTCGAATCGATCGCATGCTGGGAATGTCAAGGATCGGATCGACTGACTATAGCAGCATACGCGAACCTTAGACCGAAAGGGTCAATGTTGGAGTTGGCCTGGGGTTCTTGACATTCCGCTAGCTTGGCTGGGCACAACGTGCTTTTGCTAGAGTCGGCGGCGACGTGCGGTCTTGACAAAGGGGCGTGATTGTCAACTCGATCGTTGAGCGGGATTCACGGTCTCGAAAGAGATACGTGTCCTATGAGAGTTTCGGGTACGGAAAATTACAAAGCCTTTGGCCAAAGCATTGAAACTGACTCACTTGGATGTGGAGGGTAGTTTCATATTTTTGCTTGTCACGATTCATCATAGAGTCGAGTCCTGTTGGTTTGACATTACATGACTTTCACTCGACCGGGACACATGTGAAGGGTTTATACGTATGTCGATAATCTATAGTCGTTCGTGAATTTCGAACTCGGATTCGACTCGGGGTCGGCTCGGTACTGCAAGATTAGCTAGGCGCTTATCAGCTCTTGGATTCCTCCCATGCCGAGTAGAGACAAACCGGAGGAGTCGGGCTTAAAAAGGATCACTAAGTACGAGTCAAATGAAAGAGAGATTGGACTTAAGAGTCGCAAACGGGCTCGACCCAAATTAAATTTGTGCTTAGCCGAATTTAATATATTTAATTTAGGCTTGACACAAAATTAATATATGTGTGTGAGAATGCTTATTTTATATTTGACAATAAATATTTATTTCCGCGGGTATAAATGGTGTTATACCGTAACCTACTAAGAGGGGCAAATTGGGAATTTCATGAGATTTTCGAAAACAACATACTAGATATCGTATGATTTTTTGTAGTTAATTTGCAATTAAAAAGCATGATTTCGAAATATGATAAAGATTCATTTTGAAAAGGTTTTGTAAGTTGAATATTTGAAAGATAAGATTTTTAAGATATGAGAGGTTGATTTAGGGTTTAGGGTTTAAGATTAAATAGCATCTCCGCCGCTGCATCGTGTAGCACGCGTCGGTACGCTTTTGGCGGCGGTTCTTCTGCTGACCGGAGTGCGGCCGCTGGCGACTTCGCTTCGGCGGAGACACCGTGCGCGTGATGGTGGACGTCGGCGCAACCCGGCTGCGATGAGTCTTGTGGGTCCCGAGTAAATCTGACGAAAATCAGGCTTTATTTTGAATTTGGTGCTGACGGCTTTTTGGATCAGTTGCCCGCCAAATTTGCGCTAACGGGCTTAGGGTTAGGGCTAGGCCCATTATGGTACCCATATGGGCTTGGCTTGGGCTCGGCCCAACTGAGGGCCCAAGTGCCCTAACGGACTTGGGTTTGGGCCCGGACAACTGAGGGTCCAAAAATCCTAATGGGCTTGGCTTGGGCCAGGCCCAACTGAGGGCCCAAATCTCGATTGCGCTAATGGGAATGGGCTTGGGTTAGGCCCAACTAAGGGCCCAAATATCGATTCATATTTTAGAAAGAAAAATTGTCGATAACAAGCCTAGGATAATAACGTTATAGATAAAAGATCCGATTTTCAGAAATATGTAACTAGGTTATATGCATGTTAGTTTTGATATGTAACGATGCATGTTCTTTTGAACTAGGTTAACAAGTTTTGTATGTCTCTAGTGGATTTACACTATTCTCTTACACACTTAATCACGACTGAGAGACGATTCTTGTCCACAATATATATATATATATATATATATATATATATATATATAATATGTATATCTACTGATATCTTAGCATAATTTGCCATCCACTGTAAGAAAAAAAAAAAGAACGGCTACTCTTAACCGTTGCTCTTGTTGATATAAAAAAGGATCCCAACTCCTTCAAGAAGGGGAACTGAATGATGATGATTTCTTGACGTGTTTCTCTGTAAATTCAAAACAATTATTACAATATATTATATGTTATTTTTATTATTAACCATTATAAATAAAGATGAACCTTTGATTATCAAAAAAGGAAAAAAAAAAGAGAGAATTCTCACCACCAGCGGCGATGAGCTTCTGAACTCGAGACACGATATGTTTCCCGTAAGTGTACCTCTTCAGAGCCGAGAGATGAACTTTGATTCGAGAAAGAATCAACTCTCGGCTCTCGTCATCGCATGTCTCCAGCACTTTCTGAACTACGTAGTTTCCAAACGGATCTTTCATCATGGCCTAATAAGATGAACAATAATGACCTCACCAATATGCACTTTTTTCTTCATGAAATCGTTGCGACTTATTGGGTTAAATTTTCTATTTAGAAAAAAGAAGAAAACTTCCGCGCCGCACCTGTAGTGGTTCGTTATCTTCAGTCAAACCAAGCATTTCTTGAACGACGATCTTACGCTCCTCAGGTCCGCCATAGACCAAGCACTTCTCTATAACGTTCGAAGCGAACTTCTGCTGACTCATCTTTACAATTTGGCCCGCCAGCTTTTTTATAATTGCAGACCGGTCGCTCGGTTTACCATGCTCCAACACATGCTGTCATACGTAGCGATGGGATTAAATTATACAAAATTAAAAAATAATATACTAATGCTTTTTGGTGAGTGATTATTCAACATGATATCATAACTCAGAGATCAAAGATTGTATTCTGCACGAATCCTCATTACCGCATTTTTCAAAATTACACATGTATAGCTAGATAACAAAGAGAAATCAGCCTAAACGCGAGAGAACGTGTTGGAAATATAATATATAAAATAAGAAAGAATTACACTCACATAAAAACTTAAGCTCTTAGGGGAAACGATAACTCATGCATAAAAATGGTGGAAGAGACTCAAATACCTGGAGAACATAGTTTCCGTACTGATCTTGAGCCAAGTTGCAAAGGGATCCCATGATTTCCTCCATAATCTTCTGCTGAGTATATTGATCATCACAGTGCTCAAGAGCCCTCTTCAATAACAAAAAAGAAAAACCACAGTTTGAGATAGTTGCTCCTAAAATCACCAAGGAAAATTATGAAATTTTAATTTGAAAAGAGTTAAGGTTTCTTGTACCTGGATAACACGACAACCATATGGATGGGACGAAAGATTGACAACTTCACCCAAAAACGATCTGAACATAAACTGAATCCTATCCCGAGGAACGTGCTCGATGCATTTCTGTATCACGTGGTTCCCATTCTGATCGCAGACGCATTTTATTACCGAACTGTCGAGCTCGGACACCATCTTACTCTTTAATTCCACATCAACCACTTCCAACGCCTGCATGGTAATATTGTTATTATCATCGTATTACAAGATTGTTAACTTATAATAACTTCCTATGTTTATCATAACTAAAAATGGGGGCATTTTAGAAGACACCTTTTGTATGACTCTGCAACCGTACATATGAAGGCTGAGCAGCAAAACACGGCCGATAAGGTGAGCGGCTAATTCCTTCCTCTGACTCTCTGAACCGTGTTCAAAGAACTGATAGTTTCGACCCAATGTGCAAAAATATCATCAATGAAGCGGTAAAATTTACGTATATATATTATGAGGATGCGCATTAGCTACCTTTTGAATGACATAGTTACCATACACGTCAGTAATCAATTCCCTTGCATGTGGAATGATTTCGGCGAATATCTTTGCCTTTTCTGAGTCGTTAGCAGTCTCTACCATCTGCTGAATCGAACGGCTTCCACAACGATCTTTACTGCATTATACGCGAAGTCGAAAAACATGTAGTTATTACTTAAAAGCAATAAGACGATAACATCAGCTTGCAGTTCAGTCATCACTGGATATACCTGAGCTCCACAACATGTCCAAGAACATCAGAGAGTTGAAGTGCTTTGATCTTATTATTATTATTATTATTATTATTATTATTATTATTGCCCACATCGATCCAAGATTCAGACTTTCCTTTCAAATTACATACGCTCCTCGAACGCGAAAAACCCGACGATCCACCCTTTTCGTTTCTCGAAGTAGTTATTGATGGAGAATCTCCCCTTCTGTTGTTGGGAAACATACTAGGACTCTTTGGACTTGCTGACGATGAAGCAGCAAAAGAACCAAATAATGAAGAAGAGGAATTCGCATGTAATAATGGATGGTTAGCGTTGTTGCAGATTTCGTGCAAGAACTGAGACAGATACTGTTGCTTCTGTTGAAGAATCAATGCCTCGAGATAAGCTTTCTCCAAAGCTTGCAAGTCATTACAGCTTCTGGGAATATTATTATTACCAAATCCCCCTAGAGAAGTATTCCCACGAACTAGATCAAGATGATCCATGAAAGGTGAGTAATTAGTCCCAGTCTGATTTTTGTTTCTCATAGGAGAACCTGATTAAAAGTTAAAGAAAATCAGAAAGTTAAAAAGAAAGGGTCAACTATTTTTTCTCGTCCTGTAATTTTAGGGGATAGCATTATTGTAGGGACAATTTTGAAAGTTATCGTACGTTGCCACCATCAAATTCGCCGAAACCTTAGATTATACGCCAGAAACCTTAGAATTGGAGCAAAATCAAGGTTCAACGTATAATGTCCCTACATTGTGTTATTTTAAAGATATTATCATCCGTATACCCTAAATTCGTTGTCCCAATAATGCCACCGCCTAACTATATGACGAAGAAATATACTTAAGCCTAAAAAGAAACAAGAGTCATCATAAGGGAAGTACAGTTAGCAAACCTGCACCATGGTGATCAGCATTGATCATCATCATATTAGGGTTTTGCATATTGGATTCAAGGCTAGCCAACTCAGTTTGAGTAAGGTGGGCATGAGCAAGATTAGCATTCGAAGGTGTCCTTCTCGGTAAACTCATGGGCTCGTTATCACTCATAGGCATGTTCCAACTACTGCTAATATTAAGGCCTCTGACCAAGTTCTCAAGATAATGCAGATTCTGACCGTCGCCGCCACCCGACATTCTCGTGAGAAGCGAAGACTTTATGATATCTTCCTTGCGTAGTTGTCCTCCTCCTCTTGGCAACATGTTCAGCCCAGACAAAGCTGACTCAGCAGCATCAGCTAGCTCGAAAATGCTCGACGAATTAGGAACGCTCTTCGATAGACCATTTGCTGCAAAAGTTATTAAATATCGGCGATATTATTATTATTATTATTATTATTATTATTGTAGTAGTTGTTGTTATACCATTTATGAGGACAGAGCTCGGCAATGGGGTACTCATCGAAGATGCTATGGAGTTGGGGTGAAGATTGGGCTCATTCATCGAGTTTTGGCTGCCCGAACGTGACAGTCGTGATGTTGCTGCTTGGCTAGTCCCCTCCTATATGTTTATAGTAAAACTAATCTTGAATAACGTCGAAGAGTTAGTTATTTTTTCAATCTGTAATTTAAGATGTGATATTATAGGGACATGAAATTCAGGGGATAATGATGTATGACGGATAACTTTCAAAATAGGAACCCTGGATTTAGGGTAAAATCTAGCGCCAAAGTACTAGATTGTGGGGAGAGTCTAGGGTCCCAGTGTCTCCAAATCACTTAACTTTGAAAGTTATTGTTTGTATAATGTCACCCCGAAATTTGTTGCCCCTACTGTATCACCACCTAAATTACAGGACTACAAAAGCCACGGATCATAATAAGACGGTAAGAAAAAGACCTGGAGAATGTCGGCGAAGCTCTTCCTCCTCATCCCCATATTATTACCGCCCGAACAACCACTGTTGGCAAGCTTATCCAAAATGTCCGAAGAACTTTTCCTGGAAATATTTCTCAGAGCAGCTTTCCTTATGTCGTCTTCCTCGTTCTTCATATGCTGCTGCATTGAGTACAGCGAAGTCTGCCCCAAACCATACCCCACCGAAGATGATGCTTTCAACCTTTGCAGCATCAGCATATCCTCTTTGGACAGCAAAGGCGGAGGCAACCTATTATTTTCTTGAGAGTAATAGTACTCCAAATAGGCTGGATGTGATCTTATTTCTTCTTCTGTCATATAATTATTATTAATTCTACTATTATTATTAGTCCTAATACTGCTGTTAGTATCAAGATTGGGAGCTCGGAAATGGCTTGTCTGAGCACGACGTAACAATGAGCCTTCGTCCATTGATGGCGCACTACCACTTCG
The DNA here is from genome assembly GCA_027422505.1 of Craterostigma plantagineum. Classification (NCBI taxonomy): domain Eukaryota; kingdom Viridiplantae; phylum Streptophyta; class Magnoliopsida; order Lamiales; family Linderniaceae; genus Craterostigma; species Craterostigma plantagineum. The sequence goes on from JAPQWV010000029.1 coordinate 11,171,148, forward strand.
CCTGATGTTCGAATCCATTTGGTCCCTCTCGGGGAATAATTTGAGATTTTCTTCTCTTTGCTGAAGAAGCAGTAGTTCGAGTATGTTCTTTAGATTCGAATGATGATCAGATTTTTCGCCGGAGTTTGTTCCTTTCGCTGTGGTGTTGTCGCTTGGATTTGTGTTTGATGATGCCATAATATGGATAATGTCGTCCTAAATCCTTACAGCAATGGCTGGTAAGAACACAAATCAAAATGCAATAATAAATAAAAACAGAAGATCAAAAACTAATAATGCATTGCAACAGAAACATATACGCATGCATAACAACAAAAATCCCATCGAGAGAAAAACGTATCACAGTGATCGAGAAATAGTAAAAAAAACGAATGGGAACAAGAACCGCTTTAATGTTCTTTGATGAACGAGATCATCACACGAATACAATGCACGCCATAAAACATGAAATCAACATTAAAAAGAAAAACAAAAGAAACATACCGTAAATAACGATGTATAGCAGTTGTGATCTGAATTAACTTGTCGATTTGAAAAGCTTGTTGAGGATTCAAAATCAAAATGTTTTTGGCTTTCGCGGAAGGGAGGAAATGGCAAAGGGGGGGAGAAGATCGAAGAAGGCGAAATGGTGGTGGTGTTTGGGAAACGAAGGTTATTGCAGTTGAGGAAAAATTATATATTTAGTCTTTATCCATTTATTTATTTATTTTGGTTTCTTAATTTGTTAGCACTCTTGTAGTTGTAGGTATATAACTTTATGTTGGAGAATGATTGCATGATAACCTCAGCAACTGCTACTTCTGCGACGTTGGACTCCTTATTTTGGGAGTCCCGTAACTTGTTTACCAACTTCGTGTATACGTAAGTAGGGGTGGGGTTCGGCTTCGGGTACGATCGGGTTCGGGTGTTCGGGTTGGGTAGTTCGGGTTATTTGTAGGGTGTCGGGTTACCCGATACCCGATAGTTGTTAAGCGGGTCGGGTATCGGGTAGTAATTTACTACCCGATCGGGTTATTCAGGTACCCATTATTTTTTTTAAAAAAAATTATTAGTTTTGTACATACATTAATAACATATATAATACATATTTAGATATCAATATATAACTTGAGTGATGTTAAAGTTTTAAATAATATTTCGACTAGTTTCTTATTTTAATGTATAATTAACAACTGATATTTTATATCAATACATAAATCGTCATACAAAGTTAAAATATATTCTCAAAATTTATAAATAAACATATAAAAATATGTATATATTATATTTATTGAAAACAAAATATCCAAATAGTGTAAGTTATATTAATATATAACATGGATATTTTAATATTATTGAATTATAATATTTTTAGTCATCCCAATTAAAAAATCGGGTACCCGACTACCAGACGTCGGATACCCGAACCCGATATATACCCGACAAGCGGGTACTCGCCGTAAATCGGGTCGGGTTCGGATATTGAAATCTTAACCCGAACCCGAACTACCCGATTACCCGACTCGATGCCCACCCCTATACGTAAGTTAACTTAGATTAGGAGGTGTAAAAGATTAAACAATAATGGTCTCTTTTGCAGACTCCTATGCGTTTGTTATATAATACTATACGCTTTATGTGTGTGCTAAAATATAATTATGCTTATGTTACTTCGATTTTGACATTTTATTATATTTACGTCGCTGCGAAAAGTTTTATACTTGAGCAAAAATGATATTAATACATAAAGAAAAATACAATAGTTAAAGATCTGTCGAACTATAGATGCATCTCCAGAAAATAAAAACCCGATCAGTAGTGTAGAATAAATTACAATCTGTTTTGAATAGCGAAATCAATCTGCTCTTCCTCTGATAAGCAAGGGCAACACATAGAAGGAAATTTCAATAGGGTTGAGATCTTTACTCTATTCGTGCCGATTATAAGCAGTTATTAACATATTCAAAACATATTTGTAACAAAACAAAGATGAAAGGAAAATTGCAGAGAAAAACTGATGAGAATAACTTCTCTTTTTCTTAACTTGTAAAAACATCACAGTGCATGACATATATTAAAACTTACAGTAACTTCTACTGCTCGTACATAACTTCTTAAGCAAAACTGATAAAACCAACTAGTAAATAAAAACTTACTAACTGAAACATCATGCATACTTAAGATGCGCTAAACATTTTACACTCCCCCTTAGTGTATGCTTACGACTCACGACCCCAAGAGCAGCTCTAAAATTCTCAAACTTCGGCTTTCCCAGCGCTTTTGTAAATATATTTGCAACTTGATCATTTGAAGAAATTTCGGTCAGTTTATTCTCCTGATCGAGCACTTCCTCTCTAATATAGTGATAACGGACTTCAACATGCTTCGTTCTAGCATGAAAAACTGGATTCGAAGCAAGTTTGATGGAACTTTCATTATCACAGCAGATTTGTACAGCATTATAAGCTTTGCCAAACATATCAACGATCGAGCGCTTCGGCCAAATATTTTATTCAAATATTTTATTGAGCTGCCATTGTCTCTCCCACGTATTCAGCTTCTGTGCTAGCTAATGCGACAGAAGTTTGCTTCTTGCTGCACCAAGAAATTACAGCAGAGCCCGCAGAAAAACAGAACCCAAAAGTTGAATGACGGTTACCTGCCCAGTCTGCATCAACAAAGCCCTTCACAAAAAAGTTAGTTTTGTTTCTTATAAAGAATACCATAATCAGCAGTCCCAATAATGTATCGTAGAATCCTTTTTGCAGCTTCCAAGTGTGAAGGTCTTGGATGTTCCATGAACTGAGATATTCGACCAACAGAATAGGCAATTTTCAGGTCTTGTGATTGTTAAATAGATTAAACTACGAACAAGCTGTCTATACTTTGTAGGATCTGGCAATGGTCTTCCTTCGTCTTTCATCAACTTGAGGCTAGACTCCACTGGTGTAGCTTTGGCTTTGGACTCCCCCATGCCAAAACGCTTCAATAGATCTTTAACATATCTTCTTTGAGATATAAAATATCCTTGTTCTGATTTTCAACTTCCAGACCAAGAAACAGCCAACTTCCCCTAACCTTTTATCTAAAGCCAACAACTAACTCATTTTTCAGCAAAGACCCATCTCCGTCATCGCACGTAATAAATAAACTGGAATCCGCATCAGAAACTTTTACCCAAAAAAGAAGAGATATTGAGCGATTTTACCATACCAAGCCCATGGGGCTTGTTTGAGGCCGTATAACACTTTATTTAGCCGACAAACATAGTGAGGATATAACTTTGAAACATATCCTTGTGGCTGCTCCATGAATACTTCATGATCCAACTCCCCATAAAGAAATGCATTCTTTGCCGCAGTTTCCAATCTTTAGATGTTGCAAGAGAAAAAATGTGTAGAATATACGTTTTAGTTGTGCTTTGATTTTATTAGTTGTCCTTGTAATTAGGGGCTTTATTTGTATTTGTCCTTAGTTTAGGAATTGCATGCTATTTATACCAAGTATGTTTGGTATAAATAGGATTGTACACATTGAGCTTAATAGAGAATTTTAGTCAATTGATGTGAAAGGCTTGCAAATCATGTTCTAGAGAGAAAAATTCAGGAAACTTTCTCACACTAAGCGAAATCTATCTCGAAGCTCTCTAAGAAGGTTTCATCAAAATCTAATTCCTAACAATTCTAATCGATTGCCTTAGATTTCAATTCTAGGATCTACAAGTTGATAATCGAGGACCTAACAATTGGTACCAGAGCAGATTCGTTCTGTTTTGAATCGAAAATCGTTAGAATCGGATCGAAATTCAACTTTGAAACTGTTCCATGCGAAGAACAGTATCAGCGCGAAAATTATTTCGATCTGATAGGTTAATTCTGTGATTATTTGACTTGAATTCGATGTTTACGTGCTCGATTCAGTGCCGGAAATCATTTACGATTAGATCGGTAGCGTTTTGAACATCAACTAAGCAGAATTGATTGAATATGTGAAGTCACTGTTCGCGCGAAGAACTACTTGAACACATACTGATTTTGCTAAAAATTGATATACTTTGCTTCATGACGTGTTTAATTGCATGTTTGTGCATAGATTGTAGTTGATTTCGAGCAATTGCCTGCAATATTACTGCCTAATTCGCTGTTTTTGCTTGAATCAGTGTTGATTGTATTCTGTGATAATTTTGCGCTATTTCAATTTTTCTCGCTAGGTTCTCGATCAGTTTAATTTCTCGATCTAAAACTCTGCGCGAAAAGTTTCTTGATTCAGAATACTAAGTCAGTACTAAGTTGTCATTACTAAAAGCGACTTTGGTAGAAAAAATTTCTCGAGCATTACTTAGCGAAAATCTTTCTAGACGAGATCTATTTTGATTTGTGAGTGTAATTTTCTCTCGAAAAATATTTTCGGTCAGACTTCTTAGTTTGACAAGCGAAAAGAGAAACTTTTCCAGTCAACGAATTTGTTTTGACCCAGCAAGAAACTTACTATACGTACTGTTTCCTTGCGATCGAAATTCACGATCAAGAATTTTTTCTCGACCGAAAGATTTTGAGCAATGTATTTCGCTCGTAAAATTTTTCGCTGACATACTCTCTCGCACGAGAACCGTAAGGACCAACACTTTATTTCGACAAAAATTATTTTCGATCAAACTTTAAAGGTTGAGTCGAAAATAATTCATGACTGCTTTAGAATCAAACGCTACTGACTAATTTGTTACTCGTGAAGCATTTCACATCAGTTCAAACCATCAAAACAACAAACGAAGATCCTTCATCAACTCTACTGCAAAAATCATGGATGCTTATACTCTGGAAAATGAAAACTGTCCTCCGATCCTTAAAAGAGGAGAATACACCGTTTGGCGAAGCTGCTTTCTGAATTTCATCGAGCTAAAGGATCAGGCCGACAATCTTCTCTTGTCACTTGAGCAAGGTCCAGCTCAGTTATGGGTAAATGTACCTGGGGACAACATAGCAAATCTTTCAATTCCTGCCTCTAGGCGACTCAAAGAGCCTAGGGAATACACAGAGGAGGAAAGAGTTAGAGCAAAGGCTGATCTAATAGCCAAGAACACTCTAATGCAGGGCATCCCAAAGGACATCTATCGACAGATCACAGTCTTCCAACGGCTAAGGGATGTGGGATGAAATGTATAAGATAATGCAATGACCTGCAGTAGGCGTCAAGGCCAAGAAGGCAAACATTCTCACGGCTTATGACTCTTTCAGAGCAAAACCTGAGGAGAGCTTACATGATCTCTATCAGAGATTCCTCACACTTCTGAATGAGATGAGGAAAATAGAAATCACCAAGACAAACATACCAACATTCGATTTCTATCCTCTCTACCCTTGGAATGGAAGAAGATATCCACTCAAATCAGATAAAAAAAGACCTTGAGGAGTTGGATATCCATGCCATGTTCGACAATCTCGCACAACACGAGGAAGACGTAAGCGAGATTCAGCAGGAGTAGAAGGGCAAGCTGATCGAAGACACAGTTGCCCTAGTCTCAGAGAAGCTGGTATCAAAGCCAAGGAAAGAAAAGATCATTAGGCCTCCTACCCCTTCAGAGTCGGAAGATGAATCAGACTCAGACGTGGAGCAATATATTATGAAAGCGCTGGGAAAGTAGTTGGCTCTGATTGGAAAAAAATGAGCAAGCAATACTTCAAGTAGAAGTCCTCATCACCAGCCAACCGATTTCGAACCTCAAGCTCAAAGAACAAAGAACGTGCACGAGACCTCCGAGTCAAGAACGCCAAAGAGCTGAACAAGTGCTTTAACTGCGGCAAACCAGGCCACTATGCCAGAGAGTGCACGCTCCCAAAGAAGAGAGATGTCAATTACTACTCCAAGAAGCTTCAACTCACAAAGCAGAAAGAAGGTGGGGTAGCTCTAATGGCAGAACAAGACCACTGGCTCAAAGATACGTCCAACTCCGAAGAGGAGAACCTAGCTCTCATGGCCCGCCTGGACGAAAACTCAGACGCCGAAATCACCAATCAGACGAACGAAGACCAAGCATCCGAATGTCACAGGAGGTAGTCTCTCATTCCACATTATTGACCATGTTAGAATCATATCAACTAGCATACACTAACATGTAACGTGAACAGAAAAGCGTAAAGGAAGTGGAGAACAAATTAACTAAGTCTCAGGAAAGGATAGCTAGTCTCGAGGCGGAACTTAGGAGCTCTAATGTCAAAATAGAAGAATTATCTAAGAGCCACATTATAAACGAGACAAAGTATATTCCCTTAGAGAAGCATAATTCGATCATAAAAGAATTAGAAGACAGGTTTGAGAATAACTATAATTGCTTGGTTAGGAATCTCAACGAGAAAGCCAGCCTTAATTGTAGGATAACAGATACAACGACTAAGCTCACCAACCTAGAAGCCCAATTAGATAGATCTAGCGCTAAGGTGTGTGAACTTACAGATCTTGACGCCTGTAAAGCCGCCAAACTAACGGTGGAATTTTGCTCTCTTAGGAGAAGAACGTAAAAAGCTATACGCAAAAGTTAAAAAATTAGACGATCTTATTGTAAAGAGGGGACAGCGAACAAACTATCTTCTTAAACCAACCTATGGACATAGAATTCTATGATTACAAGTATGGTTTAGGCTTTGAGAATCCACGTTGTTTGACTAAAGTTGACTGCAAACAACTTTATGATGTCATGTACATGGGTCTAGGACTAACCTCTCTTATGGATTTCACTGGTGCAAAAGAAACTGACGTATTCGAAGAAGCCCAGAGAAAAGCCAAGACAAGGACCGAAATCCCCTTTTCTTATACCGAACTGAACCAAAGTGACAAAACGAGGGTCTTACCCAAGGGCTGGAGCTTAGATTCAGTTTATGTTCCCGAAGATCATTCTACAACTGAGGAAGCACAATCTCCCCTTTCTGAAAATTCTCTCTATATACCCCCTATTGTTAGAAAATAGAAGGGTTAAGAGTTTCTTTAGAAAAGGAAAGAGAGAATTTTGAAACTGAAAAGAAAATGTTCCTAAATGAGATGGACAATCTCAAAGCTTCCTCCATCACACAAACCATTTCTCACGCATCAACCTCAAAGGAAACTATCATTATGAAAAGCGTGAAGAAAGAAAAATCGCCTTCCAAAGAACTAAAATCTAAGAATAAGGTTCTTAAAAATATTATGTTCAACCCTGTTTCCACTACGTCTACAGGGAGCGTAGTCAAGGAGGTAGAGAAAGGTGAGAGTCTCTGGTGTAGAAATAAAGGAGTCTCTAGATGTTAAAATTCCAAGTTTATCACCTCCTTCTGTAAAAATAAAAGACACTCGTAGAAATAGAGCCGTTTCTTATCTCAAAATAATTGCTACTACTTGCTCCTTGACGCCTACCACCTTTAGAAGCACCAAATTTGACATAGGCTCTTCATCTACAATGCCAAACACTTATTCTAAAACAAATGCATCTAGGATGACTCGTAGGAAATAAGCTCTAGCCATCAAGAAGGCTAATAGTGCCATTCTTGCTTGTTCTCACCTAATGTATCCCGTAAAGATCGAATCCCCCAAGCACCTTAGGAGACTATCCAATGAAAACATATTTCCTCGACCAAGCCTACCAAAGCATTTGTCCGTGCTGAAATTAATCTTCCCTACCAGATTCAACCCAAATGGGTTCTTTAATCTCCGTCCAAGAAGTGGGGTGTTCGTCGGACGGTTCGGTTCGGTTTTTCAAATTTCGGTTCGGTTTTTTCGGTTTTCGGTTTTACGTATGTTTATACGATATCCGAATCTTTCTAATTTGATTCGGTTCGGTTTTATAATTTAGTTCGGTTTTTCTCGGTTCGATCTTTTGGTTAGGAATTTAATATCAACCAAAAAAAATATTATGAGCTGAGAATACATAAAACAATTTATGGTTATTAAAATACAAGGAAGCTTTATGGAACGTGACATGTAGCAAAATAATTCAAAGATCCGGAAAAAACGACATGAAAATGGAACAAATCTAACCAAAATATCTATTTGAGAAAAAAATAGTATTTGATTGGTGAGGAAAACATTCACCTAAAAATGAAAAAAATATACAAGTGAAATTATATTTACTGTGTTGTTTACATTATGGGAGAATAGACTTTTGATATTTTTCTATTTTTAATGTAGTATGATAATTTCTGTTCGGTTTTTCGGTTTTTCGATTTTCCGTATGCTTAATCCGATATCCGAACCATTTTAATTTGGTTCGGTTCGGTTTTTTCGATTTCGATCTTTTCGGTTCGGTTGTTTAGGGTTCGGTCTGTTTTTTCGGTTTTTCTGTTAATTTGAACACCCCTACCAAGAAGACAAAAGCCAAAAAGGCAAAGTCTTCTATGAAGGGTAAGCCCAAATCAACCACTTCAAAGATGGCTTGGGTTTCTAAAGTCTCTAATAGTGATAATTTAGGAACTATATAGACCTAAACTTAAATCTGCTAATCTGAGAGGAACCATTTATAAGTGGGTACCTAAAGCTCAGGAGCTGCTGAGCAACTACCAAGACCGTATAAAGATTCGGCAACAATGATTCAGCTCTGATTCTTGGCTTCAGAGATATTATTCCAAAGAATCTGACAATTAAGGATGTCTCTACGGCGAAGGCCTCCGCCATAACTTGTTTAGCATAGGCCAGCTCTGCGACAAATGATTCCAAGTGGTCATCCACGTTGACCAGTGCGGAATATTGGACATTCAGGACAAAGAACTCCTCCAAGGACTTCGGAAATCAAAGCTTTACACGATAAACCTGACGTCCGTGCGGACCTCGACAGCTGTTTGCCTCATCTCCCAGATTACAATTCAGAGGAACAGCTTATGGCAACAATAAATGTCTCATCTCAACATCAAAGCTCTTCAACGCCTCTCAATGAAGAAGTTAGTCCACGGTCTTTCAACCATAACACTACAAAAAGAGCATCAATGTTCGACATGCCAACTAAGAAAAATGAAGCGAGCATCTCATCATGTTAAACTAGTTGCCTCTACTTCACGTCCACTGGAACTAGTACACATGGACGTCTGCGGACCGATGCAGACACATAGCATCAATGGATGCAAGTACGTGCTATTTATTGTCAATGATTGTTCTCGCTACACATGGACGGAGTTCCTCCTAACTAAAGATGAGATAGGGGACTTGATCGTCAACTTCGTGAAGTCTACTCAGAATTTACTGCAACAGACTATTCAAACCATCCGAACAGACAATGGAACTGAGTTCAAGAACAAGTATCTCAGTGAATTCTATCAGAAACTTGGGATTAGTCAGCAATTCTCAGCCGCAAAGACGCCTCAACGGAACGGGGTCGTCGAAAGGAAGAATCGAACTCCAGTGGAAGCCGCACGTACGATGTTGATCAACTCAGGCTTCCCACACTTCCTTTGGGCTGAAGCAGTAAATACCGTCTGTTTCACTCAGAACAGGATGTCGTTCACAAGCGTTTCGGTAAGACTCCGTACGAGATCATTAACAAGCGGGTACGCAACATTTCTTTCTTCAAAGGCTTGGGGTGCAAGTGCTTTGTGGCGAATGATCGAGAGCAACACGCTAAGTTCGACCCTAAAGTATTCGAAGCCACTTTCGTCGGGTATTCTTCTACTTCGAAAGTGTACCAAGTAAACATCAAGTCCATCAGAACAATCAAAGAAAGCTACAATGTCACTTTCCAAGAAGTGACAAATATGGCTCCTGAGCGCCTCAGTTCAGGACCGTGCCTAATCAGATGGCTTCTGAATACAACAGTTCAGAACCCATTTTTACTGGAGTGTTGGCACAAACCAACAGAAGATGGCAACAATTCAGGATTCAACGTCAGAAGAAGCTATGAGACTCGCATTAGAAGACTTGGACTCTCTCTTTGAGCCCGTATATCGGCCAGACACCATCAATATTAGACCCTTAGCGGATTCCCCACTCGACGAGGCCGGTGTACCAAGCTCTTCACACGTCCTCCACATCACCCGAATCAGAATTACCTCAGAATACTGAAGAACCTACCACAGTTGTCGAGGAAGTATCATCAGAATCGCTCAATTCAAGTGCAGATATAGAACTACCTCAATCTAATGAACACTTCGAGATTATTGGTAACCTCGGTCCACAAATGGCTGATGCTTCTACTTCAGCGTTGCCTCAAAGCGCAAGTGGACTCGAGCACATCTGGTTGATAAGATAATAGGTCATCCTTCGAGTGGAGTATGGATAAGACATCAACACAGTCTCTTTAGCTTCTTCTTAAGCCAAAAGGAGCCAACCAAGGTAGCAGACGCACTTCAAGACCCAGATTGGGTAATTTCAATGCAAGACGAGATCAACCAATTCAAACGTCTTCAAGTTTGGACTTTCGTACCCCGTCCGCATGGACAAACTATCATCGGGACGAAATGGGTGTTAAGAACAAAAAGAATGAAGATGGAGAACTTATCCAGAATAAAAACAAGAGTGGTTGCGAAGGGCTATAACCAACAGGACGGCATTGACTACGAAGAGACGTATGCTCTGTTTCCCGAATCGACGCCATCCGCCTTTTCTTGGCTTATGCAGCCCATAAAGACTTCAAAGTCTACCAAATGGACGTTAAGACCGCCTTTTTTAACGGTGTGTTAAAAGAGGAAGCCTATGTCGCTCAGCCAGAAGGCTTCATTGACTTAGCACATCCCGATCATGTCTATCGATTGGATAAAGCTCTCTACGGACTAAAACAAGCCCCACGTGCTTGGTACGATGCCTTCAGCAAATTCATCGTAAAGTTTGGATTCATCCGAGGAACAATCAACAAATGGCAAGAGAAAGACTTGATGGTCGTCCAAGTTTACGTAGACGACATCATCTTCGGATCAACAAATCCTTGCAAGAGGTTTGGAGAGTTAATGAAGAGCAAGTTTGAAATGTATCACATGGGTGAGATGCAATTCTTTTTAGGACTCCAAGTCAGGCAGCTGGATGATGGGATATTCATCAGTCAGATGAAGTATATCAAAGGATATTCTGAAGAAATTCCATCAAGATCAAAGCAAGCCTCTCAGCACTCCTATGTCCACAAGCTGCAAGTTGGATGCAGATCCTACTGGAAAGACGGTAGACGTCACACTCTATCGCAGCATCATTGGGTCTTTTCTCTATCTCACCTTAAGCCGGCCGAACATCATGTTTGCCACATGTCTTTGTGCACGTTTCGAAGCCGATCCCAAAGAATCTCACATGCTTGCGGTCAAGCGGATCCCGTGCTACCTCAAAGGCACCTCCACCTTAGGATTTTTGTATCCTAAGGGCACAAATTTCAAATTAGTTGGCTATACTGACGCTGATTATGCAGGTTGCCAAATGGACAGGAAAAGCACTACCGGTGGCGCTCAGTTTCTAGGCGAAAAGCTGGTCTGCTGGTCATCCAAGAATCATTATGTATCAACTTCGATGGCTGAGGCAGAATACGTCACGATCGCCAGCTGTTGCTCTCAAATACTGTGGATGAGGACTCAGCTTCGAGACTATGCACCCATTTATAGTGATAGCCAAAGTGCCATTGCGATAACGTGCAATCCTGTTCACCACTCACGCACGAAACACATAGACAGTAGATATCACTTTATAAAAGATCACGTAAAAAAAAGGTACAATTGATATGTATTTTGTGAACACGGAGTATCAACTAGCTCACATTTTCACCAAGTTGGATAAAAAATGATTCCAACTTCTTTTCGGAAAATTAGGCATGTTGGATCTTCCGTAACATGTGCTTTGCATGCTCTAATGTGATTTCATGTGTTCTATTATATGTGTTTTGCATGCCTAAAAATTGCTATATTTTGCGTGATATTTACATTAATAATAAAATAAACTCCAAAAAATATTATACATATACTTATGATATTAGGGGAATGACGATATCTTTAGGATGCTCGATCTGGTCACGTATAGATTTCCCTGATATGCGACAGGTTAATTGCTTAATTTTGCCAGTCTAAGTCGCATTCTTGTGTCTAAAGGTCATTAGTTTGCTCCATTAGACACAAATCCACTTCATATAAGTGAGGATTCTAGCCTTCTTATTTTTCTTTCTACGGATTTATTCTTGAGCACACACATCAATTGCTTGTCTTAACTACTGATTCTTGGCCTCATACTCGCCTTGCGTTAGATCATTAGAAAAATGATTAGGGCACTTGGGAAATTCCTCACTTGGCCATATGTAAATTTCAATCCTTTGAGATAGCCTTTAGTCATTGATTTTGAGCCTTCTCCGAATACCTTTTCTTCATTTGAATCCCCTTTTGAGCCTTCAACCGACTATCTAACTCTTCGGCGGGATATTCAAACAAGAAAAGGAGGGGGAGAAAAAGATACGACAAAGAAAAAAATGACAAAAGAAGGTGGAAAACGCACACGATGAATGCTCAACGCACAAAAATCAGTCCAAAAGAACCTGCCCTCCTAATTATTGAGATCTTTTAGAAATCAAAAGAGGGGCACGGATCTTGCTGTGAACATCTCCATCAATAATCTCGTACGCTCGTCAGAACGGCTGGAAAGAGGAGCACCACGAAGTGAACTTCTCCAACGATAGTCCGGTCTTATACCGAGAAACGAGAAGAGGAGCACAGTCTTGGGTTCGAATTCCATAACTGTGGACTTCTTCAAATCAATAATCTCTGAAACCTCCTTTGAGATTAAGAGAAAAGGAGCATCGGCCCGAAAACCAACGAGAAGAACTTCGCCTTAGATAATCTCTTAGCCTCGTAGATAAGTGGAGCTTCAGCTTGAGCACAGATACGAAAAATAAAAAGGATGAAAATGACAAAAGAAGATACGAAAAGAGAAATGCTAATGAATGAGAAAGACTAAAGAAAAGCAAGACGAAGACTCTAACTCCACAATCCCAAAATGTTCCTTCCCTTCAAAGTTTGTTAGGAATTATTTATTGTGTTTAATTACTTATTTTATCCTAGCCTTGCAATTTTACTTAAGTGAACAGAGCTTTTATTTGTAAAGCCAGTGAGCTTATTTGTAATGGGCTTTCATGAAGCCCAAGTACAAGATACCAACATATGGTATATGTACTAAAACCATAACACACATTGAGTGTGTCTTGTGTGTGAAAAATTATAGTGAGATAATTTTCCAAGAAAGGCTCTCAACCCTCTCAAGAACAAACGCACGCACAAAACCCCACAGATTCAACTCTTCCATCTAAATCATGGTAAAACTTTCTTAATCTTTGTATTGTTGGATAGGAATTTCAATTGGTATCAGAGTCAAACGCGCTCGGAGTTGAGAAAATTTTTGAAATTTCGTTTTTGGGTGTTCTTCGAGTCCTTTACGAATTTCGAAAATCTTGATATGTTTTGGTGTTTTGGATGATGATTGAGTATTTAGGATTGAAGATATAAGTGTTAAAGATCATTTCTCAAACCTTTCTTGAACAATTTCTTGGGTTTGGGATCGTTTTCGTGGTATTCGTGCGTGAGAAAGCAGTTCGCGATTACTGTAGCAATTCGCGAGCGAAAAAAAGATCAGTTTGGGATCTCACTGTAGTAATTTCGGGAATTCATTGTAGCTATTTCGTGAATGCGCTATAGCAATTTCGTGAATGCACTGTAGCAGCTCGCGATCACTGTAGCAACCCGTGAAGTTTGAAGCACAATTATTGTAGCAGTTCAAAAATCAATTCGCGAAGTTACTGTAGCTCGCGAAGTGTGTAGGTTGCTAATTGTGATTCGTGAAATAAAGATAATAAATAAATAAATAAAGAAAAATAGTTCGCTAATATTAGTTCTCATATTCGCCAACTAAGTTTGCGGGTACTGTAGTTCACAAATAGTAGACCGCGGTACTGTAGCAAATTTTTAAAAAAAAACCAACATGCTTCAAATCCACAAAGCGCGTCAACGATCACGTATCCAGCAATCAACTAAGGACATTATTGGCTAATTATAGAAAACATTTCGGTAATTATTCACGAAATTTGCGAAATCATCTCAAAATTTTTAGGTCCACACCAAAAATTTCCGACGCTCATAATTTTTCGATATTTCACGCTATCCGTAGACAAAACCAAACTTTTTGGAACTGAATTTAAAAAAAAATAATTAATTATGGATGCTCAAGCTAAAGAAATTGAGGAATTAAAGCTTGAAGTAAGCAACTGTATGGAAGGGAGCCACTGAACAATATGAGATTATCCTAGAATACCGCAATAACTGGTACACTAGAGCTATCCCTTTAGAGATGAGAAGCTAGTCGACCAAAATTCCTTCTCAGTGCTTGAAGGGGAAAACAATTTATATTGTAAGAAACCTATTTCGTGGTTGGAAATTCCGATGGTTGCTAGTAGAATTTCCGAATTGAATGCAACCTTGGAATTCGAAAGATTAGGTTTTCAAGCGGAAAAGCAAAAACTTTTAGAGGAGATATCAAATCTAAAAAAATTCTCCTCTGCCCCAGATAATCCTCCTATAGAAATATCATTGTTTGGACGGGATAAGAGAATTCAAAAAGAAGCTCTTGTTCCCAAACCTCAAAAGGCTAATACACATTCTAAATCACCTGTGACGACTTTAAAGGTGTCCCAAAAGGAAACAATAAGTAAAAGCCTTAAGCATAATACTTCCAAGGAATTGAAGAAAAAAGTAAGGAGAAAAGGAAAACAACAACTGTTCCTAAAACTAAGTAAACTTTTACTAATAATTCTGAGTCATTAGTGACTAAATATTCAAATGCTAACATTAATTCTAAGTCTGACAGATGCTGAAATTAAGTAAAAGCGGAGCATTAAAGATCGCTAAGGAACAAATGAAGACTAGGAAGGCGAATGAAAAATCAATTGTATCTTCGAAAATTAAGTTAAAAATGTTTATTCCTGTCCCATTCCTATCAAAATGAAAGCGCACAAAGAATAAATTCCAAGCAAGCGATCCTCTCAATCCTCCAAAACTCGTCATTCTTTAAAAAATGATAGAACTGAATTTGCTTACCTCTCCAAAAATGCTTATCATTCTCATAATCACAATTCTAAGAAAATTAATCATATGTGAATCGTGTGAACACTTCACGTAGGAAGAACATTTCATGTACTAACAATGCCTATAATTCTATATGTTCTTATGCATTCCTGAAATACCCAATCCATGTTAAGTCTGAGACACACCTTAGGCGACTGGCTTCGGAGAACATTTTTAAATCTTCTTCAAAATACACATTCACCTGCGCTGAAATGTCATACCCATGTCAAATTAGTCCTAAATGTTTAACTAAAGCTACATTAATTGATGATTTAGGACAAAATTTGACCCTTTCTGTGCATATGTTTTCTGCTAATAAGGGAGAACTCATTCATAAATGGGTACCAAAGTCCAGATAAAGTTTGCAGATATTCCAGCATGGGTGGGTATGTAGAGATGGTTACTCCACACACATGACTGGTTGGCGACGCGAGTATCCACGAATTTCTCTCACGTATGGTGCCTGAAGCGGCCCACGTACGTGATCAAGAGATGGGATGCGGGCAGCTAGAACCACAATGACAAATTTGGTAATATTCTAAATATGCATAAAATCACATGTTCGACATTCACTGAATTTTCAATATGCATATGTGCTCAGATGAGTATCATACCTAATATGTTTGATATCTAGGATGAACTGCTCTTTATTCTTGTTAAGATACATTCTTCATCCTAGTAGACATGCTAAAGAAGGTTCCAAAAAAGATCGTAAATACTTATATTCAGAGGGACCTTTCTTTAGAAAATCAAGGGGGAGTTCTGAAAGCCCAACGTGAGCGCAAAATCTTAAAATTCACGAACCGATTAAATAAATCTTATCTTGCAATTCGCGAGTCAACTTTTTCACTCTTTCAAATCTAGTTTCGCGTATCAAATTGAGATTCACTTCAGCAAATTTGACTCGTCAACATTTAGTTCGCGAACCAATACTTCAATTTTTCAATCATCTGATTCGCAAACTCTATTTCATGAAGTCGACATGAAATCAATTCGCGAACCTTATTGGGCCTGTCTTTCAAAACCTTCGCTGTCCAGTTTCAATCTCATTTTTCTTCCTTCGACCCGCGAAGTTCAATTGAGTTAATCTGCTCTAATTTTCTAACTGCCCGCTTCACGTATCGAACTCGCCAAATTCTCTCCTTCGCGAAACAGATCTTCGACCTTTTATAGATTTCACAAATTTTTGTCGACTACCGACAGATTTTTGCAACCTTACAATTTCGCAAATCGCCATTTGAAAACCTGCTAAGTTCGTGCTTTTGCTGATGTTTAATCGACTTTAAATGATGTTTTAGGTGTTTACTCGAGTTTAGGTAATGATTCTAAATGTTTAATCAATGTCCGGAGTTACGTTCTAGAGAAAATTGTGTCATGTTTCGTCGAATTTGATCTCACCTTAAAAGGGCTTAAGTTTGTCTCGAAATCTGACTTCGAAATCGGCTCTCGACAACCATTTTAAAATTAGACCCACTATCAAAGTGCGAAAGTCACAAGGCTGAATCATGAGACAAATTCCAAATATTACAATATCAAAAGGCAAAAACACTCATTATGAACATTACATTGCCAAAACGCAAAAACACTCTCACAATTCCAAATCATGAGGCAAAAGTACAAACATTACTTTTGATGGCGAACTACGAACATTACTTTTTCAAAGCAAAAAAACGCACTCTCAAAATCTATAACGCCTTGTGAGTACCCAACATAAAATAGCTAGTAAAGCTGCGAATAAGCACATAAGAAGAGCTAGCTGGAGCTTCAGCCTTTCCAAATTGCGTTCAAAATTATGTAGTAACTCCACATATTCTTCAGTCTCATTTTCACGACCTTGTTCCTGCATCCAATTCATTTCTTGTTAGCTCAACGACAATGCTGAAAATAAGTAGATTGATTCGTAGTGTTGTTCGGGCATATCTATTTATAGGCATCAATGGACCAAAAGCATCATTTTCATTCAGACAAACGTAATAAATTTTACAGATGCATTTTTGACTTAAGGGTTCAGCGCCGCGTGAGAAAGTGATGTTTTCTTCATCTACTACCGGATTTTGCGTTACGAAAATCTTTTTTGAAAACTCGTCTAGTAGATGTTAGATTAAGGTCGATTATACTTAGGAGAAAATTTCTCTAGACTTCATCTGCAAGTTATGTCTCTCAAATTGACGGGGAGAAACTTCTTGCCAGACATAATGGTTATCAAATTAGTTACTTTTTGCGAAACAACACTTGCAAAAAAAATTAATTAATTTAGGAGCAGAATATTGCTATATGCTTGTGAAATTTGGCAAATTCTCACTCAATAAAAGAGAGCATCTATCAAATTTTTAAGGGGGAGTAAGAAATTTTATTCTGACAAATTCAGATTTCCTATGCAAATTTATCAAGTTTCGCATCATTTTAGAAAAATAAGTCTGATTTTCTAAGCAATTTATAAAGTTCCGCATCATTTTAGAAAAACATGTCTGATTTGGGCCTTTCGAAAAACACTTCGCAAATGGGCTTTCAAAATCCTCACAAGATATTCCGAAACCTTATTTTACTTCGCAACCCATTTCGCCAAACTACAGAAAATCAAAATCACTGTTCAGAAATACTCAATTGCGAAACCCTAGCAAATCGCCGAACTCAAACTTCTTATCCTCAGATTTTGAGTTTAATCGGTATAAAACCTTTTCCACATTAAAATGCTTTTGATTTCGCATCGACCAAATGTTTGTTTGCCCAGATTTCACAGTTTGTTATCATAAATCAACTGTTGTTCATGTTTTTCAGTTTCGAAATTTGGCTTTTCGAAAACTCGTCGATGAAGTGTCAATCTTGATGGCTATCGAGTTTACTTGATGTATTTCAGCTTAAAACCAGAGTTCCTTGCTATCACCCAGGAGATTTTGTATAATCAAGTTCTCACATTCAGTTACGTGAATCGGTCTCATGATGTCATCAAGTTTCGCGAGTCAGATTAAGAACTGGGAGTTTCACGAATTCAGTTCACGTTTCTTTGAAACTCACATTTCGCGAACCTTATCCAGCTCCGCGAACCAATTTGAATTCGCGAATCATTCAGTTCGCGAACCCATCAATTTTGCGAATCCACCAGTCCGGTTCGCAATCCAATTTCTCAAATCCACTTCACGAATCAAGATTTTTTTTCGCGAACCCAAGCACCCATTTTATAAACTCGGTACATTCTACGCTGAAAATTTTTCGAAAAACACCTAGTGAAACAACTACGTCTCCCAACAAGGTTGGTATCTCTCGAGTTGCTCCACAACCATGACTGGCATGCACCGTGAGCAACTCCCAGCGTGTATGGTATCTCGAGCTGCTCCACAGACACGACTGGTTAGCTATGCGAGCAACCAAACGCGGGTAAATTCTATATGCATCCTTTTGTATCTTTTGCATGCATATTAAGTTGAAAATTCAATTTACCTACATGCATATTAAGTTGAAAATTCAATTTAACACAATAGGGTACATTTGTTATTCATGCTTCAAAAAGACTTTAAATTCCAAATTTTCACATGCATACATGAGTTGAATTGATAAATGCCTATATCTTTTAAATGGTACATTTTGAATATGCATATTCTTGCAAGATTTCGAAATTGATAAGGCAGATTCCATGGTAAACTGATAGATACCATTTCATTTAAATTGAGCTAAATTTGAGGGGGAGCAACTCTTTATTTTAAAAGGGAAGCACTCCTATATTTGTGTTAAAGGGAGCAATAATTAAATTTTTTAGGGGGAGCGAACTTATATATGTGAACTTAGGGAAAGAGATTCGAAAGATAAATTTGATCCGTTTTTTTGCATCTATTGAGGGGGAGTTATTCAGTTTTAAGACGCATGGTTTGCATATATAGTATACTATTACATTATTAAAACGATAAAATACATATATACATATATATATGTAGTATAATCTATAGTATACTATTACATTATTAATACGATAATACATATATATATATAAAGAAAAACAGGGGGAAAAGAGATGAAAAAAAAAGAAGAACAAAGAAAAAAACTGCCCCCTCAAGCACTTCGACCTCCAAGACGGACTCCAACAAAAAAAAAACAACTCTCGAGAGTTCAAGAATTCCAAAAGGCGACGGTGGCTTCTAGTGCTAACTCGGCAATGACTTCAACAGACCTGCCCCGAACTGCTGACCAAAATCAAGCAGCACAAATCACTTCGTACCGGATGGATGGATTTCAACAAGTTCCCATGGTTCAGTCAGGGAACACAGCCGAATGTTAGCGACGATCTCAAACTAATATAGCTACCCATATTTGGAAAATCTTGACAAGACCGAAAAGCGGAAGATACAAAATTTTCTTACCTCACAAATTTGTCGGACCAAGCCCCATAGGTACAGGTGCTAATTTTTATTAGCTCTCGGGTAGAAGTCGTTGCATTAGGTCCAACGGAGCTCGCACAACCGAGCCTTACCGACTCATCGATCTCCCAACAGATCGATGTTTCATTAAATCACGAGGAGCTACGTATGCTATCACTGCTTCACTTGGAAGTTGGAGATATTGAATTAAGTGGTACTTAGCCCCACACCACTGAACGTCCTTGAACACATCGAGTGTAGGTGTCCTCACTATCTAAATGTTTTATATTTGTCTAGGACACATACACTTTTCCTTATCTGGACTTTGTGACCAGATCAGAATTTTCGTAGACATGTCCTAATACGACATGCTTCGATGATCGAAAGGAAGTCCTACTGTTGCAAGGTCAAAACAACCACGGTTTCAGGCCATTGTTCTTCGAACTAGTCTCAATAGCGATGCAAATGGAATAGCCATGTGGCTTCGGTTTCTCAATCCCTGTTAGTACAGGCCACATCTCAGAGTTTGTCTCTGAAGCCGTGTGGACGGATCGCCTTAGTGGCTCCGTCTGGTTATTACCCTAACCGACCTGTCGTTTGTGTCCTTCTTAGCCTCCTATACAAGCATGCCGATTTCGTTACACGAATCGCCATGAGGGGGAGAAGGGGATACGTATAAAGAAACAAGTCGGACCACCCACCAATTTCCGCCGAGCATACCACTCTGAAGCCGGGCTCTACAGGACTTAAAATATATATACATTACAAAGGAGCCTTGGCACAACAAACAGGTCGGACCACCCACCAATTTCCGCCAAGCGTACCACTCTGAAGCCGGGCTCTACCACACTTAAAATATACATTCCAAAGGAGCCTCGGCACAACTTTGAACACACCCCAAGTCGGACCACCCACCAATTTCCGCCAAGCGTACCACTCTGAAGCCGGGGTCTACAACACTTAAAATGTACATTCCAAAGGAGCCTCAGCACAACTTTGAACACACCCCATGTACACCTTCTTTGAAAACCAGAAAAACTTCGCCGAGGCCGAACCATACAACTTCCTTCAGCGATGACGAATCTGGCGCCACGAAGAAGAAGATTCACCATGTTTCAACTCCACTGAAGGAGAATATTAACTTGAGTATCCACCATTTCCGCCGCGCCAACCACTCTGACGATAGGCTCTCATGCAATTGAATGAATAATCATAAGGAGCCCAAACACATTTTCGGAATATACACCCCACGCCTACCTTCTTTCAGAGCTAGATAAGATTCTTCGAGGCCGAACCAGAAAACTTCCTTCGAAGATGACGAATCTGACACCGAGAAGTAGAGTAATCTTGACTACCAATCAACTCCATTATCGTGTCCCGACAACACGATCTTCTTGCCAAAGACGATGTCCCATTTTTACCCTGACGATTTCCCCAGCTCGGTTCTTGGGGGAAAGGAGTACTAAAGCAGAAGGGGGCGACATCACGACGAAAGTGCAATGTAGACCAGAAAATGCCAAATCTCAAGCGTTTTCAAAGAATCAAGCGAAGACCACAAAGTCCAATGATTGAAGTTGTCGCCTCAAGTACGACTCTCCGATTTTAAGGAAACACCCCAATCACAACGTAGAAAGGTTGAACAAATGTAGGGAGAGTTGTACCATTGTTGTAGGGAGAGATCAGACATGAAAATCTAAGATACAACCAACAACTTCAGCATGGACTTCAAGCATCAAAGTTGCCGACTCGTGTACAAGCTCTTCGAGTTTAAAGAGAACTCCCAATCCCAACATAAGGTTGAGCAAATGTATGGGGAGTTGCAACAAGTGTAGGAGAGCTGGAACACCTAAAGAGAAGATTCGACTCGTGTACGTCTCTCCAAATTTAAAGAGAACTCCTGAATCCCAACAAAAAGGTTGAATAAACGTAGGGGGAGTGGTACTATCTAAGGGAGAGATTGAACACAAAAAGATACGATCCAACAAGCAGCTTTGAACACTTAAAAGAAGAGAAGTTCAAGAGCCGGTGAGCTTGAAGATCTTTGAAAGAAGAGATCAGAAGACAAGACAAAGGAGGATGTGATTGAAGAAGAACACGCATGCAAAACGCTTTCGCGAACGCAACTCTGATACGTGTTCTTTGAGGACTCTGGACGATTATAAGACGAAGATAACCAGCGCTACATTGCAAATTGAACACAAAGGGGGATATTGTTAGGAATTATTTATTGTGTTTAATTAATTATTTTATCTTAGCCTTGTACTCAATTTTTATCAGTCGTTGAGTTTTCAACGCTGATATTCTAGAGATGCTTGCCCCCTTGCTTGTTCCTACGAACCTGAGGGATTCATTTCCTTCTATGTTGAGCGTGACTATCTTACGGTGGCAGTCTATAACGGCTCCGTACTTCGATAGCCAATCCATTTCGAGGATCACCTCATAATCATTCATGGGAATTATTATGAGGTCTATGGGTAGTTTTTTATCCCCGATTACTACTGGGCAATCCCGTAGTATGTGGTTAGTTTGGGTGGGATCTCCTTTGGAACGGTTACACTATACTCGCACTCTGCCTGATGAGGCGTTACTCCTATTCTGGCGACATACTTCGTAGATGCAAAGGAGTGCGTTGCTCCTGAATCAACTAGAATGCATGGGGGGTCCGGTAGATGATGATGGTACCTGTCACTACCGCTGGGTTGTTTTCTGCTTCTTCGGACGTGATAGTATAAACCCGGGCCGGTACCATTGGAGGTCTTGCCTGGTTTCCGACTTGGCTTGCAGATCCATTCTCTGGGCATGCTTTGAGGTAGTGGCCCGTCTTGCCACATTTGAAGCAGGTCGCGTTCTCAGAATAGCAGATCCCGGTGTGCCTTCGCGCGCACTTTGGGCATACGGGTAGATTCAGATGGGATCTACCCTGATTTGGGTTGGGTTGTTGGGGTGGTCTTGGTCTGTTCTGAAACTTTGGTTTCCCACCCTTGGCAATGAATTGCCGCTTTTGGTTATCTCCGCTTCCTTGCGGCCCTTGTACGAACTTGCGCTTTGCTTCTTGAGCGCGGACAATCCTAGCCTCGGCTTGCTCCGCCACCAGCGCTCTTTCCGCCACTTGTGCGTACGTGGCTCCTTGAATTCCCGCCATGCTCACATCTCTATATAACTCGGGCTTTAATCCCTCCATGAACCGCTCGATCTTGAGCGTATCCGTGCTAACCATGTGAGCGGCGAATCTTGATAGCTGCTCAAACTTCTTGATGTACTCCGCCACTGTCATTGCCCCTTGGCGGAGGTTGATGAACTCATTCATCCTCTGGGCTCGGACAGGAGCGTGGTAGTACTTCCCTCGAAAGAGCTCCTTAAACCGATCCAAGCTCATCGTAAGTGGATTTTCGATGGCTGCGATGGTATCCCACCAATGTCCCGCGCTCCCCCTCAGCAGGTAGGCAGCGCACATAACTTTCTCCGCCTCAGGTGTACGGCTGTGCTGGAACATATTGTCCAGAGTCCTGAGCCAGTACTCGACTGAGGTAGGGTCTACGACATCCTCAAATAGTGGGGGGTTAAGCTTTCGAAATCTCTCCCCGATCATCTCAATTCGTTCAGCCGGGGGAGGTCCGTTAGCTGATTGTCTCCCAGCATTTTGTTGTTGGATCAGCTGCTGGATTTGGGCCGACTGCTGTCGGACAAACTCCGTAAGCTACAATATGGTAGCATCCCGACTATCGGTGGGGATATTGTCCCTATCTTGATCTGTCTCCCTACTGCCCTCACCCCTAAGTCTTACCATTCTTTTCAACCTACCCTGACAATTCCTAAGGATAATAAATCAAACCATTCAAGGAATTCATATAACATAGTACTTACATGTAAGGCCGCTTCCGTACTTTTGAGTGTGTGTGTGTGTGTGTATGGACAGTTTGCAGGACCTGTTACCGAAGCTCTTATACCACTCTTTCGGGACCCGGTGTTCCCAATCGTGCTTTCTACTAGTCTTAAGTGTTACTCGTGCATTTATTTGCATCGACACGTGAAAATGTGCAATAAATTTTTTCATTTACAACTTGTGAGTCATACATACGAGTCAAAAGAATTTCCTTACGACTTTCTACGTTCATTCGTGTCCTGTTTACAAAAGGAGACGTGTACATGCACATCAAAATCTCCTATGCGCCCGGCCTTCACAGGTCGTCATCCAGGGGCGGAGCCAGCCTGATATGACTGGGGGGTCAAGCCCAGCCAGAGCCCCAGCCCACAGCCCATCTAAATATATAAAAATGAAACAAAAAAGCTCCAGCAGATTCGAACTCAGGCCATTTAGACATGATGAATTCACAGCAACTGCAGTAACCACTGGGCTAGAGGCGATTTTCAAAAATTCTAATGCATATAATATACCTAAGCGGACAATGGCCGGGGGGTCAACGGCACCCCCGAGCCCCTACGTGGGTCCGCCCCTGTCGTCATCCATACACACACCTCCACCTCAAAAGCAACCAGAAGCTCCAAGAGATTGGCCTTGCATCATGAACAGATCAACCGTGATAGCTAGTACCTACAACACGTAACGTAAGGAATGAGCCACCGAGGCTCAGTAAGCAGAAATTTATGAATGTATGTATGTGTCCTAACGATCGGCAATCCACGCCGTCGCCTACTAGCGCTCACACTCTTTTCCCAGACTCGTACTCTTTTCTTAGACTCATACTTCATATGGGCCCTCCGCTTTCTATCCCACTATGCGCCATTTAATAGAGCTCTAATCCACGAGGGATTTTTACATATGTGGAGGTTCCCACACTAGAAGGTCACCGGAAGGAATCTTCCCTTGATCAGTGTGGCCTCCACGCGGATGCTTCTCACTGGTAGCCAACACCGAGGTCACTAACCTCGGAGGTTCCCTCCGGGTAGTGCATGCCTTGGGTCGCATCCTCCAAGTTGCATCTCCCGCATATGGGGTACTCCCCCTGCCTTTCATAACAGGCGATTTGGCTTCATAACGCCATGGTCTCGTAGGAGAGCCGTGACTCTTCATTGAGTCGACAACAGACGCCAAAATCGGCGAATATACATCGCACACAAGCGATCTTATGCACGCTCGTACCTCATGTCTTTCGTACTACTTATGCGTGCAAATGCTCATGTCATGTTCATATAAATATGCGTATCATGTCTTCATGCATAATGCGTATCATATCATACAAGGTTCACATAGAGTCACATAGGCACATATCACATAATCATGCGCAGGTAAGTTACGTGTTGTAGTTGAATTTCTACTTACCTGTCGTCCGAGCTAATCTAGCGTACTTCCTCGTGAACCTCCTATCATACGACCCTTTACATAAAAAGTTACAATGTTAGTACCTTGTTTTCCTTAGCTAATTCGTCGAAATACTAATTTTCGTCCCTAGCTACACCTCCCGGCGAAAGTGAGCTAAGTAGAATTTGATTTCGCCCGATATTAGTACACTAGGGTTAGTTTCGCTCGGAACTTTGTGAATTCACTCGATTTTTCTCACTTTCGATCGATGAAGTGTATTATGAGATGAGTTTCGTCGTGCCTTTTCACCATCATGACGTCAGTCCGATTCCATTTGTGCCATGAGGGTTTCGCCCGATTTCTGGTTTCGATCGATTGTGGAAATGGGAATGGGTTTCGCCCGATCAATTCTCATTTTGCATGTGTGTGTGAGGGAGTTTCGCCCGATTGTGGAAGGGTTTCACCGCGTCATCACATTTGCATGGCGTCATCTCAGTTTCGATCGACACCATGCGCATTAGAAGATCACTTTCGATCAATTTAAGGGTTTCGCTCGATTCTACTTTCGATCAATTAGTGTTTCGCCGTGTTTTTATGTCAGCATGACATCATTTTAGGTTTCGATCGTTGTCATGCATAGTGGATAACCACTTTCGATCGAAACTCCCTTATTCACTTTCGCCGCTATTTCTTTCAATCGATTCCTTGGCATGGATAGGGTTTCGATCGATTCTCATACATTAATATGAGTTTCGGTCGAAACCCGTAAATCACTTAATTTGGTATCTTACAAATTGATCTGGTCGAAACTCAAATCAATGTATTCACGTGTCGCCCGAAACCCTAAAATAGTTCCCTACTTTCGATCGAAAGTCTATATGATTTAATTCAAAATCGTTTAACCCTTAGTTTGGACCGAAACTTACTTATACTTACTTATATCAAAATCTAGTTTCGCTCGAAACCCTTGCTCTAGCCCTTTTCGATCGAAACCTAAGTTGTTCATCCCATCGAAACTGCATTCTTACCATTATTCAGTCGAAACTCCTAAATCCCTTCCCCTCTTCCCTCAAAATCATTGGTTTCTTCCTTAAAAGTAACATCGTAAATCCTAAATCACAATGCTAAATCCTAATTTGCCCAAGTAAAAGGCCTTAATACTAATTTATGCTCTACACTTTGGATTTTCGTGTCCTTCTTGCACTTAATCTCCGTAAGCTACACTTTCAATGTACTAATACATATAACAAATTTTACGATATTGCAAAGCTTTGGGAAGATACTTCACTTAGCAATTCGAAATCCTAAGCAAGTTGGAGTGTTCTTGGTTCAAACTCTTCTCGCCCCTTTTTCTCCTTCTTCTTCCCTTGGGTTTTTCGTTAATTGCTTAAGTAAAGTTATGAAGTTGTGATTGTTTTGTTTAGATATTTTGTATTCATAGGCATGGGGTGGGGGTAGACTTATCGTGACTTACCCTCTTTTTAAGGAAATGTTGTCTCTAATTTGATGTCTTATGGATTTGGGCCTTTTGTTTATCCCAAGTCCTATAATGATCCCATAACCTAAAAGAAGTCCTAGCCCAACTTTTATTTATTCATCGTTAAGCCTTTTCCCTCATTATGTCAAATGTTCCTTACATAATTTAAGGGTCGTCATAAACACCTAGTCATTGGCACGTAATTCACATAATAATCACGAGCGCAAAATTCGCAAAATCACGTGAACATATAACATGTACATTAATTAGCACGTAAACATATAAGATGCGCGCGATTAAACATGAAATCACGTGGGGCATGAACATAACCTATTGGCCGACCTAGTTTGCGGGGACTCGGGTCCTACAAGTGATCATCAGCGAAGGTAACGAAATAATGGAAGTTACCGCGAGCTGCTACCCCGAACGGCCCGCAAGCATCCGTGTGGATCAAACCGAGAAGTTCCGTGGCTCTATAATGCCGGTTTTCTCCAACTCAAGAATCTTCTGTTCTCCAGCGTGACAGAGTCGAAGATGCCACAACAGTCTCGAGTTCGACATCAATTTTCGTTTGTTGGTGACTGTACTCACAGTTTTTATTTTATCTTCGATATTTAGGTAATACAACCCATTCAGTAAACTTGCACTTCTGACGCTATTATTTCCAAAATAGATAATGCATATATTATTACTAAAACGGAATGCATAATCGTTTCCGCTCAAAACGGGAATAGAAACAATATTCTTAAGCCCCTAGGGGTAAACCAAACTATCGGAAAGCAGTAAACTATGTCTAGTAGATAAAACGAGAGTTCTTGGTCCAATGTGGGTCGCCGGGTACACAATGTCCACTTCCTACGTTGACCATGATCTCTCGATCCGCCAGTTTCCTACTTCGTTCAAGACCCTGGTTCGAAACACAGATGTGAGCACTAGCTCCGAAGTCTATGATCCATGAAGCGGAATATGCTGTCATAGAACAATTTGTTTCCAAAAAGTAAACTTCTTTACCTGAGGCGGCTAACTTCGGGCAACGCTTCCAATGGCCAAGCTCATTGTAGTGAAGGCACTTGTCCATCGGCTTGGCGCCTTTGAACACATTTTTCTTGGCCGCCTTTCGAAATTCGTCCTTTGGGCTTAGTGGGCTTGTCCGACTTTTTGTTTGTACTCGACCCTTGAGTCTTAGCATTCGCGACAAGAACAACTTCCTTTCCTTTCACCTTCTTCATCTGAGTCTGCGCTCCCGACAACTGGTTTATTAACCCAGTCAATGTCATCTCGGCCTTGTTCAGATTAACGTTCACGATGAACGAATTGAAGAAAGGTGGGAGCGACTGATGTATGAGACCGTTCTGGAGTTCGTTGTCCATGATAATGCCTCGAGTCTTTCGATCCAATCGATCATCTTGAGCACATGCGCTTCGACGTCACTACCCTAAGCCATTTTGCAATGAAATAGTTGCTCCGTCAGGGAATAGCTAGCACTCCTAGAATGTTCGCCAAAAATCTCCTTCAAATGGAGCAAAATGGCGCCCACTTCCATTTCCGAGTGAGTGCGCTGCAACTCATTGCTCATGGAAAGAAGTATACAGCGCTTGATCTTTGGCTCGTCTATCTGCCATTTGGCATACGCAGCCCGGCCTTCGTCACTCGAATCAGTCCCTAGGACCTGCAGTACGGGGGAATCGAGGACATAAGTCAGCGACTCCATACCTAGGACTATCCTCAGGTTACGGAGCCAGTCCACGTAGTTTGGTCCCAGCAAACAGTTTCTCTCAAGCAGCATAGTAATTATGTTCGTCATCGCAGTAAATAGAAAGAAACGTAAAGCTGCAGAAAATAAAGATCTAATTAGGTTTATCTTATCATTCATCAAGCGCAAACAAGGACTTTTCGTTTCGCTTGACTCTCATTATTTTTCTCAAAACACTATCCTCCCGAGAAGAGTTTCGGAAACCTCGTTGAAAGTTTCATAGTGGATTTGATGTCTCGACTAGACTCGCCTCAGCCTTTAACGCAATATTTGGCTCATCTAATCTTATCGAAGTCACGTCGAACGCGAACTTATCCAATAAGAGTTTCAACTATCTTAGTCTCAGTCGTTGACCCTCACGGCTAACCCTGCTTATTAGGTTTAACTGCCTAAGTGTGACCTATCAACTTATGCTCAAATCCCACAGAATGTACCGCCCCTTGCTGCCACACGCTTCGTGGGTGGCGGACTGGTATGACGATCAGCGTTCAAGACGCCCCCGAGACGCTAACACTGGGGCAGGATATACGATGCCAACTTACTCGGAACAAACCGGAAAACTCCCCAATGCTAGACATCTCAAGCATGATAGAAGACAGGAATCCAATTCCTTTACCCACCTAGTATTTATCAAACGAGAGAATAAACCATCTCACATAAGAGCACATAAATCATGCATGTCATTTCAAAAACCAACGCGCACGTAGGTAGTAAATTGACCCTAGGAAAATAAACTACAAGACAACACAAGCGGGTTATTTCTAGTCTATCCCTATTAATTGCGTCATCAAAAGACCTCGGGTCGTCGCACGGGTCTTGAAATCGTCAAAACACAAACGTCCTTCGTCACTCGAACAACCTCAAAGTCAGCGAACGTCCACCACCTTGTCACCGTCGGGGGGTTGCCTTCCATCAAATGGGACCTCGTCTTCGTATTTAAGTCTACTCTAGTAAAACGGTAAATTACAACACGGGGAGATCATAAGTCCCGAACAACCCGTATAAAACAAATACAACCCGGGGGGACGTGACCCTTAACAAATGACCCGGAAACCAAATTCATAACCCGCAAGTGCGCCTTAAATCACATTCACAACGAGCACGTTGACAATTACATGATTTTGAAAAGAAATAAAATTTGGGCCTTAAACGGGCCAAGTCCATTAAAAGGCCCGTTAAGGCTTTGAGAAGCCTTAAAACACGCCGAAAAGCCATGGTGGAGAAGGCCGCCGGCGTGGAGTCCCGGATGGAGCCGGTGCCGCCACCGCCTGCTACGCCACGCCACGCAACGCGCGTGTGTTTAGCGAGTCAGGGTGCGGGCTTCGCGGGCTGAAGTGATTCGCGAATTCTGAGAGAAGTCGTTGTTGGGTTACCCGGTGTCTTCCGGAGACGCCCCGTCCCCGGGTACGGTGCGGAACAAAAATTTTCCGGGTTCCTTATTGCCCGCGTTGCTCGGATCAGAATAGTAACACATAGACATGTAATAGGGCAGGTCAAACCCGTAGAGTATTACCAGTTGAAGCGAGTGGCAGCTCCTCGTCCTTTTCTTCAAGACTTCGTCGATGGTGGTGGATGGCACTAGATCGTCACGCCGACCTCGCAGTGTGCCACGGAATCAGTTCTCTAAAGATGGCTAGAGAGAACCGAGCCGTCGCGTGAGAGAAGAGTGTTTTTGTTCGGTGTGCGTTTTGTGCCTTTGTTATGGACGAAGTTTTCACTTCAAATTATGAAATAGGGCTGCCTTATTTATACTATGATATATTTGGAAATCCCTAGGATATCTCAAAGATATGGTTTTCGATTTTGCTCCTTAAGTGGAAGATTTTGCCATATCTTTCTCTCCCTTATATTTAATTCAAAATTCATATAAGGATACTTACCATAATTAGACAACTAAAACACTAAGTCAAACTAAGTATGTAAATATGGTATAAAGAAACTTAATCCAAGATAAATTACGAAAATTTCACCTTAGAATAAATAATATTCCAAATACATCATTTCTATATTTATATTTAATTTTCGAAATTAATTCCCAAGGCATAATTCGAAAATTAGCTTAGGGTCAAATTCCAATTTCTCAAGCCTTTTAAGCACTTGGCCAAGCCCAACTCTCAGAGTTAGTCTCATACGAAGTCCGACTTCGGTCCATTAACGGCCCGAGGCCCACCAAGGCGCGCCCCAATGACCCAAGGCCCGTTAAGGCCCAAAACACTTTCTCTCCTTATCAGTACATGTTGATGATCCTTTTTAAGCCCGACTCTCTAGATTCGACTCAATCGGCAAGGGAGGAATACAAGAGTCCGGCAGTTACCTATCCAATCCCGCAGTACCGGAACATAACCCGATTTGAGTGCGAATTTTTACCCAGTCTTTATTCGAGAACCTTACTATAGATTATAGTACTACGTATAAACCCTTCAGCTGTGTCCCAATCGAGTGAGAGCCATGGTCTATGTCAAACTCACTATACTCGATTACATAGTAAAACGGGGACGAGGCAAATTACCAAACTACCCTCCATGTCTAACATGAGTTAGTTCAATACCTTGGCCAAGGATTTCATAATTTCCCGTCGCCGTCCTCATAGGACACTTATCTCGATTACTTGAGAGACTACGAATCCGTACTCGGCGGTCTAAGCCCGGCAATCACAGGTCGTCATCAAGACCGCATCTGGCCCGCTGACCCATGCAATAGCAAATCAGGTCGAGGTGAACCAGTGACAGTCGAGACTTCGAAGTCAACTCCGTCAAAGCCCCTTTCGGTCTAAGGTTCAAGTAGACTACTATAGTGTTGTCGTCGATCATTAACACTCCTTGAGTAATAAACCATGTTCGACCGTATGACCCGTGAGTCAGTGTCCATGGAACGATTGAATCCCTTGATTCGACTCGCATCACAAGTCATGACCTCCGCTTCCAAGCGGGATATCGGCACTCGATAGGTCATCGACAAATAAGCCGTAATGGGTTATCCAGCACCCAACTGGAGCCTAAGGCTTACGGACTTTTAATGCTCGAGGTTAAGATTCCACTGTCTTCTCTCGTGCTCATCGAGAACAGTGGCTCAACTCGACACATTTGGATTTCTTCATTTATTGCTTTACCGGATGCTTAGTAAAGTACTCTTATATCCAATAAACGAACAATGCCTTTCAATAAACACACAAATAATATCTTATTACATAAAAGGTCCATTGACAAATAAGCTAATGCCCTATACAATCTAATCCTCGTATAGCATTCGAAGGCATATTCCTAGTCGCGGGCCGGCTTTAAGTTCTCGCGGGCCGACTCACTTTTGCAGGGTGATTCCTGTGAGTGGCGTCGGGCTTCGCGCGGGCTTAAACTGGATTTCGCGGGTCTGATCAATCAATTTGCAAATTCGGCGAAAGTGTCGCGAATTCGGCGCCCTTGGGGTGATCTCGTAGTTCCTAGGGACGTTGACCTGAACTTTCGCAGGTTGGCCATTTCAAATCGGACGTTTTGCGAAACGCGGCAAGTGATTTTGCGGAATCGGGCGTTGACTCGATGGTTTGGCGAGTTGACTGAGTCTTTTAAGTGGGAGTCAGGCGAATTTCGATGTAGGCTTTGACCAGAGTTGACCGACGAGTTTATTTTGGCTTTTGCCCTATTTCAGGCCTAACTATTTTAAATAAAATTATTTTCAGCCCAAATCATTTTAAAATATTAAAGTTTTCATACTATAATTATATTGAGGGTCAACTCACATTTTAAATTATAAAGAATTATTTTGGGATTTAAAAATGGTTGGCTTAGTTGATATTTTACGAGGACATTTTGAGTTCCGTGGCATATTACGTGATTTATATGATTTATATTATGTGCATTGCACGACATGCTTGTGAGAGGTTGATGACATACCGTATTTGTACGGTGACACCGTATGGTGTCGGACGAGTGGGGTCGAGTGACCGTTACTGGTCGTCAGGGTTAGACTCGCGTAGCACCTGGTGGGAGAGGGGGTTTACGATACCCATCTACTCGGGATTGATCCACCCGAGGTGTATACCACCGGATATTATTTGGCTCAGGGACGACAGACAGATGTGAGATCCTGTCACCCGGGTTAGTGGTACACTACTCGGTGTGACGTCTGGGCCAATGAGGGGAGGAGTAATCGCTGGTGCCAGAGAGGTGCACGGACAGAGAATGGCTCCTAGCAGGCTTCTAGGCGAAGGGGTACATGGACGAACCGATTCGATTTCCGAATGACAGGGGATCGTGAGACTAACAATGTATGGGCGTGTCGAGCTAAGAATCGTATAAGAAAATTGATAGTACTACTCATATCACCAAGTTCGACCTACATTTTCGGGAGTCCATCTATAGAAACTCCTAAGTTAAGCATGCATGACTTGGGGCAATCTAGGGATGGGTGACCCCCTGGAAGTTTGCCCAGGGTGCGTGTGAGTGAGGACGAAGCACGCTGAAAGGTTAAATAGTGGTATAGTGGGGCCAGACTATCAGTCGGAGTGTGGTGGGCCCAACCCCACTAGTACCGATAGGGACCGATGCTACAGTGACACCCGGTATGGGACAGGATGTTACAGGTGGTATCAGAGTACAACCTCTCGCAGTATGGTGCTGGTTCGGGACGAACCAGGCGGAAGCTGGTGGGCATGTGATGCTGGGGCCGATGAGGGCGGGGAGTGATCGCGGTGCCAGAGAGCTGCACGGACAAGGAGCGGCTCCTGGCAGGCTCTAGGCAAAGAGGTACATGGACGAACTGATCCGACACCCGAATGAGAGAGGGATCCTGAGACTGATAATGTATGGGTGTGTCAGGCTAAGAATTGTATAAAAAAATGATAGTACTACTCATATCACCAAGGTCGACCTACCTTTTCGGGAGTCCATCTATAGAAACTCCTAAGTTAAGCGTGCTTGACTTGGGGCAATCTAGGAATGAGTGAACCACTGGGATGTTTGCCCAGGGTGCGTGTGAGTTAGGACAAAGCATGCTGAAAGGTTAAATGGTGGTATAGTGGGCCAGAATATCAGTCAGAGTGTGGTGGACCCAACCTCACTGGTCCCGGTAGGGACCGATGCTACAATGACACCCGGTATGAGACGGGATGTTACACTCGGGTCATTGCACCGAGGTGTAATACCGCAGGTTGAGATTGTGTGCGGAGTGAGCGACCCGGCATAGCCAGCATGGTCTACCGCATGGTTTATGGCGTACTTTTCCATTGCGCGTGTGGGTGCTGAGTCTAGCCGATGGCCCTGTTAATTGAGATGTGACATAGGTTGAGCGTCCATTATCGTGTTGTGAGGACATGGGATTGGGATGAGTGCACGCACGCATTGCATATTTTACTACCACCTACTGGGCAATTTTGATCAGGGTTTTATTTTTATAGGTAAGACCTAACCCGACACCGACGAGTGTCAGGGTGAGCAGTAGGCTCGCTGGCGGCGGTGACTCCACAGGCTTTTGAGGGCGGCGCAGTACATGGTACGCGACGCGACCTGTGGAGAGGCGTAGGATAGTCGGGTTTGGATTTTTGGGGCTTCGGCTCGATGTAGTTATATGAAGCTTTTTGTAGACGCTACTCTTTGTTATTTATGTAAATTATTTTCCATAAAGTTTTTGAAAAATCGGGTCCTCCGCGACTTTCGTTGCGGAAATCCGCCAATTAACTTAATTAGGAAATAGGGTCGCCACAAGTGGTATCAAAGCTTAGGCTTTAGATTCTGAAGACTGTCCATGTACTGCCGCTCAAAAGCCGGGAGAACCAGCCTTTCCAGTAAGTATTATATGTTTATGTGAATATGTGATTTGATATGTGCTTATTTATGTGTACTAGATAGTACTTGGAAATGTCGAGAGGACGACCGAGACGAGTGTTTTTAGGATAATCAAGTCTACGGGACGAACCTGAGTCTCCGACCCATGAACGAGATACAATACATCGTCTGAACAAACTGATCCAACGACAGCTAGACCAAATCAACGATCTGACCAATCATCGAAGCTCATCTGAGCATCGTTCCTCCCCGCAGCCTGATAGAGTGGATATCATTGGGGAGAGATTCCGTAAACTAAACGCCCTACGTTTGCTGAGGCCGCTAATCCTGCGGTGGCGGAAGACTGGATCGGCACGATTGAAGATCTCTTCATCTATAGTCACGTGCCGAATCGGAAGCGCGCTTCTTCGGGGAAGCGCGCGTTTTTGGTGAAACACCATAAAGGTGTTAGAAGACCCTGCTGTTATGACGTGGGATTGCGGAATATATCCGCAGATTCGAGGTGTTATAACATTTTGCTCCTCATCTCGTAGTGACGAATACGCTGAAGGTTACGAGATTCCTACGGAGACTAAAACTCGAATTCTACAGAGACTTAAGTGTGGCGGGTGTGCGACAGCTAGACTTTCACCAAGCGCCGGAGCGTGCGCTGATAGCTGAACAGGCGGAAGGAGTACTAAGGGAGGCACAGGAAGCAAGTCGAAATAGGGAAAGCCAGCAAGTAGAAGGGAGCCAAAAGCGTCAGTTCTTCGGCAAGGGCCCGAAGAATAAAGGCAACCGACAGGGTCAGCAGATGTGGGGCTCGGACACTTATCAGGGACAAACCAATGTCCCTAATCGACCATGTTAGGATATTTAGTGATTGTGTCATAGTTTAAGTCTTGTGATTAATATTGTTATTATCCTTTGACTTTGGGCTTTGGACTAGAATGTAATAATTTAATTTTTGGTGTTTGGGCCTTAATATACCTAAGGTTAATGTGGTATATAAGGTATTACCAACACCATTTGAAAGGTAATCAAAGATCAAAAGGCTAGCCCAAGTTTTCACACACTACACACACTCAAAGGTGAGAAATTCTCCCTTTTCATTCCATCAAAGCCTCTTTGATTCCTTGTTTGGTGCATTCGGGACCAACAAGTGGTATCAGAGCAAACGTGGATCGATCTGCATTGATTTGAATCCAGTTTCGTTCGATTACGAGAAAGATCAAAGGTGTTTTGGGCAAAAAATCACTTTCGGGCATTTTGAACTCGTTTTGGGGTTTTAATGCTTTGTTTTTGTGTTTAAAACCTTCCCCAAGATCGATTCTATGCCTAAAATGTTTTTAGAACACTTTTGGATCAGTTTTAACGAGTTTTGAGCAAGATCGAAGCAAAAACTCTTCAGAAAAGGACATCTCGGCCATACTCTATTATTGGTCGATTTGACCTATTTTTTGTTGTTTTTTAGCTCACAAATCGATCGATTATGTGTTTAGGGAAGAGTTTCTGAAGTTTAGGATCAAGTTTGAGCGATATTGGTTGAGATTTGAGCAAGAACGGGACGATTTTCTGGCAAAACGCATGGAAACAATGGAACAGTGAAAGCTCGTTCTTGCCCCGAAACTTTTTGCTGAATCGTTCAAGTCCGCGAAAATTTCATATCCGCGAAATTTTATTCCGAGAATTTTTAAACCACGAAAATTTCACTTACACTGCACTTTTTCGCAACTGCCTACTTTCAAAATCCGAGAAACTTTCATCTGCGAAATTTGCTTACTCTTCATAATCCGAGAAACTTTCATCTGCGAAATTTGCTTACTCTTCACAATCCGAGAAATTCCATATCCAATAAAGCTTATTCCGCGAATTTTTCTGAGCCGCGAAGTTCTTCAGCCAAGAACTTTTTGAAATTTTTATATCCGAGAAATTTTTCAAAGTCGAGAAAGTTTATTTCATCTGAGAAAGTTTTTCAAAACCACGACTCTTTCAAGTCCGAGAAAATTTCCTAAAACCACACTTCAACTCTCGATGCGAAATTTTTATAACTTGCGAAATTTTTCTTGCGAAGCTTTAAAATTCTCAACTGAGAATCATTCTCAAATGCGAAATTTTGAAATCCGAGAAATTTTCAACTGAGAATTTTTTTCCTTCTTCCGAGAATTTCTCTTTAAAACTCACAAACACCGAAATTTTCTCAACACATAATTTCTCGGGTAATTCTTCATACAATCTCAGGTTAAGTTGAAAAATTTCACAACACATAAAACGTCACTTCAAAATGCGAATTTTTCTGATGTGTTAAATTTTTTTTCTCGGGTTCAATTTTTTTCTCGTGTTGAAATTTTTAGTCGAACTCTACAAAGTCTTGATCGTTACACTTCAGTCCTATCACCCTAGACCACTTTTGACATAAAATTTATTTTGCTCCTCAAGTCTCGATTTAAATTTCTAGAACTTATCCTAATTTCAAGATATATTTCTCTTTCATACATTATCGACCATCACACACGCTCACTTAGTTCTAAGAAATTCTTTAAACAATTTTTTTTCAAAACTCTACTCGTTAAACTCGTATTTCTCATCTCGTTCGTACTAACTCTCTTATCTATACAAGATCAAACCACGGACGATTCGACTGCACCAACCATGTCTACCACGAATGACATCTCAACAGTGGGCTCCGACACCAGGCCTCCGATGCTGCGACAAGGCGACTACAGCATATGGACAAGCCGGTTCCTCACGTTCATCAGGAACAAAGGCGCACCACTCTCTCAATACCTTCTGGACTCCATCTTCAACGGCCCAGCACAGTTCTGGACAATCATCCCTGCACAGCCAAACGCAAACCCTCCCATGGATGAACACCGCACTCCAAGAGGTCCCATCAATGAGGATGAACAGGCTCGCCTACAGGCCGATGAGACTGCTAAAGGATATCTCTTCCAGGCTATGGGAAACGAGGTCTATGCTCACATTGAGTGCTGCACAACTGCTAAGGAAATATGGGATGAACTCGTGGAAATTATGGCAGGCACAACTGAGAGTGCTCAGGGGAGGAAATCAGCATGTCTCTCGCAGTATGAACACTTCCAGGCCTATGAAGGAGAGGAACTGCATGACACATACCTCCGATACTTGAAGGTCATCAATGAACTCAAGAAAGCCAGGATCTCGAGGGACAAATTCGATATCAACAATCGCTTCCTTGGTAGCCTCAAACCACAATGGGGCAATGCAACTGTGATGATGATTCAGAGTAAGGACCTCTCCAACACTTCCATCCATGCTCTTTATGACAGTCTGTCTGCCTATGCTCCATACGTGCAACCTCAGTCCACCAACACTCGAGTCGACCCACTGGCCCTCCTCTCGAACAAAACCAATGAACGATCTTCCACCACTAAGACCAAACAGAACAGAGGGAAGCTACCAGCTGTTGTATCTGACACCTCTTCAGGATCCGAAGCTGATACAGAATCTGACGAAGATGTTCGTGATCTACGCAAGCAACTGGCAATGCTCACTAAGTTGGTCTCAAAGAAGATCGGAAAAAATCCTCATCCTCTTCCAATCGCCAAAGAACCTATAGCGGCACCAAAAAGACCACTCCCACAGAGGAAGCTAAGCCGACAAAGAAAGAAGAGGACTCCGCGCCTCAAAAGTCTGTGAAGTGCTTTCGGTGTGGAAAGTCAGGCCACTTTGCCAAAGAATGCCACGCTCCACGCGTGAAGGACTCCGGCTACTATGACCGTAAGGCCAAAATGACCCGCAAGATGGAAAGTGGGAAAGTTCTACTCACCGAAGAAGCTGAATGGGTGAATGACACTTCAGAAGACTAGGAGCCTAAGGATGAAGAGTGCTGCATGCCAAGGCTGGTCGAACATGACGAGGACGAGGAGATGGGTCACACCGGTGAAAACACAGCTAAGACTCCTACCAGCGCTGAGTCTGAGGTACGAATTTCGCAACTCGATGATGTGTTTAATCACCGACACACCATTAAGAAACCCACCGTAGGCGCTAGGGATTATGCTGAACTTAAGCTAAAATTTGAAAACAACTATGCCTTACTTAGTTTAAAAAGAAGAGCTCGCTCGTGCAAACGAACGTCTAATGGCCTCTGAAGCGTTAGTCAAACGTCTGCAAAGCAAGAATAAACAAAGTGAGACTAAGGTTAAGGAAACCACACTGGCCATTAGTTCATGTGAAACATCTCGTCTCCTGACGGCCTCTCAATATGAACTGCTTACAAAGGAAAGAGTCAGGCTGTATCGAAAGGTGAAGGAACTTGAAGAACAACTTCATCTTAGAAACAAAAGCACACGCATCCTATGCCTACTGAACCAACCAGTTGAAACTGAATTCTACGACGCCCGGATGGGAATCGGCCTGGCCAGCAACTCCGATCCAACGCCGCTAATGGTTAAAAGATATAACATGTACAGTACAACATTCCTAAAAACGAGGAAAGGGACTCCCTCACAACTTATGCCATTTGTAAGATCCTCCTCCACTGTACTGTCAGAAGAAAAGAGGGAACAGAACATACTTTGGGCAGAAATCGCATACGACTACACAGAATTGAATGCTAGTAGTGAGATTAGAAAGCCCTCACTCTCTGAAGACATCAAGTCTCAGTTCCCAACCGAAGAACAGGAAATCGCTTCCGAGAAGCACTTTCTCGCATCTATGTCCCAGAGAAACTTCTGGTCATACCAGAACTAAAACGAACCATAGAAGTAGAGCGAAAAGCCTTTGCAAAAGAGCGAGAAGATCTACTTGGCAAAATCTTTACCCTAGAACAATCTCATAATACGACAAACCCTGTACGTCGAGTCAAGTACCCGATTCTCAAACATGCAAATGTAAGAGGACGGCGAAGATGACTCCTGAAGGTGACATATGTTCTAACACTAACTCTAGTATTCTTATGGATACAGGGAATGTGAGTTCGACGTCTCTGGAAGGGAGTTCGTATCCAATAAAGGAGAACCCGCTCTTCGATGACAAGAAGAAAAGACCATCCTATATTCGTCTTTCCTCTCTATGAATCCCAATATCCTAAGGTCGTAGACAATTATTTTGCCAAAACTTATCTTTCTTTTACCAAGCTTATGTCTATGTGCTGCTGCAATGACTTTGTTCTCCCACGCTTTCATGAATATGAAACACATAAACACGCAACACTCCAACCACGCAAGCGAACCTCCTCTACGACGTCGTTGAATTCTCCCATCTCGGCTAAACCTAAGGTCAAGCGAAAACGTCTCTCGCCGTCAAACGCAAACTCACCTACTACTCGCAAGCCAAAGCCGACCAAAACCGAAGCACGAAAACAACAACCACATCCCCCACGCCAATTCATGTATAAGGCACCATACATGCAAGCACAAGTTAGGAAAATATGGGTTAGAAAAACCATAATCCCGCCTCATCAAACAAATGACAAAGGGAAAGCTAAATTAGAAACAACACAATCTGATTTAGAAACCACATTTCCCATTAAGCGCATAAATATTTTACATATATCACAAGAATGTCCCGTCCGAAAACGGGGACCCAACGTTTGGTAGTGTTTGCAGGTTTGTCATGTGTGGTATCTAGACTCGGGTTGCTCCACACACATGATAGGGAATAAGGAGCTGTTGAGCAACTTCTCCGAGCGCTATCTCGGAAGGGTCTCCTTCGGAAACAGTCAAATGGCGCCAATTCTCGGAACTGGTGATCTCGTCCACGACAAACTGACGATTAAGGGCATCTCTTACGTCGAGGGTTTGAGCTACAATCTCTTCAGCATTGGTCGTTTCTGCGACAAAGGATACAAGGTCTCTTCGAATCTGACATCTGCAGCATTATAGATGCCTCAGGACAATCTCGTCTTTCTGGAATGCGCACGTCTCACCTCTACGTACTCAATCTTACGACCTCTCGACCAATATGCCTTCTCTCTCGAGCCGAAACCAAGTTGAACGATTTATGGCACCGGCGTCTTTCACATCTCAATTTTAAGACTATCAACAAACTGCGTCAGAATAAACTCGTCAACGGTCTACATCAACTGACATATCATAAGGAACACCTCTGCTC
The DNA here is from genome assembly GCA_027422505.1 of Craterostigma plantagineum. NCBI lineage: Eukaryota > Viridiplantae > Streptophyta > Magnoliopsida > Lamiales > Linderniaceae > Craterostigma > Craterostigma plantagineum. The sequence goes on from JAPQWV010000029.1 coordinate 11,210,841, forward strand.
TGCCTGTGAATTGGGGAAGATGAAGCGATCGTCTCACATCTCTAAGGAAACACCGTCCTCTAAGCTCATCCTCGAGCTCTTACATATGGATCTATGTGGCCCAATGCCTACGGCCACACTCGGAGGAAGACGGTATATTCTCGTGATTGTCGACGATTTTTCACGCTACACGTGGACGAAACTCATTCGTACAAAGGATGAAGTTCCTGATATAATTATCGAGTTTGTTGTTACGTCCCAAACTCTTCATCAACAGAAGGTTCGGATTATCAGAACTGACAACGGAACTGAGTTTAAGAACAAGAAGCTCAGTGATTTCTATGCCACTCAGGGCATCACTCAGCAGTTCTCAGCTGTGAAGACCCCGGAAAAGAATGGTGTCGTTGAGCGTAAGAACAGGACGCTAGTTGAAGCAGCCAGGACTCTCCTCATCCAATCCGGACTTCCTCATTCTCTTTGGGGCGAAGCTATTCAAACGGCTTGTTACACACAGAACCGGGCTTCCATCCACAAGTGATTCAACCGCACCCCATACGAGATGCTGAATAACCGTCGTATCCCCGATATATCTTATCTAAGGGTCTTCGGTTGCCGATGTTTTGTGGCCAATGATCGCCAACATCTTGGGAAGTTTGATCCAAAAGCACTTGAAGGCATCTTTGTTGGATATTCGCTGAACTCGAAGGCATACAGAGTCTATCTTAGGGAGAGACGATCAGTAATAGAGAGCACAAATGTCACCTTTGACGAAAGCGAAGGCGACCTCATGGATTCTGCTCATATCAGTCCAGAACCAGGTCTTCTACAGTCGTTGACAAAAGGTCAACCTTCAATGGCGGGACTTCCTCATCTGAGGGCAACTCTGGTGAACTGGATCTCGATCTGCTTTTCGAGTACTTCTATCCAGTTCCCAAGACTCCCGCCGCCACCACTCAACCTACCGCTGCACCCACTCCTCCTACACCACCAGCTACCGGCAATGACGTCGTCCCTCCAAACTTGGATGCGCTCAATCTCAACGAAGACGACATTTTACTCAACCCTGGGAACATTGCTGATCCTGATGCTGAACCCTCTCAATCTACTACGGTTGAGATCTCTTCTTCGGACACCGGACCCCAATCCAATGAACCTCAAACCGATACAAATGCGGGCAGCTCATCTCAGACCAATATACAACTTTGGGCTCGCTCTCATCCTATAGATCAGATTATTGGGGATCCCACATCTGGTGTCCCTACACGTTCGGCTACGATGAATGAAAGTCTGTTTGCTTGCTATCTCAGTCAAGTCGAACCATCACGAGTAGCTGAAGCTCTCAACGATCCTGATTGGCTGATTGCAATGCAGGAGGAAATAAATCGGTTTGAACACTTACAAGTTTGGGAACTCGTACCACGACCTCACAATAGATCCATTATCGGCACAAAATGAATCTTCAAGAACAAAAAGGATGAAGACGGTGTTGTTATCCGCAATAAAGCAAGACTTGTGGCTAAGGGGTACAACCAACAAGAAGGCATCGACTACGATGAAACGTTCGCCCCAGTCGCCAGGATCGAAGCCATACGAATTTTTCTTACCTTTGCTGTTCACAAGAACTTTACTACCAAATGGACGTGAAGACTGCATTTCTGAATGGATTCTCAAAGAAGAAGTATACGTTGATCAACCTGAAGGGTTCTTGAGCGAAGAGTTCCCTCATCATGTATATCGACTCTACAAGGCTCTCTACGGACTAAAACAGGCTCCCCGAGCTTGGTATGATGTCCTTTCAGACTTCCTTGTTCAGTCTGGATTCAAGAAAGGATCTCTGGATACAACTCTCTTCACCAAGCGGAGTGGCCCGGACATCATGATTTTACAGATTTATGTTGATGACATCATCTTTGGATCGACTAAACCACAACTGTGTGAAGAGTTCGCAGAAATGATGAAAGAAAAATTCGAAATGAGTATGATGGGGGAGCTGAATTTCTTTCTTGGTCTTCAAGTAAAGCAACTCCCCGACGGAATCTTCATCAACCAGTCCAAATACATCCATGACATCCTCGAGAAATATGGAATGAAGGATGCAAAGACTGCTGCTACACCTATGTCACCCTCTGGCCGACCCGACGCGGACCCATCTGGTGTTCCCGTTGACCAAACCGTCTATCGTGGGATAATAGGCTCTCTTCTGTACCTCACTGCCAGTCGACCGGATATAGTTCTCTCAACAGGAATCTGTGTTCGCTTCCAGGCTACACCTAAGGAATCCCATCTCACTGCAGTCAAAAGGATTCTCCGCTATCTTAAAGGAACACCCAATCTGGGTCTGTGGTACCCCACTCGATCGGACTTCAAACTGGTTGGATTCACTGACTCGGACTATGCAGGATGCAAGATGGACCGAAAAAGCACCTCTGGAGCTGCACACTTCTTGGGCGGTAAACTCGTAAGTTGGTCGTCTCGAAAACAAAACTGTGTCTCAACTTCGTCGACGGAGGCAGAATATGTCGCTGCCGCTAGTTGCTGTTCACAACTTTTGTGGATGAGAACCCAACTACGAGATTTTAATTTTCATGTTGATAAAATTCCCATTTATTGTGACTCAAAAAGTGCTATTGCGATGACGAGTAATCCGGTACATCACTCGAGAACGAAACACATAGATATTCGTCACCACTTCATCAAAGAACATGTCGAACAAGGGACGACTGAATTGCACTACATCACAACCGAAGATCAACTGGCCGGCATTTTCACAAAACCGTTGGATGTCAAACGATTCCAACACCTAGTGACTATGTTGGGCATGTTGAATATTCAGTTGTGATCAATCGACCCTACATGAACTTTGATAAAGTGTACATATTTCCTTTTCCACTTCACTCCATTTTCTATGTGTTTTCTGAATTATGTCTTTTGAGGGGGAGTTTTCGATTAAGGGGGAGCGTCTGATTTTTTCATTATTTAAAACGGGAAGTTTCTCGATTAAGGGGGAGCTTCTGTTTTTCCCATTATTAAAAAAAAAAAAATTGGGTTGAAATTTTAGAGTTTGGTCAAACTGAGTCAAAGTTGGACCAATTAAAATTTTTGGGTTGAATTTTTTAATTTTCTGGTCAAAAAGGGTCAAATTTGGACCAATTGAACTTCAATTGGACCCAATTTTGACCAAGCCCGCGAAATTCAGCTCAATCGAGGTTTTGACCAAGCCCACGAAATTTCGGCCCATTAACTCAAAATTTCGCATGTACAGTCGCAAAACCCCTAAAACCCTTAACGCTTTTCATAATCCTAAAATTCCCGAGAAAATTAAAAATTTTGCAACCCCTTCTAAAAAATTTCGCAACTCCTCGCATCGTCATCGTCGTCAAATCTGCATTCAAAAACCGTTTCCTGCTAACTCCATTGTCACAAATCAGCTTTTCGATATGACCAACAAAGATCAAGCTACACTTGAAGCACTTGAGGCGGCTGCAATCAAAGGGACGTCGCTCGCATCGAACTCAATGCGCGTACCTATGTCCCACCACCCGGGCAGATCTTCCCACTAAGTCAATGGGCGGCCCTGATTCCCAACAACTACATGGTGGACTTGGACAGCTTTCGATGCGATGCCCCCGTCATTATAGAAATCCTCAAAGGGCACCCACTTCGCCACGCCCTCACTCATGGCGAGCCAGAAGCACAAGTGTATCTTCAACAATTCTGGCATACGTTGCAGATAGCTGGACCACTCCACCTTGCTAAAACCTTATCCGCCCAAATCGATCAAGAAACGGTGGTCCTCACTCGCAAGATAGTCCAAGAAGTGCTTCAACTCCCTGTCTACTCACCCTACGATCCACTACCGACGCACGACCAACTCATTGAAGACATTGACAGACTGGGCTATCTACCCGATAACAAGAAGAAGAAAGGCCCACTTGTCCTCAGTGAAGTCACCACGCGCAATCTACCTCAACCCTGGCGAACACTGTACCTGCTAGTGAACAAATGCATGTCAGGAAAGCATGCTGGTCAGGACCGCGGAAACTTTCAAATCCTCACCATCCTAACCGGCATCGCCCACAACCGCAAGTACAACTACGCCGACATCATCTGGATGGATCTCGTCTCCATGATCCAACGTCGCGGCCGGGAAGTCGCCAAGGGAGTCACAAACCGCTTCGTCCCTTACATGCGGTGGCTCCCAGCTCTCATCAAACACTTCCGCTTGCACTCCACCAACATCCGCATCCGCCCGGCAGCGGAACACTTCCAAATCACCATTGTGGAGAAGTTCGCCAAGAAAAACACTTCGGCGAAAGTTCGACACGCCATGATAATCCCGGACGATGTGCTCGCCTACGCCGACCCGACCAACCTGCACGTCCGAGAATACCGTGCCTCCACAGCATCTTTCCGCGAAAGCCCTCACCCACTATCCACTGTCCCTACGGAGCAGATCAACCCAACTGCTCCTAACCCCGCGACTAGCCAAAACCCCTCCACCACCTCCAAAAAGTCATCGAGTCACGCCCCATCCTCTTCCACCCGCGTTCCGAAAAAACGGTCGCGTAAGGATGACGTAGGCCGTCCCACGGAGCGTCGATTGAAACAAAAACACGATCGACCTCCTCAGCCACAGATAAGCCGAGCCGAACCAATAGGTACAGGAGGTGATGTGTTCACCTCCCGAGTAGAAGACGTGGCATCTGGCTCAACCACGCAAACGACCCCACCAACCCACTTATCTTCCTCTCTACAGGAAGATATTTCATTCCACGAGGAGCCACGTATACCATCGACATCCCACTTGGAGATGATCGATGTTGAAACAAGCAGTCCCTCGCCTCAGACTACATCCTCTTCATGCACATCGAGTATAGTGCCCTCACTCCCCATAGTTTCATACGTTTCTAGGACACATACACCTTCTACCGCACTACAGAGCCTTCGTGACTCTGTTAGAACGCTCGGTGATGTCTCTGTGACTGAGAGCGGAAGACCTAGCACGGCCAACATCACAACAACCGTGAGCCTAGGCCATTATTCGAGTGAGTCTGTCTCATCGATGATGCCAACGGGAAGTCTGAGTGACCCCGTCTTTTCCCGTCCTGTGCAAACGGGCGGCCGATCGGCTATATTCTCCGATTCGGTGTCAGTTGGATCTCTTCGTGATTCCAACTTGTTAGATTTACCCCAATTCGTCACCGAGACCGTGCTAGAGACACGTCTCCAAGAGTTTGCAAAGACTCTTGAGGCGTTGATTCTCGATAAAGTCTACGCGCGTCTCGAAGCGTCCACGATCGACAAAGGCAAAGGTGTGGCCCCGGAGACGCCACTACCAAGGCCAAATGTGGATGCCGAAGCCGTTATTTCATCCATTTCCGCCAAGGAGCTCTTCTACATCCTCAGAGCCCGATTCGAGTCCATGACGGAACGTGACGAGGAGGAACGGCAAATGAAGACTATTATCACTCAACCGATGACCTGCCGTGCTCAAGGCGAATCCAGTGGGATCAGGCGCGACGATCAAGACGATGATCAAGATCGCCGCGAGGGGGAGAATAGGCAGCCAGGCGCACAATCCCAAGGACACGTACAATCGACGCCGCCCTCCTCCTCTGGACCTGAAACGACACCCGTAACAGAAACCTCACACCTCACTAGCCAACAAACCCACCTTATTTACCCTGAGCCACTAGCCAAATTACCCTCACCACCACCCACTACCGTCTCCGAAACTCTAATCGTCACATCGACGTTAGAGACCACCTCCACACCGTCTCCACCCACCAACTCGGAACCTCTAACTGTCACATCGACGTTAGCGGCTACCACCACATCTACACCACTCGTTACCCAAATCATCCTCGCCAAAACCATCACCTCAACCGAACCACCTGAATCTCCACCACAACTATCCCCACAATCCACAAACTCCTCCGATGCAACACCCTCGCCACCACATACCTATACCCCTCTCGATATCGATTCCAACCTGGCTTCCGAGGACGTCTACTGCGCACAAAACGAGATCGAGGCCTATATCTTCAACGATGAATGGCTGTACACACCCGCCGATGCAGTAGCAGCCAGGAAGTTGGTGGAAAACGCTCGACGTCTACTAAAGGAAGCCTCGCTCACGCTGATCAACACCGCAGACGACGAGAACGGAGAGGAGTACGACGCTGAACCTGCCGAGCTCGACAACATCCTACAATTCCAAGCACAGCAAACTGAGGCTCCTGCTGCTCAAACGGATGTGCCCACAGTGGATATACCGGAAGCACCGTGGGAAAACAAAAAGATCACCGTGCCATTTCAAGAAGAGGTCAGGAAGAGGATCTGGCGGCGCAAGGAGCAGATCATCACAACCTTCGACGAATATGAGCTGATGAACATCCAAAATTGGAGCGAGGTAAAGAAGAAGCTCTATCGATGGAGTCTTCTTTGCAACAAGTGCACAAAGAGGACGCTATCCGATGAGGAAAACATCGCTCTGGAAATGAATCGGGCCCCCATCTGCAAAGTCACTGACCTCCGCCACGAGTCGAAAGGACCTGTCCACTATCCAGTCTTCACAGTAATGAGGCAGGATGAGAGCTACAGTGAAGTCAGTGAGGCCGACTTCAAGTTTCTGCGCCTGGGTGACCTATACAGCATGCTGGAATCCATGAAACAGTTCAGACTTGTCCTCAGAAGTTCTGGACATGCTGAACCGGTCACCATGGGATATGTGGCTCTCAAGCGCCACATGCTCCGACAGGTCAGATTCTAACGCCACCCACGATCTGCAGATGGCGGTGGAGCACAACCTGAAGAAGGTGAACTTGACTCGCCCATCTTTCAAGAACACAGACGACTATCGAGAGGGCGATGTGATCGACGGAGATGATCCGACGGTCGCCTACTCGAACTACAAGGGAAAGATGAGGCTCCTGCGCTGCTCCGAAGTGGCAAAATTCTCGGATGGGACGCTCACCATCATCCAAGACAAACTCATGAGGATTCGCCGCATCCTTTCGGAAGAAGATCCACTCTGCCGATCCAAGTTCGCGAAGCTCATTGACGCTATAGCAGATCGAATGGTACTTCGAAGGAATCTCCGCGCCTTCGAGTTCAAGCTGGGACTTCGCGAAACACTCACACGCTAATCCACCATCCCAACGGCCAAGATCCAAGACTCCCCAACAATTGACACAAAGGGGGAGATTGTTAGGATATTTAGTGATTGTGTCAATAGTTTAAGTCTTGTGATTAATATTGTTATTATCCTTTGACTTTGGGCTTTGGACTAGAATGTAATAATTTAATTTTTGGTGTTTTGGCCTTAATATACCTAGGGTTAATGTGGTATATAAGGTATTACCAACACCATTTGAAAGGTAAGCAAAGATCAAAAGGCTAACCCAAGTTTTCACACACTACACACACTCAAAGGTGAGAAATTCTCCCTTTTCATTCCATCAAAGCCTCTTTGATTCCTTGTTTGGTGCATTCGGGACCAACATACCACCGGTGTCAGCGCCCCGATGCCAGCAATCGGGCGGAACCATTTTGGCATCTTTTATGGACCACGACCGATGCAGACTCTGCAGTGCTTCCGGTGCGGTGAAACTGGGCACATTTCACGGACTTGTATGAGAGCTCAGCCTCTATTGCAGAATCAGCCGCAGAACTTGATTCGGCCTCTACCAGTGCCTGCACGTGTTTTCACACTGGCAAACAGGACGCAAAGCCGAACCCAGCCGTAGTTACGGGTACGTTGAGTATCTTTCACGTATCATCGTCAATTCTGATCGATTCTGGAGCCACACATTCTTTTGTGTCGGCCAATTTCGTGACTAGGGTAGGAACCTATCCAACCCGTTCATTATGTTATTTCGGACCTACCACAAGGAGATCCAACTCGGCCGAATTTAGTGGTAGAAAATTTTTCTGTTAGTATAGAAGGGAAGGAGTTAATGTAGACTTAACAGTAATCCCGATGAATGATTACGACATCATATTCGGGATGGATTGGCTCTCGAAATACGGGGCCATCATCGATTGTTCGAATAAGGTAATTAGGTTTCGGTCACCCGAGGGAAAGGAATTTGAATTTTTGGGAAAGAAGAATGTTAAGACGATCCCTCGAATTTCTGCCTTGAAAGCTCGACAACTCGTAAATGCGGGTTGCGAGTCATTCTTAGTTTATGCGGTGAAAGCTGAGGAGTCTTCTCAGCCGAAGCTTGAGGAGGTTCCGATAGTAAGTTAATATCCCGACGTGTTTCTCGAGGATCTTCCGGGACTACCTCCGGATCGGGAAATCGAATTTGTTATTGACCTTGTACCTGGAGCTGCCCCGATCTCTAAATCTCCATATCGGTTAGCACCAATCGAATTACGAGAACTGAATGAGCAATTGGAATATTTGCTACGGAAGGGTTTTCTTCAACCTAGGTTCTCGCCATGTGGAGCCCCTGTACTATTCGTTAAGAAGAAAGTCGGGTCAATGAGAATGTGCATCAATTACCGTGAGCTCAATAAAATCACAATCAAGAATAAGTATCCGTTGCCGAGAAAAGATGATATATTCGATCAATTACAAGGGGCGACGGTATTCTCAAATATCGACCAATGTTCCGGCTACCATCAGTTAAAGATCCGTGAGGCGGACGTTCCTAAAACCGCATTCAGCACGAGGTATAGCCACTACGAGTTCTTGGTCATGCCTTTCGGGCTAACGAGCGCCCAGCTGCATATATGGATTTGATGAACCGGTGTTGGAAGAATTTCTGGACCGCTTTGTTATCGTCTTTATTGACGATATTCTGATCTATTCTAAGACGAAGAAAGAACACAAAGAACATATGAGAACGGTCCTTGGAATTCTTCGAAGAAGCAGTTGTTCGCCAAATTTAAGAACTGCGATTTTGGTTGGAACAAGTGGCTTTTCTATGGCATATTATTTCGGGAAGTGGAATTTAAGTGGACCCCAGTAAGATCGAAGCTGTGAATAATTGGCCACAGCTGACCACTCCCATAGAAGTTAGAAGTTTTCTCGGGCTTGCTGGATATTATCGAAAGTTCATTAAAGACTTTTCCACTATAGCCTCGATGCTTACAAATTTGACGATGTGAGCGAAGTTTTCAGGAGCTGAAGAAGAGATTGACAACTGCTCCATCTTAGCAATACCTTTCGGTACCGAAGGATTTTCGGTATATAGTGATGCCTTGAAGAATGGCTCGGGGTGTGTATTGATGCAGAACAGGAAGGTAATTGCATATGCCTCCCGACAGTTAAAACCATACGAGAAAAATTACCCCACCCATGATCTTGAACTCGCTACAGTAGTGTCTGCTCTCATAATATGGCGACGCTATCTGTATGGAGAAAGGTGCGAGATCTTTACAGATCATAAGAGTCTGAAGTACTTCTTCACCCAGAAGGAGTTGAATATGAGGTGTTGGCTCGAACTAGTAAAGGACTTCGACTGCGTGATAAATTATCACCCAGGAAAAGCTAACGTGGTCGCAGACGCATTGAGCCGTAAAGCCGTGAATACCGAATGAGTCGATTCGGAGTTGAAGTAGTCAACTTCGGAGAAATAGAAGTAAAATTAGCAGCGTTAACACTCAAGCCAACGCTGTTTGACCGAATCCTCGAGACGCTTGTACTTGAAGATTCGAACTGAACAAGATGAAGATATTCAATTGGAACTCGAATTTCGAGGAGACGGAAGCTTACGATTTAGAGGCCGCTTGTATGTGCCCAAAGACGAAGACATCTGCCGAACGTTGATGACGGAGGCACAAACAACAATTTACTCGGTGCATCTTGGTGGCCAGGAATGAAAAGAGATGTTGCTGCTCTCGTAAGCCGATGTCTAACTTGTCAGCAGATCAAAGCGGCATCAAAGGCCGGCAAGTATGTTGCAACCTCTGACGACACCCGAGTGGAAGTGGGACCACATAACAATGGATTTCATCGTCGGGTTACCGAAAACGATAAAGGGCTATGATGCAGTTTGGGTGATTGTCGACAGATTGACTAAGTCCGCGCATTTTATGCCAATCAATCAGACCTATTCCGTGGAGAAGTACGCAGATTTGTACATCCAATAAATAGTGAGACTCCATGGAATCCCGATATCAATCGTTTCAGACCGAGACTCAAGGTTTCTGTCCCAATTCTGGGTGAGCTTATACAAAGCTATGGGGACTAGATTGTCTTTTAGCTCGCATATCATCCCCAGACTGACAGACAGTCAAAAAGAACAATCCAGACGCTCGAAGACATGTTGAGGGCGTGAGTTCTGGATTTTCGCGGAAGCTGGAGTAAGTATCTTCCGGTGATTGAATTTTCGTACAACAACAGCTGTCAAGTGACAATTGGGATGGCGCCTTACGAGGTGTTGTATGGCCGTAAATGTCGATCCCCAATTCATTGGGATAAAATCGGCGAGAAGGCGTTGTTAGGTCCCGAAATGATTCGTGAAATGACCGAAGCTGTTAGTAAAATTCGGGAGAGAATGCAAATGGCCCAAACTCGTCAGAAGAGTTACGCAGATAAAAGACGAAGGCCGTTGGAATTTGAAGAAGGCGATCAAGTCTTCTTGAAGATATCACTAATGAAGGGTGTTAAACGATTCGGACGGAAAGGGAAGTTGGGTCCGAGATATTAGGACCCTTCAAGATTTGAAAAGAGTCGGCGAAGTGGCATACCAACTAGAACGCCGACATCATTAGCACAAGTCCATGACGTCTTCCACGTGTCTACGTTACGGAAGTACGTTCCGGACCGAATCACGTGCTATGAAGCGAGGCACTTCACCAGCAATTGAAACCGGACTTGAGTTACGAAGAAAGGCCCGTAAAGATTTTAATGTACGAGGTGAAGCGAATTCGAGAAACCACGTGGGAACGAGAAGACGAAATGAGAGCCCCGAGTAGTTCACGACGACTTAAATTTCGGGGGCGAAATATCTTTTAGGGAGGGAGGATGTAATACCCCAAAAAATTAATACGGGATTACTTTGTAAGTTCGAAATTAATGGAGTTAATTTTCGGACAAACCTGAATCTTCCAAGTCGAGCCGAAAATAATAATTAGGCTGGGAGTTGAATTAAATACGATGGGCCGAAAAGGCTAGAAAGCCCAAGAATAAACATAGGAATTTAAAATTTATAGAAAGGCCAAAGGGAGTAACAAGGCCCAAGTTAAACATTAGAAGTCCACATGAATACTTAAGGTCCAAATATAAATTAAATATGGCCCAAATGACTAGAGATAAAGATGGAGGTTACTTGAGGGATGGGAAAGCTACGTGAATATCATGTCTCCTTTTTGATAGGTAGTCTGAAAGCAATTTATATTAACACATGAACAAACGTGAAGACCAAAAAGAAAGGAAGTAAGAAAAAGAAGGGAATTAAAATCGGAGGAGAAGAAAGGAGGTGACGAAAAACGAAGCAGAGAACTTTGGGTAGCTCGAATTTCCAACCCAGAAAAACTAATCAAACTGCTAAGGAGGTGAGAATATTATTTGTAACTCATAAAATTCCTACAAGTTTAGGCGCTGCTTGACATGGTTTGATGAACTTGGGATGTTACAGCAAACTAGGCAGTGGACGAAACAAGAGAAGTAGAGTTCCGGCTAGCTCAACATCATTAACTTAGCTTGGACGTGAGGTAGCTGGTTTTTAATCCCTACAAACCCTTATAAACCGTATTACATTCCTCAAAAATATTAAAATTCGAATGGAAGGCAATTCGATGTTTGAAGTTTGGGTTTTATGATTTTTGTGAACTTTCGTGGTATGTTATTATGTGTTCTTCGAACTCAACATATGAGTTATATAATATGTTGATATGTTTGCATTAATACTGGATTTGCATGTGAAGAATTTTGGAAAACTAGGGTTTTTATTATGAATATTTGAAGGAATCGACCGATTGTAACTTTCGATCGACTTGTTTAGCGGGCCTTATTTATTATTTTGCAAATTAAGGGTCACAGGTATTGGAATCGGCCGATCCGAATTTCGGGTCGCGGAACTTTGTCGCGGGCCCAAATGATTTTCACAGTGTGAGAAAAGGGTTTTCGCGGGCCAGGTGCGGGCTTCACGGGCTGAAGCGATTCGCGAATTGTGAGAGAAATCGCGGGCCGACTTTAAGTTCTCCCGGGCCGACTCACTTTCGTGGGGTGATTCCTGTGAGTGTCGTCGGGCTTCGCGCGGGCTTAAACTGTGTTTCGCGGGCCTGGTCAATCAATTTGCGAATTCGGCGAAAGTTTTGCGAATTCGGACGTTGTCCTGAACTTTCGCGGGTTCACCAATTTCAAATCGGGCGATTTGCGAAGCGGCAAGTGATTTTGAGGAATCGGGCATTGACTCGATCGTTTCGCGAGTTGTCTGAGTCTTTTGAGTGGGAGTCGGGCGAATTTCGATTTGGGCTTTGACCAGAGTTGACCGACGAGTTTATTTTGGGCTTTTGCCCTATTTCAGGCCCAACTATTTTTAATAGAATTATTTTCTGCCCAAATCATTTTAAAATAAAAAAAGATTTCTTACTATAATTTATTTAGAGGGTCAACTCATATTTTAAATTATAAAGAATTATTTGGGATATGGTCGGCCTAGTGATACTTTACGAGTTTGGAGATTTTGAGTTTCGAGGCATATTACGTGATTTATATTATTTATATTATGTGTATTGCACGACATGCACGTGAGAGGTTGATGACATACCGTATTTGTACAGTGACACCTTACGTGTCGGACGAGTGGGGTGGAGTGATCGTTAATGGTCGTCATGGTTAGACTCGCGTAGCACCTGGTGGGAGAGGGGGTTTGCGACACCCACCTACTCGGGATTGGGCCATCCGAGGTGTATACTACCGGATATTATTTGGCTCAGGGACGGCAGACAGATGTGAGATTCCTGTCTACTCGGGTTAACGGTATACTACTCGGGGCATTACACCGAGGTGTAATACCGTCAGGTTGAGATTATGTGCGGAGGGAGTGACCCGGCACGGCTGGCATGGGCTACCGCATGGTTTATGGCGTACTTTGTCATTGCGGGCGTGGGTGCTGAGTCTAGCCGAGGGCCCGATGATGTATTGAGATGCGACGTAGGTTGAGCGTGCATTATCATGTTGTGAGGACATGGGATTGGGATGAATGCACGCATGCATTGCATATTTTTACTACCACCTACAGGGCAATTTTGCTCAGGGTCTTATTTTTATAGGTAAGACCGAACCCGACACCGACGAGTGTCAGGGTGAGCAGTAGGCTGGCTGGCGGCGGTGACTCCACGGGCATTTGAGGGCGGCGCAGTACATTGGACGCGACCTGTGGAGAGGCGTAGGATAGTCGGGTTTGGATTTTTGGTGCTTCGGCCCGATGTAGTTATATGACGCTTTTTGTAAACCCGACTCTGAGTTGTTTATGTAAAATATTTTCCTTAAAAAGTTTTTGAAAAATTGGGTCCTCCGCGACTTTCGTTGCGGAAATCTGCCAATTAATTAGGAAGTTGGGTCGCCATAGATAAGCTCGGCAATTTTGGCTTGGAGACGACTCAAATTGGTCAAAGCTACCTCAAATCGAGTGACTTTCCTCGAGCTATATATATAAATGATATAAATAAATACTAACATAACTTAAGGGTAAAAACCGAATGACATAGTGATTTAGCAAATTAGCTAGTCTAACCAAATTATTTCGGCGTAGTCCTCTAAGTTAAATATGATACTTATACCATATTATATTTATCTAAGGGTCGAAAATTAAGAACTCACAAAGGAGTAAGCTAGTCTAGCTCGGACGACGGGTAAGTGGAAATCACAACTACAACACATAATTTTTATGTGTATGAACTATGCGACTATTTGCTTCTATGACTATGCATGACTTTCTATGTGGCATAATTTATTATATGTGATGACATGACATGCATATTCACGTGATTCATGGCACGAGCATTTGAACGTACGACTAGTTAAGGGTCACGGAAAGAGAGCGTGCATAAGTATAAGATAGCCTGAGAGCAATGAATATTTGCTGATATGGGCATTTGTTGTCGACTCAATGTCGAGTTACGGCTTTTCAATTCTACCATGGCGATTCACGATGCCAAATTATACGACATTATATTTAAGGGAATACCCTTGTCGCGGAAGATGCAACCTGGAGGATGCGACCTGAGGGAAAAGCGACACCGAGGGTCTTTCGGGTGTTGGAGACCTCGGAAATGGCTACCAATGAGAAGCGTCAGCGTGATAGGCCACACTGGGATGGAAAGGCCCCTTAGGGTTAATCGCAATTTGTATGCTTGGATTACCTCTCAATGGGACCGTATTGGGATTGAAAGGCACTATTGGCCTCCAATATGGACTACATTGGGATGGAAAGGCACCATAGGGTTAAGCACAGATTGCGTACTAGGGTTGGCCTCTCAGTGTGTGTACTATCAACTATTTATACTCTTAGGGGATTGAGCTATTTGAGTGGTGCATAGTAAGATGTAAAGCCGAGGGCCCAATATGAAATGAGAGAACGAGAACGGTGTGATAAGTAGGTCGGCGCGGATGCCTTCGCTATTTAGGACACATGCATTACATGTATGATTTCACTTACTGAGCTTTATAGCTCATTCCACGTCATTACGTGTTGTAGGTCCCGCGATCACGCTACGTTATCATTTGCACGGCGAGGCCAACTTTTGAAGCTTCGGGAGGCTTTGAGATGGAAGTGTGTACATGGATGCGACCTCGTGTAGGCCCAGTAGATAGCTTTATTTTGACACGCATGCGCACTTTCCTCGGAAAATAATATCATGCAAGCTCTCTTGTCCTGTCATTCATGCTAATCGTGCGTGCATATGATCACGTCGTGAATATGCATGTCATGTCATTACGTAGCATAAATAAATCACGTACAGTCACCGAAGCATGTAGCCATATAGTTCATGCACATATAAATTATGTGTTGTAGTTGGGATTTCCACTTACCTGTCGTCCGTAGATTATTTGCTAGTAATCCGAGAGAATCTTAGCTCCTGACCTTAAGCATAAATTGTAATGTCAGTGCACTATTTAATTTATTACACTGTCTAAATTCTTGAATTTCCTATGTGGTATTTATTTAAAATAAAAAGGATTCGATAAGTTCATATAATTCGTGAACTTCCCATCTATTTCACGAATTCCCTCTAATTCGCCAAGCTTCACCCCTTCGTGAACCTCTCATTATTATTTTAATTTGTGAAATCAACACTTCATACACTTCATGAATCCCCCCATTAATTCGCAAAGTACACTTCAGGAAGTTTAAGGTATTTCCCACTTACTTTGCGAACCACTTTAAATACATATTTAAGTTCGTACAGTTTGTATAGTTCATAAAATATGTTACTATTTTTAATTTGTGAGGTTCTATGAATTCGTGGTCCTAGTAGCTTATAATATTTTTCTATTCCCTTTAAGGTTCGTGACTTTCCCACGGTGTATGCACAATCCCCCACATTATTTAATTCGTGAAGTTTGTGCTTAGTATCAACTCGTGAAGTGTCCATTGGTTCGTTAAATACTCCACTTCGTGAATCACCTAACACATGTACTTCACTAACCTATTTATCTCGTGATTTTCATTGGTTCACGAAGTAACTCCCCAATTCATGAAGTTCAAGGTTTATTTCACGAATCCACAACCCTCATTTCACAATTCAATTCACCAAATGCAATTCGTGAAGCTCATGCGTCACGATCCCTAATAATATTATAACACTTTTAACATTTAAAGACTTTGGGCTTTTAGATCAAGATATTGTTCTTCCCACTATTTCTCTCTTTATAGTCTGTGCAAATACCAAACAAATCCTCTATTTTATTACACTTTCTACCTCTCTTTTTCTTCTTTATAATGCTTATTATGTGGGATATCTTTCTTCTGAGGTGTGTATTACGAATGAAGTAACACCCCCTTTATATAAGCAATGCAAATTGCATTAGTCATTGCTTTCATCAACCACCTATAGCTTCTACTTAACTGACCCTAATAAAGCAAACATAACATGTAGCTTGTTTTGAGAAACCATGTGCTATGTGATTATGTTTCTACGCCAATAATCTCCCGCTTGAAGATTTGATTGAAGTCCAGTCATATCTGCACACCATTTTTTTTTAGCTCGCCATTGCATGTTACTTATGTTCGGTCAATCCACAAGAGGAAAACACCACATAAACTCTCCACAGTAATTGCCTTGCTCATGTAGTCTACCGGGTTATCGACAGTGTGAACTTTTTGCATGTCCACTGTTCCCTGTTCCACTTGTTCACGAACAAAGTGGTATTTGACCCGGATGCGTTTGCTTCTTGAAATGATATTCTCATGTTTGCTGCCGAGTTCTTTCAGCAACATCTTCAACCATATTGCCTCTTTACAGGCTTGCTTAGCTGCGACATATTCTACTTCCATTGTTGGCGTTACAACAATGGACTTGAAACCTATCATACCGCTCCGCCAGCAAGATTAAACACATGTCCTGTTGTGGATCTGCTTTTATCAAGTTCACATGCATAATCTGCATCAACAAAACCATGGACAGTAAAATTTGTACCTCCGTAACATAACGCGAGATCAGAGGTTCCCTTGATATATCTTAGAATCCTCTTAACAGCACTTCAGTGCTCCCTGTCAGGGTTGAACATGTCTCGGCTAACAACTCCCACTGCATGGAAATGTCTAATCTTGTACATATGATTGCGAACATTAGACCTCCTACAGCCGATGCATATGGCAGTAGAGGCATCTCTATCCTCTCGTCTTCAACGGTGGGACATGCTTGGAGGATAGTTTGAAGCAGCAATCGATACTGGCTTACTGTCTTGCATGTTGAACCTTCGAAAGATTTTCTTCAAATATTTCTTTTGGTAAAGCCAAATCTCCCGCTTACTTCGGTCTCGAGATATTTGCACAACAAGATGTTCTTTGCTGGTCCCAAGTTCTTCATTTCAAATTTTTCACTGGCTAGCTGAGTATTTAAGTTCGCGATGCTACCTTTGTTGGGTCCAGCTACCAGCATATCGTCTACGTACAACAGCAACATGATGAAATCGTCAGCACCAAATCTCTTGAAATATGCACGAGGATCTGAACATAGCTTATTGTAGCCAAGACTTATTATGTAGGAGTCAGATCTTTTATAACAGCATCGATGTGCTTGTTTGAGCCCGTAGAGAGATTTGATCAACTTGCAAACCATATCTTCTTTTTATTGTTCCTCGAAACCTTCTTTTGAAGCATATATATTTCTTCATCTAGATCTCCATGGAGAAAGGCCGTTTTAACGTCCAGCTGCTTAAGATGCAAGTCGAATGTAGCAACCATTGACAAGACCACCCTGACTGTTGTAAGTGGAACCACCGTTGAGAATATTTCGTTGAAGCCAATCCCTTCTTTCTGAGCATATCCTTTTACAATCTGTCTAGCACGGTATTGCTATACCTGGTCATCACCATTCCGCTTGATTTTGTACCCCCGTTTGTTGCCAATGGTTCTCATTCCTTGCGGCAATGGCACCAACTCCCATGTTTTATAGTGATAGAGAGCTTCCATTTGCTCTTGCATTGCTAAAATCAGTTGACTCGCATCTGAGTTATTCAGTGCTTCTTGGAATGTGGTTGGCTCTCCATCCCCATTTAGAAAACAGTATGCGAGATTGCTCTCTATCGCATGTGCCAACTGGGCGGCCTATGCTCGCATGATGACCGCCACATATCTGGTACTTTAGATTCGACTGGGTTGAGCTCTTCGTGCACTGATTCAGCTACAGAAGAATTATATTGCTCCAATTTTCTTTACATTGTTGTAGTCTCACGCCTTTTGGACTGCTATCATTTTCGAATTGCTCCTGATCGCTATCTTCCAAGAAGATAACATCTCTGCTGATAATCACTTTGTGGTTAGTGAGATCCCACAAGCGATACACCTTTACTACATCAGCGTACCTCAAGAATAACATTTCCTAGACTTTGGATCCAACTTTGTCGTTTCTTGGTTGTGGTACATTGTATTCGTTGAACTTCCAAATATATTGAGATTTGAATAGTCTGCAGGTGCACCAGTCCACATTTCCATCGGTGTCCGCATCTTTGTAGCAGTAGATGGGGCCTGATTCACCACGTAACAGGCAGTGCAGACTGCTTCCGTCGAGACTTCTTTTCCAGGCCCACAGTTCTCAACATAGCCCTTGTTCTTTCCAACAGGGTCCGGTTCAACCGCTCTGCCACTCATTTTGTTGTGGAGTGTACGCCGTGGTGAACTGTCTTCTTATACCCGCATCTTTGCTCAATTCGGTGAATTCTTTGTGTAGAATACACTTAGAATTGTGCTTTGATTTTATTAGTTGTCCTTGTAATTCGGGGTTTTTATTTTTTTTGTCCTTAGCTTAGGACTAGATTGTTATTTATACCATGTTTGCTCGGTATAAATACAATTGTAAACATTGTGCTTAATAGAGAAAGTTTTAGAATTTGATCCGCTGACGAATTCAATTTTAGAGAGAGAAACAACAAACACTTTCTCACACTAAAGGATTCTCTCATGTTCTTCATAGAAAGGTTTTCGATCAAAATTCAATTTCAATAATTCTAATCGATTACAATTCCTGCCTAGGATCTTAGGGTTGATAATCTAGGGACCTAATAATTGGTATCAGAGCATATTCGTGTCTGTTTTGAAGCTGAATTGTTAGATTTAGATCGAAATTCATTTTCTGAAAAGTTTCTTGATCGCTCGAATAACTTTTTGGCGCGAAACTGAGATTTCAATCTAATGGCTCAATTCTGTGCTTCTTTTATTTGATTTTGATGACTCAGTGCTCGTAGTAGTATTAGAAATCATTTGCTATTCTATCGGTGTCAATTTGAAACATTTAATCTGAGTGAATTTCGTCAGCTTAAACTGTTTGCGATTAAACTAATGAACTCGTACTGATTTTGCTTAAATTTGCCATATTTTTCTTCATAACATGTTTAATCGTCTGTTCGCGTATGCGTGGCTGATAGATTCGAGCAATTACCTGCAATTTTACTGCTTAATTGCTGTTTCTGCTTGAATCTATGTTCAAATCGTATTTTGTGCTTTAACTGTGTAATTCCAATTTTTCTCGCCAAGTCTTCGATCGAAATTAATTTCTCGATCGAAAACTCGCAATTAGAATACGAATTATGTACTGAAGTCGCTGTTCCAAAGAGCGATTTATGCAAAATTTCTCGAGCGTTAATTCTACGAGAATCTTTTTCGAAGAGAATCACAATTGATTTTGCACGCGTAAATTTTCTATCGAAAAACATTCTCAGTCAGACTTTCATGTTTGACTATGCGAAAAATCATTTGAGCTCGGGCAGCCAATTTATTTTGTCTCAGCGAGAAACTTACTAACAATACTGTTTCTTAACGATCGAAATAAATTCACGCACTGAAAAAGTTTCTCCACCAAAAGATTTGATGCCAATTATTTTTGCTCAAAAAATTTTTCGCTAACTGTACTTATTGCGAGAAAACAGTAACACAGTTTATTTCGAAGATATTATTTTTTTTTATCAAACTTTAAAGAATGAATCAAAAATAATTCTCCATCACTTTCGAATCAAAGGCTACTAACAAATCTGCTACATGCGAAGCACATTACATTAAAATCCACTCATCAAACAACTTACGAAGATCTCTACAAATCAACTAAAAAATGGATGCTTAACGCGTGGAAACGACAACCGTCCGCTTCTCCTAAGACGCGGCGAGTACACAGTCTGGCGTTGCCGCTTCCTGAACTTCATAGAGCTAAAAGATGAGGCAGAAGACCTTATTAGATCTCTTGAAGAAGGACCAGCTCAGTTCTGGGTCACTGTAGCGGGTGACAATACGGTAAATCCTCCAATTCCAGCCAGTATGAGACTAAAGGGACCTAGTGAGTATACAACGTAGGGATATGGGATGATTGTACATAATAGATAGCCTCCCAACTGCTAAAGGGATGTGGGATGAATTGTACAGAATGATGCAGAGAAGGGAAGTAGGCATCAAGGCTAAGAAGGCGAACATTCTGACAGCGTATGGCTCGTTCAAGGCCAAACCTGAGGAGAGCTTACATGACTTTATCAGAGATACCTCACACTTCTCAACGAGATGAGGAAGATAGATATCACGAAGAGAAATATGGAAATCAACATCCGATTTCTATCATCCCTGCCTTCGGAATGGAAGAAAATATCCACTCAAATCGGACAGAACAAAGATCTCGAGGAGTTGGATATCCATGCTATGTTTGACAATCCGCCCAACACGAGGAAGACATAAGTGAGATTCAGAAGTAGCAGAAGGGCAAACTGATCGAAGACCCCGTTGCCCTGGTTTCAGAGAAGCGGAGCTCAAGGTCACATAAAGAGAAGGTTGTTAGGCCTCCCACGCCTTCAGAGTCGGAAGACGAATCAGACTGACGTTGAGCCAAACATCAAAGCGCTGGGAAAGCAGTTAGCTCTAATTGGAAAGATGATGAGCAAGCGGTACTTCAAGAAAAAATCCTCATCACTCAACCGACTTCGAACCTCAAGCTCAAAAACAAAGAACGCGCACCCGATACGTCCGAGGTCAAGAACGTCAAAGAGACTAACAAATTGTAGCGCCCCGCCTTCTGCCACTCATTTGTTGGCTAACTTATGTAATTGATATTGAAATAGAATAAATAGAATATACGAAAATGCGTACAAATTTTTTCCTTTTATATAAAGGAAATCATTATGTACATTACAAAATCATCTGGGATCCTAAATACATAGGTAGAGTGCACATGCATAATAAAATTCATCCTATAGGCACGCCACGCATGTCGCATCTCACACTGCCATCTCAAAAGTCCTCCGGAAGCTTATTAGGCCTCGCCATCATAAAGTCACGTACCGAGATCGCGTGAGCCTACAAAACATAAATACGTGGAATGAAATATAAAGCTCAATAAGTTAAAATCATGCATGCAATGCACATGTCCTAAATCGCAAAGGCATCCGCGCCAAAGCTCCTTAAACCTCATGTCTTTCTTGTATTTTCCTGTCATGTAGGGCCCTCGGCTATCTAGCTGTGCACCGTCATGGAGCTCAAATCCACTATGGGTATAAATATAGTGACAATACCCACACTATGGGCTCAAATCCCAAGGTGGTTTCATACGTCACGAGGATGCTTCACACTGGTGCCCCACTCCGAGGTCGCAAACACCAGAGATACCCTCGTCGCTAATTCCCTCAGCTCGCATCCTCCAGGTTTCACGTTCCTCCATGAGGGAATTTGCCCAAATATCACGTCTTGCCTTGAATATGTCACGTCTTGAAATCTGCGACGTAAAAGTCACCATCGTGGCATAGAAAAGCCGTGACCCAACTGTGAGTCGATGTTAGATCCTAATTTATCAACTCTATGATCCTTGCCAGAAATTCTAAGGTAATCTGTTAGAATTATATAAACTAAATTTCGATCGAAAACATTTCTATGAAGAACGATAGAGAGAATCCTTGTAGTGAGAGAATGTTTCTTTTTCTCTCTCTAATATTGAATTTTCAAGCCTTTCAGATCAATTGACTAAAATTCTCTATTAAGCTCAATGTTTGTACAAGTATTTATACCAAACACACTTGGTATAAATAACAAGCTATGTCCTAAACTAAGGACAAATACAATAAAAGCCCCAATCTACGAAGACAGCTAATGAAATCAAAGCACAATTACAAAGTGTATTCTACAATCTCCCCCTTTGTGCTTAATTGCTCTTCAGTGCTGTCTGTCCTCATCGGGTACAATACGACCAGCGCAAGCCCACCGCATACTCATAGTTCCTTAGCGTATTTCTCAGCTCCAGTCGCTCCTCTATGTCATCAAGTAGTTCCATCAGAAGCGATTGTTCTCTACGAAACTATGAAGCTTCAGCATCGTCTCTCTGTTGATTTTTTCCATACTCTGCTCTATGTTCTTCCAGGTGACCTTGAGCCTCCCATCACAAAATTTATGAACCTCAGTCTTCAGCATCAACCTAGTCTTTTTTGCAATCGGATTGTGGTAGGTGACGCCTAAGACTGAGCTGACGTGCACGTGATTGTTGGGAAGCCCTTCGATCTCAGGTCCTTTGTTGAGCAGAGCGGTCATGTTAACCTTCTTCATGTTGCTCTCCAGAGCCATCTGAAGGTCGTGTGCAGCGAAGTACTTGACTTGGCGCACCATGAACCGGTAGAGTCCCTCGAGCCTTTGTTCTCCTTGAGGACCCTTGTACTTCTCTACATAGAATTGGTAGAGATTGTACGCCTCCTCGCTGGGAGTACGGTAGGTCGCTCTCGCTTAATTTTTCTCGAGTTCTGTCTACTCGGTCGATGGCGTAGTACGGTGTTGGTAGACCTCCTTTAGCAAAGAACGGTCTCTGCCATTTGTCTTGTGGGGGAATCTGCTCGTTGCGCAATCAACTCTGGAAGCCTTGGGGGATCTTGTTCATGATCTTCACCTTTCTGAAGTTCTTCGTCTTCTATCAGCACGAGGTCCACCGAAGCTTGCTGCAGGAACTGCCGAACGTCCTTGAGCCGTTGTCGTTGATGCTCATCGGGCATAGAATGTGTCATTCACAGTCCTTCAAAGATGTATTCGTCGAGGAACTCGTGTGGGTTGACACCATGTCCAGATGGTCAAGATTGGTATGGAGCGGTCGAGGGAGTTGCTTGAGTCTGCGCTAGGGCTATGAGCATGGCGGCACTTGCATCTTCTTCCGGAAGCAAGGGGCTTGTAAAAGGTCGTTGGTGTCGGCGAAGGCATCCTAAGAGTAAAGGATGGTAGGTCGAATTGGGTTAGAGTGGTGCGGTGCGTGGTGTGGGTTGTTTGGTGGTGGTTTGGTTTCACCTGCTATAGCGCCTGTCTTCGTCGCGCCTGAGCCTTGTTCTTGACCTTCACCTTGGCCACTCGATGATGTCCTAGGTCGTTTCTCCCCCTCAAGACGGTCCTAACCGTCTGGATCGTCATGTCGACGTCGTGTGCGGGAGCGTTGGCCTCGGCAAGATAGAGTAGGTGGCTAAGGTGATCCATGAGACGCCTGTAGAGTGATTCTTTCTTAGGCGTTTGGGTGGGAAGGCCTATAAGGCGGGCAATGAGTATGTCGTGGAGTTCGGTGATGGGTATGGTGTAATGGTTAATGAGGATGGAAGAGTTTGTGAGTGGGTCGGTGGGAGAGGGTTGTTATTTGGGACGTTTGCTTGTGCTGAAGTGCCCTCATAGACGGGTGCTTTCCTAGTGTCGCGTCGGGACGTCTCGATGGCTGCCAGCACTATCTACATCATTTTGTCTTCAAGTGATCTGATGGCCGCAGATAAAGCAGTCTGGAATTGTGCTTCAGTCACAAACTGGACGGACACCTCCGATGTTGATGGACCAGGTCGACAGATGACGCCTGTTGACAACCCTTGAGCAGACACCGGCTCCTCAGGCTGGCTCGTAGTCACTTGAGGTTGTGACTATCCATGACTTCCATCCAATCCTCGATTCGAATCTTGAAGATTCTTATCTATGGATGTTGTGGCAGGCTCATATTGAACCTGCGTGTCAGACACCGGAAGGTCGTGCTGCGGCTCAAGATTGAGCGATGAAGGGTCCTCAACACTTGGAGGGATGAGTGGCACACTGTCTGATGTGGTGGTGACAAGTGTGAATAGGGACTCAATTAGAATACTCAATCGCCTTGGAGTCCATCTTATTAGTTGTATCTCCTCGACTGACTCGGTGTCTGATGGGGTAGCCGTGTGAGGGGAAAGTTCACGTGCAACATCCTCACGGACTTGTTCTTTCACTAGAGGCTCGTTGGCTGAATCGTTGAGATCAAAGCCTCGATTTCTGGCCTTATAGTGAGTGGAGGTGAGCTGTGCCACGTTTCTGCTTCAGGCTGTGCTTCCTGTTGCAGGATCTCCTCATCCAATGCCTTGGTGAAAATGTCTGTAGTTGATACTCCATGTTCACAAAATACATGTCAATCGTGCCTTTTTTCTACGTGATTTTTTATAAAGTGATATGTAATATCTATATGTTTTGTGCGTGAGCGGTGAACAGAATTACACGCAATTGCAATGGCACACTGGTTATCACTGTAATGGATATATTATTTAAATTGTACCCATAACCACGAAGCTGAGTCCGCATCCATAGCATTTGCAAGCAACAGCTGACAGCCGCGACGTATTCAGCCACAGCAGTTGAAATGGAACGCAGTTCTGCTTCTTCGATGACCAGCATACCAGTTTTTTGCCTAGAAATTGAGCGCCACCGGTTGTGCTTTTCCTGTCCATTCGGCAACCTGCTTAATCAGCGCAGTATAGCCAATTAATGTGAAATTTGTGCCCTTAAGATACCACAATCCTAAGTAGAGGCGCACTTGAAGTAGCGCAAAATTCGTTTCACCGCAAGCATGTGAGATTCTTTGGGATCGTCTTGGAAACGGGCATAGAGGCAGGTGGCAAACAATAATATCCGGCCGGCTTGAGGTGAGATTGTTAGGTCCTAATTTATCAACTCTAATGATCCTAGACTCGAAATCTAAGGCAATGGATTAGAAAACCTTCGTTGAAGAGCTTGAGAGAGAGTTCGAGTAGTGAAAGAACGATTTATGACTTCTCTCTCATAATTTGATTTGCAAGCCTTTCGGATCAGTTGACTAAAGTTCTCTATTAAGGTCAATGTTTGTACAAGTATTTATACCAAACGCACTTGGTATAAATAACATGCTAAGTCCTAAACTAAGGACAAATACAATAAAAACCCCAATCTATGAAGATAGCTAACTAAATCAAATCACAATTACAAGTGTATTCTACAATCTCCCCGTTTGTGCTTGATTTCTCTTCTGTGCTGTCTGTCCATTTTTGTAATTTATTATTATAAAATATTTCACGCAAGATATAGCATTAATGTATAGAAAACACATAGCATAGAATATGGGAAAGCACATAGGAGCATGTAGAATACCATTTTAGTTGTGCTTTGATTAATTAGCTGTCCTTGTAATTAGGGGCGTTGATTGTATTAGTCCTTATTTTACGTCTTGGTTTGTAATTTGTGCCAAGTATGTTTGGTATGAATAGATGCACAGACATTGAGCTTAATAGAGAAACTTAGTCAATTGATCCAAAAGGCTGCCAATCTAATTTGTAGAGAGAAACATCAAGTATTTTCTCTCACTAATCGAAATTCTCTCTAGTGTTCTTCAACAAGTTTTTCGATCGAATCTTAATGATAATCATTCTAGTCGAATTGCTTAGGATTGAAGCCAAGGATTGATAGAGTTGATAAACTAGGACCTAACGGAGTACGTAAATCTCACTTTACGGAAGGTTCAACATGCCTAATTTTCTGACAAGGAATTGGAACCGTTTTTCATCCAATGACTTGGTGAAAATGCCAGCTAGTTGATACTCTGTGTTGACAAAATACTTATCAATGGTGCCTTTTTCTATGTGATCTTTTATAAAGTGATATTGTATGTCTGTCTTTTGTGCGTGAGTGGTGAACGGGATTACACGTAATCGCAATGGCACTTTGACTATCGCTACAAATGGGTATATTATTTAAATTGTAACCATAATCGCGATGTTGTGACCGCATCCATAGCATTTGCGAGCAACAGCTGGCAGTCGCAACGTATTCAGCCTCGGCCGTCGATGTGGAGACAGGTTTTGCTTCTTTGATGACCAGCGGACCAGCTTTTCGCTTAAAAATTGAGCGCCACCGGATGTGCTATTCCTGTCCATTCGGGAGCCTGCATAATCAGCATCAGTGTAGCCAATTAATTTGAAGTTTTTGCCCTTAGGATACCACAATCCTAAGGTGGAGGTGCCCTTGAGATAGCGCAAAACTCGTTTCACCGAAAGCATGTGAGATTCTTATGGATCGGCTTGGAAACGGGCTGAGAGACAGGTGGCAAACATAATATCCCGGCGGCTTGAGATGAGATAGAGAAGAGAGCCGATGATGCTACGATAAAGTGTGATGTTGACCAATTTGCAGCTTGTTGATATAGGAGTGCTGAGAGGCTTACTATGATCCTGATGGAACTTCTTCAGTATGTCCTTGATGTATTTCGTCTGACTTATGAAGATGCCATCTTCGAGCGGCCTGACTTGTAGTCCTAAGAAGAATTGCATCTCTCTCATGTGACTCATTTCAAACTTGCTCTTCATTAAGTCTTCGAACCTCTTGCAGAGCCATGGAATAGTTGTTCAAAAGATGATGTCGTCTACACCAACTTGGACGACCATCAAGTCTTTTAATTGCCATTTTATGAAGATGGTCATATCGACTGTTCCTCAGATGAATCCAGACATCATGAGGAAATCGCTCAGGACATCATACCAAGCACGTGGAGAGCTTTATCCCATCGATAGACGTGATCGGGATTTTCTTGATCAACAAAGCCTTCTGCTGAGCGACATAATCTCCTCCTTTAGCACGCCGTTGAGAAAGGCAGTCTTTACGTACATTTGGTAGACTTTGAAGTCTTTATGGGCAGGTATGCCAAGAAAAGTCGGATGGCTTCAATTCGGGCAACCGGGGCATTTGCCTCGTCGTACTCAATGCCTTCACGTTGGTTGTAGCCCTTCGCAACCAATCTAGCTTTATTCCTGATCACTTCTCCATCTTTATTCTTTTTGTTCTTGAACACCCATTTCGTTCCAATAATTGTTTTGCCATGCGGACGGGGTACCAATGTCCACACTTGAAGGCGTTCGAATTGGTTGATCACATCTTACATAACAATTACCAATCAGTGCCCTTACGAGCGTCTGCTACATTGGTTGGCTCGTTTGGCCTAAGAAGCAACTGAAAAGGCCTTTTTTCTGATGTCTTGTCCGTACTCCACTCGAAGGATCACCGATTATTTGATCAATTGGATGTGCTCGAGTCCACTTGCGCTTATGAGGCAAGGCCGAGCTAGACGCGTCAGCCATTTGTGGTGCGAAATCTCCAATGATCTGAGGTTGTTCAACTGGTTGAGGTAATTCAGTATCATCTCATGAGTTGAGCGACTGATGAAATTTCCTCAACTTCCATGGTTGGATCTTCAGCGGTCTGTGGTAAATCTGAATCGGATGAGGTGAGGACGTTTGAAGAACCTGGCATATCGGCTTCGTCTTGTGGCGGTTCCACGGCAGATGTGGAAACGGTGTTGTTTTTGCCGCTATATTTGCTCAAATAGCGAGTCCAAGTCTTCTAAAGCAATTTTCATAGATTCTTCTGACGTTAAATCCTGAGTTGTTGCCATCTTCTGTTGGTTTTGTGCCAACACGCCAGTGAAAACGGGTTCTGAACTGCTGTGTGTAGAAGCCATCTGGTTAGGTACGGGTCTTGGACTGATGTGACCAGAAGACATCTAATTTGGCACGGGTCCTGAACAGGTGCTCATGAGCCATTTCTGCCACTTCGTGGTGTTGGGTTACACCGTGTCTCCCAGAGACGCCACGCCTCGGGAACGGTGCGGAATAAAAAGTTTCCGGGTTCCCTGATTGTCCTCTTAGCTCGGATCAGAATAGTAACACATAGACATGCAATAGGGCGGGTCAAACCCGTAGAGATACCAGTTGTGTGCGTTCGGTGTGTGTTTTGTGCTGTTGCATTCGAAAATCACTTCTTTTCTTTACCTTTGGGGCACGAAGTTCTTGGATTTCGATCTTCGTCCTTAAAGTGTAAGAGATTTTTGCCAAATCTTACTCTTTTTTGAATTCCAAATCCAAACTTAAGGAAACTTACAATTATTAGAAACTAGCTTAAATACCAAGTCAAACTAAGTATATTTAAATATGGTATGGAATTCAAAATTTAATCCTAGATTAATTTCGAATATGAAGAAATAATATTTCAAATATTTTATTCCATATTAATTTATATCAAATATGCAAATTTCAAAAATACCTCAAAGGCATATTTCGAAATTAGCTTAAGGTGAAATCCAATTTTATCCTCAAGCCCATTAAGCACATGGCCAAGCCAAACTCTTAAAGTTAGTTTCATAAGAAGTCCAACTTCGATCCAATAAATGGCCCGAGGCCCATTAAGGCGTGGCCCAACGGCCCAAGGCCCGTTAAGGCCCAAAAGGCTTTTTCCCGTTATCAATACACGTTGATGAGCCTTTTTAAGCTCAATCTCTAGGTTCGACTCAATCGGGAAGGGAGGAATCCAAGAGTCCGGTAGTTACATAGCCAACGCCGCAGACCGGACCGTAACCTGATTCGAGTGCGAATTTCGACCCAGTCTTTATCCCATAACCTCACTATAGATAACAGCGCTACGTATAAACCCTTCAGTTGTGTCCCAATCAAGTGAGAGCCATGATGTATGTCAAACTCACTAAACTCGATTCTATGATAAAATGGAGACGAGGCAAATTACCAAACTACCCTCCTTGTCTCATATGAGTTAGTTCAATACCTTGGCCAAGGATTTCGTAGTTTCCCGTCGCCGTCCTCATAGACTTATCTCGATTACTTGCGAGACTGTGAATCCGTACTCAGCGATCTAAGCCCGGCAATCACAAATCGTCATCAAGACCGCATCTGGCCCGCTGACCCATGCAACAGCAAATCGGGTCGAGGGGAACCAGGGATGTTCGAGACTTCGAAATCAACTCCGTCAAAGCCCCTTTCGGTCTAAGGTTCACTTAGACTACTATATGTTGAGGTATATGCCCTAGATGCCGTACGAGGACTGGAAGTACGAGGGCAATTTGCTAATGTGTAGTGTTTAGTGGTAATTTGATTACTTATATTAATGGAATGACTTTATTTATCATTAATTAATAATTGGATGAATAAATGAAAAGGCAAATTATTAATTAGTCTAAAGATTTCACCTTGCAGTCTGGCTGGATAAGACAAATTAATGAAATCCAAATATTGGCAGTTCAGTTACTGATTCTGCGGGGACAGAGAGGGGCACCAGTAAGCTAAGATACTGCAATATTAAAATAGTCCACAAGTCTAAGTCTCCAGTAGGGTGACTGGAATGGCACGTACGACTTGTTTGTCGATGGGTCCAATATGGTTGTGCTAACCGTTCACTTGACTCCTTTGCCTACAACTGGGCCATTGGAAGCGTGAATGTCTGAAGCTGAGGCGTCAGACGCCTCAGGAAAACAATTAGTTTTTGAAGCTAATTGTTCTGTGTATTCTACTTCATGGATACTGACTCATGGACCAGTTCCCACATTTGTGTTTTGAACCAAGGTCTAGAACGAAGTAGGAAGCTTCGAGCTGGTGAGGTCTTGATCAACGTAGGTAGTGGACGTAGTGTACCAGCTACACACATGGGATCAAAGACCTTAGTCTTATCGTCATTACATTGTTTAGAACTTCCCAACGTTTCGGTTTTACCCAAGGGGCTCAAAAACATTATTTCGATTCCTGTTTTGAGCAGACTGGGTTATGAATTTCGATTCATTGATAATGTTTGCCATATTTATTTTAGAAATGAAAATGTTGGAAGTGCGACGTTAATAAATGGTTTATATTACGTCAACTTAAAAGACAATGTTAAAGCTGTAAATGCAATAACCAAATCATTGACTGGGTCGAACGATCGATACATGTGGTACTTACGACTAGGTCACGAGTAGAAGCGAAGATTGAAGAGGTGGAAAAGGAAGGTCTGATTAGCATAGTGCGAACAGGCCCGATTTCTACCTGTCAGTCTTGCATCTTAGGGAAAATGACCAAATCGCCCTTCACAGGGACTTTCACTAGGGCCACGGAAGTGTTTGGTTTGATCCACACTGACGTATGCGGACCATTTAAAGTTACGGCCCGAGGTAATTGCCGCTATTTCATAACGTTTGCGGACGATTTCTCCCGCTACGGGAATGTCTATTTGATGAGACAAAAGTCTGAAGCTCTTGAAATGTTCAAAGAGTATAAAGCACTATTGGAGAAGCAAACTGACAAGTTCATTAAAGCCGTCAGATCGAGGCGGTGAATATGTGAGCCTTGAGTTTGATGCATTTCTTAGAGAAATGGCATCATCATACAGTTTTCCCCAACAGGCACGCCGCAATTGAATGGCGTGGCCGAACAGAGAAACCGAACGCTTTTAGATATGGTTCGGTCGATGATGAATTACACAGATCTCCCCATTTCTTTGTGGGGATATGCCTTAAAAACAGTGGCCTATATCCTTAACAGGATATACCCGCTCTGCCGATAAGATTCCTTACGAGGCTTGACATAATCGTAAGGCGAGTCCGAATCACATCAGGGTCTGGGGTTACCACGCCTTTGTGAAAAAGTTGATGGCAGATAAGCTTGAATCAAATCATTAATGGCAAGATTCATCGGATATCCCGAGGACTCAATGGGGTATTGCTTCTTCGTCCCAGATGAACACAGGGTGTTCGTCGCTTTACGCGCTACTTTCTTGGAGGAAGAATTCGTAGGCGAAGGCGGTAAAGGATGAGAAATAACTCTAAGAGAGTTAGAGGACGAATCGACTCCTATTCCAGAGTCGTTGGACGACGTTCCAGAAAACCCGGCTCAGCCGCAATTGTGTAGGTCAAGTAGGATATCTTATATGCGACTGAGGGATGCGTGGGGACGATCCCGTCACCTACGACCAGGAAATTGCTGGTACAGACCCCCTCAAGTGGCTTGAGGCTATGCAGGCCGAAATGGACTGGATGCACACAAACGAGGTTTTAACTCTTGTAGACCTGCCTAATGGTTTTTGACCAATTGGCAATAAATGGATCTACAAGAAAATGATTGGATCTGACGGTCAGGTGGAGACGTACAAAGCTAGGCTTGTAGCAAAAAGTTATAGTTAGAAAGAGGGAATTGACTATGAGGAAACCTTCTCACCTGTCGCAATAATGAAATCCATTCGAATCATGCTTGCGATAGCAGCACACTACGACTATGAGATCTGGCAGATGGACGTAAAAACCGTTTTCCTGAATGGATTTCTCCAGGAGGAAATCTATATGGAGCAGCCCAAGGGTTTTACGTCAGAAGCAGATGCTCGAAAAGTGTGCAAACTGAATCGGTCCATTTATGGGCTGAAACAGGCTTCAAGGAGTTGGAATCTTCGGTTCGATGAAGTAGTTAAGAACTACGGATTCATAAAGAATGAAGATGAGCCCTGTGTTTACAGAAAGGCCAGTGGGAGTAAGGTGTCGTTTCTAGTATTGTACGTATATGATATCCTTTTGATAGAAAACGACATAGGGATGCTCTCAGAGATTAAAGCTTGGCTTTCAAATGAATTCTCTATGAAAGACCTCGGAGAAGCGACCTATATTCTAGGAATTCGCCTATTTAGAGATAGTGCGAAAAGGTCAATAGGCTTGTCTCAGGCCCTTTACTTAGATAAAGTCCTTAAAAGGTTTAAAATGGACGAGTCTAAGAAAGGGTTCCTACCTATGAGGCATGGGATTCATCTCTCAAAGGCTATGTCTCCTTAGAATGAGGTACAATGACAAGAGATGAGTGGAGTTCGCTATGCTTCAGCTGTGGGTAGCCTGATGTACGTAATGCTTTGCACACGACCAGACATATCGTACGCTGTGGGCGTATTGAGTAAGTTTCAGGCAAATCCTGGTAAGGAACATTGAGCGGCAGTAAAGACAGTTCTGAAGTACCTTAGACGGACTAAGTACTTGATACTGATTTATGGCCCAGGAGAATTGGAAGTAGATGGATATAAAAATTCGGACTTCCAATCAGATGTGGATGACCGAAAGTCTACTTCGGGTTTTATCTTTACGCTCAATGGTGGGGCACTGTCTTGGAAAAGTTCCAAGCAAAGCACGACTGCAGATTCCACCAATGAGACAGAGTATATCGCAGCTTCAGAAGCTGCCAAGGAGGGTGTTTGGATACGCAAGTTTCTGGAGGAACTACTGGTGGTACTTAGCATCGTGGATCGCCCACTGCCATTGTGGTGTGACAACAGGGGGGCTATTGCACAAGCTAAGGAACCACGTGCTCACGGTAAATCGAAACACATAGAGAGGAAATACCACGTGCTGCGTGGGTTTGTTGAAAATGGCTCAATAGCCATGCAGAGGACCCGTTCACGAAGCCACTACCACAGGCAGTGCTCGATCGACACCTCGATATAATGGGGTTAAGATATGATAATACGTGGCATTAGTGCAAGTGGGAGATTGTTGAGGTATATGACCTAGATGCCGTACGAGGACTGGGAGTACGAGGGCAATTTGCTAATGTGCAGTGTTTAGTGATGTAATTTGATTACTTCTATTAATGGAATGACTTTATTTATTATTAATTAATTATTGGATGAATAAAATAAAAGGCAAATTATTAATTAGTCTAAAGATTTCACCTTGCAGTCTGGGTGGATAAGACAAATTAATAAAACCCAAATATTGGCAGTTCAGTTAATGATTCTGTGAGGACAGAGAGGGGCACCAGTAAGCTGAGATACTGCAATATTGAAACAATCCACAAGTCTAAGTCTCTAGTTGGGTGATTGGAATGAAACGTACGACTTGTTTGCCGATTGTCCAATATGGTTGTGCCAACCGTTCACTTGGGAAGTGGGACATGACAATGATACAAGATGAATCAGGGGATTATCTGTATTTGGACACTGACTCGTAGTCGAACGATCACACGCTTGGATTGTCCTTGATCGAACGATTGATTGTAGTAGTATGCGTGAACCTTAGACCGAAAGGGTTAACTTGCGGTTGATCTTGAGGTCTTGACTTGTCACTAGTTTACTAGGCCCGTCTTGCCGGTGACATGGGTCAGCGGCAAAATTCGATCTTGACTTTTCGATGTGATTGCCGGTTGAACCGCGGAGCGGGATTTACGGTCTCGATTAAATTCGAGATTACGTCCTATGGCAAGTTTAATGTGCGGGAATTTATCCAAGTCTCTGGCCAGACCATATAACTGACTCATGATAGTCGTGGAGTGAGTTTCAGAACTTTCACCGACACAAACGACATAGAGTCGAGTTCTGTAAGTTTGACTATGCGTGACTTTCACTCTACCGGGACAAACTTAAAGGGTATATACGTATGACGAAAATCTACAGTCGGTTCGTGGATTATGATTAGATCAAATTCGTACTCAACTTGGGATCTGTTGGTACCACGGGGCTGGCTAGGTGAATACCGAACTCCTAGGTACCTCCTGGGCCGGTTGAGACGAACCAAGAGAGTCGGAGTTAAAAAGGGCAACCGATACAACGTCGTCATGAGAGAGAGAGAGACAAGGCTAGGTCCTAGATTGTGACATTATGGTTTGGGGCTTGGCCAAAGCCTTGATCGGCCGAAAATACTAAATTTGACTAGTGAGGGGTAAAATGGTCTTTTCACCTCAGATATATTTTTGAAATAAAATATTTGATATTGAATATTTAGTAATGATTTAAATTAGATTTGGATCTTTTTTATTTTCTTAGAGAAATAATATTGTTTAATTTGGAATTAAATAATGTATATCGGATATATATATAAGTTTCGAATTTTTTTTATTAGATAAAATTTCGAAAATTATTAAAATTATTTATATTGGACATTATATATTGAAAATATACTAAATATGGCATTTTAATTAATTAAGGTATTGGATATTTAATTAATTAAATATAAAGTTTGAATTTTGAATTCATTACTTGGTAAAACGAAGACTTGGTAAAAGGGGAGGTTTGAGGATTTTTTTCACCCACCTTAACCTATTTTGGCTAATCCTAAGAGGTATGAAGAAGGATGTTGGAGATCCTAAAGTTGGTGGAAGCTAAATTTTTGAAAAACAAGCAAAAGAGAGTAAAACCTAAGAGTTTTCTCCTCTCACCACTTTCTCTCTCGCACTCTCTCTCGGGGGGCAGCAAGCAGTTCGTTCTTGGCCTAGCCGCACATGCAAGAACAGCTGCAACGTTAGTAAGGTGCCGGCATGACGATCTTGCGCAAAGAAGGCATCCCGTTCGTGTGCTTTTGGCATAGGAGAGGGGCACTACGCCTCGGGGATTCGAAGGATTCGAAGCTAGCCATGCGTTAAGAGATTTCAACAAGGTATCATGGTTGATCTCTTATCTCTTTATGTCAATACGTTCTCGTGTTTGTAGCCGACCGATCTTGGATAGGCGGGAAACCCCGTAAGATTTTAAAATTCCGCCGTTCTAGGAACGTGGGTTCAGGGACCCTCGGGGATTCCCAACACTATAGTGTTGTTGTCAGTCATTGACAATCCTTGGGTAATAAACCGTGTTCGACTGTACGACCCGTGAGTCAGTGTCCATGAAACGAGTCAATCTTTGATTCGATTCATACCACAAGTCATGACCTCCGCTTCCAACGGGATATCGGCACACGTAGGTCATCGACAAATAAGCCGTGATTGGTTATCCAGCACCCAACTGGAGCCTCAGGCTTACGGACTTCTAGTGTTCGAGGTTAAGAGTCCAGGGGTGCCTTCCTCTCTCGTACCCATCGAGAACAGTGACTCAACTCGACACATTCAGATTTGTTCATTTATTGCTTTACCGGTTGCTAAGTAAAGAACTCTTAAATCCAATAAACGAACAATGCGTTTCATTAAACACAGGAAAATATCTTATTACACAAAAGGTCAACTGACTAATAATCTAATGCCCTATACAATCTAATCCTCGTATATCATTCGAGGGCGTATTCCTAACAATCTCCCACTTGCACTCAATGACATGCGCTGCAGTATCTAATACCCATCTTTTCGATATGTCTAGCCAGCACTGCCTGTGATAGAGGCTTGGTGAACGGGTCGGCCACGTTTTCCGTGGTCGCAATCTTATGCACGGCTATGTAGCCATTCTTAACAAATCCACGTAGCACGTGGTACTTTCTTTCCGTATGTTTGGACCTGCTGTGAGATCTCGGTTCTTTCGCCTGAGCAATAGTGCCAGTATTGTCACACCACAATGGCGATGGACTATCTGCTACAGAAACGACACCAAGTTCTTCCAAGAACTTACTCATCCAAACACCTTCCTTAGGTGCTTCTGAGGCCGCTATATACTCTGCTTCGCATGTGGAATATGCAGTAGTGCTTTGTGTTTGGAACTTTTCCAAGACACTACTCCACCGTTGAGCGTAAAGACAAATCTTCAAGTGGATTTCGGTAGTCCACGT
The DNA here is from genome assembly GCA_027422505.1 of Craterostigma plantagineum. Lineage (NCBI taxonomy): Eukaryota > Viridiplantae > Streptophyta > Magnoliopsida > Lamiales > Linderniaceae > Craterostigma > Craterostigma plantagineum. Next base: position 11,245,998 of record JAPQWV010000029.1, read on the forward strand.
CTGTTAGGTCCTACGATTAACAACTCTATGATCGTAGGCATGAATTCTATGTATTTTCGATAATAATGATTTTCATTTAGAATTGATCGAAAAACTCAAATGAGGATTGAGAGAGAGAATTCGTGTACAGTGAGAAAGTTACTATTGTTTCTCTCTCTAGAAATTGAATTGCAAGCCTTTCGGATCAATTTCCAAAACTTTCTCTGTTCAGCACAATTTGTTAACATGTATTTATACCGAACAATTGGTACAAATATCAAACTAGTCCTAATCTAAGGACTACTATACAAAACGCCCATAATTACTAGGACAAGTAATAAAATCAAGCACAATTAAAATATATACTCTACAATCTCCCCATTTGTGCTTGATTGCGTTTCCGTGCCGTTTGTCGTCGTCGGGCGTAATACGATCTGTGCAAGCCCAGCGCATGCTCATAGTTTCTAGCTGTTTCCCTCAGCTTCAGATGCTCCTCGACACCGTCTAGCAATTCCATCAGGAGCTGCTGTTCTCTCACGAATCTGTGGATTCTCAACATCGTCTCTCGGTTGATTTCTTCCAACCTCTGCTCGATATTCCTCCTGATGACATTGAGCGTTCTGTCGAAACTTCTGAATCTCAGTCTTCAGCATCAACATAGTCTTCTTTGCGATTGGATTGTTGTAGGTGATGCCTATGACTGAGCTGATGTGCACGTGGTTGCTTGGAAGCCCTTCGATCTCAGGTCCTTTGTTGAGTGGTGCGGTCATGTTGACCTACTTCATGTTGCTCTCCAGAGCCATCTGAAGGTCGTGCGCTGCAAAGTATTTAACTTGGCGCATCATGAACCGGTAGAGCCCTTCGAGGCCTTCCTTTTTGATGAAGCCTTGAGGACCCTTGTACTTCTCCACGTACAGCTGATAGAGGTTGTATACCTCGTTGGCAGGGAGGTACGGTGGGTCGCTGTCGCTCAGTTCCTCCCGGATTCTGTCCACTCGCTCGATGACATAGTGAGGTGTTGGAAGTCCTCCTTTTGCACAGTAGACGCTGAGAAGTTGGCATACTGGGGATAGCTCCTTGATGTGACTCTTCAGTCGTTCCTTCGGGATCCCCAGCCTCACATCTGGTCCAAGTTGAGTCAGCATCCAGAGGTAGGTCATCCTCTTCTGCTGATCCCAGTGAGAGATCCCTCTCAGCTCAAATTCGTTCGGCTTCTTGATTCTGTCCGGTGACCTCCAAATATTCTCACGGACTTCTTCGAGGAAGGGTATCTCTATTCGGACATTCTCCCACGGCGTGTCGATCCGAACGGTCCCTAGCATTTGTCTTGTGGAGGAAACCGCTCGTTTGTGATCAGTTCTGAAAGTCCTGTGGGATCTTGTTCGTGCTCTACACCTTCCTAAAGTTCGTCGTCTTCTATCAGCACGAGGTCCACCGAAGCTTGTTGCAAAATTTGTCGAACTTCCTTGAGCCGTTGTACTTGATGCTCCTCAGGCATATAATAGGTCGCCCATTGTTCTTCAAATATAAATTTGTTGAGATATTCATGTTGGTTGACTCCGTGTCCCGAAGGGCCCGGTTGTTCTGGAGCTGTTGAGGGAGTAGCTTGGGTTTGTGCCAGAGCTACGAGCATCGCATCACTTGCTTCTTCTTTCAGAAGCAAGAGGCTTGAGTAAATCGGTGGTGTGGACGGAGGCGTCCGTAGGTTAAAGGTCGCTGGGTCGATATGGGTTAGAGTGGTGGTGCGGTGCGTGGTGTGGGTGGTTTGTGTTTGGGTTTAGGTTTGGGTTTCACCCGCTCCAGCGCTTGTTTGCGTCGCGCCCGAGCCTTGTCCTTGGCCACTTGTAGATGTTCGTGGCCTCTTCTCCCCCTTATGATGGTCCTGATCGTCAGGATCGTCATGCCTGTGCCGTGAGTGGGAGCTTTGGCCTCGACAAGTGTCAGTAGGTGGCTCAGGATGATCAACCAATCGCCTGTAAAGTGATTCTTCTTGAGGCGACCGGATGGAAAGGCCGATCAGGCGGGCGAGTAGGATGTCGCGGAGCTCGGTTATGGTATGGTGTATGGGTTGATGAGGAAGGATGAAGTGGCTAAAGGCTCGGTGGGTGTGGGTTGTGGAGTTGTGGGATTGGTTTATGACGAAGGGCCTTCAGAGACAGGTACTTTCCCGGTATCTCTTCGGGATGTCTCGATGGCTGGGCGTACTCTATCCATGATTTTGTCTTCCATGGTTTGTACAACGGCAGAGAGAGCGGCTGGAATTGCTCGTTCGTCACAAAAGGTGCGGACGCCTCCTTGGATGGTCCAGGACGACTGATGTCGCCTGTTATCAACCCTTGAGTAGGTACCGACTCCTCAGGTTGGCTCACAGTCACTTGAGGTTGTGACTGTATGAGACTTCCACCAAATCCTCTAGTCGAATCTTGAAGATTCGCCTCTATGGATGTTATGGCAGGCTCGGGTTGCGCCTGCAAACCAGACACCAGAAGATTTTGTTGCGGTTCAAGATTGAGCGAGGAAGTGCCAACGACACTAGTAGAAGTGGTCAGCATGGTGTCTGGTGCGGTGGTTACGGCCGGGAAGAGGGACTCCAACTGAATGCTAAGTCTCCTAGGAGTCCTTCTTATCAGGCTGATTTCCTCGTCAGACTCCGTTTCAGACGGGGTGGCTGTATGAGGAGTAGGATCACGATCGACGTCCTCCAGTGCCTGATCCGTCACCCGTGGAAGCGAGCTTTGCCCCATTGTAACCTCGGGCTGTGCTATTGGTTGAAGAACCGCCTCAATGGATTCTTCGAGCACGCCAACATGGACGGGCACTTCCACTTGATATTCATGTTTAGGAGCCTGGAGCGCCATCTCAGTAGCCACAACGTCTATTAGAGCATCATCTACGTCGGGCATTTGCTCTTCGACCAATGGAGACTCCTGTTGAAGCTCCTGAGCGACAACATCTATCATCATGTCGTCAGGGCTTGGTTGGTTCCGGTTGGGGAGGGCTAACTCCAAAAACTGGCGGGGGCCCTCGAACCATCTCCTCGGTGAGGTGATTCTCCCGTCAGAATCTCTGATATTCAGCTCCCGCGGGGTCGGTGAGCCGAAGAAGGTTGCTGGAATCGGCATCGACTGTTGGTCCAAGTCCATGAGCCGTGGATTGTGGAAGAACTTGAGCTTGGGTGGTTGATAAATTCCTCCCGGAGGCAGGTGAGGAATGTTCTGCCCATGCATCTCCACATATTGGCGGATGATGACATTAAACCACCGAGCGTAGGGCATATTCTTTGATCTCCGATTCTCCTTTAGCCTAATCTGGTCTGCAAGATCATTCCAGCTCAGCTTCGTGAAGTCGTAGTTCCTGGAGAATGTGATTCCGTGGAAAATCAGCAGAATGTTGGCGTTGCCCTTATCGAAGCCTGCATGCTTGGGCGATAGACACTTGTTCACAATCCCGAACAGTGTCTTCCAGGGATGAGGGATACCGCTGCTCTGGACCTGAGCTAGCTTGGTGAGCTGCGGTTGATATCCCATCTGCATGAAGCATGCACCATTTCTGCGTCTGATGGAAGCGGGTCGTAGTTATCGCTGTATGGCAAGTCAAGAATCATCCCGAACTGGTTCTTGTCCACATGTATGTGCTGCGTCCCAATTATTGTTGAGAAGGAGAATGCCCCATTTGCCACTACTCCTTGTATACATCCCCAGAATTGCTGGAGATAGACCATTGGCACGGATGCGGTGACCGTCAATGCATGCCAGATGGGGTGCCCTTGCAGGATAGATACAATGATCTCGTCCGGACACCTAAAGGTGCTCAGATCGAGCTGGAAGTTCGTATCCTGAACCTTCAGTTAAAGGTTGTGCTCGTAGATGTGATTATAACGAGGGTAGCGATCCATCTCAAAAATAAGAGATATAATAGTTCATTAGTACATAAATTTGATTTTAGTCGAAAATTGATTTAATTTCATCAAACTATAATATTGTATCAAGTCATGACATGTTTGATGAATTTTGAATTGAAATCGTGTAGCGTGCATGTAGAATCCTTGGTTTTAAAAAATGTAATTGCATGATTGTAATTTCGAATTACATATGTAATGCGTGAAAAGAATTCGAAATTTTCTAAGTATTTGATCGAGAGAAATGTTACTGTTCATGACGAGAAATTTTTTGCTCGAAAAAATTGGTTTTGAAATTGATTTCCTATGCATTGATTTCAATTGAAATAACCCCGTTTAATTTTGCGATCGAGAAAGTTTTATTCGCTAATGTTCGCTCCAGGGTAAAAGACTTAAAAAAAAAACTTCTAAGTGTTGAAGTTGAAATCGTGAGACTGTAGCCGATCAATTTTACGATCGAGAAAAATTCCGCGTAAATTTACGATCGAGAAATTATTTCTCAGGTAAATTTACTATCGAGAAATTTTCCTCGATTGAATAAAATTTTTCGATCTGAAATTTGTCGAGCGGTACGTGATTTTCGATCATAAGGAAAATTTTTCGCTGCGTTATGTTTCTATCAAGAAATTAGTCAACGAAAAACTAAGTCAATCGTCGAGAAAATTTTTTCGATCATTTAAATTCTAAGCGGCGAATTTTACGATCGAAAAATTAAGTGTTGAAAAATAATTTTTCGCTGCTAAATTTTTGCGACCAAAATGAAATTAAATCGAAAATTTTATTTTGCGATAGTAAGTTTTACGCTCGATCTAATTTTCATCTAAATTCTCTTTTCAGTGCTTAAGTTTTTCGCTAAAAAAATCTAATTAGATTTCTCGATGGTAATTAATTTTTCGGTCAAAATCTTCTATCTTAGCTTCTAAATCAGAATTTTATCGATCGAAAAACTAATTCGATACAATCAGCATCTCAATTAAATCGGAATTCAATTAAGACTGTTTGCGATCGACAAAGTTCTTCGATGGCTTCAAACATTCAAATGCCCAGTTTCATGTAAACTCAAATTAGTGTCGAAGATGCAGATTTTCCGAAGATTCATACTACCAGATTCATAAAGAACATCGAAACTATCTTAAGTGCAGGCATTAATCTCAGATAAAACTCATAATCAAGCCTAAATCACTATAAAATAGTATACGGTTTTCTCACTTTGAAGAACAGTCGAGAAACTAATCCTAATCTTGCGAAAAACTATAAAATACAGATTAATGGAGTTAAATCGCACGAAAATGGCAAAAAGATCTCATTTCTACCTTAAACTGACAATTTGGTGCTGAAAATCGAAAGATTATTGAGAAAATGAAACTGTCTGTGAAAGTTTTGCGCGAGAGAAATTTTTGCGATTTAGGGTTGCGTGAGAAAAAGTTTTTCGACTGACAAGCAAGTGAACTTTTATTAACTCGCTGTAGATCAATGTTGGGTTTTGCGATTTGACATTTTGCGAGTAAATGGAACAGGCCCATTACTATTTGCGCTCGAGAAATTTTTTATTCGAAAATTGCTCCTCAATTCAATTTGTTTCGATCGCAAATTATCGTGGCTAATCAAAATTGTTCCCAACACTGATGACGATCGAGAAACTTATGATCGTGAATTAAGACTTATATCCAGTTTCTCGATAGTAAGTACTTCTAAAATTTTCAGATTGACCCCTATTTCGAGTAAAATCACATTGTAAAGCTCCCCCTCAGAATTAAAATAAATGCTATTAACTCCCTGTATTTTCCGTGTAGCAACGTCTAGCTTCCCTGGCAGAAATTAAGAAGTTTGTACCACTTAGAAAGAAAACGTTAGAAATAATGTAGTTAATCAACAATTATTTTAGGCATGAAATATTTGGTCTGTGACTAGCTCCTTTCCTTGTAGTGTCGACGTCTTGCTCCTTAATTTTGTTTGAAGAAATCTGAAACTCTTAGGCTCCGTTTGGTTCGTGGATTCCGACGTGGAAAAGAAAAGAAAAAGTACGATTGTACGACACGTGAACCTAACGTACAATAATTCTATGCGTCCCACCACATTTTTCTTTTCTTTTCCGCGCCGATTTCCACGGACCAAACGCACCCTTAGAGAAAAACGTCAAGAATATTTGGAGCCATTGCACGATTTTTTATATTTTCTCCCCCTCAAATAATGCGCAAGAATTGACTGAATATGCAAGCATATGAAATCACTTCAAGTAGCATACAACACACAAATTTACCCAGTATGAACATATACATGGTCCCCGAAAACATGTATTTAAGATATTGTGTGATGGTAAGAGCAATAAATAATTTATCGCATTTAAACAATTAAGTACAAATGCAATCTAGAATGTGCGATATACTAAAGAAATTCGCATTTATTCAATTCAACGCATATGAAACATCATGTCAATATGTGCGAAATTTTCTTTTCACAATTTTTTTTTCGATTTTTTTTCGAAATTAAAAAATAATGTTTTTCTATATATATATGTACAATAATTTTTTTTTGGAAATAAACAAAATATTTTTCTATATATATATGTATTAAAAAAATTTATTTTATTTCATTATTACTTTTTTTCGTATTTTACTATTATTATAATATGGGGTCAGATTATTTTGCTTCGATCAATCGTCACCCCTAAAATTTTACGAGACATTTGAAGGAAGAAAATGCCGTCAAGTCATGTCGTCAAACTAAAGTCCTAAGTTCATTGACTGGTCCATTTCGACAACTCTCACGAGGTTCGCTCTTGCACTCCATTATTTCTAACTTGGGATTTTTATATTTATATCACTCAAGCCAACACAAGCAATTTTACGTCAATTTACCTGTGATCGAGGCATTTTTTAATCATTTCACCTAAGCGAGAGACCGTCGATTGGAATCAAAGGGGTGTAATGGTTTTAGTTTGGCTAGGACTTAGAAGGGAAGGAATTTAGAGGAAAGTGAGCTTATCTCTTCGTCATCTTCCATTTCTACGTCCGTCTCCCCCCTTTTTTCGGCATTTTTCTTCTTTTCAATCTTTTCTCCCTCTTTTTTCTTTTAAGAACTATCCCTTTTTATGCTATGCTCAAGCCGAAGCTCCGCTTCTCCACTAGGAGATTTTCGTAGGCGAAGTTCTTCTTGTTGGTTCTCGGGGCGATACCGTGCTCCTCTTCTCTTAATCCCTAGAGAGGTTTCAGAGATTATCTTTTTAGAAAAGTTCAGGGTTATGGAATTCGTACCCAAGGCTGCGCTCCTCTTCTCGTTTTCCGATATAAGACCGGATTATCGTTGGAGAAGTTCACTTCGTGGTGCTCCTCTTTCCAGCCGTTCTGACGAGCGTACGGGATTATCGTTGGAGAAGTTCACAGCAGGATCCATGCCACCTTCGAAGAGATAGTCTGAAGGCAGGTTCCTTTGTTTAATTTTTGCGCGTTGAGCAATGCCTTCTTTTGTTATCATCCTCCTTTTCTTTTGTTTTCTCACCCTCCTTTTCTCATTTGAACAACCATCCGAAGAGTATAGAATACGGTTGAAGGCTAGGAATGGGATTCAAAGGAAGAAAAGGACATCGGAGAAGACTCAATGTGGATGACTAAGGGCTAATTGTGATGGAAAAATTTTATAAGGCCGAGTGAGGAATATCCTAAGCGCTCTTATCATTTTTCTAACGATTTAAAGCAAGGTGAGTATGAAACCAAGACAAGTAATTGATGTGTGACTCCTCGAGAAATAGATCCAAAGAAAGAAAAAGGTACAAGGCTTAAATCCTCACAAATGTAAAGTGGCTTTGTGTCTAGTGGAGCAACCTAATGACCTTTAGACAGAAGAATGCGACTTAGACTGACAAAATTAAGCAAGTAAATCGATCGCATGTCGGGGTAAAATTCCAAGTAACTTTAGATCAAAGCATCCTAAAGGATTTCGTCATTCCCCTTTTTTTTCAAGTATTATTATTTATTTTACGCAAGATAGAGCATATAGGCAAAGAAAACACATAGCATAGAACATACGAAAGCACAGAAGATAAGGTAATGCACATCTCTCCCATGTGACTCATCTCGAACTTGCTTTTCATTAGATCTACGAAGTTCGTGCAAAGCCATGGATTAGTTGATCCGAAGATGATGTCGTCGACGTATACTTGAACGACCATCAGATCTTTGTCTTGCTATTTGATGAAGAGGGTTGTGTCTATCGTTCCTTGTATGAATCCAGACTTTACGAGGAATTCACTCAGGACATCGTACCAAGCACGTGGGGCTTGTTTTAGTCCATAGAGTGCTTTGTCCAAGCGATAGACGTGATCGGGATGTTCTTGATTAACGAAGCCTTCTGGCTGAGCGACGTAGACTTTTTCTTTTAGCACGCCATTGAGAATGGCGGTTTTAACATCCATCTGATAGACTTTGAAGTCTTTGTGAGCCGCATAAGCCAGGAGAAGGCGGATAGCTTCGATTCGGGCAACGGGAGCATATGTCTCGTCGTAGTCGATGCCTTCCTGTTGATTGTATCCCTTCGCAACTAGCCTTGCTTTGTTCCGGATCACTTCACCATCTCCATTTTTCTTGTTGTTGAATACCCATTTAGTTCCGACTATTGATTTCCTATGCGGACGGGGTACTAAGGTCCACACTTGAAGACTTTCGGATTGGTTGATTTCCTCTCGCATCGCAATTATCCAATCCGGGTCTCGTAGTGCATCTGCTACCTTAGTAGGCTCGCTTTGGCCCAGGAAGCAGCTGAAAAGAGTGTCTTGATGACGTATCCTCACTCCATCCGAAGGATCACCAATTATCTGATCAACCGGGTGACCTCTAGTCCACTTGCGCTCATGAGGCAAGCTTGAAATCGAAGCGTCAGCCATCTGTGGGTGATTTCCTATAGTCTCCAATTGATCATATATTTGAGGAAGTTCCAATTCTGCACTTGGATCGATCGTCTCTGATGATTCTTCCTCAATAACCACTGTCGGTTCTTCGTTACTCTGTGGCAATTCTGAATCGGGTAGGTAGGGACGTGAGAAGAACTTGGTAAGTCGGTCTCGTCGGGTGGAGAATCTACTGTAGGTGTAGCAGTGTGTGACTGATATACTGGCTCGAAAAGAGATTCCAAATCGTCTAATACAAGTCTCATTGCTTCTTCTGACGTTGAATTTGGAGTTGTTGCCATCTTCTATTGGTTATGTGCCGACACATTAGTGATTACGGGTTCTGAGATGTTGTCTTCAGAAGCCAGCGGGTTAACCACGGGTCCTGAACTGAAGTGACCAGAAGCCATCTCTGTCACTTCATGGAAAGTGACATTATAGCTTTCCTTAATTGTTTGGTTGGACTTGATGTATACTCGGTACGCTTTTGATGTTAAAGAATACCCGACGAAAGTGCTTCGAATGCTTTAGGGTCGAACTTTGCACGTTGCTCTCTGTCGTTCGCCACAAAGCACTTGCACCCGAAAACTTTAAGGAATGAGATGTTGGGCACTCTATTATTCACAATTTCGTACGGAGTCTTGCTGAACCGTTTGTGAACCACCGTCCTGTTTTGGGTAAAACAAGCGGTATTGACTGCTTCGGCCCATAGAAAATGTGGAAAACCAGAGTGGATGAGCATCGTAAGCGCGGCTTACACTAGAGTTCTGTTCTTTCGTTGGACTACCCCATTATGTTGAGGAGTCTTGGCGGCTGAAAATTGTTGACTTACTCCAAGTTTCTGATAAAACTCACTGAGGTTGTTGTTCTTGAACTCAGTGCCGTTGTCTGTTCGAATAACTTGAATAGTCTGTTGCAGCAGATTTTGAGTAGTGTTCACAAAGTTGATAATCAAGTCACCGGTTTCATCTTTGGTTCGAAGGAACTTTGTCCATGTGTAGCGAGAGTAGTCATCGACGATCACTAGTACGTACTTTCTTTCATTGATGCTCTGAGTCTGCATCGGCCCACAGAGATCCATGTGGATTAGTTCCAATGGTCGATAAGTAGATTGACGTGATGAGATGCTCGCTTCATTTTTCCTAATTGACATGCTGAACACTTATGCTCCCTTTGTAGTAGTATAGTTGGAAGACCGTGAACCAACTTTTTCGTACAAATACGTTGGAGAGCTTTCATATTCAGATGAGACAATCTTTGATGCCATAGGCTGTTCCTCTGTAAATCAATCTGAGAGATGAGGTATACAGCTGTCGAGGGCCGCACGGACGTCAGGTTGATCGTGTAAAGATTGGATTTCCGAAGTCCCTGAAGGAGTTCTGTGTCCTGACTATCCAAAATTCTGCACCGGTCAGCATGAAAGACCACCTGGAACCCCTTGTCACAGAACTGGCCTATGCTGAACAAGTTATGGTGGAGGCCTTCGACGTACGTGACATCCTTTATTGTCACATTCTCCAGAATGATATCTCCAAATCCTAGAATTGGAGCTGGGTCATTGTTTCCGAATCTGACTTTGCCATTTGGTCGGTCTTTGTAGTTGCTCAGCAGCTCTTGATTACCAGTCATGTGCGTGGAGCAACCAGAGTCGAGGTACCACACATGATGGATCTGCAAAAACAAATTAGAGAGCTTTAGGTACCCACTTAAGCATGGGTCTCCTCAGATTAGCATATTTAGTTTTGGGTTCAGATATGATTGCTAAATTTTTATTTGGAGGAGTTTTAACAACCCATTCCACTTTCAGAGAAGTGGGTTTGGGTTTTGCCTCTATATGAGACTTGGCATTTTCGGCTTTTGTCGTCCTAGGCGGAGATTTAGGAATCCATTTGGGTTGAAATTGCAGGGAATGTTAATTTCAGCACGTACAAATGCTTTGGAAGGTTTGACCGAGGAAAAGATCTTTTCTTTTGATAATCTCCTAAGGTGCTTGGGGGACTCAATCTTTACGGGATACCTTAGGTGCGTACAGGCATGTACAGCGCCATAAGCTTTCTTTATGGCTGGATCTTGTTTCCTACGGGTCTTCCTTGTGGCATTTGTTTCAGAATGATTATTGGTAATTTTTGAGGTAGAGCCTATTTCGAAATTGTCACTTCTAAAGGTGATAGGCTGAAGTGAACAAGTAGAAGCAATTATTTTGAACGTAGAAATGGCTCTTTTATTCCTACGAGTGTCTTTTATTGTAACAGAAGGAGTAACATTTTTAGAAACATTCAAATCTACTGGCTCCTTCTTTATCTTAGAACTAGACACTCTCGCCTTCGTTTTCAGCGCTGGCCCTACGCTCCCTGTGGACGCAGGTAAATGGAATTAGTCTTAGCACTTTTAATAGAATTATTAATGCACTTTTGATCTTGCGAACGCGATTTTTCGATTTTCACGCTTTTTATAATAGCGTGAGAGGTAGTTTGGGAGGATGAGGAAGCCTTGAGATTTTCCATCTCCGTAAAGAACTTTTTTTTTCAGCTTCGAAATTCTCTCGTTCTTTATCTAACTTCACCTGTGACTCCTCTATCTGTTTTATGATAGGGGGTTTGTAGAGAGAATTTTGATAATTAACGTTTTTGACTTCCTCGTAGTGTGTTTGAGAAGGTAGAACTTGAACTAAATCACTGACGGGTGTTAGAGATGGTTTCCTATTTTTGTCTCTTTCATTTAGTTCATTGTAGTCAAAGGGAATCTCAGGCCCATGTGAGGCTTGTCTAATGGATGAATCGAAAGCGTTTTCGTATGTCGATTCCGTAAAGTCTCTAAGATACTTAATATCATATATTTCTTTCTTCCGTAAAACATGTGGGTTAGTGAAACCTATGCCTTCTATTGGATTATAGAACTCTATATCCTTGGGCTTGTTTAAGAATATCGTCTGTTCAGAATGTCCCCTACGCGTAAGAAGATCATCTAATTTCTTGATTTTTACATATAACTTCTTGCGTTCCTCACTTAGGAGAGCATAATTATTTTCTACCGTTAGTTTAGCGGCTTTACAGGCATCTAGTTCCTTACTAAGCTCACTAATCTTAGCATTTGATATTTCTAATTCAGCTTCTAAGTTAGTGATCTTAGTGGTAGCTTCAGGTATCCTACAATTTAGGGTAGCTTTCTCATTGAGATTCCTAACCAGGCAATTGAAGTTATCTGCTAGCCTATCTTCTAATTCCTTAATCTTTTCATTATGCTGTCCTATTTGAGGTTGACTAGTCTCTCTAGAATGTAGGCTCTTAGTAACTTCTTATATTTTAGCACTAGAGCTTCTAAGTTCTGATTCGAGACTATCTATCTTCTCCTGAGATCTCGCAAGTTTATCCTCTACTTACTTAATACTTTCTGCTCACGTTTCATGTTACCATATTGTGTTTGATATGATTCTAACATGGTCAATAATGTGGAAGAAGAGACTACCAATTTTGACGAGGTGCATGCGTTGTCTTCGTCCGTCCGGTTGGATGTGTCGGCGTCCGATTCATTGTCGAGACGGGCCATGAGGGCTAAATTCTCTTCTTCATAACTCGACGTGTCCTCGAGCCATTGGTCTTGTTCGGCCATGAGAGCTACTCCAACTTTCTGTTTAGTCATTTGGAGCTTCCTGGAGTAGTAGTTGGCATCTCACTTCTTTGGAAGAGTGCACTCTCTGGCAAAGTGACCTGGCTTCCCATAGTTAAAGCATTTGTTAGCCACTTTTAGGTTCTTGACTTCGGAGCTCTTTGGTGCACGTTCTTTGTTTTTAGAGCTTGTAGTCCGAAGTCTGTTGGCTGAGGTTGAAGACTTCTTCTTGAAGTACTTCCTACTCATCAACTTTCATATTAGAGCCAACTGCTTTCCTAGGTCTTTCATGTTTGGCTCGACGTCGGAGTCCGACTCTTCTTCCGACTCTGAAGGAGAAGGAGGCCTAACGATCTTTTTTTTTCTTGATTTCGAGCTCCTCTTCTCCGAGACTAAGGCAACAGTATCTTCGATCTGTTTGCCCCTATGCTTTTTTTGAATCTCGCTTATATCATCCTCATGTTGTGCGAGATTGTCAAACACGGCATGGATATCCAACTCCTCTAGATCTTTATTTTGTCGAATTTGAGTGGATATTTTCTTCCATTCCGCTGGCAGAGAAGATAGAAATCTGATGTTTGTCTCCATATTGGTCTTCGTTATTTCTTTATTTCTCATCTCGTTGAGAAGAGTAAGGTATCTTTTGTAGATCTCATATAGACTCTCCTGCGTCTTTGCTTTAAATGAGTCGTAAGTAGTGAGAATGTTCGCCTTTTTGGCCTTTATGCCAACTTCCGCCCTTTGCGTCATCCTATGCAGTTCATCCCACATTCCTTTAGCCGATGAAAGGCTATCAATCTATCTATATATGTCATTGGGGATGCCCTGCATGAGAGTATTCATGGCTACTAGATCAGCCTTAGCCCGAGCCCTCTCCTCGATTGTCTACTCCCTAAGAGAGGGGTTGCCGTTTCACCATCGGGGACATGCACCCAAAAGGGTCCTTCTTCTAGTGATCTCAGTAAATTCTCGACTTGATCTTTTTTAAAGCGATGAAATTGATGATGCGGCTTCTCCACACGGTATATTTGCCTCGTTGCAGAATCGGCGGATGTCATTTCCGAGCGAGTATGCATCCATTTTGTGTTGCAGTTGAGTTGTTGAAGGATCTTCGTTAAGTGTTTTGAACGTTTGAAGATGATGTAATGTGCTTCACAAGTGACAAAGTTCGTTAGTAGCGTTTGATTCGAAAAATAGTTCGAGAATTATTTTCGATTCAACCTTTAAAGTTTGATTGAAAATAATTTCGTCGAAATAGAATATATTGTGTACTGTTCTCGTGCGAGAAAGTTTGTCAGCGAAATATTTTTCGAGCGAAATAAATTGCCCCAAAATCGTTTGGTCGAGAAAATTTCCTGATCGCGAATTTATTTCGATCGTAAAGAAACAGTACGTTAGTAAGTTTCTCGACAATCAAAATAAATCTGTTGACTAGAAAAGTTTCACGCGTGTAAATGGTTTTCGCCTTGTCAAACGTTACAGGTCTGACCGAAAAAGTTTTTCGAGAGGAAGTTTTTACGCATGGAAAGTCAAAATTGGTCTCTCTCGAAAAAGATTTTCGCTGAATAATGCTCGAGAAATATTTCTAACAAAAATCATTTCTAGTGTTGACGATTCCAGCGCTGACTTTGTATTCTGACCGAGAAAAATTCTCGCGCCAAGTTTTTCGATCGAGAAATTAATCCGATCGTAAACCTGCGAGAAAAATTAGAACGATCCAGAAAAATCACAGGATACGATTAACACAAATTCAAGCAGAAACAATGAATTATACAGTGAAATTTTAGGTTATTACTCGCATTCATTTACTAACTACGAACGAACAAGCAATTAAACACGTTATGAAGCAAAATATGTCGAAATTGATCAAAATCAGAAAGTGTTCTTTATGTTCTTCGCAAACAGTAAATCAAAGAATCAATTTAATCCTTAAAACGAAGTTCACACAGCTACAAATCTGATCGCAATCAACATTTAGCACTTAAACGACCACAGAAACATCAAATACAAGTCAATTAAGCACAAAATTAAGCTATTGGATCGAAAATAATTTTTCGCGCCAAACTGTTCTTCGATGAACAGTAATCAGAAAATGATTTTCAATCCAATTCTAACAATTTTTGATTCAAAACAGAACGAATCTGCTCTGATACCAATTATTAGGTCCTACGATTAACAACTCTATGATCCTAGGCATGAATTCTAAGTAATTCGATGATAATGATTTTCATTTAGAATCGATCGAAAAACTCAAATGAAGATTGAGAGAGAATTCTTGTATAGTGAGAAAGTTACTATTGTTTGTCTCTCTAGAAATTGAATTGCAAGCCTTTCGGATCAATTTCCAAAACTTTCTCTATTCAGCACAATTTGTTTACATGTATTTATACCAAACAAACTTGGTATAAATATCAAACTAGTCCTAATCTAAGGACTACTATACAAAACGCCCCTAACTACAAGGACAACTAATAAAATCAAGCACAATTAAAATATATACTCTACAACGTCAGACTGGAAATCCGAATCCGTATACCCTTCCACTTCCATTTCTCAATTTCCATAGACCAGCATCATATCCTTAGTCCGCCTGAGGTACTTGAGGATAGTCTTGACTGCTGTCCAATGTTCCGTACCAGTGTCAGCTTGAAACCGACTGGCTGAGCTCACAGCATACGCCAAGTCAGGTCGCGTGCAAAGCATCGCGTACATCAAGCTACGCACTGTGGATGCCGGGATTCCATTTATCTCTCTCCGCTCCAACTCACTTTGAGGGCTCATAGCCTTGGAAAGGTGAATCCCATGTCGCATAGCCAGGAACCCTTTCTTAGAGTTGTCCATATTATATCGCTTCAGGACCTTCTTTAAGTAAGGGACTAGGAGAGTCCTAACATACAATTTGCTCGATCTCTATAAAGGCAAATACCCAAGATGTAGGTAGCTTCTCCCAAGTCTTTTATGAAGAATTCGGTCGAAAGTCACGCTTTCACCATCGAGAGCATTCCAATATCATTTCCTATCAAAAGGATGTCGTCCACGTACAATACGAGGAAAGACATTTTGCTCCCACTGCTTTTCTTGTAGACGCAAGGTTCGTCTTCGTTCGTCAAGAACCCGTGGCCCTTGACCACTTCATCGAACTGCAGATTCCAGCTTTTGCAGGCTTGTTCGAGTCCATAAATGTACATGTTCAATTTGCACACCTTATGAGCATCTCCTTGCGATGTAAAACCCTTTGGCTGCTCCATATATATGTCCTCCTTGAGGTATCCGTTGAGGAATGCAGTTTTCACATCCACCTGCCAGATCTCATAGCATAGTGCACAGCTATCGCAAGCAATATTCGATTGGACTTCAGTATAGCGACAGGCGAAAAGGTCTCCTCATAGTCAATGCCCTCTTTTTGACTATACCCTTTCGCTACAAGCCTAGCTTTAATATGTCACCCAATTCGTCAGATCCAATCTTTCTCTTGTATATCCATTTACACGCAATGGGTCTAAAACCATCTGGGAGGTCTACCAGAGTCCAGACTTGGTTTTCGTGCATATCCATTTCGGCTTGCATAGCTATAAACATTTCTCTGAATCTTTATCCTTGATTGCCTGGTCATAGGTAGTGGGATCTTCTCCGACGTTCACTTCCATCGCAGCAACATTGTGCTCGATGTGGACATCTCGTATCTCTCAGGTTGCCTCTCGGACTGCTCTACGGTGTCATCTGACACTGGAGGTTGTGAAAGCGCACCGGCTCCAATCGCTGTCACTGTTCTTTTTCTGACGACTCTCCAAGAGTTACTTCGCGACCCGCTCCACCTTCTCGAACCAACTCTTCTTCGAGAAACTAGGCCTGAAGGGCTACAACGATTCGCTGATCGTCGTGGAAGTAAAATTGGTATCCATTGAATTACCCGACAAAACATCCTTTCACAGACTTTGATTACAGTTTATCTTTCTTGAGCTGTTTCACGAATGTGGGGCAACCCCAAACTCTATTGTGATTCAAGTTCGGTCTTCGTCCTGTCCATATCTGATACGAAATACGATCGAAAGACTTTGTAGGACATCTATTCAGAAAGTTTGCCGCTGTCAACAGGGGATGACCCCACAATGATATGGGCAGGTCTGTATTCAGCATAGATCGAACCTTACCCAACAGTGTTCGATTTCTGCGTTCGGACACACCGTTCAACTGCGGTGTTTCGGGCGGTGTCATCTGTGAAATTATCCGATTCTCTTTAAATAAATCCTCAAACTCGAGACTCATGTACTCGACGCCTTGATCTGATCGAACGGCTTTGATGCTCTTTCCAGTATGATTTTCCACCAAAGCTTGTACTCTTTGAACCACTCAAAAGCATCGGACTTGTATTTCATGAGATACACCTTGCCGAAGCGATAGTGATCATCAGTGAAGGTAACAAAATAGTGGAAGTTACCGCGAGCCGGTACCCCAAACGTTCTGCAAACATCCGTGTGGATCAAACCGAGAAGTTCTGCGGCTCTCATAAAAGTCCCTGTGAAAGGCGACTTGGTCATGTCTCCGAGGATACAAGATTCGCAAGTCGGATAGGGATCAGATCCAAGCGGCTTTATAATGCCGGTTTTCTCCAACTCGAGAAACTTCTGTTCTCTAGCGCGATCGAGTCGAAGATGCCACAGCTGTCTCGAGTTCGACTCCAATTTTCGTTTGTTGGTGATTGTATTCACACTTTTTGTTTCATCTTCGACATTTAGATAATATAATGCATTCAGTAAACTTGCACTTCTGAGGCAATTATTTCCAATTATTGCATATGTTATTACTAAAACGGAACTCGTAACCGTTTCCGCTATCAGATCTGTCTTAGCGCGGGCCCTTTCCTCGATGGAATATTCCCTAGGCTCCTTCAGTCGCCTAGTAGCGGGAATATGAGGAGTAACCGTGTCATCACCGGCTACAGTGACCCAGAATTGTGTGGGCCCTTCTTCGAGTGACTTTAGCATGTTTTTGGCTTGATCTACAAGGCTATGAAATTTAGCGGCTTCCCCAAACTGTATATTCGCCGCGTTGCAAGATCGTCGGACAATTGTCGTTTCCTAGTTAGTAAGCATCCATTTTTTCTTTGTGGTGGAGTTCATGAAGGATATTCGTTAGTTTTGATGAACAGACTTTGATGTAATATGCTTCACAATTAGCAAATTTTTTAGTAGCGTTTGATTTAAAAAATGATCGAGAATTATTTTTGATTCAATCGTTAATGTTTGATCAAAAATAATTTCGTTGATTTAATCATGAAGTTACTGCTCTTCGCGTCTGGTACTGTAGATGAGAAGTTCGAAGAGCGAGAAAAATTAGCCTAAAGTCTTTCGATCGAAAAACTTTTTCAGTGTGTGAATTTATTTCGATCGTTAAGAAACAGTACAGTTAGTATGTTTCTCGCGAAGTCAAAAAAATTGTTTGACCGAAAGAGTTTTGCTATCCTAAAAGATTTTTCGCTTGGTCAAACTAGAGAGTCTGACTGAGAAAGTTTTTCGATTGGAAAAATTTCGGACGCAAAAGTCTATTAAAAATCTCTCGGAAAAAATTCTCGCTGAAATTAACGCTCGTAAAACGTTTACAATCAAATCGTCCTTAGCAGTAGCGACTTCTGTTTCTAATTTGTATCCTAATTGAGAAATTTTTCGATCGAAATTTTTCAATCGAGAAACTATTTCGATCGAAAAACTTAGCGAGAACAATTGAAATTACGCAACAGTTCACAGAATACAAATTTAATACAGAATTCAAGCAACAGTGAAAATTGATCGTTGAAATTTCTGGTATATGCTCGAAATTAGCTACAGAACCCTAACGAACAGATGATTAAACATGTTTGAAGCAAATGATATTCAATTTTGCAAAAATCAGAACACATTCAAACTGCTCTTCGCGCAAACAGTAAAATCTCTGAATAAAAATTCTGTCTAAATCCTGATTCTGAACGCTACTTATCTAATCGCGATTGTAATACCCGTAAAATTAATAAGAATCGATGCTTAGCATGGAGGGAAAAGACACGGCGTATTGTGTCACCTTTCTAATACTTAACCAATCAAGGGTAAGCAAGTGTAATTAGAAACGTTACCGAGCAAAAAGAAAACATTCACTTGTAATAACCACAGTCAACGTGAAAGAAAAAGTGATAGAAAACAAAGGGAGAAAGGCGCAAGGAAGCAGAGAAGATCTTCTACGAGCCTTATTCGACTTTCAACCTAGAAATAAGTCCAACGAGCTTAAGAGGTGGTAAGAATCCCATTTTCTTTGGCTAGTGTATTTATTACGTTACGTGGGTTGATGAATTAATTGAAGTTAGAGCAAAATAGGAACGGACGAAGCAAAAGAATTAGAGTTTCGCTAGCTCAATACGATTTTCAGCCTCGGAAGTTGCTTGAAGTAAGCTCGGAGGATAGGTAGGTTGTTTTATTTTTAACCCTTACAACCCGTACTATTTTCCTAAAAGAGCTTCGAATTCGAATGAAAGGTCATTCGAATTTAAAAGGGTTTATTTTATGAGTTTGAAATTTTAATGAGTGTTGCTGATGTGTTATTATGTGACTTTCGAACTCAACATATGAGTTCTTGATTTTAATGTGGTGTTTAGATGTTTCGGGATGAAGAACATGTTAGAATTTCTGAAGATTTTAGGGTTTTGTGTATGAATTTGAGTTTCGGTGAAATAGTAAAATCGATCGATTTGAGTTCCGATCGATTTCAGTTTCGCGGGCCGTTATTATTTTGCAAATTGAGGGTAATAGGTCATGATGTTTCGACCGATTGGAGTTTCGGGTCGCATAACTTAGTCGCGGGCCCAAAGTTTTTTCGATGTGTGTGTGTAAAACAGGTTTTGCGGGCCAGGGTAAGGGTTTCGCGGGCTGAAGCGATTCGCGGATTGTGATAGACGCCGTGGGCCGATTTTGAGTTTCGTGGGCCGACTCACTTTGGCGGGGTGATTCATGTGAGTGGTGTCAGGCTTCGTGCGGGTTAAATCGGGTTACGCGGGCCTGATCGAGCGACTCGCGATATCGGCGAAAGTCTTTGCGAATCGGGCGTTGACTCGACTTTCACGGGTTGACCAACGTTTTAAACATCGAATCGGGCAATTCGCGGAATCGGGCATTGACTCGACTTTTGCGGGTTGACCAAGACTTTTAAGTGGGTTTCGGGCGATACGATTTGGGCTTTGACCAGAGTTGACCACGAATTTAATTTTCGGCTTTTGCCCTATTTCAGTACCAACTTATTCAAATAAAATTATTTCCAGCCCAAATCAATTTTACAATAAAATATTTTCGTACTGTAACTTATATTTTCTGGTCAACCCATATTTTAAATTATAAATATTATTTTTGGATTTTAAAACATTCGGCCTAGTTTTATAGCTATACGATTATGTGATTAGGCGTACGTGTTTCAATGCTGACTGATTATCTGTGCATTTCACGACATGCACGGGAAGGATGATGGTACCGTATTTGTACGGTGACACCTTACGGTGTCGGTTGAGTAGGGTAGAGTGACCGTTATTGGTCGTCAGGGTTAGACTCATGTAGCACCTGATGGGAGAGGGGGTTTGCGACACCCATCTACTCGGGATTGAGCCACCCGAGGTGTACACCACCGAATATTATTTGGCTCAGGGACGGCTGGCAGATGTGAGATTTATGTCTACCCGGGTTAGTGGTATACTACTCGGGGAAAGCCGTCGGGTTGAGATTATGTGCGGAAGGAGCGACACAGCACGGCCGGCGTGGGCTACCGCATGGTTTATCGCGTACTTTGCCATTGCACGCGTGGGTGCTGAGTCTAGCCTAGGGCCCTGTTATGTATTGAGATGTGACGTAGGTCTGAGCGTGGATTATCATGTTGTGAGGACATGGATTGGGTTGAGTGCACGCACGCATTGCATGTTTTTATTACCACCTACTGGTCAATTTTGCTCAGGGTTTTATTTTTGTAGGTAAGACCGAGCCCGACACTGACAAGTGTCAGGGTGAGCTGTAGGCTGGCTGGCGGCGGTGACTCCACTGGCTTTTGAGGGCGGCGAAGTATATGGGACGCGACCTGTGGAGAGGCGTAGGATGGTCGGGTTTAGATTTTTGGCCTTCGGCCCGTTGCAGTTATATGAGTTCTTTTTGTAAACCCGACTTTACATTATATATGCATATTATTTACTTAAAAAGTTTAAGAAAATTCAGGTCCTCTGTGACTTTCGTTGCGGAAATCCGCCAATTAACTTAATTAGGAAGTAAGGTCGCCACAGGTGGTATCAGAGCCTAGGCTTTAGATTCTAAACACTGTCCATGTAATGCCGCTCCGAAGCTGGGAGGACCAGCCGTGCCTGTAAGTGCTACGGGGTAATGTGATTAGGTGTTCTTATGTGCTTGTTTGTGTATATAGTTGAAAATGTCGAGAGGACGACCAAGACGAGTGCTTATGGGAGAATCAAGTCGTAGGGACGAACCCGAGTCCCTGACTCGTGACCAGGATACGATCCACCGTCTGACTGAACTGATCCAGCATCAGTCCGACCAGATCAACGATCCGATCAATCATCGGAGCTCATCTGAGCGCCGTCCCTCCCCACAACCTGATCTCGTGGAAATCATTGGGGAGAGATTCCGTAAGCTAAATCCCCCTCGTTTGCGAGGCCGCTAACCCTGTAGTGGCCGAGAACTGGATCGGCACCATAGAAGATCTCTTGATCTATAGCCGTGTGCCGAGTAATGAGAAAGTATTGTGTGTCGTTTTTCTACTTCGGGGAAGCGCGTGTTTTTGGTGAAACACCGTGAGGTGTTAGAAGATCCCGCTAGTATGACATGGAAGCGCTTCAGAGAGCTTTTCTACGACAGGGGCAGAGTTTGCAATGTTTCCGGTGCGGTGGGACCGGGCATGTTGCACGAAATTGTACAATGACTCAGCCTCTATTGCAGAATCAGCCGCAGAATCTAATTCAACCTCCACCTGTACCGGCACGAGTTTTCACGCTAACCAACGAGGAGGTGGAGGCGAACCCAGCCGTGGTGACTGGTAGATGAATATTTTCCGCGTACCGTCTTCAATACATGATTCCGGAGCCACACATTCGTTTGTGTCGGCTAATTTCGTGACTAGGGCGGGAATCTATCCCACCCATTTGTCATGCAATTTCATAGTATCCCTACCACACGGAGATCCAACTCGGACCAACTTAGTGGTAGAAAATTGTCCTTCTAGGGTAGAAGGGAGGGAATTAGATGTAGACCTAATAGTGATCCCGATGAATGATTACGACATCATATTTGGGATGGATTGGCTCTCGAAATACGAGGCCATCATTGATTGTTCGAAGAAAGTAGTTAGATTCCGATCACCCGAGGGAGAGGAATTCGAATTATCGGGAAAGAAAAGTGGTAAGTTAATCCCCCGGATTTCTGCTTTCAAAGCTCAACGATTCGTTAATACGGGTTGCGAATCTTTCCTAGTATTTGCAGTAAAAGCTGGGGAGTCTTCTCAACCAAAGCTTGAGGAGGTTCCAATAGTAAATGAATATCCCGACGTGTTTCCCGAGGATCTTCCGGGATTACCCCCGGATCGGGAAATCGAATTTGTTATCGACCTTGTCTAAATCTCCGTATCGGTTAGCACCGAACGAGTTACGAGAACTGAAGGAGCAATGGGAAGATTTGTTACAGAAGGGTTTTATTCAACCCAGTTTCTCACCATGGGGAGCCCCAATACTATTCGTTAAAAAGAAAGACGGGTCGATGAAGATGTGTTTCGATTATCGTGAGCTCAATTAAATCACGATTAAGAACAAGTATGCCGAGGATAGACGATTTATTCGATCAATTACAAGGGGCAACGGTATTCTCGAAGATCGACCTACGTTTCGGTTACCATCAGCTAAAAATCAGTGAGACGGATGTTCCCAAAACTGCGTTCAGCACGAGGTACGGCAACTATGAATTTTTGGTCATGCCTTTCGGGCTAACAAATGCTCCTGCTGCTTTCATGGATCTGATGAACCGGGAGTTTAAAGAATTTTTGGACCGCTTCGTTATCGTCTTTATTGACGATATTTTCATCTATTCTAAGACGAAAGAGGAACACGGGGAACATCTGAGAACGGTCCTTGGAATTCTCCAAGAGAAGCAATTATTCGTTAAATTCAAGAAGTGCGAATTTTGGTTGGAACAAGTGGCTTTTCTGGGGTATATTATTTCGGGAAGCGGAAGTTCAGTAGACCCCAGTACGATTGAAGCAATAGATAAATGGCCACGACTGACCACTCCCACGGAAGTAAGAAGTTTTCTCGGGCTTCCTGGATATTATCGGAAGTTCATCAAAGATTTTCCAGTATAGCCTCGACACGTACGAATTTGACAAAGAAGAATGTCCCTTTCAAATGGACAGATGAATGCGATCGGAGCTTCCAGGAGCTGAAGAAAAGATTGACGACTGCTCCAGTTCTATCAATACCTTCGGGTACTAAAGGATTCTCAGTATATAGTGATGCCTCGAAGAAAGGTTTGGGGTGCGTGTTGATGCAGAACGGGAAGGTAATTGCATATGCCTCCCGACAATTGAAGCCGTATGAGAAGAACTACCCCACACATGATCTTGAACTCGCCGCAGTAGTGTTTGCTCTCAAAATATGGCGACACTATCTGTACGGAGAAAGGTGTGAGATCTTTACAGATCATAAGAGCCTGAAGTACTTCTTCACATAGAAGGAGTTGAATATGAGGCAAACACGATGGCTTGAACTAGTGAAGGACTACGACTGCGTGATTAATTATCACCCAGGAAAAGCTAACGTGGTCGCAGACGCGTTGAGCCGGAAAGCCGTGAATAATGAATTGTGCCAACTCGGCAGTGGAGGTAATCAACTTCGGAGATATTGGAGCTAGGTTGGCAGCGTTGACCCTCAAGCCGCATTGTTAGATCGAATCATTGAAGCACAAAAAGAAGATGAATTGTATTTGAAAATTCGAGATGAACAAGATGGAGACGCCCCGTCGGAGTTCGAATTCCGAGGAGGCGGAAGCCTACGATTTAGAAATCATTTGTACGTGCCTAAAGATGAAGAAATCCGTCAAACGTTGATGACGGAGGCACACACGACAACCTACTCGGTGCATCCCGGTGCCACGAAGATGTATCGGGATTTGCGAACGAATTACTGGTGGCTAGAAATGAAGAGAGATGTCGTTACTTTTGTAAGCCGGTGTCTGACCTGTCAACAGATCAAAGCAGAACAGCGAAGGCTGGCAGGAATGTTGCAACCTTTGACGACACCCGAGTGGAAGTGGGACCACATAACGATGGATTTTGTCGTCGGATTACCAAAGACTGTAAAAGGGCATGACCCAATTTGGGTGATTGTCGACAGACTGACTAAGTCCGCCCATTTCTTACCAATCAATCAAGCCTACTCCATGCATAAGTACGCAGAGTTGTATATCAAAGAAATAGTACGACTCCATGGAATCCCGATGTCGATCGTTTCAGATCGAGATTCAAGATTTCTGTCTCAATTCTGGGTGAGCTTACAGAAAGCAATGGGGACCAAACCGTCTTTTAGCTCAGAATATTATCCCCAGACTGACAGACAATCGAAAAGAACAATTCAGATGCTCGAAGATATGTTGAGGGCATGTATTCTAGATTTTCAAGGAATCTGGAGTAAGTATCTCCCGTTGATCGAATTTTCGTATAACAACAGGTATCAAGCTACGATTGGGATGGCGCCTTACGAAGCATTATAGGGGCGTAAATGTCGATCCCCAGTCCATTGGGATGAAATAGACGAAAAGGCGCTGTTAGGTCCCGAAATGGTTCGTGAGATGACGAAGCTGTTAGTAATATTCAGGAGAGAATGCAAACGGCGCAAAGTCGTCAGAAGAGTTACGCAGATAACAGACGAAGGCCGTTGGAATTTGAAGAAGGCGATCAAGTCTTCTTGAAGATATCACCAATGAAGGGTGTTAAACGTTTCGGACGAAAAGGAAAATTGAGTCCGAGATATATAGGACCCTTCAAGATTTTGAAAAGAGTCGGCGAAGTGGCGTATCAACTTGAACTGCC
Organism: Craterostigma plantagineum; assembly: GCA_027422505.1. Classification (NCBI taxonomy): domain Eukaryota; kingdom Viridiplantae; phylum Streptophyta; class Magnoliopsida; order Lamiales; family Linderniaceae; genus Craterostigma; species Craterostigma plantagineum. The sequence continues at coordinate 11,270,450 of JAPQWV010000029.1, forward strand.
GACATTACTAGCACAAGTCCATGACGTCTTCCACGTGGCTACGTTACAGAAGTACGTTCCGGATCCGAGTCATGTGCTAAGAGGTGAAGCACTTAACCAGCGATTGAAATCGGACTTGAGTTACGAAAAAAGGCCGGTAGAGATTTTAATGTACAAGGTGAAGCGACTAAGGAATAAGAACATCCCCCTAGTGAAAGTCTCGTGGCGAAAGCAAACGGTCGAAGAAGCCACTTGGCAACGAGAAGACGAAATGCGTGAGAAGTACCCCGAGTTGTTTACGACGACTTAAATTTCGGGGACGAAATTTCTTTTAAGGGGGAGAGGATGTAATATCCGTAAAATTAATAAGGAATTATTTTTGTAACTTTCGAAATTAATGTAGTTAAGTTTAGGACAAAACGGATTTTTCGAAATTAAGCTAGAAAACAATAATATGGGCCGACAAGATTAGAAGGCCCAATGATGAAATATAAACAAGAATAAGAGAAGTAGCCCAAAGGAACAAATAAGCCCAACAAAATAAAACCCATTGAGATGATTAACGTGCTTTGGATTAAGGAATGCACCACATTAGACAACCAATCAAAAGTGAGTAAGGCTAAATGTTAGGAAATATTTTGTAGTGTTCAATTTCATTGCATTATCTTTGTTGGTTTGCTATATTAAACTTTGGGCTAATTCTTAGTTGGGTTAGTTCTTAGTTATTCATGTAATGGGCCTTCACATGAAGCCCACCTATTATGTACCAACTTGTGGTATAAATAGGAAAACCCTAACACATAGTTAGGGGTGCTTGTGTGTAGAGAGAGAATATTTTTGAGCCTCCTTCTTTTCCACCACCAAGCCCCGACGCCCCGTTCCATAAATCTCTATCATTAGGCGTGTTTAATCCGTCCGAAGTCGTGTTGTTGGTGTAATCTCGGACCAACAAGTGGTATCAGAGCCCAACGCGACCGGATTTGTGTGTTTTGAGCAAGATTTGAGTGAAAAATTGCTTGAAAAATCATTTTCGGCCATTCTCTGTTTTTGGGCGATTTCGACTTCGATTTGTTGTTTTTAGACATCCCAAAGATTGATTATGTGTTTAGGAATGTTTTTCTGAAGTTTTGGAACAAGTTTCATCGATTTTGAGTGAGATTTGAGCGAAAACGAGCCATTTTTCTGGAAAAACTCGCGCAGCCATTGGAACAGTAAAATTGTTCTTGGCCGAGAAATTTTCTTACCCGAGAAATTTCTTAGCCGAGAAAATTTCGCAGGCCGAGAAACTTTCGCTGCCCGAGAAATTTTCGCATCTACAGGCCGAGAAATTTCGCAGGTCGAGAAATTTTTCCGAGAAATTTCGCTGCTACAGTATGTGAAGGCCCGCGAAATTTTAACCTGAGAAACTTTCACTGCCCGCGAAATTTTAACCTCAGAAACTTTCACTGCCCGCGAAATTTTAACCTGAGAAACTTTCGCTGCCCGAGAAATTTTACCAAAACTGAGAAAGTTTTAAAATCCGAGAAATTTGGCTGAACTGAGAAATTTTTTCTCTTCTCAAATCCGAGAAATTGTGCAAAAGTGAGAAATTTTATCAACCCGAGAAATTTTCACTGCCCGAGAAATTTTCGCAGAACTGAGAAATTTTTTTTAATCCGAGAAATTTTCTAACCTGAATGCGAAAATTTCACAAAACTTTCACATGCGAAAATTTTGGCTAACCTGAATGCGAAAATTTCCAATACGTGCGAAATCTTACTCTATCTGCGAAAATTTTTCATACCTGAGAAATTTTATTTTCTTTCACGTACACTCACACCCTTTTTCCCTTAACCCACGAAAATTTCTCATTTCTCACTTCGCTGTTTCTCAACTGATTATTTCTGAAATCCGAGAAATTTCCAACTGAGAAAGTTTTCATACCTGAGAAAATTTTTACCTGAGAAACTTTCAAAGTCTGAGAATTTTTAAACTTGATCCAAACACACCTTTTAGCCTCAAATCTTGCAAAAATCACTCTTTAAAATTACACTTAAACGTTTTTGACCACCAAAATTTCTGGCCCCCCCCTCGGATTAAATAAGGTTAAGAAATATTTTTCTAAGCCTACGGAAAATTTATATCATCGGATAGAGAAAAATTTTCTAATCCCTTTGGACTTTGTCTAGTTTACACTTTTAAAAATTCTCCGAAATAAATTTTTCTGGGCCAAAATTTTCGGTATAGACGACGTTTTTGTGAAATTTTTGAAGGCAAATCCAAAACGCGGCAACGATCACCGTACCTAACGTTCGACCTAGGACGGTAATTGGCATATTATAGAAAAAGTTTTGGTAATACTCACGAAGTTTTCGAAATCATTTTATAAAATTTTTCTGTATCCACCAAAATTTTCGACACTCACGTTATTCGAAACTTCACGATCTTTCTCGACGAACCAAACTTTTCGGAGTAAAAATTTTCAAAAGCCATATTTTTTTTCTTTATTTAAAATATTTTTGAAAACAAAAATGGATGCTCAAGCTAGGACAATCGCGAAATTAGAAGCACAATATGCTAATAATTACGCATTGTTAGAGACAAAATTGACGGAGCTAGCTGTAGCTAATGATGCTTTGGCTTCCGCTAAAGGAACATTAGTATCCTTCAAGTCAATTTTGACTAGCTTGGAATCTAAGGTAGCAATTAGTGAAAAGAGAGTCTGCGATCTAACTAAAAGCTTAGATATTTGCAAAGGTGAGCGAGATTGCCTCTCTTTGCAATATCAAATGCTCTTAGAGGAACGCAATACATCTTCAACCTTAGATTCGAACGGGGAAAATAATTTACATTCTGAAAAACCTATTCCATGTGATATCCCGGAGACTCTTCGTAAATTGAAAGATTTGCAAGAAACTCTGGAATTCGAAAGAATAAGTTTTCGCGCGGAAAAGAAAAAGCTTTTAGAGAAGATTTCTAATCTCGAAAATTCGTTTGAGTCTGAAAAGGAAATACTTTTAAATGAGATTTCAAATCTTAAAAATTCCCCGTCTTTACCTGTCTCCAATGATCTTTTAAAAGATACATCTTCCTCGAAACAGGTAAAGAAAAGAAAGTCAAGCATCTTTGTTCCAAAAATTAAAACTGCTTTTTCTACAAATTCTGAGTCACCTTTGACTGATACTAAAATGTTTAGTAAAAGCAAAGCGCTTAAATTTTCAAAGGAACAATTAAAAGAAAAAATAAAGAGAGGAAAATCGACATTCTTTTTGAAAAACTTGAACAAAAATTTTAATGATTTTCCCTCTTCGACTCCTATTAAAAGGAGAGCATGCGAAGAAGTTCAAAGCTCAAGCAAGCGAACTTCTCAAACCACACCCCACCATCATTATAGAGTGAATGATGTGAACTCTTGTAGGCAATACGACTCATCATCCAATGACGCATATAGCGCCATAAGCTCATATTCCTACTTGAAATACCCAGTCCAGATTTATTCTAGAAAGCATCTTATGCGACTGGCTAGGGAGAAAATCTTTAGGTCTTTCACACCTAGGCACACATTCACATGCGCTGAATTGTCATTTCCCTCTAAGGTTCACCAAACTTGGATTCCTAAATCACAAATCAAATTGGATAGGACTTTAAAGGATGATTTAGGATCAATATCTGAACCAAATGTGCTTAACTTGTTTTCTGCTAACAAGGGAGGACCCATCCAAAAATGGGTACCAAAGTCTCGATAAAGTTTTTGCAGATTCCCAGCATGGGTAGGTACTAAGAGAGCTGCTCCACACTCATGACTGGTATGCGACGAGGGCAGCCAAACCTCCCAGCATGTATGGTACCCGGGTTGCTCCACATACATGACCGGTACAAGAAGTGAACAACCACCCCCCGGCATGAATGGTACATGGGTTGCTCCACATTCATGACCGGTATGCACTGCGAGCAACCAACCCCATCATGCACGTTACACGGGTTGCTCCACGTGCATGAAGGGATGTCAGAGAAGCGAGCAACCATTATGACTTCTATACAAATCCGTGCAGAACCCGGACCTACAAAGAAGGGTTGACAAGAGATCAACCAACCATCAGTGGGCGCGCCATCCAATCTCGATGCTTAGACGTTGTGGATCTCAGGTTCCAGACTCCACCGTCCACCCACTGCCATCCATTCCATCATGGTGTGCTACATGGAGACGTCCTCTGCCACCATGCTCCTCACTACGCCCTCACCTTCCACCAGACGAGTCCCTGAAGTGTCTGATCAACAGTTTTGGGTCACCCTCGTCGACATCGCTCGTGGTCGCCATTCAACGCGATCACGCCACGCCACCATAGTTCCCATGGATCAGTGAAACCCCCCTGATCCTAACCCAGGAACGAGCCTACCCTAGCCTCTCTAGTCTAGGTCTAGGTCGCGCGACATCCTTCTCCACGCAAAGATCCAATCAACGATCTCGGGAGGATGACGTAAGTCGCTTGCAGGAGTTGCGAACCAACAACGACATGATCGCACTCCTCTGTCATATCTCACTACAACCCGGACCTCACCCTAGGTACAGGAGACGACTCGTTCGTCTCCCGAGTAGAAGTCGCGGCATCTGGTCCAACCGCGCAATTAACCCCTCCCAACCACTCAGCTATCCTTTCGCAGATAGCTGTTTCACTTCCACAAGAGGAACCACGTTAGCCATCACCGCCCCACTTGGAGACGGTTGATGTTGAACATGCAGTGCCCCTCCTCTCACTGCACCTCTTCCACCCACGTCGAGTCTAGTGTCCTCACCCACCAAAATTTTCCAATTTCTAGGACACAAACACTCTTTACGCACCGCAGGTTCTTCGTGAACTTGCCTGAACGCTTGATGACGTCGTTGTGACCGAGAGCGGAAGACCCACGACAGCCACCGTCACCACAACTGTCGATGGGCCACGGATACGAGCTTGTCTCATCGTCCGTGCAAACGGGAAGCCTTTGTGGCTCTCCGGTTCTTTTTGTCCTGTGCAAACAGGCGGCACATCGGACACATGTTTCGATGTTGTGACGACGGAGCGTCTTTGTGACCCCCGTCTGGTTAGTTACCCCGTTAGTGATGGAGCCCCGACTCATAGCAATCAGCGAAGAACTTACACATTCCATGCCGCGCTCAACGAGGATCTATGAAGGAAAAGGTCCCATCACCGACACCACTCCACCACGCCTACCCCTACGCCACCACATGCTGCTCCGTCTCTCCAGTGTTCAAAACTGAACCCGGAGGAACACCAATTGCTGCTACTCCTGAGAATCCCACTTGATTGCCTCACTCAACACCACACCACACCATCATCACCACCATCAACACCGGAGGCAGACTCGTCCCACGGACGACGTGACGATCCCGAAGACGGAGATCATCTCAAGGGGGAGTAAAGGAGAAGAAATGAGTTGAAGATCGTACAGCAGCACCAGCAGCAACCATCATCCACGCCACCTCCACCACCAAGCCCCACCAACTACGCCCCGCCGGAGGCTTCCACTACCTCCGCGCACCATCTTATGTGTCAGGCTATTATGTTCATAATGGAACACTTAAAGGAGCCATGGCACATCTCATCCACCACATTCCGCCAATACTGCGCTGACCACTCTGAAGACCGGGCTCCCTGCTCTTGAAAGTCACATTTCAATGGAGCCTTGGCACATTTTTTACGCCCCACGCCTACCTTCTTCTGGAGCCAGACGAGTCATCTTCGAGGCTGAACCAGACAACTTCCATTCGAAGACGACAAATCAGACGCCAAGAAGAAGAAGATTGGAGAATCTTAACAAGTGAGTCCTAGCCGAGCCATCAATGCCTCCACAAGAAGAGGAGATATCCCTTGTAGGGGGAGTTTGCTAGGAATCGAGATCTCCAATACGCCCAACAAAGATATCCCGCGCTGAATTGAAGATTGAACACTAAGGGGGAGATTGTTAGGAAATATTTTGTAGTGTTCAATTTCATTGTATTATCTTTGTTGGTTTGCTATATTAAACTTTGGGCTAATTCTTAGTTGGGTTAGTTCTTAGTTATTCATGTAATGGGCCTTCACATGAAGCCCACCTATTATATACCAACTTGTGGTATAAATAGGAAAACCCTAACACATAGTTAGGGGTGCTTGTGTGTAAAGAGAGAATATTTTTGAGCCTCCTTCTTTTCCACCACCAAGCCCCCACGCCCCGTTCCATAAATCTCTATCATTAGGCGTGTTTAATCCGTCCGAAGTCGTGTTGTTGGTGTAATCTCTGACCAACACTAAATAAGAATCGATGCTTAGCATGGAGGGAAAAGACACGACGGTATTGTGTCACCTTTCTAATACTTAACCAATCAAGGGTGAGCAAGTGTAATTAGAAACATTACCTAGGATAAAGAAAACATTCACTTGTAATAACCTCATTTAATGGGAAAAGCAAGTGATAGAAAACAAAGGGAGAAAGGCACAAGGAAGCAGAGAAGATCTTCTACGAGCCATATTCGACTTTCAACCTAGAAATAAGTCCAATGAGCTTGAGAGGTGTTAAGAATCCCATTTTTTTTTGGCTAGTGTATTTATTACGTTACGTTGGTTGATGAATTAATTGAGGTTAGAGCAAAATAGGAACGGACGAAGCAAAAGAATTAGAGTTTCGCTAGCTCAATACGATTTTCAGCATTGGAAGTTGCTTGAAGTAAGCTTGGAGGATAGGTATATGGTTTATTTTTTTAACCTCTACAACCCGTACTATTTTCCTGAAAGAGCTTGGAATTCGAAATGAAAGGTCATTCGAATTTAAAAGGGTTTACTTTATGAGTTTGAAATTTTATTGAGTGTTGCTGATGTGTTATTATGTGACTTTCGAACTCAACATATGAGTTCTTGATTTTAATGTGTGTTTAGATGTTTCGGGATGAAGAACATGTTAGAATTTCTGAAGATTTTAGGGTTTTGTGTATGAATTTGAGTTTCGATAAAACAGTAGAATCGATCGATTTGAGTTCCGATCGATCTCAGTTTCGCGGCCGTTATTATTTTGCAAATTGAGGGTAATAGGTAATGATGTTCGTCCGATTGGAGTTTCGGGTCGCAAAACTTAGTCGCGGGCCCATAGATTTTTCGATGTGTGTGTGTAAAACAGGTTTCGTGGGCCAGGGTTCGGGTTTCGCGGGCTGAAGCGATTCGCGGATTGTGAGAGACGCCGCGGGCCGATTTTGAGTTTCGCGGGCCGACTCACTTTCGCGGGGTGATTCCTGTTAGTGGTGTCGGGCTTCGCGCGGCTTAAATTGGGTTTCGCGAGCCTAATCGACCGATTCGCGAAATCGGCGAAAGTCTTTGCGAATCAGGCGTAGACTCGACTTTCGCGGGTTGACCAACGTTTTAAACATCTAATCGGGCAATTCGCGGAATCGGACGTTGACTCGACTTTCGCGGGTTGACCAAGCCTTTTAAGTGGGTTTGACCAGAGTTGACCACGGATTTAATTTTGGGCTTTGGCCTATTTCAGGCCCAACTTATTTAAGTGAAATTATTTTCAGCCCAAATCAATTTTACAATAAAATATTTTCGTACTATAACTTATATTTTCGGGTCAACCCATATTTTAAATTATAAATATTATTTTTTTATTTTAAAACATTTGGCCTAGTTTTATAGCTATACGATTATGTGATTAGGCGTACGTGTTTCAATGCTGACCGATTATGTGTGCATTTCACGACATGCACGGGAAGGATGATGGTACCGTATTTCTACGGTGACACCTTACGATGTCGGTTGAGCGGGGTAGAGTGACCGTTATTGATCGTCAGGGTCAGACTCGTGTAGCACCTGGTGGGAGAGGGGGTTTGCGACACCCATCTACTCGGGATTGAGCCACCCGGTGTACACCACCGGATATTATTTGGCTCAGGGACGGCTGACAGATGTGATACTTCTGTCTACGCGGGTTAGTGGTATACTACTCGCGGAAAACAGTCGGATTGAGATTGTGTGCGGAAGGAGCGACCCGGCACCGCCGGCGTGGGCTACCGCGTGGTTTATGGCGTACCTTGCCATTGCGCGCGTGGTGTTGAGTCTAGCCTAGGGCTCCGTTATGTATTGAGATGTGATGTAGGTCTGAGCGTGCATTATCATGTTGTGAGGACATGGGACTGGGTTGAGTGCACGCACGCATTGCATGTTTTATTACCACCTACTGGGCAATTTTGCTCAGGGTTTTATTTTTGTACGTAAGACCGAGCCCGACACTGATAAATGTCAGGGTGAGCTGTAGGCTGGCTGGCGGCGGTGACTCCACGGGCTTTTGAGGGCGGCGCAGTACATGGGACGTGACCTGTGGAGAGACGTAGGATAGTCAGGTTTAGATTTTTGGGGCTTCGGCCCGTTGTAGTTATATGACGTTCTTTTTGTAAACCCGACTTTACATTATATATGCATATTATTTACTTAAAATTGTTTTTGAAAAATCGGGTCCTCCGCGACTTCCTTTGCGGAAATCCGCCAATTAACTTAATTGGGAAGTAGGGTCACCACAGCGATTGATCTAACCTACTTATGCGAGCGCAGAAACGTCAAAATCAGATCAAATAAGCACATAAGTTAGGCTATCAAATCGAAATCAATTTTCGCGCGAAAACTGTTCCTCGCACGGAACAGTTCAAAACAAATTTTGATCTGATTTCGAACAATTTCGATTCAAAACCGAACGAATCTGCTCTGGTACCAATTGTTAGGTCCTCAATTATCAACTCCTATGATCCTAGACTCAAATCTCAAGGAATTCGATTCGAATTGTATGAAATTAACTTCGATCGAAAACCTTCAATGAAGCACCGAGAGAGAATTCGAGTAGAGTTAGAGTGATTTATGAGTTTCTCTCTCTAGAATTGGATTTTGCAGCCTTTCGGATCAATTCTCTAATTTTCTGTATTAAGCTCAATGTTTGTACATGTATTTATACCAAACGAACTTGGTATAAATATCAAACTAGTCCTAATCTAAGAACTATTACAAATAACGCCCCAATGTACGAAGACAGCTAATAAATCAAAGCACAATTACAAAGTGTATTCTACAAAATGTGCACTTAGTTTTATGTATTATAGTTGAAAAGTCCCACTTACCTGTTGTTCGTAGATGGTTAGCTAGTGTTCCTGTGAAATTACTGGTTCCTGACCCCATATATAAAATTATATAGTCAGTTACTGCATAAATCCTCGAATTCTCTAAGTAGTAAAATGCTTAGCAATGGAAGAAGCAGATACTGAAATTTGCTAAAGTCAAGTTATTCCCTGACAATTCATAGTTCGTGAAATTCATGGCATGGCTCATAAATCGTGACCGTATATAATTCGTGAAGGACGTAAAATTCGGGAAGTCCTAATTCGTGGAGTGCTACATTTGAAATATCTTATAGACTCATCTTGCAAACCCTAGTTAAATTTGAGAATATTATTCTCTAACTTGTAGTTCCTGAATCATCATTTCGCAAAACTCATGAAATGCCCTAATCGAGAAAGTCAGATCGAATAATTTTTTAATGATCGCAAACCATTCGAAGAAAATAGCTAGCGAAATTTTTATTTCACTACAATGATATCCAACGATTACATGCACGTGATTGCATCACTACCAAACTTGTTTATCATTAGCTAATCATTGCATCATCACTTTATAATCATTGCACAATCATCTTGTTATCACTACACATCATCGAAGACATTTCTAATGCATATAGACAACGTTTAGTTAATTGATGCACATGACCGAGAGAAATTCTTGAGCGAGAAACTAACATTAGAAAACATTAACCAATCGAAAACACTACTTTAATCTTTCAACCGACAAACTTTTACTCGTAAATAATTGTCGATCGAAAACAGTGCCCTTTGCTCGGAAAACTTTCTAATCAAAAATAGTTTTCGTTCGAAAAGAAAATAATAATTTTTTTATATACTAATTTTCTCTACACTACACAGTTTTCGATACAGAAAATTTTCGATATTAAAATTCAAACATAAGAAAAAGCATTTAAAAGCAAAATTTTCGATATTTCTTTGGCACATTATAGAAAAAGCTTTTGGTCTATACTATTAAATTTTAAAATCAAATCTTATAAACCATAACCTTCTCGAAACGGAAAATTTTAAAAGAACACTTTAATCAGTATTAGAAAAAAATTCAAGTACAGAAAAACACGTGAAGATCCAAATATCCAACAAAATTTTAAAATAAATAAATAAAAATTTTAAAAACAAATGGACACCTATCGAATTACTCGATCTGGTGACACTAGCTCCGACATTGATGAACAACTGAAGGAGTTTGGGCGTCAACTACGATTAATTGAGAAGGAGTTAAAGAAGAAGTCCACAAAGACCAAGTCACGCTCAAAGAAGCAGGAGACTACAAATTCCGAACAAAAGACGCACTTTGCTTTGGCACACGAAGATGAAAGTAACACATCCTCTAAGGAGGTAGTGATTTCTAATTCTACATTGTTGAACATGTTAGAATCCTTACAAACTAGGTACACTAACATGAAGAATGAGCGGAGAAGTACAGGAGAGTTAGAGGACAAATTAACTAAGTCTAAGGAGGAAATAGCTAGTCTCAAATATAAGCTTAGGAGCTGTAGTGCGAAAAAATTGAAGAATTATCTAAGAGCACCAATTCCCTTATAGAAGCATAAGTCGATAGTAAAAGAATTAGCGGACATGCTAGAAAACAACCATAAATGTCTACTTGGAAACCTAGACGGGAAAAGTCTTCTTAAATGTAGACTAGAAGGTATGAGCAAAAAGGCCAGTAGTCTAGAAGCCGAAATAGATAAATCTAATTCTAAGAATAGTGAATTAAGAAAGAGTCTAAACACCTGTCAAGCCGAGAAGAGCACTGCTCAAAATAATTATGCTTTCTTAAGAGAAGAACGTGGGAAGCTCTATTCTAAGATTAATCAATTAGAAAATCTTCTTGCGATTTCTGACCAATGAAGCGCAATCTCATCATTCTGAAAATTCTTCTTCGGTCGATATACCTCCTATTCTTAAGAAAATAGAGGATTTAAGTTCTACACTAAAAACGAAAAGAAAGAATTTTGAAGTAGAAAAGAATACATTTCTAACGGAGATATCTAGTCCCAAAGCATCCTCAAACGGAAACGGATGATCTCGTTCCTACCACCGAAACGGCTTCTATAATTCTACGTCAATCTTGACCAAAGCTGAAATTCAAAGTAAAAGTCCCGCACTTCCTATACTCAAGGAACAAGTCCTGCGGAAACGAGATAACAAAAAAACTCCAAGACTGAATAATAAAGATCAAAGTCTTCCTCTCCCGTTCTCAAAAAGAAAAATTTTCACGAAAATATTTCAAGTTACAGCGCACAAACTTCATCATGTGCTTCAAATGATTCTACTAATTTTTCATTTGAAAAGCCTAGACTTGATAATAATTTTCGAAATTCTTATAATCATTATGTAAAAAATGTGCATTCTCCATGTAGGAAATATGATACATTTGGTTTACATGCTTAATTCTATTTGCTCATATTCTTACATGAAATATCCAGTCAAAGTAAAATTCGAAAAACATTTATTACGACTGGGCAATGCGGATCTTTAAAAATACACATTCTAGGAGCACAATCTCGAAAGCTAAATTTTCATATCCGTGTAAAGTCATGCAAAAATGGTTTCCTGTGTCGGATATCAAGTCACGGAGTCGTAGTCAAAAATGGATTCGTAAGGCTAATTCATCGACCGACATAAGATCATAATCTAATTTTACACGATTTACGACTAACTCGTTTTCTGCTAATAAGGGAGGACCCATACGACAGTGGGTACAAAAGTCCCAATAGTTTTGCAGATTTCCCTCATGTATGGTACTTCGATGATAGTTGCTCCACATACATGATCAAGGGCGAGCGGCAGAGCAACTACAACAAATCCCTACCTAAGCAACAAACTCGATGACAAAATTGCTTACCCATTTTTTCCTGAACGGGCTGACATTTAGGATGAGTCACTATTAATTTTCGAGGGATTACAATTTGGTACATTATGCATCTGAGCTAAAATGTTCAATGCCAAATTTTTTAAAACATTGATCGTGCATTTTACTCATATAGCTATTTTAAAAAAAGAGAAAAACTCTCTTCATGCATTTCTTTTTTTTCTCATCCATCTTCATTTAAAAAAAATGAAAATAAAAATAATAATAATAAAAATATTAAAAAAATTCATGCATTTTTTTTACTTTTTCTTCTTTCTTTGTTTTCATATCATGTTCATTTGTTTTAATAAAAAAAACACAGTTTTTTTTCATTGTCTTGAAAAACAGAAGTAAACTAAAACAAAAACAAAAAAAATGGGGAGTGACGATTACTCAAACTTTGATTCGTTCACAAAAATCTTTCCTTGATTATGATAGGTTATTTGCTTAATATTGTCTGTCTAGTCGCATTATTTTGTCTAAAGGTCACTCGTTTGTTCCACTAAACACAAAGCCACATCATATATGTGAGATTTTGACCCTTATTATTTTTTCCGGGATTTTATCCTTGAGCGAGTCACACTTCAAATTCTTGTCTTAACTTGTATTTCTTGGCCTCATACTCGCCTTGCGTTAGATTGTTAATAGTATTAGTGAGCATAAAATGTACATATGTAATTTCTAACTTAGGCCAAGTTATTAGAAATAAACGTTGGTAATAAGAATAGTATAAATTAGATTGGGCATTGCTTAATTAGTTAAAAGGGATATTATTAACACCCAAAGTTTTGAATAAAAGGGCATATAATACATTGCTTAAGACTTAGGAATAATTTCGTATAGGGCGCGTAATTTTTTGTAAGAAAAATCGTTAATAAGAGATATATTATATATAGGGAATTCGAATTTTATAATGATAATAATAATACTAATAAGAATAAATTTGGATTGTTATTATAAATTGGGCATATGCTTACTTAGGGCCAAGTATTAGGGACAACTATTATTAGTTGGGATGAAGGGAATGCTCGTCACTTAATGTCCTATCAAAATACTTTTTATAAATTGATATGTATCGAGATTCATAGATAATATAATGCCATTCAATAACAAAACAAGAGCAGTTGAATGAAAGCAAGTAAAGAAAACGAGTACTCCACAGAACCAGAATCGAACTCAAAGCTCTAATAAGAATTGAGAAGGAAAATTCGACAATTCAAGCCTTAGCAGATCTGTTCCAAGAGTGAGCTAGGTAAAACTATCCCTTCTGTCTTACGTACTAATACATTGAAGTCATATTATACCATGTTCATTAGAGTAATCTGATTTCGGCATTTATATGATATTATATAGGTTGAAAGTGGATCATAGGAAGTTTATGTGACCTTAGATGTTAGGTTCTAAAGTCTAGATTTTCCATATTATTTTGATAAGTGTACGTTGATGCTTCCAGGGGTGATTCTTGGTGATTGAACATAGATTAAAACCTAGAAATTCGATTTAAATTCATAAATGTTTATATAATGTTCTTTAGGATTTATAGGGTTCTTTATAATATATTGTTTTAGGGTGTAAGAATTTCTGGGATTATAATTACTTTTGAACATGAGTTGAAAGGGGTGTGAGTTTTGATAAGTTTCAATAAATTAATTTTGAGGGTTTTTGAAGTTTTCGAAGGGTTATGATTATGATTCTTTAAAGATAGGTTTACTAATGTTTTTATGATTTTCAAAATGAGTTTCGCGAACTAAGTCTCGCGAGCTGTGAGGTTTTTCGGGTCGTAAAATGGGTTCGCAGGCCGAACGCGTTTCGCCAATCCTAAGGGTTTTGCGAATAGTGAACCTTTCGCGGGCCTTGAGGGGTTCGCGAACTAGAGAGTCGTGGGTCTTGAGCGGATTCGCGAAGTATACGTTTTTGCGGGTTGACTGAAGTTTGCGAATTGATTAATTAATTTCGTCAATTGACCATTGACCTCTAGACTAGTATTAAAATATAATTATTTTATGCTACTACAGTTCAAGAATTAATATAGATACTTATAATACTTATATGTTCAGAGGCTCGAGATTTAGGCATTCCATCGGATACCACTACCACAACTGATTATATCAGGAGGACAGGTAGGTGAAATACACCTACGACACGTAAACACTATATGAAATATTATGTGTATTATTATGTGGTATTTGTATGCTTACATGATTATGTGCTTATGTGAATTTCATGGATTACAGGTTTTATATGTTTTAAATATTTTCGCATGTCATATGTACGCATGTTGCATGTCATGTGTTATGTTATATGCATTGCACTTTCATTCCCTGTCAGTGCGAGGGAATGGAGTACCGTGCAGAAGGGGAACATTTGGAGAGTCGACGAGTGGTGTTGGTCTTTGTGTCGGGTAGCAGGTGGGTGTATGCCATTCTAAAGAGACCTGAGTAGGCTACACGTGCTCCAGTAGGTACCACTCTAAAGAGATCTGAGTGGGCTGACCGAGCGATAGGATGGTGTTTGGGTGTGTACCACTCTAAGGCGATCTGAGTTGGTCGCCCGAACGTTAGATATAGAGCGCAAAACTCTAGTACGTGCCACTCTAAATAGATCTGAGTGTGCCGACCGAGTGCGAACCTCAACTCGGGGAAATGGGCGACTCTAAAGAGACCTGAGAAGCCTTTTCATTCTAAAGTCACTTGAATGGAATACCCGAGGGTGTATAGTGTTGAGTCACGGGGAGTCGTGAGGTGAGATGGGTCGTGACGAGAGTCGAGCGTGCATGTCGTGATATGTATGGGTTGTGATAGAGAGCACGTTGCATACATGCATGTTTCATCTACTGGGCAAGGAGCTCAGTTTACGTGTTGTAGGTACCGAGCCCGATGCTGATGCGCGTCGTGGCTGAGGCGGGCTGACGGTGGTGCTCCACGGACTTTTGAGGGCGAGGCTATACACGGATGCGACCTGTGGAGCGATATTTAGGCTTTATCGTGTGTCGAGTTTATAGCCGATGTAAAATAAAATAATGGACATATGTGAATCGTGTGTGTGTGCTTGTAATATATTATGTTTTTATTTTATAAAAATATTTTAATTAACGAGTGTTCCGCGACTTACGTTACGAAAATCCACCAAAATATTTATTAGAAAGTGAGGGTCGTTACAGATCTCTCCTACATCAGAGGTGAGGACATTGATCAGATACTGGGATGCTACAGGCTCCTTGGAACGCTTCAGAATCCAGATCTCAAAGTTGGATATGTCGCCCTCAAGCGTTTTATGATGCGCCAAGTCAAGTTCAATGCAACCCACGACCTCGAAATGGCAGTGGAAAGCAACATGAAGAGGGTAAACTCACAAAGCCGTCCTTTGAAGTTCCACACTCGGGTTTTGGTGAAGGCCACATAATCAATGACGACGATGATCTGTTAGTCGTCTACATTAACTACAAGGGAGAGAAAAGGCTAATGAAGACATCAGAGATTAACAAGTTCAGCGACGGCACTCTTCTAATCATTTGAAAGTAACTCAGAAGTATTCTCGAGCAGCTAAGAAACGAACAACACAAAGTCCAAGCAAAGACATGAAGCTAACCGAAACCATATCTGATAGAATATCATTTCGAAGAAGTTTGCGGTCGTATGAGCATTTTCTAGGACTTGGAAAATCTCTATACGTGCTGGCGAGCCCCAAGAAAAGGAAGACCCGTAGGACATCAACAAGAGGACGATGACACTAAGGGGGAGATTGTTAGGAATTATTTGTAGTGTCCTCTAATTATTTAAGTCTTGGGTCTATATTTCTTATTTATGGGTTGTAGTAGTTTGGGGAGACAATTTTTATTTAGTAGAAGTTTTGGAGTAGGGCTTTAATAACCAATTAAATGTGGTATATAAAGCCCATAATTACCCTTGTTAGGGTTTATGAAAAGAGTGTACCTTTGAAGCCGCTCTCGTAAAACACACACACGAACACACACTAAAATGTGCTTCATAAGCTTTAATCTTTCTATCAATCTTTTGATCCTTGTTTGGTAACAAGTGGACCAACAGCCAATGAAGGAGAAAGATTAAGAAAAGGAAGACGAATATTCTAAGTCGATATCCCAAATATTATTCTTCCCTTATAAGTCAGCGCCAACTTAAAATCATTCAAAGTCCCTTTGACTCTGAATCACGGTCTCTCGCTCGTTGAAATGATTAAAAGCATCTCGATCACAGGTAAATTGACATAAAACTGTTTGTGTTGACTTGAGTGATATAACTAAAAAAATCCGAAGTTAAAAATAATTGAGCGCTAGAGTGAACATAGTGAGAGTTGTCGAAACGGACCATTCTATGAACTTAGGACTTTGGTTTGTCGGCCTGACTTGACGGCATACTATAAATAATATTAATATTCATACGAAAAAAATTACATAGATAAATGATTATTTTTCTTGAAATCTTTCTTTCTATTTTTTTATTATTATATGTTTTGAAAAAATAATAAAAAATATATATATGTATACATATAAAAGATAATTCGCACATTCTAATATGCAATTCTCTTTGCACTTACACTGAATTGATTAAATGCGATATATTGTTCTTGCTCATACCCTCGCGCATAAGTTTGATTACATGATTAGGGGACCATGTATCTAAGCTACATTGATCAAAATTGCGCGATTTGAATGTTTGCTACTTAGAGTGATTTCCTCACTTATATGATTAAATCAATTAAGGTGCATTATGTGAGGGGGAGCATGTTCAAAATAACATGCATTGAGCTCCAAATATTTTTGATGACTTTTCTCCAAGTGTTGCAGATAACTGACAATAATGAATCTTTGCTACAATACACTTCGACGAAGAGGACTTCACGAATTCTCACGAATTGGAGCTTACGGCACTGATTCAAAAATTCAGGGAGAGCCTTTATTAAAATTACTTGTTGATTAACTCTAACACTATGGACATTTTGTTCTAAGTAATGTAGATTTTTCGAAAATCGGATTTGGGGCCAGACGTCACTGCTCAGAGTTTCAGGGAGTTAATTGCATTTCAATTTTACTGCATGGGGAGTAAATATGTGATTTTAAATCAAATAGGAGTCAATCTGACAATATAAGAATACTTACCATCGAGAAACTGGATAGAAAATGTAATTATCGATCATAAGTTTCTCGATCGTAAACAGTAATGATATTTGCTAGAAAATTGCTAAGTGTCGATAATGTCTAATCAGCCCACTTAATCGAAAATGATATTTGCAGTTATTATCTCACGCAAAACCCTCATAACAGTGTCGATTGAAATCTCTCGAGCAAGAAACTCAAAAACGAAAGACGAACTCAAAATCTCTGTTAGGTCCTATTTATCAACTCTAATATCCTAGGCTTCAATCCTAATGAAATCGATTAGAATTATTAAGAATTGAATTTCGATCGAAAACCTCATTTGAAGAATGTCGAGAGAGAAACCTTGTAGTGACATGATGTTTTCTTACTTTCTCTCTTTAGAAATTAGATTGGCAGCCCTTCGGATAAAATATCTAAATCTTCTACTAAGCGCAAAGTGAGTACAAGTATTTATACCATTTGGTATAAATAACAACCTAGGACCTAAACTAAGGACAAATACAATAAAAGCCCCAATCTACGAGGACAACTAATAAAATCAACGCACAATTACAAGTGTATTCTACAATCTCCCCCTTTGTGCTTGATTTCTCATCCGCGTCATCTGTCCTTGTCGGGCATAATACGACTGGCGCAAGCCCAACGCATACTCGTAGTTCCTAAGCGTATTCCTCAGCTCCAGTCGCTCCTCGATGTCATCAAGCAGTTCTATAAGGGCGGTTGTTCTCTCACGAACCTGTGAATAATCAGCATTGTCTCTCTGCTGATCTCTTCCAACCTCTGCTCTATGTTCTTTCTGATGACCTTGAGCGTCCCCATCACAGAATTTATGAATCTCACTCTTCAGCATCAACTTAGTCTTCTTTGCAATCAGACTGTGGTAGGTGACGCCTAGGACTGAGTTGATGTGCACGTGATTGTTGGGAAGCCCTTCGATCTCAGGTCCTTTGCTGAGCGGAGCGGTTATGTTAACCTTCTTCATGTTGCTCTCCAGAGCCATCTGAAGGTCGTGTGCGGCGAAGTACTTGACTTGGCTCACCATGAACAGGTAGAGTCCCCGAGCCCTTCTTTCATGATGAAGCCTTGAGCACCCTTGTACTTCTCTACATACAGATGGTAGAGGTTGTACACCTCCTCAGCAGGGAGGTACGATAGTTGCTCTCGCTTAGTTCTTCTCGAGTTCTATCTATCGATGGCATAGTATGGTGTTGGAATACCTCCTTTAGCACAGAAGACGCTGAGTAGCTGACATATGGGGGATAGACTCTTATAATGGCTCTTTGCTTGTTCTTTAGTCATTCCTAGCCTCACATCCGGTCCAAGATGGGTTAGCATCCAGAGATAGGTCATTCTCTTCTGTTGATCCCAGTGAGAGATCCCAGTGACCTCCAAATGTGTTCTAGAATTTCAAGGAAGGGAATTTTGATTCTGATGTTTTTCCATGGCATGTCGATTGGAACGGTGCTTGGCATTTGTCTTGTGGGGAAATCCGCTCGTTGTGCAATTAACTCTAGAAGCCTTGGGGGATCTTGTTCATGATCTTCACCTTCCTGAAGTTCTTCGTCTTCTACCAGCACAAGGTCCATCGAAGCTTGCTGTAAGAACTGTCGAACTCCTTAAGCCGTTGTCTTTGATGCTCATCGGGCATAGAATTGGCCATCTACTGTCCTTCGATGATGTATTTGTCGAGGAACTTGTGCGGGTTGACACCATGTCCTGACGGTCACGATTGGTCTGGAGCGGTCGAGGGAGTTACTTGAGTCTGCAACAGGGCCACGAGCATGGCGGCACTTGCTTTTTCTCCCGGGAGCAAGGGGCTAGTAAAGGTTGTTGGTGTGGGCGGAGGCATCCTTAGGGTAAAGGATGGTGGGTCGATTTGGGTTAGAGTGGTGGTGCGGTGCGTGCTGTGGGTTGTTTGGGTAGTTTCGGTGGTGGTTTGGGTTTCGCCTGCCCCGGCGCCGTCTGCGTTGCGCCTAGGCCATGTTCTTGACCTTCGCCTTGGCCACCCGATGATGTCCTAGGCCTTTTCTACCCCTCATGACGGTCCTGATCGTCTGGATCATCATGTCGACGTCGTGTACGGGAGCCTTGGCCTCGGCAGGATTGAGTAGGTGACTCAGGGTGATCCACGAGACGCCTGTACAGTGACTCTTACTGAGGCGTTCGTGTGGGAAGGCCTATAAGGCGGGCGAGGAGGATGTCGTGGAGTTAGGTGATGGGTATGGTGTATGGGTTGATTAAGATGGAGGAGTCTCTGAGTGGGTCGGTGGGAGAGGGTTGTGGGGTTGGATTTGCTTGTGCTGAAAAGCCCTCAGAGACGGGTGCTTTCACAGTGTCGCGTCGGTACTTCTTGATGTCTGCTAGCACTATCTCCATCATTTTGTCTTCTAATGATTTGATGGCCACAAATAGAGCTGTCTAGAATTGTGCTTTAGTCACAAACTGGACGAACGCCTCCGTCGTTGAAGGACCAGGTCGACAGATGTCGCCTCTTGACAACCCTTGAGCAGACACCGGCTCCTCAGGCTGGCTCGTAGTCACTTGAGGTTGTGACTGTCCAAGACTTCCATCCAATCCTCGATTCGAATCTTGAAGATTCTCATCTATGGATGTTGTGGCAGGCTCAGACTGCACCTGCGTATCAGACACGGGAAGGTTGTGCTGCGGCTCAAGCTTGAGCGATGAATGGCCCTCAGCACTTGGAGGGTTGAGCGGCACAGTGTCTGATGTGGTGACAGGTGTGAAGAGGGACTCAATTTGAATACTCAGTCACCTTGGAGTCCGTCTTATTAGTCGTATCTCCTCATCTGACTCAGTGTCTGATGGGGTAGCCGTGTGAGGGGAAAGTTCATGTGCAACATCCTCACGGGCTTGTTCTATCACCAGAGGCTCATTGGGTTGAATCGTGGGGATCAAAGCCTCGGTTTCTGGCGTTGTAGCAAGTGAAGGTGAGTTGTGCCGCATTTCTGCTTCGGGCTGTGCTTCCTGTTTCAGGTTCTCCTCAATGGATCCTTGGAACACGCCGACATTGATGGGCACTTCTGCACCTAGAGGTTGTTGCGGAGCCTGTAGTTCCAACTCTTGTGCCACATAGTCAATCAACGTGGCATCTTCAACAGGCATTTGCATCTCCTGAGTTAAAGGCTCCTGTTCTAACTCTTGGGCCACCTGGTCTATCAGCTCGGCCTCAGGGCTAGTTGGTGCTGTTGTTGGGGAGGGCACACATGAAAATCTGTCCGGGGCCCTCGAACATATCCTCCATGAGATTGTGTTCCCGACAGTAGCGTTGATATTCATTTTGGAGCGCTTGTTTTCTTTTTGTCTGGTCTTCTCTGCTAGATCGTTCCAGATCAGCTGGGCGAAATCGTAATTCCACGAGAACACTATTTCGTGTAATATTCGGAGAATGTGGCCGTTGCCTTTGTCGAAGCCCGCGTGCTCGGGGATAGACTTCCCAAAGAGTGTCTTCCCTGGGTGAGGAATATCGTTGCTCTGCGTTTGTGCGAGTTTGGTGACCGGCGGACAGTATACCATCTGGAGGAAATCTTGCTCAGCATTTGTGGGCAAGGGATCGTTGTTGTGGCTGAAAGGGAGGTCGAGGGCAGGCCCAAAGTCGTTCTTGTTCATGCTGATATGCATCGTCCCGATCACGGAAGTGAAGCTGTCTTCAACTACGTGACTCTTAATGATCCCCCAATACTGTTGGAGGTAGACCATCGGCACCGAGGCTGCCACAGTTAGTACGCACCAGAGGGGATGGCCTTGTAAGATGGATACTATGATTTCGTCAGGACATCGAAACGTAGTCAGATCTAGCTGGAAGTTCGTATCCTGAACTTTGAGTTATAGATTATGGTCATAAATGTGAATGTATTGAGGGTAACGATCCATCTGAAAGGATAAGAAATCAGGAAAGTCATTAGTTCAAAAGTCTTTGAGTGGAAATGAATTATAGTATCAAACTATAATTGTCTATCAATTCATAACAAGTTTGATAATAATTGATATTGAAAATAAGTATGTTGCACATAGGTTATGCGAAGCGAACATTGAGATCATGATGTAATTTCGACATTCACGTATAAGGTATATACAGTTTCTGTCGAAAAAATATTCTAAGTGTTCACCATTATTCACTCCGCTAAATTTTACGATCGAAAATTTAATTTCCAATTTGATTTCCAAAGCTGATTTCTAATCTCAAGTCTCCATTCTATTTTAAGATCGCAAAATTTTATTCGCTAAGGTTCGCTACAGTGGAAAATACTTAGAGGAAAATTTCTAAGTGTTTGAACTTAAAACATGGTACTGTAGGCGAGAAAATTTACGATCGAGAAAAATTTTCGTGTAAATTTACGTTCGACAAAATTGATTTCCGTGTAAATTAACGAGTGAGAAATTTTTCGCGCGTTAATAAAATTTTCGTCTTGAAAGTTATCGAGCGAGAAAGTATTTCGATTTTAAAATAGTTTTTCGCTGCGAAATTTTACGATCGAGCAAATTGACAGCGAGAAACTAGGTGACTCGCCGAGAAAATTTCGATCGATAAAAATCATCGCTACGTACGTTTTCGGTCGAGAAATTTTGTAGTCGAAAAATTAATTTTATCGCCGCTAAAATTTACGAACGAGTACAAAATTGAAATCCAAATCACTGTTTTCGTTTGTAAGTTTTTTGCTCGAAACTTAATAACATCTATTTAAACTATTCCGCTCAGTAATCTTTTCGCTCGCATAAAACCAAACTGCTATTTCTCGATTGTAATTATTTTTCAATCTACGTTATCTATCTTAACGACTAAGTCAAAATTTAGCGATCAAATATCTTTTACGATGCAAACAGTAAATCAATCAAGTTGAAATTCAATTGACACTGTTGCGAGCGACAAAGTTCTTCGACGCCTTCAAACATTCAAAACCCAGTTTATTCTAACTCTCAATCGAACTTTACGAAAGCAGATAATCGAAGAAATATACTTTTAGAATGACTAAAAACTCCGAAACTATTTTAAATGCAGACTTTAAACCAGACTATACAAAACAAATGGTCATAAACTCAACAAAATGGCACTCGAGTTTTTACATTTTCAGCAAACGAGAATTTATCACTGAATCATGCGAAAGATCACAGAATACAGAAGCAAATGGAATTTAAAAACACGCAATCGCCTAAAGAATGTCGACTCTACCTTAGAAAGACGAAAATCTGTGAAAGATTTAAGATTTTAAGAGATTTTGATTTCGTCATTTTGACAAGAATTTTGCGCGAATTTTCGACTGTTGAATTTTGCGATTAAGGGTTTATGCGTGTATTTAGGGATTTTCGACTGCAAAAGTTACTTTTTCTAATTGGACTGATTGGACGTTTTAAGTTCGCAACTGATACAGGCCCAACTTTAAATTTTTCGCTCGAGAAACTCAGATCGAAAATTTTCATTTGGTCCCTATTTGATTTCCGGTCGACAATTTGGAGCGAAAATTAACATTTGGTCCCAAATCAATTTTCGCTTGAGAAACTGCGAATGAAAATTACTAATTTCGCTCAAATTTCGCGATAGTAAGTTTTTCTAAGATTTTAGATTGACCCTATCTTTAATTAAAAAACACATAACAGCTCCCCTCATGTTTTAACAATATATGTGGTTAACTCCCTGTATTTCAGAGCGGTGACATCTGAATCCATGGTCAAGGTTCGTAGATCTGCAGAAGATAGAGCAGAAAATGTCGAGAACATTAGAGTTAATTACAAGTAATTTCAATGCTGTAAGCTCCAATTTCATGAAAACTCGTGAAGCCCTCTTCGTCAAATTGTGTTGTAGCAAGAAATCATTATTGGCAATTACGTGCAACACTTGGAGAAAAGTCATCAAAAATATTTGGAGCTCAAGGCATATTATTTTGAACAAGCTCCCCCTCAAAACTGCACCTAAATTGATTTAATCTTATGCGCGACGAAATCAATCTAAGTAGCAAACAATCGAAACATGCAATTTTGATCAACGTAGCTTAGATATATGATCCCCTAATCATGTAATCAAAATGTTGCGTGAGGGTATGAGCAGAAAAAGTTCGCATTTAACCAAATCCGCATAGATGCAAATTAAAATTGCACATTAAAATGTGCGGAAAAATATTATACATAAATATATAGATTTATTATTATTATGTTAATTTTATTAATAGTATGGGGTCAGATTATTTGCTTCGATCATTGTCACACCTAAAAAATCACAAGACACGTGAAAGATTTTACGCCTTCAAGTCACGTCAGCAAACTAAAGTCCTAAGTTCAAAGTATGATCCATTTCGACAACTCTCACTAGGTTCGCTCTAGCACTCATTTATTTTTGACTATGGATTTTTATATTTATATCACTCAACTCAACACAAGTCATGTTATGTCAATTTACCTGTGATCGAGGTGCTTTTAATCATTTCACCTATGCGAGAGAGCGTCGTTTTGGAATTAAAGGGAGATTTAATATTTTGGTTCTAACTTAGTAGGGAAGGAAACTTCTATGTCGTCTTCCATTCCTTCGCCGTTCTCATTTTCTCCGGCATTTCTTTTCCTTTCGTCTTTTTGTCTTTTTCATCCTTCTATCTTCTGTAAATTTCCTGCACTTGCTCAAGCTGAAGCTCTGCTTCTTTACGAGGCTTAAAGATTGTCTAAGGCGAAGTTCTTCTTGTTGACTCTTGGGCCGATACCGTGCTCCTTTTCTCATAATCCCTAGAGAGATTTCAGAGATTATCGATTTGAAGAAGTTCACAGTCATGGACTTCAAACCCAAGGCCGTGCTCCTCTTCTCGTTATCTCGATATAAGACCAGATTATCGTTGGAGAAGTTTAGACACAAGAATGCGACTTAAGACTGACAAATTAAGCAATTAATCAGTCTCATGTCAGGGAAATTCATACATGACTAGATCGAGCATCGTAAAGATATCATCATTACTCTAATATTATACTTATATGTATAATATTTTTGGATTTTGATTAGATTTTTGTATTTTTATTATTATGAAATATTTCACGCAAGATATGGCATTAAAGTACTGAAAACGCATAGCATAGAACTTGTGAAAGCACATAGGAGCACGTAAAGCACAAATTACGAAAGGTTCAACATGCCTAATTTTCCGACAAGGAATTGAAACCGTTTTTGATCCAATGCCTTCGTGAAAATGTCAGCTAGTTGATATTCTGTGTTCACAAAATACATATCAATGGTGCCTTTTTCTACGTGATCTTTTATAAAGTGATATCGTATGTCTTTGTGTTTTGTGCGTGAGTGGCGAATGGGATTACACGTAATCGCAATGGCACCTTGGCTATCGCTATAAATGGGTATATTATTTAAATTGTACCCATAATCGCAAAGCTGAGTCCGCATACATAGCATTTGCGAGCAACAGCTGGCAGTCGCGACGTATTCAGCCTAAGCCATCGACGTTGAAACGCAGTTCTGCTTTTTGGATGACCAGCAGGCCAGCTTTTTGCCTAGAAATTGAGCGCCACTAGATGAGCTTTTCCTGTCCATTCGACAACCAGAATAATCAGCGTCAGTGTAACCAACTAATTTGAAGTTTGTGCCTTAGAATACCATAAAGCATTCGCAGAATCCGCTTGACCGCAAGCATATGAGATTCCTTGGGGTCGGCTTGAAAACAGGCAGAGAGGCAGGTGGCAAACATAATATCCGGCCTGCTTGAGGCGAGATAGAGAAGAGAGTCGATGATGCTGCGATAAAGCGTGATGTCGACCGATTTTCTAGTGAGATCGACATCAACCTTGCAGTTTGTGGACATAGGAGTGCTGAGAGGCTTGCTCCGATCCTGATGGAACTTCTCCAGAATGTCCTTGATGTAGTTAGTCTGTCTTATGAAGATGCCATCTTCGAGCTGCCTGACTTTGAGTACCAAGAAAAATTGCATCTCTTCCATATGACTCATTTCAAATTTGTTTTTCATCAAATCTCCATATCTCTTGCGTAGCCGTGGATTTGTTGATCCGAAGATGATGTCGTCTATATAAACTTGGACGATCACCAAGTCTTTGTCTTGCCATTTTATGAAGAGGGTCGTATCGATCGTCCATCGGATGAACCCAGATTTCACGAGGAAATTGATAAGGACATCATACCAAGCACGTAGAGCTTGTTTCAGTCCGTAGAGCTTTGTCCAATTGATAGACGTGATCGGGATGTTCTTGATCAACAAAGCCTTCTGGCTGAGCGACGTAGACTTCCTCCTTTAACACGCAGTTGAGAAAGGCGGTCTTAACGTCCATTTCGTATACTTAGAAGTCTTTATGAGCCGCATAAGCCAAGAAAAGACGGGTGGCTTCGATTCGGGCAACCGGGCCATACGTCTCGTCGTAGTCAATGCCTTTCTATTGGTTGTAGCCCTTTGCAACCAATCTAGCTTTATTCCTGATCACTTTCCCATCTTCATTTCTTTTTGTTCTTAAAACACCCATTTGGTCCCGGTAATTGTTTTCCCATGTAGACGGGGTACTAAAGTCCACACTTGGAGACGTTCGAATTGGTTGATCTCATATTGCATAGCTATTACCCAATCCGGTCTTTAAGTGTGTCTGCTACATTGGTTGGCTCATTTTGGCTTATGAAGTAGCTGAAAAGACTGTGATGATGTCTTGTCCTTACTCCGCTCGAAGGATCGCCTATTATCTGATCAATTGGATGTGCTCGAGTCCACTTGTGCTCATGGGGCGATGCTGAGGTAGATGGATCAACTATTTGTGGACCTAGATTTCCAACATTATCAGATTGGTCAATTGTATGAGGTAGTTCCATATCTGCACTTGAGTTGAGCGACTCTGATGATTCTTCCTCAATAACCATTGTAGGTTCTTCAGTATTCTGAGGCAATTCTGAATCGGGTGAAGTGGGAGCAGTTGATGAGCTTGGTGCATCAGCGTCGTCAGGTGGAGGTGCCACTAAAGGTATATTATTTATGGTGTTTGTCCGATATACGGGCTCAAAGAGTTCAAATCATCTAAAGCATGTCTCATAGCATCTTCTGACGTTGAATCATGAGTTGTTGCCATGTTGGTTTTATGCCAACACACTAGTAAATATGGGTTCTGAACTGTTGTAGTCAAAAGCCAACTAGTTAGGTACGGGTCCTTGACTGATGTAACCAGAAGCCATCGAGTTTGGCATGGGTCCTGAACTGAGGTGTGCATGAGCCATTTCTGCCACTTCGTCGAAAGTGACGTTGTAGCTTTCTTTGATAGTGTGGTTAAACTTGATGTACACTCGATACGCCTTTGAGTTGAGGAATACCCGACGAAAATCACTTCGAATTCTTTTGGGTCGAACTTAGCACGTTGCTCCCTGTCGTTCGCCACAAAGCACTTGCACCCGAAGACCTTGAGAAGGAAATGTTGGGTACTCGCTTATTTATGATCTTGTACGGAGTCTTATCGAAGCGCTTGTGAACCATCGTCCTGTTCTGAGTGAAACAGGTGGTACTTACTGCTTCAGCCCAAAGGAAGTGTGGGAGGCCGGAATGAATCAGCAATGTAAGTGCGGCTTCCACTGGAGTTCTATTCTTCCTTTCAACTACCCCATTCTGTTGAGGTGTCTTGGCGGCTGAGAATTGCTGACTAAGCACAAGTTTTTGCTAAAAATCACTGAGGTGTTTGTTCTTAAATTCAGTGCCATTGTCCGTACGGATGACTTGGATAGTCCGTTGTAGTAAATTTTGACTTGAATTCAAGAAATTGATGATCAAGTCCCCTGTCTCATCCTTAGTTCGGAGGAATTTAGTCCATGCATAGCGAGAGTAATCATCAATGATAACTAGCACGTACTTGCGTCCATTAATACTCTGTCTGCATTGGTCCGCAGAGGTCCATATGTAGCAATTCCAAAGGACGTGATGTAGAAGCAACTAGTTTGACGTGATGAGTCGCTCGCTTCATTTTTCCTAGTTGACATGCCGAATATTGATGTTCATTTTGTAGTATTATGGTTGGAGAATGTGAACCAACTTTTTCATTGAAATTCGTTGAAGAGCTCTGATGTTTAGATGAGACACATGCTGATGCCATATGCTGTTCCTGTGAATTGTAATCTGGGAGATGAGCAAATCAGCTGTCGTGGTTCGCACGGTCGTCAGATTAATCGTGTAAAGATTTGATTTCCGAAGTCATTGGATGAGTTCTTTGTTCTGACTGTCCAATATTCTGCACCGGTCAGCATGAAAGACCACCTGGAATCCTTTGTCACATAACTGGCCTATGCTGAACAAGTTATGGCGGACACCTTCGACGTAAGAGACATCCTTGATTGTCAGATTATTTCAGAATTATATTTCCGAGACCGAGAATCAGAGCCGAGTCGTTGTTCCCAAATCTGACATTACCATTTGGTTGGTCTTGGTAGTTGCTCAGCAGCTCTTATGTTCCCGTAATGTGTGTGGAGCAACCAGAGTCGAGGTACTACACATGACGGATCTGCAAAAACAAAATAGAGAGCTTTAGGTACCTACTTATAAATGGGTCCTCTCAGATTAGCAGATTTCGTCTTAGGTTCAGATATAGTTTCTAAATTACCGCTATTAGAGACTTTAGCAACTCAAACCATCTTTGAAGGAGTTGGTTTGGGTTTGCCCTTAGGAGAGGACTTGGCTTTTCTGGCTTGCGTCTTCTTGGGCTAAAATTTAGGAACCCATCTAGGTTGAACCTTGCAGGGAAGATTAATTTCAGCGCGGACAAATGCTTTAGTAGGCTTGAGCGTGGAAAAGATCTTTTCATGGGATAGTCTCCTAAAGTGCTTGGGTGATTCAATCTTGACAGGATACCTTAGGTGAGAACAAGCGATGAAGCGCCATATGCTTTCTTAATTGCTGGATCTTGTAGCCTATGAGACTTCCTAGAGGCAGTTGTCTTTTATTAGTTTTTATTTTGATGTAGAGCCTATTTCGAAATTAGTGCTTCTAAATGTGGTAAGCTTTGAGGAGTAAGTAGAAGCAACTATTTTGAAAGAAGAATTTCTACGTGTGTCTTTTATTTCTACAGAAGGAGGAGATACATTTATCTTGACATCTAAAGGCTTCTTCCTAAATTCTAAGCTAGACACTCTCGCTTTCGATTTCTTTAGCTCAGGTACTACGCTCCCTGTAGATGTAGTAAAAGCAATGTTAGAGTTACTATCTTTCATATTATTATGTTGTTGATCTTTAGAATGCGATTTTTCTTTCTTCATGCATTTCGTAATGATTTTGTCCTTTGAGAAGAGATGCGTGAGAAATGGCTCGTGAGACGGAAGAAGCTTTGAGATTTTCCATCCCTTTTAGGAATCTTTTCTTTTCAGCTTCAAAATCCCCTCTCTCTCTTTCCAAAGAGGCTCTTAATCCCACTATTTTCTTAACTATTGGGGGGATGTAGAGAGAATTTTCAAAATGTACGCCTTTGGCTTCCTCGATTTCAGGTTAAGGCTCAGGAGTTTGAACTAAATCACAGACAGGCGTCAAGGGTATTTCCCTAGATTCGTGGCTGTCATCTAATTCTTTGTAGTCGAAGGGGATTTGGGCCCTATGTGCGGCTCTTCTCTTAGCCAGTTCTAAAGCATCTAGATCGTCTACTTTTGTGAAGTTCATAAGAGTGGTTGCACCTAAACCCATGTATTTTATATCATAAGCTTCTTTCTTCTTTAGCAGACGAGGGTTAGTGAAACGTAAACCTTCAATGGGATCAGAGAATTCTATATGAAGTGTAAAATATGCCTAAGAGGGGGGGGGGGTGAATTAGGCTATAAAAATTTTGGCTTGTTCTTCTTTGAAAAATACTTTTCTTTAAGAAGATATCTGCAGAGTGTGTTATTTCCCAGAAAGCAGTACGAGTATTCAAGTTATCTCCCTAATCCTGTTTAATAAAAATCTCGTTATTTTCAGAACTAGTATCAACGATATCACCTAGTTATTTGTTGTCGTCCCCAGTTTGTCTCACAGAAAAGTAAATAGCAGAAAGTAAAGTGAGACGGGATTTTTATACAGGTTATATCCCCAACTGGGGTTTAATCCTGTCCTTGGGATGTGATCTCCCACGAGTTCCAATCAATCACTAGGTATTATCGGTTACACTATGATTGACCCGTACACAACCGAAGCACTATGGTACTAGACCTCGTTCTAGGCTGACGCACGCCAAGTTTCGATCCACGTCGTTTACCCAGGAAACCTATTCCGCAACTTGATGCAGCTTGCTACCGAAGGGCCACCAATCCACAAAATTCGTCCCTCCACGTGCGTAAGACTCCACTCGTGCTCCTTTGTGCGTCAACGTGCCCGCAGACACAACATGTCCGACAAGGGTTTGGGACTTGGAGTTTCTAGGGATCGCTCAAAAGAGTACGGATTCGCAAATGATAGCTCAAACACAAACTACAAATGAATCGCAAAGTAAGCTCAAATCGTCTAAGGAATTCGATAGCTTGTGTGTTTGTTGTCTTCTCTTCAATCGTGAAGTGTTCTCTTCTATATAGACCATGAAATGCTTCTACACTTCACAAGAAAAGTTAAGCACGAAAATATGCGAGAGACAGATCAATTATCACGTGCATTAACTCAAGAAATCGTGCCAAGTATAAACCAACCAAGTTCAACGGTCATGCATGATCACTTACCATAAATACCACATATCAACATTCATTCCACAGTAATCTCATCTATTCGTCAGCATATTCCATATATATTCCACTCAGCATATTTTCAAAGGTAAGCTCAATCAACTGATTTCTTTCCCAAAATATGATACACAATTCGCACAGAGAAAGATTTGATCTACTGAGTATAATGCAAAGCATACTTTCCATGTATGGTGATCTCATCCGATTTCAGCACATTCCATAAATAGACTCAATCAGTATCTTACCACATATAAGCCCAATCAAATAATCACTTTCCATAATATGAATCCTAAGTCGCGCAAGGAAAGCAGGATCATGATTCGCTGATTTAAGAGTCACTTAATATCGCACTCAACGGTATATCATTGATATTCTTTCCTAAAATAGATCAATCACATGTAAGCATTTAATCAGAATATCTTTTTCATATATAGCAGTCATTCATATCCGGGTGATCACAGTGATATTCTTTCCTAAGATAACCCTATCTCGTGTACAGCTCATATATCACTTAATACAATATATTTTCCATATATAGCTTAATCATATCAGCGTGATCTCAGACGATATTCTTTCCCTATATAACTCAATCATGCGTACAATCCACATACCACTTATCGGAACATATTTTCCATATATAGCACGCAACGAGATTCCGTTCATACGAAGACGTTCATAACCAGGTGACCACATTAATATTCCAGTTAAGTATAAAATCACTCAAATTCGATTTTCTTAACATTTAAACCACATTCAAGCGCTTAACGAACATTTTCACATACTTAAACATCATATAACATGCATATCGAGTTTTCTAATTTGTACCCCCCAATTTACATAATTACTTGGAATAATCAAAACTCTCATAGTCATTTGGACCAAAAAGGTCTACAATCTCCCCCTTTTTGATGATGACAAGTAATTAATGCCTAAGCATATGAGTCACTCGATATGAAGCCATTACGCACGTAGCATGTTTAAGTAACACACCATGCGACATATGATCAGAACAAATAATTTATCAGATTTCGAAGCATGCTCCCCCTGCTAGTATTCCCATGTAAAGCACAACAGCAAAAGCATACAGCAATTACCAGGTCATATCATACCAAATGTCGCATGTCACCATGGAATGTCACAAATTATCACACCATATCAGTTTGCTCCCCCTGCCTATGTGCGGAATTCCTTAATCCTTAACAAATCACAAACTCAAGCACAGAGGATTAAGACATAAGCATATAAAAGCAAGCTAGCCGATTATATTATATCATTCCAAAATAACAAAATAAGGCATTAATTGCCTAGACTTCTCCCCCTTCATCATTAAAAAGGAGGGACCAATACCACCAACATACCTAAACCTGCAACCAACCTCGACCCTCAAACCCAAGAACCAGCAAAGAAACAAGCTAGAACTAATCCTATCAGAGCTAGGGAATTGCTAAGGAATAAGATCTAAGGGCTGGAATCGCTATCGGATGAGGCAGATGAGGATTCAGGGATATTAAGAGCCGCGGAGATCTCCTTCAGATACTTGTTAACCTTTTTGAAGTTCCGTGAGATCTCTTTGAACTTTTTGCGGTTCTCATCCTTAAGGCCCTTGATACTCCTTTTCAGATCAGCGATCGTTCCCTGCTCGTCGTCGCTATCGTCATCCCTTTTCTTCTTGGTCGGACTCTTTGAAGGAGCCTTCAAATCCCTTGTCTTGAACCATCCTTTCCTCTCATCAAAGCGTATACCAACACGCTTGAGTGTCACCATATCGATTGCATGCTTTGCGCTATCTTCCCAAGCCTTGGGCAGAGTGATTCCCCCGAATTCAAGCATGTGCGTAAGCAGCATTCCATATGGAAGTTCCCTATCAGAGCTCTTAATAAGGGGTTTCGTAAAGATATCAGCCAAACTGATCATTAGTTCCTACGAAATTCACACTGATATTCCCTTTCTGAACATGATCTTGAATAAAATGATGTTTCACCTCTATATGCTTAGTTCGAGAGTGGTGTACGGGATTCTTAGTGATACTAATGGCACTAGTACTATCACAAAAAATAGGGATTTGATCGTATCTTAAACCATAATCACTCAAGGTCTGTTTCATCCAAAGGATTTGCTGAGAACAACTTCCTAAGGCCATATATTCTGCTACGGTTGTGGATAGGGCCACGGCATTTTGTTTCCTACTGGACCAAGTAACAAGGGAATTTCCTAGTATTTGACAACCGCCAGTGCTTTTTCTATCTTCCCTAGAACCGGCGTAATCCGCATCCGAGTATCCCATTAATGGGAATTCCTTGGAATTTGGATACCATATACCATGATTGATTGTTCCCTTTAAATATATAAGTATTCGCTTGACTGCCGTCAAGTGAGATTCCCTAGGACTCGATTGATATCTAGAACATAGACCAGTAGCAAACATGATATCGGGTCTGCTAGCCGTAAGGTATAACAAACTTCCGATCATACCTCTATACTTAGTTTGGTCAAAGGGCGTACCTTGTTCATCACTATCAATTTTAGCGGTCTGGTGCATAGGAGTGGGAAGTACCTTGGAATCAACCATTCCGAATTTTTCAAGTAGTTTTTCGTTCGTGTACTTCGTTCGAGATATGAATGTTCCCGTATCCAATTGCTTGATTTGCAATCCAAGGAAATACGTGAGTTCTCCCATTAGGCTCATCTCAAATTCCTGTTGCATAGACTTAGAAAAATTCTCGCAAAGAGTGATGTCAGTGCTTCCAAATATGATATCATCAACGTATATCTGCACAAGTAGTATGTGATTCCCTTCGCACTTTATAAACAGAGTGTTATCTATTGTTCCTGTTATAAATCCCATGTCTAGTAAAAACCTACTCAACCTTTCATACCATGCCCTAGGGGCCTGTTTCAAACCATATAAAGCTTTGTTTAATTTAAAAACGTGATTTGAAATTCCTCTTTTTCAAAACCGGGAGGTTGCTCGACAAAAACTTCCTCATTTATAAAACCATTTAAAAATGCACTTTTTACGTCCATTTGGAAAAGCTTAAATCTTTTGAAAGATGCATATGCAAGTATAATACGTATTGACTCAAGCCTAGCTACGGGTGCAAAGGTTTCTTGAAAATCTATACCTTCTTCTTGGGAATAACCTTTGGCGACTAACCTTGCCTTATTTCGTGTTACATTACCGTTCTCATCCAGTTTGTTGCGAAACACCCACTTCGTGCCTATTATGGACTTATCGTTCGGTCTTTCCACAAGAGTCCACACCTGGCTCTTTTCGAATTGTGCCAGCTCTTCTTCCATGGCAATCACCCACGATTCATCGTCAAGTGCTTCATTCACTGTCTTAGGTTCCATGGTTGACAACAGCACGTCATGTGATTCCTCAGCAGTATCGTTTCGTGCAGTTGCTCTCGTTTTGATCCCTGAAGTGATATTCCCTATGACCTGTTCAGTGGGATGGCTGGAAGCATGTTTGAATTTTCTGCGTTGTTGCTCGTCTGAAGCTTCAGGTTCCTCTGACATATCATCTAGTTCCAACGGAATTGCGTTCACTTCTTTGTCAGTAACCTGTATATCTGCAGGAGACACAACTATACCTTCCTCAGTAGCATCTGCGTTAGGAAATTCATCAAACGTAACACGCACAGATTCTCGAACATTCTTCTTCCTATTATTAAACACTCAGCTTTGGAATGAAGGCTGTAACCTAGGAATATCCCTTCCTACCTTGGAATCGAATTTCCCTCTTTTATCCCTATCATTTAAAATGAAACATTTGCAACCAAATACAGGGAAGCATCCTATGTTAGGGGTTTTGTCGTTCCAATGTTCATAGGGAGTTCTCTTAATAATTGGTCTAAGGAAAATCCTATTCGAGACATAACATGCCGTACTAACAGCTTCGGCCCAAAAATGTTTTGGAGTATTATATTCGCTCAACATAGTCCTAGCCATTTCTTGTAATACTCTATTTTTCCTCTCGACCACTCCGTTCTGTTAAGGCGTAATAGGAGCTGAAAAATCATGACTATAACCATTTTCATCACAAAAAGATGCAAAGGATTTGCTATCAAATTCTAGATCGTTATCACTCCTAATCTTACGGACTTTCATTTCTTTCTCGTTTTCTAGCTTCTTAATCAGTGGCGCAAGATTATCTAAAGCCTCACTTTTGTGAGCAAGAAATAAGACCCATGTGTACCTAGTATAGTCGTCTACGATCACAAAGGCATATCGTTTACCTCTCAATGACATAACCTGTACCGGACCAAAAAGGTCAAGATGCAGCAGTTCCAGTGGTCTGGACGTAGAGATCACATTCTTAGGCTTAAAGGACGTCTTGGTCTGTTTCCCCATTTGGCACGCTTTACAGATTCTGTCCTTGGTGCTTTCATATCTGGAATACCTCTCACCAACTCATTGCATGATATGTCAGACATTAGTTCCATGTTAGCATGTCCCAGACGACTATGCCATAACCATGTGATATCCTGCGTAACTGCTAGACACTTGACGTTTTGGTTAGCAATATCATCAAGAGTGATGCAGTAAATATTACCATGCCTGGATGCACTAAACACAATCTCATCATTCTTTTTAACAAGGCATTTATCTTTGGCGAAAACTACGATATGTCCATCATCACATAATTGGCTAATACTTATTAAATTATATTCTAAGTTCCTAACGAACCATACGTTATCTATGGTATATTTAAATTGTTACCGACAGTACCAACTCCCATGATTTTGGCTTTTGCGTCTTTGGTGTACGAAACGTATCCTCCATCTACCGCCTTCAACGACACAAAATTACCTATATCACCTGTCATGTGGCGGGAGCACCCGCTGTCGAGGTACCACCTACTTGTCTTACTGGGATTCTTCCTTCGTACCTGTAGAAAGAAGTACTCTTCTGAGGTACCCAATTTCTGTTGGGTCCTAACATGTTAGCGGAGAAATAACTTCTGTCAACATACGAGATATCATTCTGCATAGATGGTGATCTCCTGTTACAATCAGATACAACAATGGCATTTTCAGGTGACTTCTTAGGTCTCCAGACATACTTAGCTTTATCAATCTTCTTTAAGGGACAGTTGTATGCATAATGACCATTTCTACCACAACAGAAACATTTAAACATAGGCACAGAATGTTTAACATGCTTTTCATCAGTGGAATAACCTAACCCTGACCCACCAATGTGTCTAGGAGTATTCAGCAGCATATTTAGGTTCTGCCCACCCTCAAGGAGTCTATCAACTGTCTGTTTTTCTTTCTCTAAGGAGTTCCTGAGTTCTACAATATCTCTGGATAAGTCACTGTTTTTCTTTTCTGTTTTCTCACAGTCACAGGGAATTCCCTCTTTCTTAGCAGTAACTAACTCTCCTTTCAAACGTAAGATCTCTAGATCAGCCTCATGTTTTTCCTTAGCTAGGTGATCTCGCTATTTTATTAGTTCCTTATTCAAGTAATTTAGTGACTTAATCTTTCTCTCAGCTTACTGAAGTAAATCACACAATGCTTCCTTACTTTCTTCTATATCAGAAACAGATGAGTCACTTTCACAATCATTGTTATATAAGCTGTTTAGGATATGAATTTTCTCAATAGAGGTAGAGCGGGATACCTGATCCTCGTCAGCCATGTAAGCGTGATCCTCGTCTTCCCTTTGTTCTGGTTCAGAGTCATTTGATTCCGTCACCATAGCCTTCTGCTTCCTTGGTTTCTCATTGCTAGTTGCGGGGCATTCATGTGCATAGTGGCCTGGTTTGTTGCATCGGAAACTCTTCTGAACTTTCTTCCCAGACGTGGATATTCCCTTGCTCTTGTTCTGGAATTTGTTGAAGTTCCCTTTGAATTTCTTTTTCTGCTTGAACCTTTCAATTCTTTTTGTAAGCATGGCCAGATCGTTCATCAGGTCCTTTTCTTCGTCGTCAGAATCAGATTCTTCTTGGTTGGATTTGAATGCAATGGACTTCTGATTTTTATTCTGAGACTTCTCATTCATTGATGTTTGAATCATATCATATGATATAAGAGATCCAATCAGCTCGGAGATGCTAAGTGCTTCTAGATCCTTTGCTTCGTAGATGGCAGTAACCTTGGCATTCCATTCTTGTGGCAGTGATCTCAGTATCTTTCTTACTTGTTCACTGTCGGGAACTTACTTGCCGATGAACATTTGGTTGATGATTCCCATGAATCTGGCGTACATCTGGCTTATATTTTCGTCAGATTCCATTGAGAACAGTTCATACTGGTGAGTGAGTAGAGCCAGTCTTTCTTGCATGACTCGTTGGGTTCCTTCATGAGTGACTTGGAGCATATCACACATGGACTTCGCTGATGAGCAGCAACTCACACGAATGTATTCTTCCCGTGTGAGTGCGCATGCGAGCATGTTTTTCGCCTTTGCGTTTCGCGTGATTCCCCTTTTATCATCAGCAGTGTAATCTTTAGTATCCTTTGGAGTTCCATCGGTTTTCGCAGCTGTGTACGGTCCTTTGATGATTGTCTCCAAAGCTCGTAGTCGACAGCGATCAAAAATTCGATCATACGATTCTTCTATACCGCGTAGTTCGTACCGTCGAAGAGAGGAGGCCTGGAGTGGGATTGACCCGCTGCAAAAATATCACTTGAAAAAGCCACAAGATCTTAACTCAGGCGTGTTAGGCCTTTCGTTGAGTAACCTAGCTCTGATACCAAATGAAGTGTAAAATATGCCTAAGAGGGGGGTGAATTAGGCTATAAAAATTTTGGCTTGTTCTTCTTTGAAAAATACTTTTCTTTAAGAAGATATCTGCAGAGTGTGTTATTTCCCAGAAAGCAGTACGAGTATTCAAGTTATCTCCCTAATCCTGTTTAATAAAAATCTCGTTATTTTCAGAACTAGTATCAACGATATCACCTAGTTATTTGCTGTCGTCCCCGGTTTGTCTCACAGAAAAGTAAATAGCAGAAAGTAAAGTGAGACGGGATTTTTATACAGGTTATATCCCCAACTAGGGTATAATCCTGTCCTTGGGATGTGATCTCCCAAGAGTTCCAATCAATCACTAGGTATTACCGGTTACACTATGATTGACCCGTACACAACCGAAGCACGCCAAGTTTCGATCCACGTCGTTTACCCAGGAAACCTATTCCGCGACTTGATGCAGCTTGCTACTGAAGGGCCACCGAATCCACAAACTTCGTCCCTCCACGTGCGTTAGACTCCACTCGTGCTCCGTTGTGCGCTCAACGTGCCCGCAGACACAACACGTCCGAAGACAAGGGTTTGGGATTTGGAGTTTCTAGGGATCGCTCAAAAGAGTACAGATTCGCAAATGATAGCTCAAACACAAACTACAAATGAATCGCAAAGTAAGCTCAAATCGTCTAAGGAATTCGATAGCTTGTGTGTTTGTTGTCTTCTCTTCAATCGTGAAGTGCTCTCTTCTATATAGACCATGAAATGCTTCTACACTTCACAAGGAAAGTTAAGCACGAAAATATGCGAGAGACAGATCAATTATCACGTGCATTAACTCAAGAAATCGTGCCAAGAATAAACCAACCAAGTTCAACGGTCATGCATGATCACTTACCATAAATACCACATATCAACATTCATTCCACAGTAATCTCATCTATTCGTCAGCATATTCCATGTATATTCCACTCAGCATATTTTCAACGGTAAGCTCAATCAACTGATTTCTTTCCGAAAATATGATACACAACGCACAGAGAAAGATTTGATCTACTGAGTATAATGCAAAGCATACTTTCCATGTATGGTGATCTCATCCGATTTCAGCACATTCCATAAATAGACTCAATCAGTATCTTACCACATATAAGCCCAATCAAATAATCACTTTCCATAATATGAATCCTAAGTCGCACAAGGAAAGCAGGATCATGATTCACTGATTTAAGAGTCACTTAATATCGCACTCAACAGATATATCATTGATATTCTTTCCTAAAATATATCAATCACATGTAAGCATTTAGTCAGAATATATTTTCCATATATAGCAGTCATTCATATCCGGGTGACCACAGTGATATTCTTTCCTAAGATAACCCAATCTCGTGTACAGCTCATATATCACTTAATACAATATATCTTCCATATATAGCTTAATCATATCAGCGTGATCTCAGACGATATTCTTTCCCTATATAACACAATCATGCGTACAATCCACATACCACTTATCGGAACATATTTTCCATATATAGCACGCAACGAGATTCCATTCATACGAAGGCGTAACCAGGTGATCACATTAATATTCCAGTTAAGTATAAGATCACTCAAATTCGATTTTCTTAACATTTAAACCACATTCAAGCGCTTAATCGAACATTTTCACATACTTAAACATCATATAACATGCATATCGAGTTTTCTAATTTGTACCCCCCAATTTACATAATTACTTGGAATAATCAAAACTCTCATAGTCATTTGGACCAAAAAGGTCTACACTATATCCTTGGGGTTATTTAGGAAAATGGTTTGTTCGGATTCTCCCCTTCGTGTGAGAAGATCGTCTAATTTTTTAACTTTTGCGTATAGTTTCTTACGTTCTCCTAATAGAGCAAAATTATTTTCCACTGTTAATTTGGCGACGTTACAGGTATCTAGTTCTTTCATAAGTTCACAAACATTGGCATTTGATTTATCTAATTGGGCTTCTAGGTTGGTGACCTTAGTAGTCGTTTCCGTTATCCTACAGTTGAGGTCAGCTTTCTCATTGAGATTCCTAATCAGACAATTGTACTTATTTTCTAACCTGTCTTCTAGCTCCTTAATTTTTTTGTTATGCTGCTCTATCTGAGGCTTTGTAGTCTTGCTAGAATGTAAGCTCTTAGTAAGTTCTTCTATTTTTGAACTAGAGCTCCTAAGTTCTGATTCGAGGCTAGCGATTTTCTCTACCTCCTTTACTCTTTTCTGCTCACGTTTCATGTTAGTGTATGCTAGTTGATACGATTCTAACATGGTCAATAATGTTGAAGGAGAAACTACCTCTTGAGAAGATTCGGATGCTTGGTCTTCGTCCAATCGGTTGGTGGTTTCGGCGTCAGAATGTTCATCTAGGCGATCCATGAGGGCTAGATTCTCTTCCTCTGAGCTAGATGTATCCTCGAGCCAGTGGTCTTGTTCTGCCATTAGAGCTACTCCAGCTCCCTTCTGCTTTCTGAGTTGATTCATGGAGTAGTAGTTGGCGTCTCTCTTCTTTGGGAGAGTGCTTTCTCTGGCATAATGACCTGGTTTCCCACAGTTAAAGCACTTGGTCGGCTCTTTGGCGTTTTTGACTTCGGAGGTCTCAGGTGCACGTGCTTTGTTCTTTGAGCTTGAGGTCCGAAGTCGATTGGCTGATGATGAGTGGATATCTTCTTCAATTCCTCAAGGTATATCCATTCAGAAACATGGCGTGTATATCAAACTCCTCAAGGTCTATATTTTGTCGGATTTGAGTGGATATCTTCTTCAATTCTGACGGCAGAGAGGAAAGAAACCGTATATTGGTTTCCATCTTCGTCTTTGTGATTTCTATGTTCCTCAATCTCATTCAAGAGTGTGAGATATCTTTGATAGGGATCATGTAGGCACTTGTAGAATATCATTTGTAATTGCGCTTGATTTCATTAGTTGTGCTTGTAATTAGGGGCTTTACTTGTGTTAGTCTTTAGATTAAGGACTAATTCTATATTTATACCAAGATTGTTGGTATAAATACTTGTAAATGAATTGAGCTGAATAGAGAAAGTTTTGAGAATTGATCTGAAGGGCTTGCAATTCGATTTCCAACAGTAACTTTCTCACTCTAATTGAATTCTCTCTCGTGTTCTTAACTTGAGTTTGTTGATCGAATTCAATTGATTATCAAAACGATCGAATTACTATGAATTCTAGCCTAGGATCTTAGAGTTGTTAATCAGAGGACCTAACAATTGGTATCAGAGCAGATTCGTTCTGTTTTGAAACGAAAATTGTTAGAATTGGATCGAAATTTTCGAACACTGTTCCATCGAAGAACAGATTTGGCGCGAAAAGTTTTTCGATCCAATAGCTTAATTCTGTGCTTAATTGACTTGAATTTGATGTTTCAGTGCTAGATTAAGTGATATATGATCATTGCGACGAGATCAGTAGCAGTTTGAGCTTCGATTGTTGATCAATTCTGAAGTGTTACTGTTTGCGAAGAACATGAAGAACACGTTCTGATTTTGCTCAAATTCGACATATTTTGCTTCATAACGTGTTTAATTGCTTGTTCGTGCGTGATTAGTACATGATTGCGAGCAATTACCTAAAATTTCACTATCTGATCCTTTGTTTTTGCTCAACGTGTTAATCGTATTCTGTGAATTTTTCTCGATTGCTCAAATTTTTCTCGCTAAGTTTTGCGATCGGATTAGTTTCTCGATCGATAAACTTGGTGCGAGAATTTTTCTCGGCAGAATACGAAGTCAGCGCTAGAATCGTCATCTGCAGAAACGATTTTAGTTAGAAATATTTCTCGAGCATTATTCAACGAGAAACGTTTTCGAGTGAGACCAATTTTGACCTTGCATGCGTAATAACTTTCACTCAAAAAACTTTTTCAGTCAAACCTTTTAAAGGTTGACAAGGCGAAAATCATTTACAAGCGAGAAACTTTTCTAGTCAACGGATTTATTTTGACTTGTCGAGAAACTTACTAACGTACTGTTTCTTTGCGATCGAAATAAACTCACTATCAGGAAATTTATCTCGACTGAACGATTTTGGCAATTTATTTCTCTCGTAAAATATTTCGCTGACACAATTTCTCGCACGAGAACAGTAAATACATTCTATATCGACAAATTAATTTCGATCATACTGTAAAGATTGAATCGAAATTAATTGTCGATCTAATCTTTGAATCAAACGCTACTAACCGATTTCATCACTTGTGAAGCACTTTACATCATCTTCAACCTTCAAAACAATCAACGAAGATCCTTCAAACAACTCGACTACTATTCAAAAATGGATGCTTATTCGCTCGGAAACGACAACCGTCCGCCGATCTTGCAAAGAGGTAAATACACAGTACGGAGAAGCTGCTTTCTGAATTTCATAGCACTAAAGGATCAAGCCGAAAATCTACTCCAGTCCCTTGAAGAGGGACCGACACAGTTCTGGGTCCATGTACCCGGGGACGAAACCGCTACTCCAGTAATTCCAGCTTCTAGGCGACTAAAGGAGCCTAGAGAATACTCTCTGGAGGAAAGAGCTCGAGCCAAGGCTGATCTATTAGCCATGAATACCCTTATGCAGGGGATCCCCAACGATATATACAGACAAATCGACAGCCTTTTATCGTCTAAGAGGATGTGGGATGAGCTGCATAGGATGATGCAAAGGACGGAAGTTGGCATAAAGGCCAAGAAGGCGAACATTCTCACTGCATACGACTCCTTCAAAGCTAAGCCGGAGGAGAGCCTATACGAAATCTACCAACGATAACTCACTCTTCTCAACGAGATAAGGAAGATAGAAATCACAAAGACAAACATGGAAACAAACATTAGATTTCTATCTTCTCTGCCCACGGAATGGAAGAAAATATCCACACAAATACGACAAAATAAAGATCTAGAAGAGTTGGATGTCCATGCCGTGTTCGATAATCTAGCTCAACATGAGGATGATATCCGAGAGATTATCAAAGAGCAGAACGGCAAACAAACCGATGACACGGTTGCCTTAGTCTCGGAGAAGAGGAGCACAAGATCAAGAAAAGAAAAGATCGTTAGGCCACCTTCATCATCGGAGTCGGAAGATGAACCGGAGTGCGACATAGAGCCGAACTTTAAAGCCCTTGGAGAGCAGTTAGCTCTCATTGGACAAATGATGAGCAAGAAGTACTTCAAGAAGAAGTCTTCAACCTCAGCCAACAGACTTCGGACTACAAGCTCCAAGAACAAGGAACGTGCTCCGGAGAGTTCCGAGGTCAAGAACCCCAAAGAGACTAACAAATGCTTTAATTGTGGCAAAGAATGTCACTTCGCCAGAGAGTGCACTCTCCCGAAGAAGAGAGATGCAAACTACTACTCCAGGAAGCTTCAATTGACAAAACAGAAAGAAGCTGGAGTAGCTCTCATGGCCGAGCAGGACCAATGGCTCGAGGACACGTCGAGCTCCGAAGAAGAGAACTTAGACCTCATGGCTCATCTCGACAACGAAATGGACGCCGAAACATCCACTCGTACGGACGACGACAACGCATCCACATCTTCAAATGAGGTAGTCTCTCACTCCACATTATTGACCATGTTAGATTCATATCAAACGCAATATGCTAACATGAAACGTGAGCAGAAAAGTATAAAGGAAGTAGAGAACAAACTTGAGAGAGCTCAGGAGAGGATATATAGTCTCGAATCAGACCTTAGAAGCTCTAGTGCAAAAATAGATGAACTTACTAAGAGCTTACATTGTAGAGAGACTAGTCAACCTCCTTTAGGACAGCATAGTGAAAAGATTAAAGAATTAGAAGATAGGCTAGCAAATAACTAAAATTGTTTAGTTAGGCATCTCAATGAGAAAGCTACCTTAAATTGTAGGATAACCGAACCCACCACTAAGATCACTAACTTAGAGGCTCAATTAGAAATATCTAACGCTAAGGTTAGTGAGCTTAGTAAGGATCTAGACGCCTGTCAAGCTGCCAAAGCAACGGTAAAAAATAATTATGCCCTCCTAAGCGAGGAACGCAACAAGTTACATGCAAAAATTAATCTACCTCTTGACTCTAAAGAATACCACGAGGAAGTCAAAAAGGTCAATTATCAAAATTCTCTCTACAAACCCCCTATCATAAAACAGATAGAGGAGTCACAGGGGAAACTAGACAAAGAAAGAGAGAATTTCGAAGCTGAAAAGAAAAAATTCTATAGGAGATGGAAAATCTCAAGGCTTCCTCGTCCTCCCAAACTACCTCACACGCTATCATAAAAAGCGTGAAAATAGAAAAATCGACTTCGAAAGACCAAAAGAGCATTTATAATTTTGTTAAAAGTGCTAAGACTAATTTTACTTCACCTACGTCCACAGGGAGCGTAGAGCCAGCACCGACTACGAAGGCAAGAGTGTCTAGTCCTAAAATAAAGAAGGAGCGAGTAGATTTAAATGTTTCTGAACATGTTATTCCTTCTGTCAAAACAAAAGACACTCGTAGTAATAAAAGAGCCATTTCTTCATTTAAAATAATTGCTTCTACGTGCTCAATTCAGCCTATCACCTATAGAAGTAAAAATTCCAAAATAGGCTCTACATAGAAAATTACTACTAATCATTCTGAAACAAATGCCAAAAGGAAAAATCATAGGAAACAAGATCCAGCCATAAAGAAAGCTTATGGCGCCGTACATGACTGTACTCACCTAAGGTATCCCGTAGAAATTAGGAGACTATCACAAGAAAAGATCTTTTCCTTAGTCAAACCTTCCAGGGCATTTGTACGAGCTGAAATTAACCTTCTCTGTAAGGTTCAATCCAAATGGGTTCCTAAATCTCCGCCTAGGACGACAAAAGCCAAAAGGGCCAAGTCTCCTACAGAGGCAAAACCCAAACTCACTTCTCCAAAAGTGCAATGGTTTATTAAGACTCTTCCAAAAATAGATTTAGGAGTCATATCTGAACCCAAAATTAAATCTGCTAATCTGAGAGGACCCATGCTTAAGTGGGTACCTAAAGCTCTCTAAATTGTTTTTGCAGATCCATCATGTGTGGTACCTCGATTCTGGTTGCTCCACACACATGACTGGTAAACAAGAGCTGCTGAGCAACTACAAAGACCGACCAAATGGCAAAGTCAGATTTGGGAACAACGATTCAACCCCGATTCTAGGACTTGGGTTATCATTTTGAAGAACCTGACCATCAAAGATGTCTCATACGTCGAAGGTCTCCGCCATAACTTGTTCAGCATAGGCCAATTCTGTGACAAAGGCTTCCAGGTGGTCTTCCATGCTGACCGGTGCAGAATTTTGGTTAGTCAGGACACAGAACTCCTCCAAGGACTTCGGAGATCCAATCTTTACACGATCAAC
This sequence comes from Craterostigma plantagineum, assembly GCA_027422505.1. Classification (NCBI taxonomy): domain Eukaryota; kingdom Viridiplantae; phylum Streptophyta; class Magnoliopsida; order Lamiales; family Linderniaceae; genus Craterostigma; species Craterostigma plantagineum. Next base: position 11,314,268 of record JAPQWV010000029.1, read on the forward strand.
CTGACGTCCGTGCGGCCCTAGACAGTTGTATGCCTCATTTCTCAGATTGACTTACAGAGGAACAACCTATGGCATCAACGACTGTCTCATCGAAACATGAAAGCTCTCCAACGTCTTTCTACGAAAAAGTTGGTTCACGGTCTTCCAACTATACAATTACAAAGGGAGCATCATTGTTCGGCATGTCACCTAGGAAAAATGAAGCGAGCATCTCATCACGTCAAGCAAATTGCGTCTACTTCTCGACCATTGGAACTAATTCACATGGATCTCTGTGGTCCGATGCAGAGTCAGAGTATCAATGGAAGAAAGTATGTCCTAGTGATTGTAGATGGCTATTCTCGCTACATGTGGACAAAGTTCCTCCGAACGAAAGATGAGACCGGTGATTTGATAATCAATTTTGTGAACACAACTCAAAATCTGCTGCAATAGACTACTCAAGTTGTTCGAACAGACAACGGCACTGAGTTCAAAAACAACCACTTCAGTGAGTTTTATCAAAAACTTGGAATAAGTCAACAATTTTCAGCCGCCAAACACCTCAGCAAAACGGGGTCGTCGAAAGAAAACATCGAACGCTAGTGGAAGCCGCTCGTACAATGCTGATCCAGTCAGGACTTCCACACTTTCTATGCGCTGAAGCAGTCAATACCGCTTGTTTTACTCAAAACAGGACGGTGGTTCACAAACGATTCAACAAGACTCCGTACGAGATTGTGAATAATAGAGTGCCCAATATCTCTTTCTTTAAAGTCTTCGGGTGCAAGTGCTTTGTGGCGAACGATCGAGAACAACGTGCAAAGTTCGACCCTAAAGCATTCGAAGCTACATTTGTCGAGTAATCTTCAACTTCAAAAGCGTACCGAGTATACATCAAGTCCAACCGAACTATTAAGGAAAGCTATAATGTCACTTTTCACGAAGTGGCGGAGATGGCTTCGGGTCAACTCAGTCCAGGACCCGTGCCTAACCCGATGGTTCCTGCTCAAATCAGTTCAGGACCCTTGCTCAACCCGATGGCTTCTGAAGACAACATTTCAGAACCCGTAATCACTGTTGTGTTGGCACAAAACCAACAGAAGATGGCAGCAACATCAAAGTCAATGTCAGAAGAAGCAACGAGACTTGCAATAGACGATTTGAATTCTCTCTTCGAACCAGTATATCGGTCTTGCACCACTGCACCTACAGTGGATTCTCCACAGTTCGAGACCGACGTACCGAGTTCATCTCACACCTCTACCCCACCCGATTCAGATTTGCCACAGAATACGGAAGAACCAACAGTGGTCCTCGAGGAAGTATCATCAGAGACGACGATCCAAGTGCAGAATTGGAACTTCCTAAGACAAATGATCAATCAAGATTCACAGATGGCTGACGCATCTGCTACAGCCTTGCTTCATGAGCGCAAGTGGACTAGAGGTCACCCGCTCGATCAAATAATTGGCGATCCTTCGGATGGTGTGAGGACACGTCATCAACACAGTCTTTTCAGTTGCTTCCTGAGCCAAAACGAGCCTACCAAAGTAGCAGACGCACTTCGAGACCCGGATTGGACAATTGCAACGAAGAGGAAATCAATCAAATCGAACGTCTTCAAGTGTGGACCTTGGTACCCCGTCCACATGGGAAAACAGTGGTCGGAACTAAATGGGTTTTCAAGAATAAGAAAAATGAAGATGGTGAAGTGATCCGGAACAAAGCAAGGCTAGTAGCTAACGGATACAATCAACAGGAAGGCATCGACTACGACGAGACTTATGCTCCCGTTGCCCGTATCGAAGCTATCCGCCTCCTGCTGGCTTATGCGGCTCACAAAGACTTAAAAGTCTATCAGATGGATGTTAAAACCACTTTCCTCAACGGCGTGTTAAAAAGAAGAAGTCTACGTCGCTCAGCCTGAAGGTTTCGTTGATCAAGAACATCCCGATCACGTCTATCGTTTGGACAAAGCTCTCTATGGACTAAAACAAGCCCCACGTGCTTGGTACGATGCCCTGAGTGATTTCCTCGTGAAGTCTGGATTCATACGAGGAACGATAGGCACAACCCTCTTCATTAAATGGCATGACAAAGATCTGATGGTCGTCCAAGTATACGTCGACGACATCATCTTCGGATCAACAAATCCTCGGCTCTGCAAGAAGTTTGGAGATCTCGTGAAGAGCAAATTCGAAATGAGTCACCTGGGAGAGATGCAATTTTTCTTAGGCCTTCAGGTCAGGCAGCTCAATGATGGAATTTTCATCAGTCAAACAAAATACATCAAGGATATTCTGAAGAAGTTTCGTCAAGACCAGAGCAAGCCTCTCAGCACTCTTATGTCACCAAGCTGCAAGTTGGATGCCGATCCCTCTGGTAAATCGGTCGACATCACACTGTATTGCAGTATCATTGGATCTCTTCTCTACCTCACTTCGAGCCGGCCGGATATCATGTTTGCCACCTGCTTGTGTGCCCGTTTTCAAGCCGAACCCAAAGAATCCCATATGCTCGCGGTCAAAAGAATTCTTCGCTACCTTAAGGGCACCTCTACCATTGGCCTATGGTATCCAAAGGGTACGAATTTCAAACTTATCTGCTACACTGATGCTGACTATGCAGGTTGCCGAATGGACAGGAAAAGCACGCCCGGTGGCGCTCAATTTCTAGGCGAAAAGCTGGTCTGCTGGTCATCCAAAAAGCAGAACTGTGTGTCCACTTCGATGGCAGAAGCGGAATACGTAGCTGCCGCCACCTGTTGCTCACAGATGCTGTGGATGCGGACACAGCTTCGCGACTATGGGTACAATCTAACTAATATACCCATATATAGTGATAGTCAGAGTGCAATTGCCATTACTTGCAATCCTGTTCATCATTCACGCACAAAACACATAGACATCGTAGAAAAAGGCACGATAGAGATGTACTTTGTGAACACGGAGTTTCAACTAGCCGACATTTTCACAAAGGCCTTGGATGAGAAACGATTCCAATTCCTTGTCGGAAAATTAGGCATGTTGAATCTTCCATAATATGTGCATTACCTGATCTTCTGTGCTATCACATGCTCTATTCTATGTGTTTTCTATGCTTATTTGTCCTTATCTTGCGTGATATTAAAAATATATATATATATATATGTAATAATAAATAATAAATAACAATAATAAATATAAATACTATAATATAATGGGGTATGACGATATCCTTTAGGATGCTTTGATCTAAAGTCACCAAGAATTTTACCCCGACATGCGATCGATTTAATTGCTTAAATTTTGTCAGTCTATGTCGCATTCTTGTGTCTAAAAGGTCATTTGATTGTTCCACTAGACACAAAGTCACTCTACATGCCTGAGGATTCAAGCCTTCTTTCTTTTTTTCTTTACTTGGATCTATTTCTCGAGTGAGTCACACATCAATTACTAATCTTACCTAGCGATTCTTGGTGTCATACTCACCTTGCGTTAGATCGTTAGGAAAATGATAAGGGAGTTTAGGATATTCCTCATTCGGCCTTGTATAAATTCCCCCATGTTTGCCCTCAGTCATCCACTTTGAGCCTTCTCCGACGTCCTTTTCTTCATCTAAAACCCATTCACAGCCTTCAACCGAACTCTATACTCTTCGAATGGTTGTTCAAACGAGAAAAGAAGGGGGAGATAACAAAAGAAAAGTAGGATGATGACAAAAGAAGGCATTCCTCAACGCGCAAAGACCAAAGGAACCGACCTTCCTACTACCTTGTAGAAAGTGGTGTGGTTCCTGCTGCGAACTTTTCCAACGATAATCTCGTACGCTCGTCAGAACGGCTGGAAGAGGAGCACCACGAAGTGAACTTCTCCAACGATAATTCGGTCTTATATCGGGAAACGAGAAGAGGAGCGCAGCCTCGGGTACGAATTCCATAACCGTGAACTTTTCCAAATAGATAATCTCTGAAACCTATCTAGGGACTAAGAGAAGAGGAGTACGGTACCGGCCCGAGTATCAACAAGAAGAACTTCGCCTACGATAATCTCCTATAGCCTCATGGAGAAGCGGAGCTTCAGCTTGAGCATAGCTTATTAAAGGATAGTAAATCAGGGGGAAAAGAAGAAAGATGCCGAAAAGAAAGGAGACAGACATAGAAATGGAAGATGACGAAGAGAAAAGCTCAGTTTCCTCTAAATTCCTTCCCTTCTAAGTCCTAGACAAACTAAAAACCTTTTACACCCCTTTTGATTCCAATCGACGGTCTCTCGCTTGGGTGAAATGATTAAACATGCCTCGATCACAGGTAAACTGACTTAAAATTGCTTGTGTTGACTTGAGTGATAAAAATATAAAAATCCCAAGATAGAAATTATTGAGAGCAAGAGCGAACCTAGTAAGAGTTGTCGAAATGGAACAATCTATGAACTTAGGACTTTAGTTTGACGACAAGACTTGACGGCATTTTTGTCTTTTACATGTCTCGTAAAATTTTAGGCTTGACGACTGATCGAAGCAAAATAATCTGACCACATACTATACTAATAGTAAAATACGAAAAAAAGATATAATAAAAAATATATATAAATATATATTTCGCACATTTTGACATGAAATGTTGTGTTTCATATGCGTTGAATTGAAAAAATGCGAATTTTTTTTTTGTACCGCACATTCTAAATGCAATTTTAGATTGCATTGGCACTGAATTGTTTAAATGCGATAAGTTTCTCTATACTCTAACCCTTGCACAATATTTTGAAGTACATGTTTTCGGGGACCATGTACACGTACTTACTTGGTAAATTTGTGTGTTTTATGATCGTAACTTGAATTGATTTAATATGCTTGCTTAATTAGTCAATTCTTGTGCATCATTTGAGGGGGAGCAAGTATAAAAATCGTGGTTTAGCTCCAAATATTTTTGACGTTTTTCTCTGAGTATTTCAGATGTTTCAAAATTAAGGAGTGAGACGTCGACACTACAAAGAGAGGAGCTAGACACAAGACCAGATATTTCAAAGATAAAACTGCCAACAATAATTGTTGATTAACTCCATTATTACTAACTTTTATCTCTATGTGGTACAGATTTTTAAACTTCTGCCAGGGGAGCTAGACGTTACTACACGAAAATACAGGGAGTTAATTGCATTTCTTTTAATTACTAGGGGGAGCCTTATAATGGGTTTTATTTTGAAATAGGGGTCAATCTGAAATTCCTTAGAGAACTTACCATCGAGAAACTGGATATTAGAATTAATTCGCAATCTAAAGTTTCTCGATCGTAAACAGTGCGGGATCGATTTTGATTAATTGCGACAATTTGCGATCGAAAAATTAGAATTTTCGTGTGCAAATAATAATGGGCCTGATCCCTTATATCGCAAAATGTCAAATCACAAGCCCGACAACAATTTAATGCTAGTTAATAAAAGTTTAACTTCTGTCAGTCGAAAAACTTTTTCTCACGCAAAACCTTATCGCAAAAATTTCTCTCGCGAAAAACTTTCTCAGACCATACAAAATTTTTCAAAAATCTTCTAATATTCACTTCAAATAGTCTGATTAAGGTAGAAATTCGATTCGGTTAACGATTGCGCATGTTATAACTTGATTTGCATTTCATTTCTGTAGGTTTTCGCATGTTTAGTTAAGATTTTTCGACTCTTCTTCAAAAACCATTTCAACGTATACTGTTTCACTAAACTTAGGCATGCTTCTTGGATTTTCTGAGTTAAATGCTTGTTGTTTAGATAGATTCGATGTTTTTGATGAAACAGATAGCGTAAATCGTTGGAAAATTTCCATGTGTGATGATAAAATGAGTTTCGATGAAACTGGGTATTTTGAAGTTTTGAAGCTGTCGAAGAACTTTGTCGATCGCAAATTATCTTAATTGGATTACAATTCAATCGAGATAGTATTTGTGTCGCTTTAGTTTTCGATCGCATAATTTTGACTTAGTCATCACGATAAAAAGATTATAACCGCTACACTTACCATCGAAAAATCCAATTATGATTTTCTGCGAGCGAAAAACTTATGCACTGAATAGACAACATGCAAATTTTTATCGAGCGAAAAACTTACTATCGCAAAATAGAATTTTCGATTTAATTTTAATTTGGTCGCAAAAATTTAGCAACGAATAATTTTTTTTCAACGCTTTATTTTTCGATCAAAAAATTCGCCGCTTAGATTTAATTGATCGAAAAATTTCTCGACGATTGACTTAGTCTTTCGTTGACTAATTTCTCGATAACAATATTTCCCCGCGAAAAATTTTACTTACAATCGAAAATCACATATCGCTCGACAATTTTCAAATCGAAAAATTTTATTCAATCGAAGAAAATTTCTCGACAGTAAATTTACCTGAGAATTAGTTTCTCGATCGTAAATTTACACGGAATTTTTCTCGATCGTAAAATTGATCGACTATAGTCTAAATTTCATCGTCAACACTTAGAAAATTTTTCTCTAAGTCTTTTACACTGTAGCGACTATTAGCGAATAAATTTCTCGATCGAAAAATTACAAGGAAACAATTCAATTGAAATCAATGCATAGAAAATCAAATCGCAATTCAATTATATCGACCGAAAATTTTCTCGGCATGAACAGTGACTTAGTGATTTAACACTTAGCAAAATTTCGAACTATTTTTCACGCGACATATTTCATTCGAAATTACATTCATGCCATCACGTTTTTTTTTAAAAAAAATTGAACATATACTATGTATTTGATATGATTTCAATTCAAAATTCATCGAACATGCTATTATTTGCAATATTACTACAGTTTGATGAAATTTATTCATATTTCGACAGAAAATAAAATTGAACTAATAAACTTTTATATATCTTATTTTTCAGATGAATCGCTACCCGAAATACAATAACATTTACGATCACAACCTTTATCTAAAGGTTCAAGATACGAACTTCCAGCTCGATCTGAGCACCTTTAGGTGTCCAGACGAGATCATCGTATCAATCCTGCAAGGCCACCCCATCTGGCACGCATTAACGGTCACCGCATCGGTGCCGATGGTGTATCTCCAGCAGTTCTGGGGCTGCATACAAGGAGACGTTGTAATACCCGAAATTTTAATACGGGATTTTGATGTAATTAACGGTGTAAATTCGCGAATTAGGACTTCTAATAAAACAACTCAAATTTTTGGGATGAAAGCACCCACTTTAATTTCGAAATTTACTTCAAATTAGCCAAGGAACACCTCAAGATAATAATAGGGAATTAGTTAAGTGGGCTATCTAGTTTAGAACTTAGGCCCAAGGGTTACGTTAAGTTATTTAGGCCATGGAGGAAAACTAAAGATAACCAACTTGTCGCATCACTCTCTCTTTCGACACCTTAGTCCTTAACTTAGTAAATGAATATATATACACATTACATACAACCAAACTAATAAAGTTAAAACCAAAGAAGTTACACGTGGAAGTCATTGAAGATATTGATAAATATGACTAACAGAAAGGTTTCTTAAGTTTTAAGGTAATATGCATAGCACCTACGTAGGTATAAATAATACAATACATCAACACATAAATGGACTATAATATTCATGACTTGAAACGAAAACAAAACAACAAACACATAGTCAAGGAGGAGAGGATTGCTTGAGAATACAACGAAGCATTTATTATTAGGAGATTACGTTTGAAAGCTTCGAAGGTTAGGTAGGTTAAATATATCGTCTATTACCCGTAAATATGCTGTCTTATTAGGGCAATATGTTTTTCGGTGTTCATGTGTACTATGTAATTTTATAATTATGTTTATGGTGGATTATATGATATTTTCGTGAATTATGAGTTAATCCTCGTGACTTTTATAGGGTTGAAACTCAGATGCTCCAATCTTGTTTTAGTTAGATGTGTGTTTTAAGTGTATTGTGGAAAGTTTTCGGTATGTGCCGAGGTTAAATGTCGAAATGACTTTGGTAATTTCATGTATAGATAACAGCGAATAATTATGGCCGCTCAAAGTGGTTTTAACCCTCGAAAGTTTTCAGTAATGTGGACTTTTTGATATGATAATTTATCGGCAATCATAGGTGTTAGGTTTCCGATAAAATTATTATCTTTAGTAAATTAGGGTTTCCTGTACCTAAGTATGTGTAAGGTCTCGACATTTGTTTGAGCAGTAGAAGTCGAGACATATATATATGTAATAAGAAGATATCGATATGTAAAGTCCCGACATTTTATAGAGGTCTCGACATTTATTCTTAGTAGCTCGACATTTTAGTAATCTCGACATTACATGTCTCGACATGTGTATGAGAAAGTTTCGACATTTTATGGTCTCGAGATTTTCCAATATAGGTTTCGACATCATAAGAAAAGTCGACATGATACTTCGACTTTTATTCCCACAAGAGATCTCGACATTTTATATTATATATGTCGCGACATTTTAGAGGATTTCGACATTGTTTGTTGTCTCGACATTTTATTGGTAATGTCTCGACATTTTCAATACTTCGACATTTGCTAGTATGTTAAAACCCGACATTTCATTTTCAATCTAGACCTCGACATTTTATTAAATGATTTCGACGTCTGGTTTTAGTTAATAAATTTACGGTATTTTAGGGTTTACTTATTTTTAGGAATTTCATTATTTTATGGTTTCATAAATTTTAGGGCTTTCGAGAACTAGCATATATACTAATAATATTATTATTATATTCAGAGGATCGACAGTTAGGGACGTCGACAGGTTTCTTATTTGAGTGTAGCAGGAGGACAGGTAGGTGGAACATCCATCTACAATACGTAAACACAATTATGTGTTTTCACGTGATTATGTGATTTACGTGACTTACGTGATTTATATGCTTTACGTACGTTTTATATAAATCATGTTTTATGATATTTTTACATGTATGGCACGTGCATATCACGTTAGGGCGAGAAATGGTTATACCACGATGTGACGATAGGATATGAGATATTGACGTATGGGGTAGAATGAGATGGTTGTGATTGGTGACTCCTAGAGGAGTCGAGGTTGGGCTCACTGGGCACCTGGCGGAGACAGGCGTGATCGATCTGTCTACTCGGGCGTCCGTCCCGAGGTGCATACCGCCGATGAGATATTGATGTGACCTGATAGGAGGCCATTGGCGTGATCGTCCAGTGCACTATCAGTGTATACTTTTGGTGCGGAGCGACCCGGTAGGAGGCCATTGGCGTGATCGTCCAGTGCACTACCAGGGTAGGCTGCCGCGAGACTTGGGGGTGGCCTCCCAGTAGTCTTTGCGCGCGAGGGTGTCGAGCCTAACCTAGGGCCCTGTGTTGTGCGAAATAGGAATGTGGGAAAAGAAGAGTGTGCATTATATTATGTTGTGAGGTATTGGGTTTGGGGTGAGTGCACACTTGCATACATGCACTTTATTCACCTACTGGGCAAATTGCTCAGTGTTTACGTGTTGTAGGTACTGAGTCCGACGCTGATACGCGTCGTGACTGAGGCGGCTGGTGGCGGTGCTCCACGGACTTTTGAGGGCGGTGCGGTACATGGATGAAGACCTGTGGAGCGTCTGTAGGACTTTTGTTCTTTTGATATTTTTGGGGCTTCAGCCCGTGTACAGAAATAACAATGTAGACGGATTTTTGTATTAGTGTATATTATTTTAGGAAAAAGTTTTAATTAGACGGGCCTTCCGCGGCTTACGCTGCGGAAATCCGCCACTAATCCTAATTGGAAAAGTAGGGTCGCCACAGACGTGAACAATGGAGCCTTCAAATTCTCAACGAGGATAGGGACGCGGCATATCAGCATGGACAAGAACCAGTTCGGCATGGTACTGGACCTGCCCCACAGCAATAATTACGACCCGCTCCCATCGGATGCTGAGATGATCCAGGACTTCTTACACATGGGATACCAACCGCCGCTCACAAGATTAGCTCAGGTCCAGAGCAGCGGAATCCCACACCCGTGGAAGACACTATTCGGAATAGTGAATAAGTGTCTGTCGCCCAAGCACACAGGATTTGATAAGGGCAACGACAATATTTTGAGGATCTTCCACGGCATCGCCTTCTCAAGAAATTATGACTACGCACAGCTGATCTGGAACGACCTCGCGGACCAGATTCGGCAAAAGGAGAACCGGCGATCGAAGAACGTGCCTTATGCTCGGTGGTTCAACGTCATCATCAGGGAGATCATGGCGCTGCACCAGAACATCCCCCAGCTGCCCCCTGGTGGAAATTATCAGCCACCAAGGCTTAAGTTCTTCCACAACCCACGGCTCACGGACCTGGAACAACCGTCGATGCCGATTCCACTCAACCTACTCAGGATCGCCAACCCCGCGTGAGCTGAGTATCAGAGGTTCTGCCGGGAACGCAATTTAACGGAGGATATGATCAGAGGGCCCCCGGCAGATCACCATGAGAGCCCTCCCCAACACCAACCAAGCCCTGACGACTAGATGATAGACGTCGTCGCTCAGGAGCTTCAACAGGAGTCTCCTTTGGTCGAAGAGCCAATGCCCAACGTAGAAGATACTTTGATAGACGTCGTGCCCACTAATCCTAATTGGAAAAGTAGGGTCGCCACAGGTGGTATCAGAGCTTCGGCTTTAGATTCTGTACACTGTCCATGTACTGCCGCTCAAAAGCCTGGAGAACCAGCCTGGCCTGTAAGTTTAAAGATTGACTATGTGATTACGTGTTATTTGATTTATGTGTTTTCTATGTCTGATTGTAGAATTAGTTAAAAATGCCGAGAACACGTAGAGAAGTGGGTGAAACTAGTCGTAGGGCGGGTTCCGAATCCCCACCGAATGAGGACCGCTCTACTATCCATCAGTTAACTGACCTAATTCGGCGACAGTCCGATCAGATTAATGATCTGATTCATCGACAAAATTCCTCGGAACGTCACTCATCCCCTGGCCTAGAACGTGCCGAAGCTGCCGGGGAGAGGTTCCGAAGATTAAATCCCCCCGCCTTTGAGGAAGCCGCTGATCCTACCTATGCAGAGGATTGGCTGAGAACCATCGAAAATATGTTCCGCGTTAGCCATCTCCCCGATACTGAGAAGGTGACTTGTGCCACTTTCATGTTACGTGGGAACGCGGGCTACTGGTGGGACACCATCCAGGTGCTCGAGGATCCCACTATGATGACCTGGGAGAGATTTAAGACTCTCTTCCGAGGAAAGTACTTCACGGCGCCAGATCGAGCGCAGAAGCTGAACGAGTTCATCAATCTGAAACAAGGAGGGATGTCTGTAGCAGACTACATCCGCAAATTTGAGCAGTTGTCTAGGTTTGCGCCACATATCGTGGCCACAGACGAGCTGAAGATAGAACGTTTTCTGGAAGGTCTCAAACCTGAAATCTTCCGGAGCGTAAGTATGTACGATACGGAAGGGAAGACTTATGCCCGTATCGCTGAACGGGCAATCCTAGCTGAGCAGGCGGAGAGCAGGGTTGCAAAGGCACAGGATGCAAAGCGGAGAATAGAAGGACAACAAGGAGGAGGAAACCAGAAACGTCAGTTCTTCGGCAAGGGGCCACACTATCGTGGAAACCAACCAGGCCAGCAGAATTGGAAGCCAAGACCGAACCAAGGGCCATTTAACGTTCCGAACCGGCCCTCAGGTGCTGCAACGCAATGCCGACAGTGTGGGCGTTTCCATTCTGGTACGTGCTATGGACCAAGACCAAACCCGACGCCACAATGCTTCCGATGTGGGAAAATAGGACACTACGCTAGGAACTGCAACGAAAATATGCCTCAAGTTCCGAACCGACCGTTGATTCGACCCCCTTCAGTGCCAGCACGAGTCTTTACCCTAACGAATGAGGAGGCCGAAGCAAATCCTTCCGTAGTAACGGGTATGTTGACTATCTATGACGTGCCCACTTCTGTGTTAATTGACTCTGGGGCTACACATTCATTCGTGTCGGCCAAATATGTGGAAAAGGTGGGAGTTTCTCCTACCTTAGCTGAATGCAATTACATAGTTACACTACCACACGGTGATCCGACGCGCACTAACCAAGTGCTGGAAGGATGCTCCGTTAACATTGAGGGTAGAGATCTGAGCATCGACCTGATTGTGATCCCAATGAACGACTATGACGTTATCTTTGGGATGGATTGGCTTTCGAGATATGGAGCCATCATAGATTGCAATAAAAAGGTCGTAAAATTCCAACTGCCCGAAGAAGAGGTATTCACTTTTTCGGGTAAGGCGAATAAGAATAGTATGCCGCGAATATCTGCTCTGAAGGCTCAACGACTATTGAGATCTGGTTGTGAGTCTTATCTCGTATATGCGGTGAAGGCGGAGGAGCTACCTCAGCCAGAATTGAAAGACGTGCCAATAGTCAACGAATATGCCGATGTATTTCCCGATGATCTCCCGGGGTTACCCCCTGATCGAGAAATACAATTCACAATAGATCTGATGCCGGGGTCCGCCCCAATTTCTAAAGCTCCTTATCGCCTAGCGCCGAATGAACTGAAGGAGTTAAAGGAACAACTGGAGGATTTGTTGCAGAAGGAGTTTATTCAACCCAGTTTTTCGCCATGGGGAGCGCCGGTGTTATTCGTACGGAAGAAAGACGGGTCGATGCGACTATGCATCGACTATAGGGAGCTGAATAAGATCACGATCAAAAATAAATACCCGTTACCGAGGATCGATGATCTATTCGACCAACTACAGGGTGCTACGGTATTCTCGAAAATCGATCTCCGTTCGGGATACCATCAGTTAAAGATCAGGGAGACAGATGTTCCTAAAACGGCGTTCAGTACGAGGTACGGCCATTACGAGTTTCTGGTCATGCCTTTTGGACTGACAAATGCTCCAGCTGCTTTTATGGATCTTATGAACCGAGTCTTTAAGGACTATCTCGACCGCTTCGTAATAGTCTTTATTGACGACATCCTGATCTATTCTAAGACGAAAGAAGAACATGAGAGTCACTTACGAATCGTCTTAGGAACCTTGCGTGAGAAACAGCTCTACGCCAAATTCAAGAAATGCGAATTTTGGCTTGAGCAAGTAGCCTTCTTGGGACACGTGATTTCCGGAAGTGGAATCTCCGTGGACCCGAGTAAGATTGAGGCCGTGAACAATTGGCCACGACCAACTACTCCGACAGAGGTCCGAAGTTTTCTAGGACTTGCGGGATATTACCGTAAGTTCATAGCTGACTTCTCTAGCATTGCCTCGACTCTGACAAACTTGACCAGAAAGAACGTACCTTTCAAATGGACTGAAGCGTGTGAAGAAAGTTTTCAGGAGCTGAAGAAGCGACTCACTTCTGCTCCTATTTTGACTATACCCTCGGGAACTGGAGGATTCTCGGTCTATAGCGACGCCTCGAAAAATGGACTGGGATGCGTATTGATGCAGAATGGTAAAGTAATCGCGTATGCCTCACGACAATTAAAAGAGTACGAGAAGAATTACCCGACCCATGATCTAGAACTAGCAGCAGTGGTCTTTGCCTTAAAGATCTGGAGACACTACCTTTACGGAGAGAGGTGCGAAATCTTTACAGACCATAAGAGTCTGAAATATTTCTTCACCCAAAAAGAGCTGAATATGAGGCAGCGACGATGGCTAGAGCTTGTAAAAGACTATGACTGCGTTATCAATTATCATCCGGGCAAAGCGAACGTAGTCGCAGACGCGCTTAGTCGAAAGGCGATGAATACAGAGCTACACAGGCTTGGAGTGGAAATAGTCGATTTGGGCGAAGTCGAAACGAAACTAGCAGCGCTGACTCTTCAGCCGACGTTGCTAGAACAGATTCAAAGAGCACAAGAAGAAGATGAATTCTATCTAAAGGCGAAGGATACACTACCCGAAGACTTCGAAATCCGGGCAGATGGAACCTTATTATACAAGAATCGGCTATACGTGCCCAACGACGAGGAGTTACGACGAATGATAATGACAGAAGCCCACGCAACAACATACTCTGTACATCCGGGAGCTACAAAGATGTACCAAGATTTGCGGATGATATATTGGTGGCCGGGAATGAAGAAGGATATCGCCACGTTCGTAAGTAGATGTATGACGTGCCAGCTGATCAAAGCGGAACACCAGCGACCAGCTGGAACTCTGCAGCCCTTACCTATTCCCGAATGGAAATGGGACCATATCACGATGGACTTCGTCGTTGGCTTGCCTAAAACGACGAAAGGCCACGATGCTATTTGGGTGATCGTGGATCGCCTAACCAAATCAGCCCATTTCATTCCTATCAGCTCTACTTTTTCCATGGAACGCTACGCTGAATTATATATTCAGGAAATTGTTCGACTCCATGGAATTCCAATTTCAATTGTCTCGGATCGAGATTCGAGATTTTTATCCAACTTCTGGCAGAGCTTACAAAAAGCGATGGGTACTAAGCTCTCATTCAGTACTGCATACCATCCCCAGACCGACGGGCAGTCTGAACGGACGATCCAAACCCTTGAGGACATGTTGCGAGCATGCGTCCTAGACTTCAAGGGAAACTGGAGTAAGTACCTGCCGCTGATCGAATTTTCCTACAACAATAGTTTCCATGCTACGATCGGGATGGCACCGTACGAAGCATTATACGGGCGCAAGTGCCGATCCCCAGTTCATTGGGACGAAATAGGTGAACAAGCTTTATTAGGACCCGATATTATCCGAGAAACAACAGAAGCAGTGACCAAGATCCGGGAAAGAATGCGAACGGCTCAAAGCCGACAGAAGAGTTACGCTGATCGTCGACGACGACCTTTGGAATTTGCGGAAGATGACCAAGTATTTTTGAAGATCTCCCCGATGTAAGGAGTGAAGCGGTTTGGAAAGAAGGGCAAACTAAGTCCAAGATACATAGGCCCGTTTAAGATAGTCAAACGAGTCGGCGAGGTTGCATATCAGTTAGAATTGCCGACTTCCCTGTCGCAAGTTCACGACGTATTTCACGTATCGACATTACGAAAATACGTCGCGGACCCGAGTCATGTCGTTCAGAATGAGCTTCTTTACCAACAACTCAAGCCCGACTTGAGTTATGAAGAGAAGCCCGTGGAGATTCTGATGTACGAGTCGAAACGACTACGGAATAAGACTATTCCGTTAGTTAAGGTTTTGTGGCGGAATCAATCAGTTGAGGAAGCCACTTGGGAGCGTGAGGATGATATGAGAGTTCGTTATCCCGAATTATTCCAGTCGGCGTAATTTCGGGGACGAAATTCTTTTAAGGGGGGGAGGATGTAATACCCGAAATTTTAATACGGGATTTTGATGTAATTAACGGTGTAAATTCGCGAATTAGGACTTCTAATAAAACAACTCAAATTTTTGGGATGAAAGCACCCACTTTAATTTCGAAATTTACTTCAAATTAGCCAAGGAACACCTCAAGATAATAATAGGGAATTAGTTAAGTGGGCTATCTAGTTTAGAACTTAGGCCCAAGGGTTACGTTAAGTTATTTAGGCCATGGAGGAAAACTAAAGATAACCAACTTGTCGCATCACTCTCTCTTTCGACACCTTAGTCCTTAACTTAGTAAATGAATATATATACACATTACATACAACCAAACTAATAAAGTTAAAACCAAAGAAGTTACACGTGGAAGTCATTGAAGATATTGATAAATATGACTAACAGAAAGGTTTCTTAAGTTTTAAGGTAATATGCATAGCACCTACGTAGGTATAAATAATACAATACATCAACACATAAATGGACTATAATATTCATGACTTGAAACGAAAACAAAACAACAAACACATAGTCAAGGAGGAGAGGATTGCTTGAGAATACAACGAAGCATTTATTATTAGGAGATTACGTTTGAAAGCTTCGAAGGTTAGGTAGGTTAAATATATCGTCTATTACCCGTAAATATGCTGTCTTATTAGGGCAATATGTTTTTCGGTGTTCATGTGTACTATGTAATTTTATAATTATGTTTATGGTGGATTATATGATATTTTCGTGAATTATGAGTTAATCCTCGTGACTTTTATAGGGTTGAAACTCAGATGCTCCAATCTTGTTTTAGTTAGATGTGTGTTTTAAGTGTATTGTGGAAAGTTTTCGGTATGTGCCGAGGTTAAATGTCGAAATGACTTTGGTAATTTCATGTATAGATAACAGCGAATAATTATGGCCGCTCAAAGTGGTTTTAACCCTCGAAAGTTTTCAGTAATGTGGACTTTTTGATATGATAATTTATCGGCAATCATAGGTGTTAGGTTTCCGATAAAATTATTATCTTTAGTAAATTAGGGTTTCCTGTACCTAAGTATGTGTAAGGTCTCGACATTTGTTTGAGCAGTAGAAGTCGAGACATATATATATGTAATAAGAAGATATCGATATGTAAAGTCCCGACATTTTATAGAGGTCTCGACATTTATTCTTAGTAGCTCGACATTTTAGTAATCTCGACATTACATGTCTCGACATGTGTATGAGAAAGTTTCGACATTTTATGGTCTCGAGATTTTCCAATATAGGTTTCGACATCATAAGAAAAGTCGACATGATACTTCGACTTTTATTCCCACAAGAGATCTCGACATTTTATATTATATATGTCGCGACATTTTAGAGGATTTCGACATTGTTTGTTGTCTCGACATTTTATTGGTAATGTCTCGACATTTTCAATACTTCGACATTTGCTAGTATGTTAAAACCCGACATTTCATTTTCAATCTAGACCTCGACATTTTATTAAATGATTTCGACGTCTGGTTTTAGTTAATAAATTTACGGTATTTTAGGGTTTACTTATTTTTAGGAATTTCATTATTTTATGGTTTCATAAATTTTAGGGCTTTCGAGAACTAGCATATATACTAATAATATTATTATTATATTCAGAGGATCGACAGTTAGGGACGTCGACAGGTTTCTTATTTGAGTGTAGCAGGAGGACAGGTAGGTGGAACATCCATCTACAATACGTAAACACAATTATGTGTTTTCACGTGATTATGTGATTTACGTGACTTACGTGATTTATATGCTTTACGTACGTTTTATATAAATCATGTTTTATGATATTTTTACATGTATGGCACGTGCATATCACGTTAGGGCGAGAAATGGTTATACCACGATGTGACGATAGGATATGAGATATTGACGTATGGGGTAGAATGAGATGGTTGTGATTGGTGACTCCTAGAGGAGTCGAGGTTGGGCTCACTGGGCACCTGGCGGAGACAGGCGTGATCGATCTGTCTACTCGGGCGTCCGTCCCGAGGTGCATACCGCCGATGAGATATTGATGTGACCTGATAGGAGGCCATTGGCGTGATCGTCCAGTGCACTATCAGTGTATACTTTTGGTGCGGAGCGACCCGGTAGGAGGCCATTGGCGTGATCGTCCAGTGCACTACCAGGGTAGGCTGCCGCGAGACTTGGGGGTGGCCTCCCAGTAGTCTTTGCGCGCGAGGGTGTCGAGCCTAACCTAGGGCCCTGTGTTGTGCGAAATAGGAATGTGGGAAAAGAAGAGTGTGCATTATATTATGTTGTGAGGTATTGGGTTTGGGGTGAGTGCACACTTGCATACATGCACTTTATTCACCTACTGGGCAAATTGCTCAGTGTTTACGTGTTGTAGGTACTGAGTCCGACGCTGATACGCGTCGTGACTGAGGCGGCTGGTGGCGGTGCTCCACGGACTTTTGAGGGCGGTGCGGTACATGGATGAAGACCTGTGGAGCGTCTGTAGGACTTTTGTTCTTTTGATATTTTTGGGGCTTCAGCCCGTGTACAGAAATAACAATGTAGACGGATTTTTGTATTAGTGTATATTATTTTAGGAAAAAGTTTTAATTAGACGGGCCTTCCGCGGCTTACGCTGCGGAAATCCGCCACTAATCCTAATTGGAAAAGTAGGGTCGCCACAGACGTGAACAATGGAGCCTTCAAATTCTCAACGAGGATAGGGACGCGGCATATCAGCATGGACAAGAACCAGTTCGGCATGGTACTGGACCTGCCCCACAGCAATAATTACGACCCGCTCCCATCGGATGCTGAGATGATCCAGGACTTCTTACACATGGGATACCAACCGCCGCTCACAAGATTAGCTCAGGGCCAGAGCAGCGGAATCCCACACCCGTGGAAGACACTATTCGAAATAGTGAATAAGTGTCTGTCGCCCAAGCACGCAGGATTTGATAAGGGCAACGACAATATTTTGAGGATCTTCCACGGCATCGCCTTCTCAAGAAATTATGACTACGCACAGCTGATCTGGAACGACCTCGCGGACCAGATTCGGCAAAAGGAGAACCGGCGATCGAAGAACGTGCCTTATGCTCGGTGGTTCAACGTCATCATCAGGGAGATCATGGCGCTGCACCAGAACATCCCCCAGCTGCCCCCTGGTGGAAATTATCAGCCACCAAGGCTTAAGTTCTTCCACAACCCACGGCTCACGGACCTGGAACAACCGTCGATGCCGATTCCACTCAACCTACTCAGGATCGCCAACCCCGCGTGAGCTGAGTATCAGAGGTTCTGCCGGGAACGCAATTTAACGGAGGATATGATCAGAGGGCCCCCGGCAGATCACCATGAGAGCCCTCCCCAACACCAACCAAGCCCTGACGACTAGATGATAGACGTCGTCGCTCAGGAGCTTCAACAGGAGTCTCCTTTGGTCGAAGAGCCAATGCCCAACGTAGAAGATACTTTGATAGACGTCGTGGCTACTGAGATAGCGCTCGAGGCTCCTGCACATGACTTACAAGTGGAAGTGCCCGTACATGTTGGCGTGCTCGAAAAAACTTTTGAGGAGGTTCTTCAACAAGAAGCACAGCCCGAGACTGAAATAGGGCAAAGCTCTCTTCCACCGGTGACGGATCAGGCACTGGAGGACGTCAATCGTGACCTCACTCCTCACACAGCCACCCCGTCTGACACGGAGTCTGACGAGAAAATAAGCCTGATAAGGAGAACTCCCAGACTACTAAGCATTCAGCTGGAGTCCTCTTCCCGGCCGTCACTGCCGCACCAGATACTACGCTGACCACATCAATAAGTGTTGATGGCACATCTTCGCTCAATCTTGAGCTGCAACCAATTCACTTGGTACCTGGTTCGCAAGCACAACCTGAGCCTGCCTTAACACCCATAGAGGCGAATCCTCAGGATTCGACTCGAGGATTGGTTGGAAGTCCATACAGTCACAACCTCAAGTGACTGTGAGCCAACCCGCAGAGTCGATGTCTACTCTAGGGTTGATAACAGGCGACATCAGTCGTCCTGGTCCATCCATGGAGGCGTCCACACCATTTGTGACGAACGAGCAGTTCCAGACCGCTCGCTCTGCCGCTGTACAGTCTATGGAAGACAAGATCACGGAGAGAGTACTTCAAGTAATCGAGGCATCCCGAAGAGATACCGGGAAAGCACCTGCCTCTGAAGGCCCTTCGTCACAAACCCACCCCACACCTCCACAACCCACGCCCACCGACTCTTTAGCCACTTCCTCCATCCTCATCAACCCATACACAATCCCCACCACCGAGCTCCACGACATTCTCCTCGCCCGCCTGATAGGCCTGTCCATCCAATCACCTCAAGAAGAATCCCTTTATAGGCGATTAGTGGATCATCCTGAGCTACCGACTGACACGTGCCGAGGCCAAAGCTCCCACTCCCGGCGCAGACATGACGATCTTGACGATCAGGACGATCATGAGGGGGAGAAGAGGCCGAGGACATCTACATCTGGCCAAGGACAAGGCCGGGGCGCTACGCAGACAAGCACTGGAGCTGGTGAAACCCATACTACCCAAACCACCCAACCTACCCAAACCACCCAAACTACCCAAACCACGCACCGCACAGCCACTCTACCACACATCGACCCACCAACCATTCACCTCAAAACGCCTCCGCCCAGACCGCCGATCTACTCAAGCCCCTTGCTTCCGGAAGAAGAAGCAAGCGCTGCAATGCTTGTAGCTCTGGCAGCTACCCAAGCTACTCCCTCCGTCGCTCCAGACCAACCGGGACCCTCTGGACATGGCGTCAATCCACACGAAGTATTGGACAAGTACATCTTCGAAGGCCAGTGGATGACCCATTCCATGCCCGAGGAGCATCAGAGACAACGGCTTCAGGACGTACGCCACTTCTTACAACAAGCATCCGTGGAACCTCGTGATCATTGAAGAAGACGAACCTCAAGAAGGTATAGACTACCAAAGTGAAATCCCAAGGCTACCGGAGTTGATCGCACAACGAGCGGCCTCACCTACAAGACAGATGCCAGGGACCCTTCGCATCGACACGCCGTGGGAAAACATTCATATAGAGATACCTTTCCTTGAAGAAGTCAGGGAAAACATTTGGAGGTCACCGTATCGAATTAAGAAGCCGGATGAGTTCGAGCTGAGAGGGATCTCTCACTGGGATCAGTAGAAGAGAATGAGATATCTGTGGATGGTGACCCAACTAGGACAGGATGTGAGGCTGGGGATCCCGAAGGATCGACTGAAGAGTCACTTCAGGGAACTCTCCCCATTTGCCAACTCCACAGTGTCTACTGTGCCAAAGGAGGACTTCCAACACCTCACTACGTCATCGAACGAGTGGATAGGACCCGAGAGGAACTGAGCGAGAGCGACCTGCCGTACCTCCCCACCGATGAAGTCTACCGTCTTTATCAGCTATACGTGGAGAAGTACAAAGGTCCTCAGGGCTTCATCAAGAAAGAAGGCCTCGAAGTGCTCTACCGGTTCATGATGCGACAAGTCAAGTACTTCGCCGCTCACGACCTTCAAATGGCGCTTGAGAGCAAATGAAGAAGGTCAACATGGCCGAACCACTCTTCAAAGGACCTGAGATCGAAAGGCTTCCAAGCAATCACGTGCATATCAGCTCTGTCATCGGCATCACCTACAACAACCCAATTGCCAAGAAGAATCGGTTGATGCTCAAGACAGAAATTCAAAAGTTTTGCGATGGAACCCTCAAGATCGTCAGGAGGAATATCAAGCAGAGGTTGGAAGAAATAAATAGAGACAAAATGCTGAGGATCCACCGGTTTGTGAGAGAACAACCGCTCCTGATGGAATTATTGGATGCCATCGAGGAGAACAAGGACGAACAGCGCGGAGAGAACAAATCGTACTATGTCCGACAAGGACGAACAGCGCGGAGACGCAATCAAGCACAAAGGGGAGAATGTAGAATATAATTTGTAATTGTGCTTGATTTCATTAGTTGTCCTTGTAATTAGGGGCTTTACTTGTATTAGTCTTTAGATTAAGGACTAATTCGATATTTATACCTAGATTGTTGGTATAAATACTTGTAAATGAATTGAGCTGAATAGAGAAAGTTTCGAGAATTGATCCGAATGGCTTGCAATTCGATTTCTAGAGAGAGAAATAACAGTAACTTTCTCACTCTAATTGAATTCTCTCTCGTGTTCTTAACTTGAGTTTTTCGATCGAATTCAATTGATTATCAAAACGATCGAATTACTATGAATTCTCGCCTAGGATCTTAGAGTTGTTAATCAGAGGACCTAACAGTACTCATCGAGTTTAGCTCTCAAAGAGTCGTAAGCTGTGAGAATATTTGCTTTCTTGGCCTTGATACTGACTTCTGTTCTTTGCATCATCTTATGCAACTCATGCCACATTCCCTTAGGTGTTGGAATGCTATCGATCTGCCGATAGATGTCGTTTAGGATTCCCTGCATAAGAGTGTTCTTGGCTAGCAGGCAGCCTTTGCTTTCCTCCTCTGTGAATTCCCCAGGCTCTTTGAGTCGCCTAGAGGCGGGAATTGGAGGATTAGCAGTGTTGTCGCTGGTACATATACCAAAACTGCTGGACCTTGCTCAAGTGATGAGAGAAGGTTGTCGGCTTGTTCCTTTAGCTCAATGAAATTCAGAAAACGACTTCGGCACACTGTGTACTCGCCTCTCTTAAATATCGGGGGACAGTTGTCATTACCAAGCGAGTAAGCATCCATGTTGTTTTCTTGAGTTGATGTAGGATCTTCGTTTGTTGTTTTGAGAGTTTGGAATGATGATATGTGCTTCACTAGTAGCAAATTGGTCATTAGTGTTTGATTCTAAAGCAATCGAGAATTATTTTCGATTCAATCCTTAGAGTTTGATAGAAAATAATTTCGTCGAGGTAAAACGTATTCGTTACTATTCTCATGCAAGAAAAGTTTGTCAGCGAAAAATTTTGTGAGCGAAAAAAATTGCTCAAAACTTCCGTTCGAAAAAAAAAAAAATTGGATCGTGAATTTATTTGCAGTGCAAGAGACAGTACATCGAGTAAGTTTCTCGCTGGGTTAAAATAAATCCATTGACTTCAAAAGTTTTTCGACCGTAAATGATTTCGCTAGGTCAAACTTAATAGTTTGGACGAAAATGTTTCTCGGCGGAAAGTTGTGCGTCGCAAAGGTCAATATTGGTCTCGTCGAAAAAGATATTCACTAAGTAATGCTCGACAAATGTTTCTACTAAAGTCGTTCTTGGTAAAGGCGAGTTTAGGTCTTATGTAGTATTCTGATCGAGAAAGATTTTCGCGCAGAGTTTTTCGATCGAGCAATTAACCTGATCGAAAAACTTAGCGAGAAAAATTGAGATAAGCGCAAAAAATAACAGAACGCAATTAACACTGATTCAAGCAAAAACGAGGAATTAGACGTTGAAATTACAGATATTTTGCTCGTAATCAGATTATGAATACGCACGAACAAACAATTAAACACATTATGAAGCAAAACATGTCATTTTGACCAAAATCAGAATGTGTCTTAACCGTTCTACGCGCGAACAATAATTTCTCAAATCCGATCAATTCTGCTAAATCGATGTTCAAACAGCTTCTGATCTAATCACAATCAATTTATAAACCTAAGTCGAGCACATAATCATCAAATTCAAACCAAATAAGCACTGAATTGAGCTATCAGATCGAATTGAATTTCGCACCACACTGTTTTTCGGTGGAACAGTATTAGAATTAAAATTTCGATCAAATTCTAACAACTTACGATTCCGAATCTCCTCTGATACCAATTGTTGGGTCCTATTTTATCAACTTTAAGATCTTGGGCTTCAATCCTAAGGAAATCGATTAGAATTATTAAGGATTGAATTTCGATCGAAAACCTCCTTTGAAGGAAATCGTTAGAATTATTAGATTGGCAGCCCTTCGGATCAAATTTCTAAAATCTTCTATTAAGCTCAAAGTGTGTACAAGTATTTATACCAAGCATACTTGGTATAAATAACAAGCTAGGTCCTAAACTAAGGACAAATACAATAAAAGCCCCAATCTACGAGGACAGCTAATAAAATCAACGCACAATTACAAGTGTATTCTACAATCTCACTCAAAATCTTTAAATTATACACAGTTTTCGTCTTTCAAAAGTAGATTCGACATCCATTAGGTGTTTCCGTCTTGTTGATTTTAGTTTGTGTCGACATTCTGTAATTTTTCGCCGGATTTTATGTTAGATTTCCTCTGACTTTAACCGTGAAGCCTCGAAGGCTATTTCCTAACGATTTAGGATTGTTTCTGTGCTTTTACGAGTTAAGATAGTCTTTGTGTTTGCATCACTCTGATGGTGTAGATCTTCGACGTTCTGCGCTTTAGAAGCTAAAATTTAAGTTTCGACTAAAAACTGGGTTTTTGAATGTTTGAAGCAGTCGAAGAACTTTCTCGATCGCAAATAGTTTCAATCAAATTATACTGTTTACAACGTAAAATTTTTTCGATCGCTAAAATTTTACTTAGTCGTTAAGATAGATTGCGTAGGTCCCAAAATCACTTACCATCGAGAAATGTAAGTTTGATTTTACGTGAGCGAAAAATTATTAAGTGAAATAGATCAAAAGATATAATTCTTTTTCGAGCGAATAACTTACCATCGAAAATAGTATCCTCGATTTCAATTTTATTTTGGTCGCAAATTTTAGCGGTGATAAAATTAATTTTTCGACGCTAAAATTTCTCGATCGTAAAAACGCAGCGATAATTTTGTTAGATCGTAAATTTTGCTCGGCGATTAACTAGTTTCTCGCTGACTACTTTCTCGATCGGCAAACTTCGCAGCGAAAACCATTTTAAAATCGAAAGACTTTCACGCTCGACAAAATCACGACGATAAATTTAATTCAAGGGCGAAAAATTTCTCGATCGTAAATTTATGCAGAAATCAATTTTTTCTATCGTAAATTTACACGAGAAGTTTTCTCGAGCGTAAAATATTTCGGCTACAGTACCAAGCCTTAAGTTTAAACACTTAGAAAAATTTCTCTAAGTCTTTTCCACTGTTGCAGACCTTAGCGAATAAAATTTTCGATCGAAAAATTGAACGGAGACTTGAATTCACAAATAGCACTTAGGAAATTAAAATTAATTTTCTCAATTCTCGGGCGAAACTTTAACGGAACGAATAGTGGTGTTCAACACTTAGAATATTCTCGATAGAAACTTTATATGCCTTATATGTGAATGTCGAAATTTCATCATGACTTAAATTTCACTTTGTATAACCTGTGTGCAACTTACATAATTCAAGTTCCAAAACTTTTATTAAATCTGCTATGAATCGACAGAATATTATGGTTTGCTGAAATCAAATTTCGACTTCAAAATTAAAATCGAACTAATGAGCTTACTTCTTATCATTTCAGATGGATCATTACCCTCGATACAATCACATCTACGAGCATAACATGTACATCAGGTACAACACACAAACTATCAACTCAATCTGACGACATTTGGATGTCCAGATGAGATCATAGTGTGAATACTCCAAGGCCATCCCCTTTGGCACGCACTTACGGTGACGGCTTCGGTGCCAATGGTGTACCTCCAACAGTTCTGGGGGACGATCAAGAGCCGCGTAGTTGAAGGAGCGTACAGCTTCACTTCTGTGATCGGGACGAGGCACATAAGCATGAACAAGAACGACTTTGGGCTCGTCCTCGACCTCCCCTTCAGCCACAACTACGACCCTTTGCCAACTCATGCGAAAGTGGTGCAAGATTTCTTACACATCGGATATCGACCACCGCTCGTCAAGCTAGCTCAAGTATAGAGCAAGGGGATCCCTCATCCTTGGAAGACACTGTTTGGAATTGTCAACAAGTGTCTGTCGCCAGAGCACGCAGGCTTTGACAAGGGCAATGGCAACTTTCTACGGATCATTCATGGAACAGCGTTCTCGCAGAACTACGATTTCGCACAGCTGATCTGGAACTATTTGGCAGAGCAGATCAGAATAAAAAAGAACAAGCTCAAAGAATGTGCCACATGCGAGATGGTTCTCTGTCATCATTGCTCAATACAAGGAGATGTACGATCATTCCTTGTTTGCCTCCTAGAGGAAACTACCAGCCGCGCAAGCTCAAGTTCTTCCACAATCCCAAACCGACGGAACTTGATCGACCATCGATGGCCATCTCGTTTGATCTGCTTCGTCTTGCCGACCCATCGGGAGACGAATGCCAACGATACTGCCAGGAACAGCATCTAATGGAACAGATGATTCGAGGGCCTCCGATAGACTTCACAGTGAGCCCTCTGATACTTCCTATGGATGAGATGATTGATGCAGTCGCCCAGGAACTTGAACAGGAGCCTCCAACTCAAGAAGCTTAACTACAAGAATCGACGCAGTGGCCCACGAATTGGAAGTTGAAGCTCATGTTCAGGAGCTCCACGAGGAAGTGCCTATTAATGTTGGTGTGTTCCAAGGATCCATTGAGGAGATCCTGCAATAGGAAGTACAGCCCGAAGCAGAAATAGGGCACAACTCACCTCCATTGGCTACAACGCCAGAAACCGAGGCTCTGATCTCAACGATTCAGCCCAATGAGCCTCAGGTGACAGAACAAGCCCGTGAGGATGTTGTACATGGATTATCACTTCACACGCCCACCACATCAGACACTGAGTATGATGAGGAAATTCATTTGATAAGATGGACTCCAAGGCGACTGAGTATACCATTCCAGTCCATCTTCACAACTGTCACCACCACATAAGACACAGCGCCGCTTATCACTACAAGTGCTGTGGACCCTCTTTCGCTCAATCTTGAGCCACAGCACGACGTGACTGACTCTGGAATTCCTGTGTCTGGTTCGCAGGTTCAATCAGAACCTGCCCCAACGTCCATAGATGAGAATCTCCAAGATTCGACTCGAGGATTGGATGGAAGTCCGACCAGTCACAACCTCAAGTGACTTCGAGCAAGCCTCAGGAGCCGGTGTTAGCTCAAGGGTTCTCAACAAGCAACATCAGTCGACCTGGACTATCTACGGAGGCTCCTTCCACCCCGTTCGTGACGGAAGGTCGTCTACAGACAGCTCTCTCCTCTGCTATATCAGCATTCGAGGAACGATTTATGGAGAGAGTCCGCATAGCCATATATATATCCTGACGAAACCCCGGGAAAGCGCCTATCACTGCCCCAGCCATCCGGACAAACCTCGCAACCTACCCTCACACCCACTCAACCCACAAAATCCTTACCAATCACCACACTCATCCTCACACACAACCTCATAAACCCTGCAACCATACCCATCAGCTACCTCCACTCAATTTAGTCGCCTGGTTACTTGAGCCGACCCCACGAACGCCGGACGAAGAAGATCTCTTCTGCCATCTAGTAGATCGTCCTGACCCGAACAAATAATGCCGAGGTCAAGGCTCCCGCTTCAAACGCAGACATGGCGACAAGCACAGGAGCCGCTGAAACCCAACCCACTACCCAAAAAACCACCACCACGCACTGCACTACCCATACTCGAACCCAAATCGAACCTCCAACCTTTCACCTTAGGATGCCTCCGTCCACATCACCACAGACCTTCACAAGCCCCTTGCTTCCGGAAGAAGAAGCAAGCGCCACAATGCTCGTGGCCTTGGCAGCTACTTAGGCCACTCCCAGCTCGACCGCTCCAGACCAATCGAGAACATCTGGACATGGCGTCAACCCACAAGAGTTCCTCAACAGATACATATTCGAAGGACAGTGGATGACCCATACCATGCCCAATGACGTTCACAGACAACCACACAAGGACGTTCGACATTTCCTTCAACAAGATTCGGTGGACCTAGTTCTGATAGAAAACGAAGAACTTTAGAAAGGAAAAAACCATGAACAAATTCCCTCAATGCTTCAGAATTGACCCCGCTACGAGCGGATTCCCCTAAATGCCAGGGACCGTTCGAATCGACACACCGTGGGAAAACATAAGGATTGAAATCCCATTCCTGGAAGAAGTTCGTCCGATAATATGGAGGTCACCGAACAAAATTAAGGAGTCGAACGTGTTCGAGCTCAGAGGGATCTCTCACTGGGATCAGCAAAAGAGAATGACCTATCTCCGGATGCTAACCCATCTTGGACCAGATGCGAGGCTAGGAATCTCAAAAGGACAAGCACAGAGTCATTTCAAGGAGCTTTCCCCGATCTGTCAGCTGATAAGTGTCTACTGCGTAAAAGGAAGTCTTCCAACTCCCTTCTATGTTATAGAGTGAATAGACAGAACTCGAGAGGAGCTAAGCGAGAGCGACCTACCTTACCTCCCCGCCGAAGATGTGTACAATCTCTACCAGCTATACGTAAAGAAGTACAAGGGTCTTCAAGGCTTCATAAAGAAGGAAGGACTCGAGGGACTCTACCGGTTCATGATGCGTCAGATCAAGTACCATGCCACACATGACCTTTAGATGGAGAGCATATGAAGAAGGTCAACATGACCGCTCCACTCAATCAAGGACCTGAGATCGAAGGGCTTCCCAACAATCAGGTGCACATCAGCTCAGTCTTAGGAATCACCTACCGCAATCCTATCATCAAGAAGAATAGGTTGATGTTGAAGACTGAAGTACGTAAGTTTTGTGAGACGCTCAAGGTCATCAGGAAAAGCATAGAGACGAGACTGGAATAAATAAATAGATAGACCATGCTGAAGTTTCATAGGTTCGTGAGAGAGCAACCCCTCCTGATGGAACTACTTGAAGTCATTGAGGAGCGATTGGAGCTGAGGAACCGAACTTCGAGTATGCGTTGGGATTGCACAGGTCGTACTTTGCCCGACGAGGAGAGATAGCACGGAAGGGCAATCAAGCACAAAGGTGGAGAATGTAGAATCTACGATTTAATTGTGCTTAGATTTTATATGATGTCCTTGTAATTAGGGGCTTGATTTGTAGTTGTCATCAGATTAGGACTTAACTTGTATTTTTACCAAGTATGTTTGGTATAAATACTTGTACACACATTGTGCTTAATAGAGAATTTTAGTCAATTGATCCAAAATGCTTGCAAATCCAATTCTAGAGAGAGAAAGTAAAAAATCATTCTCTCACTACTCGTACTCTCTCTCAAGTTCTTCAAAGAAGGTTTCCGATCGAAATCTTATTTTCTACAATTCTAATCGATTTTCTTAGGATTTGGGTATATGATCATCGAAGTTGACAAATGAGGACCTAACAATGTCTCCAAAGCCGAGAATCGAAGCCGAGTTGTTGTTCCCGAACCTGACTTTTCCATTTGGTCGGTCTAGGTAGTTGCTTAGCAGCTCTTGGTTTTCCGTCATGTGTGTGGAGCAACCATAGTCGAGGTACCACACATGATGGATCTACAAAACCAACTTAGAGAGCTTTAGGTACCTTCTTATAAATGGGTCCTCTCAGATTAGCAGATTTTGTCTTAGGTTCAGATATAGTTCCTAAATTATCACTATTAGAGACTTTAGCAACCCAAACCATCTTCGAAGAAGTTGATTTGGGTTTGCCCTTAGTACAGGACTTGGCCTTTTTGGCTTTCATCTTCTGGGGCGGAGATTTACGAACCCATTTGGGTTGAATCTTGTTGGGAAGGTTAATTTCGGCCCGAACAAATGCTTTGGTAGGCTTGATTGAGGAAAAGATCTTTTCATTTGTTAGTCGCATAATGTGCTTGGGAGATTCAATCTTTACGGGATACCTTAGGTGAGAGCAAGCATGAATGGCACTATAAGCCTTCTTCATGACTGGAACTTGTTTCCTACGAGTCATCCTAGATGCATTTGTTTTAGAATGATTATGTGTTATTGTTGATGAATAGCCTATTTCGAACATAGTGCTTCTAAAGGTGGTTGGTTCTAAGGAGCAAGTAGAAGCAATTATTTTGAGAGAAGAAATAGCTCTTTTATTTCTACGAGTGTTTAGTATTTTTACAGAAGGAGGAGATACATTTAACACTTTGAGGTGTAGAGGCTCCTTCTTAAATTCTAAACTAGACACCCTCGCCTTTGATTCCTCTAGCTCAGGTACTACGCTTCTTGTAGACATAGTAAAAATAAGGTTAGAGTTACTATTTTCATATTTTTAGTTTTATGTTTTTGATCTTTAGAAGGCGATTTTTCTTTCTTCACGCTTTTCATAATGATTGTATCCTTCGATGGAGATGCGTGAGAAATGGCTTGTGAGATAGAGAAGCTTTGAGATTTTCCATTTCTTTTAGGAATCTTTTCTTTTCAGCTTCAAAATCTTCTCTTTCTTTTTCCAAAGAAGCTCTGAATCCCTCTATTTTCTTGACAATAGGGGTATGTAGAGAGAATTTTCAGAATGATGATGTTGCACTTCTGAACGATCTTCGGGAAGATAGATTGACTCAAAGCTCCAACCCTGGGAAGTTCCTTATTTTGTAGCTTTGATTCAATTCGATGTAAGAAAAGGGGATTTCAGCCTTGGTTTTGGCTTTTCTCTTACTTCTTCTAACGCGTTGATTTCTTTTGCATTAGTAAAAACCATAAGAGAGGCTAATCCTAGACCCATGTACATGACATCGTAGAGTTGTTTGCAGTCAAGTTTTTTCAAGTTACGTGGATTCTCGAAGCCTAGCCATACTTATAATCATAAAATTCTATGTCCTTGGGCTGAGTCAAAAATATAGTCTGATCAGTTTGATCCCTTTTTCCCAAGAAGATCTTCTAATTTCTTAGTCTTAGTATATAGCTTCTTACGTTGGGCATCTAAGGTAGCATAGTTAATTAGAGCAGTGCTCGTTTCGGCCTGACAGGTATTTAGAATCTTCTCTAATTTACTAATCTTAGAATTGGATTTTTCTAATTCACATTCTAGACAAGTGACCTTTTTAATTGCTGATTCAAATCTATTTTCAACAAGGCTCTTCTCATCTAAGTTCATTAGTAGACATTTGTGGTTATTGTCTAACTTGTCTTCTAGTTCCTTTACTACCGAACTATGATTTTCTAATGAGATATGCTTAGACTCATATGATTAGAGTCTCTTAGTTAATTCATCTATTTTGACACTAGAGCTCCTAACGTTTTCTTCGTGACTGGCTATGGTTCCTTAGACTTAGAAGCTTTTTCTCTACGTTTATTCGTCGTTTCTCCTCAAGTACCATGTTAGCAAATTTCGAATTTAACTCAGCTAACAGGTCAGAATGTATAGTCAGAGGACTACCTCCTGTCATTTTCCTCCTCATCCTCGAGGCACGCCGTTAGAGCGACGTTTTCAGCATCAGAATCTGAGCTGTACTCTAGCAGGTGGTCCTGTTCCGCAATTAGAGCTACTCCAGCTTCATTCTGTTTGGTAAGTTGAAGCTTCCTGGAGTAATAGTTAGCATCCTTCTTCTTTGGAAGGGTGCTCCCTCGCAAAGTGACCTGCTTTTCCACAGTTAAAGCATTTTAGTGTGTCTTTTGATGTTGACTTCTGAAGATTCAGTTGGTTTCTCTTTTTTCTTCAAGCTTGTAGTTCGAAGTCTGTTAACAGAAGATGACGACTTCTTCTTGAAGTACTGCTTCGTCATCATTTTAGCGACTAACGCCAACTGTTTCCCAAATTCTCTGATCTCATAGGGAAGTTATAAATCAGATGTGTCTTCGCCCTCTAAAGAGCTAGCGAGCTTGACATGCTTTTCCTTGCGTGAGCGGGAGCTCTTATTCTCTGAAACTAGAGCTATGGAGTCTTCGGGCTGTTTGCCCTTTTGCTATGTTTGTATCTCGCAAATGTCTTTTTCATGTTGTGTGTGGTTGTCAAAACCAGTGTTTATATCCATCGCATCCAAGTCTTTGTTTTGTCGGAGTTGAGTGGATATCTTTTTCCATTCGGTGGGCAGCGAGGACAGAACCAAAGGGTGAGCTATCGCTGACAAAGATCATGTAAGCTCTCCTCATTCTTAGCTTTGAAGCAATCATACGCCGTGATTACGTTAGCCTTCTTACCTTTGGCGCCTACTTCGGTTCTTTGCAACATCCTCTCTAGTTCATCCCACATCCCTTTGGCCGTTGGGATATTATCTATCTGTCTATAGATATCGTTGGGGATGCCTCGCAGGCTATCAGATCTGCTTTTGCTCTTCTTTTCTCAGCATTGTCGTACTCGCTAGGTAGTTTCACTCGCCTAGTGGGTTCAACTGGAGGATTATACGAGCTATCACCTTCTTGATATTTGTAAAATTTCTGGTCCCTCGTAAAGTGATTTGAGTAGATCTTCAGCCTGATCTTTAAGTTCGATGAAATTCAATAACCGACTCCTCCACACTGTTTTACGAACGAAATAAATTGCTCAAAATCATTCGGTCGGAAAAATTTATGGATCGTGAATTTATTGTGATCGCAAAGAAACAGTACGTACAGTAAGCTTCTCGCTGGGTCAAAATAAAATCGTTGATTGGAAACGTTTCTCGA
Source organism: Craterostigma plantagineum (assembly GCA_027422505.1). NCBI lineage: Eukaryota > Viridiplantae > Streptophyta > Magnoliopsida > Lamiales > Linderniaceae > Craterostigma > Craterostigma plantagineum. The sequence goes on from JAPQWV010000029.1 coordinate 11,345,976, forward strand.
ACGCAAATGATTTTCGCTTGGTCAAACTAAGAAGTCTGACCGAAAATATTTTTCGAGAGAAAATTACACGCGGAAATCAAAATAGATCTCGTTGGAGAAGTTTTTCGCTAAGTAATGCTCGAGAAATTTTTCTACCAAAGTCGCTACTAATGAGACTTTGCTACTGACTTAGTATTCTGAATCGATAAAATTTTCGCGCAGTTTTCGATCGAGAAATTAAACTGATCGAGAACCTAGCGAGAAAAATTGAAATAAGGCAAAATTATCACAGAATACAATCAACAATGATTCAAGGAAAAGCAGCGAATTAGGCAGTAAAATTGCAGTCAATTGCTCGAATGCAACTACAGTCTACGCAAAAACATGCAATTAAACACGTCATGAAGCAAATCAAATTGTAGCAAAATCAATATGTGTTCAAGTAGTTCTTCGTGCGAACAGTGACTTCACAGATTCAATCAATTCTGCTAAGTTGATGTTCTAAACACTACCGATCTAATCATAAATGATTTTAGCACTGAATCGAGTAGGTAAACATCAAATTCCAGTCAAATAACCACAGAATTCTGCTATCATATCAAAATAAAATTTCACGCCAAAACTGTTCTTCGCATGGAACAGTTCCATAATTGAATTTCGATCTGCTTCTAAAATTTTTTATTTAAAACAGAACGAATCTGTACTGATACCAATTATTAGGTCTTCGATCATCAACTCCTATGATCCTAGACTCAAATCCTAGGGAAATCTATTATAATTGTAGAAAATGAAATTTCAATTGAAAACCTTCTTTGAAGAACTTGACAGAATTCGTGTAGTGAGAGAATGAATTCTGATTTTCTCTCTCCAGAATTAGATTTGCAAGCCTTTCGAATCAATTGACTAAAATTCTCTATTACGCACAATGTGTACAATCCTATTTATACCAAACAAACTTGGTATAAATAGCAAGTAAGTCCTAAACTAAGGACTAACACAAATAGAGCCCCAAATTACAAGGACAACTAATATATCAAAGCACAATTACAAATGGAATTCTACAGTCTTGTAGTAAGCTTCGCGAATTAGGGAAGCACTTGGTTAAATTAGAAAGAATTTGTGAAATAGGTAAAGGTTTTTAGGTTGTAGGATTCGCGACATGGAACTTCACGAGTTGAAATAGAGGCTTGAGTGTTCCCGAACTTAGTATGAAATGTTAGGCTCCGCGAAAGTTGAACTTGGCGAATCAATGGAACTTCGCGAATTGTGGCCTTCACGAGTCTATCAAGTTGCGAACCATGACATCATGAATTTCACGGACCATGAGAAGCTCACTAACTCTATGCAAGTCACGAGTCCAAATTTAGTTTAAGGGGTCTGCAAAGTTGGCTAGTTCGCAAAGTGAGGGCTCCATGAGTTAGGCCAATCGCAAACCATGAACCATGCATGACATTTTGCGAACTATGATCTGAAATGCATTGCGAGAAATTGAATGTGTGAGGTGTCACGATGTTGGTTAAATCACGAATTAGGTCATGCTTAGCGAGTAGTGTAAACTTCACGAGCTATATAAGTTTGCGAAGTGCGGTTAGACCTTAGGACATAAGTATTTTGCGAACCCTAGTTTGCGAATGAAGTGCGTGTGCTACACGAAGTATTAAGGCATACACATTCTGTTGAGGTGTGTTGGCGGCTGAGAATTGCTTACTAATCACATGTTTCTGATAAAATTCACTGAGATACTTGTTCTTGAACTCAGTTCCATTGTCTGTTCGGATGATTTGGATAGTCTGCTGCAGTAAATTCTGGGTTGAGTTCACAAAATTAATAATTAAGTCTCATGTCTTATCCTTTGCTCGGAGGAACTTCGTCCATGTGTAGCGAGAAAAGTCGCCGACAATGACTAGCACATACTTACGTCAACTGTGTGTTTGCGTAGGTCCACAGAGGTCCATGTGAAGTAGTTCCAAAGGACGTGAAGTAGAGGCTGCAAGCATAACATGATGAGAAGCTCGCTTCATTTTGCCTAGTTGACACGCCGAACACTGATGCTCTTTCTGCAATAGGAAGACCGTTAACAAACTTTTTCATTGAAATTGGTTAAAGATATTTGATGTTGAGATGAGACAGAATTGTAGTCTGAGATTAAAGAATTGTAGTCTGAGACATGAGGCAGACAACTATCGAGGTTAAAGAGTTGTAGTCTGAGACATGAGGCAGACAGCTATCGAGGGCCGCACAGACGTCAGGTTGATCGTGTATAGATTTCACTTTCGAATTCCTTGAAGGAGTCCTTTCTCTTGACTCTCCAAAATTCTGCACCGATCAGCAAGGAAGACCACCTGAAATCCTTTATCACAAAACTGGCCTATTTTGAACAAGTTATGGAGGAGGCCTTCGATGTATGAGACATCCTTGATAGGTAGATTATCCATAAAGATATGGCTGAATCCTAGTATAGGAGCTGAGTCGTTGTTCCCAAATCTGAGTTTGCCATTTAATCGGTCTTCATAGTTGCTTAGTAGCTCTTGAATTTCCGTCATGTTTGTGGAGCAACCGGAATCAAGGTACCACACATGATGGATCTGCACAAACATATTAGTTGAGCTTTAGGTACCCACTTATAAATGGGTCCTCTCGTATTAGCATATTTAGTTTTAGGTTCAGATATAGGTCGTAAATTATCACTAATTGGAACTTCAGCAACCCAAGTCACTTTTGAAGAAGTTGATTTGGGTTTGCCCTTTGCAGAAGACTTGGCCTTTTTGGCTTTCGTCTTCTTAGGCGGAGATTTAGGAAACCATTTGAGTTGAACCTTGCAGGGAAGTTGGATTTCAGCACGACAAATGCATGAGTAGGCTTGAGCGTGGAAAGATCTTTTCATTTGATAATCTCCTATGGTGCTTTGGGGATAGGATCGCCACAAGGTACCCTAGATGAGAACAGGAATGAATGGCGCGATACCATTGCTTAATGGTTGGATCCTAGATGCATTTGTCTTAGAATGAGGGTTTGGTGTTGTAGATGAAGACCTTTTTCAAAGTTAGTGCTTCTAAAGGTGGTAGGCTTTAAGGAACAAGTAGAAGCAGGTGATACATTTGAAATTTGGGCATCTAGAGACTCCTTCTTTACTTCTAACCTAGACACTTTCGCCTTTGGTTCTCTAGCTCCTTGAGTACGCTCCCTGTAGACGTAGTGGAAACAGGGTTAGAGATAATATTTTTAAGAACATTATCTTAGTTTTTGTTCTTTGGAATGCGATTTATTTTCTTCACGCTTTTCATAATGACTATCGTTTAAGGGAGATGCGTGAGGAATAGTTTGGGAGATGGAGGAAGCTTTGAGATTTTCCATCTCTTCTAAAAACCTTTTCTTTTACGCTTCAAAATCCTTTCTTTCTTTTTCTAAAGAAGCTCTTAATCCCTCTATTTTCAGAATTATGAAATTGTGCTTCCTCGGTTGTAGAACGATCTTCGGGAAGATAAATTGAATCAAAGCTCCAGCCCTTGGGAAGTTCCCTAGTTTTGTCACTTTGATTCAATTCGGGGTAGGAAAATGGGATTTCAGACCTAATCTTAGCTTTTCTCTTGGCTTTTTCTAACGCGTTAATTTCTTTCGCATTAATGAAAACCATAAGAGAAGCTAGTCCTAGACCCATGTACTTGACATCATAGAGTTGTTTGCAGTCAACTTTCTTCAAGTGACGTGGATTCTCGAAGCCTAAGCCAAACTTATAATCATAAAATTCTACGTAATTGCGTTGATTCAAAAATATAGTCTGTTTAGTTTGACCACATTTCACAAGAAGATCTAATTTCTTAATCTTAGTATATAGCTTCTTACATTCGGTTCTAAGGTAGCATAGTTAACTAGAGCAGTGCTCTTTTCGGCTTTATAGGTATCTAGACTCTTTCCTAATTCACTAATCTTAGAATTGGATTTTTCTAATCAGCTTCTATACTAATTCAACTCCTTAGACTTAAGAAGCTTTTTCTCTACCTTTATACCTCATTTTTGCTCAAGTATCATTTTAGCATATCTTGATATTAATTCCGCTAACAGGTCCAAATGTGTAGAGTCAGAGGATTCTACCTCCTGTGATGAAGTGGATACGTTGTCATCGTCCATCCTCGTGGGGGTTCCGCCTTCCTCATCATCGTCGAGCCGCACCATTAGAGCGAGATTATCGGGGTAAGAATATGAGCTGTACTCTAGCCAGTGGTCCTGCTCCGCCATTAGAGCTACTCCAGCTTCCTTCTATTTTGTAAGTTGAAGCTTCCTCGAGTAGTAGTTAGCATCCTTCTTCTTTGGAAGGGTGCACTCTCTGGCAAAGTGGCCAGCTTTCCCACAGTTGAAACACTTTAGTGAGTCTTTTGAAGATGTGGCTTCTGAGGACTCAGTTGGCTTCTCTTTATTCTTTGAGCTTGTAGTTCGACGTCGATTAGCATAAGATGACGATTTCTTCTTGAAGTATTGCTTCGTCATCATTTTGGTGACTAAAGCCAACTATTTCCCAAATTCTCTTATTTCAGAAGGAAGTTCTGAATCCGATGGTTCCTCGTCCTCTGAAGAGCTAGGAAGCTTGACATTTTTTTCTTTTCGTGAGCGGGAGCTCCTCTTCTCTGAAACTAGAGCTATAGAGTCTTCGGCCTGTTTGCCCTTTCGCTCTTTTTGTATCTTGCAGATGTTTTCTTCATGTTGTGCATGGATTTCAAAAACAGCATGAATATCCATCTCATCCAAGTCTTTTTTCTGTCGGAGTTGAGTGGATATTTCCATTTGGTGGGCAGCGAGGACAGAAACCGAATATTAATCTCCATATTTGTCTTCTTGATCTCAATTTTCCTCATTTCGTTGAGAAGGCTGAGGCCCACTGATAAAGATCATGTAAGCTCTCATCATTCTTAGCTTTGAAGGAATCATACGCCGTGAGTTTGTTAGCCTTATTAGCCCTGACGCCTACTTCGGTTCTTTGCATCATCCGCTCCAGTTCATCCCACATCCCGTTAGCCATTGGGAGGCTATCTATTTGTCAGTAGATATCATTGGGGATGCCCTACATCAATGTGTTCTTGGCTATCAGATCTGCCTTCGCTCTTTGTTTTTCAGCCTCAATGTACTCAGTAGGAGTCTTCAGTCGCCTACTGGGTTCGACCGGAGGATTATTCGAGCTAACACCTTCTTGATTGACCAAAAACTCTTCTGGTCCCTCATAGAGTGATTTAAGTAAATCTTCAGCCTGATCTGTAAGCTCAAAGAAGTTCAAGAACCGAGTTCTCCACACTGTGTATTCGCCTCGTTTGAGAATTGGAGGACGATTGTCGTTTCCAAAACAATAAGCATCCATTTTTTGAGTTAATGAAGGATCTCCGTTGATTGTTTTGATGGTTTGAAATGATGTACTATGCTTCACAAGTAACAAACTAGTTGGTAGCGTTTGATACGGAAGCAATCGAGAAATATTTTTGATTCGATCTTTAAAGTTTAGATCAAATATAATTTCGCCGAAATAGAAGGTAATAGTTATTGTTCCCGTGGGTAACCTGTCAGCGAGAAATTTTTCGAGCGAAATAAATTACTCAAAATCTTTTAATCGAGAAAAATTTATGGATCGTGAATTAATTTCGATCGCAAAGAAACAGTTAGTTTAGTAAGTTTCTCGCTGAGACAAAATAAATCCGTTAACTGAAAAGATTTCTCGAGCGCAAATGATTTTCACTAGGTCAAACTTAAATGTCTGACCAAAAATGTTTTTCGAGAGATAATTTTGCACGCGCAAATTCAAAATAAGTCTCGTCGAAAAAGACTTTCGCTGAGTAAAGCTCGAGAAATTTTTCTAACTAAAATCACTACTAGTGACGACGACTTTAGCGCTGACTTAGTGTTCTGACCGAGAAAAGTTCTCGTGCTGAGTTTTCGATCGAGAATTTAGTTCGAGACTTTAGCGAGAAAAAATTGAAATTGCGCAAACAGTCTACCCTAATTGACATTGATTCAGGCAATAACAACGAATTAGAAAGTGAAATTGCAGGTATTTGCTCGCAATCAGCTACTGAGTACGCGCGAACAAGCAATTAAACACGTCATGAAGCAAAATATGTCGAATCAGTACAAGTTCTGCTTGTTCTTCACGCGAACAATGTCTAATCAAATTTACCAATTCTGCTAAATCGATGTTCTAACGCTACCAATATAACGGCAATCGATTTCTAGTACATAAGCGAGCACAGAAAAATCAAATTCAAGTCAAGTAAGCACTGAATTAAAGCTATAAGATCGAAATTGTTTTCGCGCCAAATCTGTTCTTCGCACGTAACAGTTCAAGAATTGAATTTTGATTCCATTCTAACAATTTTCGATTCAAAATAGAACGAATCTGATCTTATACCAGTTTTTAGGTCCTCTACAATCAACTCCTATGAGCCTTGACCTCGATCGATAAGTCAATTGAAACCTCGAGAGATAACGGTTAGTTAGAGACTGATTTCTGATTTTCTATCTCTAGAAATGGATTGTGAAGCATTTCGGATCAATTCAATAATCTTCATTATTAAGCTCAACGTTTACAAGTATATTTATACCAAACAAACTTGGTATAAATAACAAGCTAGTCCTAAACAAAGGTCAAATACAATAAAAACCCCTAATTACAAAGACAGCTAATGAAATCAGGCAGAACTAAAAGCGTTCTACAGTAATCTTAGCCTTACATATGGTCTCACCTTTGTCGTTATCTCCAAAGGCGATGGTCATCTTGTGTTAGGTCCTACAATTAACAACTCTATGATCCTAGGCATGAAATCTAAGTAATTCGACGATAATGATTGACATTTAGAATCGAGCGAAAAACTCAAATGAAGATTGAGAGAGAGAATTTGTGTAGAGTGAGAAAGTTACTATTGTTCTCTCTCTAGAAAGTGAATTGCAAGCCTTTCGCATCAATTTCCAAAACTTTCTCTCTTCAGCACAATTCGTTTACATGTATTTATACCAAACAAACTTGGTATAAATATCAAACTAGTCATAATCCAAGGACTACTATAACAAACGCCCCTAATTACAAGGACAGCTAATAACATCAAGCACAATTAAAATATATACTCTACAATCTCCCCCTTTGTGCTTGATTGCGTTTCCACGCTGTTTGTCCACGTCGGGTAATACGATCTGCGCAAGCCCAGCGCATACTCATAGTTTCTAACTGTTTCCCTTAGTTTCAGATGCTCCTCGACATCATCTAGCAATTCCATCAGGAGCGGCTGTTCTCTCACGAACCTGTGGATTCTCAGCATCGTCTCTCGGTTGATTTCTTCCAACCTCTGCTCGATATTCCTCTTGATGACTTTGAGCGTTCCGTCACAAAACTTCTGAATCTCAACCTAGTCTTCTTTTCAATTGGATTGTTGTAGGTGATGCCTATGACTGAGCTGATGTGCACGTGGTTTCTTGGAAGCATTTCGATCTCAGGTTCTTTGTTGAGCAGTTCGGCCATATTGACCTTCTTCATGTTGCTCTCCAGAGCCATCTGCAGGTCATGCGCTGCAAAGTATTTGACTTGCCGCATCATGAACCGGTAGAGCCCTTTGAGGCCTTCCTTTTTGATGAAGCCTTGAGAACCCTTGTACTTCTCCACGTACAGCTGATAGAGGTTGTATACCTCGTCAGCAGGGAGGTAGGTCGCTCTCGCTCAGATCCTCTCGGGTTCTGTCTATTCGCTCGATGATATAGTGAGGTGTTGGAAGTCCTCCTTTTGCACAGTAGACGCTGAGGAGTTGGCATATTGGGGATAGCTCCTTGAAGTGACTTTTCAATCGTTCCTTCGGGATCCCCAGCCTTACATTTGGTCCAAGTTGAGTCAGCATCCAGAGGTAGGTCATCCTCTTCTTCTAATCCCAGTGAGTGATCTCTCTCAGCTTAAATTCGTTCGGATTCTTGGTTATGCCCGGCGACCTCCAAATATTCTCACGGACTTCTTCGAGGAAGGGTATCTCTATTCGGATATTCTCCCACGGCGTGTGTTGATCCGAACGGTCCCTGGCATTTGTTTTGTGGGGGAAACCGCTCGTTGCGTGATTAGTTCTGAAAGCTCTGTGCGATCTTGTTCGTGGTCTACCCCTTCCTGAAGTTCGTCGTCTTCTATCAGCGAGGTCCACCGAAGCATGTTGCAAAATTTGTCGAACTTCCTTGAGCCGTTGTACTTGATGCTCCTCGGGCATATAATGGGTCGCCCACAGTTCTTCAAATATGAATTTGTCGAGATATTCATGTTGGTTGACGCCTTGTCCTGAAGGGCCTGGTTGTTCTGTAGCTGTTGAGGGAGTAGCTTGGGTTTGTGCCAGAGCTACGAGCATCGCAGCACTTGCTTCTTCTTCCCGAAGCAAGGGGCTTGAGTAGATCGGTGGTGTGGGCGGAGGCGTCCGTAGGTTAAAGGTTGGTTGGTCGATATGGGTTAGAGTGGTGGTGCGGTGCGTGGTGTGGGTGGTTTGTGTTTGGGTTTGGGTTTGGGTTTCCCCTGCTCCAGCGCTTGTTTGCGTTGCGCCCGAGCCTTGTCTTTGGCCACTTATAGATGTCTGTGGCCTCTTCTCCCCCTCATGAGGGTCCTGATTGTCAGGATCGTCATGTCTGCGTCTTGAGTGGGAGCTTTGGCCTCGGCATGTTTCCGTAGGTGGCTCAGGATGATCCACCAATCGCCTATAAAGAGATTCTTCTTGAAGCGACTGGATGAAAAGGCCGATCAGGCGGGCGAGTAGGATGTCGTGGAGCTCGGTTATGATTATGGTGTATGGGTTGATGAGGATGGATGAATTGGCTAAATGGTCGGTGGGTGTGGGTTGTGGAGGTGTGGGATTGGGTCGTGACGAGGTGCCTTCAGAGGCATGTGCTTTCCCGGTGTCTCTGCGGGATGCCTCTACGCAGTAAGAACTCTCTCCAATATCTTGTCTTCAAGCGATTGAACAGCATCGGAGAGAACGGCTTGGAATTGCTCATTCGTCACAAACGATGCGGAGGCCTCCTTGGGTGTTCCAGGACGACTGATGTCGCCTGTTATCAACCCTTGAGTAGGGCACCGACTGCTCAGGTTTGCTCACAGTCACTTGAGGTTGTTGAGACTTCCACCCAATCCTCGAGTCGAATCTAGAAGATTCGCCTCTATGGATGTTATGGCAGGCTCGGTTGTGCCTGCGAACCAAACACTGGTTGATTTGGTTGCGGATCAAGATTGAGCGAAGAAGTGCCGGCAACACTCGTAGAAGTGGTCAGCATGATGTCTGGTGCGGTGGTGACGGCCGGGAAGAGGGACTCCAACTGAATGCTAAGTCTCCTGGGAGTCCTTCTTATCAGGCTGATTTCCTCATCAGACTCCGTGTCAGACGGGGTGGCTGTATGAGGAGTAGGGTCACGATCGACGTCCTCTAGTGCCTGCTCCGTCACCCGTGGAAGCGAGCTTTGCCCCATTTCAATCTCGGGCTGTGCTATTGGTTGAAGAACCTCCTCAATGGATTCTTCGAGCACGCCAACATGGACGGGCACTTCCACTTGAAACGCTTCTGTTGGAGCCTCTTGTTCCAACGCAGCAGCCACAACGTCGATCAAAATGGCATCTACATCATGAATCTGTTCGTCCTGAGTTGGAGGCTCCTGCTCTAGCGTCTGAGCGACTTCATCAATCATCATGTCCTCAGGGATGGGCTGTTGTTGTTGTTGTTGGGGAGGGCTCACTTGGAAATCTGCCGGGGGCCCTCTGATCATTTGTTCGGTGAGATTATGTTCCCGACAGAATCTTTGATATTCAGCTCCCGCGGGGTCGGCGAGCCGAAGAAGGTTGAGCGGAATCGGCATCGACGGTTGGTCCAAGTCCGTGAGCCGTGGATTGTGGAAGAATTTGAGCCGGGGTGGTTGATAGTCTCCTCCCGGGGGCAGGTGAGGATTGTTCTGTGCGTGTAACTCCATGAATTCCCTGATGATCACATTAAACCATCGAGCATAGGGCACATTCTTTGATCGCCGATTCTCCTTTAGCCGTATCTGGTCTGCAAGATCATTCCAGATCAGCTGCGTGAAATCGTAATTTCTGGAGAATGCGAGTCCATGAAAGATTCGCAGTATGTTGCCATTGCCCTTGTCGAAGCCAGCATGCTTGGGTGATAGACACTTACAATCCCGAACAGTGTCTTCCAGGGATGAGGGATACCGCTGCTCTGGACCTGAGCTAGCTTGGTGAGCTGCGGTTGATATCCCATCTGCATGAAGTCATGCACCATTTCTGCGTCTGATGGGAGCGGGTCGTAGTTTTTGCTATATGGCAAGTCCAGAATCATCCCGAACTGGTTCTTGTCCATATGTATGTGCCGCGTCCCAATTATTGTTGAGAAGGAGAATTCCCCATTTGCCACTACTCCTTGTATGCATCCCCAGAATTGCTGAGATAGACCATTGGCACCGAAGTTGTGACCGTCAATGCATGCCAGATGGGGTGCCCTTGCAGGATAGATACAATGATCTCGTCCGAACACCAAAAGGTGCTCAGATCGAGCTGGAAGTTCGTATCCTGAACCTTCAGATAAAGGTTGTGCTCGTAGATGCGATTATAACGAGGGTAACGGTCCATCTGAAAAACAAGAGATATAATAGTTCATTAGTTCATAAATTTGATTGTAGTCGAAAATTGATTTAATTTCATCAAACTATAATATTGTATCAAGTCATGACATGTTTGATGAGTTTTGAATTGAAATCGTGTAGCATGCATATAGGATCCTTGAGTTTAAAAAAAAAGGTAATGGCATGATTGTAATTTCCAATTAAACATGTAATGCGTGAAAAGAATTCGAAATTTCTAAGTATTTGATCGAGAGAAATGTTACTGTTCATGCCGAGAAATTTTTCGCTCGACAAATTTGGTTTTGAAATAGATTTCCTATGCATTGATTTAAATTGAAATAACCCCTTTTAATTTTGCGAGCGAGAACATTTTATTCGCTAATGTTCGCTACAGGGTAAAAGACTTAGAAAAAAAATCTTCTAAGTGTTGAAGTTGAAATCTTGAGACTGTAGCCGATCAATTTTACGATCGAGAAAAATTCCGCGTAAATTTACGATCGAGAAATTATTCCTCAGGTAAATTTACTATCGAGTTCCTCGATTGAATAAAATTTCTCGATTTGAAATTTGTCGAGCGGTACGTGATTTTCGATCGTAAGGAAATTTTTCGCTGCGTTATTTTTCTATCGAGAAATTAGTCAACGAAAAAATAAGTCAATCGTCGAGAAATTTTTTTTCGATCAATTAAATCCTAGGCGGCGAATTTTACGATCTAAAAATTATGCGTTGAAAAATTAAATTTTTCGCTGCTAAATCTTTGCGACCTAAAGGAAATTATGTGTTTTACACTCGATCTAATTTGCATCTAAATGGTCTATTCAATGCTTAAGTTTTTCGCTCAAAAAAAATCCTAATTAGATTTCTCGATGGTAATTAATTTTCGGCCAATATCTTCTATCTTAGCGACTAAATCAGAATTTTATCGATCGAAAAACTAATTCGATACAATCAGTATCTCAATTAAATCGGAATTAAATTAAGACTGTTTGCGATCGATAAAGTTCTTCGATAGCTTCAAACATTCAAACGCCCAGTTTCATCTGAACTCAAATTAGAGTCGAAGATGCAGATTTTCCAAAGATTCATACTACCAGATTCATAAAGAACATCGAAACTATCTTAAGTGCAGGCATTAATCTCAGATAAAACTCATAATCAAGCCTAAATAACTGTAATATAGTATACGGTTTTCCAAGTTTTGAAGAACAGTCGAGAATCTAATCTTAAACATGCTAAAAACTTCAAAATGCAGATGCTAATGGAGTTAAATCGCACGCAAGTGGCAAATGGATCTCATTTCTACCTTAAACAGACAATTTCGTGTTGAAAATCGAAAGATTTTTGAGAAATTTGAACTGTCTGTGAAAGTTTTTCGCGAGAGAAATTTTTGCGATTTAGGGTTGCGTGAGATAAAGTTTTTCGACTGACAAAAAATGAACTTTTATTAACTCGCTGTAAGTCAATGTTGGGTTTGCGATTGGACGTTTTGCGATTAAATGGATCAGGCCCATTACTATTTGCGCTCGAGAAATATTGATTCGAAATTTCTCTTCAATTCAATTTCTCGATCGCAAATTATCGGGGCCAATCAAAATCGTTCTCAGCAGTGTTTACGATCAAGAAACATATGATTGCCAATTAATTCTTATATCCAGTTTCTCGATAGTAAGTACTTCTCAACTTTTGAGATTGACCCCTATTTCAAATAAAATCACACTGTAAAGCTCCCCCTCAGAATTAAAATAAATGCAATTAACTCCCTGGATTTTCTGTGTAGTAACGTACAGCTCCCCTGGCAGAAAAAAAATATGTACCACAAAAAAAAACGTTAGAAACAATGGAGTTAATCAACAAGTATTTTTGGCATGTTTTCCTTTGAATATTTGGTCTTGTGACAATAGCTCCATGTCTTGTAGTGTCGACGTCTCACTCCTTTATTTTGTTAGAAGAAATCTGAAATACTTAGAGAAAAACGTCAAAAATATTTGGAGCTAATGCACGATTTTTATATTTACTCCCCCTCAAATAATGCGCAAGAACTGACTTAACAAACATATGAAATCAATTCAAGTAACAAGCAATAATTACGCAATTTATTTAGTAAGCTCATATACATGGTCCCCAAAAAACATGTATTGAAGATATTGCGTGAGGGTAAGAGCAATGAAAAATTTATCGCATTTTAAACAATTTAGTACCAATGCAATCTAACATTGCATTTAGAATGTGCGAAAACAAAATAAATTCGCATTTATTCAATTCAACGCATATGAAACATAATATTTCATGTCAGAATGTGCAAAATTTTTCCTTTCAATTTTTGTTTTGACATTCTAAAAAAAATTTATTTTTCTGTATATATGTATATATAAAAAAGATTTATTTTATTATACTATTATTATAGTATGGGGTCAGATTATTTTGCTTCGATCAATCGTCACACCTCAAATATTACGAGACATTTGAAAGAAGAAAATGCCGTCAAGTCATGTCGTCAAACTATAGTCCTAAGTTCATAGACTGGTCCATTCAACATCTCTCACTAGGTTCGCTCTTGCACTCAATTATTTCTAACTTGGGATTTTTATATTTATATCACTCAAGTCAACACAAGCAATTTTAAGTCAATTTAGCTGTGATCGATGCCTTTTTTAATCATTTCACCTAAGCGAGAGACCGTCGATTGGAATTAAAGGGGTGTAAGGGTTTTAGTTTGGCTAGGACTTAGAAGGGAAGGAATTTAGAGGAAAGTGAGCTTATCTCTTCGTCATCTTCCATTTCTACGTCCGTCTTTTTTTTCGGCGTTTTTCTTCTTTTCGATCTTTTCTCCCTCTTTTTCTTTTAAGAAATATCCCTTTTTATTATATGCTCAAGCTGAAGCTCCGCTTCTCCACGAGGCTATAGGAGATTATCGTAGGCGAAGTTCTCCTTGTTGGTTCTCGGGCCGATACCGTGGTCCTCTTCTCTTAATCCCTAGAGAGGTTTCAGAGATTATCTTTCGGAAAAGTTCACAGTTATGAAATTCGTACCCAAGGTTGCGCTCCTCTCTTGTTTCCCCATATAAGACCGGATTACCGTTGGAGAAGTTCACTTCGTGGTGCTCCTCTTTCCAGCCGTTCTGACGAGCGTACGAGACTATCGTTGGAGAAGTTAACAACAGGAAAGCAGGTTCCTTTGGTCTGATTTTGTGCGCGTTGAGCAATGCCTCCTTTTGTCATCATCCTCCTTATTTTCTCCACCTCATTTTATTGTTTGAACAACCATCCGAAGAGTATAGAATACGGTTGAAGGCTGGGAATGGGATTCAAATGAAGAAAAGGACGTCGGAGAAGGCTCAAAGTGGATGACTAAGGGCTAATAATAGGGAAATATTTTATAGGGCCGAGTGAGGAATAACCTAAGCGCCCTTATGATTTTCCTATCGATCTACGGCAAGGTGAGTATGAAGCCAAGTATCACTAGGTAAGACAAGTAATTGATGTGTGACTCACTCGAGAAATAGATCCAAAGAAAGAAAAAGGAACAAGGCTTGAATCCTGACATATGTAAAGTGGCTTTGTGTCTAGTGGAGCAACCTAATGACCTTTAGACACAAGAATGCGACTTAGACTGACAAAATTAAGCAATTAAATAGACTCATGGCAGGGTAAAATTCTAAGTGACTTTAGATCAAAGCATCCTAAAGGATTTCGTCATCCCCCCTATATTATAGGTACTTTTTTTATCACGCAAGATAAAGACAAATAAGCATGGAAAACACATAGAATAGAGCATGTGATAGCACAGAAGATCAGGTAATGCACATATTACTGAAGATTCAACATGCCTAATTTTCCGACAAGGAATTGGAATCGTTTCTCATCCAAGGCCTTTGTGAAAATGTCGGCTAGTTGAAACTCCGTGTTCACAAAGTACATCTCTATCGTGCCTTTTTCTACGATGTCTATGTGTTTTGTGCGTGAATGATGAACAGGATTGCAAGTAATGGCAATTGCACTCTGACTATCACTCCGTATTCACAAAATACATATCTATGGTGCCTTTTTCTACGTGATCTTTGAGAAAGTGATATCTAATGTCTATGTGTTTTGTGCACGAGTGATGAACATGATTGCAAGTAATAGCGATGGCACTTTGACTATCACTATATATGGGGATATTATTTAAATTGTAACCATAGTCGCGAAGCTGAGTCCTCATCCACAGTATATGGGAGCAACAACTGGCGGCAGCCACGTATTCCGCTTCGGCCGTCGAAGTTGACACACAGTTCTGCTTTTTGGATGACCAGCAGACCAGCTTTTCGCCTACAAATTGAGTGCCACCGGACGTGCTTTTCCTGTCCATTCGGCAACCTGCATAATCAGTGTCATTATAGCCGATTAGTTTGAAGTTCGTACCTTTTGGATTCCATAGTCCAAGGGTAGAAGTGCCCTTAAGGTAAACGCAGAATCCTTTTAACCGCGAGCATATGGGATTCTTTGGGATCGGCCTGAAAACGCGCACATAAGCAGGTGGAAAACATGATATCCGGTCGGCTCGAAGCGAGGTAGAGAAGAGATCCAATGATGCTGCGGTATAGTGTGATGTCGACCGACTTGCCAGAGGAATCGGCATCCAACTTGCAGCTTGGTGACATAGGAGTGCTGAGAGGCTTGCTCTGGTCTTGATGGAATTTCTTCAGAATATCCTTGATGTATTTTGTTTGACTGATGAAAATCCCATCTTCGAGTTGCCTGACTTGTAGTCCTAAGAAGAACTGCATCTCTCCCATGTGACTCATCTCGAACTTGCTTTTCATTAGATCTCCGAACTTCGTGCAAAGCCGTGGATTAGTTGATCCGAAGATGATGTCGTAGATGTATACTTGAACTGTTAGGTCCTCTGATTAACAACTCTAAGATCCTCGGCAGGAATTCAAAGTAATTCGACAGTTATGATGATCAATTAAGTTCGATCGAAAAACTCAAGTTAAGAATCGAGAGAGAGAATTCAAGTAGAGTGAGAAAGTTACTATTGTTTCTCTCTCTAGAAATCGAATTGCAAGCCTTTCGGATCAATTCTCTAATCTTTCTCCATTCAGCACAATTGGTTTACATTTATTTATACCAAACGAACTTGGTATAAATATCAAACTAGTCCTAATCTAAGGATTACTATACAAAACGCCCCAAATTACAAGCACAATTCAAATGTATACTCTACAATCTCCGCCTTTGTGCTTGATTGCGTCTCCGCGCTGTTTGTCCTCGTCGGGCGTAGTACGATCTGCGCAAGCCCAGCGCATGCTCGTAGTCTCTAACGGTCTCCCTGAGCTTCAGGCGCTCCTCGATGTCTTCTAGTAATTCCATCAGGAGCGGCTGTTCTCTCACGAACCGGTGGATCCTCAGCATCGTGTCACTGTTGATCTCTTCCAACCTCTGCTCGATATTTCTCCTGACGATCATGACGTTTCCTTGGCAGAAATTATGAATTTCTGTCTTCAGCATCATCCTATTCTTCTTGGCAATTGGGTTGTTGCAGGTGATGCCCATGACAGAGCTGATATGCATGTGATTGCTTGGAAGCATTTCGATCTCAGGTCATTTGAAGAGTGGTTCGGCCATGTTGACCTTCTTCGTGTTGCTCTCCAGTGCCATCTGAAGGTCGTGAGTGGCGAAGTACTTGACTTGTCGCATCATGAACCGGTAGAGCCCTTCGATGCCTTCTTTCTTGATGAACCTGAGGACCTTTGTACTTCTCCACCTACAGCTGATAGAGGTGGTACACCTCGTTGGCAGGGAGGTACGGTAGGTCGCTCTCGCTCAGTTCCTCTCGGGTCATGTCCACTCGTTCGATAACGTAGTGAGGTGTTGGAAGTCCTCCTTTTGCACAGTAGACACTAAGGAGTTGGCAAATTGGGAAGAGTTCCCTGAGGTGACTCTTCAGTCGTTCCTTCGGGATCCCCAGCCTCACGTCCGGTCCTAGTTGGGTCATCATCCACAGATAAGTCATTCTCTTCTGCTGATCCCAGTGAGAGATCCCTCTCAGCTCGAACTCATCCGGCTTCCTGATCCGATCCGGTGACCTCCAAATGTTTTCCCTGACTTCTTCAAGGAAGGGTATCTCTATGTGGATGTTCTCCCACGGCGTGTCGATCCAAACGGTCTCTAGCATCTGTCTTGTAGGGGAAGCCGCTAGTTGTGCGATCAACTCCGGTAGCCTTGGGATATCTCTTTGGTAGTCTATATACCTTCCTGAAGTTCGTCGTCTTCTATGATCACGAGGTCCACGGATGCTTGTTGTAAGAAGTGGCGGACTTCCTGAAGCCGTTGTCTCTGATGCTCCTCGGGCATGGAATGGGTCATCCACTGGCCTTCGAAGATATACTTGTCTAGGACCTCATGTGGATTGACGCCATGTCTAGAGGGTCCCGGTTGGTGGAGCGACAGAGGGAGTAGCTTGGGTAGCTGCCAGAGCTACAAGCATCGCAGCACTTGCTTCTTCTTTTGGAAGCAAGGGGCTTGAGTAGATCGGTGGCGTGTGCGGAGGCGTCCTGAGGTGAAAGGTTGGTGGGTTGATGTGGGCGGTGCGGTGCGTGGTGTGGGTGTGGGTTTGGGTGGTTTGGGTAGTTTGGGTTTCACCAGCTCCAGCGCTCGTCTGCGTAGCACCCGAGCCTTGTCCTTGGCCAGTCGTAGATGTACTTGGCCTCTTCTCCCCCTCATGATGGTCCTGATCGTCTGGATCGTTATGTCTGCAACTGAATGGACAGGCCGATCAAGCAGGCGAATAATATGCCGTGGAGCACGGTTATTGGTATGGTGTATGGGTTGATGAGGATGGAGGAAGTGGCTAAAGGTTCGGTGGGTGTGGGTTGTGGAGGTGTGGGATTGGTTTGTGACGAAGGGCCTTCAGAGACAGGTGCTTTCCCGGTATCTCTTCGGGATGTCTCGATTGCTTGAAGTACTCTCTCCGTGATTTTGTCTTCCATAGACCGTACAGTGGCAGAGAGAGCGGCTTGGAACTCCTCGTTCATCACAAAGGTTGCGGACGCCTCCTTTGATCGACCAGGACGACTGATGTCGCCTGTTGTCAACCCTTGAGTAGACACCGACTTGTCAGGTTGGCTCACAGGCACTTGAGGTTGTGACTGTATGAGACTTCCACCCAATTTTAGTCGAATCCAGAAGATTCGTCTCTATGGATGTTAAGGCAGGCTCAGGTTGCGCCTGCGAACCAGACACCACGTGAGTTGGTTGCGGCTCAAGATTGAGCGAAGAAGTGCCAGCAACACTTGTCGATGTGGTCAGCGTAGTATCTGGTGCGGTAGTGACGGCGGGGAAGAGGGACTCCAGCTGAATGCTTAGTCTTTTGGGAGTCCTCTTTATCAGGCTTATTTCCTCGTCAGACTCCGTGTCAGACGGGGTGGCCGTGTGAGGAGTGATGTCACGATTGACGTCCTCCAGTGCCTGATCCGTCCCGGTGGAAGAGAGCTTTGCCCCCATTTCTGTCTCGGGCTGTGCTTCTTGTTGAAGAACCTCCTCAAAAGTTTCTTCGAGCACGCCAACATGTACGGGCACTTCCACTTGTAATTCATGTGCAGGAGCCTCGAGCGCCATCTCTGTAGCCACGACGTCTATCAAGGTACCAAGGGAGACTCCTGTTGAAGCTCCTGAGCGACAACATCTATCATCGCGTCGTCAGGGCTTGTCTGGTGTTCCGGTTGGGGAGGGCTCATATGGTAATCTGCCGGGGGTCCCCTAATCATTTCTTCCGTTAAGTTGTGTTCCCAGCAGAATCTCTGATACTCAGCTCCCGCGGGGTCGGCGAGCCTGAGTAGGTTGAACGGAATCGGCATCGACGGTTGGTCCAGGTCCGTGTGCCGTGGATCGTGGAAAAATTTTAGCCTTGGCGGCTGATAGTTTCCACCAGGAGGCAGCTGGGGGATTTTCTGGTGCAGCGCCATGATCTCTCTGATAATGACGGTGAACCACCGAGCATAAGGCACGTTCTTTGATCGCTGGTTCTCCTTCTGCCCAATCTGGTCCGCGAGGTCGTTCCAGATCAGCTGAGTGTAGTCATAATTTCTTGAGAAGGCGATGCCGTGGAAGATCCTCAAAATATTGCTGTTGCCCTTATGGAATCCTGCGTGCTTGGGCGACAGACACTTATTCACTATTCCGAATAGTGTCTTCCACGGGTGTGGGATTCCGCTGCTCTGGACCTGAGCTAGTGACCGGCGGTTGGTATCCCATGTGCAAGAAGTCCTGAATCATCTCAGCATCCGATGGGAGCGGGTCGTAATTATTGCTGTGGGGCAAGTCCAGTACCATGCCGAACTGGTTCTTGTTCATGCTGATATGCCGCGTCCCTATCCTTGTTGCGAATCTGAAGGCTCCATTGTTCACTTCTCCTTGTATGCAGCCCCAGAACTGCTGGAGATAGACCATCGGCACTGATGCGGTGACCGTTAACGCATGCCAGATGGGGTGGCCTTGTAGGATTGATACGATGATCTCGTCTGGACACCTAAACGTTCTCAGATCGAGCTGGAAGTTCGTATCTTTAACCTTTAGATAAAGGTTGTGATCGTAGATGTGGTTATATTTCGGGTAGCGATCCATCTGAAAAATAAAATATATAAAAGTTTATTAGGTCAATATTTTCAGGCGAAATATGAATAAATTTCATCAAACTACAGTAATATTGCAAGTAATAGCATCTTCGATGAATTTTGAATTGAAATCGTATCAAAAGCATAGTGTATGCTCAATTTTGAAAATTCGTAATGGCATGAATGTAATTTCGAATGAAATATATATCGCGTGAAAAATAGTTTGAAATTTCGCTAAGTGTTTAATCAAAAAATATGTCACTGTTCATGCCGAGAAATTTTTTGGTCGATAAAATTGATTTTCAATTTTATTTCCTATACATTGATTTCAATTGAAAGAATTCCGTCTAATTTTGCGATCGAAGAATTTTATCCGCTATTGTTAGCTACAGTGTAAAAGACTTAGAGAAAAATTTTCTAAGTGTTGAAGTTGAAAGCGAGACTGTAGGCGATCAATTTTATGATCGAGAAAAATTCCGTGTGAATTTACGATCGAGATATTATTTCTCAGGTAAATTTACTATCGTAAAATTTTCTTCGATTAAATTTTCGATATGAAAAATTGTCGAGCGGTAGATAGTTTTCGAATTTTAAGTAAAATTTTTGCTGCTGTACTTATTTATCGAGAAATTGGTCAACGACGAAACTAAGTCAATCGTCGAGAAATTTTTCGATCAATTTAATCTAAGCGGCGAATTTTACGATCGAAAAATTAAGCATTGAAAAATTAATTTTTCGCTGCTAAATTTTTGCGACCAAAATAAAATGAAATCGAAATTTTAATTTCGCGATAGTAAGTTTAACGCTCAATTTGAATTTGCATCTAAATTATCTATTCAGTGCATAAGTTTTTCGCTAGCAGAAAATTATAATTGGATTTTTCGATGGTAAGTTTAACGGTTAAAATATTTTATCGTGATGACTAAATCAAAATTTGCGATCGAAAACTAAATCGACACAAATAGTTCTCAATTGAATTGGAATTCAATTAAGATTATTTGCGATCGGCAAAGTTCTTCGACAGCTTCAAAACTTTAAAACCCAGTTTCATCGAAACTCATTTTAACGTCACAGATGCAGATTTTTCCGAAGATTTACACTATCTGTTTCATCAAAGACATCAAATCTATCTAAAATTCAGGAATTTAACTCAGAAAATCCAAGAAGCATGCCAAAATTTAGTGAAACAGTATGCGTTTAACTATTTTTTGAAGAACAGTCGAAAAATCTTAACTAAACATGCGAAAAACTACAGAATGGAAATGCAAATCAAGTTAGAACATTCGCAATCGTTAACCGAATCGAATTTCTACCTTAATAAGACGATTTGAAGTGAAAAATCGAAAGATTTTGAAGGTTTTTGAATCGTCTGAGAAAGTTTTGCGAGAGAGTTTTTCTTTATTAGGTTTGGCGTGAGAAAAAGTTTTTCGACTGACAAAAGTTAAACTTTTATTAACTAGCATTAATTCGTTGTAGGGCTTGTGATTTGACATTTTGCAATTTAATGGATCAGCCCCATTACTATTTGCACACGAAAAATTCAATTTTTTCGATCGCAAATTATCGCGGTTAATCAAAATCGATCCCGACACTGTTTACGATCGAGAACTTTAGATTGCGAATTAATTCTGATATCCAGTTTCTCGATAGTAAGTTCTTCCAAAGAATTTCAGGTTGACCCCTATTTCAAAATAAAAACCCATTGCAAGGCTCCCCCATAGTGATTAAAATAAATGCAATTAACTCCCTGTATTTTCTGTGTAGTAACGTTTAGCTCCCTTGCAGAAATTTAAAAATCTGTACCACTTAGAGATAAACGTTAGTAATAATGGAGTTAATCAACAATTATTTTCGGCAATTTATCTTTGAAATATTTGGTCTTGTGTCTAGCTCCTCTCTTTGTAGTGTCGACGTCTCACTCCTTAATTTGAAAGATCTGAAATACTTAGAGAAAAACGTAAAAAATATTTGGAGCTAATACACAATTCTTATACTTACTCCCCCTCAAATAATGCGCAAGAATTGACTAAACATGCAAGCATATGAAATCAACTCAAGTAACGAGCATATAATACGCAATTTAGTTAGTAAGCACATATACATGGTCCACAAAAGCATGTATTGAAGATATTGCGTGAGGGTATGAGTAGTGAAAAATTTATCGCATTTAAAACAATTCAACACCAATGCAATCTAAAATTACATTTAGAATGTACGAAGAAATTTTTTTAATGTATATTACTATTATTATAGTATGTGGTCAGATTATTTTGTTTCGATCAATCGTCACACCTAAAGTTTTACGAGGCATTTGAAAGAAAAAATGCAGTCAAGTCATGTCGATAAACTATGGTCCTAAGTTCATAGACTGGTCCATTTCGACAACTCTCACTAGGTTCACTCTTGCTCACAATAATTTCTAACTTGGGATTTTTATATGAATATCACTCAAGTCAACACAAGCAATTTTAAGTCAATTTACCTGTGATCGATGCAATTTTTAATCCATTCACCTAATCGAGAGGTCGTCGATTTGGAATCAAAAGGAGTCTAAGGGTTTTAATTTGGTTAGGACTTAGAAGGGAAGGAATTTAGATGAAAGTGAGCTTATCTCTTCGTCATCTTCCATTTCTACGTCTGTCCCCTTAATTTTTTCGGCGTCTTTCTGCTTTTCAATCATTTCTCCCTCCTTTTCTTTTAAGAACTATCCCTTTTTATGCTATGCTCAAGCTGAAGCTCCGTTTCTCCACGAGGCTATAGGAGATTATCGTCGGCGAAGTTCTTCTTGTTGGTTCTCGGGCAGATACCGCGCTCCTCTTCTCTTAATTCCTAGAAAGGTTTCAGAGATTATCTATTTGGAAAAGTTCACGGTTATGAGTTCGTACCCGAGGCTGCGCTCCTCTTCTCGTTTCCCGATATAAGACCGGATTATCGTTGGAGAAGTTCACTTCGTGGTGGTCCTCTTCCAGCCGTTCTGTTGAGCGTACGAGATTATCGTTGGAGAAGTTCACAGCATGAACCATGCCACTTTCTACAAGGTAGTCGGAAGGCCGGTTCCTTTGGTCTGATTTTTGCGCGTTGAGCAATGCCTACTTTTGTCATCATCCCCTTTTTATTTCTTTTGTTTTCTCCCCCTCTTTTTCTCATTTGAACAACCATTCGAAGAATATAGGAGTCGGTTGAAGGCTTGGAATGGGTTTCAAAGAAAGAAAAGACATCGGAGAAGGCTCAAAGTGGATGACTAAGGACTAATGTGAGGGAAAACTATATAAGGCCGAATGAGGAATATCCTAAGCTCCCTTATCATTTTCCTAAAGATCTAACGCAAGGTGAGTATGAACGAATCACTAGGTAAGACAAGTAATTGATGTGTGACTCACTCGAGAAGTTGATCCAAAGAAAGGAAAAAGGAACAAGGTTTGAATCCTCACGCATGTAAAGTGACTTTGTGTCTAGTGGAACAATCAAATGACCTTTTAGACACAAGAATGCGACTTAGACTGACGATATTAAGCAATTAAATCGATCGCATGTCAGGGTAAAATTCTAAGTGACGTTAGATCAAAGCATCCTAAAGGATTTCGTCATACCCCTTTATATTATTATTTATTAATTTTTGTTATTTTTTATTAATATTGGTTATCACGCAAGATAAAGACAAATAAGCATGGAAAACACATAGAATAGAGCATGCGATAGCACAGAAGATCAGGTAATGCACATATTATGGAAGATTCAACATGCCTAATTTTCCGACAAGGAATTGGAATCGTTTCTCATCCAAAGCCTTGGTGAAAATGTCGGCTAGTTGAAACTCCGTGTTCACAAAGTACATCTCTATCGTGCCTTTTTCTACGTGATCTTTGATAAAATGATATCTAATGTCTATGTGTTTTGTGCGTGAATAATGAACAGGATTGCAAGTAATGGCGATTGCACTTTGACTATCACTATATATGGGTATATTATTTAGATTGTACCCATAGTGGCGAAGCTGTGTCCATATCCACAGCATCTGTGAGCAACAACTGGCGGCATTCTGCTTTGGCCGTCGAAGTCGAGACACAGTTCTGCTTTTTGGATGACCAACAGACCAGCTTTTCGCCTAGAAATTGAGCGCCACCGGATGTGCTTTTCCTGTCCATTCGGCAACCTGCATAATCAGCATCACTGTAGCCAATAAGTTTGAAATTCGTACCGTTTGGATACCATAGTCCAAGGGTAGAAGTGCCCTTAAGGTAACGTAGAATTCTTTTGACCGCGAGCATATGGGATTCTTTGGGATCGGCTTGAAAACGGGCACACAAGCAGGTGGCAAACATGATATCCGGCCGGCTCGAAGTGAGGTGGAGAAGAGATCCAATAATGCTGCGATACAGTGTGATGTCGACCGATTTACCAGAGGGATCGGCATCCAACTTGCAGCTTGGTGACATAGGATTGCTGAGAGGCTTGCTCTGGTCTTGATGGAACTTCTTCAGAATATCCTTGATGTATTCGTCTGACTGATGAAAATTCCATCATTGAGCTGCCTGACTTGAAGGCCTAAGAAAAATTGCATCTCTCCCATGTGACTCATCTCGAATGTGCTCTTCATGAGATCTCCAAACTTCTTGCAGAGCCGAGGATTGTGTCATTTAATGAAGAGGGTTGTGTCTATCGTTCCTCGTATGAATCCAGACTTTAAGAGGAAATAACTCAGGACATCGTACCAAGCACGTGGGGCTTGTTTTAGTCCATAGAGAGCTTTGTCCAAGCGATAGACGTGATCGGGATGTTCTTGATCAACGAAACCTTCCGGCTGAGCGACGTAGACTTCTTCTTTTAACACGCCGTTGAGAAAGGCAGTCTTAACATCCATCTGATAGACTTTGAAGTCTTTGTGAGCCGCATAAGCCAGCAGAAGGCGGATAGCTTCGATTCGGGCAACATGAGCATATGTCTCGTCGTAGTCGATGCCTTCCTGTTGATTGTATCCCTTCGCAACTAGCCTTGCTTTGTTCCGGATCACTTCACCATCTTCATTTTTCTTGTTCTTGAAAACCCATTTAGTTCCGACCACTGTTTTCCCATGTGGACGGGGTACCAAGGTCCACACTTGAAGACGTTCGAATTGATTGATTTCCTCTTGCATTGCAATTGTCCAATCCGGATCTCGAAGTGCGTCTGCTACCTTGGTAGGCTCGTTTTGGCTCAGGAAGCAACTGAAAAGACTGTGTTGACGACGTGTCCTCACACCATCCGAAGGATCTCCAATTATGTGATCAACCGGATGACCTCTAGTCCACTTGCGCTCATGAGGCAAAGCTGAAGTTGATGCATCAGGCATCTGTGGGTCTAGATTTCCTATATTATCTGATTGATCAATTGTCTGAGGAAGTTCCATTCTGCATCTTGGATCGATCGTCTCCGATGATACTTCCTCGAGTACCGCTGTTGGTTCTACGTTGTTCTGTGGCGATTCTGAATCGGGTGGGGTAGAGGCGTGAGATGAACTTGATACGTCGGTCTCGTTGGGTGGAGAATCCACTGTAGGTGTAGTAGTGTATGACGGATATACCGGTTCGAAGAGAGAATCCAAGTCGTCTAATGCAAGTCTCGTTGCTTCTTCTGACATTGATTTCGATGTTATTGCCATCTTCTGTTGGTTTTGTGCCAACACACCAGTGATTACGGGTTCTGAAATGTTGTCTTCAGAAACCAACGTTTTGAGCACGGATCCTGAACTGAGTTGAGCAGGAACCATCAAGTTGGGCACGGGTTCTGGACTGAGTTGACCAGAAGCCATATCTGCCACTTCGTGGAAAGTGACATTATAGCTTTCCTTAATAGTTCGGTTGGACTTGATGTATACTCAGTACGCTTTTGATGTTGAAGAATACCCCACAAAAGTTGCTCCAAATGCTTTAGGGTCGAACTTTGCACGTTGCTGTCTGTCGTTCGCCACAAAGCACTTGCACCCGAAGACTTTAAGGAAAGGGATGCTGGGCACTCTATTTTTCAAAATCTCGTATGGAGTCTTGTTGAACCATTTGTGAACCACCGTACTGTTTTGAGTAAAACAAGCGGTATTGACTGCTTCAGCCCGTAGAAAGTGTGGAAGTCCCGAATGGATCAGCATTGTACGAGCTGCTTCCACTAGTGTTCGATTTTTCCTTTCAACGACCCCATTTTGTTGAGGTGTTTTGACGGCTGAAAATTGTTGACTTATTCCAAGCTTCTGATAAAACTTACTGAGGTGGTTGTTCTTGAACTCAGTGCCGTTGTCTGTTCGAACAACTTGAATAGTCTATTGCAGCAGGTTTTGAGTTGTGTTCACAAAGTTGATAATCATGTCACCGGTCTCATCTTTGGTTCGGAGGAACTTTGTCCACGTGTAGCGAGAATAGTCATCAACGATCACTAGCGCATACTTTCTTCCATTGATACTCTGAGTGCATCGGACCACAGAGATCCATGTGTATTAGTTCCAATGGTCGAGAAGTAGACGCAATTTGGTTGACGTGATGAGATGCTCGCTTCATTTTTCCTAAGTGACATGCCAAACAATGATGCTCCCTTTGTAGTAGTATAGTTGGAAGATCGTGAACCAACTTTTTCGTAGAAAGACGATGTAGAGCTTTCATGTTTGGATGAGACAGTGGTTGATGCCATAGGCTGTTCCTCTGTAAATCAATCTGAGAGATGAGGCATACAGCTGTCGAGGGCCGCACGGACGTCAGGTTGATCGTGTAAAGATTGGATCTCCGAAGTCCTTGAAGGAGTTCTGTGTCCTGACTATCCGAAATTCTGCACAGGTCAGCATGGATGACCACCTGGAATCCTTTGTCACAGAACTGGCCTATGCTGAACAAGTTATGGCAGAGGCCTTCGACGTATGAGACATCTTTTATGGTCAGATTCCTTAGAATGATATCCCCAAGTCTTAGAATCGGGGCTGAATCGTTGTTCCCAAATCTGACTTTGCCGTTTGGTCGGTCTTTCTAGTTGCTCAGCAGCTCTTGTTTACCAGTCATGTGTGGGAGCAACCAGAGTCGAGGTACCACACATGATGGATCTGCAAAAACAATTTAGAGAGCTTTAGGTACTCACTTAAGCATGGGTCCTCTCAGATTAGCATATTTATTTTGGGTTCAGATATGACTCCTAAATCTATTTTTGGAGGAGTCTTAATAACCCATTGCACTTTTGGAGAAGTGGGTTTGGGTTTTGCCTCTATAGGAGACTTGGCCCTTTCGGCTTTTGTCGTCCTAGGCGGAGATTTAGGAACCCATTTGCGTTGTACCTTGCAGGGAAGGTTAATTTCAGCACGTACAAATGCTTTAGAAGGTTTGACTGAGGAAAAGATCTTTTCTTGTGATAGTCTCCTAAGGTGCTTGGGGGATTTAATTTCGACGGGATACCTTAGGTGAGTACAGTCATGTACGGTGCCATAAGCTCTCTTTATGGCTGGATCTTGTTTCCTACGAGTTTTCCTTGTGGCATTTGTTTCAGAATGATTAGGAGTAACTTTCGAGATTTTTGCCTCTAAAGGTGATAGGCTGAAGTGAACACGTAGAAGCAATTATTTTGAACATAGAAATGGCTCTTTTATTACTACGAGTGTCTTTTATTTTAACAGAAGGAATAACATGCTCAGAAACATTCAAATCTACTAGCTCCTTCTTTATCTTAGAACTAGACACTCTCGCCTTCGTAGTCAGTGCTGGCCCTACGCTCCCTGTGGACGTAGGTGAAGTAGAATTAGTCTTAGCACTTTTAATAGAATTACTAATGCTCTTTTGATCTTTCGAAGGCGATATATCTATTTTCACGCTTTTTGTGATAGCGTGTGAGGTAGTTTGGGAGGACGAGGAAGCCTTGAGATTTTCCATTTCCTTAAAGAATTTTTTCTTTTCAGCTTCGAATCTCTCGTTCTTTTTCTAGTTTTTCCCATGACTCCACTATCTGTTTTATGTTAGGGGGTTTGTAGAGAGAATTTTGATAATTAACCTTTTTGACTTCCTCGTGGTGTGTTTGTGATTCAAGAGGTAGATTAATTTTGCATGTAACTTGTTGCGTTCCTCGCTTAGGAGTGCATAATAATTTTCTACCGTCAGTTTCGCGGCTCGTCAGACGTCTAGATCCTTACTAAGCTCACTAACCTTAGCGTTAGATATTTCTAATTGAGCTTCTAAGTCAGTGATTCTAGAGGTAGCTTCGGTTATCCTACAATTTAAGGTAGCTTTCTCATTGAGATTCCTAACCAAACAATTGTAGTTATTTGCTAGCCTGTCTTCTAATTCTTTAATCTTTTCACTATGCTGTCCTATTTGAGGTTGACCAGTCTCTCTACAATGTAAGCTCTTAGTAAGTTCTTCTATTTTTGCACTAGAGCTTCTAAGTTCTGATTCGAGACTATCTATCTTCTCCTGAGCTCTCTCAAGTTTATTCTATACTTCCTTTATACTTTCTGCTCACGTTTCATGTTAGCATATTGCGTTTGATATGATTCTAACATGGTCAATAATGTGGAAGGAGTGACTACCTCATTTGAAGAAGTGGATGCATTTTCGTCGTCCAATGGATGTTTCGGCGTCCAATTCGTTGTCGAGACGGGCCATGAGGGCTAAATTCTCTTCTTCGGAACTCGACGTGTCCTCGAGCCATTGGTCCTGTTCGGCCATGAGAGCTACTCCAGCTTCTTTCTGTTTTGTCAATTGGAGCTTCTTGGAGTAGTATTTTGCATCTCTTTTCTTCGGGAGAGTGCACTCTCTGGCGAAGTGACCTGCTTTGCCACAGTTAAAGCATTTGTTAGTCTCTTTAGGATTCTTGACCTCAGAGCTCTCCGGTGCACGTTCTTTGTTTTTGGAGCTTGTAGTCCGAAGTCTATTGGCTGAGGTTGAAGACTTCTTCTTGAAGTACTTCTTGCTCATCATTTGTCAAATGAGAGCTAACTGCTTTCCAGGAGCTTTCATGTTTGGCTCGATGTCGGAGTCCGATTCATCTTCCGACTCTGATGGTGAAGGAGGCCTAACGATCTTTTCCTTTCTTGATCTTGAGCTCCTCTTCTCCGAGACTAAGGCAACAGTGTCTTCGGTTTGTTTGCCTTTTTGCTCTTTGAGAATCTCGCGGATATCACCCTCATGCTGAGCGGGATTGTCGAACACGGCATGGACATCCAACTCCTCTAGATCTTTATTTTGTCGAATCTGAGTGGATATTTTCTTCCATTCCGTGGGCAAAGAAGATAGAAATCTGATGTTCGTCTCCATGTTGGTCTTAGTTATTTCTATCTTCCTCATCTCGTTGAGAAGAGTGAGGTACCTTTGGTAGATTTCGTATAGACTCTCCTCCGGCTTTGCTTTGAATGAGTCGTAAGCTGTAATACCCGTAAAATTAATACGGGATTTTGATGTAATTAGTTTTGTAAAGTTTGTGAATTAGGTATATTGATACGGAAATTAGAAGCTTGGAGCAAAATATAGGCTATGGTAGTTTCGAATTATTTTTGAAACTTGATAAAGAATTCAATCAAAATTAGTAATGGTAAAACAAATGAAATAGGGCCATATTTACTTAGTTAATGCTTCCAAATAAAGCCCAAATACTATAAGGATAACTTATAGTTTTCTTAATCATAAGGTAACGTCATCCTAATGTCCCATCATCACAACTATCGAAACCTAGTATTGTAATTATCCCAACATATAACAACCATTAAAGAGAAAACAAAACCTTGATAACAAGAAAACCGAAAGAGAGAGAGCATTAGGAAGGGACAGAGAACGAAAATAAGAACCAAGGAAAGTGAAAAAGAATTCCAACAAACAGAAAGACTTTGCACAATTCAAAGAATTGGAATAAAGAAGGTAAAATCCTTGTCATTATAACTTTAATATACTTAATGTGTTTTCTTTATGTTCTCTTAACTCGGCTGAACAGATGTTAATTTGGAAAGGTTCTTAACATGTTAGATATAAGTAAGATCATGAGTCCTCCAGCTTTTGTGATTGTCTCATGGGAGCGTTACTGTTTCCGAGCTTGGGGATGATAGGAAAACCCTAGTTGCTGGGAATTTATTAATGATCACGTGAGTTATAGGAAGAAGCTGGAGTGTTAATAATTTTAGTATAGGAAACATTAAGGAAGATTTGGAGCTTAACGTCTTCTGGAATTAGTATGATTTTAGCAAAGATGTCGAGCTATATATTACAAAGATGTCGAGATAAACTAAGGAAGGAACTCGAGATGTTTGATAATAATAATGAAAGCCTCGACATTTATATTGTTCAGGTCTCGACATTTACAAGGTCTCAACATTAATTGATGAACTCGACATTTTATCCTACCATAATTAGATTTTTACATACATAACATAGTCTTGATATTTACTAAGAAGCCTCGAGATTGTTTGATGATATATATACAATAAGAGGTCGACATTTATAAGACTTAATAGATCTCGACATCTGTTTCTTAACAAAAGATTTTCGCAAGTTTATTAAAATAATGAGTTCTCGACATTATGAAGGAATCTCGACATTTGTTCTTTTTCTCAACTTAATATCTCGACATTATAAGATCTCGAAATAATAGATCTCGACATTGATAAGAAAATTCGATACTCCTAGATTTCCACATTTCTTTTCAATTAAGGGTCTTGACATTTCATGTTAACACAAATTCCGAAATTCCTTCATAGAATAATCTCGAGATGTGTCTTATGAGAATTTCGACACCATCAAGCATTTCGACATTGTATGTTTTAGTTAATAAATTTTTGGTACTTTAGGGTTTTGCTATTTCTAGGGTTTTCGATATTTTAGGGTTTATTTATTTTTAGGAATTTCATTATTTTTAGGTTTTCATAAATTTTAGAATTTTGAGAATTTTAGCATTTTCGGAACACATGTGACTTAGTAAATTTATTGATGTGAAAATATTTTCAATATTCAGAGGATCGAAGCATAGGAAGTTTACCCGACTCCGTATCTAATTTTATCAGGAGGACAGGAGGTGGATCATCCATCTACGATACGTAAACACAAATGTGAATTTATGTGTTTTCACGTGACTTATGTGATTTACGTGTCTACATGCTTTACGTACATTTTATTAAAATCATGCTTCCATGAGATTTTGTGAACATGCATGGCACGTGCATATCACGTCAGGAAGAGAGTGTTGTACCGTAGTGAGACGGTAACGATATGAGATATTGACGTACGGGGTAGAATGAGATGCTTGTGATTGGTGACTCCTAGAGGAGTCGAGGTTGGGCTCACTGGGCACCTGGCGGAGACAGGCGTGATCGATCTGTCTACTCGGGCGTGACCGTCCCGAGGTGCATACCGCCGATTAGATATTGATGTGACCTGATAGGAGGCCATTGGCGTGATCGTCCAGTGCACTATCAGTGTATACTTTTGGTGCGGAGCGACCCGGTAGGAGGCCATTGGCGTGATCGTCCAGTGCACTACCAGGGTAGGCTACCGCGAGACTTGGGGGTGGCCTCCCAGTAGCCTTTGCGCGCGAGGGTGTCGATCCTAACCTAGGGCCCTGTGTTGTGTGAAACAGGAATGTGGAAAAAGAAAGAGTGTGCATTATATCATGTCGTGAGAAATTGGGATAGGGGTTGAGTGCACACTTGCATACACGCATGTTTATTCACCTACTGGGCGAATCGCTCAGTGTTTACGTGTTGTAGGTACTGAGTCTGACGCCGGTACGCGTCAGGACTGAGGCGGCTGGTGGCGGTATCCACGGACTTTTGAGGGCAGAGCGGTACATGGATGAAGACTTGTGGAGCGGCGTTAGGGCTTTTTGTTCTTTTGATATTTTTGGGGCTTCGGGCCATGTGCAGAGATGACGATGTAGATATATGTTTATAGTAATATATATTATTTTAGGAAAAAGTTTTAAATTAGACGGGCCTTCCGTGGCTTACGTTGCGGAAATCTGCCACTAATCCTAATTAGAAAAGTAGGGTCGCCACAGGTGGTATCAGAGCGTAGATTTTAGATTCTGAAGACTGTCCATGTACTGCCGCTCAAAAGCCTGGAGAACCAGCTTGGCCTGTAAGTTTAAAGATTGATTATGTGATTACGTGTTACTTAATATACGTGTTCTCTATGAATGATTGTAGAACTAGTTAAAAATGCCAAGGAAACGTAGAGAAGCTGGCGAAACTAGTCGTAGGGCAGGTTCCGAATTCCCACTGAATGAGGACCGCTCTACAATCCACCAGTTAACTGATCTGATTCGGCGACAGTCCGATCAGATTAACGACCTTATCCATCGTCAAAATTCCTCGGAACGTCACTCATCCCCTGGCCTAGAACGTGTAGAAGCTGCCGGGGAGAGGTTCCGAAAATTAGGCCCCCTTCATTTGAGGAAGCTGTCGATCCTACCTATGCGGAGGATTGGCTTAGGACCATCGAGAATATGTTTCGCGTTAGCCACCTACCCGATACTGAGAAGGTGACTTGTGCCACCTTCATGTTACGTGGGAACGCGGGCTACTAGTGGGATACCGTTCAGGTGCTCGAGGATCCCACTATGATGACCTGGGAGAGGTTTAAGACACTCTTCCGAGGAAAATACTTCACGGCGCCAGATCGAGCGCAGAAGCTAAACGAGTTTATCAATCTGAAACAAGGAGGAATGTCTGTAGCAGACTACATTCGCAAATTTGAGCAACTCTCTAGGTTTGCGCCACATATCGTGGCCACCGACGAGCTGAAGATCGAACGTTTTCTGGAAGGTCTCAAGCCCGAGATCTTCTGGAGCGTAAGTATGTACGATACGGAAATGAAGACTTATGCCCGTATCGCTGAACGAGCAATCCTAGCTGAGCAGGCGGAGAGCAGGGTCGCAAAGGCGCAGGATGCAAAGCGGAGAACAGAAGGACAACAAGGAGGAGGGAACCAGAAACGCCAATTCTTCGACAAGGGACCAAACTATCGTGGGAATCAGCAAAGTCAACAGAATTGGAGGCCAAGACCGAACCAAGGGCCATTTAACATTCCGAACCGGCCCTCAGGTACTGCAACTCAATGCCGACAGTGTGGGCGTTTCCATTCTGGTGCATGCTATGGACCAAGACCAAACCCGACCCCACAATGCTTCCGATGTGGGAAAATAGGACACTACGCTAGGAACTGCAACGAAAATATGCCTCAAGTTTCGAACCGACCGTTGATTCGACCCCCTCCGGTGCCAGCACGAGTTTTTACTCTGACGAATGAGGAGGCCGAAGCAACTTTTGTAGTAATGGGTACGTTGAGTATCTATAACGTGCCCACTTCCGTGTTAATTGACTCTGGGGCCACACGTTCATTCGTGTCGGCCAAGTATGTGAAAAAGGTGGGAATCTCTCCTACCTTATCTGAATGCAATTACATAGTTACCTTACCACACGGCGATCCAACGTGCACTAACCAAGTGCTAAAAGGATGTTCCGTGGACGTTTAGGGTAGAAATTTGAGCGTCGACCTGATTGTGATCCCAATGAATGACTATGATGTTATTTTTGGGATGGATTGGCTTTCGAAATACGGAGCCATCATAGATTGCAACAAGAAGGTCGTAAAATTTCAACTGCCCGAAGAAGAGGTGTCACTTTTTCGGGAAAAACTACTTCGAGTCGTTCCGCAAATCTCGGCATTGAAGGCTCAACGACTCTTGAGATCCGGTTGTGAGTCTTATCTCGTATATGCAGTGAAGGCAGAGGAGTTACCTCAGCCAGAACTAAAGAACGTACCGATAATCAATGAATATGCTGATGTATTTCCCGGTGATCTCTCGGGGTTACCACCTGATCGAGAAATACAGTTTACGATAGATCTGATGCCGGGGTCCGCCCCATTTCTAAAGCTCCTTATCGCCTAGCGCCGAACGAACTGAAGGAGTTGAAAGAACAGCTAGAGGACTTGTTGTAGAAAGGGTTTATTCAGCCCAGCTTTTCACCGTGGGGAGCACCAGTCCTATTCGTGCGAAAGAAAGACGGGTCGATGCGACTATGCATTGACTATAGGGAGCTGAATAAGATCAGGATCAAGAATAAATACCCGTTACCAAGGATCGATGATTTATTCGACCAGTTACAAGGAGCGACGGTATTCTCAAAAATTGACCTCCGTTCGGGATACCATCAGTTGAAGATCAGGGAGGTAGATGTTCCTAAAACCGCATTTAGTACAAGGTACGGCCATTACGAGTTTCTGGTCATGCCTTTTGGACTGACAAATGCCCCAGCTGCTTTTATAGACTTGATGAATCGGGTCTTTAAAGACTATCTTGATCGTTTCGTAATCGTCTTTATTGACGACATCCTGATCTATTCTAAGATGAAGGAAGAACACGAGACTCATTTACGGATCATCTTAGGAATATTGCGTGAGAAACAGCTTTACGCCAAATTCAAGAAATGCGAACTTTGGGTTGAGCAAGTAGCCTTCTTGGGACACGTGATTTCCGGGAGTGGAAATCTCTGTGGACCCGAGTAAGATTGAGGCCGTGAACAATTGGCCACGACCGACTACCCCAACCGAAGTTCGAAGTTTTCTTGGGCTTGCGGGATATTACCGTAAGTTCATTGCTGACTTCTCCTCCATTGCCTCAACATTGACAAACCTTACGAGGAAGAACGTGCCTTTCAAATGGTCTGAAGCATGCGAACAGAGTTTTCAGGAGCTGAAAGAGCGACTTACTTCTGCTCCTATTCTGACTATACCCGCGGGAACTGGAGGATTCGCGGTCTATAGCGACGCCTCAATGAATGGACTGGGATGCATATTGATGCGGAACGGTAAAGTAATCACGTATGCCTCCAGACAACTGAAGGAGTACGAGAAGAATTATCCGACCATGATCTAGAACTAGCAGCAGTGGTCTTTGCCTTAAAGATTTGGAGACATTACCTTTACGGAGAAAGGTGTGAGATCGTCACAGACCATAAAAGCCTGAAGTACTTCTTCACCCAGAAGGAGTTAAACATGCGACAACGACGATGGCTGGAACTCGTAAAAGACTACGACTGCATTATCAATTATCATCCAGGCAAAGCGAACGTAGTCGCAGATGCGCTCAGTCGAAAGGTGATGAGTACGGAATTGCACAGGCTAGGAGTGGAAATAGTCAGTTTGGGCGAAGTCGAGACGAGCAGCGCTGACTCTTCAGCCAACGTTGCTAGCACGAATTCAAAAAGCAAAAGAAGATGATGAATTCTACCTAAAGGCGAAGGATACACTACCCGAAGACTCCGAAATCCGAGCAGATGGAACCTTGTTATACAAGAATCGGCTATACGTGCCCAACGACGAGGAGTTAGGATGAACGATAATGATGGAGGCGCACCAACAACGTACTCAGTACACCCGGGCGCGACAAAGATGTACCAAGATTTGCGAATCATATATTGGTGGACGGGAATGAAGAAGGATATCGCCACGTTCGTAAGTAGATGTATGACGTGCCAGCTGATCAAAGCGGAACACCAGCGACCAGCTGGAACTCTGCAGCCTTTACCAATTCCTGAATGGAAATGAGAGCATATCACGACGGACTTCGTCGTTGGCAACAACATCAAAGTCAATGTCAGACGAAGCAACGAGACTTGTAATAGACGATTTGGATTCTCTCTTCGAACCAGTATATCGGTCATGCACCACTGCACCTACAGTGGATTCTCCACCGTTCGAGACCGACGTACCAAGTTCATCTCACACCTCTAACCCACCCGATTCAGATTTGCCACAGAATACCAAAGAACCTACAATGGTCATCGAGGAAGTATCATCAGAGACGATCGATCCAAGTGCAGAATTGGAACTTCCTCAGACAAATGATCAATTGGAGACTCTAGCAATCTAGATCCACAGATGGCTGACGCATCTGCTACAGCCTTGCCTCATGAGCACAAGTATACTAGAGGTCACCCGGTCGATCAAATAATTGGCAATCCTTCGATGGTGTGAGGACGCGTCGTCAACACAGTCTTTTCAGTTGCTTCCTGAGCCAAAACGAGCCTACCAAAGTAGCAGACGCACTTCGAGACCCGGATTGGACAATTGCAATGCAAGAGGAAATCAATCAATTCGAACGTCTTCAAGTGTGGACCTTGGTACCCCGTCCACATGGGAAAACAGTGGTCGGAACTAAATGGGTCTTCAAGAATAAGAAAAAATGAAGATGGTGAAGTGATCCGGAACAAAGCAAGGCCAGTAGCTAAGGAATACAATCAACAGGAAGGCATCGACTACGATGAGACTTATGCTCCTGTTGCCCGCATCGAATCTATCCGCCTCCTACTGGCTTATGCGGCTCACAAAGATTTCAAAGTCTATCAGATGGATGTTAAAACCGTTTTTCTCAACGGCGTGTTAAAAGAAGAAGTCTACGTCGCTCAACCGGAAGGTTTCGTTGATCAGAACACCCCGATCACGTCTATCGTTTAGACAAGGCTCTCTATGGACTAAAACAAGCCCCACGTGCTTGGTACGATGTCCTGAGTGATTTCCTCGTGAAATCTGGATTCATACGAGGAACGATAGACACAACCCTCTTCATTAAATGGCATGACAAAGATCTGATGGTCGTCCAAGTATACGTCGACGACATCATCTTCGGATCAACAAATCCTCGGCTCTGCCAGAAGTTTGGAGATCTCATGAAGAGCAAATTCGAAATGAGTCACATGGGAGAAATGCAATTTTTCTTAGGCCTTCAGGTCAGGCAGCTCAATGATGGAATTTTCATCAGTCAAACAAAATACATTAAGGATATTCTAAAGAAGTTTCATCAAGACCAGAGCAAGCCTCTCAGCACTCCTATGTCACCAAGCTGCAAGTTGGATGCCGATCCCTCTGGTAAATCGGTCGACATCACACTGTATCGCAGTATTATTGGATCTCTTCTCTACCTCACCTCGAGCCGGCCGCACATCATGTTTGCCACTTGCTTGTGTGCCCGTTTTCAAGCCGAACCCAAAGAATCCCATATGCTCGCGGTCAAAAGAATTCTTCGCTACCTTAATGATACCTCTACCCTAGGCCTATGGTATCCAAACGGTACGAATTTCAAACTTATCGGCTACACTGACGTTGACTATGCAGGTTGCCGAATAGACAAGAAAAGCACGTCCGGTGGCGCTCAATTTCAAGGCGAAAAGCTGGTCTGCTGGACATCCAAAAAGCAGAACTGTGTGTCCACTTCGACGGCAGAAGCGGAATACGTAGCTGCCGCTAGTTGTTGCTCGCAGATGCTGTGGATGCGGACACAGCTTCGCGACTATGGGTACAATCTAACTAATATACCCATATATAGTGATAGTCAGAGTGCAATTGTCATTACTTGCAATCCTGTTCATCATTCACGCACAAAACACATAGACATTAGATATCATTTTATCAAAGATCACATAGAAAAAGGCACGATAGAGATGTACTTTGTGAACACGGAGTTTCAACTAGCCGACATTTTCACCAAGGCCTTGGATGAGAAACGATTCCAATTCCTTGTCTGAAAATTAGGCATGTTGAATCTTCCGTAATATGTGCATTACCTGATCTTCCTTGCTATCACATGCTCCATTCTATGTGTTTTCAATGCTTATTTGTCCTTATCTTGCTTGATACTAAAAAAAAATTATATATATATATATATATATATAATATAATATAATGGGGTATGACGAAATCCTTTAAGATGCTTTGATCTAAAGTCACCAAGAATTTTACCCCGACATGCGATCGAATTAATTGCTTAAATTTTGTCAGTCTAAGTCGCATTCTTGTGTCTAAAAGGTCAGTTGATTGTTCCACTAGGCACAAAGTCACTCTACATGCGTGAGGATTCAAGCCTTGTTCCTTTTTTTTTTCTTTATTTGGATCTATTTCTCTGAGGACTCAGTTGGCTTCTCTTTATTCTTTGAGCTTGTAGTTCGACGTCGATTAGCATAAGATGACGATTTCTTCTTGAAGTATTGCTTCGTCATCATTTTGGTGACTAAAGCCAACTATTTCCCAAATTCTCTTATTTCAGAAGGAAGTTCTGAATCCGATGGTTCCTCGTCCTCTGAAGAGCTAGGAAGCTTGACATTTTTTTCTTTTCGTGAGCGGGAGCTCCTCTTCTCTGAAACTAGAGCTATAGAGTCTTCGGCCTGTTTGCCCTTTTGCTCTTTTTGTATCTTGCAGATGTTTTCTTCATGTTGTGCATGGATTTCAAAAACAGCATGAATATCCATCTCATCCAAGTCTTTTTTCTGTCGGAGTTGAGTGGATATTTCCATTTGGTGGGCAGCGAGGACAGAAACCGAATATTCATCTCCATATTTGTCTTCTTGATCTCAATTTTCCTCATTTCATTGAGAAGGCTGAGGCCCACTGATAAAGATCATGTAAGCTCTCATCATTCTTAGCTTTGAAGGAATCATACGCCGTGAGTTTGTTAGCCTTATTAGCCCTGACGCCTACTTCGGTTCTTTGCATCATCCGCTCCAGTTCATCCCACATCCCGTTAGCCATTGGGAGGCTATCTATTTGTCAGTAGATATCATTGGGGATGCCCTACATCAATGTGTTCTTGGCTATCAGATCTGCCTTCGCTCTTTGTTTTTCAGCCTCAATGTACTCAGTAGGAGTCTTCAGTCGCCTACTGGGTTCGACCGGAGGATTATTCGAGCTAACACCTTCTTGATTGACCAAAAACTCTTCTGGTCCCTCATAGAGTGATTTAAGTAAATCTTCAGCCTGATCTGTAAGCTCAAAGAAGTTCAAGAACCGAGTTCTCCACACTGTGTATTCGCCTCGTTTGAGAATTGGAGGACGATTGTCGTTTCCAAAACAATAAGCATCCATTTTTTGAGTTAATGAAGGATCTCCGTTGATTGTTTTGATGGTTTGAAATGATGTACTATGCTTCACAAGTAACAAACTAGTTGGTAGCGTTTGATACGGAAGCAATCGAGAAATATTTTTGATTCGATCTTTAAAGTTTAGATCAAATATAATTTCGCCGAAATAGAAGGTAATAGTTATTGTTCCCGTGGGTAACCTGTCAGCGAGAAATTTTTCGAGCGAAATAAATTACTCAAAATCTTTTAATCGAGAAAAATTTATGGATCGTGAATTAATTTCGATCGCAAAGAAACAGTTAGTTTAGTAAGTTTCTCGCTGAGACAAAATAAATCCGTTAACTGAAAAGATTTCTCGAGCGCAAATGATTTTCACTAGGTCAAACTTAAATGTCTGACCAAAAATGTTTTTCGAGAGATAATTTTGCACGCGCAAATTCAAAATAAGTCTCGTCGAAATCAGGCAGAACTAATGAAATCAGGCAGAACTAAAAGCGTTCTACAGTAATCTTAGCCTTACATATGGTCTCACCTTTGTCGTTATCTCCAAAGGCGATGGTCATCTTGTGTTAGGTCCTACAATTAACAACTCTATGATCCTAGGCATGAAATCTAAGTAATTCGACGATAATGATTGACATTTAGAATCGAGCGAAAAACTCAAATGAAGATTGAGAGAGAGAATTTGTGTAGAGTGAGAAAGTTACTATTGTTCTCTCCCTAGAAAGTGAATTGCAAGCCTTTCGCATCAATTTCCAAAACTTTCTCTCTTCAGCACAATTCGTTTACATGTATTTATACCAAACAAACTTGGTATAAATATCAAACTAGTCATAATACAAGGACTACTATAACAAACGCCCCTAATTACAAGGACAGCTAATAACATCAAGCACAATTAAAATATATACTCTACAATCTCCCCCTTTGTGCTTGATTGCGTTTCCACGCTGTTTGTCCACGTCGGGTAATACGATCTGTGCAAGCCCAGCGCATACTCATAGTTTCTAACTGTTTCCCTTAGTTTCAGATGCTCCTCGACATCATCTAGCAATTCCATCAGGAGCGGCTGTTCTCTCACGAACCTGTGGATTCTCAGCATCGTCTCTCGGTTGATTTCTTCCAACCTCTGCTCGATATTCCTCTTGATGACTTTGAGCGTTCCGTCACAAAACTTCTGAATCTCAACCTAGTCTTCTTTTCAATTGGATTGTTGTAGGTGATGCCTATGACTGAGCTGATGTGCACGTGGTTTCTTGGAAGCACTTCGATCTCAGGTTCTTTGTTGAGCAGTTCGGCCATATTGACCTTCTTCATGTTGCTCTCCGGAGCCATCTGCAGGTCATGCGCTGCAAAGTATTTGACTTGCCGCATCATGAACCGGTAGAGCCCTTTGAGGCCTTCCTTTGTGATGAAGCCTTGAGAACCCTTGTAATTCTCCACGTACAGCTGATAGAGATTGTATACCTCGTCAGCAGGGAGGTAGGTCGCTCTCGCTCAGATCCTCTCGGGTTCTGTCTATTCGCTCGATGATATAGTGAGGTGTTGGAAGTCCTCCTTTTGCACAGTAGACGCTGAGGAGTTGGCATATTGGGGATAGCTCCTTGAAGTGACTTTTCAATCGTTCCTTCGGGATCCCCAGCCTTACATTTGGTCCAAGTTGAGTCAGCATCCAGAGGTAGGTCATCCTCTTCTTCTAATCCCAGTGAGTGATCTCTCTCAGCTTAAATTCGTTCGGCTTCTTGGTTATGCCCGGCGACCTCCAAATATTCTCACGGACTTCTTCGAGGAAGGGTATCTCTATTCGGATATTCTCCCACGGCGTGTGCTGATCCGAACGGTCCCTGGCATTTGTTTTGTGGGGGAAACCGCTCGTTGCGTGATTAGTTCTGAAAGCTCTGTGCGATCTTGTTCGTGGTCTACCCCTTCCTGAAGTTCGTCGTCTTCTATCAGCGAGGTCCACCGAAGCTTGTTGCAAAATTTGTCGAACTTCCTTGAGCCGTTGTACTTGATGCTCCTCGGGCATATAATGGGTCGCCCACAGTTCTTCAAATATGAATTTGTCGAGATATTCATGTTGGTTGACGCCTTGTCCTGAAGGGCCTGGTTGTTCTGTAGCTGTTGAGGGAGTAGCTTGGGTTTGTGCCAGAGCTACGAGCATCGCAGCACTTGCTTCTTCTTCCCGAAGCAAGGGGCTTGAGTAGATCGGTGGTGTGGGCGGAGGCGTCCGTAGGTTAAAGGTTGGTTGGTCGATATGGGTTAGAGTGGTGGTGCGGTGCGTGGTGTGGGTGGTTTGTGTTTGGGTTTGGGTTTGGGTTTCCCCTGCTCCAGCGCTTGTTTGCGTTGCGCCCGAGCCTTGTCTTTGGCCACTTATAGATGTCTGTGGCCTCTTCTCCCCCTCATGAGGGTCCTGATTGCCAGGATCGTCATGTCTGCGTCTTGAGTGGGAGCTTTGGCCTCGGCAAGTTTCCGTAGGTGGCTCAGGATGATCCACCAATCGCCTATAAAGAGATTCTTCTTGAAGCGACTGGATGAAAAGGCCGATGAGGCGGGCGAGTAGGATGTCGTGGAGCTCGGTTATGAGTATGGTGTATGGGTTGATGAGGATGGATGAATTGGCTAAATGGTCGGTGGGTGTGGGTTGTGGAGGTGTGGGATTGGGTCGTGACGAGGTGCCTTCAGAGGCATGTGCTTTCCCGGTGTCTCTGCGGGATGCCTCTACGCAGTAAGAACTCTCTCCAATATCTTGTCTTCAAGCGATTGAACAGCATCGGAGAGAACGGCTTGGAATTGCTCATTCGTCACAAACGATGCGGAGGCCTCCTTGGGTGTTCCAGGACGACTGATGTCGCCTGTTATCAACCCTTGAGTAGGGCACCGACTCCTCAGGTTTGCTCACAGTCACTTGAGGTTGTTGAGACTTCCACCCAATCCTCGAGTCGAATCTAGAAGATTCGCCTCTATGGATGTTATGGCAGGCTCGGTTGTGCCTGCGAACCAAACACTGGTTGATTTGGTTGCGGATCAAGATTGAGCGAAGAAGTGCCGGCAACACTCGTAGAAGTGGTCAGCATGATGTCTGGTGCGGTGGTGACGGCCGGGAAGAGGGACTCCAACTGAATGCTAAGTCTCCTGGGAGTCCTTCTTATCAGGCTGATTTCCTCATCAGACTCCGTGTCAGACGGGGTGGCTGTATGAGGAGTAGGGTCACGATCGACGTCCTCTAGTGCCTGCTCCGTCACCCGTGGAAGCGAGCTTTGCCCCATTTCAATCTCGGGCTGTGCTATTGGTTGAAGAACCTCCTCAATGGATTCTTCGAGCACGCCAACATGGACGGGCACTTCCACTTGAAACGCTTCTGTTGGAGCCTCTTGTTCCAACGCAGCAGCCACAACGTCGATCAAAATGGCATCTACATCATGAATCTGTTCGTCCTGAGTTGGAGGCTCCTGCTCTAGCGTCTGAGCGACTTCATCAATCATCATGTCCTCAGGGATGGGCTGTTGTTGTTGTTGTTGGGGAGGGCTCACTTGGAAATCTGCCGGGGGCCCTCTGATCATTTGTTCGGTGAGATTATGTTCCCGACAGAATCTTTGATATTCAGCTCCCGCGGGGTCGGCGAGCCGAAGAAGGTTGAGCGGAATCGGCATCGACGGTTGGTCCAAGTCCGTGAGCCGTGGATTGTGGAAGAATTTGAGCCGGGGTGGTTGATAGTCTCCTCCCGGGGGCAGGTGAGGATTGTTCTGTGCGTGTAACTCCATGAATTCCCTGATGATCACATTAAACCATCGAGCATAGGGCACATTCTTTGATCGCCGATTCTCCTTTAGCCGTATCTGGTCTGCAAGATCATTCCAGATCAGCTGCGTGAAATCGTAATTTCTGGAGAATGCGAGTCCATGAAAGATTCGCAGTATGTTGCCATTGCCCTTGTCGAAGCCAGCATGCTTGGGTGATAGACACTTTTTCACAATCCCGAACAGTGTCTTCCAGGGATGAGGGATACCGCTGCTCTGGACCTGAGCTAGCTTGGTGAGCTGCGGTTGATATCCCATCTGCATGAAGTCATGCACCATTTCTGCGTCTGATGGGAGCGGGTCGTAGTTTTTGCTATATGGCAAGTCCAGAATCATCCCGAACTGGTTCTTGTCCATATGTATGTGCCGCGTCCCAATTATTGTTGAGAAGGAGAATTCCCCATTTGCCACTACTCCTTGTATGCATCCCCAGAATTGCTGGAGATAGACCATTGGCACCGAAGTTGTGACCGTCAATGCATGCCAGATGGGGTGCCCTTGCAGGATAGATACAATGATCTCGTCCGAACACCAAAAGGTGCTCAGATCGAGCTGGAAGTTCGTATCCTGAACCTTCAGATAAAGGTTGTGCTCGTAGATGCGATTATAACGAGGGTAACGGTTCATCTGAAAAACAAGAGATATAATAGTTCATTAGTTCATAAATTTGATTGTAGTCGAAAATTGATTTAATTTCATCAAACTATAATATTGTATCAAGTCATGACATGTTTGATGAGTTTTGAATTGAAATCGTGTAGCATGCATATAGGATCCTTGAGTTTAAAAAAAAAAGGTAATGGCATGATTGTAATTTCCAATTAAACATGTAATGCGTGAAAAGAATTCGAAATTTCTAAGTATTTGATCGAGAGAAATGTTACTGTTCATGCCGAGAAATTTTTCGCTCGACAAATTTGGTTTTGAAATAGATTTCCTATGCATTGATTTCAATTGAAATAACCCCTTTTAATTTTGCGAGCGAGAACATTTTATTCGCTAATGTTCGCTACAGGGTAAAAGACTTAGAAAAAAAATCTTCTAAGTGTTGAAGTTGAAATCTTGAGACTGTAGCCGATCAATTTTACGATCGAGAAAAATTCCGCGTAAATTTACGATCGAGAAATTATTCCTCAGGTAAATTTACTATCGAGAAATTTTCCTCGATTGAATAAAATTTCTCGATTTGAAATTTGTCGAGCGGTACGTGATTTTCGATCGTAAGGAAATTTTTCGCTGCGTTATTTTTCTATCGAGAAATTAGTCAACGAAAAAATAAGTCAATCGTCGAGAAATCGATCAATTAAATCCTAGGCGGCGAATTTTACGATCTAAAAATTATGCGTTGAAAAATTAAATTTTTCGCTGCTAAATCTTTGCGACCTAAATGAAATTATGTGTTTTACACTCGATCTAATTTGCATCTAAATGGTCTATTCAATGCTTAAGTTTTTCGCTCAAAAAAAATCCTAATTAGATTTCTCGATGGTAATTAATTTTCGGCCAATATCTTCTATCTTAGCGACTAAATCAGAATTTTATCGATCGAAAAACTAATTCGATACAATCAGTATCTCAATTAAATCGGAATTTAATTAAGACTGTTTGCGATCGATAAAGTTCTTCGCTAGCTTCAAACATTCAAATGCCCAGTTTCATCTGAACTCAAATTAGAGTCGAAGATGCAGATTTTCCAAAGATTCATACTACCAGATTCATAAAGAACATCGAAACTATCTTAAGTGCAGGCATTAATCTCAGATAAAACTCATAATCAAGCCTAAATAACTGTAATATAGTATACGGTTTTCCAAGTTTTGAAGAACAGTCGAGAATCTAATCTTAAACATGCTAAAAACTTCAAAATGCAGATGCTAATGGAGTTAAATCGCACGCAAGTGGCAAATGGATCTCATTTCTACCTTAAACAGACAATTTCGTGTTGAAAATCGAAAGATTTTTGAGAAATTTGAACTGTCTGTGAAAGTTTTTCGCGAGAGAAATTTTTGCGATTTAGGGTTGCGTGAGATAAAGTTTTTCGACTGACAAAAAGTGAACTTTTATTAACTCGCTGTAAGTCAATGTTGGGTTTGCGATTGGACGTTTTGCGATTAAATGGATCAGGCCCATTACTATTTGCGCTCGAGAAATATTGATTCGAAATTTCTCTTCAATTCAATTTCTCGATCGCAAATTATCGGGGCCAATCAAAATCGTTCTCAGCAGTGTTTACGATCAAGAAACATATGATTGCCAATTAATTCTTATATCCAGTTTCTCGATAGTAAGTACTTCTCAACTTTTGAGATTGACCCCTATTTCAAATAAAATCACACTGTAAAGCTCCCCCTCAGAATTAAAATAAATGCAATTAACTCCCTGGATTTTCTGTGTAGTAACGTCTAGCTCCCCTGGCAGAAAAAAAATATGTACCACAAAAAAAAACGTTAGAAACAATGGAGTTAATCAACAAGTATTTTTGGCATGTTTTCCTTTGAATATTTGGTCTTGTGACAATAGCTCCATGTCTTGTAGGGTCGACGTCTCACTCCTTTATTTTGTTAGAAGAAATCTGAAATACTTAGAGAAAAACGTCAAAAATATTTGGAGCTAATGCACGATTTTTATATTTACTCCCCCTC
The DNA here is from genome assembly GCA_027422505.1 of Craterostigma plantagineum. Classification (NCBI taxonomy): domain Eukaryota; kingdom Viridiplantae; phylum Streptophyta; class Magnoliopsida; order Lamiales; family Linderniaceae; genus Craterostigma; species Craterostigma plantagineum. The sequence continues at coordinate 11,390,424 of JAPQWV010000029.1, forward strand.
AAATAATGCGCAAGAACTGACTTAACAAACATATGAAATCAATTCAAGTAACAAGCAATAATTACGCAATTTATTTAGTAAGCTCATATACATGGTCCCCAAAAAACATGTATTGAAGATATTGCGTGAGGGTAAGAGCAATGAAAAATTTATCGCATTTTAAACAATTTAGTACCAATGCAATCTAACATTGCATTTAGAATGTGCGAAAACAAAATAAATTCGCATTTATTCAATTCAACGCATATGAAACATAATATTTCATGTCAGAATGTGCAAAATTTTTCCTTTCAATTTTTGTTTTGACATTCTAAAAAAAATTTATTTTTCTGTATATATGTATATATAAAAAAGATTTATTTTATTATACTATTATTATAGTATGGGGTCAGATTATTTTGCTTCGATCAATCGTCACACCTCAAATATTACGAGACATTTGAAAGAAGAAAATGCCGTCAAGTCATGTCGTCAAACTATAGTCCTAAGTTCATAGACTGGTCCATTCAACATCTCTCACTAGGTTCGCTCTTGCACTCAATTATTTCTAACTTGGGATTTTTATATTTATATCACTCAAGTCAACACAAGCAATTTTAAGTCAATTTAGCTGTGATCGATGCCTTTTTTAATCATTTCACCTAAGCGAGAGACCGTCGATTGGAATTAAAGGGGTGTAAGGGTTTTAGTTTGGCTAGGACTTAGAAGGGAAGGAATTTAGAGGAAAGTGAGCTTATCTCTTCGTCATCTTCCATTTCTACGTCCGTCTTTTTTTTTTCGGCGTTTTTCTTCTTTTCGATCTTTTCTCCCTCTTTTTCTTTTAAGAAATATCCCTTTTTATTATATGCTCAAGCTGAAGCTCCGCTTCTCCACGAGGCTATAGGAGATTATCGTAGGCGAAGTTCTCCTTGTTGGTTCTCGGGCCGATACCGTGGTCCTCTTCTCTTAATCCCTAGAGAGGTTTCAGAGATTATCTTTCGGAAAAGTTCACAGTTATGAAATTCGTACCCAAGGTTGCGCTCCTCTCTTGTTTCCCCATATAAGACCGGATTACCGTTGGAGAAGTTCACTTCGTGGTGCTCCTCTTTCCAGCCGTTCTGACGAGCGTACGAGACTATCGTTGGAGAAGTTAACAGCAGGAAAGCAGGTTCCTTTGGTCTGATTTGTGCGCGTTGAGCAATGCCTCCTTTTGTCATCATCCTCCTTATTTTCTCCACCTCATTTTATTGTTTGAACAACCATCCGAAGAGTATAGAATACGGTTGAAGGCTGGGAATGGGATTCAAATGAAGAAAAGGACGTCGGAGAAGGCTCAAAGTGGATGACTAAGGGCTAATAATAGGGAAATATTTTATAGGGCCGAGTGAGGAATAACCTAAGCGCCCTTATGATTTTCCTATCGATCTACAACAAGGTGAGTATGAAGCCAAGTATCACTAGGTAAGACAAGTAATTGATGTGTGACTCACTCGAGAAATAGATCCAAAGAAAGAAAAAGGAACAAGGCTTGAATCCTGACATATGTAAAGTGGCTTTGTGTCTAGTGGAGCAACCTAATGACCTTTAGACACAAGAATGCGACTTAGACTGACAAAATTAAGCAATTAAATAGACTCATGGCAGGGTAAAATTCTAAGTGACTTTAGATCAAAGCATCCTAAAGGATTTCGTCATCCCCCCTATATTATAGGTACTTTTTTTATCACGCAAGATAAAGACAAATAAGCATGGAAAACACATAGAATAGAGCATGTGATAGCACAGAAGATCAGGTAATGCACATATTACTGAAGATTCAACATGCCTAATTTTCCGACAAGGAATTGGAATCGTTTCTCATCCAAGGCCTTTGTGAAAATGTCGGCTAGTTGAAACTCCGTGTTCACAAAGTACATCTCCATCGTGCCTTTTTCTACGATGTCTATGTGTTTTGTGCGTGAATGATGAACATGATTGCAAGTAATGGCAATTGCACTCTGACTATCACTCCGTATTCACAAAATACATATCTATGGTGCCTTTTTCTACGTGATCTTTGAGAAAGTGATATCTAATGTCTATGTGTTTTGTGCACGAGTGATGAAAATGATTGCAAGTAATAGCGATGGCACTTTGACTATCACTATATATGGGGATATTATTTAAATTGTAACCATAGTCGCGAAGCTGAGTCCTCATCCACAGTATATGGGAGCAACAACTGGCGGCAGCCACGTATTCCGCTTCGGCCGTCGAAGTTGACACACAGTTCTGCTTTTTGGATGACCAGCAGACCAGCTTTTCGCCTACAAATTGAGTGCCACCGGACGTGCTTTTCCTGTCCATTCGGCAACCTGCATAATCAGTGTCATTATAGCCGATTAGTTTGAAGTTCGTACCTTTTGGATTCCATAGTCCAAGGGTAGAAGTGCCCTTAAGGTAAACGCAGAATCCTTTTAACCGCGAGCATATGGGATTCTTTGGGATCGGCCTGAAAACGCGCACATAAGCAGGTGGAAAACATGATATCCGGTCGGCTCGAAGCGAGGTAGAGAAGAGATCCAATGATGCTGCGGTATAGTGTGATGTCGACCGACTTGCCAGAGGAATCGGCATCCAACTTGCAGCTTGGTGACATAGGAGTGCTGAGAGGCTTGCTCTGGTCTTGATGTAATTTCTTCAGAATATCCTTGATGTATTTTGTTTGACTGATGAAAATCCCATCTTCGAGTTGCCTGACTTGTAGTCCTAAGAAGAACTGCATCTCTCCCATGTGACTCATCTCGAACTTGCTTTTCATTAGATCTCCGAACTTCGTGCAAAGCCGTGGATTAGTTGATCCGAAGATGATGTCGTAGATGTATACTTGAACTGTTAGGTCCTCTGATTAACAACTCTAAGATCCTCGGCAGGAATTCAAAGTAATTCGACAGTTATGATGATCCATTAAGTTCGATCGAAAAACTCAAGTTAAGAATCGAGAGAGAGAATTCAAGTAGAGTGAGAAAGTTACTATTGTTTCTCTCTCTAGAAATCGAATTGCAAGCCTTTCGGATCAATTCTCTAAACTTTCTCCATTCAGCACAATTGGTTTACATTTATTTATACCAAACGAACTTGGTATAAATATCAAACTAGTCCTAATCTAAGGACTACTATACAAAACGCCCCAAATTACAAGCACAATTCAAATGTATACTCTACAATCTCCGCCTTTGTGCTTGATTGCGTCTCCACGCTGTTTGTCCTCGTCGGGCGTAGTACGATCTGCGCAAGCCCAGCGCATGCTCGTAGTCTCTAACGGTCTCCCTGAGCTTCAGGCGCTCCTCGATGTCTTCTAGTAATTCCATCAGGAGCGGCTGTTCTCTCACGAACCGGTGGATCCTCAGCATCGTGTCACTGTTGATCTCTTCCAACCTCTGCTCGATATTTCTCCTGACGATCATGACGTTTCCTTGGCAGAAATTATGAATTTCTGTCTTCAGCATCATCCTATTCTTCTTGGCAATTGGGTTGTTGCAGGTGATGCCCATGACAGAGCTGATATGCATGTGATTGCTTGGAAGCATTTCGATCTCAGGTCATTTGAAGAGTGGTTCGGCCATGTTGACCTTCTTCGTGTTGCTCTCCAGTGCCATCTGAAGGTCGTGAGTGGCGAAGTACTTGACTTGTCGCATCATGAACCGGTAGAGCCCTTCGATGCCTTCTTTCTTGATGAACCTGAGGACCTTTGTACTTCTCCACCTACAGCTGATAGAGGTGGTACACCTCGTTGGCAGGGAGGTACGGTAGGTCGCTCTCGCTCAGTTCCTCTCGGGTCCTGTCCACTCGTTCGATAACGTAGTGAGGTGTTGGAAGTCCTCCTTTTGCACAGTAGACACTAAGGAGTTGGCAAATTGGGAAGAGTTCCCTGAGGTGACTCTTCAGTCGTTCCTTCGGGATCCCCAGCCTCACGTCCGGTCCTAGTTGGGTCAGCATCCACAGATAAGTCATTCTCTTCTGCTGATCCCAGTGAGAGATCCCTCTCAGCTCGAACTCATCCGGCTTCCTGATCCGATCCGGTGACCTCCAAATGTTTTCCCTGACTTCTTCAAGGAAGGGTATCTCTATGTGGATGTTCTCCCACGGCGTGTCGATCCAAACGGTCTCTAGCATCTGTCTTGTAGGGGAAGCCGCTCGTTGTGCGATCAACTCCGGTAGCCTTGGGATATCTCTTTGGTAGTCTATACCTTCCTGAAGTTCGTCGTCTTCTATGATCACGAGGTCCACGAATGCTTGTTGTAAGAAGTGGCGGACTTCCTGAAGCCGTTGTCTCTGATGCTCCTCGGGCATGGAATGGGTCATCCACTGGCCTTCGAAGATATACTTGTCTAGGACCTCATGTGGATTGACGCCATGTCTAGAGGGTCCCGGTTGGTGGAGCGACAGAGGGAGTAGCTTGGGTAGCTGCCAGAGCTACAAGCATCGCAGCACTTGCTTCTTCTTTTGGAAGCAAGGGGCTTGAGTAGATCGGTGGCGTGTGCGGAGGCGTCCTGAGGTGAAAGGTTGGTGGGTTGATGTGGGCGGTGCGGTGCGTGGTGTGGGTGTGGGTTTGGGTGGTTTGGGTAGTTTGGGTTTCACCAGCTCCAGCGCTCGTCTGCGTAGCACCCGAGCCTTGTCCTTGGCCAGTCGTAGATGTACTTGGCCTCTTCTCCCCCTCATGATGGTCCTGATCGTCTGGATCGTTATGTCTGCAACTGAATGGACAGGCCGATCAAGCAGGCGAATAATATGCCGTGGAGCACGGTTATTGGTATGGTGTATGGGTTGATGAGGATGGAGGAAGTGGCTAAAGGTTCGGTGGGTGTGGGTTGTGGAGGTGTGGGATTGGTTTGTGACGAAGGGCCTTCAGAGACAGGTGCTTTCCCGGTATCTCTTCGGGATGTCTCGATTGCTTGAAGTACTCTCTCCGTGATTTTGTCTTCCATAGACCGTACAGTGGCAGAGAGAGCGGCTTGGAACTCCTCGTTCATCACAAAGGTTGCGGACGCCTCCTTTGATCGACCAGGACGACTGATGTCGCCTGTTGTCAACCCTTGAGTAGACACCGACTTGTCAGGTTGGCTCACAGGCACTTGAGGTTGTGACTGTATGAGACTTCCACCCAATTTTAGTCGAATCCAGAAGATTCGTCTCTATGGATGTTAAGGCAGGCTCAGGTTGCGCCTGCGAACCAGACACCACGTGAGTTGGTTGCGGCTCAAGATTGAGCGAAGAAGTGCCAGCAACACTTGTCGATGTGGTCAGCGTAGTATCTGGTGCGGTAGTGACGGCGGGGAAGAGGGACTCCAGCTGAATGCTTAGTCTTCTGGGAGTCCTCTTTATCAGGCTTATTTCCTCGTCAGACTCCGTGTCAGACGGGGTGGCCGTGTGAGGAGTGATGTCACGATTGACGTCCTCCAGTGCCTGATCCGTCACCGGTGGAAGAGAGCTTTGCCCCCATTTCTGTCTCGGGCTGTGCTTCTTGTTGAAGAACCTCCTCAAAAGTTTCTTCGAGCACGCCAACATGTACGGGCACTTCCACTTGTAATTCATGTGCAGGAGCCTCGAGCGCCATCTCTGTAGCCACGACGTCTATCAAGGTACCAAGGGAGACTCCTGTTGAAGCTCCTGAGCGACAACATCTATCATCGCGTCGTCAGGGCTTGTCTGGTGTTCCGGTTGGGGAGGGCTCATATGGTAATCTGCCGGGGGTCCCCTAATCATTTCTTCCGTTAAGTTGTGTTCCCAGCAGAATCTCTGATACTCAGCTCCCGCGGGGTCGGCGAGCCTGAGTAGGTTGAACGGAATCGGCATCGACGGTTGGTCCAGGTCCGTGTGCCGTGGATCGTGGAAAAATTTTAGCCTTGGCGGCTGATAGTTTCCACCAGGAGGCAGCTGGGGGTTTTTCTGGTGCAGCGCCATGATCACTATGATAATGACGGTGAACCACCGAGCATAAGGCACGTTCTTTGATCGCTGGTTCTCCTTCTGCCCAATCTGGTCCGCGAGGTCGTTCCAGATCAGCTGAGTGTAGTCATAATTTCTTGAGAAGGCGATGCCGTGGAAGATCCTCAAAATATTGCTGTTGCCCTTATGGAATCCTGCGTGCTTGGGCGACAGACACTTATTCACTATTCCGAATAGTGTCTTCCACGGGTGTGGGATTCCGCTGCTCTGGACCTGAGCTAGTGACCGGCGGTTGGTATCCCATGTGCAAGAAGTCCTGAATCATCTCAGCATCCGATGGGAGCGGGTCGTAATTATTGCTGTGGGGCAAGTCCAGTACCATGCCGAACTGGTTCTTGTTCATGCTGATATGCCGCGTCCCTATCCTTGTTGCGAATCTGAAGGCTCCATTGTTCACTTCTCCTTGTATGCAGCCCCAGAACTGCTGGAGATAGACCATCGGCACTGATGCGGTGACCGTTAACGCATGCCAGATGGGGTGGCCTTGTAGGATTGATACGATGATCTCGTCTGGACACCTAAACGTTCTCAGATCGAGCTGGAAGTTCGTATCTTTAACCTTTAGATAAAGGTTGTGATCGTAGATGTGGTTATATTTCGGGTAGCGATCCATCTGAAAAATAAAATATATAAAAGTTTATTAGGTCAATATTTTCAGGCGAAATATGAATAAATTTCATCAAACTACAGTAATATTGCAAGTAATAGCATCTTCGATGAATTTTGAATTGAAATCGTATCAAAAGCATAGTGTATGCTCAATTTTGAAAATTCGTAATGGCATGAATGTAATTTCGAATGAAATATATATCGCGTGAAAAATAGTTTGAAATTTCGCTAAGTGTTTAATCAAAAAATATGTCACTGTTCATGCCGAGAATTTTTTGGTCGATAAAATTGATTTTCAATTTTATTTCCTATACATTGATTTCAATTGAAAGAATTCCGTCTAATTTTGCGATCGAAGAATTTTATCCGCTATTGTTAGCTACAGTGTAAAAGACTTAGAGAAAAATTTTCTAAGTGTTGAAGTTGAAAGCGAGACTGTAGGCGATCAATTTTATGATCGAGAAAAATTCCGTGTGAATTTACGATCGAGATATTATTTCTCAGGTAAATTTACTATCGTAAAATTTTCTTCGATTAAATTTTCGATATGAAAAATTGTCGAGCGGTAGATAGTTTTCGAATTTTAAGTAAAATTTTTGCTGCTGTACTTATTTATCGAGAAATTGGTCAACGACGAAACTAAGTCAATCGTCGAGAAATTTTTCGATCAATTTAATCTAAGCGGCGAATTTTACGATCGAAAAATTAAGCATTGAAAAATTAATTTTTCGCTGCTAAATTTTTGCGACCAAAATAAAATGAAATCGAAATTTTAATTTCGCGATAGTAAGTTTAACGCTCAATTTGAATTTGCATCTAAATTATCTATTCAGTGCATAAGTTTTTCGCTAGCAGAAAATTATAATTGGATTTTTCGATGGTAAGTTTAACGGTTAAAATATTTTATCGTGATGACTAAATCAAAATTTGCGATCGAAAACTAAATCGACACAAATAGTATCTCAATTGAATTGGAATTCAATTAAGATTATTTGCGATCGGCAAAGTTCTTCGACAGCTTCAAAACTTTAAAACCCAGTTTCATCGAAACTCATTTTAACGTCACAGATGCAGATTTTTCCGAAGATTTACACTATCTGTTTCATCAAAGACATCAAATCTATCTAAAATTCAGGAATTTAACTCAGAAAATCCAAGAAGCATGCCAAAATTTAGTGAAACAGTATGCGTTTAACTATTTTTTGAAGAACAGTCGAAAAATCTTAACTAAACATGCGAAAAACTACAGAATGGAAATGCAAATCAAGTTAGAACATTCGCAATCGTTAACCGAATCGAATTTCTACCTTAATAAGACGATTTGAAGTGAAAAATCGAAAGATTTTGAAGGTTTTTGAATCGTCTGAGAAAGTTTTGCGAGAGAGTTTTTCTTTATTAGGTTTGGCGTGAGAAAAAGTTTTTCGACTGACAAAAGTTAAACTTTTATTAACTAGCATTAATTCGTTGTAGGGCTTGTGATTTGACATTTTGCAATTTAATGGATCAGCCCCATTACTATTTGCACACGAAAAATTCAATTTTTTCGATCGCAAATTATCGCGGTTAATCAAAATCGATCCCGACACTGTTTACGATCGAGAACTTTAGATTGCGAATTAATTCTGATATCCAGTTTCTCGATAGTAAGTTCTTCCAAAGAATTTCAGGTTGACCCCTATTTCAAAATAAAAACCCATTGCAAGGCTCCCCCATAGTGATTAAGATAAATGCAATTAACTCCCTGTATTTTCTGTGTAGTAACGTTTAGCTCCCTTGCAGAAATTTAAAAATCTGTACCACTTAGAGATAAACGTTAGTAATAATGGAGTTAATCAACAATTATTTTCGGCAATTTATCTTTGAAATATTTGGTCTTGTGTCTAGCTCCTCTCTTTGTAGTGTCGACGTCTCACTCCTTAATTTGAAAGATCTGAAATACTTAGAGAAAAACGTAAAAAATATTTGGAGCTAATACACAATTCTTATACTTACTCCCCCTCAAATAATGCGCAAGAATTGACTAAACATGCAAGCATATGAAATCAACTCAAGTAACGAGCATATAATACGCAATTTAGTTAGTAAGCACATATACATGGTCCACAAAAGCATGTATTGAAGATATTGCGTGAGGGTATGAGTAGTGAAAAATTTATCGCATTTAAAACAATTCAACACCAATGCAATCTAAAATTACATTTAGAATGTACGAAGAAATTTTTTTAATGTATATTACTATTATTATAGTATGTGGTCAGATTATTTTGTTTCGATCAATCGTCACACCTAAAGTTTTACGAGGCATTTGAAAGAAAAAATGCAGTCAAGTCATGTCGATAAACTATGGTCCTAAGTTCATAGACTGGTCCATTTCGACAACTCTCACTAGGTTCACTCTTGCTCACAATAATTTCTAACTTGGGATTTTTATATGAATATCACTCAAGTCAACACAAGCAATTTTAAGTCAATTTACCTGTGATCGAGGCAATTTTTAATCCATTCACCTAATCGAGAGGTCGTCGATTTGGAATCAAAAGGAGTCTAAGGGTTTTAATTTGGTTAGGACTTAGAAGGGAAGGAATTTAGATGAAAGTGAGCTTATCTCTTCGTCATCTTCCATTTCTACGTCTGTCCCCTTAATTTTTTCGGCGTCTTTCTGCTTTTCAATCATTTCTCCCTCCTTTTCTTTTAAGAACTATCCCTTTTTATGCTATGCTCAAGCTGAAGCTCCGTTTCTCCACGAGGCTATAGGAGATTATCGTCGGCGAAGTTCTTCTTGTTGGTTCTCGGGCAGATACTGCGCTCCTCTTCTCTTAATTCCTAGAAAGGTTTCAGAGATTATCTATTTGGAAAAGTTCACGGTTATGAGTTCGTACCCGAGGCTGCGCTCCTCTTCTCGTTTCCCGATATAAGACCGGATTATCGTTGGAGAAGTTCACTTCGTGGTGGTCCTCTTCCAGCCGTTCTGTTGAGCGTACGAGATTATCGTTGGAGAAGTTCACAGCATGAACCATGCCACTTTCTACAAGGTAGTCGGAAGGCCGGTTCCTTTGGTCTGATTTTTGCGCGTTGAGCAATGCCTACTTTTGTCATCATCCCCTTTTTATTTCTTTTGTTTTCTCCCCCTCTTTTTCTCATTTGAACAACCATTCGAAGAATATAGGAGTCGGTTGAAGGCTTGGAATGGGTTTCAAAGAAAGAAAAGACATCGGAGAAGGCTCAAAGTGGATGACTAAGGACTAATGTGAGGGAAAACTATGTAAGGCCGAATGAGGAATATCCTAAGCTCCCTTATCATTTTCCTAAAGATCTAACGCAAGGTGAGTATGAACGAATCACTAGGTAAGACAAGTAATTGATGTGTGACTCACTCGAGAAGTTGATCCAAAGAAAAGAAAAATGAACAAGGTTTGAATCCTCACGCATGTAAAGTGACTTTGTGTCTAGTGGAACAATCAAATGACCTTTTAGACACAAGAATGCGACTTAGACTGACAATATTAAGCAATTAAATCGATCGCATGTCAGGGTAAAATTCTAAGTGACGTTAGATCAAAGCATCCTAAAGGATTTCGTCATACCCCTTTATATTATTATATATTAATTTTTGTTATTTTTTATTAATATTGGTTATCACGCAAGATAAAGACAAATAAGCATGGAAAACACATAGAATAGAGCATGCGATAGCACAGAAGATCAGGTAATGCACATATTATGTAAGATTCAACATGCCTAATTTTCCGACAAGGAATTGGAATCGTTTCTCATCCAAAGCCTTGGTGAAAATGTCGGCTAGTTGAAACTCCGTGTTCACAAAGTACATCTCTATCGTGCCTTTTTCTACGTGATCTTTGATAAAATGATATCTAATGTCTATGTGTTTTGTGCGTGAATAATGAACAGGATTGCAAGTAATGGCGATTGCACTTTGACTATCACTATATATGGGTATATTATTTAGATTGTACCCATAGTGGCGAAGCTGTGTCCGTATCCACAGCATCTGTGAGCAACAACTGGCGGCATTCTGCTTTGGCCGTCGAAGTCGAGACACAGTTCTGCTTTTTGGATGACCAACAGACCAGCTTTTCGCCTAGAAATTGAGCGCCACCGGATGTGCTTTTCCTGTCCATTCGGCAACCTGCATAATCAGCATCACTGTAGCCAATAAGTTTGAAATTCGTACCGTTTGGATACCATAGTCCAAGGGTAGAAGTGCCCTTAAGGTAACGTAGAATTCTTTTGACCGCGAGCATATGGGATTCTTTGGGATCGGCTTGAAAACGGGCACACAAGCAGGTGGCAAACATGATATCCGGCCGGCTCGAAGTGAGGTGGAGAAGAGATCCAATAATGCTGCGATACAGTGTGATGTCGACCGATTTACCAGAGGGACCGGCATCCAACTTGCAGCTTGGTGACATAGGATTGCTGAGAGGCTTGCTCTGGTCTTGATGGAACTTCTTCAGAATATCCTTGATGTATTCGTCTGACTGATGAAAATTCCATCATTGAGCTGCCTGACTTGAAGGCCTAAGAAAAATTGCATCTCTCCCATGTGACTCATCTCGAATGTGCTCTTCATGAGATCTCCAAACTTCTTGCAGAGCCGAGGATTGTGTCATTTAATGAAGAGGGTTGTGTCTATCGTTCCTCGTATGAATCCAGACTTTAAGAGGAAATAACTCAGGACATCGTACCAAGCACGTGGGGCTTGTTTTAGTCCATAGAGAGCTTTGTCCAAGCGATAGACGTGATCGGGATGTTCTTGATCAACGAAACCTTCCGGCTGAGCGACGTAGACTTCTTCTTTTAACACGCCGTTGAGAAAGGCAGTCTTAACATCCATCTGATAGACTTTGAAGTCTTTGTGAGCCGCATAAGCCAGCAGAAGGCGGATAGCTTCGATTCGGGCAACATGAGCATATGTCTCGTCGTAGTCGATGCCTTCCTGTTGATTGTATCCCTTCGCAACTAGCCTTGCTTTGTTCCGGATCACTTCACCATCTTCATTTTTCTTGTTCTTGAAAACCCATTTAGTTCCGACCACTGTTTTCCCATGTGGACGGGGTACCAAGGTCCACACTTTAAGACGTTCGAATTGATTGATTTCCTCTTGCATTGCAATTGTCCAATCCGGATCTCGAAGTGCGTCTGCTACCTTGGTAGGCTCGTTTTGGCTCAGGAAGCAACTGAAAAGACTGTGTTGACGACGTGTCCTCACACCATCCGAAGGATCTCCAATTATGTGATCAACCGGATGACCTCTAGTCCACTTGCGCTCATGAGGCAAAGCTGAAGTTGATGCATCAGGCATCTGTGGGTCTAGATTTCCTATATTATCTGATTGATCAATTGTCTGAGGAAGTTCCATTCTGCATCTTGGATCGATCGTCTCCGATGATACTTCCTCGAGTACCGCTGTTGGTTCTACGTTGTTCTGTGGCGATTCTGAATCGGGTGGGGTAGAGGCATGAGATGAACTTGATACGTCGGTCTCGTTGGGTGGAGAATCCACTGTAGGTGTAGTAGTGTATGACGGATATACCGGTTCGAAGAGAGAATCCAAGTCGTCTAATGCAAGTCTCGTTGCTTCTTCTGACATTGATTTCGATGTTATTGCCATCTTCTGTTGGTTTTGTGCCAACACACCAGTGATTACGGGTTCTGAAATGTTGTCTTCAGAAACCAACGCTTTGAGCACGGATCCTGAACTGAGTTGAGCAGGAACCATCAGGTTGGGCACGGGTTCTGGACTGAGTTGACCAGAAGCCATATCTGCCACTTCGTGGAAAGTGACATTATAGCTTTCCTTAATAGTTCGGTTGGACTTGATGTATACTCAGTACGCTTTTGATGTTGAAGAATACCCCACAAAAGTTGCTCCAAATGCTTTAGGGTCGAACTTTGCACGTTGTTGTCTGTCGTTCGCCACAAAGCACTTGCACCCGAAGACTTTAAGGAAAGGGATGCTGGGCACTCTATTTTTCAAAATCTCGTATGGAGTCTTGTTGAACCATTTGTGAACCACCGTACTGTTTTGAGTAAAACAGGCGGTATTGACTGCTTCAGCCCGTAGAAAGTGTGGAAGTCCCGAATGGATCAGCAGTGTACGAGCTGCTTCCACTAGTGTTCGATTTTTCCTTTCAACGACCCCATTTTGTTGAGGTGTTTTGACGGCTGAAAATTGTTGACTTATTCCAAGCTTCTGATAAAACTTACTGAGGTGGTTGTTCTTGAACTCATCTTTGGTTCGGAGGAACTTTGTCCACGTGTAGCGAGAATAGTCATCAACGATCACTAGCGCATACTTTCTTCCATTGATACTCTGAGTGCATCGGACCACAGAGATCCATGTGTATTAGTTCCAATGGTCGAGAAGTAGACGCAATTTGGTTGACGTGATGAGATACTCGCTTCATTTTTCCTAAGTGACATGCCAAACAATGATGCTCCCTTTGTAGTAGTATAGTTGGAAGATCGTGAACCAACTTTTTCGTAGAAAGACGATGTAGAGCTTTCATGTTTGGATGAGACAGTGGTTGATGCCATAGGCTGTTCCTCTGTAAATCAATCTGAGAGATGAGGCATACAGCTGTCGAGGGCCGCACGGACGTCAGGTTGATCGTGTAAAGATTGGATCTCCGAAGTCCTTGAAGGAGTTCTGTGTCCTGACTATCCGAAATTCTGCACCGGTCAGCATGGATGACCACCTGGAATCCTTTGTCACAGAACTGGCCTATGCTGAACAAGTTATGGCAGAGGCCTTCGACGTATGAGACATCTTTTATGGTCAGATTCCTTAGAATGATATCCCCAAGTCTTAGAATTGGGGCTGAATCGTTGTTCCCAAATCTGACTTTGCCGTTTGGTCGGTCTTTCTAGTTGCTCAGCAGCTCTTATTTACCAGTCATGTGTGGGAGCAACCAGAGTCGAGGTACCACACATGATGGATCTGCAAAAACAATTTAGAGAGCTTTAGGTACTCACTTAAGCATGGGTCCTCTCAGATTAGCATATTTATTTTGGGTTCAGATATGACTCCTAAATCTATTTTTGGAGGAGTCTTAATAACCCATTGCACTTTTGGAGAAGTGGGTTTGCGTTTTGCCTCTATAGGAGACTTGGCCCTTTCGGCTTTTGTCGTCCTAGGCGGAGATTTAGGAACCCATTTGCGTTGTACCTTGCAGGGAAGGTTAATTTCAGCACGTACAAATGCTTTAGAAGGTTTGACTGAGGAAAAGATCTTTTCTTGTGATAGTCTCCTAAGGTGCTTGGGGGATTTAATTTCTACGGGATACCTTAGGTGAGTACAGTCATGTACGGTGCCATAAGCTCTCTTTATGGCTGGATCTTGTTTCCTACGAGTTTTCCTTGTGGCATTTGTTTCAGAATGATTAGGAGTAACTTTCGAGATTTTTGCCTCTAAAGGTGATAGGCTGAAGTGAACACGTAGAAGCAATTATTTTGAACATAGAAATGGCTCTTTTATTACTACGAGTGTCTTTTATTTTAACAGAATGAATAACATGCTCAGAAACATTCAAATCTACTAGCTCCTTCTTTATCTTATAACTAGACACTCTCGCCTTCGTAGTCAGTGCTGGCCCTACGCTCCCTGTGGACGTAGGTGAAGTAGAATTAGTCGTAGCACTTTTAATAGAATTACTAATGCTCTTTTGATCTTTCGAAGGCGATATTTCTATTTTCACGCTTTTTGTGATAGCGTGTGAGGTAGTTTGGGAGGACGAGGAAGCCTTGAGATTTTCCATTTCCTTAAAGAATTTTTTCTTTTCAGCTTCGAATCTCTCGTTCTTTTTCTAGTTTTTCCCATGACTCCACTATCTGTTTTATGTTAGGGGGTTTGTAGAGAGAATTTTGATAATTAACCTTTTTGACTTCCTCGTGGTGTGTTTGTGATTCAAGAGGTAGATTAATTTTGTATGTAACTTGTTGCGTTCCTCGCTTAGGAGTGCATAATAATTTTCTACCGTCAGTTTCGCGGCTCGTCAGACGTCTAGATCCTTACTAAGCTCACTAACCTTAGCGTTAGATATTTCTAATTGAGCTTCTAAGTCAGTGATTCTAGAGGTAGCTTCGGTTATCCTACAATTTAAGGTAGCTTTCTCATTGAGATTCCTAACCAAACAATTGTAGTTATTTGCTAGCCTGTCTTCTAATTCTTTAATCTTTTCACTATGCTGTCCTATTTGAGGTTGACCAGTCTCTCTACAATGTAAGCTCTTAGTAAGTTCTTCTATTTTTGCACTAGAGCTTCTAAGTTCTGATTCGAGACTATCTATCTTCTCCTGAGCTCTCTCAAGTTTATTCTATACTTCCTTTATACTTTCTGCTCACGTTTCATGTTAGCATATTGCGTTTGATATGATTCTAACATGGTCAATAATGTGGAAGGAGTGACTACCTCATTTGAAGAAGTGGATGCATTTTCGTCGTCCAATGGATGTTTCGGCGTCCAATTCGTTGTCGAGACGGGCCATGAGGGCTAAATTCTCTTCTTCGGAACTCGACGTGTCCTCGAGCCATTGGTCCTGTTCGGCCATGATAGCTACTCCAGCTTCTTTCTGTTTTGTCAATTGGAGCTTCTTGGAGTAGTATTTTGCATCTCTTTTCTTCGGGAGAGTGCACTCTCTGGCGAAGTGACCTGCTTTGCCACAGTTAAAGCATTTGTTAGTCTCTTTAGGATTCTTGACCTCAGAGCTCTCCGGTGCACGTTCTTTGTTTTTGGAGCTTGTAGTCCGAAGTCTATTGGCTGAGGTTGAAGACTTCTTCTTGAAGTACTTCTTGCTCATCATTTGTCAAATGAGAGCTAACTGCTTTCCAGGAGCTTTCATGTTTGGCTCGATGTCGGAGTCCGATTCATCTTCCGACTCTGATGGTGAAGGAGGCCTAACGATCTTTTCCTTTCTTGATCTTGAGCTCCTCTTCTCCGAGACTAAGGCAACAGTGTCTTCGGTTTGTTTGCCTTTTTGCTCTTTGAGAATCTCGCGGATATCACCCTCATGCTGAGCGGGATTGTCGAACACGGCATGGACATCCAACTCCTCTAGATCTTTATTTTGTCGAATCTGAGTGGATATTTTCTTCCATTCCGTGGGCAAAGAAGATAGAAATCTGATGTTCGTCTCCATGTTGGTCTTAGTTATTTCTATCTTCCTCATCTCGTTGAGAAGAGTGAGGTACCTTTGGTAGATTTCGTATAGACTCTCCTCCGGCTTTGCTTTGAATGAGTCGTAAGCTGTAATACCCGTAAAATTAATACGGGATTTTGATGTAATTAGTTTTGTAAAGTTTGTGAATTAGGTATATTGATACGGAAATTAGAAGCTTGGAGCAAAATATAGGCTATGGTAGTTTCGAATTATTTTTGAAACTTGATAAAGAATTCAATCAAAATTAGTAATGGTAAAACAAATGAAATAGGGCCATATTTACTTAGTTAATGCTTCCAAATAAAGCCCAAATACTATAAGGATAACTTATAGTTTTCTTAATCATAAGGTAACGTCATCCTAATGTCCCATCATCACAACTATCGAAACCTAGTATTGTAATTATCCCAACATATAACAACCATTAAAGAGAAAACAAAACCTTGATAACAAGAAAACCGAAAGAGAGAGAGCATTAGGAAGGGACAGAGAACGAAAATAAGAACCAAGGAAAGTGAAAAAGAATTCCAACAAACAGAAAGACTTTGCACAATTCAAAGAATTGGAATAAAGAAGGTAAAATCCTTGTCATTATAACTTTAATATACTTAATGTGTTTTCTTTATGTTCTCTTAACTCGGCTGAACAGATGTTAATTTGGAAAGGTTCTTAACATGTTAGATATAAGTAAGATCATGAGTCCTCCAGCTTTTGTGATTGTCTCATGGGAGCGTTACTATTTCCGAGCTTGGGTGATGATAGGAAAACCCTAGTTGCTGGGAATTTATTAATGATCACGTGAGTTATAGGAAGAAGCTGGAGTGTTAATAATTTTAGTATAGGAAACATTAAGGAAGATTTGGAGCTTAACGTCTTCTGGAATTAGTATGATTTTAGCAAAGATGTCGAGCTATATATTACAAAGATGTCGAGATAAACTAAGGAAGGAACTCGAGATGTTTGATAATAATAATGAAAGCCTCGACATTTATATTGTTCAGGTCTCGACATTTACAAGGTCTCAACATTAATTGATGAACTCGACATTTTATCCTACCATAATTAGATTTTTACATACATAACATAGTCTTGATATTTACTAAGAAGCCTCGAGATTGTTTGATGATATATATACAATAAGAGGTCGACATTTATAAGACTTAATAGATCTCGACATCTGTTTCTTAACAAAAGATTTTCGCAAGTTTATTAAAATAATGAGTTCTCGACATTATGAAGGAATCTCGACATTTGTTCTTTTTCTCAACTTAATATCTCGACATTATAAGATCTCGAAATAATAGATCTCGACATTGATAAGAAAATTCGATACTCCTAGATTTCCACATTTCTTTTCAATTAATGGTCTTGACATTTCATGTTAACACAAATTCCGAAATTCCTTCATAGAATAATCTCGAGATGTGTCTTATGAGAATTTCGACACCATCAAGCATTTCGACATTGTATGTTTTAGTTAATAAATTTTTGGTACTTTAGGGTTTTGCTATTTCTAGGGTTTTCGATATTTTAGGGTTTATTTATTTGTAGGAATTTCATTATTTTTAGGTTTCCATAAATTTTAGAATTTTGAGAATTTTAGCATTTTCGGAACACATGTGACTTAGTAAATTTATTGATGTGAAAATATTTTCAATATTCAGAGGATCGAAGCATAGGAAGTTTACCCGACTCCGTATCTAATTTTATCAGGAGGACAGGTAGGTGGATCATCCATCTACGATACGTAAACACAAATGTGAATTTATGTGTTTTCACGTGACTTATGTGATTTACGTGTCTACATGCTTTACGTACATTTTATTAAAATCATGCTTCCATGAGATTTTGTGAACATGCATGGCACGTGCATATCACGTCAGGAAGAGAGTGTTGTACCGTAGTGAGACGGTAACGATATGAGATATTGACGTACGGGGTAGAATGAGATGCTTGTGATTGGTGACAGGCGTGATCGATCTCTCTACTCGGGCGTGACCGTCCCGAGGTGCATACCGCCGATTAGATATTGATGTGACCTGATAGGAGGCCATTGGCGTGATCGTCCAGTGCACTATCAGTGTATACTTTTGGTGCGGAGCGACCCGGTAGGAGGCCATTGGCGTGATCGTCCAGTGCACTACCAGGGTAGGCTACCGCGAGACTTGGGGGTGGCCTCCCAGTAGCCTTTGCGCGCGAGGGTGTCGATCCTAACCTAGGGTCCTGTGTTGTGTGAAACAGGAATGTGGAAAAAGAAAGAGTGTGCATTATATCATGTCGTGAGAAATTGGGATAGGGGTTGAGCGCACACTTGCATACACGCATGTTTATTCACCTACTGGGCGAATCGCTCAGTGTTTACGTGTTGTAGGTACTGAGTCTGACGCCGGTACGCGTCAGGACTGAGGCGGCTGGTGGCGGTACTCCACGGACTTTTGAGGGCAGAGCGGTACATGGATGAAGACTTGTGGAGCGGCGTTAGGGCTTTTTGTTCTTTTGATATTTTTGGGGCTTCGGCCCATGTGCAGAGATGACGATGTAGATATATGTTTATAGTAATATATATTATTTTAGGAAAAAGTTTTAAATTAGACGGGCCTTCCGTGGCTTACGTTGCGGAAATCTGCCACTAATCCTAATTAGAAAAGTAGGGTCGCCACAGGTGGTATCAGAGCGTAGATTTTGGATTCTGAAGACTGTCCATGTACTGCCGCTCAAAAGCCTGGAGAACCAGCTTGGCCTGTAAGTTTAAAGATTGATTATGTGATTACGTGTTACTTAATATATGTGTTCTCTATGAATGATTGTAGAACTAGTTAAAAATGCCAAGGAAACGTAGAGAAGCTGGCGAAACTAGTCGTAGGGCAGGTTCCGAATTCCCACTGAATGAGGACCGCTCTACAATCCACCAGTTAACTGATCAGATTCGGCGACAGTCCGATCAGATTAACGACCTTATCCATCGTCAAAATTCCTCGGAACGTCACTCATCCCCTGGCCTAGAACGTGTAGAAGCTGCCGGGGAGAGGTTCCGAAAATTAGGCCCCCTTCATTTGAGGAAGCTGTCGATCCTACCTATGCGGAGGATTGGCTTAGGACCATCGAGAATATGTTTCGCGTTAGCCACCTACCCGATACTGAGAAGGTGACTTGTGCCACCTTCATGTTACGTGGGAACGCGGGCTACTAGCGGGATACCGTTCAGGTGCTCGAGGATCCCACTATGATGACCTGGGAGAGGTTTAAGACACTCTTCCGAGGAAAATACTTCACGGCGCCAGATCGAGCGCAGAAGCTAAACGAGTTTATCAATCTGAAACAAGGAGGAATGTCTGTAGCAGACTACATTCGCAAGTTTGAGCAACTCTCTAGGTTTGCGCCACATATCGTGGCCACCGACGAGCTGAAGATCGAACGTTTTCTGGAAGGTCTCAAGCCCGAGATCTTCCGGAGCGTAAGTATGTACGATACGGAAATGAAGACTTATGCCCGTATCGCTGAACGAGCAATCCTAGCTGAGCAGGCGGAGAGCAGGGTCGCAAAGGCGCAGGATGCAAAGCGGAGAACAGAAGGACAACAAGGAGGAGGGAACCAGAAACGCCAATTCTTCGACAAGGGACCAAACTATCGTGGGAATCAGCAAAGTCAACAGAATTGGAGGCCAAGACCGAACCAAGGGCCATTTAACATTCCGAACCGGCCCTCAGGTACTGCAACTCAATGCCGACAGTGTGGGCGTTTCCATTCTGGTGCATGCTATGGACCAAGACCAAACCCGACCCCACAATGCTTCCGATGTGGGAAAATAGGACACTACGCTAGGAACTGCAACGAAAATATGCCTCAAGTTTCGAACCGACCGTTGATTCGACCCCCTCCGGTGCCAGCACGAGTTTTTACTCTGACGAATGAGGAGGCCGAAGCAACTTTTGTAGTAATGGGTACGTTGAGTATCTATAACGTGCCCACTTCCGTGTTAATTGACTCTGGGGCCACACGTTCATTCGTGTCGGCCAAGTATGTGAAAAAGGTGGGAATCTCTCCTACCTTATCTGAATGCAATTACATAGTTACCTTACCACACGGCGATCCAACGTGCACTAACCAAGTGCTAAAAGGATGTTCCGTAGACGTTTAGGGTAGAAATTTGAGCGTCGACCTGATTGTGATCCCAATGAATGACTATGATGTTATTTTTGGGATGGATTGGCTTTCGAAATACGGAGCCATCATAGATTGCAACAAGAAGGTCGTAAAATTTCAACTGCCCGAAGAAGAGGTGTCACTTTTTCGGGAAAAACTACTTCGAGTCGTTCCGCAAATCTCGGCATTGAAGGCTCAACGACTCTTGAGATCCGGTTGTGAGTCTTACCTCGTATATGCAGTGAAGGCAGAGGAGCTACCTCAGCCAGAACTAAAGAACGTACCCATAATCAATGAATATGCTGATGTATTTCCCGGTGATCTCTCGGGGTTACCCCCTGTCGAGAAATACAGTTTACGATAGATCTGATGCCGGGGTCCGCCCCATTTCTAAAGCTCCTTATCGCCTAGCGCCGAACGAACTGAAGGAGTTGAAAGAACAGCTAGAGGACTTGTTGTAGAAAGGGTTTATTCAGCCCAGCTTTTCACCGTGGGGAGCACCAGTCCTATTCGTGCGAAAGAAAGACGGGTCGATGCGACTATGCATTGACTATAGGGAGCTGAATAAGATCAGGATCAAGAATAAATACCCGTTACCAAGGATCGATGATTTATTCGACCAGTTACAAGGAGCGACGGTATTCTCGAAAATTGACCTCCGTTCGGGATACCATCAGTTGAAGATCAGGGAGGTAGATGTTCCTAAAACCGCATTTAGTACAAGGTACGGCCATTACGAGTTTCTGGTCATGCCTTTTGGACTGACAAATGCCCCAGCTGCTTTTATAGACTTGATGAATCGGGTCTTTAAAGACTATCTTGATCGTTTCGTAGTCGTCTTTATTGACGACATCCTGATCTATTCTAAGATGAAGGAAGAACACGAGACTCATTTACGGATCATCTTAGGAATATTGCGTGAGAAACAGCTTTACGCCAAATTCAAGAAATGCGAACTTTGGGTTGAGCAAGTAGCCTTCTTGGGACACGTGATTTCCGGGAGTGGAAATCTCTGTGGACCCGAGTAAGATTGAGGCCGTGAACAATTGGCCACGACCGACTACCCCAACCGAAGTTCGAAGTTTTCTTGGGCTTGCGGGATATTACCGTAAGTTCATTGCTGACTTCTCCTCCATTGCCTCAACATTGACAAACCTTACGAGGAAGAACGTGCCTTTCAAATGGTCTGAAGCATGCGAACAGAGTTTTCAGGAGCTGAAAGAGCGACTTACTTCTGCTCCTATTCTGACTATACCCGCGGGAACTGGAGGATTCGCGGTCTATAGCGACGCCTCAATGAATGGACTGGGATGCATATTGATGCGGAACGGTAAAGTAATCGCGTATGCCTCCAGACAACTGAAGGAGTACGAGAAGAATTATCCGACCATGATCTAGAACTAGCAGCAGTGGTCTTTGCCTTAAAGATTTGGAGACATTACCTTTACGGAGAAAGGTGTGAGATCGTCACAGACCATAAAAGCCTGAAGTACTTCTTCACCCAGAAGGAGTTAAACATGCGACAACGACGATGGCTGGAACTCGTAAAAGACTACGACTGCATTATCAATTATCATCCAGGCAAAGCGAACGTAGTCGCAGATGCGCTCAGTCGAAAGGCGATGAGTACGGAATTGCACAGGCTAGGAGTGGAAATAGTCAGTTTGGGCGAAGTCGAGACGAGCAGCGCTGACTCTTCAGCCAACGTTGCTAGAACGAATTCAAAAAGCACAAGAAGATGATGAATTCTACCTAAAGGCGAATGATACACTACCCGAAGACTCCGAAATCCGAGCAGATGGAACCTTGTTATACAAGAATCGGCTATACGTGCCCAACGACGAGGAGTTACGATGAACGATAATGATGGAGGCGCACCAACAACGTACTCAGTACACCCGGGCGCGACAAAGATGTACCAAGATTTGCGAATCATATATTGGTGGACGGGAATGAAGAAGGATATCGCCACGTTCGTAAGTAGATGTATGACGTGCCAGCTGATCAAAGCGGAACACCAGCGACCAGCTGGAACTCTGCAGCCTTTACCAATTCCTGAATGGAAATGAGAGCATATCACGACGGACTTCGTCGTTGGCTTACCTAAAATGACGACAGGCCATGATGCTATTTGGGTGATCGTGGATCGCCTAACCAAATCAGCCCATTTCAGTCCTATCAACTCTACTTTTTCTATGGAACGATATGCCGAATTGGACATTCATGAAATTGTTCGACTCCATGGAATCCCAATCTCTATCGTCTCGGATCGAGATTCGAGATTTCTATCTAATTTCTGGCAGAGCCTACAGAAAGCGATGGGTACGAAGCTCTCGTTCAGTACTGCGTACCATCCTCAAACCGACGGACAGTCGGAACGAGCGATCCAAACCCTTGAGGACATGTTACGAGCCTGCGTGCTAGACTTCAGGGGAAATTGGAGCAAATATGTGCCGTTAATCGAATTCTCCTACAGCAATAGTTTCCATGCTACCATTGGAATGGCGCCGTATAAAGCGTTATACGGACGTAAGTGCCGATCTCCTGTTCACTGGGATGAAATCGGCGAACGAGCTTTATTAGGACCCGATATGATCCGAGAAACAACAGAGGCAGTGACCAAAATCCAAGAACGAATGCGAACAGCTCAAAGCCGACAGAAGAGTTATGTAGATCATCGACGACGACCTTTAGAATTCGCAGAAGACGATCAAGTATTTTTAAAGATCTCTCCAATGAAAGGCGTAAAACGCTTCGGACGAAAGGGCAAGCTAAGCCCCAGATATATAGGCCCATTCAGAATCATCAAACGAGTGGGCGAAAGTCGCGTATCAATTAGAGTTGCCAGTTTCCCTGTCACAAGTTCACGATGTATTTCACGTATCGACATTACGAAAGTACGTCGCGGACCCAAGCCATGTTATTCAGAACGAGCTTCTTTACCAACAGCTCAAGCCTGACTTGATTTACGAAGAGAAGCCCGTAGAAATTTTGATGTACGAATCAAAACGACTACGGAATAAGACTATACCGCGTGAGGATGATATGAGAGTTCGTTATCCCGAGTTATTCCAATCGGCGTAATTTCGGGGACGAAATTCTTTCAAGGGGGAGGATGTAATACCCGTAAATTTAATAGGGGATTTTGATGTAATTAGTTATGTAAACTTTGTGAATTAGGTATATTGATACGGAAATTAGAAGCTTGGAGCAAAATATAGGCTATGGTAGTTTCGAATTATTTTTGAAACTTGATAAATAATTCAATCAAAATTAGTAATGGTAAAACAAATGAAATTGGGCCATATTTACTTAGTTAATGCTTCCAAATAAAGCCCAAATACTATAAGGATAACTTATAGTTTTCTTAATCGTAAGGGAATGTAACGTCATCCTAATGTCCCATCATCACAACTATCGAAACCTAGTATGGTAATTATCCCAACATATAACAACTATTAAAGAGAAAACAAAACCTTGATAACAAGAAAACCGAAAGAGAGAGAGAGCATTAGGAAGGGACGGAGAACGAAAATAAGAACCAAGGAAAGTGAAAAAGAATTCCAACAAACAGAAAGACTTTGCACAATTCAAAGAATTGGAATAAAGAAGGTAAAATCCTTGTCATTATAACTTTAGTATACTTAATATGTTTTCTTTATGTTCTCTTAACTCGGCTGACAGATGTTAATTTGGAAAGCTTCTTAACATGTTAGATGTATGTAGAATATCATTTGTAATTGTTCTTGATTTCATTAGTTGTCCTTGTAATTAGAGGCTTTACTTGTATTAGTCTTTAGATTAAGGACTAGTTAGATATTTATACCAAGATTGTTGGTATAAATACTTGTAAATGAATTGAGCTGAATAGAGAAAGTTTTGAGAATTGATCCGAAGGGCTTGTATTTCAATTTCTAGGAGAGAAACAACAGTAACTTTCTCACTCTACTCGAAATCTCTCTCTCGATCTTCATTAGAGTTTTCCGATCGATTATTAATGTCAATCATATTCATCGAATTACTTAGAATTCCTGCCTAGGATCTTAGAGTTGTTAATCTGAGGACCTAACAATTGGTATCAGAGCAGATGCGTTCTGTTTTGAAACGAGAATTGTTAGAATTGGATCGAAATTTTATTTCGAACACTGTTCCATCGAAGAACAGAATTGGCGCGATAAGCTTTTCGATCCAATAGCTTAATTCTGTGCTTAATTGATTTGAATTTGATGTTTCAGTGCTAGATTAAGTGATATATGATCATTGCGACGAGATAAGTAGCAGTTTGAGCTTCGATTGTTGATTAATTTGATTCTGAAGTGTTACTGTTTGCGAAGAACATGAAGAACACGTTCTGATTTTGCTCAAACTCGACATATTTTGCTTCATAACGTGTTTAATTGCTTGTTCGTGCGTGATTAGTACATGATTGCGAGCAATTACCTAAAATTTCACTATCTGATTCTTTGTTTTTGCTCAAATCCGTGTTAATCGTATCTGTGAATTTTTCTCGATTGCTCAAATTTATCTCGCTAAGTTTTGCGATCGGATTAGTTTCTCGATCGATAAACTTGGTGCGAGAATTTTTCTCTGTCAGAATACGAAGTCAGCGGTAGAATCGTCATCAGCAGAAACGATTCTAGTTAGAAATATTTCTCGAGCATCATTCAGCGAAAAACTTTTTCGAGTGAGACCAATTTAGATCTTGCATGCGTAATAACTTTCACTCGAAAAACTTTTTCAGTCAAACCTTTTAAAGGTTGACCAGGTGAAAATCATTTACACGCGAGAAACCTTTCTAGTCAACGAATTTATTTTGACTTGTCGAGAAACATACTAACGTACTGTTTCTTTGCGATCGAAATAAATTCACGATCAAGAAATTTATCTCGACTGAACGATTTTGGCAATTTATTTCGCTCGTAAAATATTTCGCTGACACAATTTCTCGCACGAGAACAGTAAATACATTCTGTATCGACAAAATTAATTTCGATCATACTGTAAAGATTGAATCGAAATTAACTGTCGATCTAATCTTCGAATCAAACGCTACTAACCGATTTCATCACTTGTGAAGCACTTTACATCATATTCAACCTTCAAAACAATCAACGAAGATCCTTCAAATAACTCGACTACTATTCAAAAATGGATGCTTATTCGCTCGGAAACGACAACAGTCCGCCGATCTTGCAAAGAGGCGAATACACAGTATGGAGAAGCCGCTTCCTGAATTTCATAGCACTAAAGGATCAAGCCGAAAATCTACTGCAGTCCCTTGAAGAGGGACCGGCACAGTTCTGGGTCCATGTACCCGGGGACGAAACCGCTACTCCAGCAATTCCAGCTTCTAGGCGACTAAAGGAGCCTAGAGAATACTCTCTGGAGGAAAGAGCTCGAGCCAAGGCTGATCTAGTTGCCATGAATACCCTTATGCATGGCATCCCCAACGATATATACAGACAAATCGACAGCCTTACATCGGCTAAGGGGATGTGGGATGAGCTGCATAGGATGATGCAAAGAACGGAAGTTGGCATAATGGCCAAGAAGGCGAACATTCTCACTGCATACGACTCCTTCAGAGCTAAGCCGGAGGAGAGCCTATACGAAATCTACCAACGATACCTCACTCTTCTCAACGAGATGAGGAAGATAGAAATCACAAAGGAAACCAATATTAGATTTCTATCTTCTCTGCCCACGGAATGGAAGAAAATATCCACACAAATACGACAAAATAAAGATCAAGAAGAGTTGGATGTCCATGCCGTGTTCGATAATCTAGCTCAACACGAGGATGATATCCGAGAGATTATCAAAGAGCAGAGTGGCAAACAAACCGATGACACGGTTGGCTTAGTCTCGGAGAAGAGGAGCACAAGATCAAGAAAGGAAAAGATCGTTAGGCCACCCTTATCATCAGAGTCAGAAGGCGAATCGGACTACGACATCGAGCCGAACATGAAAGCCCTAGGAAAGCAGTTAGCTCTCATTGGACAAATGATGAGCAAGAAGTACTTCAAGAAGAAGTCTTCAACCTCAGCCAACAGACTACGGACTACAAGCTCCAAGAACAAAGAACGTGTTCCGGAGAGTTCCGAGGTCAAGAACCCCAAAGAGACTAACAAATGCTTTAATTGTGGCAAAGCAGGTCACTTCGCCAGAGAATGCACTCTCCCGAAGAAGAGAGATGCAAACTACTACTCCAGGAAGCTTCAATTGACAAAACAGAAAGAAGCTGGAATAGCTCTCATGGCCGAGCAGGACCAATGGCTCGAGGACACGTCGAGCTCCGAAGAAGAGAACTTAGCCCTCATGGCTCGTCTCGACAACGAAATGGACGCCGAAACATCCACTCGTACGGACGACGACGACGCATCCACATCTTCAAATGAGGTAATCTCTCAATCCACATTATTGACCATGTTAGATTCGTATCAATTAGCATACGCTAACATGAAATGTGAGCAGAAAAGCATAAAGGAAGTAGAGATTAAACTTGAAAAAGCTCAGGAGAGGATAGATAGTCTCGAATCAGAACTTAGAAGCTCTCGTACAAAAATAGAAGAACTTACTAAGAGCTTACATTCTAGAGAGACTAGTCAACCTCCTTTAGGACAGCATAGTGAAAAGATTAAAGAGTTAGAAGACAGGCTAGCAAATAACTACAACTGTCTGGTTAGGAATCTCAATGAGAAAGCTACCTTAAATTGTAGGATAACCGACGCTACCACTAAGATCACTAACTTAGAGTCTGAATTAGAAAAATCTAACGCTAAGGTTAGTGAGCTTAGTAAGTATCTAGACACCTGTCAAGCCGCCAAACTGACGGTAGAAAATAATTATGCACTCCTAAGCGAGGAACGCAACAAGTTACATGCAAAAATTAATCTAACTCTTGAATCACAAACACACCACGAGGAAGTCAAAAAGGTCAATTATCAAAATTCTCTCTACAAACCCCCTATCATAAAACAGATAGAGGAGTCACAGGCGAAACTTGACAAAGAAAGAGAGAATTTCGAAGCTGAAAAGAAAAAATTCTATAAGGAGATGGAAAATCTCAAGGCTTCCTCGTCCTCCCAAACTACCTCACACGCTATTATAAAAAGCGTGAAAACAGAAAAATCGCCTTCGAAAGATCAAAAGAGCATTAATCATTCTGTTAAGGGTGCTAAGACTAATTTTACTTCACCTACGTCCACAGGGAGCGTAGAGCCAGCACCAACTACGAAGGCGAGAGTGTCTAGTCCTAAAATAAAGAAGGAGCGAGTAGATTCAAATGTTTCTGAACATGTTATTCCTTCTGTCAAAAAAAAGACACTCAGTAGTAATAAAAGAGCCATTTCTACGTTCAAAATAATTGCTTCTACGTGCCACTTCAGCCTATCACCTATAGAAGTACAAATCTCGAAATAGGCTCTACATCGAAAATTACTACTAATCATTATGAAACAAATGCCAAAAGGAAAAATCGTAGGAAACAAGATCCAGCCATAAAGCAAGCTTGTGGTGCCGTACATGACTGTACTCACCTAAGGTATCCCGTAGAAATTAAATCCCCCAAGCACCTTAGGAGACTATCACAAGAAAAGATCTTTTCCTCAGTCAAACCTTCCAAGGCATTTGTACGAGCTGAAATTAACCTTCCCTGTAAGGTTCAACCCAAATGGGTTCCTAAATCTCCGCCTAGGACGACAAAAGCCAAATGGGCCAAGTCTCCTACAGAGGCAAAACCCAAAGTCACTTCTCCAAAAGTGCAATGGGTTATTAAGACTCTTCCAAAAATAGATTTAGGAGTCATATCTGCACCCCAAAATTAAATCTGCTAATCTGAGAGGACCCATGCTTAAGTGGGTACCTAAAGCTCTCTAAATTGTTTTTGCAGATCCATCATGTGTGGTACCTCGACTCTGGTTGCTCCACACACATGACTGGTAAACAAGAGCTGCTGCGCAACTACAAAGACCGACCAAATGGCAAAGTCAGATTTGGGAACAACGATTCAGCCCCAATTCTAGGACTTGGGGATATCATTTTGAAGAATCTGACCATCAAAGATGCCTCATACGTCGAAGGCCTCCACCATAACTTGTTCAGCATAGGCCAATTCTGTGACAAAGGCTTCCAGGTGGTCTTCCATGCTAACCGATGCAGAATTTTGGATAGTCAGGACACAGAACTCCTTCAAGGACTTCGGAGATCCAATCTTTACACGATCAACCTGACGTCCGTGCGGCCCTCGACAGCTGTATGCATCATTTCTCAGATTGACATACAGAGGAACAGCCTATGGCATCAACGACTGTCTCATCTAAACATGAAAGCTCTCCAACGTCATTCTACGAAAAAGTTGGTTTACGGTCTTCCAACTATACAACTACAAAGGGAGCATCATTGTTCGGCATGTCACCTAGGAAAAATGAAGCGAGCATCTCATCACGTCAAGCAAATTGCATCTACTTCTCGACCATTTGAACTAATTCACATGGATCTCTGTGGTCCGATACAGACTCAGAGTATCAATGGAAGAAAGTATGTCCTAGTGATTGTAGATTACTATTCTCGCTACACGTGGACAAAGTTCCTCCGAACGAAAGATGAGACGGTGACTTGATAATCAATTTTGTGAACACAACTCAAAATCTGCTGCAACAGACTATTCAAGTTGTTCGAACAGACAACGGCACTGAGTTCAAAAACAACCACCTCAGTGAGTTTTATCAAAAACTTGGAATAAGTCAACAATTTTCAGCCGCCAAAACACCTCAGCAAAATGGGGTCGTCGAAAGGAAAAATCGAACACTAGTGGAAGCCGCTCGTACAATGCTGATCCAGTCAGGACTTCCACACTTTCTATGGGCTGAAGCAGTCAATACCGCTTGTTTTGCTCAAAACAGGACGGTGGTTCACAAACGGTTCAACAAGACTCCGTAGGAGATTGTGAACAATAGTGTGCCCAATATCTCTTTCTTTAAAGTCTTCGGGTGCAAGTGCTTTGTGGCGAACGACCGAGAATAACGTGCAAAGTTCGACCCTAAAGCATTCGAAGCTACATTTGTCGGGTATTCTTCAACCTCAAAAGCGTACCGAGTATACATCAAGTCCAACCGAACTATTAGGGTAAGCTATAATGTCACTTTTCACGAAGTGGCAGAGATGGCTTCTGGTCAACTCAGGGACCCGTGCCTAACCCGATGGTTCCTGCTCAAATCAGTTCAGGACCTGTGCTCAACCCATTGGCTTCTGAAGACAACATTTCAGAACCCGTAATCACTGGTGTGTTGGCACAAAACCAACATAACACGCTATATAACAAGTAGCCTCTGACCTCTGTCCCCCGACCGCAAATCAAACCTGTAGCCTCATGCCCTGACCTGAACTGAACTACTACTGGCTTAGCAGCCTAGCTACTAATAACTTGGCACCCATCCTGCCAGCCAATGTAGTAAAAAGAGTCTATTCTACACACTCCAAATCCCAAGGTTTCTAGGTGGTAACCCTAAGATCTAAATCTAGAGAAAATATAATTAACTCCTTGTACGTGAGTTGAAGAGAAAAAGAGAGTCTTAGTTATTTTACGGCAACAACATCAAAGTCAATGTCAGACGAAGCAACGAGACTTGTAATAGACGATTTGGATTCTCTCTTCGAACCAATATATCGGTCATGCACCACTGCACCTACAGTGGATTCTCCACCGTTCGAGACCGACGTACCAAGTTCATCTCACACCTCTAACCCACCCGATTCAGATTTGCCACAGAATACCAAAGAACCTACAATGGTCATCGAGGAAGTATCATCAGAGACGATCGATCCAAGTGCAGAATTGGAACTTCCTCAGACAAATGATCAATTGGAGACTCTAGCAATCTAGATCCACAGATGGCTGACGCATCTGCTACAGCCTTGCCTCATGAGCACAAGTATACTAGAGGTCACCCGGTCGATCAAATAATTGGCAATCCTTCGATGGTGTGAGGATGCGTCGTCAACACAGTCTTTTCAGTTGCTTCCTGAGCCAAAACGAGCCTACCAAAGTAGCAGACGCACTTCGAGACCCGGATTGGACAATTGCAATGCAAGAGGAAATCAATCAATTCGAACGTCTTCAAGTGTGGACCTTGGTACCCCGTCCAAATGGGAAAATAGTGGTCGGAACTAAATGGGTCTTCAAGAATAAGAAAAAATGAAGATGGTGAAGTGATCCGGAACAAAGCAAGGCCAGTAGCTAAGGAATACAATCAACAGGAAGGCATCGACTACGATGAGACTTATGCTCCTGTTGCCCGCATCGAATCTATCCGCCTCCTACTGGCTTATGCGGCTCACAAAGATTTCAAAGTCTATCAGATGGATGTTAAAACCGTTTTTCTCAACGGCGTGTTAAAAGAAGAAGTCTACGTCGCTCAACCGGAAGGTTTCGTTGATCAGAACACCCCGATCACGTCTATCGTTTAGACAAGGCTCTCTATGGACTAAAACAAGCCCCACGTGCTTGGTACGATGTCCTGAGTGATTTCCTCGTGAAATCTGGATTCATACGAGGAACGATAGACACAACCCTCTTCATTAAATGGCATGACAAAGATCTGATGGTCGTCCAAGTATACGTCGACGACATCATCTTCGGATCAACAAATCCTCGGCTCTGCCAGAAGTCTGGAGATCTCATGAAGAGCAAATTCGAAATGAGTCACATGGGAGAAATGCAATTTTTCTTAGGCCTTCAGGTCAGGCAGCTCAATGATGGAATTTTCATCAGTCAAACAAAATACATTAAGGATATTCTAAAGAAGTTTCATCAAGACCAGAGCAAGCCTCTCAGCACTCCTATGTCACCAAGCTGCAAGTTGGATGCCGATCCCTCTGGTAAATCGGTCGACATCACACTGTATCGCAGTATTATTGGATCTCTTCTCTACCTCACCTCGAGCCGGCCGCACATCATGTTTGCCACTTGCTTGTGTGCCCGTTTTCAAGCCGAACCCAAAGAATCCCATATGCTCGCGGTCAAAAGAATTATTCGCTACCTTAATGGTACCTCTACCCTAGGCCTATGGTATCCAAAGGGTACGAATTTCAAACTTATCGGCTACACTGACGTTGACTATGCAGGTTGCCGAATGGACAAGAAAAGCACGTCCGGTGGCGCTCAATTTCAAGGCGAAAAGCTGGTCTGCTGGACATCCAAAAAGCAGAACTGTGTGTCCACTTCGACGGCAGAAGCGGAATACGTAGCTGCCGCTAGTTGTTGCTCGCAGATGCTGTGGATGCGGACACAGCTTCGCGACTATGGGTACAATCTAACTAATATACCCATATATAGTGATAGTCAGAGTGCAATTGTCATTACTTGTAATCCTGTTCATCATTCACGCACAAAACACATAGACATTAGATATCATTTTATCAAAGATCAGGTAGAAAAAGGCACGATAGAGATGTACTTTGTGAACACGGAGTTTCAACTAGCCGACATTTTCACCAAGGCCTTGGATGAGAAACGATTCCAATTCCTTGTCTGAAAATTAGGCATGTTGAATCTTCCGTAATATGTGCATTACCTGATCTTCCTTGCTATCACATGCTCCATTCTATGTGTTTTCAATGCTTATTTGTCCTTATCTTGCTTGATACTAAAAAAAAAATTATATATATATATATAATATAATGGGGTATGACGAAATCCTTTAAGATGCTTTGATCTAAAGTCACCAAGAATTTTACCCCGACATGCGATCGAATTAATTGCTTAAATTTTGTCAGTCTAAGTCGCATTCTTGTGTCTAAAAGGTCAGTTGATTGTTCCACTAGGCACAAAGTCACTCTACATGCGTGAGGATTCAAGCCTTGTTCCTTTTTTTTTCTTTATTTGGATCTATTTCTCGAGTGAGTCACACATCAATTACTTGTCTTACCTAGTGATTCTTGGTGTCATACTCATCTTGCGTTAGATCGTTAGGAAAATGATAAGGGAGTTTAGGATATTCCTCATTCGGCCTTATATAAATTCCCCCACGTTTGCCCTTAGTCATCCACTTTGAGCCTTCTCCGACGTCCTTTTCTTCATTTGAAACCCATTCCCAGCCTTCAACCGAATTCTATACTCTTCGAATGGTTTTTCAAACGACAAAAGAAGGGGGAGATAACAAAAGAAAAGTAGGATGATGACAAAAGAAGGCATTGCTCAACGCGCAAATACCAAAGGAACCGGCCATCCAACTACTTTGCACAAAGTGGTGTGGTTCCTGCTGCGAACTTCTCCAACGATAATCTCGTACGCTCGTCAGAACGGCTGGAAGAGGAGCACCACGAAGTGAACTTCTCCAACGATAATCCGGTCTTATATCTGGAAACGAGAAGAGGAGCGCAGCCTCGAGTACGAATTCCATAACCGTGAACTTCTCCAAACAGATAATCTCTGAAACCTATCTAGGGACTAAGAGAAGAGGAGCACGGGATCGGCCCGAGAATCAACAAGAAGAACTTTGCCTACGATAATCTCCTATAGCCTCATGGAGAAGCGGAGCTTCAGCTTGAGCATAACTGATTAAGGGATAGTAAATGAGGGAGAAAAGAAAAAAAATACCGAAAAGAAAGGAGACAGACATAGAAATGGAAGATGGCGAAGAGATAAGCTCAGTTTCCTCTAAATTCCTTCCCTTCTAAGTCCTAGCCAAACTAAAACCCTTACACCCCTTTGATTCCAATCGACGGTCTCTCGCTTGGGTGAAACTGCTTGTGTTGACTTGGGTGATATAAATATAGAAATCCCAAGTTAGAAATTATTGAGAGCAAGAGCGAACCTAGTAAGAGTTGTCGAAATGGAGCAGTCTATGAACTTAGGACTATAGATTGAGGACATGACCTGACTGCAACTTTCTCTCTAAAATGTCTCGGAAAATTGTAGGCTTGACGATTGATCGAAGCAAAATAATCTGACCCCATACTATAATAATGGTAAAATACGAAAAAAAAATTATATATGTATAAATATTAAATAATAAATTTCGCACATTTTGACATGAAATGTTATGTTTCATATGCGTTGAATTGAATAAATGCGAATTTTTTTTGTGAGAGTCGCACATTCTAAATGCAATTTGAGATTGCATTGGTACTGAATTGTTTAAATGCGATAATTTTTTTATGCTCCAACCCTCGCACAATATTTTGAAGTACATGCTTTCGGGGACCATGTACACATACTTACTTGGTAAATTTGTGTGTTTTTATGCTCGTGACTTGAATTGATTTAATATGCCTGCATAATTAGTTAAATTTTTGTGCATCATTTGAGGGGGAGCAAGTATAAAAATCGTGATTTAGCTCCAAATATTTTTGACGTTTTTCTCGGAGTATTTCAGATGTTTCAAAATTAAGGAGTGAGACGTCGACACTACAAAGAAGAGGAGCTAGACACAAGACCAGATATTTCAAAAAGAAAATCGCCAAAAAATAATTGTTGTTTAAACTCCATTATTACTAACGTTTATCACTAAGTGGTACAGATTTTTAACCTACTACCACGGGAGCTAGACGTTACTACTCGGAAAATACAGGGAGTTAATTGCATTTATTTTAATTACTAAGGGGGAGCCTTATAATGGGTTTTATTTTGAAATGGGGTTCAATCCGAAATGCTTTAGAAGAACTTACTATCGAGAAACTGGATATTAGAATTAATTCGCAATCAAAGTTTCTCGATCGTAAACAGTGTTGGGACAGATTTTGATTGGCCGTGATAATTTGCGATTGAAAAATTTGAATTGAGAAGCAATTTTCGAATCAAAAGTTTCTCGAGCGCAAATAGTAATGGGCCTGATCCATTTAATCGCAAAACGTCCAATCACGTACCCAACATTGATTTACAGCGAGTTATTAAAAGTTCACTTTTTGTCAGTCGAAAAACTTTTTCTCACGCAAACCTAATCGTAAAATTTTCTCTCTCGACAATCTCTCACAGACAGTTCCAAACTCTCAAAATCTTTCGATTTTCAACCAACAAATTGTCTGTTTAAGGTAGAAATGAGATTCATTTGACGATTGTGTGCGATTTAACTCATTTAGCATCTGCATTTTGTAGTTTTTCGCATGTTTAGGATAAGATTTTTCGACTGTTCTTCAAAAACAATTTAAGAGTATACTGTTTCACTAAATCTAGGCATGTTTCTTGGATTTTCTGAGTTAAATGCCTGTTGTTTAGATAGATTCGCTGTTTTAATGAAACAGATAAGCGTAAATCGTTGGAAAATTTCCGTCCTCGATGATAAAATGAGTTTCGATGAAACTGTGTATTTTGAAGTTTTGAAGCTGTCGAAGAACTTTGTCGATCGCAAATAAACTTAATTGAATTTCAATTCAATCGAGATACTATTTGTGTCGACTTAGTTTTCGATCGCAAAATTTTGACTTAGTCATCACGATAAAAAGATTATAACCGCTACATTTATCGTCGAAAAATCCAATTATGATTTTCTGCGAGCGTAAAACTTACTATCGCAAAATAGAATTTTCGATTTGATTACAATTTGGTCGCAAAAATTTAGCAGCGAAAAATTAATTTTTCAACGCTTAACTTTTCGATCTTAAAATTCGCCGCTTAGGGCTTTAATTGATTGAAAAATTTCTCGACGATTGACTTAGTCTTTCGTTGACCAATTTCTCGATAGAAATATTTCACAGCGAAAAATTTACTTAAAATCGAAAATCACATACCGCTCGACAAATTTCAAATCGAAAAATTTTATTCAATCGAAGAAAATTTCTCGACAGTAAATTTACCTGAGAATTAGTTTCTCGATCGTAAATTTACGCGGAATTTTTCTCGATCGTAAAATTGATAACTACAGTCTAAATTTCATCGTCAACAGTTAGGAAATTTTTCACTAAGTCCTTTACACTGTAGCGACTATGAGCGAATAAAATTTCTCGATCGAAAAATTACACGGAAACATTTCAATTGAAATCAAATGCATAAGAAATCAAATTGAAACTCAATTTTATCGACCGAAAAATTTCTCGGCATGAACAGTGGATTAAACACTTAGCGAAATTTCGAACCATTTTTCACGCGACAAACATTTCATTCGAAATTACATTCATGCCATCACGATTTTTGAAATTGAACATAGATTATGCATTTGATATGATTCCAATTCAAAATTCATCGAACATGCTATTATTTGCAATATTATTATAGTTTGTTGAAATTTATTCATATTTCGACTGAAAAATAAAATTGAACTAATGAACTTTTATATATCTTATATTTCAGATGGATCGCTACCCAAGATACAACCACATCTACGATCATAACCTTTATCTAAAGGTTCAAGATACGAACTTCCAACTCGATCTGAGCACGTTCAGGTGTCAAGACGAGATCATCGTATCAATCCTACAAGGCCACCCCATCTGGCATGCATTAACGGTCACCGCATCGGTGCCGATGGTCTATCTCCAGCAGTTCTGGGGATGCATACAAGGAGCAGTAGCAGATGGGACCTTCTCCTTCATGACCCGAATCGGGACGCGGCACATTCACATGAGCAAGAACCAGTTCGGCAGATACTGGACCTGCCTCACCACGACAACTACGACCCGCTCCCGACGGACGCGGAGATGATTCAGGATTTCCTGCACATGGGATACCAACCGCCGCTTACTAGATTAGCTCAGGTCCAGAGCAGCGGTATCCCTCACCCTGGAAGACACTGTTCGGCATAGTGAACAAGTGTCTGTCAACCAAACACGCTGGATTCAACAAGGGCAACGGCAACATATTGCGGATCTTTCACGGCCTCGCCTACGCCAGAAACTACGACTTTGCACAGCTGATTTGGAACGATCTAGCTGAACAGATTCGGCTGAAGGAGAACCGAAGGTCGAAGAACGTGCCCTACGCTCGATGGTTCAACGTGATCATCAGGGAGTGCATGGAGCTACATGCGGAGAACATCACCCAGCTACCTCCTGGTGGAAACTACCAGCCGCCAAGGCTTAAGTTCAAGCACAACCCACAGCTACATGCTGTTTCCACTCAACCTTCTCAGGCTCGCCGACCCCGCGTGAGCCGAGTATCAGATGTTCTACCGGGAACACAATTTAATGGAGAATATGACCAGAGGGCCCCCGGCAGATCACCATGTGAGCCCTCCCCAACACCAACCAAGCCCTGACGACGCGATAATTGACGTCGTCGCTCAGGAGCTTCAACAAGAGTCTCCTTCGATCGAAGAGCCAATGCCCGACGTAGAAGATACCTTGATAGACGTCGTGGCTATCGAGATGGTGCTCAAGGCTCCTGAACACGAATTCCAGGTGGAATTGCCCGTACATGTTGGCGTGCTTGAAGAAACTTATGAGGAGGTTCTTCAACAAGAAGCACAGCCCGAGACTGAAATGGAGCAAATCTCTCTTCCACCGGCGACGGATCAGGCACTGGAGGACGTCAATCGTGACCTCACTCCTCACACAGCCACCCCGTCTGACACGGAGTCTGACGAGGAAATCAGCCTGATAAGAAGAACTCCCAGACGACTAAGCATTCAGCTGGAGTTCCTCTTCCTGGCCATCACTGCTGCCCCAGATACTACGCTGACCACGACGACAAGTGTTGCTGGCACATCTTCGCTCAATCTTGAGCCGCAACAAACTCACGTGGTGTCTGGTTTGCAGGCACAACCTGAGCCTGCCTTAACACCCATAGAGGCGAATCGTCAGGATTCGACTCGAGGATTGGGTGGAAGTCTCATACAGTCACAACCTCAAGTGACTGTGAGCCAGCCCCATGAGTCGTTGTCTACTCTAGGGTTGATAACAGGCGACATCTGTCGTTCTGGTCCATCCTTGGAGGCGTCCACACCATTTGTGACGAACGAACAGTTCCAGGCCGCTCTCTCTGCCGCTGTACAGTCTATGTAAGACAAGATCACGGAGAGAGTACTACAAGTAATCGAGGCATCCCGAAGAGATACCGTGAAAGCACTTGCCTCTGAAGGCCTTTCGTCACAAACCCACCCCACACCTCCACAACCCACGCCCACCGACCCTTTAGCCACTTCCTCCATCCTCATCAACCCATACACCATCCCCATCACCGAGCTCCACGACATTCTCCTTGCCCGCCTGATAGGCCTGTCCATCCGATCGCCTCAAGAAGAGTCCCTCTATCGGCGATTGGTGGATCATCCTAAGCCACCGACTGACACCTGCCGAGGCCAAAGCTCCCACTCCCGGCGCAGACATGACGATCCTGACGATCAGGACCATCATGAGGGGGATAAGTGGCCGAGGACATCTACATCCGGCCAAGGACAAGGCTCGGGCGCTACGCGGACAAGCGCTGGAGCTGGTGAAACCCAGACTACCCAAACCACCCATACTACCCAAACCACCCAAACTACCCAAACCACGCACCGCACAGCCACTCTACCACATATCAACCCACCAACCTTTCACCTCAGGACACCTCCGCCCACACCGTCGATCTACTCAAGCCCCTTGCTTCCGGAAGAAGAAGCAAGGGCTGCAATGCTTGTAGCTCTGGCAGCTACCCAAGCTACTCCCTCCGTCGCTCCAGACCAACCGGGACCCTCTGGACATGGCGTCAATCCAAACGAAGTGTTAGACAAGTACATCTACGAAGGACAGTGGATGACGCATTCCATGCCCGAGGAGCATCAGAGACAACGACTTCAGGACGTACGCCACTTCTTACAACAAGCATCCGTGGACCTCGTGATCATTGAAGAAGACGAACTTCAAGAAGGTATACACTACCAAAGTGAAATCCCAAGGCTACCGGAGTTGATCGCACAACGAGCGGCCTCCCCTACAAAACAGATGCCAGGGACCGTTCGGATCGACAAGCCGTGGGAGAACATTCATATAGAGATACCTTTCCTTGAAGAAGTCAGGGAAAACATTTGGAGGTCACCGGATCGAATTAAGAAGCCGGATGAGTTTGAGCTGAGAGGGATCTCTCAGTGGGATCGGCAGAAGAGAATGGCATATTTGTGGATGCTGACCCAACTAGGACCGGACGTGAGGCTGGGGATCCCGAAGGATCGACTAAAGAGTCACTTCAGGGAACTCTCCCCAATTTGCCAACTCCTCAGTGTCTACTGTGCCAAAGGAGGACTTCCAACACCTCACTATGTCATCGAACGAGTGGATAAGACCCGAGAGGAACTAAGCGAGAGCGCCTGCTGTACCTTCCCGCCGATGAAGTCTACCGTCTTTATCAGCTATACGTGGAGAAGTACAAAGGTCCTCAGGGCTTTATCAAGAAAGAAGGCCTCGAAGGGCTCTACCGGTTCATGATGCGACAAGTCAAGTACTTTGCCGCTCACGACCTTCAAATGGCGCTTGAGAGCAATATGAAGAAGGTCAACATGGCCGAACCACTCCTCAAAGGACCTGAGATCGAGAGGCTTCCAAGCAATCACGTGCACATCAGCTCTGTCATCGGCATCACCTACAACAACCCAATTGCCAAGAAGAATAGGTTGATGCTGAAGACAGAAATTCACAAGTTTTACGATAGTACCCTCAAGATCGTCAGGAGGAATATCGAACAGAGGTTGGAAGAAATAAACAAAGACACAATGCTGAGGATCCACCGATTTGTGAGAGAACGGCCACTCCTGATGGAATTATTGGATGACATCGAGGAGCGCCTGAAGCTCAGGGAGACCGTTAGGGAGTACGAGCATGCGCTGGGCTTGCACAGATCGTACTATGCCCGACAAGAACGAATAGCGCGGAGACGCAATCAAGCACAAAGGGGGAGAATGTAGAATGTCATTTGTAATTGTGCTTGATTTCATTAGTTGTCCTTGTAATTAGGGGCTTTACTTGTATTAGTCTTTAGATTAAGGACTAGTTAGATATTTATACCAAGATTGTTGGTATAAATACTTGTAAATGAATTGAGCTGAATAGGGAAAGTTTTGAGAATTGATCCGAAGGGCTTGCAATTCAATTTCTAGAGAGAGAAACAACATTAACTTTCTCACTCTACTCGAAATCTCTCTCTCGATCTTCATTAGAGTTTTTCGATCGATTATTAATGTCAATCATATTCATCGAATTACTTAGAATTCTTGCCTAGGATCTTAGAGTTGTTAATCTGAGGACCTAACAATATAAGTAAGATTATGGGTCCTCCAGCTTTTATTCGTGATTGTCTCACGGGAGCTTTACTATTTCCGAGCTTGGGTGATGAATATAATAAGGAACTTCCAGGTTAAACATGATAGGAAAACCCTAGTTGCTGGGAATTTATTAATGATCACGTGAGTTATAGGAAGAAGTTGGAGTGTTAATAATTTTAGTATAGGAAACATTAAGGAAGATTTGGAGCGTAACGTCTTCTGGAATTAGTATGACTTCAGCAAAGATGTCGAGCTATATATTACAAAGATGTCGAGATAAACTAAAGAAGGAATTCGAGATGTTTGATAATAATAAGGAAAGCCTCGACATTTATATTGTTCAGGTCTCGACATTTACAAGGTCTCAACATTAATTGATGAACTCGACATTTTATCCTACCATAATTAGATTTTTACATACATAACATAGTCTTGATATTTACTAAGAAGCCTCGAGATTGTTTGATGATATATATATAATAAGAGGTCGACATGTATGAGACATAATAGATCTCGACATCTGGTGCTTAACAAAAGATTTTGGCAAGTTTATTAAAATAATGAGTTCTCGACATTATGAAGGAATCTCAACATTTGTTCTTTTTCTCAACTTAATATCTCGACATTATAAGATCTCGAAATAATAGATCTCGACATTGATAAGAAAATTCGATACTCCTAGATTTCGACATTTCTTTTCAATTAAGGGTCTTGACATTTCATGTTAACACAAATTTCGAAATTCCTTCATAGAATAATCTCGAGACGTGTCTTATGAGAATTTCGACACCATCAAGCATTTCGACATTGTGTTTTAGTTAATAAAAATTTTCGGTATTTTAGGGTTTTGCTATTTCTAGAATTTTCGATATTTTAGGGTTTATTTAATTTTAGGAATTTCATTATTTTTAGGTTTTCATAAATTTTAGAATTTTGAGAATTTTAGCATTTTCGAAACTCATATGACTTAGTAAATTTATTGATGTGAAAATATTTTCAATATTCAGAGGATCGAAGCATAGGAAGTTCACCCGACTTCGTATCTAATTTTATCAGGAGGATAGGTAGGTGGATCATCCATCTACGATACGTAAACACAAATGTGAATTTATGTGTTTTCACGTGACTTATGTGATTTACGTGTCTACATGCTTTACGTACATTTTATTAAAATCATGCTTCCATGAGATTTTGTGAACATGCATGGCACGTGCATATCACGTCAGGAAGAGAGTGTTGTGCCGTAGTGAGACGGTAACGATATGAGATATTGACGTACGGGGTAGAATGAGATGCTTGTGACTGGCGACTCCTAGAGGAGTCGAGGTTGGGCTCACTGGGCACCTGGCGGAGACAGGCGTGATCGATCTGTCTACTCGGGCGTGACCGTCCCGAGGTGCATACCGCCCATGAGATATTGATGTGACCTGATAGGAGGCCATTGGCGTGATCATCCAGTGCACTATCAGTATATACTTTTGGTGCGGAGCGACCCGGTAGGAGGCCATTGGCGTGATCGTCCAGTGCACTACCAGGGTAGGCTGCCGCGAGACTTGGGGGTGGCTTCCCAGTAGTCTTTACGCGCGAGGGTGTCGAGCCTAACCTAGGGCCCTATGTTGTGTGAAACAGGAATGTGGGAAAAGAAAGAGTGTGCATTATATCATGTCGTGAGAAATTGGGATAGGGGTTGAGTGCACACTTGCATACACGCATGTTTATTCACCTACTGGGCGAATCGCTCAGTGTTTACGTGTTGTAGGTACTGAGTCTGACGCCGGTGCGCGTCAGGACTGAGGCGGCTGGTGGCGGTACTCCACGGACTTTTGAGGGCAGAGCGGTACATGGATGAAGACATGTGGAGCGGCGTTAGGGCTTTTTGTTCTTTTGATATTTTTGGGGCTTCGGCCCATGTGCAGAGATGACGATGTAGACATATGTTAGAATATATATTATTTTAGGAAAAAGTTTTAAATTAGACGGCCTTCCACGGCTTACGTTGCGGAAATCCACCACTAATCCTAATTAGAAAAGTAGGGTCGCCACAGGTGGTATCAGAGCGTAGATTTTAGATTCTGAAGACTGTCCATGTACTGCCGCTCAAAAGCCTGGAGAACCAGATTGGCCTGTAAGTTTAAAGATTGATTATGTGATTACGTGTTACTTAATATACGTGTTTTCTATGAATGATTGTAGAACTAGTTAAAAATGCCAAGGACACGTAGAGAAGCTGGCGAAACTAGTCGTAGGGCAGGTTCCGAATCCCCACTGAATGAGGACCGCTCTACCATCTACCAGTTAACTGATCTGATTCGGCGGCAGTCCGATCAGATTAACGACCTTATCCATCGTCAAAATTCCTCGGACGTCACTCATCCCCTGGCCTAGAACGTGCAGAAGCTGCCGGGGAGAGGTTCCGAAGATTAGGCCCCTCTTCATTTGAGGAAGCTGCCGATCCTACCTATGCGGAGGATTGGCTTAGGACCATCGAGAATATGTTTCGCGTTAGCCACCTACCCGATATCGTGTAGCAGACTACATTCACAAATTTGAGCAACTCTCTAGGTTTGCGTCACATATCGTGGCCACCGACGAGCTGAAGATCGAACGTTTTGTGGAAGGTCTCAAGCCCGAGATCTTCCGGAGCGTAAGTATGTACGATACGGAAGGGAAGACTTATGCTCGTATCGCTGAACGAGCAATCCTAGCTGAGCAGGCGGAGAGCAGGGTCGCAAAGGCGCAGGATGCAAAGCGGAGAACAGAAGGACAACAAGGAGGAGGGAACCAGAAACGCCAATTCTTCGACAAGGGACCAAACTATCGTGGGAATCAGCAAAGTCAACAGAATTGGAGGCCAAGACCGAACCAAGGGCAATTTAACATTCCGAACCGGCCCTCAGGTACTGCAAGTCAATGCCGACAGTGTGGGCATTTCCATTCTGGTACATGCTATGGACCAAGACCAAAGCCGACCGCACAATGCTTCCGATTTGGGAAAATAGGACACTACGCTAGGAACTGCAACGAAAATATGACTCAAGTTTCGAACCGACCGCTGATTCGACCCCCTCCGGTGCCAGCACGAGTTTTTACTCTGACGAATGAGGAGGCCGAATCTAATCCTTCTGTAGTAACGGGTACGTTGACTATCTATAACGTGCCCACTTACGTGTTAATTGACTCTGGGGCCACACATTTGTTCATGTCGGCCAAGTATGTGAAAAAGGTGGGAATCTCTCCTACCTTATCTGAATGCAATTACATAGTTACCTTACCACACGGCGATCCAACGTGCACTAACCAAGTGCTAAAAGGATGTTCTGTGGACGTTGATGGTAGAAATTTGAGCGTCGACTGATTGTGATCCCAATGAATGACTATGATGTTATTTTTGGGAGGGATTGGCTTTCGAAATACGGAGCCATCATAGATTGCAACAAGAAGGTCGTAAAATTTCAACTGCCCGAAGAAGAGGTGTTCACTTTTTCGGGAAAAACTACTTCGAGTCGTATTCCGCAAATCTAGGCATTGAAGGCTCAACGACTCTTGAGATCCGGTTGTGAGTCTTATCTCGTATATGCAGTGAAGGCAGATGAGTTACCTCAGCCAGAACTAAAGAGACTGCAGTAGATTTTCGGCTTGATCCTTTAGAGCGATGAAATTTAGGAAGTGGCTTCTCCATACAGTGTATTCGCCTCTTTGCAAAATCGGCGGACGGTTGTCAATTCCGAGCGAGTATGCATCCACTTTTGTATTGTAGTCGAGTTGTTGAAAGATCTTCGTTAATTGTTTTGAAGGTTAAAGATGATGTAATGTGCTTCACAAGTGACAAAATTCGTTAGTAGCATTTGATTCGAAAATTAGATCGACAATTATTTTCGATTCAATCATTAAAGTTTGATCGAAATTAATTTCGTCGAGATAGAATCTACTTACTGTTCTCGTGCGAGAAATTTTGTCAGCGAAATATTTTACGACCAAAATAAATTGCCCAAAATCGTTCAGTCGAGAAAAGTTTCCTGATCGTGAATTTATTTCGATCGTAAAGAAACAGTACGTTAGTAAGTTTCTCGACAAGTCAAAATAAATCTGTTAAATAGAAAAGTTT
Source organism: Craterostigma plantagineum (assembly GCA_027422505.1). Lineage (NCBI taxonomy): Eukaryota > Viridiplantae > Streptophyta > Magnoliopsida > Lamiales > Linderniaceae > Craterostigma > Craterostigma plantagineum. The sequence goes on from JAPQWV010000029.1 coordinate 11,433,596, forward strand.
CTCGCGTGTAAATGATTTTCGTCTGGTCAAACGTTAAAGGTTGACTGAAAAAGTTTTTCGAGAGAAAGTTTTTATGCATGCAAGGTCAAAATTGGTCTCTCTCGAAAAAGTTTTTCCCTGAATAATGCTCGAGGAATATTTCTAACTAAATCATTTCTGCTGATGATGATTCTAGCGCTGACTTCTTATTCTGACCGAGAAAAATGCTCGCGCCAAGTTTTTCGATTATCCGATCGCAAAACCTAGCAAAAAAAATTAGAGAAATCGAGAAAAAATTCACAGAATACGATTAACACAGATTCGAGCAAAAACAAAGAATCAGATAGTGAAATTTAGGTACTTGCTCGCAATCATGTACTAATCACGCACGAACAAGCAATTAAACACGTTATGAAGTAAAATATATCGAATTCGATCAAAATCAGAATGTGTTCTTCCTGTTCTTCGTCAACAGTAAAATTTCAGAATCAAATTAATCAAAATCGAAGTTCAAACAGCTACTGATCTAGTCGCAATGATCATTTAACACTTAATCTAGCACAGAAACATCAAATTCAAGTCAATTAAGCACAAAATTAAGCTATTGGATCGAAAAACTTTTCGCGCCAAAACTGTTCTTCGATGGAACAGTATCGAAATAAAGTTTTGATCCAATTTTAACAATTTTCGATTCAAAACAGAACGAATCTGCTCTGATACCAATTGCAGGTCCTCTGAATAACAACTCTAAGATCCTAGGCAAGAATTCAAAGTAATTCGACAGTTATGATGATCAATTAAGTTCGATCGAAAGAAATCGAATTCAAGTAGAGTGAGAAAGTTACTGTTGTTTCTCTCTCTAGAAATCGAATTGCAAGAGTTTCGGATCAATCTAAACTTTATCTATTAAGCATAATTGGTTTACATGTATTTATACCAAACAAACTTGGTATAAATATCAAACTAGTCCTAATCTAAGGACTACTATACAAAACGCCCCAAATTACAAGGACAACTAATGAAATCAAGCACAATTCAAATGTATACTCTACATGAACGACCATCTGATCTTTGTCTTGTCATTTGATGAAAAGGTTGTGTCTATCATTCCTCGTATAAATCCAGACTTCACGAGGAATTCACTCAGGACACCGTACCAAGCACGTGGGGCTTGTTTTAGTCCATACAGAGCTTTATCCAATCGATAGACGTGATCGGGATGTTCTTGATCAACGAAGCCTTCCGGCTGAGCGACGTAGACTTCTTCTTTTAACACGCCGTTGAGAAAGGCGGTCTTAACATCCATCTGATAGACTTTGAAGTCTTTGTGAGCCGCATAAGCCAGGAGAAGGCTGATAGCTTCGATTCGGGCAACAGGATCATATGTCTCGTCGTAGTCGATGCCTTTCTGTTGATTGTACCCCTTCGCAACTACCTTTGCTTTGTTCCGGATCACTTCACCATCTTCATTCTTCTTGTTTTTGAATACCCATTTAGTTCCGACAGTTGTTTTCCCATGCGGGCGGGGTACTATGGCCATACTTGAAGACGTTCGAATTGGTTGATTTCCTCTTGCAATGCAATTATCCAATCCGGGTCTCGTAGTGCGTCTGCTACCTTAGTAGGCTCGTTTTGGCTCATAAAGCAGCCGAAAAGACTGTGTTGATGCCGTGTCCTTACTCTGCTCGAAAGATCGCCAATTATCTGATCAACCGGGTGGGCTCTAGTCCACTTGCGCTCATGTGGCAAGGCTGAGGAAGATGCATCAGCCATTTGTGGGTCTAAATTTCCAACGATCTTCGAATGTTCATTTGTGTGAGGAAGTTCAATATCTGCACTGGGCTCCGATGATTCTTCCTCAACACTCACGGTAGGTTCTTCATTATTCTGAGGCAAATCTAAATCGGGTGAGGTAGGGACAGTTGAAGAGCTTGATACATCGGCCTCGTCGGGCGTAGGATTGATGGTGACTGGCCGATGTAAATGCTCAAAAAGCGAATCCAAGTCTTCTAACACAAGTCTCAGTGCTTCATCTGGCGGTGATTGCTGATTTGTTGCCATCGCCTGTTGGTTTTGTGCCAACACACCAGTGAGTACGGGTTCTGAGATGTTGTCCTCAGAAGCCAACAGGTTGAGCACAGGTCCTGAACTAAGTTGAGCAGGAGCCATCGGATTAAGTACGGGTCCTGGACTGAAGTGGCCAGAAGCCATCTCTGCCACTTCATGGTAAGTGACATTATAGCTTTCCTTAATTGTTCGGTTGGACTTGATGCATACTCGGTACGCTTTTGATGTTGAAGAATACCCGACGAAAGTTGCTTCGAATGCTTTAGGGTCGAACTTTGCACGTTGCTCTCTGTCGTTCGCCACAGAGCACTTGCACCCGAAGACTTTAGGGAATGAGATGTTGGGCACTCTATTATTCACAATCTCATACGGAGTCTTGTTGAACCATTTGTGAACCACCGTCCTATTTTGGGTAAAAAAGCGGTATTGACTGCTTCAACCCATAGAAAGTGTGGAAGTCCTGAATGAATCAACATTGTACGACCTGCTTCCACTAGGGTTCGGTTTTTCCTTTCAACGGCCCTATTTTGTTGAAGTGTTTTTGCGGCTGAGAATTGTTGACTAATTCCAAGTTTTTGATGAAACTCACTGAGGTGATTATTTTTAAACTCAGTGCCATTGTCTGTTTGAATAACTTGAATGGTCTGTTGTAGCAGATTCCGAGTCGTGTTCACAAAGTTGGTTATCAAGTCACCGGTCTCATCTTTGGTTCGGAGGAACTTTGTCCACGTGTAGCGAGAGTAGTCATCGACGATAACTAGCACATACTTGCGTCCATTGATACTCTGTGTCTGCATTGGCCCACAGAGGTGCATGTGGATTAGTTCCAATGGGCGAGAAGTAGACACAATTTGCTTGACATGATGAGACGGTCGCTTCATTTTTCCTAATTGACATGCCGAACATTGATGCTCCCTTTGTACTAGTATAGTTGGAAGACCGTGGACCAACGTTTTCGTAGAAAGACGTTGGAGAGCTTTCATATTCAGATGAGACAGTCGTTGATGCCATAGGCTATTCCTCTGTAAATCAATCTGAGAGATGAGGCGTACAGCTGTCGAGGGCCGCACGGACATCAGGTTGATCGTGTAAAGATTGGATTTCTGAAGTCCTTGAAGGAATTCTGTATCCTGACTATCCAAAATTATACACCGCTCAGCATGAAAGACCACCTGGAACTTGTCACAGAATTGGCATATGCTGAACAAGTTATGGAGGAGGCCTTCGACATATGAGACATCTTTTATCGTCAAACATTCCAAATTGATATCTCCGCATCCGAGAATGGGAGCTGAGTCGTTGTTTCTGAATCTGACTTTGCCGTTTGGTCGGTCTTTGTAGTTGCTCAACAGTTCTTGATTCCAGTCATGTGTGTGGAGCAACCAGGGTCGAGGTACCACACATGATGGATCTGCAAAAAAAATTTAGAGAGCTTTAGGTACCCACTTAAGCATGGGTCCTCTCAGATTAGCAGATATGGTTTTCAGTTCAGATATGATTCCTAAATTTTTATTTGGAGGAGTTTCAATAACCCATTCCACTTTCGGAGAAGTGGGTTTGGGTTTTGCCTCTATAGGAGACTTGGCCTTTTCGGCTTTTGTCGTCCTAGGCGGAGATTTAGGAACCCATTTGGGTTGAACCTTGCAGTGATGGTTAATTTCAGCACGTACAAATGCTTTGGAAGGTTTGATTGAGGAAAAGATCTTTTCTTTTGATAATCTCCTAAGGTGCATGGGGGACTCAATCTTTACGGGATACCTTAGGTGAGTACAGGTATGTACAGCGCCATAAGCTTTCTTTATGACTGGATCTTGTGGCATTTGTTTCAGAATGATTATTGGTAATTTTTTAGGTAGAGCCTATTTCCAAATTGTCGCTTCTAAAGGTGATAGGATGAAGTGAACAAGTAGAAGCAATTATTTTACACGTAGAAATGACTCTTTTATTACTACTAGTTGTAATACCCGTAAATTGTAATACGGGGTTTTGAATACAATTAGCGTTTAGATGTTCGATTTAAGGGAATTAATATTCGAACGACTCAAAAGAGAATGTATTCAAATAAGAAGTCTGGCCCAAATAATAATCTAACCAAAGGAGTTCGGCCCAACCCAAGAGAGTAAATCATTAAGCTAGATATATTAATAGGATCCAACTAAAATAAATAAAGGCCCAAAATATGAGGACCAAATTGGGAAATAAGGCCCAAGTTGATATTTTTATTTCAGCCCAAATAAATGAATTCCTTGCCCCAACAATATAGGATAAGGATAAAGGTTACTTAACCTTTGGGGAAATCAAACGTATAGACTACCCTAGTTACTTACTAACTTAGCAAAGCCCTCTCTAGCCACTTCAAGTAAGAAACGAAAGCAAGGGTTAAGGAAAGAAGACGAAACTTTAGCAAGCTCAAAACCTTCAACTAATTTAAAGGAGTCGAAGTAAAGAAGGTGAAAATCCTACCATTGTTACGTAACTTTCTTGTACTTAATATAAGTTTATATACTTCCCTATCTTACGTAACTTAACTTAAGTCCTGATCATGTGAAGTTTTCGACATGCTTGGTACTTGCGTGGTTGAGCATGAAAGGGTTTTATAGTGATCAAAGTTGGAACAGTTCTTGAGAGTTTGATATTCCTAGACCGTACTACTTTCTGGAATTATCATAAGTTTTGAAATGACCTCTATAGCAAGGTTTTAGGGTTTTCGTCAGAAATAGTATTTTAGAGAAATCGGGCGATTCTATGTTATATTAAGGTCGGGCGATTTAGTTTGTATAAGGTATAGGGTGATTTAAGATAGAATGGTCTTTTAGAAGAAACCGGGTGATTTTAATTGGTGCTAGTATCGACCGGAACTAAGTTCAAATGTGACAAATCGGGCAAATTAAAGGTATGAGAGCTCGGCGACTTTGGAATCGGATAATATCATTTTGATTGAAACTTAGGGTCACTTTAAGTAAAATCGGGCGATCTATCAAATAAGAGAAATCTCGGCGAAAACCATCAAGGCATGGCATCAAATCGGGCGATTTGAGAAGCTAGGAGAGATCGGGCGAAATCAAGAGCCACACATGATTACTCGGCGATTTACAACAAGTCGGGTGATTTCAATACTAGGCAACACTCAATTGTTGAGATGAGACCAAATCGGACGATTCCAACTGATGGAGAACTCGGCGATTTATCATGCAAATCGGGCGATTACTCTCCATGACGACCTCGACGATTTCTAATCCTAATTGCTCCAAATCGGGCGAATGATGATGTCATGAAATCAACTAAAAACATATCATGACACATAAGAAATCCGGCGAAGTCAATCACTATTCAAATCGGGCGATTAACCATCCAAGCGAAACCCTTATTATGAATAATGCAAATCGAGCGAACTTAGGTGTATAGAAATCTTAAATAACTTAACCCTAACTTAGCTTAGATGAGTATTAAAATATAATTATTTTATACTAGTACAGTTTAAGAATTAATACTAATAATATTTATCTATTCAGAGGATCGACGTATAGGAATTCCACCAGATTACTTGACTGACTATAGCGGGAGGACAGGTAGGTGGATCATCCATCTACAATGCGTAAACACAAATGTGTTTTATGTGCTTTAATGTGATTCGATGATTTTTGTGATTTACGTGATTTATGTGTTTACGTGGTTTACGGACATTTCATGCAAATCACGTTTATATGAAATTCTGTTTATATATTTGCATGGCACGTGCATATCACGTCAGGAAGAGATATGAATTCCACCGTATTGAGAAGGTGATGATTCAGCATATTGTTAAGTGGGGTAGATTGAGGATATTTTGTGACCAGTTGGGCTCACAGGATTCCTGGCGGAGACAGACATGATCGATCTGTCTACTCGAACATGGTCGGTTCGGGGTGCACACCGCCAGAAGGGATACGGGTGTTATCACCCATGATATATATATATATATATATATATATGTGGATTCGGGCGTGTTATCGCTCATGATTTATGGATACGGGTTTAACGACCCATGATATTGGATTCGGGTGGAATCACGTGACCACCCATGATATTTATTGCGCGCGTGAGCCTAACTAGGGCCCTGTATAGTATGTTGTGAAATAGGAGTGTGGGAAAAGAAAGAGTGTGCAACATATCATGTTGTGAGGTATTGGGATTGGGATTGAGTGCACACTTGCATACATGCATTTTATTCACCTACTCGGCAAATCGCTCAGTGTTTACGTGTTGTAGGTACTGAGTCCGACGCAGATACGCGTCGCGACTGAGGCGGCTGGTGGCGGTGCTCCACGGACTTTTGAGGGCGGTGCGGTAAATGGATGAAGACCTGTGAAGCGGCTTTAGGGCATTTTGCTATTTTGATATTTTGGGGCTTCGGCCCATGTATAGAGATGACAATGTAGACAGATTCTAATAGTAATGTATATTATTTCAGGAAAAAGTTTTTGTTAGACGGGTCTTCCGCGACTTACGTTGCGAAAATCCGCCAATAAACTTAATTAGAAAAGTAGGATCGCTGCACTAGTGTCTTTTATTGTAACAGAAGGAGTAACATCCTTAGAAACATTCAAATCTACTGGCTCCTTCTTTATCTTAGTACTAGACACTCTCGCCTCCGTTTTCAGTGATGGCCCTACGCTCCTTGTGGACGCAGGTGAAACGGAATTAGTACTGCACTTTTACTAGAATTATTAATGCACTTTTGATTTTTCGAAAGCGATTTTTCGATTTTCACGCTTTTCATAATAGCATGAGAGGTAGTTTGGGAGAATGAGGAAGCCTTGAGATTTTCCATCTCCTTAATGAACTTTTTTTTTCATCTTCGAAATTCTCTCGTTCTTTATATAACTTTGCCTGTGACTCCTCTATCTGTTTTATGATAGGGGGTTTGTAGAGAGAATTTTTATAATTAACGTTTTTGACTTCCTCGTAGTGTGTTTGAGAGTCAGAGGTAGAACTTGAACTAAATCACTAACAGGTGTTAGAGATGGTTTCCTATTTCTCTCTTTCATTTAGTTCATTGTAGTCAAAGGGGATTTCAGGCCCATGTGAGGCTTGTCTAATGGATGAATCGAAAGCATTTTCCTATGTCGATTCCGTAAAGTAAGATAGGTTGCCGCTAAACCCATGTTCTTAATATCATATATTTCTTTCTTCCGTAAAACATGTGGGTTAGTGAAACCTATGCCTTCTATTGGATTATAGAACTCTATATCCTAGGGCTTGTTTAAGAATATCGTCTGTTAAGAATGTCCCCTACGCGTAAGAAGATCATCTAATTTCTTAATATTTGCATATAACTTCTTGAGTTCCTCACTTAGGAGAGCATAATTATTTTCTACCGTTAGTTTAGCGGCTTGACAGGCATCTAGTTCCTTACTAAGCTCACTAACCTTAGCATTTGATATTTCTAATTCAGGTTTTAAGTTAGTGATCTTAGAGGTAGCTTCGGTTATCCTACAATTTAGGGTAGCTTTCTCCTTGAGATTCCCGACCAGACAATTGTAGTTATTTGTTAGCCTATCTTCTAATTCCTTAATCTTTTCACTATGCTGTCCTATTTGAGGTAGACTAGTCTCTCTAGAATGTAGGCTCTTAGTAAGTACTTCTATTTTAGCACTAGAGCTCCTAAGTTCTGATTCGAGACTATCTATCTTCTCCTGATGTAATGCCCGTAAAAATTTTAATACGGGATTATTTCAATAAAGTTCGAAATTACAAGATTTTCGAACAAGATCCAATTTCTTCATGAATTGGGCCAAAAATTCACAATTTGACACAAATTTTTAAATGGGCCGAAAATAATAAAATAAAGCCCAAATATATAATTAATAGAATAAGAAACAAAACAAAGCAAAACAAAATAGAATAAAACATAACAAAACAAACAAAACAAAATCAACCTAATACCACACTTTAATCCACAAAGACAAGACCTAATTAAAAATAATACATAAAAAAATATAATAATAATAATATGCATTTCCAAGTGCTTAAGGACAAGATCTAAGCCCATCAATACACCTCATAATGGTACCAAATCAAGACCAAAAACACCTAATACACATGGAGGTACATGTGGAGAAAATAAATAAATAAGTGAGATTGGAAAAGAGAAGGCGAGAGAGGCCGAGAGAAAGAAGAGAAGAAAGAAAAAAAAAAAGAGAGAGAGAAGGGAAAGAAAGAAGAAGGAGGAGAAGAAAAATCTACGAAAGCTCGGGATCGAAGCTCTCGGGTCGGGATCACACGAAAAAACTCCGTGATTTAGCTTTCTACGGACGTAAGGTAGGTGAAGATCACCTACATACGTAAACAATATAGGATTTGTGAATTTTACGTGTTTTGCATGTTATTAATCGAATTCTTCGTGTTTATGTGATAATAATAATTTGCTTGCATGAATTTTTCGTTGGTTATCTTAGGGAGCACGAGATTGAGTATTTTTAGATCTATGAATATTTGGAAATAGGGATAGAGGACTTTAGATTAAGAGGATAGAGCAAAACTTGGGGAGAATTAGGGTTTTCTAGGGTTTTCTTTATCCATTTCGGCCAAGAGGTTCAAAAATTCATATCTCACAATCTAGACATCAAATTAAAAATTCCTTTTAACAGAATTAAGATTTGCAAGTCCTTTATCTGTGGTTAAAATTTCAGGTCCATCGGACATAGTTTACCTTGTGATCATTGAGAAACCCAAATCTGTCGCAAAACAGCCGTATAAAATAATTATGTTTAAAATTTTGAAACTTGATCGACATTTTACAAAATCCAGGGAGTCTGTGTTGTAAAATTCCGAATAGGGGATATTTTTAAAGAAATATAAAGTTTTTAGGACAAATTTAAAATTAGGAATAAATAATTGGGGTCCTTTGGGTAATTTTGAAAACTTTGGGGACTAGATTGAAATGTTTCAAAAATCTGGTGGCTGAGAATGTAAAATCTGGATAGGGGAGATTTTTGAAGAATTATAAAGATTTTGGGGCAGATTTGAAATTCGGAATAAATAATTGGGGTCCTTTGTGTAATTTTCAAAAATTCTGGGACTAGGTTGAAAAGTTTTAAATCTGGGAGCTGAGAATGTAAAATCCCAACAGGGGAGATTTTTAACGAAATATAAATCTTTCGGGGCAGATCTGAAATTTTAAAGATTCGGGGCAGATCTGAAACTTAGGAAAATGTTCGGATCCTTAAAAGTAAAACTATGAAATTTTGGGGTTTTAAATGCAAAAATTTAGAAAGGTATTTTTAAATTAGAAACTTAAGTGATATTTGAAAGTTGAATAATAGAATTTTAAAAAATTAAATTAGGAACCAATTTTGAAATTAGGGTATTAAAGTGAAAAGGATTAAATTTTGGGAACACGTAGTGAAATTTCGGGGAGAGATCGATGAGTAAGGTTTCGGGCCGAGTAATTCGGAATGCGGGCTTTGAGCGCGATTATTTAGCGTACGATAGTTTTCGGATCGGGCCAAGCTGATACATCGGCCCGATACGTGATATGAAGATTTGCATTTTTATGTATTGCATTTTACTTGCATGACATTTGCATACACGTGTTACGAGGGGAGAGAATCGTGTGTAGTCACGGTGCCATTGTATAGTGTTGATGAGTGGGGTAGTTTATGACTGAGTGATGGTTGTCGAATGGTATGAGTTGAGGTTAGGACTAAGGCGCACTATATGATTGAGATGTGGGGAGTGGGCCTCCCGAGCTACTGACCCTTGTGGGGAGTGGGGCCTCCCGAGCTACGGACCCCTGCGCGCGCGTGTTGCCTTTAGTACCTAAGCCTCGGGCCCTGATGTGATGTGATGAAATGAGAGATGAGAAAAGAGTCGAGCGTGTATTTTGTGAGTTTTGTCGGGATTGGGGTGTGAGAGCATTTGCATTGCATGTTTTCATCTACTGGGCAAAAGCTCAGGGTTTACGTATGTAGGTGAGGCGGCTGATGGCGGTGACTCCACGGTCTTTTGAGTGCGGGGCAGTACATGGAACGCGACCTGTGGAGTATATTCATTCATGTTTCGTAGTGTTACTATTTGGGCTTCGGTCTAATACAATAATGTGTGTGTTGTAAAACATGGTTTTATTACGGATTCAGACTTTTGGGCTTCGGCCCAGTTCTTGAATATTATTATGTAATAAAAAGTTTTTATTAAATGGGCTTTCCGCTGTTTACGCTGCGTAAAACCCGCCAAAATACGTATTTAGGAAGTAGGGTCGTTTCAGGTGGTATCAGAGCGCTAGGCTTTAGGTTCTGTAGACCGTCCATGTACTGCCGCTCAAAAGCCGGGAGGATCAGCCTACGTCTGTAAGTTTTATACTATTACGTGAATATATGTAAATGCTTACGTGTTTTTTTTTTTGTGCTTTTCTATGTTACGTGAACTTGTAGACTCTTGGAAAATGAGGACACGATCGGGAAATGGGAATGATGGAGAGCCCAGTCGTCGGGATGGATCTGAATCCCCGACTCGTGAGAACAACACACGTGAGAACGATACCATCCGCTGTTTGACTGAGCTGATCCAGCAACAAGCTGCTCAAATCCACGATCTAATCAATTTCCGGAGCTCATCTGAGCACCGATCCTCTCCACATCCTGACCGTGTGGAAATCATCGGGGAAAGGTTTCGTAAACTGAATCCCCCGACTTTCGAGCAAGCTACCGATCCTTCAATGGCAGAAGACTGGATCCGAACAATTGAAGATATGTTCGTATACGGTCGGGTGCCAGGGAACGAACAAGTTCTCTGTGCCGTTTCGATGTTACGAGGAAGTGCGCGATTTTGGTGGGATACCATCAAAATCCTTAACGACCCCGCTACGATGCCATGGGATAAATTCAAAGAGCTGTTCTTCGAAAAATACTTCTCAGCCCACGAGCAAGCACAACGAATGAACGAATTCATCAACCTCCGACAAGGAAGGATGACGGTGCCGGAATACGTTCGTAAATTCGAAGAGCTATCTCGCTTCGCTCCACACATGGTAGCTACTGATGCATTAAAGGTGGCTCGTTTCATGGTGGGCCTCAGACCCGAGATTTATCGTGACGTAAGCATGTCGGGTATCCCGGTTGTGCACTTCACACAAGTGGCCGAACGAGCCATCATCGCGGAGCAAGCAGAGGCTCAGATCGTGGCGGCGCGAGAAGCAAGGAAGAGACCGGAGAGTCAGCAGGGAGGTGGAGGTGACCGAAAGAGACCATTCTTCGGGAAAGGCCCTAACCAAGGAGGTAGCTCGGGACCATCTAACTGGCGACCGAGGCCGAACCAGGGACCACCCAACGTTCCGAACCGATCTTCATACAACTCACCACCGTGTCAACAATGTGGGCGTAATCACGTTGGTGTCTGCTTTGGAGTTGGATACAACCCCAACGTCGTCTGCTATCTCTGCGGGAAACAGGGACATTACGCACGAGCCTGCGACCAACCCAGGAACCCGACTCAGACGTTTGCACGACCGCCACCGGTTCCGGCTCGAGCATTTGCAATGACCAATGAAAGGGCGGAGGCGCTACCACCACCGGCTCCAGCTCGAGTGTTTGCATTGACTAATGACGAGGCGGAGGCGCTACCACCACCGATTCCAGCACGGGTGTTCACATTAACCAATGAAGAGGCAGGGGCAAATCCTACAGTGGTGACCGGTACGTTACAAATTTACGACGTGCCTACTTCCGTGTTGTTTGATACTGGAGCCACGCACTCGTTTGTGTCGGCCAAATATGTGACCAAGGTAGGCATCTCTCCTACCTTATCTGATTACAACTATGTAGTAACCCTACCACACGGGGATCCAACTCGAACTAATCTAGTGTTGGAGAAATGTCCCGTGACGATCGAAGGAAGGAGTTTGAGCGTAGATCTAATTGTGATCCCGATGAACGACTACGACGTTATCTTCGGAATGAATTGGCTCTCGAAATACGGTGCCAAAATCGATTGCCGGAAGAAGATGGTTGCGTTCCAAATTCCTGAAGATGAAATGTTCACGTTTGTGGGAGCGAAGGAGAAGAGCAAAATCCATCAAATTTCTGCCTTAAAAGCCCAACGACTTCTGAATTCGGGATGTGAGTCTTTTCTCCTATTTGCAATAAAGACCGACGAATCGCCTCAACCGAAATTAAAAGACGTACCCGTTGCAAATGAATTTCCTGACGTATTTCCCGAAGATCTCCCGGGACTACCTCCTAATCGAGAACTCCAATTCGCGATCGAACTAACTCCAGGAGCAGCACCGTTCTCTAAGACTCCGTACCGTTTAGCACCAAGCGAACTACGAGAGTTAAAAGAGCAACTTGACGAGCTATTGCAGAAAGGATTTATTCAGCCCAGTTTCTCGCCTTGGGGAGCACCGGTCCTGTTCGTTCGTAAGAAGGACGGGTCGATGAGACTTTGTATCGACTACCGAGAGCTGAATAAACTGACGATCAAAAACAAATACCCGCTGCCCAGAATTGACGATCTGTTCGATCAGCTACAAGGAGCGTCTATATTTTCCAAAATTGATTTAAGATCGGGGTACCATCAGCTGAAGGTTCGGGAAGCCGACGTTCCAAAAACGGCGTTAATACGAGGTATGGCCACTATGAATTTTTGGTTATGCCTTTCGGGTTGACGAACGCTCCAGCGGTATTTATGGACCTAATGCACCGGGTCTTCAAAGATTTCCTCGACCACTTCGTAATCATCTTTATAGATGATATACTCATTTATTCTAAAACGAAGGAGGAACACGCCGCTCATTTACGAACGGTTCTCGGAATTCTTCGGGAAAAGCAACTCTATGCCAAATTCAAGAAATGTGAATTTTGGCTCACGCAAGTGGCCTTTCTGGGACACATTGTCTCCGAAAACGGGATTTATGTGGACCCCAGCAAGATCGAAGCCGTAAGCGATTGGCCACGACCAACCACTCCCACGGAGGTCAGGAGTTTTCTCGGGCTTGCTGGATACTACCAAAAGTTCATTAAGGACTTTTCCAGCATTGCCTCGACACTCACGAACCTGACGAAGAAGAATGTCCCATTCAAGTGGACGGAAGCATGCGAGCAAAGCTTCCAGGAGTTGAAAAAGCGATTGACAACGGCTCCAGTTCTTACGATTCCCTCCGGTACCGAAGGCTTCTCGGTGTACAGTGATGCCTCAAAGATTGGCTTGGGGTGCGTGCTGATGCAGAACGGGAAGGTAATTGCGTATGCCTCCCGACAGTTGAAACCTTATGAGAAGAATTACCCCACGCACGATCTCGAACTCGCAGCAGTTGTGTTCGCCCTAAAAATCTGGCGTCATTATCTCTACGGGGAACGGTGCGAGATCTACACCGACCATAAGAGCCTGAAATATTTCTTTACCCAGAAGGAGTTGAATATGAGGCAACGACGTTGGTTGGAGCTCATTAAAGACTACGATTGCGTGATCAACTATCACCCCGGCAAAGCAAACGTAGTCGCCGATGCATTGAGTCGAAAGGCGGTGAACACGGAACTCCACAACCTCGAAGTAGAAGTAATAAACTTTGGCGAGATTGAGGCTAGAATGGCGGCGTTAACTCTTCACCCTACGTTGCCGGAGCAGATCAAGAAAGCTCAGGAGCAAGACGAGCTGTATCTGAAATTGATAAGCGAGAAAACAATCACGACTTCATCAGAATTCAAATTACAAGGAGGGAGTTTATTCTATAACAATCGTCTGTACGTGCCCGATAACGCAGAACTCCGGAAAATCATAATGACGGAGGCGCACGCCACTACAACTCGGTACACCCTGGAGCTACGAAGATGTATCGAGATTTACGTGAGACGTACTGGTGGCCGGGAATGAAGGGAGACATTGCGACGTTTGTAAGCCAGTGTCTCACTTGCCAACAAGTCAAGGCAGAACATCAGAGGCCGGCAGGGATGTTGCAATCCTTGTCTATTCCCGAGTGGAAATGGGATCATATTACCATGGACTTTGTCGTCGGCTTGTCGAAAACTGCGAAAGGCCACGACGCCATTTGGGTAATTGTAGATCGATTAACTAAGTCCGCCAATTTTCTACCTATTTGTTCAACTTTCTCTTTGGAGCAACATGCTAAATTGTATATTCAAGAAATAGTTCGACTTCACGGGATTCCTTCGTCCATCGTCTCGGATCGAGATTCGAAATTTCTGTCCAAGTTCTGGATGAGCTTACAGAAATCAATGGGGACGAAGCTTTCGTTCAGCACCGCTTATCATCCCCAAACTGACGGGCAATCAGAACGAACTATTCAGACCCTCGAAGATATGCTCCGAGCTTGTGTCTTAGACTTCAAAGGGAACTGGAGCAAATTTCTTCCTCTGATCGAATTCTCGTATAACAACAGTTATCATTCTTCAATCGGGATGGCACCGTACGAAGCTTTATACGGGCACAAATGCCGATCCCCGATACACTGGGACGAGATCGGTGAGCGAGCACTCTTAGGTCCCAATATGATACGAGAAATGACGGAGGCGGTCACCAAAATCCGAGAAAGAATGCATACAGCCCAAAGTCGTCAGAAGAGCTATGCTGATCAACGACGAAGGCCGCTTGAGTTCTCGGAAAGCGATCGGGTGTTCTTGAAGATATCTCCTATGAGAGGCGTGAAAAGATTCGGAAAGAAGGGCAAGCTCAGTCCGAGGTACATTGGTCCGTTCCAAATCCTTAAGAGAGTCGGAGAAGTCGCATATCAACTGGAGTTGCCAGTTTCGCTAGCCCAAGTCCACGACATATTTCATGTATCGAGCTTACGTAAATATGTCGCAAATCCGAACCACGTGCTAGAGAATGAATCCCTCTATCAACAACTCAAACCGGATCTGAGCTATGAAGAAGAACCGGTAGAGATCCTAATGCATGAGGTAAAACGACTTCGGAACAAGAACATTCCGCTAGTCAAGGTACTGTGGCGAAACCATGCGGTTGAGGAAGCCACATGGGAACGAGAGGACGATATGAACAATCGTTATCCAGAATTATTTCTTTCGATGTAATTTCGGGGACGAAATTCTTGTAAGGGGGGAGGATGTAATGCCCGTAAAAATTTTAATACGGGATTATTTCAATAAAGTTCGAAATTACAAGATTTTCGAACAAGATCCAATTTCTTAATGAATTGGGCCAAAAATTCACAATTTGACCCAAATTTTTAAATGGGCCGAAAATAATAAAATAAAGCCCAAATATATAATTAATAGAATAAGAAACAAAACAAAGCAAAACAAAATAGAATAAAACATAACAAAACAAACAAAACAAAATCAACCTAATACCACACTTTAATCCACAAAGACAAGACCTAATTAAAAATAATACATAAAAAAAATATAATAATAAGAATATGCATTTCCAAGTGCTTAAGGACAAGATCTAAGCCCATCAATACACCTCATAATGGTACCAAATCAAGACCAAAAACACCTAATACACATGGAGGTACATGTGGAGAAAATAAATAAATAAGTGAGATTGGAAAAGAGAAGGGGAGAGAGGCCGAGAGAAAGAAGAGAAGAAAGAAAAAAAAAAGAGAGAGAGAGAAGGGAAAGAAAGAAGAAGGAGGAGAAGAAAAATCTACGAAAGCTCGGGATCGAAGCTCTCGGGTCGGGATCACACGAAAAAACTCCGTGATTTAGCTTTCTACGGACGTAAGGTAGGTGAAGATCACCTACATACGTAAACAATATAGGATTTGTGAATTTTACGTGTTTTGCATGTTATTAATCGACTTCTTCGTGTTTATGTGATAATAATAATTTGCTTGCATGAATTTTTCGTTGGTTAGCTTAGGGAGCACGAGATTGAGTATTTTTAGATCTATGAATATTTGGAAATAGGGATAGAGGACTTTAGATTAAGAGGATAGAGCAAAACTTGGGGAGAATTAGGGTTTTCTAGGGTTTTCTTTATCCATTTCGGCCAAGAGGTTCAAAAATTCATATCTCACAATCTAGACATCAAATTAAAAATTCCTTTTAACAGAATTAAGATTTGCAAGTCCTTTGGTTAAAATTTCAGGTCCATCGGACATAGTTTACCTTGTGATCATTGAGAAACCCAAAACTGTCGCAAAACAGCCGTATAAAATAATTATTTTTAAAATTTTGAAACTTGATCGAAATTTTACAAAATCCAGGGAGTCTGTGTTGTAAAATTCCGAATAGGGGATATTTTTAAAGAAATATAAAGTTTTTAGGACATATTTAAAATTCGGAATAAATAATTGGGGTCCTTTGGGTAATTTTCAAAACTTTGGGGACTAGATTGAAAAGTTTCAAAAATCTGGTGGCTGAGAATGTAAAATCTGGATAGGGGAGATTTTTGAAGAATTATAAAGATTTTGGGGCAGATTTGAAATTCGGAATAAATAATTGGGGTCCTTTGTGTAATTTTCAAAAATTCGGGGACTAGGTTGAAAAGTTTTAAATCTGGGAGCTGAGAATGTAAAATCCCAACAGGGGAGATTTTTAACGAAATATAAATCTTTCGGGGCAGATCTGAAATTTTAAAGATTCGGGGCAGATCTGAAACTTAGGAAAATGTTCGGATCCTTAAAAGTAAAACTATGAAATTTTGGGGTTTTAAATGCAAAAATTTAGAAAGATATTTTTAAATTAGAAACTTAAGTGATATTTTGAAAGTTGAATAATAGAATTTTAAAATATTAAATTAGGGACCAATTTTGAAATTAGGGTATTAAAGTGAAAAGGATTAAATTTTGGGAACACGTAGTGAAATTTCGGGGAGAGATCGATGAGTAAGGTTTCGGGCCGAGTAATTCGGAACGCGGGCTTTGGGCGCGATTATTTAGCGTACGATAGTTTTCGGATCGGGCCAAGCTGATACCTCGGGCCGATACGTGATATGAAGATTTGCATTTTTATGTATTGCATTTTACTTGCATGACATTTGCATACACGTGTTACGAGGGGAATGAATCGTGTGTAGTCACGGTGCCATTGTATAGTGTTGATGAGTGGGGTAGTTTATGACTGAGTGATGGTTGTCGAATGGTATGAGTTGAGGTTAGGACTAAGGCGCACTATATGATTGAGATGTGGGGAGTGGGCCTCCCGAGCTACTGACCCTTGTGGGGAGTGGGGCCTCCCGAGCTACGGACCCCTGCGCGCGCGTGTTGCCTTTAGTACCTAAGCCTCGGGCCCTGATGTGATGTGATGAAATGAGAGATGAGAAAAGAGTCGAGCGTGTATTTTGTGAGTTTTGTCGGGATTGGGGTGTGAGAGCATTTGCATTGCATGTTTTCATCTACTGGGCAAAAGCTCAGGTTTACGTATGTAGGTGAGGCGGCTGATGGCGGTGACTCGACGGTCTTTTGAGTGCGGGGCAGTACATGGAACGCGACCTGTGGAGTATATTCATTCATGTTTCGTATTGTTACTATTTGGGCTTCGGTCTAATACAATAATGTGTGTGTTGTAAAACATGTTTTTATTACGGATTCAGACTTTTGGGCTTCGGCCCAGTTCTTGAATATTATTATGTAATAAAAAGTTTTTATTAAATGGCTTTCCGCTGTTTACGCTGCGTAAAACCCGCCAAAATACGTATTTAGGAAGTAGGGTCGTTTCACCTGAGATCTCCCAAGTTTACCCTCTACTTCCTTAATACTTTTCTGCTCACGTTTCATGTTACCATATTGTGTTTGATATGATTCTAACATCGTCAATAATGTGAAAGAAGAGACTACCTCTTTTGACGAGGTGCATGCGTTGTCTTCGTCCGTCAGGTTGGATGTTTCGGCGTCCGATTCATTGTCGAGAGGGGCCATGATGGCTAAATTCTCTTCTTCAGAACTTGACGTGTCCTCGAGCCATTGGTCTTGTTCGGCCATGAGAGCTACTCCAGCTTCCTTGTGTTTAGTCAATTGGAGCTTCCTGGAGAAGTAGTTGGCATCTCTCTTCTTTGGAAGAGTGCACTCTCTGGCAAAGTGACCTGGCTTGCCACAGTTGAAGCATTTGTTAGCCTCTTTTGGGTTCTCTACTTCGGAGCTCTCTGGTGCACGTTCTTTGTTCTTAGAGCTTGTAGTCCGAAGTCTGTTGGCTGAGGTTGAAGACTTCTTCTTGAAGTACTTCTTACTCATCATTTTTCCTATTAGAGCCAACTGCTTTCCTAGGGCTTTCATGTTTGGCTCGACGTCGGAGTCCGACTCTTCTTCCGACTCTGAAGGAAAAGGAGGCCTAAAGATCTTTTCTTTTCTTGATTTTGAGCTCCTCTTCTCCGAGACTAAGGGAACAATGTCTTCGGTCTGTTTGCCCTTATGCTCCTTGTGAATCTCGCTTATATCATCCTCATGTTGTGCGAGATTGTCAAACACGGCATGGATATCCAACTCCTCTAGATCTATTTTTGTCGAATTTGAGTGGATATTTTCTTCCATTGTAATACCCGTAAAATTTAAATACGGGGTTTTGATGTAGTAATTTTGAAAACGGTGAATTGAGAATTTAAGCGTTAAAACAAAATAAATTTTAGTGATTTTCGAATTCGAAAATTTAGGATATTAGAAAATACCATTAAAAATTTAACAAGTTTGGGCTAAATACTTAATGAATAAGGCCCAACCCAATTTTTTGAAATAGGATAAGCTTAACAAATTAATCTTGCTTCAACGTGAGGTAAAACTCATTTTCACTTCCTTGTCAAATCATGCACGGATATAAAAAAACCACAACATTTATCTAAATACATAACAAATATATCGATTATCATTATAAGGAAACCCTCACTAACCCATACGAGTACTGAGCAAAACGTGAAACCAACAATCTCACAATATAGAAGATCAAGTGATTTGGGAAGTTAAAGTTCGAAGTGAGGTATATGAATTGTTTCTTGTGTTTAACGTATTTAATTTAGTTCTACTGACTAATGTTTCTACGTGATGATGTGGTGTTCATGAGAGGTGTTTCGATAGTTTTATCTTTGGAAAACCATTGTTGTTAGAACTCGTGTCTACGAATATCCACGTGATAAGTAATAATTAGAGTCTTAGTGAATATCGAAAGTTTATTGTTCTGTAGAAGTTCTTGAGGGTTCATAAATAATTATGTTTAGAAACCTAATGATTTAAGGTGTAATGTTTTCGGGAACTAGTATAATTCTTAAACTTGATGTACTCATATCATTTCAATAGTTGTAAATGAATTTCATAACTAGGTAAGGACAATAGTTTCGTGGATATCACCTCTAGAAAACCTAGAATCGCTGATATCTTTAGTGGTGGTATTTTTAAGACATTAGTATTAGGACGCAGCATTTCTGGGGTAGGATGATGTTTGCAAGATAATTATAATAGTATGTTAGTTTAGAAAACCCTAAGTGCTTGTTTGGTTGACGGGTTTAGTAATTTTAAACCTGGATTTGAAACATGTTAGCGTGTTTGGTTCGTTGGTTTATCTAAACCAATGGTTTATATAAAACCACTCTAAACCCATGCAGACGGGTTTAAATAAACATACCTCCTCACATGTGTTTATTTAAACCCACTAACCAAACACACATTTTATTTATACCCATTAATTTGTTTTATATAAACCCTTACTTAAATAAACCCTCATAAATATAAACCTATCAACCAAACGAGCACTAAGTGTCATTTTAAGTTCAGTTTAGATAGTGAGTATTGATAATTTCCAAGCATGTGAGCGTTCGGGATGGTTCAATCTTTTAAGGCATACCACTTTCTGGGATAGAAATAATTTTTAAGACTGATCTTAATAGTATAAATACCTGTTTTTAGGTTTTCGGCATTACCACAATAGCAAGATTTTCGAGATAGGTGGTAGGAAGATGTCGAAATGCATAGCAGATAGAATTCGAGGCATATAGATGTAATAGGAAGATGTCGATATGTGTAATAACTAGATCTCGAGATGCTTCATAGAAGAAATTCTAAGATGATTTCGAAGATATATTACATAAAATGTCGAAGTGTGATAACTTGCAGAATGTCGAAATGTTTGATAATAATAGTGAATATCTCGAGATCATTATAGAGAGGATTTCGACATCATGGTCTCGACATTCATATTGGTAAAGACCTCGACATTTATAGGATGTCGATATGGCTTGATGACCTCGACATTGGTTTCCCAACATAAGATTTCGACAAGCTTATATAGTAAGATTTCGACATTTACCTTTCAAAAGATCTCGACAAATTCACTAAAGATCTCGACAGCTGTAAGATTTCGAGATTTGATGGATGTCGACATTTACAAGGAATTTCGATACTCAACATAATTTTAGTAGTTAGTGTTCTACACTTAATACATTTCGGTATATTAGGGTTTATTTATTTTTAGGGATGTCATTATTTTTAGGTTTTCATAAATTTTAAGGTTTTCATAATTTTAGCATTTTGGAAATTTACATGACTTAGTAAATATATTAATATGAAAATATTTATTATATTCAGAGGATCGATATATAGGGACTACGCCGGATTCCATATTTGACTATAGAGGGAGGACAGGTAGGTGGATCATCCATCTACAATACGTAAACACATACGTGAATTATGTGCTTTCATGTGATTTGAGATTTTCGTGACTTATGTGATTTACGTGATTTACCTGTTGTACGTACGTTTTATTTAAATCATGCTTCCATGAGATTTTGTGAACATGCATGGCACGTGCATATCACGTCAGGAAGAGAGTGTTGTACCGTAGTGAGACGTAACGATATGAGATATTGACGTATGGGGTAGAATGAGATTCTTGTGATTGGTGACTCCTAGAGGAGTCGGGTTGGGCTCACTAGGCACCTGGCGGAGACAGGCGTGATCGATCTGTCTACTCGGGCGTGACCATCCCGAGGTGCATACCGCCGGATGAGATATTGATGTGACCTGATAGGAGGCCATTAGCGTGATCATCCAGTGCACTATCAGTGTATACTTTTGGTGCGGAGCGACCCGGTAGGAGGCCATTGGTGTGATCGTCTAGTGCACTAGCAGGGTAGGCTGCCGCGAGACTTGGGGTGGCCTCCCAGTAATCTTTGCGTGCGAGGGTGTCGAGCCTAACCTAGGGCCCTGTGTTGTGTGAAATAGGAACATGGGAAAAGAAAGAGTGTTCATTATTCGTGAGAAATTGGGATCGGATTGAGTGCACACTTGCATACACGCATGTTTATTCACCTACTGGGCAAATCGCTCAGTGTTTACGTGTTGTAGGTACTGAGTCTGATGCCGGTACGCGTCAGGACTGAGGCGGCTGGTGGCGGTGCTCCACGGACTTTTGAGGGCGGTGCGGTACATGGATGAAGACCTGTGGAGCGGCTGTAGGACTTCTTTTTTATATTTTTGGGGCTTCGGCCCGTGTATAGAGATGACGATGTAGACAGATGTTTGTGGTAATATATGTTGTTTTAGGAAAAAGTTTTAATTAGACGAGCCTTCCGCAGCTTACATTGCGGAAATCCGCCAATAATCCTAATTAGAAAAGTAGGGTCGCCACATCCATTCCGCGGGCAGAGAAGACAGAAATCTGATGTTTGTCTCCATATTGGTCTTCGTGATTTTTATCTTTCTCATCTCGTTGAGAAGAGTGAGGTGTCTTTGGTAGATCTCATATAGACTCTCCTCCGGCTTTGCTTTGAAGGAGTCGTAAGCAGTGAGAATGTTCGCCTTTTTGGCCTTTATGCCAACTTCCGTCCACTGCATCATCATATCCAGTTCATCCCACATTCCTTTAGCCGATGAAAGGCTATCAATCTGTCGATATATGTCGTTGCATGGCTACTAGATCAGCCTTAGCCCGAGCACTCTCCTAAATTGTGTACTCCCTAGGCTCCTTCAGTCGCCTAGACGGGGGAATTTGAGGGGTTGTCGTTCATCACCGGGGACATGCACCCAAAACTGTGCGGGTCCTTCTTCTAGTGATTTCAGTAAATTCTCGGCTTGATATTTTAAAGCGATGAAATTGGAGAAGCGGCTTCTCCACACGGTATATTCGCCTCGTTGCAAAATCGGCGGACGATTGTCATTTCCGAACGAGTATGCATCCATTTTGTGTTGTAGTTGAGTTGTTGAAGGATCTTCGTTAAGTGTTTTGAACGTTTGAAGAAGATGTAATGTGCTTCACAAGTGACAAAGTTCGTTAGTAGCGTTTGATTCGAGAAATAGTTCGAGAATTATTTTCGATTCAATCTTTAAAGTCTGATCGAAAATAATTTCGTCGAAATAGAATATGAAGTGTACTGTTCTCGTGCGAGAAAGTTGGTAAGCGAAATATATTTCGAGCTAAATAAATTGGCAAAAATCGTTCGGTCGAGAAAAATTTCCAGATCGTGAATTTATTTCGATCGTAAAGAAACAGTACGTTTGTAAGTTTCTCGGCAAAATGAGTCTGTTGACTAGAAAAGTTTCTCGCGTGTAAATGATTTTTGGCTTGGTCAAACTTTAAATGTCTGACCGAAAATGTTTTTCGAGGGAAAGTGTTTACGCGTGCAGTCAAAATTAGTCTTCCTCGAAAAAGATTTTCGCTGAATAATGCTCGAAAAATTATTTTTTAACTAAAATCGTTTCTAGTGTTGACGACTCTAGCGCTGACTTCGTATTCTGACCAAGAAAATTCTCGCGCCAAGTTTTTTCGATCGAGAAATTAATCCGATCGTAAACCTAGCGAAAAAAATTAGAACGATTGAGAAAAATTCGCAGAATACGATTAACACAGATTCAAGAAAAAACGAGGAATTAGACAGCGAAACTTCAGGTAATTGCTCGCAATCATTTACTAACTACGCAAGAACAAGCAATGAAACACGTTATGAACCAATGTATGTCGAATTTGATCAAAATCAGAACGTGTTCTTCGGGTTCTTCGCAAACAGTAAATCACAGAATCGATTTAATCAAAAAAACGAAGTTCAAACAGCTACAAATCAGATCGCGATCATCATTTAACACTTAAACAAGCACAGAAACATCAAATTCAAGTCAATTAAGCACAGAATTATGCTATTGGATAGAAAAAAATTTTGCGCCAAACGGTTCTTCGATATGAACAGTAGTCAGAAATTGATTTTCGATCCAAATCTAACAATTTTTTATTCAAACAGAACGAATCTGCTCTGATACCAATTGTTAGGTCCTACGATTGACAACCCTATGATCCTAGGCATGAATTCTAAGTAATTCGATGATAATGATTGACATTTAGAATCAATCGAAAAACTCAAATGAAGATTGAGAGAGAGAATATGTGTAGAGTGAGAAAGTTACTATTTTCTCTCTCTAGAAATTGAATTGCAAGCCTTTCGTATCAATTTCCTCTTCAGCACAATTCCTTTACATGTATTTATACCAAACAAACTTGGTATAAATATCAAACTAGTCCTAATCTAAGGACTACTATGCAAAACGCCCCTAATTACAAGGACAACTAATAAAATCAAGCACGATTAAAATATATACTCTACATCTTGGCACATGGATTTACGCCGGTTAGATACCTTCGATCCCGGTTATGTGCCGACAGCAGCCGCCATCTAAAAACTAGCTCGACCGGCTGAGTCCCCGCAAGTATTCCTGTAAGAACAGATTGGCTCTATGATACCCATCTTAGCTTGGTTCTGGTCAGGGAGTAGATTTTTGGGGACCAAGATCTGAATGATCTTTACTGACTGTCTGGTATTAGGGTCAATGAGATATTTATACTTCTTGCTTTTACTATTCGTGTTATTCTTAGATGACCGGTATCCTGGGTTACTATTTCTTAGGGGCTCCGGTCTTGATTTGTTATATGTATATGACTGATATCTCTGATTTTGGTTTCTCAGAGGCTCCGGTCTTGGTCCTCTAAAATGATTTTATAAAAAGCTTTCCCCTGAATTGTTGGGGTATTTCCTTTCTCTGCGGGACATAAGATTTATTATTTATTTTCTATTAGTGTTCCCCCTTATCAATTGCGGTACAACTCTTCTCTGGGGGACAGGGGGTCTATTAATTATTATTATTATTATTATTATTGTTGTTGTTATTATTATTATTATAATTATTATTATTATTGTTATTATTATTATTATTACTATTGTTATTATTATTATTATTTTGTTTATACCCAAGTCCAGTTCTTCTAGGATTGATCTCCAGTGAAACAGGACCTGGCGTATAGTCCGATGCTCGGACAAATCCTATTACCTGATTTGAGGCAGGCGGTTGGTATGATGTCGAAGCCTCCTCTTCATCCGTCTGCTCTTTATAACCAAGACAAATCCGATCATTGGTATACTTCATATTCCTTGAAGTCAGTCGAGTGTTCTTGATGATTTAGTCCACGAATGAACTATTGTTGACAGCTTTTGGTTCTCTGAGGCCTTCAATCTTGTGGCCTCCTTTAACCCGTCACTTTCTTCTTCTAGTTGAGTGATAACTAGAGATCCGGTATCGTCTTGTACCGGTTTCTTGCCCTTCTCGTATCCTTCAGCTTGACATAGAGCCTGCGGTACTCACCTGTCATGTCTTGAAGAGCTTCCATTAGCTCTTCGTAGCTGAACTCAGAGGTTGATGGATCTACATCCTGAGTCAGATACCCTACCATGAGGCACATGAGCTCCTCCGCGCTTTCATTTTTGCTCAGTTCTTCTTCTGAACTTGACCCATCCGAGTCGGTATCATCCCATTTGGATTGGCTCTTTCCAGCTACAAGCGCATGGGACTTCTTCCTTCCTTTAGACCTATCTGGCTCCTTCAGCTTTTCCTTCTCTTCCTAGTTTAGGACAGTCAGCGATGAAGTGACTTTCCTGCCACAGTTAAAGCAAGCGTTAGCATCTTCCTCCTTGTTTGTATGCTTACCTCGTAGCGCTTTGTTCGGGATTCTTTTCATGAATTTCCCAAACTTTCTGATGAAGAGGGTCATCGCCTCTTCACTCATTTCCTCAGCGTTCTTTGAGGAGGGTCTGCCACGGCTAGTGCTTT
Organism: Craterostigma plantagineum; assembly: GCA_027422505.1. Lineage (NCBI taxonomy): Eukaryota > Viridiplantae > Streptophyta > Magnoliopsida > Lamiales > Linderniaceae > Craterostigma > Craterostigma plantagineum. Next base: position 11,458,611 of record JAPQWV010000029.1, read on the forward strand.
GACCGGTTGGACCGACATTGTCTCCTCCAGTCTCGTCTGGAGTTCGAACTCATATGCCTTCAGATTTGCAAAGAGATCATGTAGCATTAGTTTGCTCAAGTCATTAGACTCTCGCATTGTCATCGTTCTTACATCCCATTCTCTGGAAAGTGCATCCATGACTTTGATCGCCATGTCGCGGTTTTCCATCTATCTCCAAAATGCTGAGAGAACGTTGACGATTGAGCAGACCGTTCTTCGAAGTCAGCCATGGCCTCCCCTGGCCTCATCTTGATGGCGTCGTATTTTTGGATGAAAATGGCAACGACGAGCTTTTTCTCTCATCTGCTCATTGCCTTCGCAAATTTGGCAAAGTTTGGCCAATACCTCCTTTTGCGGTCTGGCACATCATTACCTGCCGGAAAATTCCCATGTCCAAAGTTTTCAACAAAGTGTCTTTGGCCATATTGTCGAGGTTTTCCTTTCTCCTTTCAGCCACGGTTAGCTCGCTTCTTTCATTTGGCATTTCTTGTGGCTCTGTGGGATTTGACGTATGCTGTGAGTTCACCTTCATGAAGACGAGCGGTTCCGTGGTTATCACATCCAGCATCTCATCAGCTTGTGTGTAAAGATGAGTCATCATCCTAATCTTCTATTCAAGGAAATTTTCCCTGTTAAGCATGGGAAGTTGATGAAGTCATTGTTGGTTTAATGTGAATATCAAGCTACCCTCTCTGATACCACTTGTTAGGATCAGTTTACGTGTTTATAGGGGGTGAATAAACACTTGTTAGATGTTTTGTTGTGAACCAGTTAGGTTAGATACCGGAGCTTGATTTTCATGTTGTGCAACTTGTACGGAAGAAATCGGTCGGTTTTGAACCAAGATCGGATGTGAGATGTGATGTGTGTGTGTTTGTGAAGGACACATAATTTGTTTCTGGACATTCGGAGCATATTCTCCTACGTCTCCCCTTCTTCCCCGCAAGTTCAGATTCACAGTCTCGTAAGTAATCGAGACAAGTGTCCAATGTGGATGGCGACGGGAAATTACGAAAATTCCTGGCCAATGTATTGAACTAGCTCAACTGAGAGATGGAGGGTAATTTGGTCATTTGCCTCGTCTCCACTTTATCATAGGATTGATTTCAGTGAGTTTGACATAGACCATGGCTCCCCCTCGATCGGGACACGGCTGAAGGGTTTGTACGTCGTACTATAATCTATAATGAGATTCTGGAGTAAAGACAGTGTCGAAATTCGCACTCGAATCGGGTTACGGTCGTTACTGTGGGATTGACTAGATAACTATCGATCACGTCAATGGCCCCCTACTAGGTCGTATATCTCCCGCACCAACACAAAAATCCCATCCGGCGGTACGCTCCTCGAATCAATCACATCCGAGTAGACAGATCGATCACGTCTGCCTCCGCCAAGTGTCCTGCGAGCCCAACCTCGACTCCGCTACGAGTCACAAATCACAATCACCACATTCTACCCATACGTCAGTATCTCAAAGCGTCACCGTCTCAATACGGTGTGATCACCTCTCGTTCCGACGTGATATGCATGTGTTGTGCATGTATAGGAAATCTCATAAAAACATGATTCACATGAAAGGTACGTAAAACAAGTAAAACCTGTAAATCACGTAAGTCACAGAAATCATCGAATCACATACATCACATAAATCACATATGTGTTTACGCATTGTAAATGGATCACCTACCTGTCCTCCTGCTATTGTCAAATAGGAAATTCGTCGAAGCCCCTAACGGTTGCTCCTCTGAATAAATGTACATTATTAGTATATATACCATTTCTAAGGCTACACTGGTATTTTAATTATATTTAAATATTAGACTCGGCAGTCAACGGTCAACCCGTTAAAATAATTCACCCGATATTTATTAAAGTGGTGGTCAGAGTCGGGTCAACCCTAATTCTTAAAAGTCTTGGCGAAAAGTAGTCTCACACAATTTCTTTGTAAAATAGTACTAAGTTTCGATCGACCGATTTGTCCTATTTAAGCCCTAGTTTCGCCGAACCCCTTGGCATGTATCAAATCGGTCGATTGTCCATCGCTCGATTGTCTATGCAGGGACCTAGGTTTCACCCGATCATTATGGGTTTCGCCGAGTTATTATTTTCTTACCAAATCGCCCGATTTGCCAATCGTCCGATTTGAGGAGTTCCTAAGTCAAATCAGCGAGTGCTGATCATGGCACTAGATCGCCCGATTTCTGCACTAAAAACTTAACTTCGCTGAGAGTCATTAGCTAGCATTTTGCCCGATTTGTTATTTTTAAGGTTGCCGAAACCCTGTCTTAATACAAAATCGCCGAAATTCCAATAATCGACTACTAAATCGTTCGATACTTATATAACAATTAGCCCGATTTATTGGGTTTACGAATTGTTGGACTCCTAAAATTGCACGTCCCTAACATAAAATGGAATCGCCCAATTCCTTAAAGAAAGCTAATTCTCTCGCAAATCCTGAAGATGAAATTCTTATACTATCAAGATTAGCTTCAAATATAAGTTCTAACCCAGAATACGGTACATTCTCATTTCAAACTCTCCTTAAGTATTTCACGTACCAAGAGTCACTAACATTCCTATTTCATTATATAAACCCAAGTAATCACAACTAGGCTTTGAAAGTTAGGGTTTTCCACCCATGAACTGAACTGAGTGTTTCAAACGTTCTAATCATGATAATTTCGAAACCCTTTTGTTTGCTTAACATGTACTTTCGTAGAAACATACACCTTGGAAATATATTAAAAATGTCGAACAACAAAACTTCCCAGATTTATTCTATGTTGAATTAAAACAACGTTTAGACATCTAACTATTTAAAATATATTAATTAAAACCAAATTATCATGTGGTAAATTTCCATACCTCGCTTAGGTTTGGCTTTATATGCTAAGGGTTTTCCTTTCGTTCTCTTTAGGTCTTGCTCTCTTATAATCTTTTGCTTTGTTAAGTATTTCGTTACTTGTAAGGCTTAGGGATGGATATCAATATTTTCGATTGTAGCATTTGACAAAACTAGTTTGATGCGTGATTTCCCATGTCTTAAGTAACACTTTTATCCAAGTTTATCTCTTATAAATAAATAACGTGGGCCTATGTAAAAAAATAAATAAGTTTAGCCCAATTTACTTTATTCCAATATGATAAATGCCACCTAGTATTATCTATAGATTTCGTAATTAAAGTGGAAGTATTAATTTTACATTTTATTTCCATACTTAAATTCTTATTAAACTTCCTAATTCGCAACATTACATATTTAATTACATCAAAAATCCCCTATTAAAATTTACGGGTATTACATCCCCCCTTAAAAGAATTTCGTCCCCGTACGCCGACTGGAATAACTCAGGAAAACGAACTCTCATATCGTCCTCGCGCTCCCATCTTCCTCAATTTAATGATTCTGCCACAAAACCTTTACTAGCGGAATAGTCTTATTACGAAGTTGCTTCATCTCATACATCAAAATCTCTACTGGCCTCTCTTCGTAACTCAAGTCAGGCTTGAGTTGTTGATAAAGAAGCTCGTTCTCGATCACGTGGCTCAGGTCCGCTACGTATTTTCGTAATGTCGATACGTGAAATATATCGTGAACTTGCGATAAGGAAGCCGGTAAATCCAACTGGTACACTACTTCGCGACACGTTTGATAATTCTGAACGAGCCTATATATCTGGGTCTTAGGTTGCCCTTACGTCTGTAACGCTTCATGCCTTTCATCGGGGAAATTTTTAGAAATACTTGGACTTGCTATGAACTCCAAGGGTCGTCGCCTATCATCAGCATAGCTTTTCTGCCGACTCTGAGCAGTTCGCATCCTTTCCCGGATTTTCGTCCCAGCTTCCGTCATTTCTCGAATCATATCTGGTTTTAATAGAGCTCGTTCGCTGATTTCGTCCCAATGGACTAGGATCGGCATTTGCGCCCGTATAATGCCTTGTACGGTGCGATTCCGATTGTAGCGTGAAAGCTATTATTCTAGGAAAATTCAATCAGCGGTAAGTATTTACTCCACTTTCCCCTGAAGTCTAGCACGCACGCTCGTAACATATCTTCAAGGGTTGGTATGCAGTACTGAATGAGAGCTTAGTACCCATCACTTTCTGTGAGCTTTGCCAAAAGTTGGATAGAAATCTCGAATCTCGATCCGAGACGATAGAGATTGGAATTCCATGGAGTCGAACAATGTCCTGAATATATAATTCAGTATCCCGTTTCTTGGAAAAAGTAGAGCTGATAGGAATGAAATGGGCTGATTTGGTTAGGCGATCAACAATCACCCAAATGGCATCATGTCCTTTCGTCGTCTTAGGCAAGCCAACGACGAAGTCCATCGTGATGTGGTCCCATTTCCATTTAGGAATTGGAAAAGGCTGCACAGTTCCAGCAGGTCACCGGTGTTCAGCTTTGATCAATTGGCATGTCATACATCTACTTACGAATGCGGTGATGTCCTTCGTCATTCCACCAATACGTGACCCGCAAATTTTGGTACATCTTTATCGCGCCCGGGTGCACTGAGTACGTTGTTGCGTGTGCTTCTGTCATTATTTTTTGCAGTAACTCTTCATCATTGGGTACGTATAGTCGATTCTTGTACAGTAAGGTTCCATCTTCTTGGATTTCGAAGTCCTCAGGTAGCGCATCTTTCACCTTCAGATAAAATTCATCCTCTTGTTGTGCTTTCCTGATTCGTTCTAGCAACGTAGGCTGTAGAGTCAGCGTTGCTAGTTTCGTCTCGACTTCGCCTAAGTCGACTATTTCCACTCCCATTCTGTGCAATTCTGTGCTCATCACTTTTCGACTCAGCGCGTCTGCGACTACGTTCACTTTGCCCGGATGATAGTTGATAACGCAGTCGTAGTCCTTTACTAGCTCCAGCCATCATCCTTGTCGCATGTTTAAATCCTTCTGGGTGAAGAAGTATCTCAAACTCTTGTAGTCGGTGAAAATTTCACACCTTTCTCCATAAAGGTAATTCCTGCAAATCTTTAAGGCAAACGCGACTGCTGCAAGTTCTAAGTCGTGGGTCGGGTGGTTCTTCTCGTATTCTTTCAGTTGCCTGAAGGTGTACGCGATAACTTTATCGTTCTGCATCGACACGCATCCTAGTCCATTTTTCGAGGCATCACTATATACCGAGAATCCTCCCGATCCCGACGGTATTGTCAAAATCGGAGCAGAAGTAAGACGTTTCTTCAGCTCATGGAAGCTTTGTTCGCACGCTTCAGTCCATTTAAAAGACACATTCTTCCTTGTAAGATTCGTCAGTGTCGAGGCGATGCTAGAGAAGTCAGCTATGAACTTACTATAATATCACGCAAGTCCTAGAAAACTTGGGACTTCAGTTGGAGTAGTCGGTCGTGGCCAATTGTTCACGGCCTCAATCTTACTCGGGTCCACAGAGATTCCATTCCCTAAAATCACGTGTCCCAAGAAGGCCACCTGCTTAAGGCAAAATTTGCATTTCTTGAATTTGGCGTAGAGCTGTTTCTCTCGCAGAATTCGTAAGACGATTCGAAGTGATTCTCATGTTCTTCGTCTTAGAATATATCAGGATGTCGTCAATAATGACGATTACAAAGCGGTCGAATAGTCTTTAAAGACTCAGTACATAAGATCCATGAATGCAGGTGGGGCATTAGTCAGTCCAAAGGGCATGACCAAAAACTCGTAATGTCGTACCTCGTACTGGACGCTGTTTTAGGAACATCTGTGTCCCTAATCTTCAACTGATGGTATCCCGAACGGAGATAAATTTTCGAGAATACTGTAGCACCTTGTAGTTAGTCGAATAGATCGTCGATTCTCGACAACGGATACTTATTCTTGATGGTAATCTTATTTAGCTCCCTATAGTCGATGCATAATCTCATCGACCCATCCTTCTTCCGTACGAATAGGACTGGTGCTCCCCACGGTGAAAAGCTGGGTTCAATAAACCTTTCTACAACAAGTCCTCCAGTTGTTCTTTCAATTCCTTCAGTTTATTCGGCGCTAGGCGATAAAGAGCTATAGTGATTGGGCGGACCCCGGCATCAGATCTATCATGAACTATATTTCTCGATCAGGGGGCAATCGCGGAAGATCATCGGGAAATACATCGGTGTACTCGTTGACTATCGGTACGTCTTTCACTTCTGGCTGAGGTAATTCCTCCGACTACACCGCATACACGAGATAGGACTCACAACAGGATCTCAATAGTCGTTCAACCTTCAGCGCAGAGATTCGTGCAATACGATTCGAATTGGCCTTTCCCGAAAAAGTGAACGCTCCTTCTTCAGGCAGTTAGAATTTTACGAGCTTCTTGTTGCAATCTATGATGGCTCCATATCTCGAGAGCCAATCCACCCCAAAGATAACATCGTAGTCGTTTATCGGGATCACAATCAGGTCGACGCGCAGATTTCTTCCCTCAATATTCACGGAGCATCCTTCCAGCACTTGGTTAGTGCGTGTTGGATCACCGTGTGGTAAGGTAACCATATAATTGCATTCAGATAAGGTAGGAGAGATACCCACCTTTTCCACATAGTTGGCTGACACGAACGAATGTGTGGCCCCAGAGTCAATTAAAACACAAGTGGGCACGTTATAGATAGTCAACGTACCCGTCACCACAGAAGGGTTCACTCCAGCCGCCTTGTTCGTCAGAGTAAAACACGTGCTGGTACTAGTGGAGGTCGGATTAAAGGTTGATGCGGAACTTGCGCTATACTCTCGTTACAGACCCTAGCATAGTGGCCAATCTTTCCACACCAAAAACACTGGGGAGTTGTGTTTGGTCTTGTCCCATAACATGCACCGTAGTGGTAACGTCCACACTGTCGACACCGGGGTACAGTGTTTGGGGGTCGGTTTGGAACATTAGATGGTCCTTGGTTTAGCCTTGGTCGCCAATTTGGTCCTTGCTGATTCCCGTGGCAATTTGGCCCTTTGCCAAAGAACTAGCGTTTCTGGTTCCCTCCTCCTTGTTGCACTTTGGTCTTTCTTTTTGCGTCTTACGCCTTTGCAACTCTACTCTCTGCATGTTCGGCTAGGATTCTCGTTCAGCAATGCCTGCATAAGTCTTCCCTTCGGTATCGTACATGCTTACGATTCGGAAGATCTCGGGTTTGAGACCTTCCAGAAAACGCTTGATCTTCAGCTCGTCCGTAGCCACTATATGCGGCGCAAACTTCAAGAGTTGCTCGAACTTGCAGATGTAATCCGTCACTAACATTACTCCTTGCTTGAGGTTAATAAACTCGTTTAGCTTCTGCGCCTATCCGGTGCCGTAAAGTATGTTCCTCGAAAGAGTGTTTTGAATCTCTCCCAGGTCGTAGTAGTGGGATCCTCGAGCACCTGAATGCTGTCCCACCAGTAGCCCGCGTTCCCACGCAACATGAAGGTGGCATCCCACGCAACATGAAGGTGGGACAAGTCACCTTCTCAGTATCAGGCAAATGACTAAAGCGAAACATACTTTCGATAGTTCTGAGCCAATCCTCCGCGTAGGTAGGATCGGCAGCTTCCTCGAAGGCATGGGGATTTAGTCTGTGGAACCTTTACCCGACAGCTTCTACACGTTCTAGTCCCAGGGATAAATGATGCTCCGAGGAATTTTGACGGTGAATGAGGTCGTTAATATGATTTGTCGTCGAATCGGATTAGATAACTGGTGCATAGTAGAGTGGTCCTCATCCGGTGGAGATTTAGATCCCGCCCTACGACTAGTTTCGTCAACCTCTCTACGTGTCCATGGCATTTTTAACTAGTTCTACAATCGTTGACCTAAACCGGATATCAAATAACACGTAATCAAATACTCAAGTAAACTTACAGGCCAGCTGATCTCCAGGCTTTTGAGCGGCAGTACATGGACAGTCTTCAGCATCTAAAGCCTAAGCTCTGATACCACCTTTGGCGACCCTACTTTTCTAATTAAGATTAGTGGCGGATTTCCGCAACGTAAGCCGCGGAAGGCCCGTCTAATTAACACTTTTTCCTATAGTAATATACATTACTAAAAATCCGTCTACATCATCATCACTATACACGGGCCAAAGTCCCAAAATATCAAAAGAACAAAAAGCCCTAACGCCGCTCCACAAGTGTTCATCCATGTACCGCACCGCCCTCAAAATCCCGTAGAGCACCGCCACCAGCCGCCTCAGTCTTGATGCGTGTCGGCATCAGACTCAGTACCTACAAAACGTAAACACTAAGCGATTTGCCCAGTAGGTGAATAATATGCATGTATGCAAGTGAGCACTCAACCCCGGTCCCAACATCTCGCAACATGATATAATGCACACTCTGTCCTTTCTCACATTACTTTTTCACACAACACAGGGTCCTAAGTTAGGCTCGGCACCAACGCGCGCAATAGACTACTGGGAGGCCACCCCCAAGTCTTGCGACGAGCTCCGCCGATAGTGCACTGACCGATAACGTCAATGGCCCCCTACCAGGTCGTATATCACCGCACCAACACAAAAATCCCATCCGGCGATATGCACCCAGAATCGATCACATCCGAGTAAACAGATCAATCACGTCTGTCTCCGCTAAGTGCCCTACGAGCCCAATCTCGACTCCGCTACGAGTCACAAATCACAATCATCATATTCTACCTCATACGTCAGTCTCAAATCATCACCATCTCAATACGGTGTGATCACCTCTCGTTCCAACGTGATATGCATATGCCGTGCATGCACATGAATCTCATAAAAACATGATTCTAATGAAAGGTACGTAAAACAAGTAAAACACGTAAATCACGTAAGTCACAGAAATCATCGAATCACATAACATCACATAAATCACATATGTGTTTATGCATTGTAGATGGATGATCCACCTACCTGTCCTCCTGCTATCGTCAAATAGGAAATTCGTCGAAGCCCGTAACGGTCGGTCCTCCGAACAGATGTATATTATTAGTATATATACCATTTCTAAAGCTACACTGATATAAATTAATTATATCTAAATATTAGAGTCGGCAGTCAACGGTCAACCCGTTAAACTAATTCACCCGAATATCTATTAAAGTATTGGTCAGAAGCGGGTCAACCCTAATTCTTAAAAGTCTTGGCGAGATGTAGTCTCGCCCGATTTCTTTGTAAAATATTACTAAGTTTCGATAGACCGATATGCCCTATTTAAGCCCTAGTTTCGCCGAACGCCTTGGTAGTATAAAAACGGCCGATTGTCCACCGCTCGATTGTCTATGCACGGACCTAGGTTTCGCCCGATTCATTATGGGTTTCGCCGAGTTCTTATTTTCTTACCAAATCGCCCGATTTGCCAAATCGGCGAGTGTTGATCATGGAATTAGATCGCCCAATTTCTGCACTAAAATCTTCACTTTCTCTGAGAGTCATTAGCTAGCATTTTGCCCCATTTGTTATTTGTAAGGTTGCCGAAACCCTGTCTTAATATAAAATTGCCCGAAATTCGATGAAATCGACTACTTAAATCGTTCAATACTAATATAACACTAAATCGCCCGATCTACATAAACACCAATTCACCTGATTTGTTGGGTTTACAAATTGTTGGACTCCGAAAATCGCTCGTTCCTAACATAAAATGGAATCGCCCGATTCCTTCAAAAATGCTAATTCTCTCGAAAACCCTGAAGATGAAATTCTTATACTATCAAGATTAGCTTCAAATATAAGTTCTAACCCAGAATACGGTACATTCTCATTTTAAACTCTCCTTAAGTATTTCACGTAACAAAGTCACTAACACTCCTAATATAAACCCAAGTATTCACAACTGGGCTTCGAAAGTTAGGGTTTTCCATCCATGAACTGAACTGAGTGTTTCAAACATTCTAATCAGGTTAATTTCGAAACCCTTTTGTTTGCTTAACATGTGCTTTCTTAGAAACATACACCTTGGAAATATATTAAACATGTCGAACAAGAAAACGTCCCTGATTTATTCTAGGTTGAATTAAAACAACGTTTAGACATCTAACTATTTAAAATATATTAAATATAACCGAATTAACATGTGGTAAATTTCCATACCTCACTTTAGCTTTGGCTTTCCATGTGCTAAGGGTCCGTTTTGTTGGGGGTAATAGGGGCTTTAGGGGGGTTAGCATTCATTGATTTTGTGTTTGGTTGGAGGGATTTTTTAAAGGTAAGTTTAATTAATAACCCCTTAATGCCTCTAATAAGGTGTTTTAAATCAGCCTACCCCCTCACTTTATCTAATACTTCCATTTTATGACAAATTATCCCTTATAAAAATTTCTATTTCTTATACTAGCCTTGTCAGTTATTTGTCCACAATCATCATCGAAAAAAATCTCCTCAAATCACGTCTGTTTCATAATATATATAAAAAGCAACATCATCCTACGCAATCAACGAACAAAAACCGGCGACAATTTTCCGGCGAATTCAACCACCGGCGAGCATCCCGTGACGAGAAGAAGATTCGATACCAAGCTTGAAAGGTGTGATTCGTTTTTAAACATAAATAATCGAATTTGGGGAATTTTGATTGGAGTTAATCGATGTAAGTGTTCCTATATTTTCGTTGTTGTCGTGAGTTAGAATAGTAATTCGGTGGTGTGAGTGAGGTCTTTCCCTACGAGATTCTGAGAGATCTTCTCAGCTTCGTATTGGTCGATTTGTGCTACGTTTCTAATATTTTGTTCATTCTTGCACTTTGTGTTTCGGTATGTTGATTGTATTAGGTTTTATCTTCTCTTTCTTATATTGTTGACGATTTCCATGTTGCGATGTGATTCTAAGGTGTAGCATCCTTTTTCTTATGGAGTGCTGGGAAATCTTTCTAAGGTGTTGCGTGTCTCTGAATTTTACTATGGCTTCGTATTTCCAAACGATTAGGTGAATTGATTCCAAAATGGGCTCGAACGAAGATGATATTGGTGCAATGATGGTTCTTGGATTATTAGCTAATCATCTGCTCATGATGCAATTTGCTATATATCTTTATCGGCGGAGATATGGATGGAGAAAATGGAAAGAGCCGTGTACTTATTCTATGTACGAGATGCCAAAGCAACTAGATTACCTGAAATTTCCGAAGTAATTCGCATGAAAATTTGAGGATCAGTAGAGACGCATTTTGGAAGTTTATGCATTGCTTGAGAATTATGGAGGTTTACGGCCTTCCAAATACCTACAAATTTCTGAAACGGCGGCAATATTTCTTGGAGTATTAGCGCATCATAAGAAGACAAGGGAACAAAAGTTTCACCTTTACTAGATCTACTTGGACTATTAGTAAGCATTTCAATTCGGTACATGATGCGGTTCTTCGACTTCATGATAAATTATTGGCCAAACCTCTTGCAAATACCGACAATCCTTCATCTAAATTCAAATATTTTCATGTATTGTTTTCATTTTTAAAATAGTAGAAATGATTTCTTAACATGATGATAGATGCTAACTTATTCTTTATTATTTATGTAAGAATTGCTTGGGGGCCTTAGACGGATCATACATCGGTGCTACAGTGAAGTCAACGGATATTCCACGATATAGAAATCGAGAGGGACAAATTACAACCAATGTTCTGGGAGTATGTAATGAAGATATGAGATTCTTATATGTTTTGGCAGGTTGGGAGGGTTCATCGCAGATGGACGTGTCCTTCGAGATGCTCTATCACCAACAAATGAGTTTCGTGTTCGTAAAGGTAATTTTTTCTTACATCAAGATGAAATACACATATTGCATGAATTTTGTTATTTTTTATTTAGCTGTATTATAAAAAAATACAGGCTGCAACTATTTAGCTGATAATGAATACACCAATAGCGAGGGATTTTTAACTCCTTATGGGGTTGTTAGCTATCATTTGAAGGATTGGGGAACAGGAACTCAAACTCCTCAAAATGAAAGATAATATTTTAATATGAGGCATGCAAAAGCTAGAAATGTTATTGAGTGAGCTTGGGGTTTGATGAAAAAGAGATGGAGTATACTGCGCAGCCCTTCTTTTTATCCAATAAAAGCAGAATAAAATTGTCATAGCATGTGCGTTACTCCACAATTTCATACGTACTGAAATGGATGTTGACCCATGGGAGGATGAGGTCCCCGAAGGATATCAAGAGGATGAAGTAGATGTGGATGACAACGAAGCAGATTTCATTAGCTCGATAGAACCATCTACAGCGTGGAGTGCTTGGCGAGATAATCTGGCAACGACCATGTATCTTGAGCGGTTGAACGGTTGAACCATCTAGAGTGGCGCTGCTATTTCTTAATGACAAGTCTCATTGTTTTCCATTTTCAGCTACTGCTTTTCTAGTTGAGTGCCTATTGCTTAAGAACTTAGTTTTTGCGACAGAATGATATTAAGTTACGTCATATTCCTTTGTATGATTAACTCCGTTTGCTTAGACTTGACGACATGAATTTCCCAATTCAATGTGTATTGTGAATCCATATTGAAAAGCAATTGGAAGTATTTTTATTGGCTACCAAATAAAGATTATTAATAATCAAATCTGCCATGTCAAACAACTGATATAAACAGACGCATAAAATAGAACAAGACTCCAATAACCTAAAAAATAGGATATACAACATGACAAGACCTCAACACCAAGTGCAAGCGCTCTGCCTCAGTCATGGATAAAAAAAATCTGAAGTTTTCCTCAATTATGATGATGGCATCTGAAACATCAAACAAATGTATGGGCTACAAGTTCAAAGGCATATTCTTAATTTTCGCTGCAGCCTTGCTTTGATATTCTGCCTCTGCTCCAATCCTAGACATTCCCTCCAATAGTACTCTTATTTGTTTGTTGAGACATCTCTCGCGTTTCATTAATGAAATCCTGATCTTCAAGTACTTGTCGGCACTAGTTGGTGAAGATTGACCATCAAATGTAGGTGAATCAGCAGTAGGTCTAACTTGGAAATTCTTTAGCCTGCGTGGTCGATATCTCATCATCTAGACCCTTTTCATCAGTAATTCCAATTGCATTTTCTCCCGTAGCTCTGTCCTTTCCAAAAATCTCACACCAGTCCTCATACATAGGCCATGTCTTGTATCTTATAGCCTTGTATAGTTTCGAAAAGTGTTGTAAGAAGAACAAAACAAATCAGAAAGTTCACCCGTCGTCGAAAAATATGGCTGATCATATCAACTTGAATTAAAATTACCTCTTTTATCTTGTTCCATAAATCATCAGTATCATCTATCATTTTTGGGTCTGGTTTAAAACCTGTTCCTGATTTATTCAACATGTCTTGTAACATGTAGTATTCTTTCTTCCAAGTTTTTGTCTTCGACTCAATGTGAGGAAAAGCCTTGATGTTAGTGTTGGGCAAGTACTTCTGTAATGTCTTCTCCAATGCATGTTGAAAACCAGGTTTGAACCCATTTCGCTCCTCCATCCATCCATGATGATTTCTTTGAAAGCCAAAAAAAGCATATTTTCTTCCTCTAAGAGCCACGAACGTTTGGTGTTATTCTTGGTCCCTTTCATGCTGCAGCAAACAAAAAAGAACAAAAAATAAAGCAATAAACAAACTGAAATAATATAATATAAAGGAAAAGACAAACAGCAAAAAGAAAACAATTAAATAAACAGACCACCAAACAAAACAGAACAACAAATAGACAAATAGAATAAAACAAACGAAAAGCTACAATCAATATACACCATATATCAATGTCATAAGGTGTAAACACTGTAAAGACTATCAAAGAAAAGAATATATAAGCAATCGATTATTAAAACACCAAACTGAACGAATATTAAAACAGTATTTCGATTATCCAATCAACAACGAAGAGAACCAAAAAATCGGTAATTGAATAAACATAAAGAAAGGGATCAGATGCCTTGATCGATGATAGCCCGTATAATGAACTGCAAACCCTAAACCACTACCAAACATTCGAAAAAGTTAATACCATCTAAACCCATTTACCAAACACATCCAAAATTATTATTTAAACCCCTTAACCAAACATTCAAAAAATTCATATCCTCCATTATTTAAACCCAAAATTAATACTGCTTAAACCCATCCCCAAATCAAACAGGCCCTAAGGGTTTTCCTTTCGTTCTCTTTAGGTCTTGCTCTCTTATTATCTTTTGCTTTGTTAAGTATTTCGTTACTTGTAAGGCTTAAGGATTATCAGTATTTTCGATTGTAGCATTTGACAAGACTAGTTTGATGACGTGATTTCCCCATGTTTTAAGTAAAACTTTTATCCAAGTTTATCTCTTATAAATAAATAATGTGGGCCTATGTAAAAAAATAAATAAGTTTAGCCCAACTTACTTTATTCCAATATGATAAATGCCACCTAGTACTATTGATAGATTTCGAAATTAAAGTGGAAGTATTAAATTTTATGTTTTATTTCCATACTTAAATTTCTTATTAAACTTCCTAATTCGCAACATTATATATTTAATTACATAAAAGATCCCGTATTAAAATTTACGCGTATTACAGTAGGTCGGGTAGAGTATCTCACCAGCCTGAGAGATACGGGATGGTCCACATCGAGCATGAGGTTGCTGCGATGGAAGGGAACATCGGAGACGATTCCACTACCTATGTTCAGGCAACCAGGGATAAAGATTCGGAAAGGGTTCAAGCCTATGCGACATGGGATTCACCTTCCAAGGCTATGAGCCCTCAAAATGAGTTGGAGCGGAAAGAGATGAATAAAAACCGCAGTGGGTAGCTTGATGTACGCAATGCTTTGCAGACGAGCTGACTCGGCGTACACTATGAGAGTGGTCAGTCGGTTTCAAGCTAACCCTGGTAAGGAATATTGACAACAGTCAAGGCTATCCTCAAGTACCTCAGACGGAGTAAGTGGAAGTGGTAATGATGGTCTATGGTAATGGACGATTGGAAGTGGAAGGATATACGGATCCAGATTTCCAGTCAGACTTGGGTGACCAAAAATCCACTTCAGGATTCGTCTTTATGCTCAACGGTGGAGCAGTGTCTTGGAAAAGATCAAAACAGAGCACTACTGCAGATTCCACCTGCGAAACAGAGTATATAGCGTTCTCAGAGGCAGCTAAGGAATGTGTTTGGATGAGAAAGTTCTTGGAGGAACTTGGTGTCGTTTCGGTAGCAGATAGGCCACTGCCATTATGGTGTGACAATACTAGTGCTATTGCTCATGCGAAAGAACCGAGATCTCACAGAAGGTCCAAACATATGAAAAAGCACCACGTGTTACGTGGATTCGTTGAGAATGGCTACATAGCCGTGCAGAAGATTGCGACCGCAGAAAACGTGGCCGACATCTCGAAAAGATGGGTATTAGATACTGCAGCGCTTGGCATTGAGTACAAGTGGGAGATTGTTAGGAATATGCCCCTCGAATGCCATGTGAGGATTAGATTGTATGGGGCATTAGCTTATTTATCATTCGACTCTTCTGTAATAAGATATTTCCATGTGTTAAATAAAGGCATTGTTCGTTTATTGGTTATATGAGTTCTTTACTTAGCAACCGGTAAAGCAACAAATTAAAAGATGCAATGTATCGAGTTGAGTCATTGTTCTCGATGGGCACGAGAGAGGAAGGCACCAGTGAACTCTTAACATCGAACATTAAAAGGCCGTAAGCCTTAGGTTCCAGTTGGGTGTTGAATAACCAATTACAGCTTACTTGTCGATGACCTATCATGTGCTGATATCCGTCTTGGAAGCGGAGGTCGTGACTTGTGATACGAGTCGAACCGAGGATTGAACCGTTTCAAGGACACCGATTCACGGGTCGTACGGTGGAACACGTATTACTCAAGGAGTGTCAATGACGGACGGTAACACAGCAGTAGTCTGCATGAACCTTAGAGTGAAAGGGGCTTTGACCGAGTTGACTTCGAATTTTCGACTATCACTGGTTCCCGTCGACCCGATTGGCAGCATTCAGCGAGTCATATGCGGTCTTGATAACGATTTGTAATTGCCGATCTCAGACCACAGTACGGATTCACAGTCTCGTAAGTAATCGAGACAGGTGTCCTATGTGGATGGCGACGGGAAATTACGAAATCCTTGGCCAAGGTATTGAACTAACTCATGTGAGCATGGAGGGTAGTTTGGTAGTTTGCCTCGTCTCTGTTTTATCAAAGGATCAATTTCAGTGAGTTTGACATAGACCACGGCTCTCACTCGATCGGGACACAGCTGAAGGGTTTGTACGTAGTACTATAATCTATAGTAAGGTTCTGGAACAAAGACTTGGTCAAAATTTGCACTCGAACCGGGTTACGGTCCGATACTGCGGGATTGGCTAAGTAACAACCGTACCCTTGGATTCCTCCCTTTCTGTAGAATACCATTTTAGTTGTGCATTGATTTAATTAGATGTCCTTGTAATTAGGGCCTTTATTGTATTTGTCCTTAGTTTAGGACTTAATATGTTATTTATACCAAGTATGTTTGGTATAAATAGATGTACAAACATTGTGCTTAATGAGAAGATTTTTGAAATTAATCCAAAACGCTTGCAATTCTAGAGAGAGAAACAACAAATATCTTCTCACTCTACAAGGATTCTCTCTCGAGCTTTCAAAAGAGGTTTTTCGATCGAAATTCGATTCTCAATAATTCCAATCGATAACCTTAGAATTCTTGTCTAGGATCAAAGAGTTGATTAATTAGGACCTAACAATTGGTACCAGAGCAGATTCGTTCTGTTTTGAATCGAAAATTGTTAGAATTGGATCAAAATTTGAGTTCGGGTACTGTGCCATTAAAGAACAGTTTGGCACGAATTTCAATTTCAATCTAATAGCTTAATTCTGTGCTTAACTGGTTTGAGTTTGGCTAAACGAATCGGAGAAGACGAATCGGAGAAGATGGCTAAACCCCGAGCCCTCTCCACGACTTTCTCAATCCCCTTGCTTCCGGAAGAAGAAGCAAGGACTGAGGACCGAATGACACGTGACTCAAGCATCATCGAGGACTGAAGTTGCCAACTGTGTCCACTGCATCAAGGACCAAAGTTGCCAACCTTGTCCACTGCATCATTGATCGAAGTTGGCAACCGTGTTCACCTCGCCAAACCTCACATCGGAAATCTCAACACAAGGATGACCCAAATAGGGGGAGTTTGGAGTTTCGTGCGCTTGCAACGTCAGAGATGGAACATGGACTTTCCAAAACCGGCAAGAACTTTGTACATCTTACGGCATTTAGGAGAAGAACTTTAAAAGAAGATTCGAAGAAAAAGCCGATGCCTAGAAGACCAAGTGGGCTTGAAGATTTTCTAAAGAGGAGATTCAAGGACTCGGTGACTCTTTCATTTGCAAGACGAAGATAACCCGCGCTATATTGGAAGTGAATACAAAGGGGGAGATTGTTAGAACTATTTTATAATATTCAATTAATATGGTTGTCTTAGTCTTGCTATGCAAATTAGTAGTAATGGGCTAGATTGTAATTAGTCATTGTATATGACTACTTGTGTAAATATACCACGAGGTGGTAGAGAGCAACGTGCTAAGTTCGACCCTAAAGCATTCGAAGCCATTTTTGTCGGGTATTCTTCAACTTCGAAGGCGTATCGAGTATACATCAAGTGCAACGCATTATCAAAGAAAGCTACAATGTCACTTTTCACGAAGTGGCAGAAATGGCTCCTGCACACCTCAGTTCAGGACCCGTGCCAAACTCGATGGCTTCCGATCACATCGGTCCAGAACCCGTACCTAACCAGTTGGCTTCTGAATACCACAATTCAGAACCCGCATTCACTGGTGCGTTGGCCCAAAACCAAAAGAAAATGGCAACAACAACTCAGGATTCAACGTCAGAAGAAGCTATAAGACTTGCGTTGGAAGACTTGGACTCTCTCTTTGAGCTCGTATATCGGCCAGGCACTATTACTGCTACATCTTTAGTGGATCCCCCACTCGACGAGGCCGATGTACCAAGCTCTTCAAATGTCTCCACCTCACCCACTCGAAATTACCACAGATCACTGAAGAACCTACCATACTCAATGAGGAAGTCTCATCAGAATCGCTCAATCCAAGTGAAGAATCAGACTTACCTCAACCTAATGAACAACCTGAGATTCTTGGAAATCTCGGTCCACAAATGGCTGATGCATCTGTTTCAGCTCTGCCACATGAGCGAAAGTGGACTTGAGCAAATCCGGTTGATCAGATTATCGGTGATCTTTCGAGTGGAGTACGGACACGTCATCAACACAGTCTTTTCAGCTGCTTCTTAAGCCAAAATGAGTCAACCAAGGTGGCAGACGCACTTAAAGACTCGAACGTCTCCAAGTATGGACTTTAGTACCCGTCCGCATGGGAAAACCATTATCGGGACGAAATGGGTGTTCAAGAACAAAAAAATGAAGATGGGGAATGGATCAGGAATAAAGCTACAGTGGTTGCGAATGGCTACAACCAACATGAGGGCATTGACTACGACGAGACGTGTGCGGCTTTTCTTGGCTTATGCGGCTTACAAAGACTTCAAAGTCTATCAAATGGATGTTAAGACCGCCTTCCTCAGCGGCGTGTTAAATGAGGAAGTCTACGTCACTCAGCCAGAAGGCTTTGTTGATCAAGAACATCCTGATCACGTCTATTTATTGGACAAAGCTCTTTACGGAGGACTCCTGTTGAAGCTCCTGAGCGACGACGTCTATCATCACGTCGTCAGGGCTTGGTTGGTGTTGGGGAGGGCTCACATGGTGATCTGCCGGGGGCACTCTAATCATTTCTTCCGTTAAGTTGTGTTCCCGGCAGAATCTCTGATACTCAGCTCCCGCGGGGTCGGCGAGCCTGAGTAAGTTGAGTGGAATTGGCATCGACGGTTGGTCCAGGTCCGTGAGCCGTGGGTTGTGGAAAAACTTAAGCCTTGGCGGCTGGTAATTTCCACCAAGAGGTAGCTGAGGGATGTTCTCCGCATGTAACTCCATGAACTTCCTGATGATCACATTGAACCATCGAGCATAGGGCACGTTCTTCGACCTTCGGTTCTCCTTCAGCCGAATCTGTTCAGCTAGATCATTCCAGATCAGATGCGCGAAGTCATAGTTTCTGGCCAAGGCGAGACCGTGAAAGATCCGCAGTATATTGCCGTTGCCCTTGTCGAATCCAGCGTGTTTGGGTGATAGACACCTGTTCACTATTCCAAGCAGTGTCTTCCAGGGGTGACGGATACCGCTGCTCTGGACCTGAGCTAATCTTGTAAGCGGCGGTTGGTATCCCATGTGCAAGAAGTCCTGAATCATCTCTGCGTCCGTCGGGAGCGGGTCGTAGTTGTCGTTGTGGGCCAGCATCATACCGAACTGGCTCTTGCTCAGAAGAATATGCCGCGTCCCGAGTTTTGTTGTGAAGGAGAATGCCCGATTTGCTACAACTCCTTCTATATGTCCCCAGAATTGCTGGAGATAGACCATCGGCACTGATGCAGTGACCATTAACGCATGCCAGATGGGGTGGCCTCTGAGGATGGATACAATGATCTCATCCGGGCACCGAAATGTGCTCAGATCGAGCTGAAAGTTCGTATCCTGAACCTTCAAGTACAGATTGTGATCATATCTACGGTTGTATCTTGGGTAGCATCCATCTGAAAAATAAGATATATAAAAGTTTATTAGATCAATTTTATTTTCAGTCGAAATATGAATAAATTTCATCAAACTATATTAATATTGCAAATAATAGCATGTTCGATGAATTTTGAATTGAAATCATATCAAATGCATAGTGTATGTTCAATTTCAAAAATCGTGATGGCATGAGTGTAATTTCGAATGAAATATATGTCGCGTGAAAAATAGTTCGAAATTTCGCTAAGTGTTAAATCAGTAAGTCACTGTTCATGCCGAGAAAATTTTCGGTCGATAAAATTGAATTGCGATTTGATTTCCTATATATTGATTTCAATTGAAAGAATTCCGTCTAAATTTTGCGATCGAAGAATTTTATCCGCTATTGTTAGCTACAGTGTAAAAGATTTTGAAAACAATTTCTAAGTATTGAAGTTGAAAGCTAGACTGTAGTCGATCAATTTTGCGATCGAGAAAAATTCCGTGTAAATTTACGATCGAGAAGGTATTTCTCAGGTAAATTTACTGCCGGTCATTTTCTTTGATTGAATAAAATTCTTGATTTGAAAAAATTGTCGAGCGATATTTAGTTTTCGATTCTAAGTGAAATTTTCGCTACTGAACTTATTTATCGAGAAATTGGTCAATGACGAAACTAAGTCAATCGTCGAGAAATTTTTCGATCAATTTATTCTAAGCGGCGAATTTCACGATCGAAAAAGTTAAGCATTGAAAAATAAATTTCTCGCTGCAAAAATTTTTGCGACCGAAATAAAGTGAAATCGAAATTTTAATTTTGCGATGGTAAGTTTAACGCTCGATTTGAATTTGCATCTAAATTATCTATTCAGTGCATAAGTTTTTCGCTCGCAGAAAATCATAATTGGATTTTCGATGGTAAGTGTAACGGTTATAATCTTTTATCGTGATGACTAAGTCAAAATTTTGCGATCGAAAACTAAATCGACACAAATAATATCTCGATTGAATTGAAATCCAATAAGATTATTTGCGATCGACAAAGTTCTTCGATAGCTTCAAAACTTCAAAATACCCAGTTTCATAGAAACTCATTTTATCATCACAGATGGAAATTTTTCAACGATTTACGCTATCTGTTTCATCAAAAACATCGAATCTATCTAAACAACAGGCATTTAACTCAGAAAATCCAAGAAGCATGCCTAAATTTAGTGAAACAGTATACGTTTAAATGGTTTTTGAAGAACAGTCGAAAACTCTTAACTAAACATGCGAAAAACTACAGAATTTAGATGCAAATCAAGTTATAACATACGCAATCGTTAACCGAATCGAATTTCTTCCTTAATCAGACGATTTGGAGTGAAAAATTGAAAGATTTTTGAAGGATTTTGTACCGTCTGAGAAAGTTTTGCGAGAGAGAGTTTTTTTTTCGATTAGGTTTTGCGTGAGAAAAAGTTTTTCGACTGATACAAGTTAAACTTTTATTAACTAGCATTAATTTGTTGCCGGGCTTGTGATTTGACATTTTGCGATATAAGGGATCAGGCCCATTACTATTGCACACGAAAAATTCTAATTTTTCGATCGCAAATTATCGCAGTTAATCAAAATCGATCCAGACACTGTTTACGATCGAGAAACCTTAGATTGCGAATTAATTCTAATATTCAGTTTCTTGATGGTAAGTTCTCTAAGGAATTTCAGATTGACCCCTATTTCAAAATAAAACCCAATGTAAGGCTCCCCCTTAATAATCATAAATGCAATTAACTCCCTGTATTTTTCTGTGTAGTAACGTCTAGCTCCCCTGGCATAAATTGAAAAATCTGTACCACTTAGAGATAGACGTTAGTAATAATGGAGTTATTCAACAATTAATTTTAGCAATGTTATCTTTGAAATATCTGGTCTTGTGTCTAGCTCCTCTCTTTGTAGTGTCGACGTCTCACTCCTTAATTTTGAAAGATCTGAAATACTCAGAGAAGAACGTCAAAAATATTTGGAGCTAAACCCCGATTTTTATACTTGCTCCCCCTCAAATGATGCACAAGAATTGGCTAATTATGCAAGCATATTAAATCAATTCAAGTCACGAGCATATAACACACAAATCTACCAAGTAAGTACGTATACATGGTCCCCGAAAACATGTACTTCAAAATATTGCGTGAGGGTGGAAGAAAAGAAATTTATCGCATTTAACCAATTCAGTACCAATGCAATCTAAAACTGCATTTAGAATGTGCGATACACTAAAGAAATTCGCATTTATTCAATTCAACGTATATGAAACATAACATTTCATGTCAAAATGTGCGAATTTTATTATTTATTATTTATATATGTATATATATATATATTTTATTACTATTATTATAGTATGGGGTCAGATTATTTTGCTTCGATCAATCATCATTCATAAAATTTTACGAGACATTTGAAAGACGAAAATGCCGTCAAGTCTTGTCGTCATACTAAAGTCCTAAGTTCATAGACTGCTCCATTTCCACAACTCTCACTAGGTTCGCTCTTGCTCTCAATAATTTCTATCTTGGGATTTTTATATTTTTATCACTCAAGTCAACACAAGCAGTTTCAAGTCAATTTACCTGTGATCGAGGCGTGTTTAATCATTTCACCCAAGCGAGAGATCGTCGATTGGAATCAAAGGGGTGTAAAGGTTTTAGTTTGGCTAGGACTTAGAAGGAAAGGAATTTAGAGGAAAGTGAGCTTATCTCTTCGTCATCTTCCATTTCTACGTCCGTCTCCATTCGATTTTTTTTTTTTCACTCTTTTCTCCCTCTTTTACTATCCCTTATGAAGCTATGCTCAAGCTGAAGCTCCGCTTCTCCATGAGGCTACAGGAGATTATCGTAGGCGAAGTTCTTCTCGCTGGTTCTCGGGCCGATACCGTGCTCCTCTTCGCTTAATCCCTAGAGAGGTTTCAGAGATTATCTTTTTGGAAAAGTTCACGGTTATGGAATTCGTACCTGAGGCTGCGCTCCTCTTCTCGTTTCCCAATATAAGACCGGATTATCGTTGGAGAAGTTCACTTCGCGGTGCTCCTCTTCCAGCCGTTCTGACGAGCATATGAGATTATCGTTGGAGACGTTCGCAGCAGGAACCATGCCACTTTCTACAAGGTAGTCGGAAGGCCGGTTCCTTTGGTCTTTGCGCATTGAGCAATGACTTCTTTTGTCATCATCCTACTTTTCTTTTGTTATCTCCCCCTCCCTTTCTCGTTTGAACAACCATTCGAAGAGTATAGAATTCGGTTGAAGGCTGGGAATGGGTTTCAAATGAAGAAAAGGACGTCGGAGAAGGCTTCAAAGTGGAGGACTAAGGGAAACGTGGGGAATTTATATAAGGCTGAATGAGGAATATCCTAAACTCCCTTATCATTTTCTTAACGATCTAACGCAAGATGAGTATGACACCAAGAATCACTAGGTAAGACAAGTAATTTATGTTTGACTCACTCGAGAAGTAGATCCAATGAAAGGAAACAGGAACAAGGCTTGAATCCTCACGCATGTAGAGTGACTTGTGTCTAGTGGAACAATCAAATGACCTTTTAGACACAAGAATGCGACTTAGACTGACAAAATTTAAGCAATTAAATCGATCGCATGTCGGGGTAAAATTCTTGGTGACTTTAGATCAAAGCATCCTAAAGGATTTCGTCATACCCCCATTATATTATATATATATATATATTATTTTTTCTGGTATTATTATTTTTATCACGCAAGATAAGGACAAATAACCTTATAAAACACATAGAATAGAGCATGTGATAGCACAGAAGATCAGGTAATGCACATATTACGGAAGATTCAGCATGCCTAATTTTCCGACAAGGAATTGGAATCGTTTCTCCATTTCGACAACTCTCACTATGTTCGCTCTTGCTCTCAATAATTTCTATCTTGGGATTTTTATATTTTTATCACTCAAGTCAACACAAGCAGTTTCAAGTCAATTTACCTGTGATCGAGGCGTGTTTAATCATTTCACCCAAGCGAGAGATCGTCGATTGGAATCAAAGGGGTGTAAAGGTTTTAGTTTGGCTAGGACTTAGAAGGAAAGGAATTTAGAGGAAAGTGAGCTTATCTCTTCGTCATCTTCCATTTCTACGTCCGTCTCCATTCGATTTTTTTTTCACTCTTTTCTCCCTCATTTACTATCCCTTATGAAGCTATGCTCAAGCTGAAGCTCCGCTTCTCCATGAGGCTATAGGAGATTATCGTAGGCGAAGTTCTTCTCGTTGGTTCTCGGGCCGATACCGTGCTCCTCTTCGCTTAATCCCTAGAGAGGTTTCAGAGATTATCTTTTTGGAAAAGTTCACGGTTATGGAATTCGTACCTGAGGCTGCGCTCCTCTTCTCGTTTCCCAATATAAGACCGGATTATCGTTGGAGAAGTTCACTTCGCGGTGCTCCTCTTCCAGCCGTTCTGACGAGCATATGAGATTATCGTTGAGACGTTCGCAGCAGGAACCATGCCACTTTCTACAAGGTAGTCGGAAGGCCGGTTCCTTTGGTCTTTGCGCATTGAGCAATGCCTTCTTTTGTCATCATCCTACTTTTCTTTTGTTATCTCCCCCTCCCTTTCTCGTTTGAACAACCATTCGACGAGTATAGAATTCGGTTGAAGGCTGGGAATGGGTTTCAAATGAAGAAAAGGACGTCGGAGAAGGCTTCAAAGTGGAGGACTAAGGGAAACGTGGGGAATTTATATAAGGCTGAATGAGGAATATCCTAAACTCCCTTATCATTTTCTTAACGATCTAACGCAAGATGAGTATGACACCAAGAATCACTAGGTAAGACAAGTAATTTATGTTTTACTCACTCGAGAAGTAGATCCAAAGAAAGGAAACAGGAACAAGGCTTGAATCCTCACGCATGTAGAGTGACTTGTGTCTAGTGGAACAATCAAATGACCTTTTAGACACAAGAATTCGACTTAGACTGACAAAATTTAAGCAATTAAATCGATCGCATGTCGGGGTAAAATTCTTGGTGACTTTAGATCAAAGCATCCTAAAGGATTTCGTCATACCCCCATTATATTATATATATATATTATTTTTTCTGGTATTATTATTTTTATCACGCAAGATAAGGACAAATAACCATATAAAACACATCGAATAGAGCATGTGATAGCACAGAAGATCAGGTAATGCACATATTACGGAAGATTCAGCATGCCTAATTTTCCGACAAGGATTGGAATCGTTCTCATCAAAGGCCTTGGTGAAAATGTCGGCTAGTTGAAACTCCGTGTTCACAAAGTACATCTCTATCGTGCCTTTTTCTACGTGATCTTTGATAAAATGATATCTAATGTCTATGTGTTTTGTGCGTGAATGATGAACATTATTGCAAGTAATGGCGATTGCACTTTGACTATCACTATATATGGGTATATTATTTAGATTGTACCCATAGTCGCGAAGCTGTGTCCGCATCCACAGCATCTGTGAGCAACAACTGGCGGCAGCTACGTATTCTGCTTCGGCCGTCGAAGTGGACACAAAGTTCTGCTTTTTGGATGACCAGCAGACCAGCTTTTCTCCTAGAAATTGAGCGCCGTCGGACGTGCTTTTCCTGTCCATTTGGCAACCTGCATAGTCAGCATCAGTGTAGCCGACTAGTTTGAAATTCGTACCCTTTGGATACCATAGGCCAAGGCTAGAGGTGCCCTTAAGGTAGCATAGAATTCTTTTGACCTCGAGCATATGGGATTCTTTGGGATCGACTTGGAAACGGGCACACAAGCAGGTGGCAAACATGATATCCGGCCGGCTCGAAGTGAGGTCGAGAAGAGATCCAATAATACTGCGATACAGTGTGATGCTGACCGATTTACCAGAGCGATCGGCATCCAACTTGCAGCTTGGTGACATAGGAGTGCTGAGAGGCTTGATCTGGTTTTGATGAAACTTCTTCAGAATATCCTTGATGTATTTTGTCTGACTGATGAAAATTCCATCATTGAGCTGCCTGACTTGAAGGCCTAAGAAAAATTGCATCTCTCCCATGTGACTCATCTCGAATTTGCTCTTCATGAGATCTCCAAACTTCTTGCAGAGCCAAGATCCGAAGATGATGTCGTCGACGTATACTTGGACGACCATCAGATCTTTTTCATGCCATTTAATGAAGAGGGTTGTGTCTATCGTACCTCGTATGAATCCAGACTTCACGAGGAAATCACTCAGGACATCGTACCAAGCACGTGGGGCTTGTTTTAGTCCATAGAGAGCTTGTCCAAGCGATAGACGTGATCGGGATGTTCTTGATCAACGAAACCTTCCGGCTGAGCGACGTAGACTTCTTCTTTTAACACACCGTTGAGAAAGGCGGTTTTAACAACCATCTGATAGACTTTGAAGTCTTTGTGAGCCGCATAAGCCAGCAGGAGGCGGATAGCTTTGATACGGGCAACAGGAGCATAAGTCTCGTCGTAGTCGATGCCTTCCTGTTGATTGTATCCCTTAGCAACTAGCCTTGCTTTGTTCCGGATCACTTAACCATCTTCATTTTTCTTATTCTTGAAAACCCATTTAGTTCCGACCACTGTTTTCCCATGTGGACGGGGTACCAAGGTCCACACTTGAAGACGTTCGAATTGATTGATTTCCTCTTGCATTGCAATTGTTGAACCCGGGTCTCGAAGTGCGTCTGCTACTTTGGTAGGCTCGTTTTGGCTCAGGAAGCAACTGAAAAGACTGTGTTGACGACGTGTCCTCACACCAATCGAATGATCGCCAAATATCTGAACAACCGGGTGGCCTCTCGTCCACTTGCGCTCATGAGGCAAGGCTGAGGTCGATGCGTCAGCCATCTGTGGATCTAGATTGCCTAGTCTCTGATTGATCATTTCTCTGAGGAAGTTCCAATACTGCACTTGGATCGATCGTCTCTGATGATACTTCCTCGATGACCACTGTAGGTTCTTCGGTATTCTGTGGCGATTCTGAATCGGGTGGGGTAGAGGTGTGAGATGAACTTGGTACGTCGGTCTCGTTGGGTGGAGAATCCATTGTAGGTGTAGTCGTGTATGACCGATATAGCGGTTCGAAGAGAGAATCCAAGTCGTCTATTGCAAGTCTCGTTGCTTCGTCTGACATTGATTTCGAAGTTGTTGCCATCTTCTGTTGGTTTTGTGCCAACACACCAGTGATTACGGGTTCTGAAATGTTGTCTTCAGAAACCAACGGGTTGAGCACGGGTCCTGAACTGAATTGAGCAGGAACCATCGGGTTGGGCACGGGTCCTGGACTGAGTTGACCAGAAGCCATTCTGCTACTTCGTGGAAAGTGACATTATAGCTTTCCTTAATTGTTCGGTTGGACTTGATGTATACTTGGTACGCTTTTGATGTTGAAGAATACCCGACAAATATAGCTTCGAATGCTTTAGGGTCGAACTTTGCACGTTGCTCTCAGTCGTTCGCCATAAAGCACTTGCACCCGAAGACTTTAAGGAAAGAGATGTTGGGCACTCTATTATTCACAATCTCGTACGGAGTCTTGTTGAACCGTTTGTGAACCACCGTCCTGTTTTGAGTGAAATAAGCGGTATTGATTGCTTCAGCATTGTACGAGCGGCTTCCACTAGTGTTCGATTTTTCCTTTCAACGACCCCATTTTGTTGAGGTGTTTTGGCGGCTGAAAATTGTTGACTTATTCCAAGTTTCTGATAAAACTCACTGAGGTGATTGTTCTTGAACTCAGTGCCGTTGTCTGTTCTTAGAACTTGAATAGTCTGTTGCAGCAGATTTTGAGTTGTGTTCACAAAATTGATAATCAAGTCATCGGTCTCATCTTTCGCTCGGAGGAACTTTGTCCACGTGTAGGGAGAATAGTCATCTACAATCACTAGGACATACTCTCGCTTCATTTTTCCTAGGTGACATACCGAACAATGATGCTCCCTTTGTAGTTGTATAGTTGGAAGACCGGGAACCAACTTTTTCGTAGAAAGACGTTGGAGAGCTTTCATGTTTAGATGAGACAGTCGTTGATGCCATAGGCTGTTCCTCTGTAAATCAATCTGAGAAATTAGGGCATACAGCTGTCGAGGGCTGCACGGACGTCAGGTTGATCGTGTAAAGATTGGATCTCCGAAGTCCTTGAAGGAGTTCTGTGTCCTGACTATCCAAAATTCTGCACCGATCAGCATGGAAGACCACCTGGAAGCCTTTGTCACAGAATTGGCCTATGCTGAACAAGTTATGGCAGAGGCCTTCGACGTATGAGACATCTTTGATGGTCAGATTCTTCAGAATGATATCCCCAAGTCCTAGAATCGGGGCTGAATCATTGTTCCCAAATCTGACTATGCCGTTTGGTCGGTCTTTGTAGTTGCTCAGCAGCTCTTGTTTACCAGTCATGTGCGTGGAGCAACCAGAGTCGAGGTACCACACATGATGGATCTGCAAAAACAATTTAGAGAGTTAATTTTGATTTTGGGTTCAGATATGACTCCTAAATCTTGAGTCTTAATAACCCATTGCACTTTTGGAGAAGTGGGTTTGGGTTTTGCCTCTATAGAAGACTTGGCCCTTTTGGCTTTTGTCGTCCTAGGCGGAGATTTAGGAACCAATTTGGGTTGAACCTTACAGGGAAGGTTAATTTCAGCTCGTACAAATGCCTTGGAAGGTTTGACTGAGGAAACGATCTTTTCTTGTGATAGTCTCCTAAGGTGCTTGGGGGATTTAATTTCTACTGGATACCTTAGGTGAGTACAGTCATGTACGGCGCCATAAGCTTTCTTTATGGCTGGATCTTGTTTCCTACGAGTCTGCCTCATGGCATTTGTTTCAGAATGATTAGTAGTAATTTTCGAGGTAGAGCCTATTTCGAGATTTTCACTTCTATAGGTGATAGGCTGAAGTGAGCACGTTGAAGCAATTATTTTGAACGTAGAAACGACTCTTTATTACTACGAGTGTCTTTTATTTTGACAGAAGGAATAACATGTTCAGAAACATTTAAATCTACTACCTCCTTCGGACTAGACACTCTCGCCTTCGTAGTCGGTGCTGGCTCTACGCTCCTTGTGGACGTAGGTGAAGTAGAATTAGTCTTAGCACTTGTAATAGAATTATTAATGCTCTGACGATCTTTTGAAGGCGATTTTTCTATTTTCACGCTTTTTATGATAGCGTGTGAGGAAGTTTGGGAGGACTGGGAAGCCTTGAGATTTTCCATCTCTTTAAAGAATTTTTCCTTCTCAGCTTCGAAATTCTCTCTTTCTTTGTCTAGTTTCGCCTGTGACTCCTCTATCTCTTTTATGATAGGGGGTTTGTAGAGAGAATTTTGATAATTAACCTTTTTGACTTCCTCGTAATGTATTTTAGAGTCAGGAGGTAAGACTTGAGCTAAATCACTGACAGGTGTTAAGGATGGTTTCCTATTTTTGTCCTTTTTAATTAGTTCATTGTAGTCAAAGGGGATCTCAAGCCCCTGTGAGGCTTGTTTGATGGATGAATCAAACGCATTTTCATACGTCGATTCCGTATGTTCCTAAGAGAGGTTGCAGCTAAACCCATGTTCTTAATGTCATGCATTTCTTTCTTCCGTAAAATACGTTGGTTAGTGTAACCTATGCCTTCTATTGGATAATAAAACTCTATATCCTTGGGCTTGTTTAAGAATATCGTCTGTTCAGAGTGTCCCCTACGCGTAAGAAGATCATCTAATTTTTTAATTTTTGCATACGACTTCCTGCGTTCCTCACTTAGGAGAGCATAATTATTTTCTACCGTCATTTTGGCGGCTTGACAGGTGTCTAGATCCTTACTAAGCTCACTAACCTTAGCGTTAGATATTTCTAATTGAGCTTCTAAGTCAGTGATCTTAGAGGTAGCTTCGGTTATCCTACAATTTAAGGTAGCTTTCTCGTTGAGATGCCTAACCAAACAATTGTAGTTATTTGCTACCCTATCTTCTAATTCTTTAATCTTTTCACTATGCTGTCCTAAAGGAGGTTGACTAGTCTCTCTAGAATGTAGACTCTTAGTAAGTTCTTCTATTTTTGCACTAGAGCTTCTAAGTTCTGATTCGAGACTATATATCTTCTCCTGAGCTCTCTCAAGTTTGTTCTCTACTTCCTTTATACTTTTCTGCTCACGTTTCATGTTAGCATATTGCGTTTGATATGATTCTAACATGGTCAATAATGTGGAAGGAGTGACTACCTCATTTGAAGACGTGGATGCGTTGTCGTCGTCCCTATGAGAGGATGTTTCGGCGTTCAATTCGTTGTCGAGATGGGCCATGAGGGCTAAGTTCACTTCTTCGGAGCTCGACGTGTCCTCGAGCCATTGGTCCTGTTCGGCCATGAGAGTTACTCCAGCTTCTTTCTGTTTTGTCAATTGAAGCTTCTTGGAGTAGTAGTTTGCATCTCTCTTCTTCGGGAGAGTGCACTCTCTGGCGAAGTGACCTGCTTTGCCACAGTTAAAGCATTTGTTAGTCTCTTTGTGATTCTTGACCTAGGAACTCTCCGGAGCACGTTCTTTGTTCTTGGAGCTTGTAGTCCGAAGTCTGTTGGTTGAGGTTGAAGACTTCTTCTTGAAGTACTTCTTGCTCATCATTTGTCCAATGAGAGCTAACTGCTTTCCAAGGGCTTTCATGTTCGGCTCGATGTCGGAGTCCAATTCTCCTTCTGACTCTGATGATGAAGGTGGCCTAACGATCTTTTCCTTTCTTGATCTTCTGCTCCTCTTCTCCGAGACTAAGGCAACCGTGTCATCGGTTTGTTTGCCTTTCTGCTCTTTGATAATCTCGCGGATATCATCCTCATGCTGAGCGAGATTATCAAACACGGCATGGACATCCAACTCCTCTAGATCTTTATTTTGTCGTATTTGTGTGGATATTTTCTTCCAATTTCGTGGGCAGAGAAGATAGAAATCTTATGTTTGTTTCCATGTTTGTCTTTGTTATTTCTATCTTCCTCATCTCGTTGAGAAGAGTGAGGTATCGTTGGTAGATTTCGTATAGACTCTCCTCCGGCCTTGCTTTGAAGGAGTTGTAAGCAGTGAGAATGTTCGCCTTCTTGGCCTTTTTTGGCATCATCTCTGTTTTGTTCGGCTTCGTCGTTGTTCTCTATTCTTCATTGGTCTTTGCCGATCGAAATTCTATCTGGATTTGTTTTCGATGGTGTTTTTCGCGATTCCTCGCAAATCGACGAGTTCAATCTAAAAATCCTTTCGAGATTCCAGTCGCAAAATCTGTTGAGATGTTTTTTGAAAACTCAGCTTCTCTGAGGTATCGCATCGTCTTCGTTCATCATCATCGTAAAATTTTCTTCGCTCGATAAATTTGTTCCACGCGAGAAGTTTCGGTCAACGCTCGCAAAATCCACTCGAGAAAGGTTTTCGATCGCAAAGTTCATTCAACTCGAGAATTTTTTTTCGATCGAGAAACATGAAGCCTTCATCTTCTGCGCGCGATTGCCTCTAGATATACATATACATACATAGGCCAAATTGCATTTCAAGTCCCAAACATATTATTTTAGTCCCTGCTATTACATTTCGGTCCCAAATAGTTCTCAATTCAGCCCAATAAGTTTTGATCTACTACACAATTTTCAATTTAACCCCAGAACTTTCAATTTTATTGATTTTTCACTCATCTACGTGATTTTACGATCTCAATTTTTTGTCTAGTTGCTTTTACAGGTCGTCTTCGCAAAACTTGTTTTTCGCCCGCAAAACTTTTTGCGATCGAAAAATTTGATTTTAAAAGGTTTAGATATTAAAGTCTTAAAACGACGACGTTTTATCTAATCGCAAAACTTCTAAGATCATATACTATACGTAACTGTTTGAAATTCAAAACTGTTTTCTAGAAACAGTACCTTGTCGAAAAATTTAACAATAAAAAACAGTGCTCCACGTATTTAGTCGAACTACTTTTAATCGAGAATTATTTTCGATCGAAAGTAGTGCATTATATTGACATTGAAAAAAATTTAAAAATTTTTTCGATCGAAAACAGTAACATTCTAATTGGCACATTATAGAAAAAGCTTTTGGTATTACTCTAAGAATTTTTAAATTAAACTTTATACACCAAAATCTTTTCGAAACTGAAATTTTAAAAGCCAAATATTTTAATCAGTATTAAATATAAAAATCCAAATCACAAAACACGTGAAACGATCAAAATATCCAACCAACAAAAATTAAAAGAAAATTAAAATGGATCAAGATTTAAAAGACTTCGAACAACAATTAAAGTTAATTACAAAAATGCTAAGAAAACAGGTGTCAAAGACTAAGTCCTCATCCAATTCGGAGAACAAAGAAAAGAATTCTAGCATTACACCAAAGGAGAGCTACGACTTGATGGCCTATCACGAAGATAAATCAAACCATCTAGCTCTCATGGCTCGAGTTGAGGATACCTCTGAAGCGAACTTGTCGAAGAAAACGAGCGGTGAAGAGGCAGACACGTCTTCTCTGGAGGTAGTTGTTCCTAAATCTACATTGTTTAACATGTTAGAATCCTTACAAATTAGGTATGCTAACATGAAAAATGAGCAGAATAGTACAATAGAGTTAGAAGAAAAATTATCTAAGTCTGATGAGAAAATAGCTAGTCTCGAATTAGAACTTAGAAGCTCTGATGCGAAAATAGATGAACTAATTAAGAGCTCAAATCGTAGCGAGGCTAAGCATATTTCGCTAGAGAAGCATAGCTCGGTAGTTAAGGAATTAGAGGACAGGCTAGACAACAACCATAAATGTCTACTTAGGAATTTAGACGAGAAAAGTCTCCTTAAGTGTAGACTAGAAGTTGAGAGCAAAAATGTCACTAGTCTAGAAGCCGAAATAGATAAATCCAATTCTATGATTAGTGAATTAAGAAAGAGTCTAGATGCCTGTCAAGCCGAGAAGAGCACTGCTCAAAATAACTATGCTTTCTTAAGAGAAGAATGTGGGAAGTTCTATTCTAATATTAATCAATTAGAAAATCTTCTTGCGATTTCTAAGACCAAAGAAGCACAATCCTGTCATTCTGAAAATTCTTCTTCCGTCGATATACCTCCTGTTCTTAAGAAAATAGAGGATTTAAATTCTACATTACAAACGGAAAGAAAGAATTTTGAAGCGGAAAAGAATGCGCTTTTATTAGAATATCTAATCTCAAAGCTTCCTCACAAGAAAATGTAATATTAAAGAAGGTTAAGGAAGAAAAAGAGCCTTTGAACGCCAATAGATCAAATACTCCAATCTTTAAAGCCGTTACTTCTACATTTTCATTAAAGCTTATCAATTATAGAAGTACAAACTTTGAAGATGGCTCTTCCTCCACCAAGAAAAATTTTCGAAAATAATTCAAGTTCTAGCGCACAAACTTCATCGTGTGTTTCAAATGATTCTACTAACTTTTTACTTAGAAAGCCTAGACTTGAAAATAATTTTCGAAATTCTTATTCTCATGTGAAAAATGTGCATTCTCTACTTAGGAATTACGACACTTCTACTTTACATGCTTATCACTCTATTTGCTCGTATTCTTACATGAAGTATCCAGTCAATATTCGTTCCGAAAAGCATTTATTACGACTAGGTATTGAGAAGACCTTTACAAGTAAACATTCTAGGAGCACATATTCACATGCTAGAATTACTTATGCGTGTAAAATCAAGCAAAAATGGATTCCTAAGTCGGATATCAAGTCGCAAAGTCCTAGACGAATATGGACTCCTAAGACTACATCTTCGACCAACTTAGGCTAACAATCCAATTTTACACGATTTACGACTAACTCGTTTTCTGCTAATAAGGGAGGACCCATACGACAATGGGTACCAAAGTCCCGATAGTTTTGCAGATTTCCCTCATGATTGGTACTTCGATGATTGTTGCTCCACATACATGGTCAAGGGCGAGCGGCAGAGCAACTACAACAAATCCCTACCTAAGCGACAAACTCGGTGACAAAATTCCTTACTCATCTTTTCCTAAAAGTGCTAAAATTTAGGATGAGTCACTATTAATTTCCTAAGGGTTACAATTTGGTACATTATACATCTGAGCTGAAATGTTAAATGACAAATTTTTTTAAAATATTTATCATGCATTTTACTCATATAGCTATTAAAAAGAAAAAAGAAAAACACTTTTCATGCATTTTTTTTCATTTTTTTCTCATGCATCTTCATTTTCTAAAAATAAAAAAAAAATAATAAATTTTTTTTAAAAAATAATCATGCATTTTCATTTTTTTTCTTTCTTTCATATCATGTTCATGTTTCCAATAAAATAAAAAAAAAACAAACACACACAAAGTATTTTGTTTTGAAAAACAAAATTAAACTAATACAAAAACAACGAAAAATATGGGGAGTGACGATTACTCGATCTACTTTGATTTGTTAACAAAAATCTTTCCTCGATATATGACTGGTTATTTGCTTAATATTGTCTGTCTAGTCGCATTCTTCTGTCTTAAAGGTCACTAGTTTGTTCCACTAGACACAAAGCCACATCATATATGTGAGAGTTTGAGCCTTATTATTTTTTTTCGGGAATTTATCCTTGAGCGAGTCACACATCAAATGCGTGTCTTAACTTGTATTTCTTGGCCTCATACTCGCCTTGCGTTAGATTGTTAGGAAAATGATTAGGGCACGTAGGAAACTTCCGCACTTGGCCAAAATCAAAATATCATCCTTGAAATTATTCCTCTAGTCATCCATTTTGAGCCTTCTCCGATATCCTTTTCTTCATTTGTATCCCGATCAAGACTTCAACCATAATTCATAAATTCCGGAGGGTTGCATTAACGAGAATATGAGGGGGAGAAAAAGGCGACGAAAGAAAAAAAAGAAATGATGACAAAAGGAGGTGGAAAACGCACACGAGGAATGCTCGACGCACAATACATAGTCCAAAAGAACCAGCCTTCCCAATTATTGAAATCTTCTAGAATCATAAGAAGAGGGCATGGATCTTGCTGTGAACTTCTCCTTCGATAATCTCGTATACTCGTCAGAACGGCTGGAAGAGGAGCACCACCAAGTGAACTTCTCCAACGATAATCTGGTCTTATATCGAGAAAACGAGAAGAGGAGCACGGCCTTGGGTTCGAATTCCATAACTGTGAACTTCTCCAAATCGATAATCTTTGAAACCCCTTTAGGGATTAAAATAAGAGGAACACGGTATCGACCCAAGAACCAACAAGACGAACTTCGCCTTAGATAATCTCTCAGCCTCATAGAGAAGCGGAGCTTCAGCTTGAGCAAGTGTAGAATAATATGAAAAAGTTTAAGGATGGAAAAGAAAATGCCGGTGAAGAGGACGACGAAGAAAAGGAAGATCTTTAGTTCACAATTCCTAAATATTTCCCTTCCCTTCTAAGTCAGAACCAAAATGATTCCGCATCAACGATCTCTCGCTCGGTGAAATGATTAAAAGTGCCTTGATAGCAGGTTAATTGATATAATTTTGCTTGTGTTGACATGAGTGATATCTAGGTATAAATCACATGATAAAAATAATTGAGTGCTAGAGCGAACCTGGTGAGAGTTGTCGAAATGAATCACTCGATGAACTTAGGACTTTAGTTTGACGACATGACATGACGGCAAATTATATTCTATGTGTCGTGTGAAATTTTTGCGTGGACATGATCAAAGTGATGTACTGACCCCAAATAAAACAAAAAAAAAACTTAAAAAAATCGTATAGTATATTATTTCGAATTTTTTTTCTTCTTTGCATATTTTCTTTGCATATTTTTCATGCATTTTTCTATTATATTTTGCATTATTTTAATTGCATTTTTTTCTTATGCATGAAAAATTTCGCACATTTTCAAATGCATTTGCACATGCATTGGCACAGACTTGTTTAAAAGCGAAATATTTCTTACTTAAATGGTTAAGTGAATTTTCATATGCATGCTTAGGAGTTCATGCATATATGCTAAATGCGATTATATGCGTTTCTACTCGTAGTGTCAGATGTGTTACATTCCCATATGCATATCTTGGTGAAAATGTATATCCTTGCGAAATTGTTAAACACTATATGCGCACTTTTTGAGGGGGAGTCATGATTCTTACTCGGAGAAACATGATTAAGGGGGAGAATAAAAAATTACTCTATTATTTTGAAATTACTCCGTTATATTTTCCGCTGAGAATGAATTGAGGGGGAGGTAATATGAATTTAAGGGAGAGTAATTTTAACAGTTATAATTCATGTTACGCTTTTAGACTGTACTTTAGAATCATGAACTCTCCTTGAATCTTTTTAAAGGACTAAATCCTCGAGGAGCTTTATAGTGATTTCAGGTGTGTGAAGTTGACGCTTTTCAAGAAGATCTTCCAACCACCACTTCGCTCTCGAAGAGTTAGCGAAAGAAAGAGACGGCCTACCTTCTTCTGAAACCAGAGACGCTTCTTCGAGGCCGAACCAGACAACTTCCATTCGGAGAAGACGAATCTGGCGAAACGGAGAAGATGGCTAAACCCCGAGCCCTCTGCTAGACTCTCTCATGCCCCTGCTTCCGGAAGAAGAAGCAAGGACCGAGGACCGAACGACACGAGACTCAAGCATCATCAAAGACTGAAGTTGCCAACCGTTGTCCACTGCATCAAGGACCTAAGTTGCCAACCGTGTTCACCTCTCCAAACCTCACATCGGATTCCCCGATCTCAACACAAGGTTGACCCAAATAGGGGGAGTTTCGAGTTTCGTGTGCTTTCAAAGGGAGAAATGGAATGCGGACTTCCGAATATCCGGCAAGAACTTCGTACATCTTACGGCATCTGGGAGAAGACCCTCAAAAGAAGATTCGAAGAAAAAGCCGATGCCTAGAAGACCAAGTGAGCTTGAAGGCATTATAAAGAAGAGATTTCGAGGACTCGAGGACTCTTTTCACTTGCAAGACGAAGACAACCCGCGCTATATTGGAAACTGAATACAAAGGGAGTGTTGGAACTATTAATTGTATTCAATTAATATAGTTGTCTTAGTCTTGTTATGCAAATTAGTAGTCTTGGGGTAAATTGTAATTAGTCATTTTGTAGGACTACTTGTGTAAATATACCACGAGGTGGTATATATAAGTGAACTCCTTAGGAAGTAAGGAGTGTGTTGTAGCAAGGGTTTTTACAGATTGAAAATTAGAATCGAAAATTTTAGAGAGAAAAATTCGCCACCTTGCTTGTTCGACAAGTTATTTCTCTCTGGACCTTCAACGTAGGTAAATCTCAATCTTAAGTGTTCGAATTCTTCAAATTTACTATTCGATTCTTCATTATCCGATCTAGGTTGGATATTAGGGGTCCTAACACATCTTATGATAGGTTTGGTGTTTTCAATCATTCTGATCGTATAAAATTTCGATAATCTGCATTTTAGAGTGAAAATCGAATGTTTGACTAAAATTGGGTTTTTGAATTTTTAACGCTGTCGAAGAACTTTCTCGATCGCAAGCAGTGTCAATTGGATTGCAAGTTAGTTGATACAATTTGCATCGAAAAATATTTTTGATCGCTAAATTTTGACTAAGTCGAGAAGATAGATGACGCAGATCGAAAAATACTTACCATCGAGAAATCTAATTTTGATTTTACGCGAGCGGAAAATTTAAGTAACGAATAGATAAAATAGATGCAAAAATATTACGAGCGCCAAATTTACCATCATAAATAGAATTTCGATTTCATTTTATTTCGGTCGTAAATTTTAGAGTCGATAAAATTAATTTTTTGTTGACGCTAAATTTCTCCATCGTAAAATATGCAGCGATGATTTTGTTCGATCGGAAATTTTCTCGGTGACTGACTTAGTTTTCGTTGGCTATTTTCTCGATCGACAAACTTTGCAGCGAGTCAAAATCGAAAATTACTTCACGCTCGATGAATTTCGTAACAAAAATTTTATTCATAAGAGAAAAATTATTAGATAATAAATTTACATGCGTCAAATTTCCTCGATCGTAAATTTACACCTCAATTTTTCTCGATCGTAAAATTTTTCGGCTACAGTAACATGTATAACGTTCAATACTTAGTAAAATTTTCTAAGTCTTTTATACTGTGGCGCATCCAACGAATAAAATTTCTCGATCAAAAATTTAAGCGGAGACTTTCTTTAGAAATCAGCACTTAGGAAATTAAAATTTTTTTCGAGCGAGAAACTTCACGGAGTGAATAGTGGTGTTAAACACGTAAGGGTATATTCGACAGAACCTTGATGTCTTGAAGACAAATGTCAAAATGTTATTATGTCTTGAATATTCACTTCGTATGACGTATGTGAAAATTACATATTTCATTTACAAATTTATCAAACGTCCTATGAAATAATAGATTATTATGGTTAGATAAAATAAAATTTCGAGTCAATTCAAAATTGAACTAATAAATTTTCTGATATCTTATTTTTCAGATGGATCGTTATCCTCAATACAACCACATCTATGATCACAATTTGTGCCTCAAAGTTCAAGACACGAACTTTCAGCTCCACCTGACTACGTTCCAATGTCCTGACGAGATCATAGTGTCCATCCTACATGGCCATCCCCACTGGCACGCACTCACAATTACGGCCTCGGTGCCTAGGTCTACCTCCAACGGTTTTGGGGGACGGATAAAGAGTCACGTAGCTAACGACACTTACCAATTCACAACTATGTCTGGACAAGACACGTCAACTTCAGCAAGGACAATTTTGGCCTTGTCTTGGACCTTCCATTCAGCCAAAACTACGACCCTTTGCCGACGGATGTGGAGATCATTCACGATTTTCTCCACATGGGATACCGTCCTCCGCTCACCAAGCTCGTGCAAGTACATAGCAATGGCATCCCACATCCATGGAAGACACTTTTGGGATTATCAATAAATGTCTGTCGCCGAAGCATGCCAGTTTTGACAAAGGAAAGGACAAGATTTTTCGGATCTTCCACGGCACTGCATTTTCCCGAAACTATGACTTCGCCAGATGATCTGGAATGACCTTGCAGAACAGATCAGACAAAAGGAAAATAAGCGCTCGAAGAATGCACCGTTGCAAGGTGGTTTAATGTGATCATTGCCCACCTCATGGAGCTTCACGAGACTATTCCTCGCCTGCCTCCAGGAGGAAACTATCAACAACCCCAGCCCAAGTTCTTCCACAACCCCAAGCTCACGGATCTAGATCAGTCATCGATGTCGATCTCATTGGAGCTGCTCCGTCTCGCCGACCCCACGGGAGGCGTCTACAGACTATACTATCGGGACAATCTTGTCATCGATGAAATGATCAGAGGGCCCCCGACAAATTTCAATGTGAGCCCTCCGAAACAACATCGAAGCCCTGAGGCCGAGTTGATTAATCAGGTGTCCCACGACCTAGAAGTGGAGACTTTTACATGGACCTTGAACCACGCTGATTGATGAAGAGGCTCAAGAGTTAGAAGTCGAAGCTCCAGTTGATGAACTAGGAGCTGAAGTGCCCGTACATGTCAGCGTGCGTCAAGAGCCTATTGAGGAGGTCCTAACTCAGGAAGCACAGCTCGGAGTAGAATTCGGGCATAGTCCACTTCACCGGGCTACTACGCCTGAGACCGAAGCTCTAATCTCAACGATTTAACTAACGAGCCTCTAGTGGCAGAACTAGCCCATGAGGATGCTGATCATGAGTTAACACCTCATACGGCCACCCCGTCAGACATTGAGTCAGATGAGGATATTCGCCTCCTTAGACGGTCTCCTAGACAACAAAGCATACCATTCGAGTTCGTCTTCATACTTGTCACATCCACATCAGACACAACACCGATTATTACTACAAGGGCTCAGGACCCTCCATCGCTCAATCTTGAGCCGCCGCCAGATCCAAAGGTTCGAAGCAAGTTGAAGCTACGATGTTCAAAATTGTTCTTAAGAAAAGTGTGGTTAATCGGAAATTTAGTTAATGATAACATATGTAGGTATATCTATGATTAGGGTTTATATGAATTAGTCCTTGAGGGTTTAAGAAATGTTGAAAGCTCGTGTGAGATTTATATTGTTCTTAGAAAAAAAGTGCTTTTAGATCGAAGTTTCTTAGCATCTTAGGTGTTAAAACTGTTTTGGAGTCGCGAAATGGGAGTTTCGCGAACTCTAGTTCGCGGGCTAAGCGAGATGTTAAGTTTCACGGGTTGTAGGTAATAGCATGAATTTCCCGAATCCGGCGAACCTATGAAGTTCGCGAACTCAATCTGGCGAAAAGTAAATTCGCGATTGAGCGAATTTCTCGAATTGTGTGAAAGGACGTTTCACGAATCGGGGAATGGGGGGCATGAAGGATTTTGCGAACTTAGAGATAGGATGGTAGACTTCACGAACTGAGTGGTGATGGGAGAATTTTACGAACCCAGGACTAGAACATGAAAACTTCGCGAATTGTAAGAGTTGAGATGTTGAGGTTCGCGAAGCACAATTTCACGAATTACAACCAACCTTAAGTCATTTCGCGAATCGTTAAAGGAAGACAAAATTTTGCGAACCGAGATGGGTTTGGCGAATTGAGTCACGAATGGAACAAGTCAAGAAAGAGGAAACCACCTAAAGTTTGAGAATAAAGTCGTAGTATTATATGGCAAGTATACTTGGCGAGTTATAGGCAACAAACTTCATGAATTAAGTTGTTGGGAATTGTGCTAAGGGAATAAAAAAAATATTAGAGGCACATGGAACTTGACGAATTGTAAGGTGTGAATATTAATAAATTATATGAACTTAGTGAAGTTATGTGTAGATAGTTCATGAATCCTTAGGTAGCTCAATAGGCGCATAAGTAAAGAAATATAAATTATAAGATAAGCTTCACTAATTCGAAGAAGAAACTTCACGAATTTGGTGGGAAAGTATAGTAATAAAATAATATTGTGTCATGTGAGCTTGGCCAACCTTGTGTGGTATAGGAATAAAATAATATAAATATCATACAAGTTTGGAAAATAGTATTGTTACGTCACGAATTTTCACGAAGGATATCAACGCAGCGAATCCAAAAATTTGGCGAACTCAAACGAGTTTCGCGAATCCATCGAGGTTGGTGAACTCTCATTTAACGAATCAGTACTTCGCAAACTCCATGCAAGTCGGCGAGCCATTTCACGAAACAACTTGGCGAATCCAAGATGTCGCGGACCCGAGTAAGCCCAAACTGAAGTTTGGTGAATCCACGTGGGACTCTGCGAACTACAAGCCACGAAATACTTCCCGGGAATTAGAACATTTCATGAATCAAAAGAGTGTAGCGTTGGTTCGCGAACCATAAGGTAGCAAAGACATTTTTAAATTCCACGAACTAAGGTACGACTTCGCGAATTCGAGCTGCTAAGTTCAAGAATCGAATTTCACGAGTCCTTTAGGTGCCCTTTCACGAATTGGGAGAGGAAGATGAATAGAGTTCGCGAAACTCATTTGTGCTAGGTATTTCACGAGTTATGCTAGGATGGCAAAGCAATAATGGAACAAGAATTAGCGAATTTGTTAGGTCCTTTTTTATCCAACACAGATCGAATTACGAAGAATCGGATAGTAAATCTATGAATTTTGAAGTTAGGGCTTGAGATTTACCTAATTTGAAGCTTGAGAGAGAAGTTACTTTGAAGAACACTAAGGCGCTAAAAACTTCTCTCTACAATTTTCAATTCTAATTTTTCGATCTGAGAACCATACTAAGCGCACTCCTAATTTTCGTAGGAGTCCACTTATATATACCACATATTGTATTATATTTACACAAGTAGTCCTATACAATGACTAGTTACAATTTAGCCCAAGACTACTAATTTGCACAGCAAGACTAAGACAACTTTATTAATTGAATACAATAAGATAGTTCCAACAATCTCCCCCTTTGTATTCAATTTTCAACATTGCGCGGGTTGTCTTCGTCTTGCAATGGAAAGAGTCTTCGAGTCCTTGAAATCTCCTCTTTTAGAGAATCTTCAAGCTCACCAGGTCTTCTAGGCATAGGTTTTTTCTCGGATTCTTCCTTTGAAGTCCTTCTCCTTAATGCAGTAAGATGTACGAAGTATTCTTGCTGGATTTAGAAAGTCAACGTTCTATTTCTCCCGGTTAAAGCACACAAAACTCGAAGTTCTCCCTATTTGGGTCAACTTTGTGTTGAGGTCGGGAATCCGATGTGAGGTTTGGAGAGGTGAACACGGTTGGCAACTTCGATCATTGATACAGTGGACACAGTTGGATCCTTGATGCAGTGGACACGGTTGGCAACTTCAGTCCTTGATGATGCTTGAATCATGTGTCGTTCTGTCCTCGGTCCTTGCTTCTTCTTCCGGAAGCAAGAGACTTGAGAAAGTCGAGGAGAGGACTAGGGATTTAGCCCTTCTCCGTTTTGGAAGATTCGTCTTCTCCGAATGGAAGTTGTCTGGTTCGGCCTCGAAGAAGCGTCTCTAGTTCTAGAAGAAGGTAGGCCGTCTCTGTGGCGACCCTACTTCCTAATTAAATTAGTTGGCGGATTTCCGCAACAGAAGTCGCGGAGGACCCGATTTATAAAAAAAATTTTAAGGAAATAATTTACATTATATAC
Organism: Craterostigma plantagineum; assembly: GCA_027422505.1. Classification (NCBI taxonomy): domain Eukaryota; kingdom Viridiplantae; phylum Streptophyta; class Magnoliopsida; order Lamiales; family Linderniaceae; genus Craterostigma; species Craterostigma plantagineum. Next base: position 11,500,767 of record JAPQWV010000029.1, read on the forward strand.
CAAAGGTCGGGTTTACAAAAATCGTCACTAATTACATCGGGCCGAAGCCCCAAAAATCTATCCCGACTAAACTAAACTACGCCTCTCCACAGGTCGCGTCCCATGTACCGCTCCGCCCTCAAAAGCCCGTGGAGTCACCGCCGCCAGCCAGCCTACAGCTAACCCTGACACTCACCGGAGTCGGGTGCAGTCTCATCTATAAAATATAACCCTGAGCAAAAACGCCCAGTAGGTGGTAGTAAAAACATGCAATGCATATGCGTGCGTGCACTCAACCCAATCTCATGTCCTCACACATGAAATATGCACGCTCGACCTATCTCACGTCTCATCACATATCAGGGCCCTAAGCTAGACTCGGCACCCACGCGCGCATGGCAAGGTACGCCATAATCATGCGGTAGCCCACGCCGGCCTCGCCGGGTCGCTCCCCCCGCACACAATCTCATCCTGACGGTGTTACACCTCGGTGTAACTCCCCGAGTAGTCTACCACTACCCGGGTAGACAGGAATCTCACATCTGTCTGCCGTCCCTGAGCCAATATATATACGGTGGTGTGCACCTCGGGTGGCTCAATCCCGAGTAGATGGGTGTCGCAAACCCCCTCTCCCACCAGGTGCCCTATCGAGTCTAAACCTGACTACCAACATCGGTAACTCTACCCCACTCATCCGACACCGTAAGGCGTCACCGTATAAATACGGTACATCATCACCCTCACACGTGCATGTCGTGATATGCACATACAAGTCAATCACATGAAACACATCGCACGTTTCATAAAATCGTAAATAGTATAACACGTAAAATATTATACTTTATTAAAATCCGATACTAGGCCGAAGGTTTTAAAATCCCAAAATATTATTTATAATTTAAAATACGGGTTGACTTTATTTATATATTATAATACGAAAATATTTTATTTTAAAATTGGTTTGCGCTTAAAATGATTTTATTTAAAGTATCTGGGCCTAAAATAGGGCAACGCCCAAAATCAAAACCGTTGGTCAAAGCCCAAATTCAATAATCGTCCGAAACTCACTTTTAAACGTTTGGTCAACGCGCGAAACAATCGGGTCAACGCCCGATTCGCGAAATCACTCACTGTATTTCGCGTGTCGTCCAATTTAAAATTTGGTCAACCCGAAACCCAACGAGTCAAAATCCGAATTCGCAAAACCATCGCCGAATTCGCAAATCGTTCGATTATGCCCGCGAAATCCAATTTTAAGCCCGCGCGAAGCCCGACGTCACTCACAGGAATCACCCCGCGAAATTAAGTCGGCCCACGAAACTCAAAGTCGGCCCGCGACTTATCTCACAGCTCGCGAAACGGCCTTAGCCCGCGAAACCCAAATTTTGACCCGCGAAAACCATTTCACTCACACATCGCAAATATTTGGGTCCGCGACAACATTTCGCGACCCGTAAATCAATTCGGCCGATTTGCGTTTTATTTTAAAAGAAATCCCTCTCACGATCCGCAAAATAGAGACTGGCCCGCGAAATCTTTTTAACTCTCTCAGTTCGCAAAATAAACTCAACCCGCGAACTATCTAACACCTAATTCGCGAACTATTCCAACCCGCAAAACAAATTGTCACTCGATTCGCCAACCTCCAAGTTCGCGAAATGAACCCGCAAAACACAGAATTCTATTTATTTGGGGCTTGAGTATCACTTGATCTATTTTATTTCTTGAGCTCCCTAATTCTTGGTCCAATTAATATTTTCGGCTCACCTCCGAAAACCGGTTTCGTTCGTAAACCATCTTCATTAATTTCCAACATTACAAAATAATCCCGTATTAATTTTACGGGTATTACATCCTCCCCCTTACAGAAATTTCGTCCCCGAAATTTAAGTCGTCGTAAACAACTCGGGGTACTTTTCTCTCATCTCATCTTCTCGCTCCCAAGTGGCTTCCTCCATTGTCTGGTTCCGCCACAAGACCTTTACTAGGGGGATGTTCTTATTTCGAAGTCGCTTCACCTCATACATTAAAATCTCTACCGGCTTTTCTTCATAGCTTAGGTCCGGTTTCAACTGCTGATGAAGCGTCTCACTTCGTAGCACATGACTCGGATCCGGAACGTACTTTCTTAACGTAGATACGTGGAAGACGTCATGGACTTGTGCTAGCGATGTCGGTGTTCTAACTGGTACGCTACTTCACCGACTCTTTTCAAAATATGGAAGGGTCCTATGTATCTCGGACTCAACTTTCCTTTCCGTCCGAAACGCTTAACACCCTTCATAGGTGATATCTTGAGAAAAACTTGATCACCTTCTTCGAACTCCAACGGCCTTCGTCTTTTATCCGCATAATTCTTCTGACGACTTTGGGCCGTTTGCATCCTCTCCCGAATTTTACTAACAGCTTCGGTCATCTCACGAACCATTTCAGGACCTAATAGCGCCTTCTCGCCGATTTCATCCCAATGTACTGGGGATCGGCATTTACGCCCATACAAGGCTTCGTAAGGTGCCATCCCGATCGTCGTTTGAAAGCTGTTGTTATACGAAAATTCAATCAATGGGAGGTATTTACTCCAGCTTCCTCGGAAATCCAAGGTACATGCTCGCAACATGTCCTCGAGCGTCTGGATTGTTCTTTCCGATTGCCCGTCCGTCTGGGGATGATAGGCTGAACTGAATGATAGTTTGGTCCCTAAAGCCTTCTGGAAGCTCCCCCAGAATTGAGATAGAAATCTCGAGTCGCGATCGGAAACGATCGACATTGGAATCCCATGTAGTCTCACTATTTCCTGAATGTACAGTTCTGCAAACTTCTCCATGGGATATGTCTGGTTGATCGGTAGAAAATGGGCAGATTTCGTTAATCTATCAACGATTACCCAAACTCCTACTACGAAGTCCATTGTTATGTGGTCCCACTTCCGCTCAGGAACCGTCAACGGTTGTAGCCTTCCTGCCGGCCTTTGATGTTCTGCTTTGATCTGCTGGCAAGTCAGACATCGACTTACGAAAGCAGCAACATCTCTTTTCATTCCAGGCCACCAGTAATTTATTCGTAAATCCCGATACATCTTCGTGGCCCCAGGATGTACCGAGTAGGTCGTAGCATGTGCCTCTGTCATCAACGTTCGACGAATTTCTTCATCTTTAGGCACGTACAAACGATTTCTGAATCGTAAGCTCCCGTCTTCTCGGAATTCGAACTCCGACGGGGCCTCTCCATCTTGTTCATCTCGAATCTTCAGATATAATTCATCTATCTTTTGTGCTTCGATGATTCGATCTAATAGCGTCGGTTTGAGAGTCAACGCTGCTAATCTCGTCTCAATCTCCCCGAAGTGAATTACTTCAACTCCGAGTTGGCACAATTCGGTATTCACAGCTTTCCGGCTCAACGCGTCTGCGACCACGTTAGCTTTTCCTGGGTGATAATTTATCACACAGTCGTAGTCCTTCACTAGTTCGAGCCATCGTCTTTGCCTCATATTCAACTCCTTCTGTGTGAAGAAGTACTTTAGGCTCTTATGATATGTGAAGATCTCGCACCTTTCTCCGTATAGGTAGTGTCGCCAGATTTTGAGAGCAAACACTACTGCGGCGAGTTCAAGATCGTGGGTGGGATAATTCTTCTCGTACGGCTTCAACTGTCGGGAGGCGTAAGCGATCACCTTCCCGTTTTGCATCAATACGCACCCCAAGCCATTCTTCGAGGCATCACTATATACTGAGAATCATTCCGTACCCGAAGGTATTGCTAAGACTGGAGCAGTCGTCAGTCTTTTCTTCAGCTCCTGAAAACTTTGCTCACATTCTTCACTCCATTTGAACGAGACATTCTTCTTCGTCAGGTTTGTGAGCGTTGAGGCAATGCTGGAGAAGTCTTTGATAAACTTCCGATAATATCCAGCAAGCCCGAGAAAACTCCTTACTTCCGTGGGAGTGGTCGGTCGTGGCCAATTTTCTATTGCCTCAATCTTGCTGGGGTCCACTGAAATTCCGTTCCCCGAAATGATGTGCCCCAGAAATGCCACTTGTTCCAACCAGAATTTGCATTTCTTAAACTTGGCGAATAGCTGTTTCTCCCGAAGGATTCCAAGAACCGTTCTCAGATGTTCCTCGTGTTCCTCCTTCGTCTTCGAGTATACGAGGATATCGTCGATAAATACTATAACGAAACGGTATAGGAATTCCTTAAATACTCGGTTCATCAGATCCATGAAAGCGGCAGGAGCATTCGTTAGCCCGAAAGGCATGACCAAGAATTCGTAGTGGCCGTACCTCGTGCTGAACGCAGTTTTCGGAACATCCTTTTCACGGATTTTCAACTGATGATAACCGGAACGCAGGTCGATCTTTGAGAACACCGTTGCCCCTTGTAATTGATCGAATAAATCATCTATCCTCGGTAAGGGTACTTGTTCTTTATCGTGATTTTATTGAGTTCACGATAATCTATACACAATCTCATCGACCCGTCTTTCTTCTTGACAAAAAGTACCGGGGCTCCCCAGGGCGAGAAACTGGGTTGAATAAAACCCTTCTGCAACAATTCTTCCAATTGTTCTTTTAACTCCCGCAATTCATTTGGTGCTAACCTATATGGGGTTTTAGAAATAGGGGCAGCTCCAGGCACAAGATCAATTACAAATTCGATTTCCCGATCCGGTGGTAATCCCGGAAGATCCTCGGGAAATACATCAGGGTACTCCTTTACTATCGGAACTTCCTCTAGTTTTGGCTGAGAAGATTCTTCGGCTTTTACCGCAAAGACCGAAAATGCTTCGCAACCCGTATTTACGAGTCGCTGAGCTTTCAAGGCAGAAATCCTAGGGATTGATTTACTGTTCGTCTTTCCCGGAAATTCAAACTCCCCTCCTCGGTCGATTGAAACCTAACTACTTTCTGCGCACAGTCTATGATTGCTCCGTACTTCGAGAGCCAATCCATCCCGAATATGATGTCGTAATCATTCATCGGGATCACTATCAGATCTACATTCAATTCTCGACCCTCAATTCTCACGGGACAGTTTCCTACTACTAAGTTCGTCCTAGTTGGATCTCCGTGGGGTAAGGAAACTATGTAGTTACACGAAGAATGGGTAGGATATATTCCCGCCCGGGTCACAAAACTGGCCGACACAAACGAATGTGTGGCTCCGGAGTCAATTAGAACGGAAGTCGGTACGTGAAAGATGTTCAACGTACCAGTCACCACGGCTGGATTCGCCTCCGCCTCCTCATTCGTCAATGTGAAAACCCTCGCAGGTACGGGTGGAGGTCGGATCAATTTCTGTGGTTGATTCCGCAACTGAGGCTGACCTTCCGTGCAATTCCGTGCAGTGTGTCCCATCTTTCCACACCGAAAGCACTGCAGATTCTGCGCCGGTCGAGGTCCATAGCAGATACCGGAGTGGTTTCGTCCACACTGCTGGCACTGTGGCGCTGGCATCGCTGGTCGGTAGGGAACATTGGTCGGTCCCTGATTAAAACTTGGACGCCACATCTGTTGGCCCGGTCGACTGCCTTTGTTATTCGGACCCTTGCCGAAGAATGGGCGCTTCTGACTGCTACCTCCTTGTTGAGCCTCCCTCTTTCTGTTCACTTCCTGAGCTTCCCTTACTACACCTTCTGCCTGCTCAGCAATTAAGGCACGTTCTGTTGCCTGACGAAATTCCAGCTGGCGCATACCTGCCACGCTGAGGTCTCGGTAGAATTCGGGTTTCTGTCCCCGAAGGAATCTCGTAACTTTCAGGGCATTCGTCGCTACGAGATGAGGAGCGAAGCGGGATAACTCCTCGAACTTGCGAATGTATTCTGCAACTGGCATTCGCCCTTGTTTCAGGTTCATGAATTCATACATTCGCTGCTCTTGGTCGTGAGTAGTGAAGTATTTTTCGTAGAACAATTCTCTGAAACGCTCCCACGTCATGGTTGCAGGATCTTCTAATACCTTCACAGTGTTCCACCAAAAACGCGCGCTTCCCCGAAGTAGGGAAACGGCACACAGGACTTTCTCCTTGTTCGGCACGCGACTATAAATGAAGAGATCTTCAATCGTGCCGATCCAGTCTTCGGCCACCGCAGGGTTAGTGGCCTCGGCAAAATTTGGGGGATTCAGTTTGCGGAACCTTTCCCCGATAATTTCCACGCGATCGAGTTGCGGGGAGGAATGGCGCTCAGATGAGCTCCGATGATTGATCAGGGTATTGATCTGGTCTGACTGACGCTGTATAAACTCAGTCAGCCGTCGAATGGTCTCGTGTTCAGGAGTCGGGGACTCATGTTCGTCCCGTCGACTTGACTCTCCTACAAACTCACGTCTAGGTCTACCCCTCGACATTCTCGGATACTAGGTAGCACACATAAACGAACACATATCAGCTCACATAACCATATTAGCACACAGCACTTACAGGCGAGGCTGGTTCTCCCGGCTTTTGAGCGGCAGTACATGGACAGTGTTCAGAACCTAAAACCTATCGCTCTGATACCACCTGTGGCGACCCTACTTCCTAATTAAATTAGTTGCCGGATTTCAGCAACAGAAGTCGCGAAGGACACGATTTATAAAAAAAAATTAAAGGAAATAATTTAGATTATATACCAAAGGTCGGGTTTACAAAAATCATCACTAATTACATCGGGCCGAAGCCCCAAAATTCTATCCCGACTAAACTAAACTACGCCTCTCCACAGGTCGCGTCCCATGTACCGCTCCGCCCTCAAAAGCCCGTGGAGTCACCGCCGCCAGCCAGCCTACAGCTAACCCTGACACTCACCGGTGTCGGGTGCAGTCTCACCTATAAAATAAAACCCTGAGCAAAAACGCCCAGTAGGTGGTAGTAAAAACATGCAATGCATATGCGTGCGTGCACTCAACCCAATCTCATGTCCTCACACATGAAATATGCACGCTCGACCTATCTCACGTCTCATCACATATCAGGGCCCTAAGCTAGACTCGGCACCCACGCGCGCATGGCAAGGTACGCCATAATCATGCGGTAGCCCACGCCGGCCTCGTCGCGCTCCCCCCGCACACAATCTCATCCTGACGGTGTTACACCTCGGTGTAACTCCCCGAGTAGTCTACCACTACCCGGGTAGACAGGAATCTCACATCTGTCTGCCGTCCCTGAGCCAATATATATACGGTGGTGTGCACCTCGGGTGGCTCAATCCCGAGTAGATGGGTGTCGCAAACCCCCTCTCCCACCAGGTGCCCTATCGAGTCTAAACCTGACTACCAACATCGGTAACTCTACCCCACTCATCCGACACCGTAGGCGTCACCGTATAAATACGGTACATCATCACCCTCACACGTGCATGTCGTGATATGCACATACAAATCAATCACATGAAACACATCGCACGTTTCATAAAATCGTAAATAGTATAACACGTAAAATATTATACTTTATTAAAATCCGATACTAGGCCGAAGGTTTTAAAATCCCAAAATATTATTTATAATTTAAAATACGGGTTGACTTTATTTATATATTATAATACGAAAATATTTTATTTTAAAATTGGTTTGGGCTTAAAATGATTTTATTTAAAGTATTTGGGCCTAAAATAGGGCAAGGCCCAAAATCAAAACCGTTGGTCAAAGCCCAAATTCAATAATCGTCCGAAACCCACTTTTAAACGTTTGGTCAACGCGCGAAACAATCGGGTCAACGCCCGATTCGCGAAATCACTCACTGTATTTCGCGTGTCGTCCATTTTAAAATTTGGTCAACCCGAAACCCAACGAGTCAAAATCCGAATTCGCAAAACCATCGCCGAATTCGCAAATCGTTCGATTAGGCCCGCGAAATCCAATTTTAAGCCCGCGCGAAGCTCGACGTCACTCACAGGAATCACCCCGCGAAATTAAGTCGGCCCGCGAAACTCAAAGTCGGCCCGCGACTTATCTCACAGCTCGCGAAACGGCCTCAGCCCGCGAAACCCAAATTTTGACCCGCGAAAACCATTTCACTCACACATCGCAAAATATTTGGGTCCGCGACAACATTTTGCGACCCATAAATCAATTCGGCCGATTTGCCTTTTATTTTAAAAGAAATCCCTCTCACGATCCGCAAAATTGAGACTGGCCCGCGAAATCTTTTTAACTCTCTCAGTTCACAAAATAAACTCAACCCGCGAACTATCTAACACCTAATTCGCGAACTATTCCAACCCGCAAAACAAATTGTCACTCGATTCGCCAACCTCCAAATTCGCGAAATGAACCCGCAAAACACAAAATTCTCACTGTCCTACAACCTACTTTGCGAATTATGAGCGAACCCTAATTTTCCAGAATTTAACTCGATCTTCATCCCACGAACACATCACGTTCAATCACCAACTCAATAACTCAGATATTGAGTTTGAAATCACATCATAACACATATTAGAATACCACGAAAATTATCAAAATTGTAAAACTCAAATATATAAAATTCGATTGGCCTTCCAATCGAATTTTAGCATCTTTACGGAATGTAATACGCTTTAAAAAGGGTTTGTAGGTGTATAAACCACCTACCTATCCTCCGAGCTTAATTTAGACAATTTCCTAGCTTGAAGCTCAACTTGAGTCCTCCAAAAATCGGTTCTTCTCGTCACCCTCTACGCTTCAACTTCGGCCAGTTATCAACCCGTATAAAATATTAGAAACCGTAAGGTTATGGAGGATTTAATTTCGTTAAACAAGGTTCTTACCTCCTTAGCTTGTTAGTTAATTCCCTAGATTGAGCAACTCGATCAAGCTAGCCAAGAGTTTCCATTTTCTTCTTTGTTCTTCACGTAAGTTTTGAAGACTTGGACAAAGAAATTTCCTTTTTAATCTATCTCACGTTTTTAGATTTGACCATAATGATTAGTTTTAGGATAATTATCAAATTGGAAGTATGGCCTTCACGTGAGTTTTCCTCAAATTGAGGAAACTTGTCCTTATCTCCTTATTTAATTCAATTGGGCCATTTTGTTTCATACATGAATTACCTCAAATTGGGCTTTTCTATTTATTTGGGGCTTGAGTATCACTTGATCTATTTTATTTCTTGAGCTCCCTAATTTCTTGGTCCAATTAATATTTTCGGCTCACCTCCGAAAACCGGTTTCGTTCGTAAACCATCTTCATTAATTTCGAACATTACAAAATAATCCCGTATTAATTTTACGGGGATTACAGTCTCTTTCTTTCTTATGCAAAGATATACATATTCACCAAGATATGCATATGAGAATTTAACATATATGACACAACGAGTAGTAACTCATATAATCATTTCAGCATATATGTATGAACTCCCAATCAACATATGAAAATTTGCGTAACCATTTAAGCAAGAAATATTTCGCTTTTAAACAAGTGTGCCAATGCATGTGCAAATGCATTTGAAAATGTGCGAACTTTTTCATGCATATGAAAAATGCAAAGTAAAAATAAATGCAAAAATACAAAAAGATGCATAAAAAATATGCAAAGAAAAATAAAAGTGCAGAAAATTTTGAAACAAGACTATACGATTATATTAATTATTATTATATTTTTTTATATTTTCCATTGTATTTGTTATATTTTGGGGTCAGATTACGTCACTTTGATCATGTCCATGCAAATATTTCACATGACAAATAGAATAATAATTTGCCGCCAAGTCATGTCGTCAAACTAAAGTCCTAAGTTCATAGAGTGATTCATTTCGATAACTCTCGCGAGGTTCGCTCTAGCACTCAATTATTTTTATCATGGGATTTATATACTAGATATATCATTCATGTAAACACAAGCAAAATTATATCAATTAACCTGCTATCAAGGCGTTTTTAATCATTTCACCGAGCGAGAGACCGTCGATTCGGAATCAAAGGGACTTAGGGATTTAGTATTTTGGTTCTGACTTAGAAGGGAAGGAAAATATTTAGGAATCGTGGACTAAAGATCTTCCTTTTCTTCGTTGTCTTCTTCACCGGTATTTTCTTTTCCATCCTTAAACCTTCTCATATCATTCTACACTTGCTCAAGCTGAAGCTCCGCTTCTCTATGAGGCTGGGAGAAATCTAAGGCGAAGTTCTTCTTGTTGGTTCTCGGGTCAATACCGTGCTCTTCTTTTTTAATCCCTAGTGAGGTTCAAAGATTATCGATTTGGAGAAGTTCATAGTTATGGAATTCGAATCCAAGGTCGTGCTCCTCTTCTCGTTGTCTCGATATAAGACCAGATTATCGTTGTAGAAGTTCACTTCGGGGTGCTCCTCTTCCAGCCATTCTGACGAGTATAAGAGATTATCGGAGGAGAAGTTCACAGGAAGATCCATGCCCTATTCTAATGATTTCTAGAAGATTTCAGTAATTAGGAAGACAAGTCTTTTGGATTATCTATTGTGCGTTGAGCATTCCTCGTGTGCATTTTTCACCTCTTTTTTTCATCATTTTCTTCTTTTTCGTTCGTCGCCTTTTTCTCCCCCTCCTTTTCTCGTTTATGCAACCCTCCGATATTTATGAATTACGTTTGAAGGCTTGATCGGGATACAAATGAAGAAAAGGATATCGGAGAAGGCTCAAAAGATATGACTAGAGGAATAATTTTAAGGATGATATTTTCATTTTAGCCAAGTGAGGAATTTTCCTACGTGCCCTAATCATATTCCTGTCGCTTAATTCCTTGATTAAATTCCGGAATATTCTCGGGACTATTTTATTATTTTATTTTCATCCGAATTTCGTTTAAAATATTTATTAGAAATTTATTCTTAACACTTTCTTAGCTAATTATCTTGAAATTTCCGATCGTAATCCCGCTTTTAATTTTTACGGATATTACACTCTCTCCCCCTTAAAAGGAATTTCGCCCCCGAAATTCGCCGACTGGGGAAACTCGGGATAACGATTTCTCCTATTCTCTAATCTGTTTGTATCCTATTTGGTTAGAATTTATTCCTACCTTTATATCACTCAATCTTGGCGACACATTTAAATGTGTGCCTCATATTCAATTCCCGAAGATCAGCGATTTCTCTACGTACTTAAGACATAACTATTCCTATTCCTATTCCTATACCGTACCAAAACTTTGATACCGTATACCGTACCGAAATTTCGTATGCAAAAAAATGATACCAATACCATACCAAAATTTCGGTATACCTTAAATTTCGATACGGTATCTTACCGAAATTTCGGTAAGGTATCGGTATCATACCTTCTATACCACTCACACGGAGGGTTTTACCATGCATGTCTCATAACTATTTAATTCGTTTTGGAATTTTTAAACAATTCAAACTCCTTAGGCCCCAATAAGATAGATTATTAATACCAAAATTTTCAAAATAAAAAGATTTTTTAACCTAAAATAATTTACATATTTTTGCCAGTATCCTTGGCAAGGCAAAAAACTTTACTTAACCACAAAATACAACTTTATATACAAATTAATTAGAACGAAGCGGCTATATTTAAAAAATTTGTGAAGATTAACAAAAAACATTTGCATTGCATCTTCACGCTTTCAAAATCCTGAAAAAAACACCCATTAAAAAGGGCAAAAATTAAACGTTACTTTAGTTAGATAAGTGAAATATGGTGGGCCTAATCTTAGAAAGTTGTGTATAAGTTAATAATTTATGGGCTAAATAAGTTTATGAAGATCCTTAATTTTTCATTTTATATTTTTTGAAAAAAATATAATAAATGTAGGTGTGTATATATATAATATAATAAAAAATTTAGTATTTCGGTATTCGGTATAATCGGTATACCTAATTTTAAAAACTTTCATACCATTACCGTACCGAAAATTTTCGGTACGGTATCATACCTTACCAAAAACTTCGTATACCAAAATTTTCGATACGATTGGATACGATAAGGACGGTAATTCGGTATTTCTGTATTTTTCCGCAACCCTAGTCCTAGCTTTCCACACTTGAAACATCGCGGGTTGAACTTAGGTCCGGCTCCGAAACAAACACTGGTGTGATATCTCCCGCATTGTGGACATTGAGGATTGATAGTTGGCGGTCGAAACGGAAAATAAGTTGCCCCTGGGTTTGGTCTTGGTCGCCAATTTTGTTGCCCCTTGCGGTAATTCTGATTGCTAGTGGGGTCTACCTCAAAATACTGTCGTTTCCGATTACTTCCATTTCCTTGATGGTTATCAATATTATTCTTTGCCTTCTGAGCTGCCAACATTTGGGATTCTGCCTGCTCTGCAATCATTGCACGCTCCGCCACTTGAGCAAACGTTACTCCTCGCGTTCTTGCCATACTAACGTCCCGGTAGATCTCAGGTTTGAGACCTACTTGGAGTCGTTCTATCTTTAAAGCATCGTTCGACACCATATGCGGGGCAAAGCGGGACAGTTCCTCGAACTTGCGGATATATTCTGCGATGGATTTTTCGCCTTGCTTCAGGTTTATGAACTCGTTCATTTTTCGAGTTCGGTCATGGGTCGTAAAATATTTGTCGTGGAATAATTCTTTGAATCTTTCCCACGGCATAGCTATTGGGTCTACAAAGATTTTGATGGTGTCCCACCAAAACCTTGCATTTCCCCGGAGCATGGAAATTGCACACATCACTTGTTCATTTTCTGGGACCCGAATATACATGAACATATCTTCTACTGTACCCAGCCAGTCATCGGCCAAAGTAGGATCGATGGCGTCCTCAAAGGTAGGAGGGTTCAATTTCCGGAACCGTTCCCGATGATCTCAATACGTTCAAGCTGAGGAGACGGTTGGTTTGTGGAGGAAACTTGGTGCTGAATAAGATTATTAATCTGATCCGATTGTCGCTGGATCAGTTTAGTAAGTCTCAAAATCGTCGAGTCACGTTCATGCACCGGGACTCAGGTTCGTCCCGTCGACTCGAACTGCCTACGTAATCTCTACGTGTTCTCCTCATTTTATCACTATCATACAAAAACAGCCACGTAAGCAAATATATTATTTAAGCAAAATATCGTACCGTAAAACATATAGGCAAGGCTGATACTCCACGCTCTTGAGCGGCTGTACGTGGACAGTCTACAGAACCTCTAACCTAAGCTCTGATACCACCTGTAACGACCCTCACTTTCTAATAAATATTTTGGTGGATTTTCGCAACATAAGTCGCGGAAGACTCGTTAATTAAAAATTTTTTTATAAAAAAAACATATATATTACAAGCACACACACACGATTCACATATGTCCATTATTTTATTTTACATCGGCTATAAACTCGACACACGATAAAGCCTAAATATCGCTCCACAGGTCGCATCCATGTACAGCCTCGCCCTCAAAAGTCCGTGGAGCACCACCGTCAGCCCGCCTCAGCCACGACGCGCATCAGCATCGGGCTCGCTACCTACAACACGTAAACTGATCTCCTTGCCCAGTAGATGAAACATGCATGTATGCAACGTGCTCTCTATCCCAACCCATACCTCTCACGACATGCACGCTCGACTCTCGTCACGACCCATCTCACCTCACGACTCCCCGTGACTCAACACTATACACCCTCGGGTATTCCATTCAAGTGAGTTTAGAATGAAAAGGCTTCACATGTCTCTTTAGAGTCGCCCATTTCCCCGAGTTGAGGTCCGCACTCGGTCGGCCCACTCAGATCTCTTTAGAGTGGCACGTACTAGAGTTTTCCCCTCTATATCTAACGTTCGGGCGACCAACTCAGATCGCCTTAGAGTGGTACACACCCAAACACCATCTTATCGCTCGGTCAGCCCACTCAGATCTCTTTAGAGTGGTACCTACTGGAGCACGTGTAGCCTACTCAGATCTCTTTATATGGCATACACCCACCTGCTACCCGACACAAAGACCAACACCACTCGTCGACTCTCCAAATGTTCCCGTTCTGCACGGTACTCCATTCCCTCGCACTGACATGGAATGAAAGTGCAGTGCATATAACATAACACATGACATGCAACATGGGTACATATGACATGCGAAAATATTTAAAACATATAAAACCTGTAATCCATGAAATTCACATAAGCACATAATCATGTAAGCATACAAATACCACATAATAATACACATAATATTTCACATAGTGTTTACGTTCCGTAGATGTATTCCACCTACCTGTCCTCAATAATCAGTTGTGGTAGTGGTATCCGATGGAATGCCTAAATCTCGAGTCTCTGAACATATAAGTATTATAAGTATCTATATTAATTCTTCAACTGTAGTAGCATAAAATAATTATATTTTAATACTAGTCTAGAGGTCAATGGTCAATTCACGAAATTAATTAATCAATTCGCAAACTTCAGTCAACCCGCAAAAACGTATAGTTCGCGAATCCGCTCAAGACCCAGGACTCTCTAGTTCGCGAACCCCTCAAGGCCCGCGAAAGGTTCACTATTCGCAAAACCCTTAGGATTGGCGAAACGCGTTCGGCCTGCGAACCCATTTTACGACCCGAAAAACCTCACAGCTCGCGAGACTTAGTTCGCGAAACTCATTTTGAAAATCATAAAAACATTAGTAAACCTATCTTTAAAGATTCATAATCATAACCCTTCGAAAATCTTCAAAAACCCTCAAAATTAATTTATTCAAACTTATCAAAACTCACACCCCTTTCAACTCATGTTCAAAAGTAATTATAATCCCAGAAATTCTTACACCCTAAAACAATATATTATAAAGAACCCTATAAATTCTAAAGAACATTATATAAACATTTATGAATTTAAATCGAATTTCTAGGTTTTAATCTATGTTCAATCACCAAGAATCACCCCTGAAAGCATCAACCTACACTTACCAAAATAATATGGAAAATCTAGACTTTAGAACCTAACATCTAAGGTCACATAAACTTCCTATGATCCACTTTCAACCTATATAATATCATATAAATGCCGAAATCAGATTACTCTAATGAACATGGTATAATATGACTTCAATGTATTAATACGTAAGACAGAAGGGATAGTTTTACCTAGCTCACTCTTGGAACAGATCTGCTAAGGCTTGAATTGTCGAATTTTCCTTCTCAATTCTTATTAGAGCTTTGAGTTCGATTCTGGTTATGTGGAGTACTCGTTTTCTTTACTTGCTTTAATTCAACTGCTCTTGTTTTGTTATTGAATGGCATTATATTATCTATGAATCTCGATACATATCAAATTATAAAAAGTATTTTGATGGGACATTAAGTGACGTGCATTCCCTTCATCCCAACTAATAATAGTTGTCCCTAATACTTGGCCCTAAGTAAGCATATAATATAAGCCCAATTTATTATAACAATCCAAATTTATTCTTATTAGTATTATTATTATTATCAATATAAAATTCGAATTCCCTATATATAATATATCTCTTTTTAACGATTTTTCTTACAAAAAATTACGCGCCCTATACGAAATTATTCCTAAGTCTTAATTGCAATCTATTATATGCCCTTTTATTCAAAACTTCGGGTGTTAATAATATCCCTTTTAACTAATTAAGCAATGCCCCAATCTAATTTATACTATTCTTATTACCAACGTTTATTTCTAATAACTTGGCCTAAGTTAGAAATTAAATATATACATTTTATGCTCACTAATACTATTATTTTCGCTTAATTCCTTGATTAAATTCCGGAATATTCTCGGGACTATTTTATTATTTTAGTTTCGTCTGAATTTCGTTTAAAATATTTATTAGAAAATTTATTCTTAACACTTTCTTAGCTAATTATCTTGAAATATCCGATCGTAATCCCGCTTTTAATTTTTACGGGTATTACAAGATCGCCTTCAGTCAGTTCTTCAATCGTTCCATCTCTCGCCTTACCTTCTAGATGGGAAATTCATAGAAGTCAAGTCGAGCTCATCGTACTCCCATGATTGCACTAATTCTGGCTCATTCCTTCTCTTCTGTTCGAGGGTCTCAACATCAACTCCTTTTCCGTCCTCGTCGGAGAGAGAGCAGGTACCGAAGGGCAGTTGGTCTTGAAAGATGGGTTAAGCCTCTGAGTTCCAGTTCGTCTGACTTCTTAATCCTATCTTCCTTCCTCCAGATTCTCTTCGTATCTCTTCTTGATAGGGAGCCACCACTTTGGCATTCTCCCATGGTAGATTAAGTTATTCTCTTATCTTCCGACTTCCGGGGAGGGCACTCTTCATCAACAACGGTGTGTTTGAGAATCTCGAGAAGTTCTGGAATTTCGACTTCGTAGTCTTCACCTTCCTCGAGCTCATCATCGTCGATAAGGGCCAAGCTCACGTTTGCCTTCATTAGAAAGTATCTGGCATTCTCCATGAAGTGCTTGGCCGTGACTGGATCCATTGGCTTTGTTATCCAATCGTCGTTGAAGATGTACTTGTCGACGGTGGTGTGAGGATTATAGAATTCTTCGAGAGATACGATTGGTTCATCTGTTTAAGGAGATACGATTGGAGATGATGAAGGATTCTAGGGTCTTTGTAGATTTGTAGGACTAGGAAGGGAAAGGCTTATTGTGGCCACGTCGTGGGTGGTGGAAGATATAGTGTGGGCTGGTGAGGAGGCATGTTGGGTTGTTTTGGTAGTAGTTCGGGTGGATTTTTTTGTTTGTGTGGGTGTTTGTGTTCGAGTTATCTGCTGCAGTTGAGGCTGAGGCTCTTGCGTCTTCTACCCCTCGGGACGGCCCTCTCCGTCAGGGTCGTCACGTGACTGACCAAACGATTGGGCCCCGCCTCGGCAGGTGAACGGAAGCTCAAGACGTCGAAGTACCTCCGCTTCATATTCTGCGCGTTTCGGGCCAGAGCGGAGTCGGGCGATCACGACATCAATGAGCTCCGTGACAGGAACGTTCCATGGTCCTCCGTCGGGATCAGTGGATGAACCAGGTTGAGGACGTTCTTCTTCGGTGACGGCGGCCTTGCCTTTGTCGCGAGTTGAGGTTCCAATTGCGTCGTACACGCGAGTCATGATGGAGTCTTTGAGGCCTTTCGTGAACGCGACGAGTCGAGCATCAAGCGTGGCATTGAGGGTAGCCACCGTCACGAAAGGGAAAATAACGGGAACGGAGTCACGAACACGTTTCGCCGTCACAATATCAGAAGAGAGTACTCCTGATGTGCCGCCTGTTTGTACAGGACTTGGGACACCGTGGCCACTCAGGCTCACCGTTGACATCGATGCTGAGACGGACTCAGATCGATGGCCCAATGCAGCAGCTGCATTATGTTGACTGTTGTGGGGCTTCTGCTCTGTCACAGACTCCCAGAGAGTACAGGGACTTGGACGAGTGTTCAGTCCAAATCACTAAGATCTGAGGTGCAGTAAAAGGTGTTTGTGTGCTATTAAATGGAAAAAATATAGGTTGTGAGGACACTAGACTCGATGTGATCAAGGAGAGTGCAATCTGAGGCGGAGGACTGCTTGAAGTAACATCAACCAGCTCCGAGTGAGGTGGTGATGATCGTCGTGGCTCTTCGTGTGTTTGTGAAACTATCATCTGTTGGGGGACGATTGAGTGGCTAGGTGGGTACTTTGCGGATTGGACCAGATATCGCGACTTCTACTCTGGGGAAGATAAAGTCATCCCCTGTACCTATGGCTAGGTCTGGGCTATTTGTGGACTTGAGGAAGGAGCAGGACGGTCGTGCTTGTGCTTGGTACGTCGTTCCTTTTTGCTGCTTCCGTCATCCCCTTTTGATTTTCGCTTTTGTTTTTGTTTGGAGGATGCGTGTTGTTCTTGACTAGACTTGGTTGATGAGGTAGGCTAGTCCCGGCGTTAGATTCAACTGGGTTGTGTTGAACCGTGGGAATTTCCTCGAGGTTATTTGCTCTTAGATACTGATCGACACGTGGTGTGTTAATGTAAATTTGCAAGTGCGACAAGTGATAATATAAAACGAATACCTAATTACTATCACCAACGTGCGATAGGCACTGGACCTATCATGTGTAGTGTAGTAATGTGAGTAAACGAGTATCGAACACGAGGAATAAATTGACTACTATTATTAACCTATCGACTCGATATCTAGCTTAAATAAAGTGCGCAGATTTTTGTACGAACTATCCTAACAGATTACCCCTAAATCAACGAGAGATTCAAAGAACATGCCTAAACTGATAAGAGAGCTTTCAGATGATAAAAATGTGCTCGGGATTCGAATCCCGCTAGGTATTATCGCCTAAGATAATGAAATATCATTCCTACGTGGTCAAGACTAGATAGTAGTAATTTCCTACCCGCTCGCGAATTTGCTGTCGCCCTAGACGCTCGCGTGGATCTAAGAATTAAGAATTACTCACAGCGAGCATCGAGTATTTGCTTTCGCCCTACACTCGAATCCTATCATCTACGAAAGGCCTAATCGTTATTTAGCTATCACCCTAAATGATTTTCCATACATGCACTTTAACACATAGACATATTAAAGTGAAGAAGCAATTTCGTAGAACGATACATAGTCTAAACACGAGTTACGATAAACATATGCCTTAAATACGAAATAACCTAGCGTTCATCTAATCTCAAACACATGGGGAATTTAGCTACTCATAATTGAAGGAAAAACAACGAAAGAAATAAGGAACGAGAAAGAAAGATCCATGATCTTGGTGTACTGATGATCAGCGATGGTAGCGTGGATGAATCTTCGTTCTTCGTTCAGTTCGGTGTGAGTGCGTCGTTGATCCGTCTCTCGCGCTCCGGGATGTGTTTCCCTGGTCTTTTCTGCTCTTTCATCTCTTGAGGGTTTAGGGTTGATATCTGGTAAGTGTCCCCGTTTTCTGGATCGAAATCCGGCCTTTATAGTGAAATTCGACACTGTCACGGTCTGGGACATGATATGTCACGCCGCGACACTCTCGGGGCACAGAATGAGCTCACTGCCGAGCGTCACAACCTGATGTAGTAGTGTCACGGCCGTGACACTCTCAACACCTTTGCGGCAGTTTTGTATTTCCCTCAGATGGAGGGGTAAACGATGTCCGATTGACCTGAAATTTTATCCATAGATAGAAGACTTACCAAAGGGATTCTCCATCAAAGGTCTAGATTGTGAGATGGCGAATAAATGTATAAAATGATGGCTATATTTTAACCCAATTAAATACTACGATAAACGTAGTGAAATACGTTTATCAAACCTCCCCACACTTAAGCATTTGCTTGTCCTCAAGTAAATAAGAAGTCAGAGAAGGGACAAATCAGGGTAACGACACAATTGTTCACAACTTATCATCATAGCTAGAAAGCACAGACTGGAATCAAGCAAACAATCATGCACTAACGATCGGCACCTATCGACCCGAGCTTCCTTAGCACTGCTAAATCAAGAATCGCACATCACAAGGATTCGCTCAAGTCACTCAGTGTATAGGCTACTATATAGTGAATCGCTCAAATCGTGCACTATTCCAACCCCTACCATAAGCTTGCACGGTAATCGCATATCTACTACTTAAAGTGGCAAGCATAAATCTGAGAGTCTTTGTGGATTGAAACGGGTCAAATAATAATAAAGAGATAAACATATATACAGAACATGTAATCTTAAAGCTAGGACATATGAGCTAAAATTCAAAGAATATAGCATGATCAAACTGACAGTCACATGCCCCAACATAAGACTCAACATTCTCGCTCTGAAATCCTAGACTTTTCTGCCCGACCCTCTCGACTCAGTTCCCTTTCATTTTTTGCCGTTTCACCTTAGTCACTCTACTTTTGTGCACTGCCCTTATTCCCTACACATCAAGGTTTGGCTTTTGTCGCAAAGAATACATCGTCACAGCGAATGTCGTGTACCTAGGGATACTTATTTCCAAAACCTATATCTTGCAAAAGGATTATAGGCAGACTTATGCAAGGGATCGGGTCATTTCAGAAAACGGTCAAGTAGGGTCGAGTCATTTCACGAATAGCAGAGCAGAACATTAAATCAGACATTGAAACAGTAACTCTCAAGTTCGACTTCTGCTCTATTCTAACCAACTCATGTTCAGATAATCTCTGGAGGCTTATTCGGGTCAACGGCTTCTATAATTAACGAGGTAAGCATACGAATAGGCTCAGCCTCAAAGTGGCTAACTAAGGGGATTGTGGTAGGAAAAATTGGCCATTGACTTAATTCCTAATGCTCTCATCATTTTCATACTAACGCACCAGAAATAATTTCAACACGCATCAGACAGGCAAGTTCTAGAGAGATATAGACTAGGCACATCACACAACCAAGAAAATGACCATAAGCTCGTCAGGCACAAATTCTCACAACGAAAATGGGTTACGCGTACGACTCTCTCAAACAGTGCTATATCGATTCAGGCAGACACGATTCAATCAATCATGTATATCCAAATTATTCACAAAATTTTATGTCATGCAAACCAACTTGAGGCGCGTAAATAATCACGCCTGAGTTCAATAATTCATGCCTTTCTAACGAGATTGATAACTCACGGGCACGTCATAAAAAAAATTACGTAAGTTCTTGACCTACTTTCCCCTTCCCACACTTAAGACGTACGTTGTCCTCAATGTAATAACGAATAAAGAAAGGCAAAAGAATGTTAAAAAGAATGGGACTCCCCTGACGAATAAGTGACGTGGTCGTGATTGGACGCGTGAAGGTCGTGGATCGTGACTCGTGATATCCTGACATAACTAAAAAAAGAAAATGAAACGTAAAAAGGAACTAGACATAGATAATAATAGTATATATATTCATATGCATCATAGTCATGGGAAAATAAAAGAAAGTACTAGATAGATAAACCTGGGTTGCCTCCGAAGAAGCGCTTCCTTTACCATCTTTAGCCGGACGTGCTTTCCTTCGCTTAGGGTGGATGGAAGTCGAGGTAGAACACCTCTTTTCTGCTTAAGCCTCCCTCGCCTACATCCATACCTTGGAGTTGTCGCTTTTCACCGGGCAGCGGTTTCAGCTCTAGTGGCGGTCGCTCCTCGACTGGGCTCTTGTCCTCAACTTCTTTGCAGTTTTTGCCGATGGTCATCGTGGGCTTGCCGATTCCTCCTTGCTCAAAACCTGTGATAAACCTTGCACAGAAGACGAGAGATCGTGCTCAAAAGCATCCAAGTAATGGCACTTATTATCATGCTCGCTACTCCTTTTCACCGAGTTAGTCCTATTAAACGTCACTTTCTCGCCGTCTACATTCAAAGACAATGTTCCATTCCTAAGATCTATCAGAGTCTCACCTGCTAAGAATGGTCTACCTAGAATTAATGGAATATTTTCATCCTCGTCCATCTCTAAGATCACAAAATCAGCAAGGATAACGAACTTATCGACCTTAACTAGAACATCCTCGATAACACCTAGGGGTAATTTAACGATCTATCAGCCAATTGAATACTCATCCTAGTGGGTCGTGGTTCACCTAATCCTGTGCGCTTAAACATGGAGTACCGCATCAAATTTATACTAGCGCCTAGATCAGCTAAAGCATGCTCAACTACTAAGTCACCTATACGACAAGGAATAGTAACTCCCTGGGTCCTTGAGCTTTTTCGGTATCTTGCTCTGGAGTATCGCCAAGCACTCTCCTCGTAGTTATACCGTGGAGACATGTTCGAGCTTCCGTCGATTCGTCAGCAAGTCCTTCAGGAACTTCGCGAAACTGGGCATCTGCGTAATAGCTTCGGCAAATGATAAGTTAATATGTAGTTCTTTGCACATAACATAAATATGCTGAATAGCGCCTCATCGTTGTCATTCTTCAACCGTGCTGGATAGGGAACCTTTGGCTGGTACGGCCTCACTGGTGGCCGCTCGATCTCCTTCGCCTTTTCCTTTTCGGGTGCGGCCTCCTCCTTTTTAGATTGGATCTTCTCTTTTTCAGGTGCAGCTTCCCTCAATCGAGATGGGTACGGGATCTTCTGCTGGTACGGCTTCATGAATGCTCGCACCTTTTCTTTGTCATTCTTGACCTTCTCGACTTCGTCGCCCTTGCTTTCCTCCACTTCTAGCTCGCCGTGGCCTTTGCAATCTACTTTCTCCTTTGAATTCTGCTTGGCGGGTACTTCTTGCAATTCTCTCCTATTCCTCAAGGTTACCGCATTGCAATACTCCTTCGGATTTGGCTCGGTGTAGCTGCGGAGTGATCCTTGATTTCGGCCCGCCACTTGCTTCGCTAACTGTCCCACTTGCTGCTCCAACTTCTTAATCGAAGCGTCTGTGTTCTGAACACGTATGTTGTTCGCATCCATATACTCCTCCATCTTCGTCACTCGACTCTCATGGGCTGCGGTTGTGTTGTTGAAGTTTGTGAGGAGCGCCTTCATCGTGTCATTCATCTCCCTCATATCATCAGATCCTCATGCGGGTGCTTTCTGATACTAGCGTGGCGCCCCGTTTTGGAAACCGGTTGGTCTGGGCTGAAATCCTTCCGGTCCTTGCCCCTGGTGGTTCTGATTCCCATCGCCAAGTTGGGGTGCGCTCGGAGTTGGAAGCTCCACTGGCCACCTTGGTAATTCCCCATGTAATCTACGTGCTCCGGCGACTGCCCGAGTTGGCATTCAGATGTTTCGTGGGCCGCGCCACAGATTCCGCACAGTGGTACATAAGGCGTATGCTGCGTGGTGCGGTGGTGGCCACGACGTTCACGGGCTGAGTCTGCCCGGATTTCGGGAGTAGTGTGTCGGTCACTGTCTACTGAGAGTTCGTCGCAGCGATTTGTTGCTAAAGCGCCTCAAATTTGGCATTTGTGGCCGTCTCCTCGCTTACTCCGAATACGCCTGGTGTCTTCACCCTCGTATTGCCCCTAATGAAGTTGTTCCTCGAGTAGTCCTCAATCAGATTCCAAGCGTCGGTCGCGTTGAGCTTCACGAGTCCTCCTCCTGTGGCTCCTTCTAGCATGTGAACGGTCTGATCATTGAGCCCCTCGTGGAATCTGTTGAGCTGAGCTGCCTTTGACATTCCGTGTTGCGGGCACCTTTTCAGTAATGCCTTTTATCGCTCTCACACCTCGTAGAGGTTTTCTGAGTCCTTCTGGTGAAAAAGAGAGATCTTTGTCTTCAACCTCAGCACCTTAGATAGTGGAAAATAATGATTGATGAAGGCGGCTCGCATCTCCTCCCAAGTAGTGATCGATCTGGGCAGCAACATATCCAACCAATCATTCGCCCTGAACTTGAGCGGGAATGGGAACAGCATCAATTTAATCGCATCGCCCGTGACCCCATTGATCTTGATGGTGTCAGTCACCGTCAAGAAAGCCTTCAGATGGGAGTAGGGATCGTCGTCGGGATTGCCCTCAAACTGGGCCGAAATCATTTGAAGCCAAGACTGTTTCAGGTCAAAGTTGTAGTTCATGATCGGCGGGATGACAATTGCCGACTCAAGTACCGCCTAGCGCGACATTCTTGAGGAGATCTTGTAGTGATGGCTCCTCCTCATGGACAGGTACTCTATGGTCCGCCATATCTACTTCTGTATTTGGAGTAAAAGAAATCAACCCGTAAAAGAAATAACGAAAATAACAATGACTAGAAGAACAAATAATGCAAATAGTAATAAAGAAAAAAAAACTTGAAATAAAAATGGCTAATTACCGAACTACGGTGTTCCTAATATCAACCGGCAACGGCGCCAAAAACTTGATCGACACGTGGTGTGCTAATGTGAATTTGCAAGTGCGACAAGTGACAATATAAACCGAATACCTAATTACTATCACCAACGTGCGATAGGCAGTGGACTTATCGTGTGTAGTGCAGTAAAGTGAGTAAACGAGTATCGAACACGAGGAATAAATTGACTAGTAGTATTAACCTATCGACTCGATATCTAGCCTAAATAAGGTGCGCAGATTTTTGTACGAACTATCCTAACAGATTACCCCTAAATCAACGAGAGATTCAAAGAACATGCTGATAAGAGAGCTTTCAGATGATAAAGATGTGCTCGGGATTCGAATCCCGCTAGGTACTATCGCCTAAGACAATGAAATATCGTTGCTACGTGGTTAAGACTAGATCGTAGTAATTTCCTAGACACTCGCGGGGATCTAAGAATTAACAATTACTAACAGCAAGGATCGAGTATTTGCTTACGCCCTATACTCATCTACGAAAGGCCTAATCGTTATTTAGCTGTCGCGCTAAACGATTTTCCATACATGCACTTTAACACATAGACATATTAAAGCGAAGAAGCAATTTCATAGAACGATAAATAGTCTAAACACGAGCTACGATAAACATATGTCTTAGATACAAATAACCTAGCGTTCATCTAATCCCAAACACATAGGGAATTTAACTACTCATAATTGAAGGAAAAACAACGAAAGAAATAAGGAACGCGGAAGAAAGATCCATGATCTTGGTGTACTGATGATCTGCGATGGTAGCGTGGATGAATCTTCGTTCTTCGTTCAATTCGGCGTGATTGCACCGTTGATCCGTCTCTCGCGCTCCGGGATGTGTTTCCCTGGTTTTTTCTGCTCTTTTTCGTCTCTTGAGGGTTTAAGGTTGATATCTGCTAAGTGTCACCCTTTTCTGGATCGAAATCGGGCCTTTATAGTGAAATTTGACACTGTCACGGCCTGGGACATGAGACGTCACGGCCGTGACACTCTCAACAGCTTTGCGGCAGTTTTGTATTTCTCTCAGATGGAGGGGTAAACGATGTCTGATTGACCTGAAATGTTAACCATAGATAGACGACTTGCCATTCTTGAACCTGACCAATGGGATTCACCATAAGAGGTCTAGATTGAGAGATTTGAATTTTTTAGTCTGTTGCTACTTTTCAGGCGGGCTTCACGGCCGTGACTGTGCTCTGCATCGCTTAGCCTCTTTTTCTGCCTCTTGTCACGGCCTGGTGCACTGTGCGTCACGGCCGTGACGGAGACCGGTGTCCTTTGGCTTCGGTTCTTTCCATTGTCAAGGCCTGGTGCAAGTAGTTTCACGGCCGTGACACATGACTGATTTCTTCATACTTGCTCCGTTGTGCCTCATATTCTCTCATTTTCACCCTAGAGCCGTCCTAAGGTCCTTCAATATCGAAAGATGTTAAATATGGCGAATAAATTTATAAAATGATGGCTAGTGCTCTATTTTAACCCAATTAAATATTACGATAAATGTAGTGAAACGCGTTTATCAGATTCGCTTGAAGTGCAGGATCTGATCTCTCAAGAAGTTGTCGAAGGTGTTCTCCCAAAATCATGCCCTCTACATCAAATTTGGACTTGGTCTTGGTTGATTGTATTTTGCCGAGTTTGGGAATTTCATAACCTTCGGCCTGTGGACGGCGTTCGATCTCTGGGTTGAGGTCTATGAAATGTTGGATAAGGACGGGAAGCCATCTTAGGTATGGGAGGACCTTTGTGGTTCCGAACTTCCGTCTCCGTAGTTGGTCAAGAAGGTCAGACCATATCAATTGGGCGACATCGTAATTTTTGTAATACGATGCCGTGGAATATCAGCATAATCTGGCAGTTGCAGCGGTTTGACCCAGTTGACAATTAAGAACAGAGTACGCCAGGGTTGGGGTATGTCCTTGGCGCAGAAGTCATGGAGATGAATGGATTTCTGGACGTTTGGTTTGTATCCCATGAAGAGGAAATGCGCAATTAGATCATCTGAAGTGGGATGTTTGGTGTAGTTAAGTGAGGTTGGTACGTTGAGTTGGGAGCGTATGATGGCTGGTGTCAGAACGACGATGGTGTTTCCAATTTGAGCGGAGAGGCGGTTTGTTTTTGGGTTGTCTGTGGGGTTTTGGAGTGTGGCCCAAAATTGTTGTACGTATACTTCGGGACACGCTCGGTTATGTAAAAGGCATTTTTTAGAGGATGGTTTTGAAGGATTTTGAGGATGATAGGGTCGAGGCATTGGGTGTTTTCAAAATCTAACTGAACGTTGTTTGGAAGTCTTTGAGCCCAGTCTTTAGTCGGGAAAACGTCGTCAATTTCTCGCACCATAGTGATCAATCTGGAAAATAAGGTGAAAGTATTAGTAAGTGTTAGCTGAGTAGTCCAATGGTCATGATTCTTAGAAATAAAGAAGTCTAAGTTCGCACGATTTGAAAATATGTGGGTCACGAGTACTTAGAAAATTTCTGTTTGCACATTCAGTTTGAGGATAATCGGACGACTGGATAGCTGTGCAAAGAAGAATCGCGTGAATTTTGCGACATCGAGCGATTCTAAAGATCGAATTTCATAGTGCGAATCGAACAAGTGATAATAATGTAAATTCAATCAGAAAAATATTAAAGGTAGAACAGGCGATAGACTTTAAGTAATATTTATGAAATCGGCGGTTAATGCATAAGTCAAAAAGAGTATTGACATTAAGTTAAGTGGGCGAAATTGGGCGGTTCATTCGCAGGGTAGAATCGGGCAAACCAGAGAAACGCGCGATTTAAAGTTCAATCGATTGAAATCGATCGATCAAGCGATTCATTTTGCATTCTCAATTTAAAAATCAAATGATTCGGCGATTAGAGTAGGTAATCGGGCGATTTGAAACAGTGAAAAAAAAACCTGTGATTGAAGTTCAAAACTCAAACCCGAAATTCAAATCGGGCGACGGATATTAGGGATGTAAGCGAATCAGTACAAATCTGCAATTGGAGTTTTCGATATTTGAAATAAACACATGAATCCTAAGCTGCGAAGGGAAAGTTCTACTATTTTGGGCAAATCAGAGAAGTATCTACATTAAGAAAACTCACGAACCCAAACTAACAAATCCTGCAAAACGAGTAATACCAGGGAATACTTGTAAATTTAGGGATTTTCCTTGCCGAGATTGAGTTGAGATGTGAAGAAAAGTTGATAAGGAGCCGGATTGAAACAGGAAAGAAAATTGACGAAGTTCGTTTTAAGTGTAGAGAGTTTTAGACTGAAAATCGCGTAAATTTGGGGAAGTGGAAGGAATCGGGCGATTTCTTTTTTATACGAGGGTGGTTTACTGTACTAAATCGGTCGATTTAGAATCGGGCGAATGACAAATCGCCGAGAGATATACTTAGCTGAATGGCATAATCGGACGATTGGATAAATCGGGCAACTGAAAGGATCAGGTGTCGAGATAAATCGGGCGATTTTGAAGAATCGCCGAGAGGTAATTTTAACAAAGTGATTTGATCGATTCCGAAATCGAGCACTTTTTGATGAATCGGGCGTTTTGTCAATTCGGTCGATTCTTGTATTTGATGGAAATTCATTGTGTCAGGCAATTTTGATAGATCGGACAATTTTTTTCGCCGAGATTAATTTGAAATCGGTCAAATCAACTTTGAAATAGTTCAAAAATTTCTAACTAATTTGTACACAAAAAATTGATTAAAGAAAAGTTGAAGAGAATCGCCTAGTGCTGTCAAATGTAAAATGCTCAACTAACTTATGACACACATGAGTCAGAAATATTCCCCAAAAATTAATATCAAATCAGCGAGTTTTCCTAGGTCGATTTCTGTGAGGCAGAGTCCGATAATCGACAAAAGAAAGTATCGCTTTCGTTCGCGGCGCTGAACCCTCAAGTTAATAATTCATCTGTCTCATTAACTATGTTGTCGGGACTTTAAAGATTTCGTTGTTCGATTCGGGCCTACAAATAGATACAATTGGAACACACGGAAATACGTAAACCATTCAGAAAAACTATCCCAAAGATGAACAGGAATCAGCAGCAAGGTCAAGAGGAGAACATGGAGCACGCAGAGTTAGTTCATCGTTTTAACCGCAATTTGGATATGTTGATGCTGAGATTTTGCTTCTTATGTGCTTGTTTGTTGTCTTGATGGCTATTCTGTTTTGGGGTCTTACACGCCGTGCTGGCTTTTGAGATCGCGTTACATATTTGGAAGATGTTTTGCGTATTTGAGTTGTAAGGGTGTTTTTCGCATTTGGGAGAACGTATGAATCGTTTAAGGATTAATTTGCGAAAATAGCTACTCCCCCTCATTATATGCATATCGTTCTAGAGCCCCCCTTAAATTATAGTTAAGACTTACTAAAAACTCCCCCTCAACTTAAGCATATATATAATCAAGCTCCCCCTTAATTTAGGCAATGAAGTTTCCCCTAAGAAAAACCTTAATTTAGGGTATAATAATCTTGTGTCTTGGTAATTAGATCGAAAACCTTAATTAGATCGAAAACCTTAATCAGACATAGTAAACACTGCCCTTATTCAAAGAAGGTTTTCGATCTAAATTTCATTTTCTACAGTTCTAATTGATTTTCTTAGGATTTGGTCTAGGATTAGAGGAGTTGATAATCGAGGTCCTAACCATTGGTATCAGAGCCGATTCGTTCTGTTTTGAATCGAAAATTGTTAGAATCTCATCGAATTTATATTCTGAAACAATTCTCGCTCGAAGAACAGTTTTGGCGCGAAAGTTGAATTCGATCGGATATCCTTAATTGTGTGCTTAATTGACTTGAATTTGATGTTACTGTGCTCGCTTAGGAGCTGTAAATCGTTTGCGATTAGATTGGTAGCTGTTAGAACATCAATATAGCAGATTAGATTGAATTTGGGAAATTACTATACGCGCGAAGAGCAGTTTGTACTGATTTTGCTTAAATTCTACATATTTCGCTTCATAACGTGTTTAATTGGTTGTTCGTGTGTGATAAGTAGCTGATTGCGAGCAAATACCTGCAATTTCACTTCCTAATTTGCTGTTTTTCCTTGAATCAGTGTTAATTAGGGTTCTAAGACTTTTTGCGTGATTTTAATTTTTCTCGCTAAAGTCTTCGATCGATTTAATTTCTCGATTGAAAACTTCGTGCGATAATTTTTCTCGGTCAGAACACTAAGCCAGCCCTAAAGTCGCCGTCCCTAGAAGCGATTTTAGTAGAAAAATTTCTCGAGCATTATTAAGCGAAAATCTTTTCCGACAATACCTATTTTGACCTTCGCGCGCAAACACTCACTGTCGAAAACTTTTCCAGTATATATTTTTATGAAGAAACATATATGAGCATGAACAAGAAAGAAAAAAATTTAAGTAAAAATGCATGAATTTTTTTTAATGTTTTTATTTTTATTATTTTTTTATTTTCAAAAAAAATGAAGATGCATTGAGAATTAAAAGAGAAAAAAAGGCATGAAGAGAGTTTTTTTTTGGATATAGTTAAACGCAGAAAATGCGTGAAAAATTTGGCATTTAATATTTCAGCGCAGATTGAAATGTACCAAATTGTATTCCCTAGAAAATTAATAGTGACTCATCGTAAATATTAGCACTTAAAAGAGATGTGTAAGGAATTTCGTCGCCGAGTTTGTCGATAGGTAGGGAATTGTTGTAGTTGCTCTGCGGCTCGCACTTGATAATGTATGTGGAGCAACTACAATCAGAGTACCATACATGAGGGAAATCTGCAAAACTATCGGGACTTTGTTACACATTGTTGTGTGGGTCCTCCCTTATTAGCAGAAAGAGTTAGTCGTAAATAGTGTAAAATTAAATTGTGATCCTATGTCGGTCGATGAAATTAGCCTTAGGAATCCATTTTTGACTAGGACTCCGTGACTTGATATCCGACATAGGAATCCATTGTTGCATGACTTTAAACGGATATGAAAATCAAGCTTTCGAGAATGTGCTCCTAGAATGTGTATTTTTAAAGATCTTCTCATTGCCCAGTCGTAATAGATGTTTTTTGGATTTGACTTTGACTGGATATTTCATGTAAGAATATGAACAAATAGAATGCTAAGCATGTAAACCAGATGTATCATAATTCCTACATGGAGAATGCACATTTTTCACATATTGATTATAAGAATTTCGAAAAATACTTTCAAGTCTAGGCTTTTTAATTGAAAAATTAGTAGAATCATTTGAAGCATACGATGAAATTTGTGCACTAGAACATGAGATATTTCCATGAAAATTTTTCTCTTTGGAGGAAGAGCCACCTTCAAAGTGTGTGGCTTTAACGAACATATAGAAGTAACGGCTTCAAAATTGGAGTACTTGATCTACTGGCGCTCAAAGCCTCTTTCTCTTCCTTAACTTGCTTAAAGATTAACTTTTCTTGTGAGAAAGCTTTGAGATTAGATATTTCTAATAAAAGTGCATTCTTTTCCGCTTCAAAATTCTTTCTTTCTGTTTCTAATGTAGAATTAAATCCTCTATTTTCTTAAGAATATGAGGTATATCGACGGAAGAAGAAAGAATGACGAGATTGTGCTTCTTTGTTCTTAGAAATCGCAAGAAAATTTTCTAATTGATTAATCTTATAATAGAGCTTCCCACATTCTTCTCTTACCAAAGCATAGTTATTTTGAGCGGTGCTCTTCTCGGCTTGACAGGTGTGTAGACACTTTCTTAATTCACTATTCTTAGAATTAGATTTATCTATGTCGGCTTCTAGACTAGTGGCCTTTTTGCTCATACCTTCTAGTCTACATTTAAGAAGTCTTTTCTCATCTAGATTCCTAAGTAGACATTTATGATTGTCGTCTAGTCTGTCCTCTAATTCTTTTACTATCGACCTATGCTTCTCCAAGGTAATATACTTAGTCTCGCTAATTGGGGCTCTTAGATAATTCTTCAATTTTCGCACTAGAGCTCCTAAGCTTATATTAGAGACTAGCTATTCCTCCTTAGACTTAGTTAATTTGTCATCTAACTCTCTGGTTCTTTTCCGCTCATTTTTCATGTTAGTATACCTAGTTTGTAAGAATTCTAACATGTTCAACAATGTAGAGTTAGGGATCACTGCCTCCTTACAGGATGTATAGTTTCATCATCGTGGTGTGTCATCAAAACCAAGTGCGTCGCTTGTTCGGAGTTCGTAGTCTTATTCTTCTTTGAGCGTGACTTGGTCTTTATGGTTTTCTTGTTTAACTCCTTCTCAATTAATCGTAGTAGACGCCCAAACTCGTTCATTTGTTCATCAACGTAAGAAAAGGTTTCCAATCCCATTTGAATATTAAAAGAATTACCATATATAACACAAAATTTCTCCACCGATTCCTTCTAGTCGAGCCTCCCGGTCTGTCATTATACCTCGAGAAGTAGAAAGAATTACAATCCCTATCCCACCTAAAATTCTAGGAAGTCGTCAGAGCTTGTGTCATCGGATCGAGTAATCGAGTAGGTGTCCATTTTGGTTTAAAAATTTTATTTATTATTTAAATTTTTGTTGGTGATATTTTGGATCATAACGTGTTTTGTGATTTCGATTTTTTTTTAATACTGATTACAATATTTGGCTTTTAAAATTTCAGTTTCGAAAAAATTTTGGTTTTAAAGTTTGATGAATTAATAGTATTTACCAGAGTTTTTTTTTTTATAATGTGCCAATAGAAAGTTACTGTTTTCGATCGAAAAATTTTTATTAAAAGTTCTTCGAGTGAATATGTGGAGCACTGTTTTCGATTGTTGTCGATGAAGTACTGTTAAAATACGTAAAAGTTTTTGCAATTTGATAGATAGCAAAAGGTTTTGCGGGCGAAAAAAAACAAGCTTTGCAACGAAGAATCACGTAAATGGGTAAGAATTCAGTGAAATTGAAAGTTCTGGGGTTAATTGAAACTTTGGACTAGATCAGAACTTTCAGGACTGAATTGAAAACTATTAGGGACTGAAATGTAACAGCAGGGATAAAAATAATAGATTTAGAACTTGAAATGCAATTTGGCCTGTGTATGTATATGTGTATGTATATGTATGCGAGGAATATGACGTTCTGAACTTACGATCGAAGAAAATTTGCAGACGATTTTTTTCGATAGTATACAATTGTCGACGCGAATTTTTCGAGCATTGACCGTCGTTCTCGCGTTGAACCGAAATTTTGCGAGTGTTTTACAGATCAAAGAAATTCGACACAGACGCAAGCCAAAAACCGAACATTTTTTTATCCAAACAGAAAATTGTTCGAATTCAGCCTGGGTTATGATTCGAAATGAGTAGATTAACAAATTCGAGCAGTCAATTTAACACATAATCAGCAAAATCAGACAAATTTCTTGAAATTTCACGAAGAACGCAGAAATAGAATTTTCGATTGATTTTATCAAAACTCAGAAAATTAGATTGCTTACTGTTTTCCTTCGATGAGGTACTGTCGAATGTTAGTTTCTCGATGATATAGGATTTCTGTGCAGTACTGTTTTCTCTAGCTATTTTCTTTATGATCGTTAGTTTGCGAAGAAGATGAATACTGTAACTTTCACGATCGAAAAATTGACGATTGTCGATCGTAAACAATTCTCAATGTGAGTTTTTTTTATCGTAAACAAGATTCGAACGGATTTCACGAGCGAATACGGGTTTCTCGCGTTGTCTAATTTCTCGAGTGTTAGAACAGATATTTTCTTTGCTGATGAAGGTGATGAACAGGAAAGTAATTGCAAAAACAGACGCAAGCGAAAATACCCGAAATCTCGATCCAAACACAAAATTGTCCGAACTAACTCCGTGTTATTGATCGAAATAAAGCATTTAACAAGAACGAACACTCGATTTAGCACAAACAAAGCAAAATCAGTCGAATTTTTCGAAAATTTTGAAGAACAATGTTAAGAGAAAATTTCGATTGATCTTCAAAATTCACGGAAAAAACTGATTCGATCGACCAGAAATAAGCCCATAGACGTTAGAAACACTCGATCGAACAACAAAAACAGCAAATCAAATTGAAATTTTCAGAAATCAGTTCGAAAAATTTCATGACAGTTCGACGAACATGACTCAAATCTTCAAAATGCACTCAAAATCATGTTTCGATCAATCAAAAGTCAGCTCAAACATGTAGAAACGGATCAATTGATGCCTAAAAACAGCGAATTATAGCAGATTTTGAAGAATCAATCCTAAACCTATCGAAGAACAGTGCGCGATAATTGAAAAGTATTTCGAAAATTCAAAAATCAGTCCAAACCTAACACGCTCAGCTCTGGTACCAATTGTTAGGACCTCACATATCCAACCTAGATCGATCTATGAAGAATCGGATCGTAAATCCAAGAAATTCGAAATCTTACGCTCGAGATATACCTAGTTGAAACTTGGGAGAGAAGTAATGTTGATAACACATAAGGGAGGTGAATTTTCTCTCTCTAAAATTCCAATTCTTCTATTTGTATCTTTTCCCTTGTACAACACATTTCCTATTTCCTACGAAATTCACTTATATATGCCACATCGTGGGATATTTACACAAGTAGTCCTACAAAACGACTAATTACAATTTAGCCCAAGACTACTAATTGCATAGCAAGACATGATAACTATATTAATTGAATACATCCAACAAAGATCGTTCTTTGAAAGAAAAAAAAAACAAAGATCGTTCTAAATTGGAGGAAGTGCAAAATCATCATTCTGTAAATTCTCTCTCCATACCCCCTATTGTTAAGAAAATAGGGGGATTAAGAGCTTCTTTGGAAAAAGAAAGAGAGGATTTTGAAGCTGAAAAGAAAAGATTCCTAAAAGGGATGGAAAATCTCAAAGCTTCCTCTATCTCACAAGCCATTTCTCACGCATCTCCCTCAAAGGAAAAAATCATCATGACAAGCGTGAAGAAAGAAAAATCGCCTTCTAAAGATCAAAAACATAAAAATAAAAATATGAAAAATAGTGATCTAACCTTGTTGTTACTACGTCTACAAGGAGCTTAATGCCTGAGCTAGAGGAATCAAAGGCGAGAGTGTCTAGTTTAGGATTTAAGAAGGAGCCTCTAGACGTCACAGTGTTAAATGTATCTCCTCCTTCTGTAAAATGACTGAACACTCGTAGAAATAAAAGAGCTATTCTTATCTCAAAATAATTGCGTCTACTTGCTCCTTAGAACCAACCACCTTCAGAAGCACTAACTTCGAAATAGGCTCTTCATCAACTATAACTT
The DNA here is from genome assembly GCA_027422505.1 of Craterostigma plantagineum. Classification (NCBI taxonomy): domain Eukaryota; kingdom Viridiplantae; phylum Streptophyta; class Magnoliopsida; order Lamiales; family Linderniaceae; genus Craterostigma; species Craterostigma plantagineum. Next base: position 11,534,554 of record JAPQWV010000029.1, read on the forward strand.
GCTCTCACCTAAGGTATCCCATAAAGATTGAATCCCCCAAGGACCTTAGGGGATTATCAAATTAAAAGATCTTTTCCACGCTCAAGCCTACTCATGCATTTTCCAGTGCTGAAATTAATCTCCCCTGCAAGGTTCAACCCAAGTGGGTTCCTAAATCTCCGCCCAAGAAGACGAAAGCCAAAAAGGCGAAGTCCTCTACTGAGGGCAAACCCAAATCAACTTCTTCGAAGATGGTTTGGGTTGCTACAGTCTCTAATAGTGATAATTTAGGAACTATATCTGAACCTAAGACGAAATATGCTAATCTGAGAGAACCCATTTATAAGTGGGTACCTAAACTCACTAAAATGGTTTTGCAGATCCATCGTGTGTGGTACCTCGACTCAGGTTGCTCCACAGACATGACAGGAAACCAAGAGCTGTTAAGGATTCGAAGATATTATTCTGAACAATCTGACTATTAAGGATGTCTCCCGTCGAAGACCTCCGCCATAACTTGTTCAGCATAGGCCAGTTCTGCAATAAAGGATTCCAGGTGGTCTTCCATGCTGACCGGTGCAGAATATTGGACAGTCAGGACAAAAAACTCCTCCAAGCTCGGAAATCAACCTTTACACAATCAACCCGACGTCCGTACGGCCATCGACAGCTGTTTGCCTCATCTCCCAGACTGTAATTCAGAGGAACAGCTTATGGCATCAACATGTGTCATCTCAACATTAAATCTCTTCAACGTCTTTCAATGAAAAAGTTGGTTCACAGCTTCCAACTATAGTATTACAAAAAGAGCATCAATGTTCGGCGCGTCAACTAGGAAAAATGAAGCGAGCATCTGATCATGTTAACCTGGTTGCTTCTACTTCACGTCCTTTGGAACTACTACACATGGACCTCTGTGGACCATTGCAGACATAGAGTATCACCGGACGTAAGTACGTGCTAGTTATTGTCGATGACTTTTCTCGTTACACATGGACAAAGTTCCTCCAAAATAAAGATAAGACAGTGGACTTGATCATAAATTTGGTGTAGTCTACTCAGAATTTACGGCAGCAGACTATCCAAGTCATTCGAACGGACAACGGCACTGAGTTCAAGAACAAGTACCTCAGTGACTTTTATCAGCAACTTGGGATAAGTCAGCAGTTCTCATCCGCAAAGACACCTCTAGTGGAAGTCACATGTATAATGTTGATTCAATCAGGAATCCCGCACTTCCTTTGGGCTGAAGCAGTAAATACCGAATGTTTAACTCAGAACAGGACGGTAGCTCATAAGCGCTTCGATAGGACTCCGTACGAGATCATTAACCAGCGAGTACCCAACATTTCCTTCTTCAAAGTCTTCGAGTGCAAGTGCTTTGTGGCGAACGAAAAAGAGCAACGTGCGAAGTTTGACCCTAAAGCATTCGAAGCCACTTTCGTCGGGTATTCTTCAACTTCGAAAGCGTACCGAGTATACATCAAGTCCAACCGAACCATAAAAGAAAGCTACGATGTCACTTTCCACGAAGTGGTAGATATGGCTTCTGGCACATCAGTCCGGGACCCGTGCCCAACCCGATGGCTCCTGCTCATATCAGTTCACGACCCGTGCCAAACCAGATGGCTCCTGAATGTGGCAGTTCTGAACCCGTTTTCACTGGTGTGTTCGCACAAAACCAACAGAAGATGGCAACAACTCAGGACTCAACGTTAGAAGAAGCTATGAGACTGCGTTGGAAGACTTGGACTCCCTCTTTGAGCCCTCGGCCAGACACCATCAATACTACACCTTTTGTGGATCCCCCACTCGACGAGGCCGATGAACCAAGCTCTTCATATGTTCCCACCTCACCCGATTCAAAATTGCCTCAGAATACTGAAGAACCTACTGTGGTTGTTGAGGAAGTATTATCAGAATCACTCAATTCAAGTGCAGAAATGAAACTATCCCAATCTAATGAACAACCTGAGATTATTGGAAATCTCGGCCAACAAATGGCTGATGCATCTACTTCAGCTTTGCCTCACGAGGGCAAGTGAACTCGAGCACATCTGGTTGATCATAATTGGTGATCCTTCGAGTGGAGTACGGACAAGACATCAGCATGGTCTCTTCAGCTACTTCTCAAGCCAAAAGACGCGGATTGGGTAATAGCTATGCAAGATGAGATCAACCAATTCGAACGTCTCCAAGTGTGGACATGAGTACCCCGTCCGCATGGGGAAAACATCATCGGGACGAAATGGGTATTTATGAACAAGAAGAATAAAGATTGAGAAATGAGCTGGAATAAAGCACGATTGGTTGCGAAGGGCTACAACCAACAGGAAGGCATTCACTACGAGAGACGTATGCTCTTGTTACCCGAATCGTAGCCATCCGCCTTTTCTTGGCTTATGCGGCTCATAAAGAATTCAAAGTCTAGCAAATGGACGTTAAGACAGCCTTTCTCAATGGCATGTTAAAGGAGGAAGTCTATGTCGCTCAGCTAGAAGGCTTTGTTGATCCAGAACATCCCGATCACGTCTATTGATTGAACAAAGCTCTTTACAGACTAAAACAAGTCCCACGCGCTTGGTGTGATGTCTTGAGCGAATTCCTCGTGAAGCCTGGATTCATCTGAGGAACGAACGATACGACACCCTTCATCAAGGGGCAAGACAAAGACATGATGGTCGTCCAAGTTTACGTAGACGACATCATCTTCCGATCAACTAATCCACGGCTTTGCAAGAGGTTTGGAGATTTAATGAAGATCAAGTTTGAAATGAGTCACATGGGAAAGATGCAGTTCTTCATAGGACTTCATATCAGGCAGCTCGATGATGGGATATTCATCAGTCAGACGAAATATATCTAGGATATTCTGAAGAAATTCCATCAAGATCAGAGCAAGCCTCTCTGCACTCCTATGTCAACAAGCTGCAAGTTGGATGTCGATCTAACTGGAAAAGCAGTCGAACACTCTATCGCAGTATCATAGGGTCTCTTCTCTATCTCTCCTCAAGCCGCCCGTACATCATGTTTGCCACATGTCTCTACGCCCATTTCGAAGCCGACCCAAAAGAATCCACATGCTCGCGGTAACGAGGATTTTGCGCTACCTCAAGGGCACCTCCACTTAGGACTATGGTATCATGAGGGCACAAATTTCAAATTAATTGGCTATACTGATGCTGATTATGCAGGTTTGTTAGGACCCCTAATATCCAACCTAGATCGAATTATGAAGAATCGAATAGTAAATCTGAAGAATTCGAACACTTTGAAATTTACCTACGTTGAAAGCCGAGAGAGAAATAACTTGTAGAACAAGCAAGGTGGCGAATTTTTCTCTCCAAAATTTTCGATTCTTCTATTCGATCAAGGTTGGATATTAGGGGTCCTAACAATTGGTATCAGAGCAGAGCGTGTTAGGATTTGGATTAAATTTTTAGGATTAGAGATTGAATTTTTAAAACTGATTTTCAACATGGCCGTGCACTGTTCATCGACAGATTGGGGATGATTCTTCAAAACTTGATATAATCGGCTGTTTTTATGCTTCGATCGATTCATTTATACCTGTCTGAGCTGAATTTGATTGATCAAAACATGATTTTGAGTGAATTTTGAAGATTTGAGCATTTTTTTTATCGAACTGTTCTTCAATTTTTCCCGAAAATTCGACCAAAGTTGCTTTGGTTGCTACGAATCCAGTGTTCGATCTTGTTAATCTGCTCATTTCAAATCATAACCCAGGCCGAATTCGAACAATTTTGCGTTTGGATCGAGAATTCTTTGTTTTTTCGCGTCATTGTCACTGTTCTTCACGACTCTGTTTTTCTCTGTTCTTCATTGTTCAATCTGTTCTTCGCCGAGCTGGACAAATTCTTCGATCGAAAAACTCTTCGTCGCAATTGTTTTTCGATCGAAATACTTACCATAACCTTGTTCTTCGCTCCAGAAATTGCTCTTTGTTCGTCACTGACCATCGAAAGGAGACTCTGTTTTAAGCTCAAAGAAATCAGGTCAACGCGACAAAGTTTTTCGATTGGAAACTTTCACGATCGAGAATCTCGCTTACAATCGCAAAATTCATTCGAGAAAGGATTACGATCGCAAATCCGTTTAGAATTTGTTTTCATCTGAAACTTCATCTCCTCACGTCAATTACATACATTTCAGGGCTAATTGCATTTCAAGTCCCGAATCTATTATTTTAGTCCTTGTAGTTACATTTCGGTCCCTAATATTTTTCGATTTAGTCCAGAAAGTTTTGATATAGTCCTAACTTTTCAATTTAACCCCAGAACTTTCAATTTTATTCAATTCTCAATCATTTACGTGTGATTTTACGATCGCAAATTTTGTTTAGTTGCTTTTACAGGTTTGTCGTCGCAAAACGTATTTTTCGCCCGCAAAACTTTTTGCGATCGAAAAGTTTGATTTTGAAGGTTTAGATATTAACATTTCAAAACGACGACGTTTTATCAAATCGCAAAACTTTTACGATCGTAAGTCTATATATAACTACTTGAAATTCAAAACTGTTTTCTAGAAATAGTACCTTGTCGAAAAATTTAACAATCATAAACAGTGTTCCACGTCTTCAGTCGAAAAACTTTTAATCGAGAATTATTTTCGATTGAAAGTAGTGACATTAAAAAAAAAACTTATTAAAATTTTTTGTTCGATCGAAAACAGTAACCTTCTAGTTGGCACATTATAGAAAAAGCTTTTGGTATTACTCTAAGAATTTTTAATCAAACCTTGTTAAACCAAAAACTTTTCGAAACTGAAATTTGAAAAGCCAAATATTTTAATCGATATCAAAAATTCAAATCCATCAAACACGTCAACGATCAAAATATCCAACCAACAAAAATTAAAAGAAAATAAAATGAATCAAGATTTAAAAGACTTCGAACAACAATTAAAATTAATTAAAAAAATACTAAGAAAACAGGTGTCAAAGACGAAGTACTCATCCAATTCGGAGAACAAAGAAAAGACTTCTAAACTTACGCCAAGGGAGAGCTACGCCTTGATGGCCTATCACGAAGATAAATCGGACCATCTAGCTCTCATGGCCCGAGTTGAGGATACCTCTGAAGCAAGCCCATCGAAGCGAACGAGCGATAAAGAGGCAGACACATCTTCTCCGGAGTTAGTTATTCCTAACTCTACATTGTTTAACATGTTAGAATCCTTACAAACTAGTTATGCTAACATGAAAAATGAGCAGAAAAGTACAATAGAGTTAGAAGAAAAATTATCCAAGTCTGAGGAGAAAATAGCTAGTCTCGAATTAGAACTTAGAAGCTCTAATATGAAAATAGATGAACTAACTAAGAGCTTGAAAATTAGTGAGACTAAGACGCCACAGCTTGAGACGCATAGCTCAAAAATTAAGGAATTAGAAGTCAGGCTAGAAAATAATTACAATTGTTTGGTTAGGAACCTCGACGAGAAAGCTGGCCTCAATTGTAAATTAACAACTGCCAACTCTAAGATCACTAGTCTTGAATCTCAATTAGAAAATTCAAATGATAAGATTAGTGAATTGACCAAGAGTTTAAACGCCTGTGAAATCGAAAAGAGCACCGCTCAAGCTAACTATGTTTTCTTAGGTGAAGAACGTAAGAAGCTCTATTCTAAGATTAAAAATTTAGAAAATCTTCTTGCGATTTCTAAGACAGAGGAAGCAAAATCTCGTCATTCTGAAAATTCTTCTTCCGTCGATATACCTCATGTTCTTAAGAAAATAGAGGATTTAAATTCTACACTACGAACGGAAAGATTCTATTGATTCCGTTCAGCGAAAGGGAAGTTGTCCTTCTATCACGAGTTTTATACCCCCCGGGATCATCCAGCTCAATCTGCATGAGTTTTTCTGTTCATACATGAGCCATAGAAGCAAACTGACTAAATAAGGCTTTGTGAATAAGCAGTTCCAGTTCCATAAGCTCCAGTTACAATTCGCTGACCGAGCTGCTACAACTGAAAGAGGGGAATCCGCTCCAAAGTGGACGAAGCGGAAAAGAATACACTTCTAACGGAGATATATAATCTCAAAGCTTCCTCCATGTCAAAACTCGATAAAGGGACGCAAACGGATGATCTCGTTCCTACCATCGAAACGACTATTACTAATTCTACTTCAATTTTGACCCAAGTTGAAATTCAAAGTAAAAGTCCCACACTTTCTATAGTCAAGGAACAAGTCCCACGGAAATGGGAGAACGGTAAAGCTCCAAAACAAAATGATAGAGATCAAAAGCCTTCCTCTCCTGATCCCGAAAAGAAAATTTTTCTCGAAAATGTTTCAAGCTCTAGCGCACAAACTTCATCGTGTGCTTCAAATGATTCTACTAATTTTTCATTTAAAAAGCCTAGACTTGAAAATAATTTTCGAAATGCTTCTCATTCTAATGTGAAAGGTGTGAATTCTAACCATAGGAAATACGACTTATGTGCGATAGATGCTTATAATTCTATATGCTCGTTTTCCTACATACAATATCCGGTCAAGGTTCATTCAAAGAAACATCTTGTGCGCTTGGCCTCGGAGAAAATTTTTAAACCTTCTTCGAAACACACTTTCACCCGAGCGGAAATGCCTTATCCGTGTCAAATCATTCCCACATGGGTTCCTATTTCTTCACAAAATATAGGTAGTCCCAAACAAATTTGGGTACCGAAAGGTTCATTAGTGGATGGTTTAGGACAACATTGAAATTTGGCATAAGGGAGGACCCACACAACAATGGGTACCAAAGTCTCGATAGTTTTGTAGATTTCCCTCACGTGTGGAAATCGACGTAACTCCACGTACATGATAAAGGGATGAGGCGTGAGCTACTACAACTAAGTTTCAACGAGGTATGTTTCAAAACTTACATATGCATATGAGTTTCGTTGATAAAAAATATATACCTATTTTCTTTCAAAACTTTTCAAATGGTACATTTTCGATATGCATTTCATTGCTTTAAATGGTTTTAAAATTTCAAATGCATATTACGAACGGAAACGATAAATATCATTTTTTCGATTAATACTTTCAAATGAGCTTTAATTGAGGGGGAGCTACTCGTTATTTTAAGGAGGAGCAACCTTTAAATTTTAAGGAAGCACAAATTTTAATTCTTGAGGGGGAGAAAACTTACAATGAGCAATTTAAGGGAACGAGATTCTTAATATTCATCGAGCTAACTATGAAAATTTCTAGGGGGAGAAAATTTGTTTTCGAAGCATTGTTTTTGGGGAGATATAAATATAATACTACTATATTAATAGAGTACATATATATATATATATACCTATACATATATTCAAAAAAAAGAAATATGAATATAAGTGAGATATAAAAAAAAGGAAATATGAAAAAAGTGAGAAAAAAAAAGTGAGATATAAAAAAAAAAGAAAGAGAAAGGCAATAAAAAAAGGTAAATGAAAAAAAAGTGAAATATAAAAAAAGGTGAGATATAAAAAAAAAGGGAAATATGAAAAAAAAAAGAAAAACAAAAAAACAACAGAAAAAAAATCAAATTTGTTTGATATGCTTCCCGGTTTTATTCTCCCACATCCAAAGATGGACGTACCACGAAGAATCTCGAGCTTTCAAACGGTTACAATTTTTCAAAGACGACGGTGACAGTCTTAGTGATGCTTCGTATTTTCATCGACCGGCTCCGGCTTGCTAATTCAACTAGAGCAACACTCCTCACATATCCCGAAGGCACGGATTTCATGTTCCTATGGTTCAGTCTAATCCGACTTGATCCTAACCCCGGAACGTTTTCGAGCATTTGAGACGATTCAACTTTCCACCGCTTTCTCATCATCCGAAAACACTAAGCAAGATTATTTCGATGATGTCAAGGAAGTCTTTGAAGATACATCACTCCCTTATCTCACATAATTTTCGGACCAACCCCCATAGGTACAGGTGCTAATTCTGATTAGCTCCCGGGTAGAAGTCGTCGCATTAGGTCCAACGGCGCACGCGCAACCGAGCCTTACCCACTCGTCTATCTCTCAAAAGATAGGTGTTTCATAAATCACGGGGAACCACATATGCTATCACCGCTTCACTCGGAAACGGGAGATATTGAACTTAGTGGTATTCCTCCCCGTACCACGCTTTTATTGATCACTCGCGTCTAGTGTGTCCTCACTCCCCAAAAGTTTCAAATTTTTAGGACACATACACTTTTTAATACAACTAATCTTTGTGATTATGTTAGAACTTCCGTAGACATGTTCTTTTAAAGGCATGCTTCTAGGATCGAAGGAAGTCCGACCGTTGCAACATCAAAGCAACAACGGTTTCGGCCATCTTCTACGAGCTTTGCTCCTAGTTGATGTCAACGGGACGCCTATGTGGCCCCGGTACTCATTTTGACGGATTGCCTTTGTGGCTCCGTCAGGTTATTACCCTCACCGACCTTTTTGTATGTCTTTTCTACCTCCAAATTAACATGCCGAAATCGTTAACATGATTCGCCATGAGGGGGAGAAGGGGTTATGCATACACAATCGGTCGGTCCACCCACCAAATTCCGCCGTGCGTACCACTCTGAAACCGGGTTCGCACACAACGCCACACTAAAAGGAAGCTCGGTACAACTTAAAAATCAATCAAAGAAAGAGACGGCCTACCTTCTTCTGGAACTAGAGACGCTTCTTCGAGGCCGAACCAGACAACTTCCATTGGGAGAAGACGAATCTGGCGAAACGGAGAAGATGGCTAAACCTTGAGCCCTCTCCTCGACTCTCTCAAGTCACTTGCTTCCGGAAGAAGAAGCAAGGACTGAGGACCGAATACCACGTGACTCAAGCATCATCAAGGACAGAAGTTGCCAACCGTGTCCACTGCATCAAGGACCTAAGTTGTCAACTGTGTCCACTGCATCAGTGACCGAAGTTGCCAACCGTGTTCACCTCTCCAAACCTCACATCGGATTCCCCGATCTCAACACAAGGTTGACCCAAATAGGGGGAGTTTCGAGTTTCTTGTGCTTTCAACGGGAGAAATGGAACGCGGACTTTCCAAAATCCGGCAAGAACTTCGTACATCTTACGGCGTCTGGGAGAAGAACTTCAAAGGAAGATTCAAAGAAAAAGCCGATGCCTAGAAGACCAGTTGAGCTTGAAGATTTTCTAAAGAGGAGATTTCTAGGACTCGAGGACTCTTTCATTTGCAAGACGAAGACAACCTGCGCTATATTGGAAATTGAATACAAAGGGGGAGATTGTTGGAACTATTTAATTGTATTCAATTAATATAGTTGTCTTAGTCTTGCTATGCAATTTAGCAGTCTTGGGCTAAATTGTAATTAGTCATCGTATAGGACTACATGTGTAAATATACCACGTGGTGGTATATATAAGTGAACTCCTAAGCAAATTAGGAGTGTGTTGTAGCAAGGAAAATCAGATCGAATAGAAGAATCGAAAATTTTGGAGAGAAAAATTCGCCAATCGAATTATGAAGAATCGAATAGTAAATCTGAAGAATTCGAACACTTACGATTGAGATTTACCTACGTTGAAAGCCAAGAGAGAAATAACTTGTAGAACAAGCAAGGTGGCGAATATTTCTCTCCAAAATTTTCGATTCTTCTATTCGATCTGATTTTCCTTGCTACAACACACTCCTAATTTGCTTAGGAGTTCACTTATATATACCGTCACGTGGTATATTTACACATGTAGTCCTATACGATGACTAATTACAATTTAGCCCAAGACTGCTAAATTGCATAGCAAGACTAAGACAACTATATTAATTGAATACAATTAAATAGTTCCACCAAGGTTGCCGAATGGACAGGAAGAGCACTTCCGGCAGCGCTCAGCTTCTAGGCGAAAAGTTGGTCCGCTGGTCATCCAAGAAGATGAATTGCGTATCAACATCACCGGCTGAGGCAGCATACCTCGCGGTCGCCAGCTGTTGCTCTCAAATATATGGATGAGGACTCAGCTTCGCGGTTATGGGTCTAATTTAAATAATATACCCATTTATAGTGATAGGCAGTGTGTCATTGCCATAACGTGCAATCCTGTTCACCACTCACGCACGAAACACAAGACATTAGATATCACTTTATCAAAGATCGCGTAGAAAAAGGCACAATCAATATGTATTTAGTCATAAATCCATGCATTTACACGAATTCATGCATATATATATAGATAAATTTCGGGATATATATATATATATATATTATATATATATATAGATGATAAAAAGATTTGACTAAGAAATTATGCGTTGTTGTTATGAAAATAAATAGGTTGGAATAAATAAATAAATAATTAGGAATGAGGAATTATCGAAGAAAAGTAATGGTTAATATTAAAATTATGGAGGCTTAGTTTCGAGGTATTGATGTTCGAAAGAGAGAAGTTCGAAATGAGGGGTAAATTGTAAAATCGATTTGTACGATGTAAAATCGAAATGAGGTCTCCGTTAATTTAAGTTCCGAAGTCTCATATCGAGAATTTTATTTCTCGATAGATAGGTTTTCATAAATTAAAGTTTACGTGGCTTACCTACTTAGATGTGATATGTCTATACTAACACATGCATATAAATATAATAATAATTACTAACCTATCAAAGTATATAAGTACACGTGGAGGCCTTTGAAAATGTTAATAAGTGTGACTAAGTCATTTTAACCCTGTTTTCGATGGAAATGGATAAATATTAAGGTAAACTTAGCATGAGAGGAAAATAATTACCTACTAGTCAAATCAACTTTTCAGGATATATATCTATAATAATTTGTTACGTAAAAACCTCTCGAAAATAAGCAAATTAGAGTAGGAACATTTCGAAGAAGAGAAAAAGGAATCCTTTGGCAAACCAAAATCTTCGAAAATTGTAGGTAAAGGAACTATGATTTTGTGATTTATATATGTACATATAAGTATGCTTGCTAAGCATAAGGGATTTTCCGCAACAATATATATATATATATATATGTGTGTGTGTGTTTGTGTGATTTTCTCATATCGATACAAAAGGAATTACTTATATAGTTATTAGAATGCTTGTCGATGTTAGAATAGAGTTCAAATCGGTCAAAGGAAATATACTTGAGACAGATTTTAGTATTTTGAATAGGTAGTCTTCGACATATGAGCACCTTTAATATTTGAAAGATTAAGAACTTCAGAAATTCGATTTGGAAGCTTTTATTGAAGCTGAAGTTTTTATGGAAATGTTAGGGTTTCAGATTTTATTTAAGTTGATTATAAAAGGGTATGAAGATGTTTGAGATATTTAACTAAGTTCATGCTCTTAAAGGTTTAAAGTTCGATCAAAACTTTTGGATTTTCAAAAGAAAATCGTGTCTTTAAGTTTTCAAGATTTTGATTAATTTTGGAATGAGATTTCGAGATATGCTTTCAAAGCTAAGGCAGAATTTCGATGACATAAAATCTCGAGATATGTCGAGATACAATTTCGAAATAAATTAGAAAGATTTCGAGTTATGATGTCGAGTTATAATTCGAGATTTTAAAATCCAATTAGATAGAATGTCGAGATGTGTTTCAATGGTTAGAGAATGTCGAAATGTGTTTTGAAATTCAGAGATCTCGATATCATATTAAGTTCTCGAAATGTGTTTTGAAATTCAGAGATCTCGATATCATATTAAGTTCTCGAAATGTGTTTTGAAACTAAAGGATCTCAATGTCACATTAAGTTCTCGACATCATCAATAATATAATACTTATGTATATAATAGTACGAAATATATATATATATATGTGTAGGAATTAGGGTTTTCTAAATTTAGAGGAACCTTATATATGTGTTATTTTCATATAAGATCTTCGGTACAATACAGATTTTTAGAATCTAATAAGTTTCGATATTTTTAGGGTTTACACAATAAAGATTAGGGTTTTCGATGATATTTTTGGTATAGTTTTTAATGCAGGTTCAATATTAATTAAACATAAAACCTCTAAGCCAGGAGTCTAATAAATTATAGCTGATAAATAGAAAGTAAACGTTACGGATCAAAGTAATCGTGCATAATAAAGCATGCATATCACGCACACATGTCATTATTGGATTTCATATTTACCGATAAAATAATTGTATAGGTCAGGAGTCCGATAAAGGCAAGGAGAAGGTCGATTAAGCGAACGAAGAAAATAGGCGAAACTTGTGAGTATGATTTGCAACATGTACCTTATGTGCCTTATGTGCCTACATGATTTATATGGATTAATTGATTTTTATATGTTATTTACAAATTGACGTGAACTATGTGACCGTAAAGTGCTTTCATATGATCATGTGTCATCTAAGGTATTCTATATAGCATTGCATACACAAAAATAAAAGGAGAAACCATTATGACTGCTAAGACTACGGATGGTACGATACGGATGCAACGGCGTACTTCCCTTCAAATCGGGGATGATAGTTACTTCCCTTCAAATCGGGGGATGGCAGCGTCCTGTACAGGCACATACAGATATTTACAGTATTGACATAGTCCATGCATGGGCGCCGACTGGGCTTACAGTAGACGAGTCTAGCTAGTCTATAACGGGAGTATCAAAATAAATGGACATATAGAATGACATCTGATCTACGGATCGTATGAGTGACGATTATGTGGACGATGAGCTCGTGATTGGAAATGGCTATGGTATTTACGAAAATGAATGGACTACTGTTTACTTTATTACTCGTATGTTATTAGTGAATGTAGAATATCATTTGTAATTGTGCTTGATTTCATTAGTTGTCCTTGTAACTAGGGGCTTTATTTGTATTAGTCTTTAGATAAGGACTAGTTAGATATTTGTACCAAGATTGTTGATATAAATACTTGTAAATGAATTGAACTGAATAGAGAAACTTTAGATAATTGATCCGAAGGGCTTTCAATTCGATTTCTAGAGAGAGAAACGACAGTAACTTTCTCACTCTAATTGAATTCTCTCTCGTGTTCTTAACTTGAGTTTTTTGATCGAATTCAATTGATATGTAAACGATCGAATTACTATGGATTCCAGCCTAGGATCGTAGAGTTGTTAATCTGAGGACCTAACAATTGGTATCAGAGCAGATTCGTTCTGTTTTGAATCGTAAATTGTTAGAATTGGATCGAAATTTTATTTCGAACACTGTTCCATCGAAGAACAGATTTGGCGCGAAAAGTTTTTCGATCCAATAGCTTAATTCTTTGCTTAATTGACTTGAATTTGATGCTTCAGTGCTAGATTAAGTGATAAATGATCATTGTGACTAGATCAGTAGCAGTTTGAACTTCGAATTTTGATTAGTTTGATTCTGAAATTTTACTGTTGACGAAGAACATGAAGAACACGTTCTGATTTTGATCAAATTCGATATATTTTGCTTCATAACGTGTTTAATTGCTTGTTCGTGCGTGATTAGTACTTGAGTGCGAGCAATTGCCTCAAAATTCACTATCTGATTATTTGTTTTTGCTCGAATCTGTGTTAATCCTATTGTGTGAATTTTTCTCGATTGCTCAAATTTTTCTCGCTAGGTTTTGCGATCGGATTAGTTTCTCGATCGATAAATTTAGCGCGAGAATTTTTCTCGGTCAGAATCGAAGTCAGAGCTAGAATCGTCATCAGCAGAAATGATTTTAGTTAGAAATATTTCTCGAGCATTATTCAGCGAAAAACTTTTTCGAGAGAGACCAATTTTGACCTTGCATGCGTAAAAACTTTCTCTCGAAAAACTTTTTCGGTCAAACATTTAACGTTTGACCAGACGAAAATCATTTACACGCGAGAAACTTTTCTAGTCAACAGATTTATTTTTACTTGTCGAGAAACTTACGAACATACTGTTTCTTTACGATCGAAATAAATTCACGATCTGAAAACTTTTCTCGACTGAACGATTTTGGGCAATTTATTTCACTTGTAAAATATTTTGCTGACAAAATTTCTTGCACGAGAACAGTAAATACATTCTTTATCGACGAAATTAATTTCGATCAAACTTTAAAGATTGAATCGAAAATAATTGTCGATTTAATTTTTGAATCAAACGCTACTAACTAATTTCGTCACTTGTGAAGCACTTTACATCATTTTCAACCTTCAAAACAATCAACGAAGATCCTTCAAACAACTCGACTACTATAATGCAAACATGGATGCATACTCACTCGGAAATGACAATCGTCCGCCGATCTTGCAAAGAGGCGAATACACAGTGTGGAGAAGTCGCTTCCTGAATTTCATAGCTCTAAAGGATCAAGCCGAAAATCTACTGCAGTCCCTTGAAGAGGGACCGGCACAGTTCTGGGTTCATGTACCCGAGGACGAATCAGCTACTCCAGTAATTCCAGCTTCTAGGCGACTAAAGGAGCCTAGAGAATACTCTCTGGAGGAAAGAGCTCGAGCTAAGGCTGATCTAGTAGCCATGTATACATTTATGCAGGGCATCGCCAACGATATATACAGACAAATGGACAGCCTTACATCGGCTAAGGGGATGTGGGATGAGCTGCATAGGATGATGCAAAGGACGGAAGTTGGCATAAAGGCCAAGAAGGCGAACATTCTCACTGCTTACAACTCCTTCAAAGATAAGGCCGGAGGAGAGTCTATACGAAATCTACCAACGATACCTTACTCTTCTCAACGAGATGAGGAAGATAGAAATAACAAAGACAAACATGGAAACAAACATAAGATTTCTATCTTCTCTGCCCACGGAATGGAAGAAAATATCCACACAAATACGACAAAATAAAGATCTAGAGGAGTTGGATGTCCATGCCGTGTTCGATAATCTCGCTCAGCATGAGGATGATATCCGTGAGATTATCAAAGAGCAGAAAGGCAAACAAACCGATGACACGATTGCCTTAGTCTCAGAGAAGAGGAGCACAAGATCAAGAAAGGAAAAGATCGTTAGGCCACCTTCATCATCAGAGTCAGAAGGAGAATCGGACTCCGACATCGAGCCGAACATGAAAGCCCTTGGAAAGCAGTTAGCTCTCATTGGACAAATGATGAGCAAGAAGTACTTCAAGAATAAGTCTTCAACCTCAGCCAACAGACTTCGGACTACAAGCTCCAAGAATAAAGAACGTGCTCCGGAGAGTTCCGAGGTCAAGAATTCCAAAGAGACTAACAAATGCTTTAACTGTGGCAAAGCAGGTCACTTCGCCAGAGAGTGCACTCTCCCGAAGAAGAGAGATGCAGACTACTACTCCAGGAACCTTCAATTGACAAAACAGAAAGAAGCTGGAGTAGCTCTCATGGCTGAACAGGGCCAATGGCTCGAGGACACGTCGAGCTCCGAAGAAGAGAACTTAGCCCTCATGGCCCGTCTCGACAACGAATTGAACGCCGAAACATCCACTCATACGGACGACGACAACGCATCCTCGTCTTAAAATGAGGTAGTTACTCCTTCCACATTATTGACCATGTTGGAATCATATCAAACGCAATATGCTAACATGAAACGTGAGCAGAAAAGTATAAAGGAAGTAGAGGGCAAACTTGAGAGAGCTCAGGAGAAGATATATAGTCTCGATCAGAACTTAGAAGCTCTTGCAAAAATAGAAGTACTTACTAAGAGCTTACATTGTAGAGAGACTAGTCAACCTCCTTTAGGACAGCATAGTGAAAAGATTAAAGAATTAGAGATAGGCTACCAAATAACTACAATTGTTTGGTTAGGCATCTCAATGAGAAAGCTACCTTAAATTTTAGGATAACCGAAGCTACCACTAAGATCACTAACTTATAGGCTCAATTAGAAACTTTTAACGCGAGGGTTAGTGAGCTTAGCAAGGATCTAGACGCCTGTCAAGCCGCCAAACTGACGGTAGAAAATAATTATGCACTCCTAAGAGAGGAAGGCAACAAGTTACATGCAAAAATTAATCTACCTCTTGAATCACAAACACACCACGAGGAAGTCAAAAAGGTTAATTATCAAAATTCTCTCTACAAACCCCCTATCATAAAACAGATAGAGGAGTCACAGGCGAAACTAGACAAAGAAAGAGAGATTTCGAAGCTGAAAAGAAAAAATTCTCTAAGGAGATGGAAAATCTCAAGGCTTCCTCGTCCTTCCAAACTACCTCACACGCTATCATAAAAAGCGTGAAAATAGAAAAATCGCCTTCGAAAGATCAAAAGAGCAATAATAATTCTATTACAAGTGCTACGACTAATTCTACTTCACCTACGTCCACAGGGAGCGTAGAGCCAGCACCGACTACGAAGGCGAGAGTGTCTAGTCCTAAAATAAAGAAGGAGCTAGTAGATTTAAATGTTTCTGAACATGTTATTCCTTCTGTCAAAATCAAAGACACTCGTAGTAATAAAAGAGCCATTTCTACGTTCAAAATAATTGCTTCTTCGTGCTCACTTCAGCCTATCACCGATCGAAGTAAAAATCTCGAAATAGGCTCTACCTCGAAAATTACTACTAATCATTCTGAAACAAATGCCATAAGGCAGACACGTAGGAAACAAGATCCAGCCATAAAGAAAGCTTATGGCGCCGTACATGACTGTACTCACCTAAGGTATCCCGTAGAAATTAAATCCCCCAAGCACCTTAGTAGACTATCACAAGAAAAGATCTTTTCCTTAGTCAAACCTTCCAAGGCATTTGTACGAGCTGAAATTAACCTTTCCTGTAAGGTTCAACCCAAATGGATTCCTAAATCTCCGCCTAGGACGACAAAAGCCAAAAGGGCCAAGTCTTCTATAGAGGCAAACCCAAACCCACTTCTCCAAAAGTGCAATGAGTTATTAAGACTCTTCCAAAAATAGATTTAGGAGTCATATCTGAACCTAAAATTAAATCTGCTAATCCGAGAGGACCCATGCTTAAGTGGGTACCTAAAGCTCTCTAAATTGATTTTGCAGATCCATCATGTGCGGTACCTCGACTCTAGTTGCTCTACACACATGACTGGTAAACAAGAGCTGCTGAGCAACTACAAAGACCGACCAAACGGCAAAGTCAGATTTGGGAACAACGATTCAGCCCCGAACTAGGACTTGGGGATATCATTCTGAAGAATCTGACCATCAAAGATGTCTCATACGTCGAAGACCTCCGCCATAACTTGTTCAGCATAGGCCAATTTTGTGACAAAGGCTTCCAGGTGGTCTTCCATGCTGACCGCTGCAGAATTTTGGATAGTCAGGACACAGAACTCCTTCAAGGACTTCGGAGATCCAATCTTTACGCGATCAACATGACGTCCGTGCGGCCCTCGAGCTGTATGCCTCATTTCTCAGATTGATTTACAGAGGAACAGCCTATGGCATCAACGACTGTCTCATCTAAACATGAAAGCTCTCCAACGTCTTTCTACGAAAAAGTTGGTTCACGGTCTTCCAACTATACAACTACAAAGGGAGCATCATTGTTCGGCATGTCACCTAGGAAAAATGAAGCGAGCATCTCATCACGTCAAGCAAATTGCGTCTACTTCTCGACCATTGGAACTAATTCGCATGGATCTCTGTGGTCCGATGCAGACTCAGCGTATCAATGGAAGAAAGTATGTCCTAGTGATTGTAGATGACTATTCTCGCTACACGTGGACAAAGTTCCTCCGAACGAAAGATGAGACCGGTGACTTGATTATCAATTTTGTGAACACAACTCAAAATCTGCTGCAACAGACTATTCAAGTTGTTAGAACAGACAACGGCATTGAGTTCAACAATCACCTCAGTGAGTTTTATCAGAAACTTGGAATAAGTCAACAATTTTCAGCCGCCAAAATACCTCAACAAAATGGGGTCGTTGGAAGGAAAAATCGAACACTAGTGGAAGCCGCTCGTACAATGCTGATCCAATCGGGACTTCCACACTTTCTATCGGTTGAAACAGTCAATACCCCTTGTTTCACTCAAAACAGGACGGTGGTTCACAAACGGTTCAACAAGACTCCGTACGAGATTGTGAATAATAGAGTGCCCAACATCTCTTTCCTTAAAGTCTTCGGGTGCACGTGCTTTGTGGCGAACGACCGAGAGCACGTTCAAAGTTCGACCCTAAAGCATTCGAAGCTACATTTGTTGGGTATTCTTCAACATCAAAAGCGTACTGAGTATACATTAAGTCCAACCGAACTTTTAAGGAAAGCTATAATGTCACTTTCCACGAAGTGGCAGAAATGGCTTCCGGTCAACTCAGTCCAGGACCAGTGCCCAACCCGATGGTTCCTGCTCAATTCATTTCAGGACCCGTGTCAACCCGTTGCTTTCTGAAGACAACATTTCAGAACCCGTAATCACTGGTGTTGGCACAAAACCAACAGAAGATGGCAACAACTTCGAAATCAATGTCAGACGAAGCAACGAGACTTGCAATAGATGACTTGGATTCTCTCTTCGAACCGGTATATCGGTCATACACGACTACACCTACAATGGATTCTCCACCCAACGAGACCGACGTACCAAGTTCATCTCACACCTCTACCCCACCCGATTCAAAATAGCCACAGAATACCGAAGAACCTACAGTGGTCATCGAGGAAGTATCATCATAGACGATCGATCCAAGTGCAGTATTGGAACTTCCTCAGACAAATGATCAATCGGAGATTATAGGAAATCTAGGTCCACAGACGGCTGACGCATCTACTTCAGCATTGCCTCATGAGTGCAAGTGGACTAGAGGTCACCCGGTCGATCAGATAATAGGCGATCCTTCGGATGGTGTGAGGACACGACGTCAAAACACAGTCTTTTCAGTTGCTTCCTGAGCCAACACGAGCCTACCAAAGTAGCAGACGCACTTCGAGACCCGGATTGGACAATTGCAATGCAAGAAGAAATCAATTAATTCGAACGTCGTCAAGTGTGGACTTTGATACCCCGTCCACATGGGAAAACAGTGGTCTGAACTAAATGGGTTTTCAAGAATAAGAAAAATGAAGATGGTGAAGTGATCCGGAACAAAGCAAGGCTAGTTGCTAAGGGATACAATCAACAGGAAGGCATCGACTACGACGAGACTTATGCTCCTGTTGCCCGTATCGAAGTTATCCGCCTCCTGTTGGCTTATGCGGCTCACAAAGACTTCAAAGTCAATCAGAGGGATGTTAAAACCGCCTTTCTCAACGGTGTGTTAAAAGAAGAAGTCTACGTCGCTCAGTCAGAGGGATACATCCCGATCATGTCTATCGCTTGGACAAAGCTCTATATGGACTAAAACAAGCCCCACGTGCTTGCTACGATGTCCTGAGTGATTTCCTCGTTAAGTCTGGATTCATACGAGGTACGATTGACACAACCCTCTTCATTAAATGGCAAGAAAAATATCTGATGGTCGTCCAAGTATACGTCGACAACATCATCTTCGGATCAACAAATCCTCGGCTCTGCAAGAAGTTTGGAGATCTCATGAAGAGCAAATTCGAGATGAGTCACATGGGAGAGATGCAATTTTTCTTAGGCCTTCAAGTTAGGCAGCTCAATGATGGAATTCTCATCAGCCAGACAAAATACATCAAGGATATTCTTAAGAAGTTTCATCACAGAGCAAGCCACTCAGCACTCCTATGTCACCTAGCTGCCAGTTAGATGTCGATCCCTCCGGTAAATCGGTCGACATCACACTGTATCGCAGTATTATTGGATCTCTTCTCTACCTCACTTCCAAAAAGCAGAACTGTGTGTCCATTTCGACGGCCGAAGCAGAATACGTAGCTGCCGCCAGTTATTGCTCACAGATGCTGTGGATACGGACACAGCTTCGCGACTATGGGTACAATCTAAATAATATACCCATATATAGTGATAGTCAAAGTGCAATCGCCATTACTTGCAATACTGTTCATCATTCACGCACAAAACACATAGACATTAGATATCATTTTATCAAAGATCACGTAGAAAAAGGCACGATAGAGATGTACTTTGTGAACACGGAATTTCAACTAGCCGACATTTTCACCAAGGCCTTGGATGAGAAACGATTCCAATTCCTTGTCGGAAAATTAGACATGCTGAATCTTCCGTAACATGTGCATTACCTGATCTTCTGTGTTATCACATGCTCTATTCTATGTGTTTTCTATGCTTATTTGTCCTTATCTTGCGTGATAAAATAATAATAAAAAAATAATGGGGTATGACGAAATCCTTTAGGATGCTTTGATCTAAAGTCACCAAGAATTTTACCTCGACATGCGATCGATTTAATTGCTTAAGTTTTGTCAGTCTAAGTGATTCTTGGATTCTTGGTGTCATACTCATCTTGCGTTAGATCGTTAGGAAAATGATAAGGGTGTTTAGGATATTACTCATTCGGCCTTATATAAATTCCCCCACGGTTGCCCTTAGTCATCCACCTTGAGCGTTCTCCAACGTCCTTTTCTTCATTTGAAACCCATTCCCAGCCTTCAACCGAATTCTATACTCTTTGAATGGTTGTTCAAACGAGAAAAGGAGGGGGAGATAACAAAAGAAAAGTTGGATGACGACAAAAGAAGGCATTGCTCAACGAGCAAAAAACCAAAGGAACCTGCCTTCCGACTACCTTGTAGAAAGTGGCATGGTTCCTGCTGCGAACTTCTCCAACGATTATCTCGTACGCTCGTCAGAACGGCTGGAAGAGGAGCACCACGAAGTGAACTTCTCCAACGATAATCCGGTTTATATCGGGAAACGAGAAGAGGAGCGCAGCATCGGGTACGAATTCCATAACCGTGAACTTTTCCAAAAAGATAATCTCTGGAACCTTTGTAGGGATTAAGAGAAGAGGAGCACGGTATCGGCCCGAGAACCAACGAGAAGAACTTCGCCTACGATAATCTCCTATCGCCTCGTGGAGAAGCGGAGATTCAGCTTGAGCATAGCATAAAAAGGGATAGTTCTTAATAGAAAAAGAGGGAGAAAAGACTGAAATTAAAAAAAAAAAAAGAGGGACACCGGAAAGAAAGGAGACGGACGTGGAAATGGAAGATGACGAAGAGATAAGCTCACTTTCCTCTAAATTCCTTC
The DNA here is from genome assembly GCA_027422505.1 of Craterostigma plantagineum. Classification (NCBI taxonomy): domain Eukaryota; kingdom Viridiplantae; phylum Streptophyta; class Magnoliopsida; order Lamiales; family Linderniaceae; genus Craterostigma; species Craterostigma plantagineum. The sequence continues at coordinate 11,555,539 of JAPQWV010000029.1, forward strand.
CCTTCTAAGTCCTACCCAAACTAAAACCTTTCCACCCCTTTGATTCCAATCGACGGTCTCTCGCTTGGGTGAAATGATTAAACACGCCTCGATCACAGGTAAATTGACTTGAAACTACTTGTGTTGACCTGAGTGATATAAATATAAAAATCCCAAGTTACAAATTATTGAGAGCAAGAGGGACCTAGTAAGAGTTGTCGAACTGGAACAGTCTATGAACTTAGGACTATAGTTTGACGACATGGCTTGACTGCATTTTTCTCTTTCAAATGTCTCGTAAAATTTTAGGCTTGACGATTGATCGAAGCAGAATAATCTGACCTCATACTATAATAATAGTAAAATACAAAAAAAATAATAAAAAATTAAAAAAATATATATATATTTCGCACATTTTGACATGAAATGTTATGTTTCATATGCGTTGAATTGAATAAATGCGAATTTCTTTAGTGCGTCGCACATCTTAAATGCAATTTTAGACTGCATTGGTACTGAATTGTTTAAATGCGATAAATTTTTTTTTTCACCCTCACACAATATTTTGAAGTACATGTTTTCGGGGACCATGTATACGTACTTACTTGGTAGATTTGTGTGTTATATGCTCGTGACTTGAATTGATTTAATATGCTTGCATAATTAGTCAATTCTTGCGCATTATTTGAGGGGGAGCAAATATAAAAATCGTGATTTAGCTCCAAATATTTCTGACGTTTTTCTCTGAGTACTTTAGATCTTTCAAAATTAAGGAGTGAGACGTCGACACTACAAAGAGAGGAGCTAGACACAAGACCAGATATTTCAAAGATAACATTGCCAAAAATAATTGTTGATTAACTCCATTATAACTAACGTTTATCTCTAAGTGTTACAGATTTTCTAAACTTCTGCCAGGGGAGCTAGACGTTACTACACGGAAAATACAAGGAGTTAGTTGCATTTATTTTAACTACTAAGGGGGAGCCTTACAATGGGTTTTATTTTGAAATAGGGGTCAATCTGAAATTCTTTAGAAGAACTTACTATCGAACTGGTTATTAGAATTAATTCACAATCTAAAGTGTCTCGATCGTAAACAGTGTTGGGATAGATTTTGATTAACCGCGATAATTTGCGATCGAAAAATTGAATGTTTCGTATGCAAATAGTAATGGGCCTGATTCCTTATATCGCAAAATGTCAAATCACAAGCCCGGCAACAAATTAATGATAGTTAATAAAACTTTAACTTTTGTAAATCGAAAAACTTTTTCTCACGCAAAACCTAATCGAAAAAAAACTCTCGCAAAACTTTCTCAGACGATTCAAAAAACCTTCAAAATCTTTCGATTTTTGCACTCCAAATCGTCTGATTAAGGTAGAAATTCGATTCGGTTAACGATTGCGCATGTTATAACTTGATTTGCATTTCCATTATGCAGTTTTTCGCATGTTTAGTTAAGATTTTTCGACTCTTCTTCAAAAATCATTTAAACGTATACGGTTTCACTAAATTTAGGCATGCTTCTTGGATTTTCTGAGTTAAATGCTTGTTGTTTAGATAGATTCGATGTTTCTGATGAAACAGATAGCGTAAATCGTTGGAAAATTTCCATATGTGATGATAAAATGAGTTTCGACGAAACTCGGTATTTTGAAGTTTTGAAGCTGTCGAAGAACTTTGTCGATCGCAAATTATCTTAATTGGATTTCGATTCAATTGAGATACTATTGGTGTCGATTTAGTTTTCGATCGCAAAATTTTGATTTAGTCATCACGATAAAAGATTATAACCGCTACACTTATCATCGAAAAATCCAATTATGATTTTCTGCGAGAACGTATACACTGAATAGATAATTTAGATGCAAATTCAAATCGAGCGCTAAACTTACCATCGCAAAATTAAATTTCGATTTCACTTTATTTCGGTTGCAAAAATTTTAGCAGCGAGAAATTTATTTTTCAGTGCTTAACTTTTACAATCGTAAAATTCGCCATAGAATAAATTGATCGAAATATTTCTCGACGATTGACTTAGTCCTTCGTTGACTAATTTCCCGATAAAAATATTTCGCAGCGAAAAATTTTACTTACAATCGAAAATCACATATCGCTCGACAAATTTCAAATCGAAAAATTTTATTCAATCGAAGAAAATTTCTCGACAGTAAATTTACCTGAGAAATAATTTCTCGATCGTAAATTTACATGGAATTGTTCTCGATCGTAAAATTGATCGACTACAGTCTAGATTTCAACTTCAACACTTAGAAATTTTTTCTCTAAGTCTTTTACACTGTAGCGACTATTAGCGAATAAAATTTCTCGATCGAAAAATTACACAGAAACATTTCAATTGAAATCAATGCATAGGACATCAAATCGCAATTCAATTCTATCGACCGAAAATTTTCTCGGCATGAACAGTGACTTACTGATTTAACACTTACCGAAATTTCGAACTATTTTTCACGCAACATATTTTATTCGAATACATTCATGCCATCACGATTTTTTTTTTTAAATTGAACATACACTATGCATTTGATATGATTTCAATTCAAAATTCATCGAACATGCTATTATTTGCAATATTACTATAGTTTGATGAAATTTTTTCATATTTCGACTGAAAATAAAATTGATCTAATAAAACTTATCTTATTTTTCAGATGGATCGATACGACCATATATATTATCACAATATGTACTTGAAGGTTCAGGATACGAACTTTCAGCTCGATCTGAGCACATTTCGGTGCCCGGACGAGATCATAGTATCCATCCTCAGAGGCCTCCCGTCGGACGCAGAGATGGTCCACGACTTCATGCAAATGGGATATCAACCGCAACTCACAAAATTAGCTCAGGTCCAGAGCAACGGTATCCCTCACCCCTGGAAGACATTGTTCGGGTTGGTGAACAAATGTCTATCACCCAAGCATGCTGGATTCGACAAGGGCAACGGAAATATACTGCGGATTTTTCACGGTCTCGCTTTTGCCAGAAATTACGACTTCGCCCAGCTGATCTGGAATGATCTAGCTGAACAGATCCGGCTGAAGGAGAACCGAAGGTCGAAGAACGTGCCCTATGCTCGATGATTCAACGTGATCATCAGGGAGTTCGTGGAGTTACATGCAGAGAACATCCCTCAGCTGCCTCCTGGTGGAAATTATCAGCCGCGAAGGCTTAAGTTTTTCCACAACCCACGGCTCACGGACCTGGACCAACCGTCGATGCCGATTCCACTCAATCTACTCAGGCTCGCCAACCCCGCGGGAGCTGTGTATCAGAGGTTCTGCCGGGAACACAATTTAACGGAGGAAATGATCAGAGGGCCCCCGGCAGATCACCATGTGAGCCCTCCCCAACCGGAACACCAGCCAAGCCCTAACGACACGATGATCGATGTTGTCGCTCAGGAGTTTCAACAGGAGTCTCCTTTGGTCGAAGAGCCAATACCCGACGTAGAAGATACTTTGATAGACGTCGTGGCTACTGAGATGGCACTCGAGGCTCCTGCACATGAATTACAAGTGGAAGTGCCCGTACGTGTTGGCGTGCTCAAAGAAACGTTTGAGGAGGTTCTTCAACAAGAAGCACAGCCCGAGACTGAAATGGGGCAAAGCTCTCTTCCACCGGTGACGGATCAGGCACTGGAGGACGTCAATCGTGACCTCACTCCTCACACGGCCACCCCGTCTGACACGGAGTCTGACGAGGAAATAAGCCTGACAAGGAGGACTCCCAGAAGACTAAGCATTCAGTTGGAGTCCCTCTTCCCGGCCGTCACTGCCACACCAGATACTACGCTGACCACATCGACAAGTGTTGCTGGCACTTCATCGCTCGATCTTGAGCCGCAACCATCTCACGTGGTGTCTGGTTCGCAAGCACAACCTGAGCCTGCCTTAACACTCATAGAGGCGGATCCTCTGGATTCGACTCGAGGATTGGGTGGAAGTCTCATACAGTCAAAACCTCAAGTGACTGTGAGCCAACCCCAAGAGTCGGTGTCTACTCTAGGGTTGATAACAGGCGACATCAGTCGTCCGGGTCCATCAAAGGAGGCGTCCGCACCCTTTGTGACGAACGAACAGTTTCAGGCCGCTCTCTCTGCCGCCATACAGTCGACGGAAGACAAGATCACGGAGAGAGTACTTCAAGCAATCGAGACATCCCGACGAGATACCGGGAAAGCACCTGTCTCTGAAGGCCCTTCGTCACAAACCAATCCCACACCTCCACAACCCACACCCACCGACCCTCTAGCCACTTCCTCCATCCTCATCAACCCATACACAATCCCCATCACCGAGCTCCACGACATTCTCCTCGCCCGTTTGATAGGCCTGTCCATCCGAGGCCAAAGCTCCCACTCCCGGCACAGACATGACGATCCTGACGATCAGGACCCTCATGAGGGGGAGAAGAGGCCGAGGACATCTACATCCGGCAAAGGACAAGGCTCGGCGCTACGCAGACAAGCGCTGGAGCTGGTGAAACACAAACCCAAACCCAAACCCAAACCACCCAAACCACCCACACCACGCACCGCACAGCCACTCTACCACATATCGACCCACCAACCTTTCACCTCAGGACGCCTCCGCCCACACCGCCGATCTACTCAAGCCCCTTGCTTCCGGAAGAAGTAGCAAGTGTTGCAATGCTTGTAGCTCTGGCAGCTACCCAAGCTACTCCCTCCGTCTCTCCAGACCAACCAGGACCTTCTGGACATGGCGTCAATCCACACGAAGTATTAGACAAGTACGTCTTCGAAGGCCACTGGATGACCCATTCCATGCCCGAGGAGCATCGGAGACAACGGCTTCAGGACGTACGCCACTTCTTACAACAAGCATCCGTGGACCTCGTGATCATAGAAGACGACGAACTTCAAGAAGGTATAGACTACCAAAGTGAAATCCCAAGGCTACCGGAGTTGATCGCACAACGAGCGGCCTCCCCTACAAGACAGATGCCAGGGACCGTTCGGATCGACATGCCGTGGGAGAACATTCACGTAGAGATGCCTTTCCTTGAAGAAGTCAGGGAAAACATTTGGAGGTCACCGGATCGAATTAAGAAGTCGGATGAGTTCGAGCTGAGAGGGATCTCTCACTGGGATCAGCAAAAGAAAATGACATATCTGTGGATGCTGTCCCAACTAGGACCGAATGTGAGGCTGGGGATCCCGAAGGATCGACTGAAGCATCACTTCAGGGAACTCTCCCCAATTTGCCAACTCCTCAGTGTCTATTGTGCCAAAGGAGGACTTCCAACACCTCACTACATCATCGAACGAGTGACAGGACCCGAGAGGAACTGAGCGAGAGCGACCTGTCGTACCTCCCTGCCGATGAAGTGTACCATCTTTATCAGCTATACATGGAGAAGTACAAAGGTCCTCAGGGCTTCATCAAGAAAGAAGGCCTCGAAGGGCTCTACCGGTTCATGATGCGACAAGTCGAGTACTTCGCCGCTCACGACCTTCAAAATGGCGCTTGAGAGCAATATGAAGAAGGTCAACATGGCTGAACCACTCTTCAAAGGACCTGAGATCGAGAGGCTTCCAAGCAATCACGTGCATATCAGCTCTGTCATCGGCATCACCTACAACAACCCAACTGCCAAAAAGAATAGGTTGATGCTAAAGATAGAAATTCACAAGTTTTGCGACGGAACCCTCAAGATCGTCAGGAGAAATATCGAACAGAGGTTGGAATAGATAAATAGAGACACGATGCCGAGGATCCACCAGTTTGTGAGAGAACAGCCGCTACTGATGGAATTATTGGATGACATCGAGGAGCGCCTGAAGCTCAGGGAGACCGTTAGGGACTACGAGCATGCGCTGGGCTTGCGCAGATCGTACTACGCCCGACAAGGACGAACAGCGCGGAGACGCAATCAAACACAAAGGCGGAGATTGTAGAATATCATTTGTAATTGTGCTTGATTTCACTAGTTGTCCTTGTAACTAGGGGCTTTATTTGTATTAGTCTTTAGATTAAGGACTAGTTAGATATTTGTACCAAGATTGTTGGTATAAATACTTATAAATGAATTAACTGAATAGAGAAAGTTTAGAGAATTGATCCGAAGGGCTTGCAATTCGATTAGAGAGAGAAACGACAGTAACTTTCTCACTCTAATTAAATTCTCTCTCGTGTACTTAACTTGAGTTTTTCGATCGAATTCAATTGATTATCTAAACGATCGAATTGCTATGGATTCTAGCCTAGGATCGTAGAGTTGTTAATCTGAGGACCTAACAGTGAACATGTTGCGATCATACTCTGAATAGTTGTCTTCACAGTTGTTGTAGATAATTAGCAGGCTGCGTTGAAAGCATCATCATAAAGCATGGATTCAAGGTTGGCCGGCTACGCTCTCCTCGTTCTCCCCTCTGGTTCATCATTAGCATATAGAATAGAAATGGATTTAGACTGTTGCATTCTGTGACTTGTATGATAGGTACATATATGTACATTATTGTGAAAGCAACTAGACCAGATGTACGCACCCGTTTTTGTTAAAGGAAATGGTTATGGGAATCGCGAAAAATTTTATATGAATATTTTATAGCTGCGTAAATGGTAATAGGAAACGGGGTGCTACACGTAGTGGTATCAGAGCCTAGGCTTTAGGTTCTGTAGATATTTGCATAGTATGTGCATGTTATAAATTGCCCTTAAACTTTTCTTGCATATATAGGCAAAGGGCAATAGGTGATCTGATACCTATAGAACGTGACGAACCTACTATAGAGGGAGGAAGAAGAAGGGCCGTACCTGAATCCCATTCATCGCATACTCTTAGACAGTATGAATCTGAACACCCCCTGACAACTCTCCGAGAACGACGGTATGATAAGTTAAGAAAGATGTGTGCTGTGGATTTCATGGGTACGACAGACCCTGTTGAAGCGAAAACCTAGTTGAAAAGAACGGAAATGGTGTTTAATATGATGCAATGCACCCCACATGAGAAGTTCGATTATGCAGTCTCACTCCTTCAAGGGCATGCATATGAATGGTGGGAAACAGTCCCCAATAGTATGACCCAACCTCCAGTGCTGACCTGGGAGGATTTTCTGAGGGAATTTAACGATACGTATATGCGTGAAGTTTACAAGGATTAGAAAGAGAAGGAATTCTTAGAATTGAAACAAGGTAACAGGTCCGTAGGCGCGTATGAAGTGCAGTTTAATCAGCTATCCCGTTATGCCCAGCACATGGTTGCCACTGAAAGAAATAAGTGTCGAAGATTTGAAGCAGGGCTCCACTATAAGATTAGAAATCGCATCACGCCATCAGATATGGAGTCCTATGTGAAACTGAGAGCGGCAGCTATTCGTGCTGAAAGATTAGAAACCGAGTCTCGAAACTTTCAAAGTAGTAAATGAAGGTCAGGTGAAGAGTCGTCTAGTGGAAAAATGAAAAAGTCGTTTGGTTCGCCTAGACCAATGAGTTTTCAAAGTAGCTATGCAAAGGGCAGTACAGGTGGGCCAAGAACTACTGGACGGGGTATAGAGACTTCTCAACAAATACCAACATGTGAACACTATGGGAAGAACCACAGGGGTGTATGTAGATGGCTCACAGGCGAATGTTTTACGTGTGGGCAACCAGGACATATAGCTAGGAATTTGCCCAAAATTGCGAGCAGAACCTACAGTAGATCAATCAAGAGTGAGTGGACCCTCCACAAACCGTGGAAGGGGAAGAGGCCGAGGACCAGTTAGTACAGGCTCAGGAAGAGGAAACATAAGAGGCCAAGCTTACAGACTACCAGCACAGGCTCGGAGTTTCACTATGACTCGTGACGAGGCCAAAGAGGGATCACACGTAACTACGGGTAAATGATCTATTTGTGATATTGATGCATATGTTTTATTCGACCCGGGTGCCACTCATTAATTCATATCACAAGCATTTGCATCATTATTACCTGATAAGCCCAATCCCCTTAAGGACGAATTTTATGTTCGACTTCCAACGGGCGAAATAATTAGAGTTAACACAGTATACCGAGAATGTAAAATTGTCAGCGAAAGGATAGAAATGCGAGCAACCCTATTCGTCATTCCTTCAATGGATTTTGACGTAATATTAGGCATGGATTGGCTTAAGGGAGAAAAGAGCGTACGGACGGCACATCGGATATCAAGCTTAGAAGCTCCTAAGATGATTAGTAAAGGATGCGAAGGGTATATAGCCTATGTTATAGATGCGCAGTTAAGTGGATTGAAAATAGAAGATATTCCGGTAGTCAGCGAATATCCTAATGTCTTTCTCGAAGAGTTACCAGGATTACCTCCCGATCGAGATACGGAGTTCACTATTGAACTTCAACCAGGCACGGCGCCAATATCTATTCCGCCATATCGAATGGCTCCGATTGAATTGAATGAGTTGAAGGCACAGTTGAAGGAATTTACTCGATAAGGCTATATACGACCGAGCGTATCACCTTGGGGAGCGCCTGTACTCTTCATCAAAAAGAAAGATGGGACTCTTAGATTGTGCATTGATTACAGAGAGTTAAATAAGGTAACATTGAAAAATAAATATCCGTTGCCTCGAATTGATGATCTAGTTTGATCAGTTACAAGGTTCTAGGGTCTTTTCAAAAATAGATCTGAAATCAGGATATCATCAATTGAAGATTGCGGATGGTGATATTCCAAAGACTGCTTTTAGAGCAAGATATGGGCACTATGAATTCCTAGTTATGCCCTTTGGATTGACGAATGCCCCTGCAGTCTTTATGGCACTGATTAATGATGTCTTCCGACCTTATTTAGACCAGTTCGTTATCGTCTTTATCGATGATGATCTAATATACTCCAAGTCAAAAGAGGAGCACGAACAACATTTAAGGATTGTACTTCAGACGTTACGGGAAAAGAAGTTATATGCGAAGCTTTCGAAATGTGAATTTTGTTTAGATCAAGTAATATTTCTGGAGCACGTAGTCTCTAGTAAAGGTGTTCAAGTTGATCCTAGTAAAATCGAAGCGGTAATCGGGTGGGAAAGCCCTAAAAATTCGTAGTTTTCTGGGATTAGCTGGATATTACCGACGGTTCGTCGAGAATTTCTCACTGATAGCAGTCCCAGTGACAAAGTTACTACGTAAAGGAGTCACATTTAAGTGGACTGATGAATGCCAAAGGAGTTGAAGAATTAAAAGAACGACTAACGACAGCTACTGTGTTAACTATCCCATCAGGAACAGATGGTTTTGTGATTCATAGTGATGCATCCTATCAAGGACTGGGGTGCGTACTAATGCAACATGGAAAAGTAGTAGCATATGCATCTCGACAGCTGAAGCCATACAAAGCATCCTACCCAACTCATGACTTAGAGCTAGCGGCCGTGATGTTCGCACTAAAGATACGGCGACACTACTTATGCGGAGCAACATTTCAGATATTTACTAATCACAAGAGCCTCAAATATTTGTTAAGCCAGAAAGAATTAAACATGAGACAGAGATGTTGGATTGAACTGCTTAAAGATTATGACTGTACTATAGAGTATCATCCTGGAAAGGCCAACGTCGTTGCTGATGCTTTGAGTCGGGAATCGTATGGTACCGTCTTTTATTTATCTGTATGTTCTTTAGCAAGTCTAGTTGACCTCAGAAAGATGAATGCAGAGATGACAGTAGATGACACCGGTGGTATCTGTGCCTCAATCGTAATTCGACCTATTATGATAGATCGAATTAGACAATTATAGTTTAAAGATGAAAAGCTAGCCAAGATTGCGGATAAAGTGAAACAAGGATTGGGAAAGTCTTTTGTAATAGGTGAGAATGGAACTTTAACGATAAATGGTCGTATGTGTGTTCCCGATATCGATAATCTTCGACAAGAAAAGAGGCACACACTGCTCCTTACGCCATGCATCCAGGCAGTACGAAAATGTACCCACCTCTTAAATCCCACTATTGGTGGCCAAGAATGAAGAAGGATGTGGCTGAATACGTCATAAAATGTTTAACATGCCAGCAAATCAAAGCTGAACACCAAGCGCCAGTGGGTAAGTTACATCCTTTACCCATTCCAGTTTGGAAATGGGAGCGAAATAGACTTACGAAATCAACTCACTTCTTACCATTTAAATGGGGTTCTACGCTGGAATATCTGGCAAAAAGATACGCCAGCGAAATAGTTCGACTACATGGAGTACCTACATCCATAGTATCTGATCATGATCCTCGATTTACTTCCAGATTTTGGGGAAGTTTACAGGAAAGCACTCAGAACTAAATTACATTTTAGTACGGCGTTTCATCCACAGACAGACGGGTAGTCAGAAAGGACAATATAGACCCTGGAACACATGCTTCGAGCATGCGTAATCGAATTCAAAGGATCATGGGATGATTATATAGCGCTAATGGAATTTGCCTATAATAATCAGTTCCATTCAAGTATTGGAATGGCCCCGTACGAAGCCTTATACGGTCGGAAATGTCGAAGCCCAGTTTGTTGGGACATGGAAGGAGAACAAGCGTTGGAAGGGCCAGATTCGATTAAGGATATGGTGGAAAAGATTAAAGTAGTCAAAAGTCGACTCAAAGCAGCCCAGGATAGACAGAAGAGTTATATAGATCAACATCGACGAGAAATGGAATATGAAGTTGGAGCGAAAGTATTTTTGCGTGTATCCCCGTGGAAAGGAGTTCTACGATTTGGAAAGAAAGGGAAGTTGAGCCACGTTACATTGGGCCTTATGAGGTACTTGAAAGGATTGGACCGTTAGCATACCGATTGGCATTACCACCTGAATTATCACAGATACACAACGTTTTCCATGATAGTATGTTATGGCGGTACAGATCAGATCCCACTCACGTTCTACGAGAAGAACCGATAAATGTTTATGAGGATCTTAATTATGTAGAAGAACCAGCAGAAGTCCTGGAATATGCTGACAAGCAGTTACGAAATAAAACAATTCCTACGGTAAAAGTAAGATGGAAAAATCATTCAGCTCGTGAAGCTACATGGGAAACGGTAGAGAGTATTGTAACACAGTACCCATGGTTGTTCACTGACGCAGGTACGAAATTTCGAGGTCGAAATTTTTAAAGGAGGTGAGATTGTCAGGAACTGAAACCTCGTGTCATAAATCCATGCATTTACATGAATTCATGCATATATATATAGATAATTTCGGGATACATATATATATATATATATATATATATATATATATATATATATATATAGATGATAAAAAGATTTGACTAAGAAATTATGGGATGTTGGTATGAAAATAAATAGGTTGGAATAAATAAATAAATAAATAATTAGGAATGAGGAATTATCGAATTAAAGTAATGGTTAATATTAAAATTATGGAGGCTTATTTTCGAGGGATTGATGTTCGAAAGAGAGAAGTTTGAAATGAGGGGTAAAATTGTAAAATCGATTTTTACGATGGAGCTAAGACAAATATAATCCTCGAGATGAGGTCTCCGTTAATTAAAGTTTCGAAGTCTCATATCGAGAATTTTATTTCTCGACAGATAGGTTTTCATAAATTAAAGTTTACGTGGCCTACTTAGATGTATGTCTATACTAACACATGCATATAAATATAATAATAATAACTACTAACCTATCAAAGGATATAAGTACACGTGGAGGCCTTTGAAAATGTTAATAAGTGTGACTAAGTCATTTTAACCCTATTACATGTTTCCTAAGTGAAACCACGAGAACTTCATAGGAAGGAAAATGAATATTATTGGTGGGAAAACTAAACAAAGTTCTCGATAAGAACGTTGAATGAATCAAGAGTTTTCGATGGAAATGGATAAATATCAAGGTAACCTTAGCATATTACCTACTAGTCAAATCAACTTTTCAAGATATATATCTATAATAATTCCTTACGTGAAAACCACTCGAAATAAGCAAATAAGAGTAGGAACATTTCGAAGAAGAGAAAAAGGAATCCTTTGGCAAACCAAAATCTTCGAAAATTGTAGGTAAAGGAACTATGATTTTGTGATTTATATATGTACATAACAATGGATAAGTATGCTTGCTAAGCATAAGGGATTTTCCGTAACATTTTTTGTATATATATATATATATATATATATATATTATATATATATATATATGCGTTTGTGATTTTCTCATATCGATATAAAAGGAATTACTTATATATTTACTAGAATCATTTGTCGATGTTAAAATATAGGAGTTCAAATCGGTCAAAGGAAATATACTTAAAGACAGATTTTAGTCTTTTGAATAGGTAGTCTTCGACATATGAGCACCTTTAATATTTGAAAGACTAAGAACTTCAGAAATTCGATTTGGAAGCTTTTATTGAAGCTGAAGTTTTTATGGAAATATTAGGGTTTCAGATTTTATTTAAGTTGATTATAAAAGGGTATGAAGATGTTTGAGATATTTAACTAAGTTCTTCATGCCCTTAAAGGTTTAAAGTTCGATCAAAACTTTTGGATTTTCAAAAGAAAATCGTGTCTTTAAGTTTTCAAGATTTTGATTAATTTTGGAATGAGATTTAGAGATATGCTTTCAAAGCTAAGGCAGAATTTCGATGACATAAAATCTCGAAAATCCATCGAATTTTAGAACATAGATCTCGAATTAGATGTCAAAATGGTATTTTGCGGGATAGTGTTCATAGAAAATTTAGATAGATTTCGAGATATAATCTCGAAATGAAACAAGTAGATCTGGATATCATATTAGATAGAATGTCGAGATGTGTTTCAATGGGTAGAGAATGTCGAAATGTGTTTCGAAATTCAGAGATCTTGATATCATATTATGTTCTCGAAATGAGTTTGAAACTCAAGGATCTCAATGTCACATTAAGTTCTCGACATCATCAATAATATAATATTTATGTATATAATAGTACGATATATATATGTATATATATATATATAAGTAGGAATTAGGGTTTTGTAAATTTAGAGGAACCTTATATATGTATTATTTTCATATAAGATTTTCGGTACAATACAGATTTTAATAATTTAATAAGTTTCGATATTTTTAGGGTTTTCAACACAATAAAGATTAGGGTTTTCGATGATATTTTCGGTATAGGATAGTTACCAATTTTTAATGCAGGTTCAATATTAATTAAACATAAAACCTCTAAGCCAGAAGTCTAATAAATTATAACTGATAAATAGAAAGTAAACGTTACGGATCAAAGTAATCATGCATAATAAAGCATGCATATTACGCACGCATGTCATTATTGGATTTCATATTTACGGATACAATCATTGTATAGGTCAGGAGTCCGATAAGGGCAAGGAGACAGTCGATTAAGCGAACGAAGAAAATAGGCGAAACTTGTGAGTATGATTTGCAACATGTACCTCATGTGCCTTATGTGCTTACACGATTTATATGGATTAAATGATTTTTATATGTTATTTACAAATTGACGTGAACTATGTGACCGTAAAGTGCTTTTATATGATCTATGTGTCATCTAAGGTATTCTATATAGCATTGCATACACATAAATAAAAGGAGAAACCGTTATGACTGCTAAGACTACGGATGGTTGGACGGATGTTACGGCATACTTCCCTTCAAATCGGGGGATCCCTAAACCCTATACAAGCACATATAGATATTTACAGTATTGACAGAGTCCCATGCATGGGCGCCGACGGGGCTTAAAGTATACGAGTTTAGCTAGTCTATAACGGGAGTATCAAAATAAATGGACATATAGAATGGCATGTGATCTACGGATCGTATGAATGACGATTATGTGAGCGATGAGCTCGTGATTGGAAATGGCTATGGTATTTACAAAAATGAATGGACTACTGGTTACTTTATTACTCGTATGTTATTAGTGAACTTGTTGCGATCATATTCTGAATAGTTGTCCTCACAGTTGTTGTAGATAATTAGCAGGCTGCGTAGAAAGCATCATCATAAAGCATAGCTTCAAGGTTGGCCAGCTACGCTCTCCCCATTCTCCCCTCTGGTTCATCATTAACATATAGAATAGAAATGGATTTAGACTGTTGCATTCTGTGACTTGTATGATAGGTACATATATGTACATCATTGTGAAAGGAACTACACCGGATGAACGCACCTGTTTTTGTTAAAGGAAATGGTTATGGGAATCGTGAAAAATTTTATACGAATATTTTATAGCTGCGTAAAAAGGTAATAGGAAACGGGGCGCTACACATTTTCACCAAGGCATTGTATAAAAAACAATTCCAATTTCTTGTCGGAAAATTAGGCATGTTGAATCTTCCGTAATATGTGCTCTACGTGCTCCTATGTGCTTTCATATGATATATTCTGTTTTGCGTACTTAAATGCTATATTTTGCGTGATACTTAGATATTAAATATCTAAATAATCCTATACTAATAAAATAAAATCCAAAAATGTTATACATATACTTATAACATTCGGGGAATGACGATATCTTTAGGATGCTCGATCTAGTCACGTTTGAATTTCCTTGACATGCGACTGATTAATTCCTTAATCTTGTCAGTCAAAGTCGCATTTTTGTGTCTAAAGATCATTAGTTGATTCCACTAGACACAAAGCCACTTTATACTAGTGAGTTTTCTAGCCTTTTATTTGTTCGATGGATCTATTCTTGAGCGAGTCACACGATAATTGCTTGTCTTAACCGGTGATTCTAGATCGTTAGGAAAATGATTATGGCACTTAGGAAATTCCTCATTTGGCCAAATAGAAAATTCAATCCTTTAACATAGCCTTTAGTCATCCACTTTGAGCCTTCTCCGAATACCTTTTCTTCATTTGAAACCCCTTCAAGCCTTCAACCGACTATCTAATTCTTCGGCGGGATGTTCAATCGAGAAAAGGAGGGGGAGAAAAAGATACGACAAAGAAAATGACAAATGAAGGTGGAAAACGCACACGAGGAATGCTCAACACACAAAAAGCAGACAAAAGAACCTGCCTCTCGACTATCATAATCTCAAATCATTAGAAGGGGGCATGGATCTTTTTGTGATCTTCTCCATCGATAATCTCGTACACTCGTCAGGACGGCTGGAAGAGGAGCACCTCGAAGTGAACTTCTCCAATGATAGTCAACTCTTATATTGGAAAACGAGAAGAGGAGCACGGCCTTTGCCAAAAAAGCGCTGCAGTCGCTGAAACCTGATAACCCACTGGCCAAACAACCACCACCACGCACCGCACCACCCTAATTCTAACCTAAATCGACCCACCAACCTTCAAGATAAGGACGCCTCCGCCCACACCACTACAGACCCTCACAAGTCCCTTGCTTCCGGAAGAAGAAGCAAGTGCCGCAATGCTCATGGCATTGGCAGCTACTCAGGCCACTCCCAGCTCGATCGCTTCAGACCAATCGGGAACATCTGGACATGGTGTCAACCACATGAGTTCCTCGACAAATACATATTCGAAGGACAGTGGATGACCCATTCTATGCCCGACGAGTATCAAGGACAATGACTCAAGGACGTTCGACACTTCTTGCAACAAGCTTCGGTCGACTTAGTTCTGATAGAAGAAAAGAACTTCAGGAAGGTGAAGATCATGAACAAGATCCCCCAAGGCTTCCAGAGTTGATTGTGCAACGAGCGAATTCCCCTACAAGACAAATGCCAGGAACCGTTCGAATAGACACACCATGGGAGAATATTCGGATTGAGATCCCATTCCTTGAAGAAGTTCGTGAACACAAACGGAGGTCAACGAACAAAGTCAAGCAGTTGAACGAGTTCGAACTCAGAGGCATCTCTCATTGGGAACAGCAAAAGAGGATGTCACATCTTTGGATGCTAACCCAACTAGGACCTGATATGAGGCTGGGGATTCCAAAAGGACAACTGAAGAGTCATTTCAAGGACCTATCCCCAATCTGTCAGCTGTTAAGCGTCTACTGCACGAAAGGGAGTCTTCCAACTCCATTCTACATCATAAAGCGGATCGACAGAACTTGAGAAGAGCTAAGCGAGAGTGACCTACCATACCTCCCTACCGAGAAGATGTACCTTCTCTACCAGCTGTACGTGGGGAAGTACAAAGGTCCTCAAGGCTTCATAAAGAAGGAAGGACTCTAGGGACTCTACCGGTTTATGATGCGCCAGGTCAAGTACCATGCCGCACACGACCTTCAGATAGCTCTAGATAGCAATATGAAGAATGTCAACATGACGCTCCGCTCAACAAAAGACCGAGGTCGAAGGGCTTCCCAATAATCACGTGCACATCAACCAATTGCTAAGAATAATAGGTTGATCCTGAAGACTGAAGTTCATAAATTTCGTGATGGAAGGCTCTAGGTCATCAGGCAGAATATAGAGAAAAGATTGGAAGAAATCAACAAAGATACGATGCTGCATATTCACAGGTTCTGAGAGAGCAACCCTCCTGATGGAACTCCTTGACGTCATCGAGGAGCGCTTGGAGCTGAGGAACAGCATCAGGAACTATGAGCATGCGTTGGGCTTGCGCAGGTCATACTACGCCCGACGAGGACAGATAGCGCGGAAGAGAAATCATGCACAAAGGGGGAGAATGTAGAATACCATTTCTAATTGCGTTTTGATTTATTAGCTGTCCTAGTAACTAGGGACTTTGCTTGTATTTGTCCTTAGACTAGGACTTAACTTGTATTTATACCAAGTTTGTTTGGTATAAATACTAGTGTAAACATTGTGCTTAATAGAGAGTGTTAGTCAATTGATCCGAAGGGCTTGCAAATCTAATTCTAGAGAGAGAAATCAGAATTAATTCTCTCATGAATTCTCTGTCAAATTCTTCAAAGAAGGTTTTCGATTGAAATTTCATTTTCTACAATTCTATCGATTTCCTTAGGATTTGACTCTAGGATCATGGGAGTTGGTAATATAGGACCTAACAATTGGTGTAAAAAATTCAGAGGGAGTCTGATTAGAAAATTACTTCCAAATTAACTCTAATATTCTCGACGTTTTTGCTCCAAGTATTGCAGATTTTGAAAATTCAACTATGAAGCCAGATGTCACAATTCAGAATCAGGGAGTTAATTGCATTTATTTCGTACTTAGGGGGAGCAATTATGTGGTCTTTAATTGCAGTAAGGGTATCTGAAAACTTAGGCAAACTTACAATCGAGAAACTGATAGAAAATGTAATTTACGATCATAAGTTTCTCGAGCGTAAACAGTTTTGGGCTTGATCCATCTCAGTATCTAAAACATCTAATCAGCCCAATTAATAAAAAAACTATTGTTTTGCAGTCGAAATCCCTAATTACACGCATAAATTCATAATCGTAAAATCACATCGTCGATGAAACGTCTCTAGCGAAAAACCCTACAGCAAAGACGAACATCAAAATCTACTCTAACCTCTCAGTTTTTAACTGATTTTCGTCTTTCTAAGGTAGAATCAATGTCTATTAGGTGTTGCGTGTCTTTATTCTCCATTTGCATCTACACTTTGTATTTCGCTTGAATCTGTGTTAGATTTTCGATTGTTTAAAAACTGTAAAAACCCATACTTTATTTTGCAGAGTCTTAGCCTGTTAAATGTGTTTATTTAGTTCGATATCTGCACCTTGTTGGAACTATTTAATTGTATTCAATTAATATAGTTGTCTTAGTCTTGCTATGCAAATTTGTAGTCTTGGGCTAAATTGTAATTAGTCATTTTGTAGGACTACTTGTGTAAATATACCACGAGGTGGTATACATAAGTGAACTCCTTAGGAAGTAAGGAGTGTGTTGTAGCAAGGTTTTACAGATTGAAAATGAGAATCGAAAACTTTAGAGAGAAAAATTCTCAACCTTGCTTGTTCAACAAGTTATTTCTCTCTCAACCTTCAACGTAGGTAAATCTCAATCGTAAGTGTTTGAATTCTTCAGATTTACTATTCGATTCTTCATTATTCGATCTACGTTGGATATTAGGGGTCCTAACAATTGGTATCAGAGCCAAACCCCTCGGCAGGACCAAGAGATTAACAACTGGACTGATTTTGATTTTTTTGTGTTAGGTCCTCAGATTAACAACTTTACGATCCTCGGCTAGTATCCATAGTAATTCGATCGTTTAGATAATCAATTGAATTTGATCGAAAAACTCAAGTTAAGAACACGAGAGAGAATTCAATTACAGTGAGAAAGTTACTGTTGTTTCTCTCTCTAGAAATCGAATTGCAAGCCCTTCGGATCAATTCTCTAAACTTTCTCTATTCAGCTCAATTCATTTACAAGTATTTATACCAAACAAGCTTGGTATAAATATCAAGCCAGTCCTTAATAAAAAGACTAATACAAATAAAGCCCCTAATTACAAGGACAACTAATGAAATCAAGCACAATTATAAATGATATTCTACAATCTCCCCCTTTGTGCTTGATTGCGTCTCCGCGCTGTTCGTCCTTGTCGGGGATAGTACGATCTGCGCAAGCCCAGCGCATGCTCGTAGTCCCTGACGGTCTCCCTGACCTTCAGGCGCTCCTCGATGTCATCCAACAATTCCATCAGGACCGGCTGTTCTCTCACAAACCGGTGGATCCTCAGCATCGTGTCTCTATTTATCTCTTCCAACCTCTGTTCGATATTTCTCCTGACGATCTTGAGGGTTCCAAAACTTGTGAATTTCTATCTTCAGCATCAACCTATTCTTCTTGGCAATTGGGTTGTTGTAGGTGATGCCGATGACAGAGCTGATATGCATGTGATTGCTTGGAAGCCTCTCGATCTCAGGTCCTTTGAAGAGTGGTTCGGCCATGTTGACCTTCTTCATATTGCTCTCAAGCGCCATTTGAAGGTCGTGAGCGGCGAAGTACTTGACTTGTCGCATCATGAACCGGTAGAGCCCTTCGAGGCCTTCTTTCTCGATGAAGCCCTGAGGACCTTTCTACTTCTCCACGTATAGCTGATAAAGATGGTACACTTCATCGGCGGGGAGGTACGGCAGGTCGCTCTTGCTCAGTTCCTCTCGGGTCTTGTCCACTCGTTCGATGATGTAGTGAGGTGTTGGAAGTCCTCCTTTGGCGCAATAGACACTGAGAGTTGCCAAATTGGGGAGAGTTACCTGAAGTGACTCTTCAGTAGATCCTTCGGGATCCCCAGCCTCACGTCCGGTCCTAGTTGGGTCAGCATCCACAGATATGTCATTCTCTTCTGCTGATCCCAGTGAGAGATCCCTCTCAGCTCGAAGTCATCCGGCTTCTTAATTCGAACCGGTGACCTCCAAATGTTTTCCCTGACTTCTTCAAGGAAAGGTATCTCTATGTGAATGTTCTCCCACGGCGTGTCGATCCGAACGGTCCCTGGCATCTGTCTTGTAGGAGAGGCCGCTCGTTGTGCGATCAACTCCGGTAGCCTTGGGATTTCACTTTGGTAGTCTATGACTTCTTGAAGTTCGTCGTCTTCTATGATCACGAGGTCCACGGATGCTTGTTGTAAGAAGTGGCGTACGTCCTGAAGCCGTTGTCTCTGATGCTCCTCGGGCATGGAATGGGTCATCCACTGGCCTTCGAAAATGTACTTGTCTAATACTTCGTGTGGATTGACGCCATGTCCAGAGGGTCCCGGTTGGTCTGGAGCGACGGAGGGAGTAGCTTGGGTAGCTGCCAGAGCTACAAGCATTGCAGCACTTGCTTCTTCTTCCGGAAGCAAGGGGCTTGAGTAGATCGGCGGTGTGGGCGGAGGCGTCCGTAGGGTAAAGGTTGGTTGGTCGATATTTGGTAGAGTGGCGGTGCGGTGCGTGGTGTGGGTGGTTTGTGTTTAGATTTGTGTTTGGGTTTCACCAGCTCCAGCGCTTGTCTGCGTAGCGCCCGAGCTTTGTCCTTGGCCGGATGTAGATGTCCTCGGCCTCTTCTCCCCGTCATGAGGGTCCTGATCGTCAGGATCGTCATGTCTGCACCGTGAGTGGGAGCAGTGGCCTCGGCAGGTGTCAGTCGGTGGCTCAGGATGATCCACCAATCGCCTATAAAGGGATTCTTCTTGAGGCGACCGGATGGAAAGGCCTATCAGACGGGCAAGGAGAATGTCGTGGAGCTCGGTTATGGGGATTGTGTATAGGTTGATGAGGATGGAGGAAGTGGCTAGAGGGTCGGTGGGTGTGGGTTGTGTAGGTGTGGGGTTGATTTGTGACGAAGGCCCTTTCGAGACAGGTGCTTTCCCGGTATCTCGTCGGGACGCCTCGATGGCATGTAACACTCTCTCCGTGATTGTGTCTTCCATAGTTCTCACAGTGGCAGAGAGAGTGGCATGGAACTGCTCGATCGTCACAAAGGGAGTGGACGCCTCCGTGGATGGACCAGGACGACTGATGTCGCCTGTTATCAACCCTACAGTAGAGACCGACTCTTCAGCTTGGCTCACAGTCACTTGAGGTTGTGACTGTGTGAGACTTCCACCCAATCCTTGAGTCGAATCCTGAGGATTCGCCTTTATGGGTGTTATGGCAGGCTCAGGTTGTGCCTGCGAACCAGACACCACGTGAGATGGTTGCGGCTCAAGATCGAGCGATGAAGTGCCGGCAACACTTGTTGTTGTGGTCAGCGTAGTATCTGGTGCGGTGGTGACTGCTGGAAAGAGCGACTCCAACTGAATACTGAGTCTTCTGGGAGTCCTCCTGATCAGACAGATTTCCTCGTCAGACTCTGTGTCAGACGGGGTGGCGGTGTGAGGAGTAGGGTCTCGATCCACGTTCTCCAATGTCTGATCTGTCACCAGTGGAAGTGAAGTGTGCCCCATTTCCATTTCGGGCTGTGCTTCTTGTTGGAGGACTTCCTCCAAAGTTTCTTCGAGCACGCCAACATTTACGGGCACTTCCACTTGTAATTCGAGTGCAGGAGCCTCGAACCCCATCTGTAGCCACGATGTCGATTAGGGTATCTTCCACGTCGGGCATTGGCTCTTCGATCAAAGAGCTAAAACAAGCTCCACGTGCTTGGTATGATGCCCTGAGCGATTTCCTCGTGAAGTCTGCATTTATCCGAGGAACGATTGATACAACCCTCTTCATAAAATGGCAAGACAAAAACTTGATGATCGTCCAAGTTTATGCAGACGACATCATCTTCAGATCAACAAATCCACGGCTATGTAAGAGATTTGGAGATTCGATGAAGAGCAAATTCGAAATGAATCACATGGGAGATATGCAATTCTTGTTGGGACTCCAAGTCAGGCAACACGAAGATAGCATCTTCATAAGTCAGACTAAATACATCAAGGACATTCTAAAGACGTTCCATCAAGATCAGAGCAAGCAACCCAGCACTCCCATGTCAACAAGCTGCAGGTTGGATGCCGTCCCACTAGAAACGCGGTCGACATCATACTTTATCGCAGCATCGGCTCTCTTCTCTATCTCACCTCAAGCCGGTCAGATATTATGTTTTCCACCTGCCTCTGTGCCCATTTCCAAGCCGACCCCAAACTCTCACATGCTTGCGGTCAAGCGGATTCTTCGCTACCTCAAGGGCACATCAGGTTTATGGTATCCTAAGGGCACAAATTTCAATGTTGGTTACACTGACGCTGATTACGCGGCGCTCAATTTTTAGGCAAAAAGCTAGTCTGTCTGTCATCCAAGAAGCAGAACTGCGTCTCAACATCGATGGCTGAGGCTGAATACGTCGCAGCTGCCAGCTGTTGCTCGCAAATGCTATGGATGCAGACTCAACTTCGCGACTATGGGTTCAACTTAAATAATATACCCGTTTATAGTGATAGCCAAAGTGACATTGCGGTTACGTGTAATCCCGTTCATCACTCACGCACAAAACACATAGATACAAGATATAATTTTATATAAGATAACGAAGAAAAAGGCACGATTGACATGTACTTTGTGAACACGGGGTTTCAACTAGCTGACATTTTCACCAAGGCATTGGATGAAAAACGATTTCATTTTCTTGTCGGAAAATTAGGCATGTTGAATCTTCCGTAATCTGTGTTTTACGTGCTCCTATGTGCTTTTCCATGTTCTATGCTATGTGTTTTCTATACTTTAACGCTGTATCTTGCGTAAATATTTCATAATAATAAAAATACAGAAATACTATACATATAAGTATAATATTAGGGGAATGACGATATCATTAGGATGCTCGATCTAAGTCACGTATGAATTTCCCTGACATGCGGCTGATTAATTGCTTAATTTTGTCGGTCTTAAGTCGCATTCTTGTGTCTAAAGTTCTCTGTAGACTCCACTTGACACAAAGCCACTTTATATGTGAGTGAGATTTCTAGCCTTTTATTTCTTTTGATGGATCTGTTCTTGAGCGACTCACACAATCATTGCTTGCTTAACTAGTGATTCTTGGTCTCATACTCGCCTTGCGTTAGAACGTTAGGAAAATGATTTGGGCACTTAGGAACTTCCTCACTCGGCCAAATATATACTTTTCAATCCTTTTAACATAGCCTTTAGTCATCCATTTTGAGCCTTGTCCAAATTCCTTCTCTTCATTTGAAAATCCTTTTGAGCCTTCAACCGACAATCTAAACTTTCGGCGGGATGTTCAATCAAGAAAAGGAGGGGGAGAAAGAAAAACGAGACGCAAAGAAAAAGATGACAAAAGAAGGTGGAAAATGCACACGAGGAATGCCCAACGCACAAAAAGCAGACCAAAAGAACCTGCCTCTCAATTATCTCAATCTCAAAATCTTTAAGAAGGAGGCATGGATGTTGCTGTGAACTTCTCCATCGATAATCTTGTAAACTCGTCAGAACGGCTGGAAAGAGGAGCAGCACGAAGTGAACTTCTCCAACTATAATCCGGTCTTATATTTAGACAACGAGAAGAGGAGCACGGCCTTGGGTTTGAATTCCACAACTGTGAACTTCTTCAAATCGATAATCTCTGTAACGTCTCTAGGGATTAAGAGAAAAGGAGCACGGTATTGGCCCGAGAACCAACAAGAAGAACTTCGCCTTATATAATCTCTCAGCCTCGTAGAGAAGCGCAGCTTCAGCTTGAGCAAGTGCACAAAATTTACCAAAGATAAGAGGATGAAAATGACAAAAAGACGAAAGAGAAAATGTCGGAGAAAAGGAGATCGACGAAGGAATAGAAGACGACATACAGCTCTCTTTTCCCAAAAGTTCCCTTACCTTCTTAGTCACAACCAAATTGAAGCCTTCAAAGTCCCTTTAATTCCAAAACGAATGTCTCTCGCTCGGTGAAATGATTAAAAGCACCTCGATCACAGGTAAATTGACTTAATATGACTTGTGTTGACCTGAGTGATATAAATATAAAAATCCCTAGTCAAAAATAAATGAGCGCTAGAGCGAACCAAGTGAGAGTTGTCGAAATGGATCCTACTTTGAACTTTGGACTTTAGTTTGCTGACTTGACTTGACGGCATAAACTCTTTCAAGTTCTTGTGAATTTTTAGGCGTGACAATGATCGAAGCAAAATAATCTGACCCCATACTGTTAATAAAATTAGTATATAAAATAAAAAATAATAATAATAAAAAATATATAATTTATATATGAAATATAATAATAACGAAAGTATATAATTATTTTTTCGCACATTCTGATATGCAATTTTTCTTTGCATTTGGCTGAATTGTTGAAAATGCGAATATTTGTTTTTGCTCATATCCTTGCACGATAGTTTAGTTACATGTATAGGGGACCATGTACCAGAGCCAAATTCTTGATAAATCGCGTATTTTTAGTAATTGGTACTTAGATTTATTCATCTACTTGCTTGATGAATCAATTAAGGTGCACTATTTGAGGGGGAGCATTTACAAAGTTTATGCCTTGAGCTCCAAACTATTTTGATGATCTTTCTCTAAGTGTTGCAGAATCAATGAGGAAGACTTCACGAATTAATCACGACTTGGAGTGCACGGCATTGGTTCAAATTTTGGATGGTTAAATATTTAGATCGTAAACGTGTTTTACGAATTTGAATTTAACCAACTTATCTTGAAAATGTTTCAAGGGGAGCCTAAATAGAATAATTGCTTCCAAATTTAACTCTACAAATTCTCGACATCTTCTGCTCTAAGTATGGCAGATTTACAACAGTTGAAAAAGGAGGCAGATGTCACCAACCTGAATTACAGGGAGTTAATTGCCGTTATTTTCATACATAGGGGGAGATATTACATGGTCCTTATTTGAACTTAGGGTCAATCTGAAATCATAGAAAACTAACTATCGGAACATTTGCGCAAATTTTGTAGTTTTTGATCCCAGTTTCTCGAGAGAAAATTGAGTCGGGACCAACTGGTAATTTTCACTCCAAATTTATCGAGCGAAAATCAAATAGGGACCTAATGAAAATTTTCGATCTGAGTTTCTCGAGCCAAAAACTTAAAATTGGACCTGTATCATTTGCGAACTTAAAACGTCCAATCAGCCCACTTAACAAAATTAATGTTTTGCAGTCGAAAATCCCTAAATACACGGAAAATCCCTCGATCGCAAAATTCAACAGTCGAAAAACTTTCTCTCACGAAAAACCCTTTTGACAAAGACGAAAGTAAAAAATCTTCAAATCCTACATTATTTTCACTGGTTTTCGTCTTTATAAGGTAGAATCGACTTTCTTTAGGGAATTGCGTGCATTTAAAATCCGTTTGCATCTGTATTATGTGATCTTTGGCATGATTCTGTGTTAAAATCTTGACTGTTCAGAAATAGAAAAGTCGAATGATATCTATTTACGAATATCTTAGATGCATAATCTGGGATAAATCTGCATTTAAGATAGTTTTTGAGTCTTCTAAACTTTCTGGGAATATGTTGTTTCGATTGTCTGCTTTCTTAAAGATTGATTTTGTGTTAAGACTAAACTGGATTTTCAAACGTTTAACGGCGTCGAAGAACTTTCTCGCTGGCTAACAACGTCAATTGAATTTCAATTTCGTAAAAGTTTTTTCGATCGCTATATTTTGACTTAGTTGTTAAGATAGATAACGTAGATCGAAAAGTAATTACAATCGAGAAATTGAACATTGATGTTATGCGAGCGAAAAGATTACTGAACAGAATAGATCAAATAGGTGCAATATAAGTTTCGAGCGCAAAACTTACAATCGCAAACAATAATTTCGATTTCAATTTTGTACTCGGTCGTAAATTTTAGAGGCGATAAAATTAATTTTTCGACGATAAAGTTTCTCGATCGAAAAAGTACGTAGTGATGATTTTTATTGATCGAAAATTTTCTCGGGCGAGTCACCAAGTTTCTCGCTGTCAATTTTCTCGATTGTAAAATTTCACAGCGAAAAACTATTTTAAAATCGAAATACTTTCTCGCTCGATAACTTTCACGACGAAAATTTATTAACGCGAAAAATTTCTCGATCGTAAACTTACACGGAAATCAATTTTATCGATCGTAATTACACGAAAATTTTTGCCGATCGTAAAATTTCTCGCATACAGTATCAGGTTTTGCTCAAATACGTAGAAAATTTTCTCTAAGTCTTTTCAACTGTAGCGAACCGTAGCGAATAAAATTTCCGATCGTAAAATAAAACGGAGACTTGGAATTAGAATCCAACAGTTAGGAAATCAAATTGGAAACTAAAATTTTCGATCGTAAACTTTAGCCGAGTGAATACTGGTGATAAACACTTAGTAAAATTTTCGACAAAACTTTCACTTATATACATGTTCGAAATGTCATGATCTGTTCAATATTCACTTTCGCATACCTAGTTCATATATTCTTCAAGTTAGTTTAGACTCAATCTAAATTCTTGAA
Source organism: Craterostigma plantagineum (assembly GCA_027422505.1). Classification (NCBI taxonomy): domain Eukaryota; kingdom Viridiplantae; phylum Streptophyta; class Magnoliopsida; order Lamiales; family Linderniaceae; genus Craterostigma; species Craterostigma plantagineum. The sequence continues at coordinate 11,581,290 of JAPQWV010000029.1, forward strand.
CTAATGATTTGTTTTTCTTAATTGATTTTCAGATGGATCATTATCCAGCCTACAACCACATTAATGCGAAAGCATGTTCCCCAACGTTCACGACACAAATTTTCAACTCGACCTGACTACCTTCGGTGTCCGAACGACATAATAGTGTCCATTCTACAAGGCCATCCCCTATGGCATGCTCTTACGGTGACGGCCTCGGTGCCGATGGTCTACCTTCAACAGTTTTGGGGGATGATCAAGAGCCCCATCATTGAAGGGGCGTACAGCTTCACATCGGTGGTAAGGACGAGGCATATAAGCATGAACAAGAATGACTTCGGGCTTGTCCTCGACCTCCCCTTCAGCCCAATACGACCCCCTTCCTACTGATGCGGAGCTCGTGTGCGACTTTCTTGGCATGGGATACCGTCCGCCGCTCACCAAGCTTGCTCAAGTTCAGAGCAACGGCATCCCACACCCTTGGAAGACACTCTTTGGCATCATCAACAAGTGTGTCGCCAAAGCACGCCGGCTTCGATAAAGGCAACGACAACATTCTCCGTATCTTCCACGGAATTGCCTTCTTGCGGAATTACGATTTCGCTCAACTGATCTGGGATGATCTAGCAGATCAGTCAGACAGAATGAGAATAAACGCTCGAAGAATGTTTTGTATGCTCGGTGGTTCTCCATCATTATCAGACAATATATGGAGATGTACGAGCAGAACATCCCTCGTCTACCTCCTGGAGGAAATTACCAACCACCTCGGCACTTTCACAACCCGAAGCTAACGGATTTGGACCAGACGTCCATGGCCATTCCATTCGAGTTACTGAGACTCGCCAACCCCTCGGGAGCTGAATACCAAAAATTCTGCCGGGACAATCACTTGGAGCTGAATACCAAAAATTCTGCCGGGACAATCACTTACCGAACAGATGATTTGAGGGCCCCCGACAGACTTCCACGTGAGCCCTCCCAACAACAGCACCAACCCAGCCCTGAGGCCAAGCTGATAGACCAAGTGGCCTAGGAGCTAGAGTAGGAGCCTCCAATTCAAGAAATGCAAATACCCGATAAAGATGCCATGTTGATTGACGTTATGGTAGAACAGTTGGAACTAGAGGCTCATCAACAACCTCTAGGAGCTGAAGTACCCTTAAATGTCGGCGTGTTCCAAGGATCCATTTAGGAGATCCTGCTACAGGAAGCACAGCTCGAAGCAGAAACGAGGCACAGCTCACCTCCTTTGGCAACAACGCCAGAAACTGAGGCTCTGATTTCCACGGTTCAGACCAACGAGCCTCAGGTGACGGAACAAGCCCGTGAGGATGATGCACGTGACCTTCCCCTCACAGGGCTACCTCATCGGACACCGAGTCAGATGAGGAGATTCGACTCATTGGACGGACTCCATGGCGATTGAGCATCTAACTTGAGTCCCTCTTCACCTCCATCGCCACCACATCAGACACGATGCCGCTCAACCCTCCCACTACTGAGGACCATTCATCGCTCAATCTTGAGCCGCAACAAAATATTCATGTGTATGGTTCACAGATACAAACAGAGCCAAACCACCACCCAAACAACCCACACCACGCACCGCACCACCACTTTAACCCACATCGACCCACCATCCTTTACCTTAAGCACGCCTCCGCGCACACGAACCACCCTCACAAGCCCCTTGCTTCCGGAAGAAGAAGCGAGTGTCTCATGCTCGTGGCCCTGGCGCAGACCCAAGCTACTCCCTCAGCCATTCCGGACCAACCGGGACCGACAGGACATGGTGTCAACCCACACGAGTTCCTCGACAAGTACATCTTTGAAGGACAGTGGATACCCATTCCATGCCCGACGAGCATCAGAGACGACTGCTTAAGGACGTTCGGCAGTTCTTACAGCAAGCTTCGGTGGACCTTGGCCTGATACAAGACGAAGAGGTTCAGGAAGGTGAAGATTACGAACAAGATCCCATAGGACTTCCAGAGTTGATTGCACAACAAGCAGAATCCCCCACAAGACAAATGACAGGGACCGTTCGGATCCACGCCATGGGAAAACATCAAGATTGAAATTCCTTTTTCTTGAAGAAGTTCGTGAACACATTTGGAGGTCACCAGACAATGTCAAGAAGCCGAATAAGTTCGAGCTCAGAGGGATCTCTCAGTGGGATCAGCAAAAGAGAATGACATATCTCTGGATGCTTACCAACCTTGGACTGGATGTGAGACTGGGGATGACTAGATGACAAGCAAAGAGTCACTATAAGAGTCTCTCCCCAATTTGTCAGCTACTCAGCGTCTTCTGTGCTAAAGGAGGTCTTCCAACACCTCACTACGCCTTCGAGCGAGCAGATAGAACTCGAGAAGAATTAAGCGAGAGCGACCCACCGTACCTCCCTGCCGAGGAGGTGTACAACCTCTACCAGCTTTATGTGGAGAAGTACAAAGGTCCTCAAGGCTTCATCAAGAAATAAGGTCTCGAGGGCTCTATCGGTTCATGATGCGCCAAGTCAAGTACTTCGCCGCACATGACCTTTAGATGGCTCTGGAGAGCAACATGAAGAAGGTCAACATGATCGCTCCACTCAACAAAGGACCTAAGATCGAAGGGCTTCCCAACAATTACGTGCACATCAGCTCAGTCTTAGGCGTCACCTACCACAAACCGATCGCAAAAGAAGACTAGGATGATGCTGAAGGCTGAGATTCATAAGTTCTGTGATGGGATTCTGAATGTCATCAGGAAGAACATAGAGCAGAGGTAGGAAGAGATCAACAGAGAGACGATGCTGAGGATTCATCGGTTCGTGAGAGAACAGCCGCTGCTGATGAAATTACTTGATGACATCAAGTAGCGACTGGAGCTGAGGAATACGCTCAGGAATTTCGAGCATGCGCTGGGCTTGCGCAGGTCTTACTATGCCCGACGTGGACAGACAGCACGGAAGAGAAATCAAGCACAAATGGGGGAGAATGTAGAATACCATTTTAGTTGTGCATTGATTTAATTAGATGTCCTTGTAATTAGGGGCTTTAATTGTATTTGTCCTTAGTTTAGGATTTAGTATGTTATTTATACCAGGTATATTTGGTATAAATAGATGTACAAAGATTGTGCTTAATGAGAATATTTTAGAAATTGATCCGAAAGGCTTGCAATTATAATACTAGAGAGAGAAACAGCAAATATCTACTCACTCTACAAGGATTCTCTCTCGAGCTTTCAAGAGAGGTTTTTCGATCGAAATTCGATCCTCAATAATTCTAATCGATAACCTTAGAATTCATGTCTAGGATCATAGAGTTGATTAATTAGGACCTAACACTTTCAGATTGAGTCGAACCTATAGAGTGGGGTTTAAAAATGATCATCAACATGTACCGATGGAGAGTGTTTTGGGCCTTAACAGGCCGTGAGTCGTTGGGGCCACGCCTTAATGGACCTCGGGCCATTTATTGGATCGAATCGGACTTTCGTATCAAACTAACTTAAAGTCTTGGGCTTGGCCAAGTGCATAATGGGCTTGAGGGCAAAATTGGACTTTCACCTTAAGCTAATTCCGAATTATGCCTTTGAGGGTATTCTTGAAATTCGCATATTTGATATAAATAAATACGGAATAAAATATTCGGAATGTTATTTAATTGGATTATAAATTTCGAAATTCGTATTGTATTAAATTAGAAATTTGATTCCATATTTGAAGATATTTTATTTGATTTAAATATCTAAGTTCTATTTTTAGTAAGTTTGCTTAATTCGAATTTGGAATTCAAAAGGGAGAGGTAAATGTGTCAAAAATCTCACACTTTAAGGACCTAGAAACTAAAACCCAAGCCATAAAATAAGCTAAATTTCGTTCTCCATACCATTAGAAGAAAGAGATTTTTGAAATCACACAAGGCACAAACACACACACCGAAATGCACACATCTTCTCCTTAGCGACAGATCAATTCTCTCTAGCCATCTTTTGAAAATTGGGTATGTGGTGCACCGTGAGGTCGGCGTGACAATCCAGTGCCATCAACTACCATGGACGTAGTCTTGAAGAAAATGACAAGATGTTGCCACTCACTTCATCTGGTAAATCTCTACGGGTTTGATCCGCCCTATTACATGTTAACGTTAATTACTGTTCCGATCCGAGCAACGAGGGCAATAGGGAAACCCGGAAATTTTGTTCCGCACCGTACATGGGGGCGTGGCGTCTCCGAGACACAACGGGTAACCCATCACTTTACCCAGAATGGGTCTGTCTAGTTTTCGCAGCAGTCCGTGTTGTGCCTTTTGCTTTATTCCTTTTCAAGCTTGGCTAGACTTCAACTTGGCTCTAGCTGACAGCCTTGTATTAATTGTTTGTCAGAAGTCTTCAATTTGTCGCGCCTTGAATATGTTTGAATTTGTCTCGCGTGGCATGTCCGGTATCCTGCAGTCCGATCTTCACAGTACTTTCGATAGCAATCTTAATCCGGTTTCAATCTTGCCTTGTAGTCTACTGATTGTATTCGATTTCGCCTATGTCTAACCGATATATTTATTTAAATTAAGTTCAATCGCCGAAACTATTAATCTGAATACTTAGATTCACGATTTCTAGTAGAGTACGTATGGTATGGAAAAAAATATTAATATTTGTAAATGTTTGACTTCGAGGCTGTAAAGTGCCTCAGACTCCTCGGCCTCGGTCTCAACTGGTATTAAGGCTAGTTGAGTGAAGATTTCTCTAAATGTTGGACTTGGTGGGAATTCTACTACAGTTACTTCAGGAACTGGAGTTGGAGCACTTGATACTGGCCAAGAGATTTCGGTGAGTGGGACCGGTGTCGAATTTAAAGGCTGTGCTGATGTAGTGACCAGTCCCACCTTCGTAATTTCGTTCAGCACTGCTGAGAACCTGTGCTCCATGGTCAATTTTTCTCCTTCCAGTCTCTCCAATATAGTCGTGTCTTGTTTGGCATTTTTAGACATTGGTTGGAAATTTTGCCTCCTTTGATTGATGTAACCTTGAGGCTCGTTCATCTTGAAGATTACGCACTTGAGGAGCAGCTCCTTGGTAGGCTGAATGCCTAGATGCTTGATGAGGTGGCCTTCAGTCTTCGTAGCTTTGTTGAGCCGATCGGTAGACACCTTCCGACTGTATGGTGTGTACTAAATTGCAATCCAGTCGTCAAATTCTTGGAGTGGGGTTACGATCTTCTCGTCTATCTCCTCTCTGACGAGAATCCAAACAGTCTCTTCGACTCATTGAGAAGATCGATGGATCGGAGCCACTGTCTTCGGTTCATGTCATTTATCACTATGATGATCTTTCCCTTAGATGCAACTTAAACCATCTGACCGGTCAGTGACATGACTCGTACTTCATCGGGTACATGCACTTTAGGCTAAACTGTCTTCAGTTGTTGGAAAGTGACTGTCAGCTTCACTAGCGGGTTTTGGCTCAATGACTGGTATCGATGCTTGTGCAATTGGTTCGATCGGGCCAGTTTTATAGTTGCCTTTTTTTTATCTTTTCCTCTTGGAAACTATTGATTCGGAGCTTAATGATGTCAGAACCAACTTCTTTTTGGCCCGTTTCGGCTTTTCGCAAGCCACTTTCTTGATAGGCTTCGCCGTAACAGGTTGCATTGAAGATGACAGAGTCGAAGAAGTTCCGCAGAGCCTCTAGGTAGATCTCAACGAGCAAACAAGAAATTTCTGAAGCCTAGTTTGCTTTAGAGCTTGAAGAACTTGGATGATTTCAAGGTCCATTGTGGTTAGGACGTCATGAAACTGGACTTGGAATATGGTACGAGTCAGTTTTTATTTGTGAGGAGCCATTTGTGTTGGGTTTGGAGATTTTTTACTGTGTTTGGCTGTGGAGGTTTAGAGAGAGAAGGACTTTGGGGCTTAGAAAGTTTTGGTGAATGAGAGTAAGAAATGAAGAGTTCTTGGCTTTTGAAGTGGAGTTTATTAGGAGAGATAATGATTAAAAGGCTTCTTTAAATTTCATAAGGAAAGATACCTTTTGAGCTTTGGCATTTAATGCAAAAATACCTTCTGCTTGTAGCTTGTCAGAGCATTAAATGCGTTACAATGTTTTCTCTGATCCTCTGCAGATACTCTGCACACCACTCTGTCGCCAGTTATACCTAAAGTGTCCTACACGCAATGTATGTATTGATCACGTGCATTTATAGAAAACCTTTCGTTAAAATATGTGTATACATTTTGTATACTTTATATGTATATAACATTTCGGTTTTACAAAGAAACCTTCCGTTTAAATATATATGTATAGATGGTATATACTTTGTAAGAGAATATAAGATTATATGTATAATAATGTGTATGTTTATTTCTTTTTTGACTTAACTAACAGTTTTAGAGGAAACGGACTGAGGTAAGTGTATTATGCCGGTATTGGAAGAATGGCCGATAGAACAAGAGGCATGGCACATTATTCATCAACATTTTTGTAATGTTTAGGCAACTGATTATGTTAATTCTTTTTATATAACATTGTCCCCCTTGACTTCATAAGACAAATCAAAAACTTCTAAAATATTTCTGAAGTAGGTAAACTTATCTTCTGATAACGATTTTGTTAAGATGTCTACTACTTACCGGTCTACTAAGATATACTCTAGTTTGATGTCCTTCTTCAGCACATTGTCCCTGATGAATTGATGTCGAATCTCAATTTGTTTTTTCTTGAGTTGAAATTGGTTTGATTGATGGCTAACTCGTGTTATCACAGAAGATAGGTTTATCTAATTCGTTAAACCGTCTCTCCTAGTTGATGCCAAATCCACCATATTTATGAGCAGAACTTCCAGCTGCTAAGTACTCTGCTTCAATCGTTAAGGTGGCAATGGAAGTTTGCTTCTTATTGAACAAAGATATCAATCGGCCACCAAGGAAGTGGCATGTGCCACTGGTGCTCATTTGGTCTATCTTGCATCCTGCATTGTCAGCATCTATGAAGCCATGTAGTGATAAACTGATGTCCTTAGGATACCAAAGACCGAGATTAGATCCCGTAATGTATTTCAGTATCCTTTTGGCTGCCATGAAATGGCTGTCATTAGGATCTGACTTGATCCCGGCGTATAGGCCGGTATTGTACATAATATCGGGTCTCCTTGTAAGGGGATAGAGTATAGATTCAATTATTCCTCTGTATTTAATGATATCCGTTGTGGTTCTACTTTCATCTATTTCCCGTTGATCGAAGCACTCATCCGGTGTAGTTCCATATGAGCAGTTGTCCATGCCAAACCTCTAGAGTAGCTCTTTGTGTACTTAGCTTGATTGATGAATGTTTCATACTCTAGTTGCTTTACTTGGAGAGCAAAAAAGGTCAGTTTTATTTATGCTCATCTCGAACTGATCCTACATAAACTTGGAGAACCTCTTCTAACGTCTCGGATCAGTTGAGCTAAATATGATATCATCAACTAGATTTGAACGATAAGTTGATTTTCCCCCTTTGTCTACCGGACAAGGTTTTGTCTATGCTTTCCAATCACAAAGTCATTATGAGTTAGGAATTTTGATAGGGTCTCATACCAAGCTCTTGGTGTTTGTTTGAGTCCAAAGAGGGCCTTCTTCAGCCGGTACGGTGATTTTCAAAAGCGGGCAACTAGGCAACATATACTTATTCTGAAATCCGTCCATTTACAAAGGCGCTTTTGACATCCATATAATAAACTTTGAGATATTTGTAAGCTACAGAGGCGAGAAATAGAGGTGTCAAAACGGGCCTGGGCCCGCGGGCTCTGAAATTTAGGCCCGCCTGGAGGCGGACCTGGGCGGGCAAGCCCCCAGCGGGTGCGCTGGCAAGGCGGGGCGGGCTAGCCCGCGGGTAGCCCGCCAGAATAATTAAAAAATATATATTATTTATAATATAATATTACAAGTATACAATAAAAATCGGTATTTAATAACATAAATAGATTAATATTAAAAAAGTTTATGAAATTAGATATATTTTCCTTCATTTTTTATTTTTTTCCAATTTTATATTATTTATTCTATTTTTTACTAATATTTTTTTACTTTTTCCTATTTCTTAATAATTTGTCCTTATTTTATTTTTTCTAATAACTAGCGGGCTAAGCCCACCTGGCCCGCTACCCCCTGTAGACGGGGCGGGCCTTCAATTCCCAGGCCCGCCAGTAGGCGGGCTTGCCCGCCCCCGCCTGCTAGTGGCGGGCTTTGGCGGGCTACGAGCCGGCCCGTTTTGACAAGTACTAGCTAGAAAGATCCTTATATCCTCGAGTCTGGCTACCGGTGCAAATGTTTCATCATAGTCCATTCCTTCTTTCTAGGGGTATCCTTGAGCAACTAATCTGGCCTTATTTCTCATGACCAGTCGTTCTTCATTAAGCTTATTCTAGAACACCGACTTAGGTCAAATCGGTTCTACTAGGTCTTGGAACTAGGGTCCAAACCTCACTTCTTTTGAGTTGACTTAACTTGCATAGCCGCCATCTAGTTACCATCCTTAAGAGTTTCTTCCACTTCGGAGGTTGTTCTTGAGCGATGAAAGCGATAAATTGGTTTGGGTAAGATTTTCATCTTGTCTTCATCGGTATACTGGTATCACCAACGATTAGTCTTTGAAGATGATTGAGCTTTGTTCTGATCCACTTAATGGGTTCTCTCTCAGTCTAATCTTCCTCGTGAGTAGTGACTGGTTCCTCCTCATCTCGAGGTTCTGGTACAGATCATGTTCTTCACTTGGTTGAGTGGCTTCACCCGATACCTCCTCGGCTTCTACTGATAATTGCTCATCCTGATGCTCGGTTTCGGCTATTTGCCGCTGACTATCTCCCTTAGGATTGAGTGGCCCTGCTATTGAGACCTTCAAACACTACCTGCTGAGATTCTCCAATGCTCAGCTATTTGCCGCTGACTATCTCCTAGGGTATCGCTTTAGATCTTAGGCTCTTCAAACCACTACATGTTGAGATTCTACAATGCTCATATTTTTGTAATTGAAAACCGAGCACGTCTTGCTAGCGGAGGAATACCCTAGAAAGAAACCCCTGTCGACTCGATGATCAAAGATAGCAAGATGACTCTTCCCATTGTCATGGATGTTGTATCTTCGTCCAAAAGTCTTAAAATATCCAATCAACAGAGTGTTCTCATTCCATATTTCGTAGGGAGTCTTTCCTTGGCTTTTGCAAATCATTGACCAATTCTGAGTGTAGCATGCAGTATTGATGGCTTCTGGAATTATTAAGAGATGAATGGATCTGCCAGCATTGTCTCGCTGCTTCTTTGAGTGTCATGTTTCTCCTTTCAGCTACACCATTTTGTTGTGGACCTGACTACAGATAACTCATGGTGTATGCTATGGTCCTCAAGGAATGTTGTTAGAGTTGAGCTGAAGAGTTCAGTACCCCAAACACTACTAATTGTTTCACTGTTATGTTTTCTTTCATTTTGAACTCGTTTGAAAAAATTTACAAGTCATAGTGGAGCTTGATAGTTTGTTTCTAGAAAATGCAGAAAAATCATCACGGATTACTAGTTTGTACCTAGTTCCCCCTAAACTCGTTACCCAAACCAGACTGAATAAGTGCATATGCAATAGATCTAGGCATTAATCTGAAAGTGAGGTTCCTTTACTTTTAAATGTCGACCTAATCTGCTTCCCTAACTGACATGCTTAACGTGCCTTGTCTTTAACAAAAGTAAGCTTCGGCAACCGAACACGTTGGGATTGAAGTAGTTTGCTCACTCCACAATATAGTGTAGGTGCCATCTGTCCTTCGTCAGGTTAGCGCAGATTTTCCTTGTTTGTCTTTACAAAGCATTTTTCTTTTTCAAAGCTGACTACATAAGGAGGTATTGCTTAGTCGCCTAACACTAATAATATTGTAGTCAAGATTCTTAACTAGGTAGACATTCCAAAGGGTTAGATTTCCATATATAACTGTTGGCCCTTTTATTACCAAACAAGGATCAAAAGAAAAGATTGAATGTGTAAAACGTAAAGAACACCTTGAGTACGTGTTAGTGTGTGTTTTTCTAAGGAAAAGTACAAGGTGGCTTACCTTTTGATTTCTTTTGATAAAACCGTAATTAGGGTAAGTGGGGCTTTATATATCACAAGTATTTGGTATATTAAAGCCCAATACAAAACTCTTACTAAATATCATATGTCACCCCAAACTACAACAACCCATTAAATAAACACATATAAACCCAAGATTACATCAATTAAAGGATGCTACAAAATATTCCTAACAATCTCCCCCTTAGGATCCTTTTCACTTTGGTGTCCTTGGTGTCTTCTTCTTCATGGGTTTCTCCACAGCATTGACCGATTTCCTGAGTCCAAGTCTGAACTCGTATGATCGTATCGTTCTTCATAATGATATTCGATCTGAGACGATGTTGATCAGCTTCTCGTACTTCTCCTGGACTTCTGCTTCTTCGAACCTTAGCTACTCCAGAATCCTTCCGAGTTTGCTCAGAAAAATCAGCAGCGTTCCATCGCTGAATTTGGCAATCTCGGATGTTTTCATCAGCCACTTTTCTTCCTTGTAGTTGATGTAGACCACTGATGGATCGTTGTCTTCATTGATTATGTGGCCTTCACCAAGACTTGGGTCGGGGACTTCGAAGGATGGCTTTGTGAGATTCACCCTTTTCATGTGCTTTCTACCGCCATTTGAAGATCGTGAGTCGAATTGAACTTGATTTGACGCATCATGAATCGCCTAAGAGCGACGTACCCCACTTTTAAGTCTGGATTCTGAGTGTTCCAAGAAATCTGAACCTTCCCAGTATCTGATTAATATCTCCACCTCTAATGTAGGAGAGATCGCCTTCAGTCAGTTCCTCGACCGTTCCATCTTCTCGCTGCACTTTTGTTAGGGTATTCATAGAAGTCAAGACGACCTCTCCATACTCCCAAGACTTTGCTGATTCTGGCTTTTTCCTTCTCTTCTCTTCTAAGAGTGTCAACATTAGTATCTTTTCCTCTCCACACAAGCCCTCTACGAAGAGCGAGTAGGTATCGTACAGCGGTTGGTCTCGGGAGATGAGTTAGGCCTCTTAGATCAAGCTCGTCTAACTTCTTGATCCTATCTTCCTTCCTCCAGATTCTTCGTATCTCTCTTGATATGGAGCGATCACTTTGACATTTTCCTGTTCTTCTCCTATATTTGACTTCGAGGGGGGCACTCCTCATTGACGACGACGTGCTTGAGAAGCTCGAGAAGTTCTGGAATGTCTGCTTCGTAGTCTTCACCTTCCTCGAGTTCATCATCGTCGATAAGGGCCAGGCTAACATTTGCCTTCATCAAGAAGTATCTGGCATTGTCCAGTAAGCCCTTGGCCAAGGCTGGATGCATCAGCTTTGTTAACCAGTCGTCGCTGAAGATATACTTTTCTACGGTTGTGTGTGGGTTGTAAAGTGTTTCGAGATATATGATTGGTTCATTTGACTGAAGGGATGTAGTAGGTGAGAATGGTGGATCGGAGGATGTTCTTTGATTTGTTGGACTAGGCAGTGAGGAGGCCGGTTGGGTTGTCTTGGTAGTAGTTCGGGTAGATTGTCTGGTTTGGGTAGGTGTTTTGGTGACGGGTGGTTTGGGTGGTTCTTTGATCCCAAGATCCCAACTGCATTTCATAGGAAATTGTCACGTGTGGGTACATAAACCAGCTATCCAACAATCCAGCAAAGAATTAAATCTAGAAACGAACAAGTTAGCTTCTACACCTGCTATCAAATAAGGGCCCATCTATAAATGGGTACCTAAACTTACTTGATTCTTTTTGCAGGTCCGTCATCTGTGGTACTTAGATTCAGGTTACTCCTCATACATGACTGGAACCAAAGAGCTGTTGAGCAACTTCTCTGAAGGATTTCACGGAAAGGTCTACTTCGAAAACGGTCAATCCGCATCCATGCTAGGAACGGGTGATCTCATCCATGACAGGCCGACCATCAAAGAGGTGTCCTATGTCGAAGGACTGAGCTACAATTTATTCAGCATTGGACGTTTCTGTGACAAAGGCTACAAGGTGAACTTCGAGACCAACAAATGTAGTGTCACAGATAACAAAGGAAGGGAGCTACTCACTGGCCACAGGAAGACGAATCCCTACTCCATTGACCTCAAAACTGTCCGACCGACGTGCCTCATCTCCCGAGCCTCTCTACATCAGAATGATCACTGGCATCAGCGAGTTTCCCATCTCAACTTCAAAGACCTTAACAAACTGCGATCAGAAAACTTGGTCAAAGGACTTCCCTCGTTCAGATATCACAAAGAGCATCTTTGCTCGCCGTGTGAAATGGGAAAGATAAGAAAGGCATCTCACCGGACCAAACACATAGACTCAACTTCAAAACCTCTCGAACTTATTCATATAGATCTGTGTGGACCTATGCACACTCTGACCATCAATGGACGAAAATATGTGTTGGTTATTGTGGATGATTTCTCGCACTACACATGGACCAAATTCCTCAGAACCAAGGACGAAACTCCAGGTCTAATCATTGAGTTTATCAAGAACAAAAAACTCAGTGACTTCTATGCATCACTTGGAATCACCCAACAGTTCTCAGTGGGGAAAACACCTCAACAAAATGGGGTAGTCGAGCGCAAGAACAGAACCTTAGTTGAAGCAACTCGTACACTCCTCATTCACTCTGGACTACCTCACTTCTTGTGGGCCGAAGCAATGAACACAGCCTGTTTCACTCAAAACCGTGGCTCCCTTCACAAGAGGTTCAATAGGACTCCCTACGAGTTGATAAATCGCAGAATGCCAGACGTCTCCTGATAGTCTTTGGATGTAAGTGCTACGTAGCAAATGATCGTGTAGATAGAGGCGAACTCGACCCAAAAGCATTTGAAGGGATACTGGTGGGATACTCGACAACATCAAAAGCCTGTCGAGTATACCTCAAGGAGAAAAGATCTGTTATGGAAAGCATTGACGTAACGTTTGATGAAGTAGACCGAGTAGTTTCTGCACAAATCAGTCCAGAAGACTTCTACGAGGGTTGACAAAGGATCAACCAAGCACCTCCTTCGTGGGCAAAACTTCAAAATCAAATACATTGAGCGACATGGAACTCGATCTCTTATTCGAGGATCTCTTCTCTAAGCCGTCGCCACCCACTGCTCCAACAACTTCTGCAGCACTAGGAAATAATGATCTTGCAGAGACTATCAATGACAATTCCCCTCCTACGATGGAAAATCTTCACCTTGATGACGACAGTGAACTCCCAACTGATACAGAGATCATCTCTAGCTCCGCCGCTGAAACACCTCACCTTCAAATTCAACAATAGAAATTTCTTCAGGAAAGTTAGTAATACCTCAACCTGGAGAAGAAACGGAACATCAGGCTGATCAAAGCGAAGAAGCAATACACGATACAAATGCAGCTGGATCATCACAACCTAATACAAGAAAGTGGACCCGTGCACACCCAAACTCACAAATAATTGGGGACCCTTCCACTGGTGTCACAACTCGAGCATCAACGATAACTGAAAGCCTCTATTCCTACTTTCTCAGTCAAAAGGAGCCCAATAAAGTAGTTGAAGCACTCGCCGACCCAGATTGGATAATTGCAATGCAGGAGGAAATCAATCAATTTGAGAGGTTGGAAGTCTGGAACCTAGTACCTAGACCAGCTGGGAAAACTATCATACGGACTAAATGGGTGTTTAAGAACAAAAAGGACGAGCAAGGAGTTGTTATCCGAAATAAAGCAAGGCTAGTTGCAAAAGGATACAATCAACAGGAAGGAATTGACTGATGAGACATATGCTCCAGTCGCAAGAATTGAAGCCATCAGGATTTTCTTAGCTTTCGCTGCACACAAGAACTTTACAGTTTACCACATGGATGTCAAAACTGAATTCCTCAACGGAATACTGAAAGGAGACGTTTTTGTATCTCAGCCCGAAGGTTTTGTAAGCGAACAACTCCCAGACCACGTCTACAGACTTGATAAAGCTCTCTATGGACTAAACAAGCTCCCAGAGCCTGGTACGAGGTCATCTCAGATTTTCTCATCTCCCCCGGCTTCACAAAAGTGAAGGTCGATACGACTCTCTTTATCAAGAAGGACGGCTCAGACATTATGTTAGTACAGATTTACGGCGACGACATTATCTTCGGGTCGACGGACTCAAGAATATGCAGGAACTTTGGAGACCTAATGAAGCAGAAATTTGAAATGCGCATGAGGGGCGAACTAAGTTTCTTCTTAGGCCTTCAGGTGAAGCAGCTTTACGATGGAATCTTCATCAGTCAATCCAAGTACATTCACGACATACTCAAGAAGTACAACTTGGACAACTCAAATGCTGCCATCACTCCCATGTCTACCTCATGCAAACTTGATGCAGATTCATCAGGAAAATCTGTTAACCAGACGATTTATCGAGGCATGATAGGATCCTTGCTCTATCTTATGTCCAGTCGGCCTGACATTATGTTCGCCACGTGTCTCTGTGCACGCTTTCAAGCTGATCCAAAGGAGTCCCACATGCTCGTTGTCAAGAGAATTTTCAAATACCTCAAGGGAACTCCGAATCTAGGTCTATGGTACCCGCTGGAGTCAAGTTTCGAACTCGTAGGACACGCCGACGCCGATTACGCGGGATGCAAGCTGGACAGAAAGAGCAGTTCTGGAGCCGCTCAATTTCTCGGGGGTAAACTCATAAGCTGGTCGTCTTGAAAACAAAATTGTGTCTCAACCTCGACAGCTGAGGCAGAATATGTCGCTGCTGCGAGTTGCTGTTCACAAATTTTGTGGATGAGAACCCAGCTGTGAGATTTTGGCATAACGTTAAATCATATTCCAATTTTTGGTGACTCTGAAAGTGCTATAGCTATAACCAGTAATCCAGTACATCACTCACGCACAAAACATATAGACATTAGATATCACTTTATCAAGGACCATGTGGAACAAGGTACAATCGAAATGCATTTTGTTCACACAGATCTTCAACTTGCCGACTTATTCACTAAGGCATTGGATGAAAAGCGATTCCAATTCTTGGTATCTAGGTTAGGCATGTTGAACCATAAGACATGATCGATTGTTCCTACATGAACCTGGTATTGTGTAAATAGGTCACTTAACTTTTTCTCCATATGTCTTCATATGCATGTTGAAAATCCTACCATCATATCTAGGGGGAGTCTCATAAAAAAAAATAGGGGAGTCTTGGAAAATTATGCACTAGTCTAGGGGGAGTCATTGAACACGTGCACAAATTAAGGGGGAGTTTTTATGAACTTTCATCAAATTTACTTTCAAATCGCATTATGAGATAAACATTTCTATAACCTTAAGAAAAAAAATTTCTCGGCGAAACTCAAAAATTTGATCGAAACTAAAATATTCAAATATTTCAAATATTTTCTCGGATAAACTAACTATCGCCACACGTTCGAAACTGAAAATTTTCTTAAATCCTTTTATAATTTTCTCGGCGAAACTGACTATCGCCCGAGACACGTTTCAATCGAAACTGAAATTTTCTTAAATCCTATTATAATTTTACACGGCGAAACAGAGCATCGTCCGAAACTAAATTGAATCGATAGAAACTAAAAGTTAACTCCTTTGTAATTTTTTCTCGGCGAAACTGAGACTCGCCCGAAACCAGTTTCGGTCGAAACTCTTCTTATATATATAGCATTTCACCTGAAAGTCAGTCTTTCTTCATCGATTCTCCCAAATTCACTTTCAAAACCTCTCTGCAAATCGCACCCAACTCTCGTCATCGTCACAAACAGACACTGTTTTTAACGATTTTTGCAGCTCCAAAATCACTAGTGGTAAGGAAAAATATACAATCTGCAGTTTTTAACTGATATTATTCTCGATTTTGCAGGATTCGTAGATTAGGGTTTGAGTGATTTTGAATCGCGCGATTCCAGCACTTTCGCCCGAAACTGCCTTTCTAATTATTAAATGACTTAAATCGTACTATTCTGCAGTTTCGATTGAAACTAAAGTATAAAGGAACTACAATTTGAATCGCCCGATTTTTACTTTCGCCTGAAACTGCCTTTTAATTATTAAATGATTTATATGGTACTATTCTGCAGTTTCCATCAAACCAATGTATAAAAGAACCTTAATTGAATCGCATGATTGATTACATTCGCCCGAAACTCACCACTTATTCAATTTCGCATTACAGTCGATCGAAACTGTCCTTTATTTTGAACATGATATTAAACTCAAGCGATTCATGACTTTCGATCGAAACCGTGATTTGAATTACAAATTGAATCTTGGCCAAAACTGATTTACACTATCGCTGATTAATTGATTCAATATCAATTTTTTACTCTTTTACTCTCGGACGATCTTTACTCAATTTCATCAAATTTTTCTAAGTCCTAAAGTTACACAAAACTTAACGTTGCGACACATCCTACAATAATCTTCTCAGAGTTTTTAATGGTTGGTTCCTACTAATCTTTTGATCATATCTTACAGATCTATTAAAATGTTGCGAGAAATTGACGAGATTTTTTAGCTTCAAAGGACTGGGCACAGAGAACACCCAACAATCTACTCCTAGACTTTACCAACATCTCGTGCCCATATCCTATCATCGTCAAAATCCTAGCAAACCACCCCCTAAAAACAGCCCTAAATATCACCGAATGTGTCCCAGAAGTTTACGTGCAACAATTCTGGGCCACTCTTCAAAACCCAACAAACAACCCAAAAAGCACTAGCCTTTTCGCCAAAATCGACAACACCATAGTTGTCTTTACCCCAACCATTCTTCGCTCCCTACTAAACCTACCATACTCCCTACAATATGATCCCCATCCCTCTAACGATGACCTGATCAGGGACTTCCTATTCATGGGCCACAAACCTAACGGCCAAAACACCATTCACCTTCCTGATTTCAACGCAAAAGACATCCATGGACCATGGCGGACCCTGTTTCTGATAATCAACAAGTGCCTATCTCCAAAGCACTCAGGGTCCGACAAGTGCAACCGCAACATCATGCTCATTTTTCACGGGATGGTCTTCAACAAGAATTATGACATCGCTCAAATACTCTGGACGGACATTATTGACCAACTGAGAAGACGAGGCCTCGGATCCCGGATACTTCCATATTTACGGTGGCTCCCCGTCGTCGTCCAACATTTCGTGGATCTTCATCCCGAAATAGAGCGCCGACCACGGACAGAGGGGTATCAAGCTCCAATACTCACCAAGATCTAGTCGACGAAGACCAAGTTCGACCAGGACGCCATGATAATACCAGACTACCTAATTCGACTCCTCGATCCAACCGAACCGGAGCTACGAAGATATCTACGCGCAAATAACCTTGACGATGTTCCCATGGTTCAGCCCATCCCAGCTGAACCTAACCCAGGGACAAGCCAACCCGCACTGCCAAATCTAGGTCTAGGAAGCTCCCTATCCCCTAAAACAAAGCAGAAGAGAAAGTCAAAAGGGGATGAAGAAAGCAGTAAACAGGAACGGCGTACAAAACAGAAACACGACCGTACTCCTCAGTCC
Source organism: Craterostigma plantagineum (assembly GCA_027422505.1). Lineage (NCBI taxonomy): Eukaryota > Viridiplantae > Streptophyta > Magnoliopsida > Lamiales > Linderniaceae > Craterostigma > Craterostigma plantagineum. Next base: position 11,598,833 of record JAPQWV010000029.1, read on the forward strand.
ACTAGTCCACAAATAAGCCTGACCGAGCCAATAGGTGCAGGGGATGACTTAGTCTTCCCCCGAGTAGAAGTCGCAACATCGGGTCCAATCGCGCAAACTACCCTCCCTAGCCACTCAATCATCTCTCAACAGATGATTGTTTCACATACACACGAGGTGCCACGTCATCCATCACCACCTGGCTCGGAGAAGGTAGATGTATTAAGCAGTCCTCAGCCTCAGACTGCACCTTCTTCGATCACGACGAGTCTAGTGCCCTCACCATCCATAATTTTCCCATTTTCTAGGACACTTACTCTAGTTTTGCACCTCTAGATTTTAGTGATCTAGACCGAACGCTCCACAATGTCTCCGTATTAGAGTCTAGTATGGAACAGAGCGGCAGACCCGATGTAGTCAACATCACCACAGCTACGGATTTGGGCCATCGATCTGAGCTTGTCTCAGCATTGATGTCAACGGTGAGCCTAAGTGGCCCCGGTTCTTCAAGTTTTGTGCAAACAGGCGGCACATCAGTACCTTCTACTGATGTTGTGACGACAATACGTCTTCGTGACTCTGTCAGGTTATTTTCCCCGTCATAACGGAGGCCAGGCTGAATGATCGACTCGCTGAGTTCGCCAAAAGTCTTGAAGACTCTATTATGACCCAAGTGTACAGCGCCATTGGTACATCTTCTCGAGACAAAGGCAAAAAGTCCCCGTCGCTGAAGAACCATCTCATACCGATCCTTCCCGTGGAATGTTCCAATCCCGAAACTCCTCGTCGCCAGACTCCGCACTGCACCAAAGCTCACCGACTATGAAGTGGAGGCTCTGAGACGTCTTGAAGTTCCGTTCACATGTCGAGGCGAGGCCGGGGGATCAAATCAACCACGTGACGACCCAGGAGATGGGGGCCGTCCCGAGGGGGAGAAGACGCAACTCAAAGGGCCTCAGCCTCCACAGCCGCAACCACCCGTCACCAAAACACCTACTCAAACCAGAGAATCTACCCGAACTACTACCAAGACAACCCAACTAACCTCCTCACTGCCTAGTCCTACAAATCAAAGAACCTCCTCCGATCCACCATTCTCACCTACTACATCCCTTCAGTCAAGTGAACCAATCATATCTCTCGAAACACTTTACAACCCACACACAACCGTAGAAAAGTATATCTTCAGCGACGACTGGTTAACAAAGCCGATGCATCCAGCCTTGGCCAAGGGCTTACTGGACAATGCCAGATACTTCTTGATGAAGGCAAGCGTTAGCATGGCCCTTATCGACGATGATGAACTCAAGGATGGTGAAGACTACGAAGCAGACATTTTAGAACTTCCCGAGCTTCTCAAACACGTCGTCGTCAATGAGGAGTGCCCCCCTCTCGAAGTAGAAGATAGGAGAAGAGCAGAAGCCACCGTGGGAAAATGTCAAAGTGATCGCTCCATATCAAGAGGAGATACGGAGAAGAATCTGGAGGAAGGAAGATAGGATCAAGAAGTTATACGAGCTTGATCTAAGAGGCCTAACTCATCTCCCGAGACCAACCTGAATCTAAGTACCACACATGACGGACCTGCAAATAGAATCGAGTAAGTTTAGGTACCCATTTATAGATGGGCCCTTCTTTGATAGCAGGTGTAGAAGCTAACTTGTTCGCTGCTAGATTTAATTCTTTGTTGGATTGTTGGATAGCTGCTTTATGAACCCACGCGTGACAATTTCCTGTGAAATGCAGTTGGGATCTTGGGATCCAAATTTGTTTTTGCCTTAATTTCTTGTTCTGCTGGCTCCTGGAGGTGTGTGTTTCTTTATCTTAAGTTTGATAGTATGATTGGTGAGCGTGGTGGATATGTCCTTAGAATGAGCATTATGCGACGTGGAAGCGTTCTTACTGAAATGATTGTCATGAGATTGTGAAGATACATCATTGTTTACATGATAATATTTTGATTTTTGGGCACAAAATAACGAAACACGATCTGCGACATTACAAGAAGTCACTTTTCGAAATGTAAAAGATTTGGGAACTTGAGAAGAAAGGTTTGAGACTGGTCTCTTCTTCTAAACAGGAACTGATGTCCTTTTTGCTAAGCCAGATCGAACCTTCTTTGCTTCCTTAGATCTCACGCCTTTGTCTGTGGGTACATGTGATACAAAGTTAGTGTTAGATAAATGAATTTTTCTTCGTAGTTTTCTTGCATTTATATGTAGAGAACTCTGGAACAGGACGGGAGGTGGAGGGTCTGTAAGCGTCAGGAAAGTTTTCAAGAGTATAAATTTTGCTTAACAAAATAGTTTTCTCTTCTTCGTGGGCTTTCTTTTCTGATTGTAGAGAGGCTGTCAACTCACTGATTTTGAGAATAATCTCTGGAATACAAATAGATGAATAAATGGGTTTAGCCGCCTCGTCAGTACTTTCCTGAGTCTCAGGTCCAAATGGTGACATGAAGTCATCAGAGAGTGGTATCTCTCTAGTTTTATAGCTATTATTGAGTTCTGTGCAATCACACTCAATTTGGGCCCATTCATTATTCCTCCTTTTCCGTTCATCAGATTCAGTCACCTCACTTGATCCTAAGGGCCTTAGTTGTTCAAGGCTCAACCCAAAATGCTTAATGTTATACAGAGAATGTACTTTACCTTTTTCAGGGTTAGTGGTGGGTTCAAACCCCAATCATTGGCGAGGATCATAGAATTCTACATCTTTAGGTTGGCTAAGAAAGACAGTTCGTTCAGATTGACCTCTTTTGGTGTTAATGTCCTCTAACTCTTTGACTTTCTTGTATAGACGAACACGTTCATTTGTGATTAGTTCTTATTGAGACAATACATCTACTCGTTCTTCTTCGTTGTCTTTCAAGCTTCTACTCATATTGCTAATTTGTTTTTCCTTGCTTTCTATATGATATTCTAAAGTCTTTACTTTGGTTTCAGACAAGGTCAAGGATTCATTAAGAATGGCTATCTCTTCCTGTTGTTTGTTTAATAAGGCATAATTTTTTTTGTCAAAATTGCTTTGGAGTTCTGAGTAATCTTTACGATGCATGGAGAGTTCGGCTATCGTACATTCAAGTTTAACGAAATCATTTAGGGATGGAGGGTATACCTCCAGGCCGGATGAAGAGACATCAGTCCTATCTGACCCGATGGCTGGCTCATCCTCGTCGGAGTCATCATCAATGCTTTTCACCATGAAGGCCATTTCTTCTTCCTCCTCGTCAGACGTGTCCTCCAGCCATTCCTCTTCCTTAGCAACCAAGACAATTCCCGCCTCCTTGCGCTGTGAGAGCTGAAATTGTTTCTTGTAGATTCAGTGTTTTTCTTCTTAGGTCTGAAGCATTCAGAAGCAAAGTGACCCGGCTTGCCACAGTTGAAGCACTTCTTTAATATTTCAGATTTCTTAGTTTCAGCCTCTTCAGGGGCAACGAACTTCTGTTTCCCGCCCGAGGTTCGTTGTTTGTTGAAGAAAGATGATGGTTTCTTGGCACTCATCTTACTGACCGTCTCTGAGATCATAGCTAGTTTCTTTCCAACTGATTCGAGTTCTTCCTCAGATTCTTGGTCGGATTCGGTATTGTCAGAAGTGTCAGATTGTACGACCTGCTTTCCTTTAGAAGTTCTCGAGCTCTTGTTGCTTGTCTTAGAGGTCACGAGTGCAATTGGTTCCATGTCGACATTTTTTTTCCTTCATTCTTGATTTCTTTGGCATATTGGGAGTATTGTCAGAGGTTATCGTGTAGAGGAGTTAATATCCATAGCATCCAGATCATTGTTCTGTTGCTTAACCAGAACTGCAATCCATCCCCACTCAGGTTGAAGTGTGAAAAGGAACTTAATGTTGTGTTCTAGATTGGAGCATTGGATGTTGATCTTTCTCGTCTCGTTGATGATGGTCAGGAAGCGAAGGTAAACATCTCGAAGTTCTTCCCCCTCCTTAGCTTTGAAGGAGTCATAGGCAGTGAGGATGCTCGACATCTTAGACAGATTGCTAACTTCTGTCCCAACCATCATTTTACATTCTTCATCCCAAATTAGTGACCATTGCGTCGACTTGCTGGTAGACATCATTTTGTAGGGCCTGAAGTATGCAGTGTCGGGCAAGCTTGTCCGCTCTGGCTCGTGCTCTCTCAGCATCATTGTATCGACTGGGGTCCTTAGGAGTTCTCCTCTCCGGAATTGCAGGAACAGCATCGGGTTGAGCAGGGATGATGGTCCAAAATTGAGCAGGTCCCTCAGAAATGGAAGAAAGCATGTCGTTTGTGAGGTCTATATCCTTGCTATCGATGAAGTTGATGAATTGTTGCTTCCATATGCCGTATTCTCCCTATCTTAGTAGTGGTGCACGGTTGTCAGATCCAATGGCAAAACCGTTCATGTTTTCTTTGGTAATGATCATTAACGCGAAATATATCTGCGAGATTAAATATTTTAGTTTGGAATAAGAAAGGAAAAAAGGTCAAGTTTGAAGAGCTTTCAGTGGAGTATAAATGAGCAAGTTCACTTAATGCATTCTGTCCGTATTTTGAACTTGGATAATTTTGTGTAAGACTTGGGGATCAGATGATTTGAGTTCTACAAAATTGAGATTTGGTCGACTTAATTATTTGTGATCGATCGATTCTACTCCTATAGAAGTTAGCTCAGCGATTTTGACCTAAGTGCTGATAATCGTGCGACTGAGATTCTAAGATTATAAAATCGGGTGATGGAGATTCAATTTGAAGTCCAGAATGACTTTAGACCGATTGGTCCAATTAGAATTGACTTTCGATCGACTGAAATTGAACAAGGCTGATTGGACGAAAGAATTTGAATTAGGCTGGTTTCGGGTGATTTTGGTCCAATTAGAATGACTTTCGATAGATTGAAATTGAACAAGGCTGATTGGATGAATGAGTATCGTGTGATACAGTTAAATTGACTCAATATATGTTTGAGTTTCGGTCGATTTTGATCCAAGAAGATTGAGTTTCGATCGACAGAAATTGGGCGTGGCGAATTGGGATTGAGTATCGGGCGGAACTCTAAAATGAACTATAATCGCCGAGTAATTAATCGATCAAAACAAGGAATTTGGTACTGTAGCCTTTCGGGCGAGACACATGTCGGTCGATTGAGTGAAATTGATTGAGAATCGCCGAGATTTCAATCGGGCGAAACTCCTCACAGTGATTTGGTTTCGATCGAAACCTTCAAATTCGACAGTGATTCGCCGATATTCAAATCGATCGAAACTCCTCTCAGTGAGTTTCGCTCGAAACCTTCAAATTTGATGGTACTGTTCTGTAGGCTGCCTGAAAGTGACGAACAGTTCAGCACTCGTTTTTGCTCAAATCCTACTTAAACTTGACGGAAATCGACGTGAAGGACCATAAATGTACTAATTTTCAGTTTTCTAATGTCTTAGAGAGAAGAAATCACTGAGAACGATTAGAAAAGACCCAAAAATAGTGAGAAAAAAATCGAAAATGAGTTTACAAGAAAAATCTTTCTCAAATCACGTCGGAATCGAGTGAAACTGGATTCAAATCGAAGATATTGATCCGCGTTAGGCTCTGATACCACTTGTTGGCCCTTTTATTACCAAACAAGGATCAAAAGAAAAGATTGAATGTGTAAAACGTGAAGAACACCTTGAGTGCGTGTTAGTGTGTATTTTTCTAAGGAAAAGTACAAGTGGCTTACCTTTTGATTTCTTTTGGTAAAACCCTAATTAGGGTAAGTTGGGCTTTATATACCACAAGTATTTGGTATATTAAAGCCCAATACAAAACTCTTACTAAATATCATATGTCACCCCAAACTACAACAACCCATTAAATAAACACATATAAACCCAAGATTACATAAATTAAAGGATGTTACAAAATATTCCTAACAATAACCTTACCTTTACCTATGGTCTCACGTGACCGACTGAGTCCATGTGTGTATTCCTGCAATAATGTACAGCTTCTTTGGTACCAGTTTCACTTGGGTTCAGTCTGGAATTAGTATTATAGGGATCCATACCTGATGATCTATACAGATTTCCCATTATGTGGATCAACAAGATATTTACATTTTCTATTTTTCTTTGTCTGGTATCCTTGATTTCTATTTCTCAAGAACATCAGCTTAGATATTTTAATCTTATTTGGTCTTACGTTAGGTTTCCACCTTAGACTTTGCGTATTTTCCTTTCTTGAATGAGTAGTGGCTTTATTGGGTTTATACCCTCCTGTCTTTCTTGAAGGAGCTTCTAGATGGATTAGATGTGTATATACTTCGAAAGTCGAACAAATTCATTACCTTGGACGATGTAAGTGTCAGCACTGACGTGGAGGCTTCTTCAAAGCTGGACTGCTCCTCTAATTCGATCATTGATACAGTATTCCTTGGAGACAATCTTCTTGAGGATTTGCTCCAGTAATAGACTATCCCCGTCAACATTTGGTTTTCGGAGTTTTCAACTATGTGGCCACTTTTAACCTGTTATATTCTATTTCTAATTGACTTATTTCTCTCACCTACGCTCCATGTGCTGACTGAAGCTGCTTGCTTTTCTTTGGCTATTCAGCTTCATTGAGCTTGACTGCGTCATTTCTTGAAGTGCCTCAATCAGCTCTTCATGACTGAATTGTGGTGTTGAGAAGTCGAAGTCCTCCTCGTTCAGATTTCCAGCCATGAGGCAGGAGTGTTCCTCCTCGCTGTCATCACAACTCTTCTTTAGACATAGACTCATCTGAGTCTGTTTCGTCCCATTTAAGCTTGCTTTTTCGAGCCATCAGCACTCGAAACTTCTTCTTTCCTTATACTCTGTAGGCCTCCTTGGCTTTTCTTTCTTTGTTTTGTTCTTTGGGCAATCCACCACAAAGTGCACTTTCTGCCACACTTAAAGTAGGTGTAAGACTCATCATTATCTTTGTTAAAGTATTTACCATTTTGCGGTTTGAAGTCAGTCGTGTTTCTCCTCATGAATTTTCTAAATCTTTTTATGAAGAGTGACATTGCTTCACCGCTCATATCTTCGGCACTCCTTGAGGTGCTTTCAATTTCAGCTGTCGTGGAGGCTTTGGTCGGTTGAACTGGTATGCTCTCCTCCATTCTTGTTTGGAGTTCGAATTCGTAGGCCTTTAAATCTGCAAATAAATCATACGACATGACTTTGAATACGTTCTTCGACTCCATCATCGTCATTTTTTAACAGCTCACTCTCTTGGGAGTACCTTCACGACTTTGATAGCCATGTCGCAGTTCAAGTTGTCTTCCGAGGGATGAAAGGTCATTGATAATGTTGCAAAATTGTTCTTCGAATTCATCCTTGGTTTCCCATGGCGTCGTCGTCGTATTTTTTTATGGAAATGGGCTTATTTTCTCTGGTCTGATCGTTGCCCTCTCATATTTGGCAGACTTTGGCTCAAACCTCTTTTGTGGTTTGGGACATCATAACCTGTCTGAAATTGTAATGTCCATAGTTTTGAACAGTGTGTTTGGTTATGTTGTCCAGGTTGGCCACCTTTTTCTCAGGTGCAGTCCACTCGCTCTTTGGCATCGGTATTCTTATGGTTTTGTAGGATGGGTTGCTTGCATGTGATTTATTTTCTTAAAATCTGGTCGTTTATCTGTCACCACGTTCCACATCTCTTTGTCTTGTGGGGAAAGATGGGCCATCATGTGTATCTTTTATTCAAGGAAGCTTTCGCTGCTAAACGTGGATATTTTGTTTGACGAACTCATCTTCTGTAGATGTGTGTATATCAAACAACCTGCTTTGATACCACAAGTTAAGATCGATTTCTGTATTTAGAGGAGGGTGACTAAACACTTGATTATCTATTTCGGTAATAGGATCGTTACGTATTAAGACATGTGCTTGATATGACGAACTACCAAGCGTGGCAGAAGAAGTCGGTTGGTCTTTTGGTGAAACCCGATAAAGATATGTGTATGAGTGTGTTTGCGAGATGGACAGAGTTTGTTTATGGAAGTTCGAACCTTTATCTCCTACGTCACCCCTTCTTCCGGATCATAAAGGTATTTTACTAGAAGTCTCGGTTTACAAAATTTGTCGTAATACCTCCTTAGCTAGACTCACGTAATATAACTCTTTCAGCTATATTTTGCTAACTAAACTCTTATCACTCTTAGACATCTTTTTACAGTCTCTCTCTTTAGCTTCTTACAGACCGTTGAGAAAACTATCACTAACTAAACTAGTCTAGTAATTGTAGGCCTTCTATTGCGTGCGCTTGAGAATCGAAAGTAGTTTAGTTTTTTTGATAATCTCAAGCTCTTAGAATTTTGAAGTTGGTGAAGCATGTTCTCCAGCTTGCATCCCTTGTATTTATTGCATACTCATAGATGAAAAATCATGAATCTCGACCAACTCATTCTACTGCACTTTCTGAAGACGCAGTCAAAGGTAATAATCATAACAGTCGTGGACGTGGTCGTGGTAGATTTCGCGGCTGTGCACGTGGTCGCGGTCTTGGCCAAAATTATTATGGTGGTTATCATAATTATCGTGCGATCATCAAAATATTCTCCAAATGAGGAAAAGTTCCGATAATAAAGATGAGAAGAGGCACACTAAACAAAAGAATAATGATGAGCATACTATCGTTGACGTGGTTCACGCCACTGTCGCACGCCCAAATATCTTATTGATTTATATCAATAATCTCAAAGGCAAATGAAATAAAATGCCTTTAATTCTGGTGCCGATGATGAAAGTAACCATTTGGAGACACGGATTTATGGTTAATCTGATATAATTTTATTTACATGTTAGTATCATTTGCTTTACTATTATGTGCTATCATTTTTTAACTCATATGTATGTTTTTTATGCATTTTTTTCTTATCAATAATGATGATTATTATGTGTTTGGTATTTAGGATGATAAAATGAATACAACCATGTCAAATGGAGAATTACGCTTTGCAGAAGTTGCACCGAGTTATAAGACTCTAAAAATAAAAAATATTTTGATCATCTTGGTATAAACGGGTAAGCGTTATTACAATATCGGGTAGCACAAATATATTTGAAGGCTATGAAAGAACTAATATTTTATTGCAAACGGTAACAAGAATAATAATAGACGTTGCCTTATATTTCCTAAGTCACTGAGAAACTTATTAAGCTTTAAAGCTATCCGAAATAACGGATATCATGTTGAGACTGCACAAAACAGAATATGTTGATTTGCATATCATCAAAGTAATTTCAAATGATGAAAGAATTATAGAAAGATTACTATCTTTTGATTCTATGTTATACTACACATGTCTTGGAACAAATGAGCATACATCTTTTAATTGTGTGTTATATAGCCGATATCTTAGAAAAATAAAACGTAGATATATGCATGTAAATAGTTGAAAACGTGATAACCAGTTTAAAATTGATTCTAGGGGAGGGGCGAAAGGGTAAAAGATGGAGAAAAGGCTAATGATCAGCCAGCGATTGAAAGGTGAGCGAATCAATCTTAACTAAAGAGAAAAGCAACCACAAAAATAAAGCGAGAAAAGGCCCATCGCTTCGCTCCTTCACCTTCACACACAAGCTTTCTTTTCTTCCAAAGAGAAGATACAAACACATACACCCACACACGCACGCACACGCACGACATAGATACATCAATCAACCAATCAATCTTTCCACTAATCTTTTGACTTTTTTTTATTAGGGTTAATTCAACTTCAGGCCCTACTAACATGTTTGCCTTTGTGTTCAGGCCCCATATAAGTTTGGTTTAGGATTAAAGACCTACTTTTCGAAAAACTCAGAGAAAAATACCCAAACCCTGTAATAAGACATATTTGTCCTTCACTGTTGCAAACATTTACAAGTATATGCCATCATTTCCCCCAAAAAAGCAACGTCGATCGAAACGAGATCTACGCTCAGACCCCGAACAGATCTCCACAATTGTGATAATATAAGTTGAAATTATCGCTAATTTGATCATAAGTGTTGATAAGTTTCGGATATTAGTGACGTTAATTGTGATAAAATAATTATTGTCCGTATAGCAGAAAATACCACGTTTCTTTTAGTAAATAACAAATGATGTCGCAGAAGTAACGCATTATTCAAAAACAATACCGCCTTCCTGCAATAGCACATTCCTTACACTCAAGTGGTCGAAAGAAAAAATTCACGTTCCAAATCGACCCAATCTCGACGTTACTAACAGTACAAAGTTGGATCGCTTCAACTTTCATGGGTCTTCATAATCAAAGAGAATTTTCGAAGTTCATAAAGCACGAATGCTTCAAACACAATTCGGAAATTTCGTTTAATACGGTGAAATCTCGACTTTAATGACCGGATAATGTAAATTCGACACAATCTCATTATGGACCTTAGTTATTGACGAGAATTAATGATGTTAATCATGGAATAACGAAGAACTTTGATGAGATGTAAGCGGTAAACGTTTGTTAATTAAAATGGTTACTGAATAACACTTTATGCTTTCTGGGTAACAGTTAATGGAACAATAATATCATATGTCTTGAGGTCTATAACAAATGTTTCCGCAAAACGAACATATAATGAGAAAATAATAACAACTCGTCACCAGTAAATAACACATGTAATACCCAAGTAAAGACAAAGAGGAATAGATCATAAAATGTTGGAAACAGCTCGAATCACCGACGTAAATGACACAGTAAGGTTAAATCGATGTCAATCTCTCATGTAGCCAACGAAAAAAAATCGAAATTTATCATGGAATAGTGTCATTAATACAATTCAAAAATTTCGTTGAAAAATAAGTGAAGTCTCGACTTTAATGAACTAATAAGGTAGATCCGACTAAGTTTGATCACGAATCATTTTAATTGAATGAGATTATTAATGTTGATAATAGAATAACGAAGAATTTTGATGGGACCTAATATTGGAACGTTTATCAATTAAAAAGGTGATTGGTATCACTTCATATATTCTGAGTAACAATTCACGCATGCTGGGTAACATAATTAAGAACATTCTAGAAGGGTCTAGATTGTCAGAGATATTAACAGTACAGACTTAATTTATTACCACATTGCCAGCAAATAATACCACATGTCTGATAAAGAATAACAATATAAACAAAGCTTATAACACATTTGTAGCTACGAGTACCACGAAATAGCCAATCAATACCACATCACTATTTCGACTAATTTCGTTCATAATTCATTTCGTTCGAGTGTATAAGATTGACATTCGTGGAAATAGATGATATGATGAAGCTAAATCACAAACTTCCATCAAGAGACACGTTTTGCGAATGTTGATATCAATATGTGAAAGTTGAGATAAAAGAATCATGTAAACATATAGCTCTTCCTTCACAACATATATTACTATTTCTTTTAATGAGACATAATCGTTATGAATTCCACCAAAAACATATTCAATGTTCAAAATTAAATCACAAATATCATTTTATAAGTCGTAAATCTGTATTTGATACTTTCTAGAAGTTATTTGTTAAGAAATATTAACAAGATGGTTCGTTGCCGTTAATAGTACCAGATTGCCCGCATGTAATACTACATGTTCGCTAAAAAGAACAAAATAAACCTAGTGAATAACAATTTTACAGATATTGGTACCACATAATAGGCAGTACCACATTAGTAATTCGATTATAAATGCACATTGTTCGAATTTACAAGATTAACATCTTGTAAATGTATGATTTGATGCATTTAGCACACCAAATTCCTTTAAAAGCCACATTGCTCGATGGAGGTGGATGATAGTGAATGTTTGAGATCAATAGTTATTCAAAACATAGACTATTACTTTGTTCATCGAAACATCACAAATGAATTCCAGCACGAATGCCATCAAAATTCAAAATTAAACCACAACTATCTTTTTATATGTCGTAAATCATGAAACCTTTAACATTAATCTCCCTAAACACATAGCCCTAAACATTGGTACGACAACTACAACAATTTCTAACACATAAATAACTTTAGTAACATATTTTAAGTTGGATAACAGTTAAATGGTTATCAGTAACACATTTGCACTGATTTAACAACCCTGCCCAAAATCACAATCGTGGCATATATCCCGCCCAATTAACCCAATCAATCCACAAATCCCGCCCAAAATTTAGCAAGTATAGTAAATCCATCGAAATCCTTCAAAAACCAATATCCCGCCCAAAATTTATCGAAACAATTCTGCTAAAAAATATATCATATCAATACTTATGAAAAACAAAAGCAGATCATAATATACCACTTCAAATATTGCAAGTAACGCTACGATTTCATGTAGTAGCGGTTCTATGCCCAATACCTAAATAGGTCTGCTTAAAAAATACCATATCAATCCTTATGAGAAACAGTAGAGGACATAATATACCACTTCAGATTAGCAACCCTTCAATGTCAGGTAGTAACAGTTCAATGCCAAAAATTAACGGAACAGGTCTGTTAAAAGAAAAATACCACATCAATACTTACAAAAAATAAACATGCGTCATAATATACCATTTTAGACAATCCAAGTAACGTTTCTCTTTCATGTAGTAACAGGTTGATGCCAAAAATTATCGAAACAGGTCTGTTAAACAAAATTCTCCATCAATACTTATGGAAAACAAAATTACGTACCAATTAATCCACGAAGAAGTCGATTATGAGTTACCATTTGTATGATGACCCGCTTTACTCTTAGTATCACAAGTTCGACAAAAAATACCACATCTTTACTTAATATAAACAAAAAGAAGTCAAAAGATACGACTTTGTCGGATAAAAAAAATATCGTTTACGAGTAATGGAGTAAAGTATCTTGATAGTGTTACAACGTTAAGCCGTAACCTAGTAACAATAATGCGTGAAATAGTAACACGCATTCCAGATGAATCGATGCATGCCATACGACCTGCTTCACACAAAGTACATTTTATAAGTGATTAGGTGACGATTGTTTTAAAATTCACAGAGCCTATGAAACGCCCAAAGTATGGGTACCTCGGATACACACAAGTTAGCTACAATTGCTGCAAATATCTAGTTCGATTTGGGCAGATTTTTTTTTTTTTTAATTTGAACCATATAAAAATTCATTACAATACTTACACCGTACTTCGTTAATACTAGAATAAATCCTACGTGACACGTCGAAATTGATTGGTTGGTGGGGCAGTCGATTGTGCTCGATTCATTGTGAAAAATAGGTTTCGATTATCCGAAGAAATAAAAATAAATTTGTTAAAAACATTTTACTATCGATAAATAACATATTATCAGTTTAAAGTATCGCTTATGATTTTTACGATAACAAGTCGTTGTATCTCTGTAACATAAATATGGCGTTGAGCACCCCTTCAAATAACTCTTTATGAAGGGTATTTTAGTCAAAACATAGTTTGGACTTTAGCTTTGAATTTGTTAGAAATAAGGTCCTTATGACTAACTAATATTCGACAGGGTCTGAAGACTAAGTTCAAAGTTTTGGAGGGCCTAAACACAAATGGGCCCTTTTTATTAGGGTTATTAAAGATCAGGCCCTAGTAGCATATTTAAGTTTGGGTTCAGGCCCCACTTGAATTTGATTTAGGCTAAAGGACCTGGTTTTCGAAAAGTTCAGTGCAAACTACCTAAAGGCTGCAAAAAGACATAAATATCCCTGACATATGCGAAATTTACCACAGGATACCTAAATGATCCGTTACAGTTGTCGAGATAATTATAACAGTTTTTGGCTGAAAAAAACACTTCCATTCATTTGGATAACAAATTGTCTGTATTGAGTACAATATCGCATATATTTTGTAACAACTTTATCAATTATAATACCATTACCAATAAAATGAATAAATCAGAAACTACCTAAATGATGCATATTTAACCTACATATGCCAAATCAACGAAAAATACTTGAATGATGCAATAACAAGTTTCGAAAAAATAATAACAGTTTCGCATCGATCTCTATTCTCTCCCTGCAAGCGACTCATCGAGCTTAACGAGATTTCACGTTCATCAGACCCGAAGAGATCTCCACGATTGTGATGATATAAGGTGAAATTACGTTTATTTGATCATAAGTGTTGATAAGTTTCAGATATTAGTGACGTTAATTGTGAGAAAATTCTGGTATAGCAGAACATACCACGTTTCTTTGAGTAAATAACAAATCATGTTGCAAAAGTAACACATCATTCATAAACAATATCACTTCCTGCAATAGCACATTCCTTACACTCAATCGGTCGAAGAAGAAGTTCACGTTCCAAATTCGATCCAATCTCGACGTTACTAACAACACAAAGTTGTATCGGCTTCAATTTTTAATGGGTCTTCATACTCAAAGGGAATTTTCGAAGTTCATAAAGCACGAAAGCTTCAAACGCAATTCGGAAATTTCGTTTAATACGTTGAAATCTCGACTTTAATGACCGGATAATGTAAATTCGACGCAATTTCATCATGGGCCTTAGTAATCGACAATAATTATTGATGTTAATCATGGAATAACGAAGAATTTTGATGAGATCTAAGCGGACGTTTGCTAATTAAAATGGTTACTGAATAACACTTCATGCTTTCTGGGTAACAATTCTTGGAACAATAATATCATATGTCTTGATGTTTATAACAAATATTTCCGCAAAACGAACATATATTGAGAAAATAATAATGACCCGTCACCCGTAAATAATACATGTAATACCCAAGTAAATGCAAAGAGAATATATCATAACGTGATAACAATGCGAACCTAGCTGAATGGCGCGATAACAACTTTCGAAACAAAAATAACACTTTTAAGCTAGTAGGAAACATTTTCTTTCAGTTTAATAACAAAAATCTTGTACTTAGTTCTAAAATTTGTATATTTAGTACATGTGTATCATCTATAATAGCAGTACCAACACAACGAATGACAAATTTTCCAGTTGCGATAAGACATTTAACGCTGGCCAAAGCGACGAAAAATAACAATTTACTGCCCCCAAAATAATGGTTTTAAGCTAAAAAAACATATGTTTAATAAGCTGAAAAATTCATGTTTCAAATTCGACCCAATCTCGACGTTACTAATAGCAAACGTTGTATTGGCTTCAATTTTTCATGGATCTTCATGATCAAATAGAATTTTCGAGATTCATAAAGCACGAATGCTCCAAACATACGTTTAATACGGTGAAATCTCGACTTTAATGTCCGAATAATGTAAATTCGACACAATTTCATCACGGGTCTTAGTTGTCGACGGCAATTATTGATGTTAATCATGGAATAATGAAGAATTTTGATGAGATCTAAGTGGTAAACGTTTGCTAATTAAAATGGTCACTGAATAACACTTCATGCTTTCTGGGTAACAATTCGTGGAACAATAATACCATATGTCTAGATATTCATAACAAATACATCCGCAAAACGAATATCCCGCCCAATTAACACAATCAATCCACAAATCCCGCCCAAAATTTAGCAAGTATAGTAAATCCATCCAAACCCATCCAAAACCAATATCCCGTCCAAGTCGAAACAGTTCTGCTAAAAAAAATACCATATCAATGCATTTTAAACAGTAGCAGGACATAATATACCACTTCAGATATACCAAGTAACACTTCAATTTCAGGTAGTGACAATTCAATGCCAAAAATTAACGTAACAGGTCTGTTAAAAATACTACATCGATACTTTTAGTAACACTTTCGATAAAACAAGTAACGCTTTTATTTTATTTAGTAACAGTTTCACGTCAAATAAATCGAAACGGGTCCGCTAAGAAACATACCACATCAATACTTATGAAAAACAAAAGTAGGCCGTAATATAACACTTCAGATAATAAAAGTAACGGTTCGATACCACGTAGTACAGCTCCATGCCAAATTATCGAAACAGCCTGCCAAAAATATCATATAAATACTTATGAAAAACAAAAGAAGATCAGGATATACCACTTCGGATATTCCAAGTAACCTTTCAGGTAGTAATAATTAAATGCACCAAATTATCGTAATAGTTCTGCTAAGAAAAATAAAATACTACATCAATACTTCAAACAAAAAAACGTCATAATATACAATTTTAGACAATCCAAGTAAAGCTTCTATTTCATGTAGTAACAGTTTGATGCAAAAAATTATCAAAACAGGTCCGTTAAAATAAAAAACCACATCAATACTTTGGAAAAACAAATTAGGTCATAATATACCAAGTAATCGACGACCAATACGATTATGACTTATCATTTGTACCATGATCCACTTTGTTTCTGGTATCACATGGTGGACAATAAATACCACATCTATAATTATTATAAACAAAACGAAGTCAAAATATAACACTTGATTGGACAAAAATATAATTTATGAGTATAAAAGTAATGTTTCTTGGTACATTTATAACTAGATGACGTAAATCAATAACAAGAATGCATAAAATAGTAACATTTATTCCAGATGAATCGATGCCTTCCATACGAACAGCTTCACACAACGTACGTTTTAAAACTGATGAGGTGACGATTGTTTCAAAATTCACAGAGCCTATGAAACGCCCAAACGATGGGTCCTCGAATGCACAAAGATTAGCTGCAATTGCTACGAAAATCTACTTCGATTTGGCCGGTTTCTTCTCCAATTTGAAACCATATAAAAATTCATTAAAACTCTTACATCGTACTTCATCAATATCAGAATAAATCATACGTCACACGTAGAAATTGATTGGTGGATGGGGCAGTCGATTGTGCTCGATTCATTGCGAAAACTGGGTTTCGATCAGCCGAATAAATATAAATCTGTTAAAAACATTTATTATCGAGAAGTAACATATTATCATTTTAAAGAACCGTTTATGGTTATCACAGTACCTAGTCGTCGCATCTTTGTAACAAAAATATGGCGTCGAATACCCTTTCAGAGAACACTTTATGAATGGTATTTTAATCAAAACATAGTTTGGGTCTTTAGCTTTGAATTTTTCAAAACACAGGTCCTTAAAACTAAAGAAATTAATGATAGGACCTGATCACTAACTTTAAACTATTTTAGAGTCTGAAACGTAATTGTCCCTTTTTATTATTACCTTTCTACCACTCTGCCCTACTTGGTCATGTGTTGTCAATGTCCAATTCCACTACGAAGTCCCACTATCTTCTTGCCACGCAAAGATAAAAAGCCTGAAAGATCGAAAGGAAAAGAAAAGAACCCTTGCCTTCTCTTCTCGACAATCGATCGATCTTTATAACAGAAGCTTACACTCCTTTTTCTTTTTTCCCCAAAACTGCTGCTAAGAAATGAAAGTACCCTTTAATGTAAATAACCACAAAGCATCATCCATCGTAGTAGCAGCCGCCGCCAGCGACAACAGCACCACCACCGCCGCCGCCACTCCCTTGACCTCATCGTACGAGCCCAAATCGGTGCTCGAAATCGGAAGAAACCCGAGCCCAGTCGCCGGAAAGCCCCCCGACCCTCTTCAACAGCTGGAAAAAGAACACCAAGAACAAGAAAATAACCATGTTTTGAACGTCAATCAACACTATTTGGAAGATTGGGATTCTCTGATGAGAGAGCTTGGCCTGAACGACGACTCCGCCGGCGGGTCCAAACCTTTCCAAGACAACCATCAGTTAGCCGCCGGCGCCGCCGGCGCCAATCTCGTCGATTTCACCCACCCATCAGCAACAGTCTCTTCCTCGTCGTTCGATTCTGCAGATAACTTCAACCTCCTCTCAGATCTGCCCACAAACGCCTACGCCGCCGCGTTGGACCCACAAAACTGCCTCGCCGGCGGCGGCGACTTCAGCGCCGGCTGGAACATGGGTTTCGAGTACGTGGACGAGCTGATTCGCCTCGCCGAGTGCTTCGAGACAAATTCCCTACAGTTCGGTCAAGTGATACTGGTGCGGCTCAACCAGCGGCTAACCTCTCCCATGGGAAAACCCCTTCAAAGAGCAGCTTTCTACTTCAAAGAAGCCCTACAGTCCATACTCATCGGCTCGCCGGCGGCGTTCTTGGGATCTTCCTCCGACTCAATCGTTCAGACCATCAAAGCCCAGAAAGCCTTCTCCACCATATCTCCGGTTCCCATGTTCTCGAGCTTCACGGCGAACCAAGCCGTGCTTGAGGCCTTGCAGAATGGGTTCGCCCACGTCCACGTCATCGACTTTGACATAGGGTTGGGCGGTCACTGGGCTTCCTTCATCAAAGAACTTGCTGAGTCTTCGGCGCGTGGAAACCCGCCTAGCGTTAGGGTCTCGGCGTTAGTTCCCCAGGACTATACTGTCCAGTCAAGGCTGGTCAGAGACAACCTAACGCAGTTCGCAAGCGAACTCAACATAAGGTATATTATTTCAGACATGAATCTAACCTTAAGAATCGCAGTTTCCTAATCTAATCTGTCCGTTATCCCTTCCCATCTCAGGGTCGAAATTGAGTTCGTGTTGATGCCGACGTTCGAGTACCTCTCCTTCAAGTGCCTGAAATTCGCGGAGGGAGAGAAGGTCATCGTCCTCCTATCGCCGTCCATATTCCACCACATAGGGACTGGATTTCTGAACGACCTCCGCCACGCGTCCCCTCACGCGGTGGTACACGTGGACTACTGCCACACGGGGGTGGGACCCACGGCATCGTACCGTCAGACGGTGATAGACGGGCTGGAGTACTACTCCACGCTGCTAGAGTCCCTGGACGCCGGCACCAACGGCGGTGGCGTCGGCGATAGTAACTGGGTGAGGATAATAGAGATGCTTGTGGTTTACCCTAAGATCGTGGAGGTGATGTGCGGTGGTCGGCAGGTGGCGTCGGTGAGGGAGGCACTGGTGGCGGCGGGGCTGAGGCAGGTTGGGCTGAGTCAGTTTGCTGAGTTTCAGGCGGAGTGTTTGGTGAGGAGGGTTCAGGTTAGAGGTTTCCGTGTAATAAAGAGACAAGGCGAGATGTTGCTTTGCTGGCACGACCGGCCGCTGGTCGCCGCCTCTGCTTGGACCTATTAATTAATTAATTAATTATTAGCCAAAAGGGGGAAAAAAAAGAAAAAGGAAAGTATTTTACATTTTCTAGGTAATAAGTTGCTTCTGTGTCCTAATACTGATCCTTCTTCCCCTAATGTTGAATGAATGTTATACAATACTTACCCCAATCCCCAACCCCAGCATATATTACTGTTCTTTTCTGCTTCAGAAAGAAAATATGTAGGTGTTTGAGGTACAGAAACTTATGGGAAACAGAGTACTAATACAAATGATGTGAACATGAAAAGGAGGAGAAACAAATTTAGGTGAGATCTCCGAAGACGTTGGATATGGCTTAGTTTTCATGAATCAATGATTCAAAGTAAGCATATAAACAGAGTTCTTGGGAGGACTCATCAATCTTTTTCCAACCTTAGATGTAACATCCAAATGGTGTCATTTGATCACTGATTCGTGAAACAAAGCAATATCCAACATCTTCGCGTGTTATGCAGCTGCGATGTGTTTGTTAGCTTCGGTTAGAAGGCCTAATAGACAGTTTAAGCAGCAAAAACTGTTCTTTTTACAGCTATAAATCTCGTAAAAAAATAAAAAAAAAAATTAAAGAAGCACTGATTCTCGGAGCCAAGTCTTCTACTGCAATGCAATCATCTAAAATCATATGCAACTCATTTCTGATGTTTTGATTTTTCTTTCAGCTCATCATTCATCACACTCGGACTATGCATAAGGATTCAAATTGGACGACAGAAGCATGGCTTTGCTTGGATGATAAACAGTTGAGAATATGAGTCCAACCTTTATTCCAAGTCTACATACTACCAAGTCATTTTTGAGTTATAATAGGGTAAAACTAACCTGCATTTGCTATCTCGGTATTCTGAGCAGAGATTCAATTACCTTCCATTTGTCTTGGTTTCTTAAATTCTTACATTCCTGCGAGATAAAAGAGGTTATTTTCAAAGGGGAAAAATAATCCTTACTTAGCTTTCTTTCTTTCAAAAACCATGTGCGATAAACTACGAGGGTCAACGCCATAGGTTACAAGTAATCGGCTCAACCATACAAGCACAGGCTCATGTGTAATAGGCTCATTCGAGGAAACGTTGGCATGAAGAATTGATCATTAAACATATCCCCAGTAATCAATCATTGAGGTCTCAGCCTTGACCATTAGGTCACGACCTCATTTGCAGCTATTTATCGCTTTGTTCGGCCCACGATGAATAAAAACGGTCACCAAATGCATAGGCCTTAATATTTATAGCATTGGTTTGCAAGTTTACCCTGATTTTATTTTTAACTAATAAGTGCTCGTTTGGTTAGAGGGTTTATCTTTAGGAGGGTTTAGAAAAGTAAGGTTTATATAAAACGAATAGTTTGGTATAAGATAAAATATGTGTTTGTTTAATGTGTTTAAATCCAGTATAATTGTTTGGATAGAAATAGGTTTAATAATGGGTTTCTTGGTGCAAATACATTTATACCCTTCCCAAATTACACGGTACTGAACAAATTACACGGTACTGACATATGGCTATCGTCAAAACTTTCCCCTTCGGCTAGAAGGAACCATCACCAATGGCTTCAAGCTTCTCGAACTTCGTGTAGGAAGAACATCAACAAGCTGGTGGTGTGTGGGTCCGACCAGACGCACAGACGCATTGCAGAAGGCGCAGCCCCATCGGCTTCTTAATCCCAAGGATTTCAGGGCAGTGCCCACGAGAAGGAGAATCAATTTGGCCTCACGGCGGCGGAATTCGGAGCCGCTGTTGAGAGACATCTCCAATCAAGGCTCGTCCCCCTCTTCCTCTGTGCCACGATCGTCAACGGCCGTTGACCCGCCGGTGGAGATCGCGACGGTCTGCTTCAGGGTTTCGCCGGTGGTCGCGACGGTCTGCTTCAGGGTTTCGCGGTGGAGATCTCCTGGTGAGGGCATGTCGACACCTGAAGAACAAAGTGAATAGGTGCTGCCGAAGAAGGTAATCATACCAAGGCTAATTGCATAAAAATTCTAGTGGGTTTTCGTTAACCCACCTCCAACGTGAGTTTCTATAAACCTATAACTAAGGGTTTAAAGTTATTTTATATAAACCATAGGTTTAAATAAACACATCAACCAAACTTAAGCAATATGTTGTAAACCGACTTTTAAAACTCCTAAACCATCGAACCAAACAAGGGCTAAAGGAATTGTGTATATAGGCTGCCTTTAGTCGTACGGAGAAAATGTTAGACAATTTTATTCTAAGATTATTATCTTCTCACTTGTCTAGGATATACGTCCGCTTTGTAATTCCGACAACATTATATTTATTATTATTTTGTTTAGTTTTCAATATATAAAAAAAACTTATCTCATGTGTTATTTGTAAATTACAAAAGTGACCTTTGCATGCTTCTCAAAACTTTATTTCATTAATATATAGTTTACAAAATTGCTTATTTTTATGAATATCTAAAAATAGAAGATCAATTTGATGGCACTGAAACAAATAGTCCCATGAAATAACGATGATTTTATGATTTGGATAGTATTTAGTCTTTTCGCAAATAATAGAGGTTGTACCAATTATCTTGTCCTACTCCCAGCACATCGATAATTATCCACGTATTTCTTTGATAGTAGTAGCGGGCGATGTCATATAGCGTGACCTTTATTTATACTGAACGATGTTACATCTAATAATATGGCTTTTATTTAGGCATATCGAGCAAACTAAGTAGACCCATAATAGGTCATCATATATATCAACTGTTCAATAAGCGTTAAAAGCCTAGCCACCCACATGGCCACTCCTATCTTCAGTTATTGTCACAATGTTGATCGATGTTGACCATTGACCGCGGGTCAACGGCACCCGGAGCATGACCGGCTAGTGATGGCAAGAAGGTATGGTCGGTATATGTGCGGCAAATTATGGAAGTTGCCGCAACTTGGTCGCACTTGGCCTGGGCACATGGCCAAGTCGGCGCGTGCGGCATCGAGGCAAGCGCCCTTAGCACTCTGCGCGCAGCATCACGTGCAGCCCATCTGGGCACTTGGTTGGATTGCGAGATTTTGGTGTTGGCATAGTTGGCTAGCCCGAACGCGGCATGGGCGCGCTCGGCAGCATCGCACGGACTTACGGGCGCAAGGAAACGAATCTGACAAGTCCCTGCTGTGCCAGAAAGCAAGGCAAAGCACTAGCCAATGAGCCCAAGCGACCCTGCTGCGAAGCTTGGAAAGTAAGCCAAAGCGAAATTGGAAAGCTCAAACGTCCATGCCATGGTCTTGTCCTGTCAAAAAAAGAAGAGCATGCAGTGGGCAAACACTTTGGCGCACAGCTCTTCCATCGGGCGATTTGTAGGCGAGGAATTTTGGTCCCTTGAGCTGACTTGGCTGAAGATCTATATACAGAGCTAGTGCCATTCACTGGCATCAAGACCTTTTGTGAAAATATTGAGTGCTGTGAAACGTTGTCAAAGTAGCTACCTAGTGCATGAGCGACTTGTTTTGTGTGAGTGTTGAGTGTTTGTACTTCCCCAATCTTGGGGCCCCATTCTTAAGAAACAAAAGACTAGTTTTGGAGTGTTGTCTCCCATAAATTGTCGTGTTTCGTGTTTATTTGAGCCTCGTTGGTGTGAGTGCAAAGCTAACCCGAACCACTAAGTACTTAGCAAAACAAGGTGCAAAGTCTTGAAGAATGTCGTTCTCTTATGTGCAGATTCCGCAGTTGCCTCGTGCAACCCAAACTTAAAGCAAAAAATTTCTAAGTTATTTGGCTCCGTGATAGTTTGGTATCAGAACGAAAGGTTCCGCGAAGCGAAAGAGACGATCCTACATCAATCTTCAAAACCGCCTCCACTTAAGACATGGAGGACGAAGCAGCAAAGGTGACAGAGTTGGGACGTAAAGTGGCTGCCTTCGAGCCGTCTGTTGAGGAGCTTAAGGCAAAAGTCCGAGACGATCTCACACAGCAATTATTGTCGGTTCGACATGCTGTTGATACGGGTGCGGATAAGTGAGTCATCCGTAAGAACCGACAGAAAGATCAAAGCCTTAGTCTAGACAGATCGATGAAGAGATCAACCCGAGCATAGCTCATCCTGCGGACGTAGACCAGATGGAGGTATTATGTTCTATGATACAGGTGAACAAGTCATCAAGCAGCTCGTGGCCGAAGTTGCCACAGCCGAGACCTATAACGGCACGCGAGATGTTAAAGAGTTGGTAAACTACCTCCACGACATGGAGGACTATTTTGAGGCAGCTGCAACCCCGAACAAGAGAAAGTCACATTGGCCACACGATTCTTGATTGATGATGCGAAACTATGGTGGCGTACGAGGAAGAGGGAGGCCCTCGAAAATGATTAGACTAGGAGCAAAAGCTAGGGAGAACTGAAGGCTGAGCTGAAGGCCCATTTTCTGCCACAACATAGTGCGAGACATTTTCGGGATTTGCAGACGGCATTTGCGGAGGCTGAAAGGCTACTGGGACATTCCGCATTGCCAGCCTGCGGCTGAGCCTAAGGAGCAAGCGCATGCCAAGTTTGACAAGCGTAAAAATACGAAGGTGCGAGAAGAAGAGCAAGTGGCGGCTTAACCGACCCAGGGCCAAGCGGACCAACTGTCGCTGGGAAAAGCACCTGTCATGGGGCAGAAGAAGATTTTGTGCCACCTTTGCAACGACCCGCACAAGTTGTACCAGTGTCCATGGAAGTCGGAAGTATATGCGGTCGCAGTGCCAATGCAGGGAGAGGCCACTCCGTCGGGCTCGATGTCGGAGACCCCTCAGGCCAACCAATTCCATATTTTGACGGCGGTCCAAGAGGGACGTTCGGGTAAGAACAAGCTCGTGTATCTTCCATGTACTATTAATGGACAGCGAGTATCCATCTTGGTGGACTGCGGGGCGACCCACAATATTATGGCAACAAATCGGCTAAGGCTGATGTTGATACATGAGCCATCAACAATTGAAAAGAGTTAATGCCCCACCCATCCCGACAAGTGGAAAGACCATGAAAATAGTTAATGCCCCACCCATCCCGAACTGGCCTCATCCGACCTTCAAAGGCCCTTTCAGATCACCTGTCTTGTTTGAGCGCAAAAAGAACGGAGCGTTGCATTTTTGCATGGACTATCGGGCTTTAAACATGGTCAATGTTAAGAACAAGTATCTCATCCCCAATGTCTTGGACGTCTTCAACAAGTTGGTCAAGGCGCGCTACTTTACGAAGCTGAACATGCGCTCGGGGTATTGGCAAGTTCGCATAGCTGCGGGCGATGAGTCGAAGACAACTTGTGTTACGAGGTACGACTCATATGAGTTTCTTGTCATGCCTTTTGGTTTGACTAACGCCCCATCTACCTTTTGCAACCTTATGAATGATGTGTTGTACGAGTTTTTAAATATATTCGAGGTGGTCTAGTTGGACGATATCATCGTTTACTCAACATGTTTGGAGGATCATGTGTATCATTCGAAGGCGGTGTTTCATAAGCTAAGGGAAAACCAGCTATTCATAAAAGGGGAGAAGTGTGAGTTTGTGCAGACTCGCATCACTTTCCTAAGTCTCGTGATTGAAGGTGGCGCGATTTGGATGGACGTAGCCATGGTTCGTGCCGTGGTGTTGTGGCCGCGGCCGAATAATGTAATGAGTTACGCCCGTTCCTTGGTGTAGCAAACTATTACAGGCATTTCATCAAGGGCTACTCGCTGGTCGCTCCACTCATAGACTTACTAAAGAAGGACATGAACCAAGGACCGGAGGAAGCGTTCGAAGAGTTGAAGGCAGCTTTGGCATGAGCCCATCCTTGTGTTACTAGAATTCGGCCAACCTTTCGAGGTATATCTGATGCATTTGGCAAGGCTAATGGCGGTGTCCTAGTCCAGAACAAGCACCCCATATGAAAGCCGGAAGCTGAAGGATGCCGAGACCCACTACACGACCCATGAAAAGGAGATGTCTGTTGTCACTCGCTGTCTTGAAGCCTAGTGGCATTATCTTATGGGGCTAAGTTTCTTATCATCACTGACAATGTTGCGAACATGTATTTCAAAACACAGAAGAAGCTTACCCAAAAGCAGGCTCGGTGGCCAGAGTTCTTGGGAGAATTTGACTTTGAGTGGATTCATAGGCCGAGATGACAGAACGAGGTGGCCGACACACTGATTCAACAGCCACAACTCAACACTTTAACGACCACAAGTTCGACAGAGAGCAACTATGTCAACCGCATCCGGCGAGAAGGCGAGAACAATGCGACTTATAAGAAGCTGAATGAAGACATTGAAGCTGGACTTGTAAAATGTACTGGCTTGAAAATGGGTTGTTAGCCACTCATTATGGACGATTCTATGTCCCCGAAGGAAAATTGAAGAGCTCTTAAAGGAGCGTGACGACCCACAATGGACTGGCCATCCCGATGTTGGGCGCATGATGTCACTTCTGTCCCGCAAGTTCTACATTTCAAAGATGGAGCAGGACGTCGAGGCCTTTGTGCGAGCATGCATTACCTGCCAGTGGGACAAGCCCAAACGAACCAAGCTGGCTGGATTGTTGCAACCCCTTCCGATCGCAACAAGTCCTTAGAGATTGATCACGTTGGACTTCAATCTTGGGCTCCCAAAATGTACAGATAACACCACATCCATCTGCGTAGTTGTTGATCGATTCTCTAAGATGGCAGTGTTTATGATGGCCCCTCACAAGCTCCCGGCGGATGTGGTTGCAAAATCGTTTTCCCACAACATGGTGAAGCACTTTGGCTTGCCAGAGTGGAGTATAAGTCATCAAGATCTAGGTTCACAGGGAGATTTTGGACATTACTATTTTGCATGCTCGGTACGAAGCTATGCTTCTCGTCGGCAATACCAATCCCAAAGTGACGGCCAAAGTGAGCGGACCAACTAGTTGCTCGAAGAATATCTCAGGCATTATATCTCCATGAGCAAGCAAAACAGTGTTGGGAAACCCCGGGTAACCCGAGGCCATGCCCCGATGCAGCGGAATTTAAAATTTTTTCCCGGGTTCCCATACAGTTTCCCTAGGATACTCGGTTAAATAAAGAAAAACATCACGTATGACACCTATAAAGGAATATGAGCTTACCCTTGTCGCGAAGATCCTTAGCTCCCGTAGCTCACGAACTGTGCCGAAGATAGTCAAGCCGACCCCGGGACGTGTCGCAGACCAACACCTCCACAAGGATGGCTAGAGGAAGTGTGTAATGTTTTAAGAGGTGTGTGTGTGTGTGACTTACTACAAACTCACTCACACTTCGGATTTTCTCAATGATCAAACCCAAATGCTCTCACCGCTGTCTAAAAATTTAAGTTTAGCGTGAGAAAGCTTAAGAACTTGCTTTGGACGAAATTAGCTCAAGCCTAATGATAAAAATCCATTTTCAACCTTTGAAAATGATTTCAATCTTAATTAAATGAGATCATGTTCTACATGACACATCCTTTGAATTACATCGTCAAATGACTAGATATTGTCCCACAAATCATAACAAAAGAACAACAAACGAAATTGGGTTAGGTTTGGCCAAGAAAATGACATTTTGATGCGCATTCACGGCCTCGGCAAGGCCTGTCACGGCCGTGAATCATCATTGGCCAACTTCTGCCGCTCGTCACGGCCTGAGTCACGGCCGTGACTATCTTCTAGAGGCCTTCACGGCCTGGGCATGAAGTGTCACGGCCGTGTGCAAGACGTTCACGGCCGTGATGATTTCGACAGCATTGCGACAGTTTTGTATTTCTCTCCGATCGAGGGGTAAACGATGTCTGATTGCCCTGAAATTTTAACCATAGATAAAAAGACTCACCAATATTGATTCTGACCAGAGGATTCGCAATCTGAGGTCTAGATTGGGAGATATGAATTTTTGGAACTACTGCTACTTTGCAGACACGCTTCAAGACCGTCGCGAGCCTTGCTCGTCGTTGTGTACTATTATTCATCACTTCATTCCTTGAATTTACGGCCATATAAATACGGTTTCTTGTATTCAACGTTTTTATTAACGTTTCTAAGACCATTAAATCAATTTCCATCTCATATTAGTTAGGCACTATCACAGTGATCATTTTTAAGCCCGACTCTCTTGGTTCGTCTCAACCCGGCAAGAGAGGAATCCAAGAATTTGGTAAGTGCCTAGCCAATCCTGCAGTACCGAACCGACTGTAGATTATGTCGTATGTATAGACCCTTCACAAATGTCCCGGTCGAGTGAGAGTCATGGTTACGTCAAACTCATTTGACTCGACTCCATGACTAGTTCGTGACTAGCAGAATTACTAAAATACCCTTACGTCCCCCGTAAGTCAACTTATAGCTTCGGCCGAAGACTTTGTTATTTCTCGCCCCCGAATATGCATAAGACATATATCTCGGTTACTATCGAGACAATGAATCCCTCACGATAGGCTAAGCACGGTAGTTACCCTTTGTTGTCAAGACCGCATGTAGCCGCCGACCCATGTTCATCCCAGAACAAGGTAGGCCTAGCAAACTAGTGACAAGTCAAGACCCCGAAGTCAACTTCATCAGACCCTTCGGTCTAAGGTCCGCGCTCACTACTATAGTCAATCGATCGATCATTAACGCTACCCAGAGTAACAATAAGGCCATGTGGTCGTTGATTGCGAGTCGTGTCCAAGTACAAGTTAACCCCTGATTCAACTTATACCAATGTTACGACCTCCCACTTCTCAAGCGAATGGTTGACACAACCATATTAGAGTAATCAACAAATAAGTCATGATCGACACTCAGTCACCCTACTTAGGTCTAAGACTTTTCAACAAATAACTGCTACTGCCCCACTATTGTCGCACCATAATGATAGCGGGCGGTCCACTAAGCCTGGAACAACTTGGAGTTCTTCAAAGAACTTCCTCATCCAAACACCTTTCTTTGCTGCCTCATAGGCCACAATATACTCCGCCTCAGTGGTGGAATCAGCAGTAGTGCTTTGCTTAGAACTTTTCCAAGACACTGCTCCACCATTGAGCGTATAGACAAAACCAGAAGTAGATTTTCGGTCATCCACGCCCGAATGGAAATCTGAATCGGTATAACCATCCACATCTAATTCTCCGTTACCATAAATCAGTATCATATCTTTAGTCCATCAAGGTACTTAAAGATATTCTTTACTGCATTCCAATGTTCCTTACCAGGATTTGACTGGTACCGACTTACTATGCTCAAAGCATACGCAATGTCAGGCCTTGTACATAGCATCGCATACATTAGGCTACCTATTGCTGATGCATAAGGAATTTCTCTCATTTCCTTCCTTGCTTCCCCACTTTGAGGACACATGGATTTCGAGAGATGAATCCCATGTCGCACTGGCAAGAACCCTTTCTTAGATTCATCCATTTGAAGCCGTTTCAGGATCTTTTCTAAGTAAAGGGCCTGAGATAGACCTATCATTCGATTCGCAAAATCTCTAAAAAGACGAATTCCAAGAATAGAGGTTGTTTCTCGCAGGTCTTTCATGGAGAACTCGGTCGAATACCAAGCTTTCATCTTCAGGAGCATTCCAATATCGTTTACCATCAAAAGGATGTCATCCACGTACAATACGAGGAACGATATCTTACTCCCACTGACTTTCTTGTAAACGCAAGGCTCATCTTCATTCTTTAAGAAGCCATAGTTCCTAACTACTTCATCAAATCGAAGATTCCAGCTTCTCGACGCTTGCTTAAGTCCATAAATAGACCTATTAAGCTTGCACACTTTGTGAGCATCTGCTTGCGATGTAAAATCCTTGGGCTGCTCCATATAGATTTCCTCATGGAGGAATCCATTTAGGAAAGCGGTTTTCACATCCATCTGCCAGATCTCATAATGCTGCTATTGCAAGCAGAATACTGATAGACTTAATCGATTCAACAGGTGAAAAGGTTTCCTCATAATCGATGCCCTCTTTTTGATTATACCCTTTCGCTACTTGTCTAGCATTGTAGGTTTCAACCTGCCCATCAGATCCAATCTTTTTCTTGTAGATCCATTTACACCCTATAGGTTTAAAACCTTCGGACAGTTCTACTAGAGTCCAGACTTGGTTGGTGTGCATCGAGTCCATCTCTGCATAGCTTCGACCCATTTCTTAGAGTCGACATCCATCATTTCCTGGTCAATGGTAGCAGGGTCGTCACCAACGATCCCCTCCAGTCATAGCATCCCTGTGCTTGACATGTACCATACCATATCTCTCAGGCATGCGAGATATTCTACCCGACCTGTGCAATTCTGGGCGGGTCTCGGACTGCTCATCTGTGCCCTCAAGCACTGATGTCTCTGGAGGCGTTTTATCTAACTCTCCAAGAGTCACTTCTCTGCCAGCTCCATCTTCTCGAATGATCGGTTTCCTCAAGAAAGTGAGCATGAATAGCTGCGACGATCCTTTGATCATCATGGAAGAAAAATAATATCCTATGCTATCATCAGGATATCCAACGAAACGTCCTTTCGTGGACCTATATTCGAGTTTGTCTGCTACTAGCTTTTTCACATAGGCAGGGCAACCCCAAACTCTTAAGTGATTAAAGCTAGGCGTCTTACTATTCCAAACTTCGTAAGGTACCCTATCAACAGACTTCGAAGAGGTTCTATTCAAAACATAAACTACAGTTTGCAAAGCATATCCCCATAACGATATGGGAAGATCTAATAATGTATGATTTCTGCATTCGGCAACACCATTCAGTTGTGGTCTCCCGGGCGGTGTAAACTGGGAAATAATTCCATTTTCTTTCAAGAAATCGTCGAACTCGAGACTCATATACTCGCTGCCTCGATATGATCGTACGACTTTAATTTGTCTCCCAGTTTGATTTTCCACTAAAGTCTTGAATTCCTTGAACTTTTCAAGCGTTTCAGACTTGTGCTTCAACAGATACACCAAGCCGTAGCGAGAGTGATCATTTGTGAAAGTCACGAAATAGTGGAAATTACCTCGGCTGCTACACCAAACGGTCCACAAACGTTTGTATGGATCAAATCCAAAAGATTAGTGGCTCAGTCCTGTAACGGGAGACTTAGTCATTTTGCTGAGGATACAAGACTCGCACGTTGGATAGGAATCTGATTCTGTAGGCTTAGTAATGCCTAGTTTCTCCAACTCTTGAATCTTTCGACCTCCGGCTTGACCGAGTCTAAGATGCCACAAATACTTTTATTTAACTCTAAGTTACGTTTGTCGGTAACTACATTCGCATATCTTGGACGTTAACGTAATTTAAACCATTTATTAACGTTGCATTTCCGACGCATTTATTACCAAAATAAATATCATAAATATTATTATTGAACCGAAATTCATAACCATTCTTACTCAAAGAAGGAATAGAAATAATATTTTTCAGCCGCTTGGGCAATACAAGTACATCGGATAAATATAATACATGTCCAGAACTTAATACAAGAGTCTTCGATCCAACATGACTAGCAGGTACACTATGTCCGCTACCAACTTGATCAAGACTTCTCGTTCCGCCAGCTTCCTACTTCGTTCCAGACCCTGGTCCGAAACACAAATGTGAGCACTAGCTCCCGAGTCAAGAATCCACGAAGTGGAAAATACAGTAAATGAACAATAAGTTTCCAAAACTTTACCTGATGCCCCAGAAGCTCGAAGCTTGGGGTAGTCCCTTTTCCAAGGGCTCAACTCTTGGTAGTGAAGGCACATATCAGTCGCCTTCGGAACTTAGGCACGTTCATTTTGGCCTTGCCCTTTTTCTTAACCCCTCCTTTTGGCTTATTAGGCTTGGGCTTGGGCTTGGGCTTGTTCACCTTAGATCTCTTAGACCTTGTAGTCGCAACAAGCGCAACCTCTTTTCCCTTTCCTTTCTATAGCTCACGATGAGTCCGGACCAGCATGTTCATTAGTTCAGAAATCGAAAATCACCTATCGCTCAGATTATAGTTTATAATAAAGTGAGCAAATGAAGCTGGGAGTGACTGAAGGATCAGGTCAATCTGAAGCTCGTTGTGAATGGGACAACCGAGAGAACCCAGTTCCTCTATGTACCCAATGAGCTTACGCACATGTGTCGCGACATCTGCGCCCTCATGTATCTTGTTATGAAAGAGGTTGTCAGTAGCACGATATCGAGATGATCTCGACTGCTCGCCGTACAACTCCTTTAGATGAATCAATATCTCGCGCATTTGCATATCCTCATGCTGACGCAGCAGATCATTATTCATCCCAGCTAACATATAAGCCTTGACATGGACACTATCAGCCATCCATTTGGCATACTATTCCCTATCAGCATCACTCACACCCTCTTGGGGCTCGAGTGGTATAGGTCCCTCAAGGACATACACTAGGCATTCCAGAGTGAGGACTATCCTCAAGTTACGGAGCCAGTCAGCAAGTGACGTCATTTTGTATACAAACAAGAAAGAAAACAGTCTAGAGAAAATAAAGCATTGAAGGGGTCAACGTATAATTCTACAAGCACAAATAAGGACTTTCACAATTTGGCTTGACTCCCACTATTTTTCTCAAAATCTCATTTTCCCGATAGAGATTTCGGAAACCTCATTGATGGTTCATAGTGGAGTTGATTTCCCCGCTCCGCTGAAATGAGCCTCAACCTAACAGTTTGTCGGCCCATTACTCGGACTGTGCCGTGTCCCATACGAACCCATAGATGACCCCGCGTCCCACACGGGTCCATCTTATGAGTGTTTCAACAACTTTGTCTCCAGTCAGGAACCCTCACTGTGGCGACCCTACTTTTCTAATTAAAACTTCTTCTAAAAGATATTATAATACAACAAAATATAATTTTATATAATAGTATCTGTACAGTGGGCCGAAGCCCCCAAAATGTCAAAAGGTCAAACCCTATCGCCGCTCCACAGGTCTTCATCCATGTACCGCCCCGCCCTGAAAAGTCCGTGGAGCACCGCCACCAGCCGCCTCAGTCTCAACGCGTGTCAGCGTCAGACTCGGTACCTACAACACGTAAAAGACTGAGCTATTGCCCAGTAGGTGAATATGCAATGCAGCGTGCACTCATTCCCAATCCCAATTCTCACAACATGATACAATGCACGCTCGTTCCCACATTTCTATCGTATCTCAATATCAGGGCCGTAGGCTGGACTCGGAACCTCGCGCTCAATAAAATAAAATATATCATCTGGACACTAACGCCAGACTAGCGGTGCCCACGCCGATAGTGCGCTGATCGATCACGTCAGCATCCTCCTATCAGGTCGCCCCTTCCGCTACACAACTCATCCGACGGTTTGCACCTCGGGTCGCTCACGCCCGAGTAGACAGATCGCTCACGTCTGTCTCCCGTCAGGTGCCCCGCGAGTCCAACCTCAACTCCGCTATGAGTCTGACTGCCAAAATCGGCACACTCTACCCCGCTCAGTCGACACCTTAAGTCTTAAGGTGTCACCACTAATGTGGTCATTATCCCTCACAATGTCGTGCGATGTCATGCATATAAGTGATATACATGAAACCTGATGTCACTAAAACATATGTAAAATACGTAAATCACATAAGTCACGTAATCACATAGTAGAAGGTAAGCGTTTACGCGTCGTAGATGAATGATTCACCTACCTGTCCTCCTGATAAACTTAGTTACGTAATCCGGTAAATTCCCTCCACTTCGAACCTCTGAGTATTGCAAATATTTTCATATCAATATATTTACTAAGTCATATAAATTTCGAAAATGCTAAATTATCAAAATTCTAAAATTTATGAAAACCTAAAAATAATAAATTTCCTAAAAATAGATAAACCCTAAAATATTGAAAACCCTAGCAGAACCCTAAAATGCCGAAAATTTAATAAGTGTAGAAAACTTTTAAAATGTTGAAATCTTTATACAATGTCGAAGATCATATGATGTCGAAACTCTTTCTATGATAATTTCGAGATCTTCAAACAATGTCGAAATCTAGGTGATGTCGAATTCTTATTAATGTCGAGATCTATCATCTCGAGATCTTATAATGTCGAGTTCTTAGGTCAAATTCTATTATAAATCTCGAAGTCTCTTTAATATATGTCTCTAATTCTTTCTATTATATATCTCGACAGCTATCTGTTATGTATTTCGAAATCTTCCTGTTATGCATCTCGATCTACTACACACTTCGAAATCTTTCCAGTTATTTTATCTCGAGATCTATTTTTCATATATTTCAAAATCTTTCTACTGCACAACTTATTATTCATTTCGAAATCTTCTAATTACACATCTCGAGATCTTCTTATTATATGTCTCGAAATCTCTTTATGGAACATCTCGAGATTATTCTATTACACACTTCGAAATCTTTGTGGTACACCATGTCGAGATCTTTCTAAAAATCGTGATTCTCCCCAAGAAATCCTAAAACATATATCATCAGCATCGGCTTCAAAAATCATTTCAAACCCAGAAAATCTTACACTCTAAATCGTTAAGTTTCTAACCAACATAATAATTTCTTAAGGATACCACAAAATTCAATATCCCTTAAAACTTATACATACAACTAATAGGCCGAAACTTAAGTACTTAGGGTTTCCTGTAGATGTTATAAAGCTAAAAACTTCACTTGAATATCACGATATATGTTTAACATAGTTAGAGGTCGAAGCTTTGGCCCTCACCACCTTATGTATAAATCATGAAATCTACATATTCGACCCTAAGTGCAAGTTGAAATTACGGGCTTATCTCATCATAAGAATGCTCATATGATCATGAACTAAACAAAATAATTTTGATGTCCTATCATATCGAAACTTTATGCTTAATACATGATGACGCGGGGACATATACCCTTGAAAGCATGTTAAATATATCAAGCACGAAAACTTCCCCATACCTTATTTCGAGAACAAGATTTTCGATTGTTATACTCCTTATTACGTTCGAAGGTATTTCCGCTCTTTAAGTTTACGTTGATGCTTAGAGTTTTTAGTGTTACTATTAGATATATATGAAAATGTTGAAACTTGTAGTTGATTGGACAAGTTGGTTATCTCGTTTCTTATACCTTAAGCAACATGATTGTTAAGGTTTATCTTGAGGATTTTGGCTGAAATCACGTAAGACACATGGCCCAACATTACAAATCTTTTGATTATTATTTTATTAAACATAGCCCACATTATAAGTCCTAATGTTTTTATTATTATTATTATTATCATTATTATTATTTCTAATTAATTCTTTGGTCATATCTTCGAAATATTTCTTGAGTAATTAAAATTTATATTATTGCTTCGAAACTCAATTTCTTACGAAACTTCTTAATTCGCAATCATTATTTATCTAATTACATCAAAATCCCTTATTGAAATTTACGGGTATTACATCCCCCCCTAAAAGGAATTCCGTCCCCGAAATTACGCCGACTGGAATAACTCGGGATAACGAATTCTCATGTCATCTTCACGTTCCCAAGTGGCTTCCTCAATCGATTGATTCCGCCACAGAACCTTAACTAACGGAATAGTCTTATTCCGTAATCGTTTTGATTCGTACATCAAAATATCTACAGGCTTCTCTTCGTAACTCAAGTCAGGCTTGAGCTGTTGATAAAGAAGCTCGTTCTGAATAACATGGCTCGGGTCCGCGATGTACTTTCGTAATGTCGATGCGTGAAATACGTCGTGAACTTGCGATAGGGAAGCTGGCAATTCTAATTGATACGCGACTTCGCCCACTCGTTTGATGATTCTGAATGGGCCTATATATCTGGGGATTAGCTTGCCCTTTCGTCCAAAGCGCTTTACGCCTTTCATTGGAGAGATCTTTAGAAATAATTGATCGTCTTCTGCGAACTCCAAATATCGTCGCCGATGATCTGCATAACTCTTCTGTCGACTTTGAGCAGTTCGCATCCGTTCCCGAATTTTCGTTAGAGCTTCTGTCATTTCTCGAATCATATCTGGTCCCAACAATGCTCGTTCGCCTATTTCATTCCAGTGAATAGGAGACCGACATTTGCGCCCGTATAATGCCTCGTACGGTGCTATCCCGATCGAAGCGTGAAAGCATTGTTGTAAGCAAATTCGATCAGCGGCAAGTATTTACTCCAATTCCCCTTGAAGTCTAGCACGCAGGCTCGTAACATATCCTCAAGGGTTTGGATTGTTCGCACAGACTGCCCATCGGTCTGGGGGTGATATGCAGTACTGAACGAGAGCTTGGTTCCCATCGCTTTCTGTAAGCTCTGCCAGAAGTTGGATAGAAATCTCGAATCTCGATCCGAGATAATGGAGATTGGAATTCCATGGAGTCGAACAATTTCCTTAATATACAATTCCGCGGAGCATTCCATGGAAAAAGTAGAATGGATAGGAAGGAAATGGGCTGATTTCGTCAGGCGGTCTACAACCACCCAAATAGCATCATGGCCTTTCGTCGTTTTGGGTAAACCCACGACGAAATCCATTGTGATGTGGTCCCACTTCGTTCGGGTATTGGTAAAGGCTGTAGAGTTCCAGCTGGTCGCTGGTGTTCGGCTTTGATCAGCTGGCACGTCATACATCGATTTACGAACGCCGCTATGTCCTTTTTCATTCCTGGCCACCAATACGTGATTCGCAAGTCTTGGTACATTTTAGTCGAGCCTGGATGTACGGAGTAGGTAGTTGTGTGCGCTTCTGTTTTCGTTCGTCGTAACTCCTCGTTGCTAGGCTTTTATGGTCAGTGAAAATTTCACACCTTTCTCCGTAGAGATAGTGTCGCCATATCTTTAAGGCAAATACGACTGCTGCAAGTTCTAGGTCGTGGTCGGATAGTTCTTCTCGTATTCTTTCAACTATCTTGAAGCATATGCGATCACCTTTCCATTTTGCGTTAGCACGCATCCTAGGCCGTTCTTCGAAGCGTCGCTGTAGACCGAGAATCCTCCAGCTCCCGAGGGTATAGTCAGAACAGGGGCTGTAGTGAGTCGTCTCTTTAGCTCCTGGAAGCTGTGTTCGCACGCTTCAGTCCACTTGAAAGGTACATTCTTCGTCGTACGTCAAGGTTGAAGCAATACTTGAAAAGTCAGCTAATGAACTTAAGGTAATATCCCGCAAGTCCTAGAAAACTTCGGACCTCGGTTGGAGTAGTCGGTCGTGGCCAATTGTTCACGGCCTCAATCTTACTCGGGTCCACAGAGATTCCATTCCCTGAAATCACGTGTCCAAAGAAAGCTACTTGCTCAAGCCAGAATTCACACTTCTTGAATTTGGCGAAGAGCTGTTTCTCTCGCAGGATTCCTAAGACGGTTTGTAGATGGCTTTCGTGTTCTTCTCTTGTCTTAGAATAGATCAGAATATCGTCGATAAAGATGATAACGAACCGATCGAGGTAATTTTTAAAGACCCGATTCATCAAGTCCATAAAAGCAGCTGGGGCATTTGTCAGTCCAAAAGGCATGACCAAAAACTCGTAATGGACGTACCTCGTACTGAATGCTATTTTAGGAACATCTATCTCCCTGATCTTCAACTGATGGTATCCCGAAAGGAGGTCAATTTTCGAGAATACCGTCGCTCCTTGTAGCTGGTCGAATAAATCATCGATCCTTGGCAGGGGGTATTTATTCTTAATCGTGACCTCATTCAATTCTCGGTAGTCGATGCACATTCGCATCGACCCATCCTTTTTTCGCACAAAAAGGACGGGTGCGCCACACGGTGAAAAACTCGGCTGGATAAACCCTTTAGATAGTAGGTCCTCAGTTCCTTCAACTCCTTTAACTCATTTGGCGCTAAACGGTAAGGGGCTTTAGAGATTGGGGCAGACCCCGGCATCAAATCAATCGTGAACTGTATTTCTCGATCAGGGGGTAACCCCGGGAGATCATCGGGAAATACATCGGCATATTCGTTAACTATCGGTACATCTTTCAGTTCTGGTTGAGGTAACTCCTCTACCGTCACCGCATACACGATGTAAGACTCACAATCGGATCTCAATAGTAGTTGAGCCTTTAAAGCAGAAATTCGTGGTATACAATTCGGATTTGTCTTACCCGAAAAAGTGAACACCTCTTCTTCGGGCAATTGGAATTTTACGACCTTCTTATTACAATCTATGATGGCCCAATATCTTGAAAGCCAATCCATCCCAAAGATGACGTCATAGTCGTTCATTGGGGTCATTATTAGGTCGACACTCAGATCTCTACCTTCAATGTTCACGGAACATCCTTTTAGCACCTGGTTAATGCGTGTCGGATCACCGTGCGGCAAAGTAACTATATAACTGCATTCAGATAAGGTAGGAGATACTCCCACATTTTCCACGTATTTGGCCGACACAAATGACTGTGTGGCTCAAGAGTCTATCAATACAGATGTGGACACGTTGTAGATAGTTAACGTACCCGTCACAACAGAAGGGTTCGCCTCGGCCTCCTCAATGGTCAAAGTAAAAACTCGCGCAGGAACGGGTGGAGGTCGAATCGGCGGTTGGGCCGCGTTCCGTACTAGGGTAAATTCTCCGTACAAGCTCTAGCAAAATGACCGACCTTTCCGCACCGGAAGCACTGCCGAATCTCTTGCTCCGTAGCAGGCCTCGAAATGGTAACGCCCGCATGTCGACACTGGGGCGCAACATTTTGAGGTCGATTGTGGATATTGATCGGTCCCTGCATTGGTCTCGGGCGCCAGTTTTGTTGGCCCTGACGGTTCCATTGGGTATTAGGACCTTTGCCCAAAAATTGGCGTTTCTTATCTCCTCCGCTTCCTTGTTGGGCCTCTCTCCTCTTTTTCGCTTCCTAGGCTTCCACCACCACCGACTCTGCTTGTTCCGCGATTATGGCACGTTCCTTACTTGCATGAACTCTAATTGTCGTGCACCCGCAATACTTAAATCCCGATATATTTCGGGTTTAAGTCCCTTGATGAACCTGGTCACTTTCAGCGAATTAGTCGCCACTAACTGCGGAGCAAATCGAGATAATTCTTCAAATCGACGGATGTACTCCGCCACCGGCATGCTCCCCTGCTTCAAGCTCATGAATTCATACATTCTCTGTTCTTGGTCGTGCGCCGTAAAGTATTTGTTGAACAAGAGCTCCCTAAACCTTTCCCAAGTCATAGTGGTTGGGCTCTCCAACACCTTTACGGTGTTCCACCAATAGCGCGCATTCTCTCGGAGAAGGGAAACATCACAAAGGACTTTTTCGTTGTCAGGCACTCGACTATAGATGAACATATCCTCTATGGTGCCTATCCAGTCTTCAGCCACCGCAGGATTGGTGGCTTCGGTAAATATTGGGGGGTTTAGCTTTCGAAATCGTTCCCTGATTAGTTCCACTCGACCAGGCTACGGGGAATGTTCCGACGAGCTCCGGTGATGGATCAAGTCGTTGATTTGACCCGACCAGATCGGTCAGTTGATGGATAGTAGAGCGGTAGTCATTCGGTGGGGATTCAGACCTCGCCCTACGACTAGAGCTGCCTACACGTACCTTCGGCATTTTATCTATTTCTACAATTATTCACATAGCGCACATATCAAATAACACGTAATAACAAAATAAAATACTAAACTTACAGGCCAGGCTGGTTCTCCAGGCTTTTGAGCGGCAGTACATGGACAGTCTTCAGAATCTAAAACCTACGCTCTGATACCACCTGTGGCGACCCTACTTTTCTAATTAGGATTAGTGGCGGATTGGCAACGTAAGCCGCGGAAGGCCCGTCTAATTAAAACTTTTTCTAAAAGATATTATAATACAACAAAATATAATTTTATATAATAGTATCTGTACAGTGGGCCGAAGCCCCCAAAATGTCAAAAGGTCAAACCCTATCGCCGCTCCACAGGTCTTCATCCATGTACCGCCCCGCCCTGAAAAGTCCGTGGAGCACCGCCACCAGCCGCCTCAGTCTCAACGCGTGTCAGCGTCAGACTCGGTACCTACAACACGTAAAAGACTGAGCTATTGCCCAGTAGGTGAATATGCAATGCAGCGTGCACTCATTCCCAATCCCAATTCTCACAACATGATACAATGCACGCTCGTTCCCACATTTCTATCGTATCTCAATATCAGGGCCCTAGGCTGGACTCGGAACCTTGCGCTCAATAAAATAAAATATATCATCTGGACACTAACGCCAGACTAGCGGTGCCCACGCCGATAGTGAGCTGATCGATCACGTCAACATCCTCCTATCAGGTCGCCCCTTCCGCTACACAACTCATCCGACGGTTTGCACCTCGGGTCGCTCACGCCCAAGTAGACAGATCGCTCACGTCTGTCTCCCGTCAGGTGCCCTGCGAGTCCAACCTCAACTCCGCTACGAGTCTGACTGCCAAAATCGGCACACTCTACCCCGCTCAATCAACACCTTAAGTCTTAAGGTGTCACCACTAATGTGGTCATTATCCCTCACAATGTCGTGCGATGTCATGCATATAAGTGATATACATGAAACGTGATGTCACATAAAACATACATAAAATACGTAAATCACATAAGTCACGTAATCACATAGTAGCAGGTAAGCGTTTACGCGTCGTAGATGAATGATTCACCTACCTGTCCTCCTGATAAACTTAGTTATGTAATCTGGTAAATTCCCTACACTTCGAACCTCTGAGTATTGCAAATATTTTCATATCAATATATTTACTAAGTCTTATCAAAATTCTAAAATTTATGAAAACCTAAAAATAATGAAATTCCTAAAAATAAATAAACCCTAAAATATCGAAAACCCTACAAATAGCAAAACCCTAAAAT
Source organism: Craterostigma plantagineum (assembly GCA_027422505.1). Lineage (NCBI taxonomy): Eukaryota > Viridiplantae > Streptophyta > Magnoliopsida > Lamiales > Linderniaceae > Craterostigma > Craterostigma plantagineum. The sequence goes on from JAPQWV010000029.1 coordinate 11,638,519, forward strand.
GCCAAAAATTTAATAAGTGTAGAAAACTTTTAAATTGCTGAAATCTTTATACAATGTCGAAGATCATATGATGTCGAAACTCTTTCTATGATAATGTCGAGATCTTCAAACAATGTCGAAATCTCGGTGATGTCGAATTCTTATTAATGTCGAGATCTATCATCTCGAGATCTTATAATGTCGAGTTCTTAGGTCAAATTCTATTATAAATCTCGAAGTCTCTTTACTATATGTCTCGAATTCTTTCTATTATATATCTCGACAGCTATCTGTTATATATATATCGAAATCTTCCTATTATGCATCTCGAATTCTATCTATTAGACACTTCGAAATCTTTCCAGTTATTTTATCTCGAGATCTATTTTTCATATATTTCAAAATCTTTCTACTGCACAACTTATTATTCATTTCGAAATCTTCTAATTACACATCTCGAGATCTTCTTATTATATGTCTCGAAATCTCTTTATGGAACATCTCGAGATTATTCTATTACACACTTCGAAATCTTTGGTGGTACACCATGTCGAGATCTTTCCAAAAATCGTGATTCTCCCCAAAAAAATCTTAAAACATATATCATCAGCATCGCCTTCAGGAATCATTTCAAACCGAGAAAATCTTACACTCTAAATCGTTAAGTTTCTAACCAACATAATAATTTCTTAAGGATACCACAAAATTCAATATCCCTTAAAACTTATACCATACAACTAATAGGCCGAAACTTATGTACTTAGGGTTTCCTGTAGATGTTATAAAGCTGAAAACTTCATAGTTGAATATCACGATATATGTTTAACATAGTTAGAGGTCGAAGCTTTGGCCCTCACCACCTTATGTATAAATCATGAAATCTACATATTCGATCCTAAGTGCAAGTTGAAATCACGGGCTTATCTCATCATAAGAATGCTCATATGCTCATTAACTAAACAAAATAATTTTGATGTCCTAATCATAAAAATTTCGAAACTGTATGCTTAATACATGATGACGTGGGGACATATACCCTTGAAAGCATGTTAAATATATCAAGCACGAAAACTTCCCCGTACCTTATTTCTAGAACAAGATTTTCGATTGTTATACTCCTTATTACGTTCGAAGGTATTTCCGCTCTTTAAGTTTACGTTGATGCTTAGAGTTTTTAGTGTTACTATTATATATATATATGAAAACGTTGAAACTTGTAGTTGATTGGACAAGTTGGTTATCTCGTTTCCTATACCGTAAGCAACATGATTGTTAAGGTTTATCTTGAGGATTTGGGCTGAAATCACGTAACACACATGGCCCAACATTACAAATCTCTTGATTATTATTTTATTAAACATAGCCCACATTATAAGTCCTAATGTTTTTATTATTACTATTATTATTATTATCATTATTATTATTTCTAATTAATTCTTTGGTCATATCTTCAAAATATTTCTGGACTAATTAAAATTTATATTATTATTTCGAAACTCAATTTCTTACGAAACTTCTTAATTCACAATCATTGTTTATCTAATTACATCAAAATCCTGTATTGAAATTTACAGGTATTACACTCGCCCTAACAGAAATAATTGGGAAATAACCGTCTAAGTATGACCTATCAACTTCTGGCTCAATGCTAACATTTAGAAATTCCCGTCCGTAGGATAACTCTTTAGAAGGTGTGAATATGTTTCGGAGAGCGGCTTAGACGGTCACCCGAAATTACGTCGAGAGTGAAATGTTTGGCGCCGATAAATAGGAACAAACCGCACATACACTCAAGTCGTTTCAATAATGAGCTTGACTTTATTTTCTTAACGCACTCGGACCAACTATTGCAAGAGCGAGATGATTGGCGCCGATAATTCGGAACAAACCGCACACGACACTCAAGTTGCAATGGTTTCGAACTTGATAGAAGAGCGGAACCCCGTCCCTTCACCCACTTAGTATTTAGTCTAACCGAGAGAATATGTCTCACACATATAAGCACTTACACACGCACGTAACGTCAAACAAACATGCAAGTATTCACGGTAAACCTAGTTTGTCTATAAGACCGTCTGCGTGGACTACTTCTACTCTACTACATTTATTTTTATAAAATTACATCTCTTCTCGGCTTTACACTATGTTCTCGAACGACCTCCAAGTCTTCGAACGGCCTTCTCGTGGACCCGTGTCGTGGCCATCGTACTTCAAATTAATTTTTCCGAAAATTAATGAAGTACAAAACGGGGGGATCAGCTGTCCCAGACAACCCGTATATTAACGGATAAAATACAAACTGAGGGACCTTGTCACCCTTAACATATCACTCAGAAATAGAACCTAAGTCCACGCCGACGTCTTAATACGTGTCATACATACATTCATACAACATAAACACGTTCACGACAACAAAACGCTCAAAGAAACCGAAATGAAATTTGGGCTAGTCATAGACTTACGGGCCCACTGTCAAGTTACGAACTGTGAGGAGACTCCAACTAGGGTTTTCTCTCCACGTTACTACGCTACGTCGGACCGCTCGCAACTAGGCGACCTCCGACCAAGCGAGCGCTCGGTTTACAAACTCGAATTAAGTATAACTCATGCTATGACGCTTGACCGACTCAGTGACTTGCACAACCGAGTTCGTTGCGGACTCGTTTATGTCGTTTCTTATAACCGAGCCTATGTCTCTCATCTTTGGGAAACCCCGGGTAACCCGACGCCTTGCCCCGAACGCAGCGGAATTTAAATTTTTTTTCCCGGCTTCCTCATACGGTTTCCCTAGGATACTCGATTAAATAACAAAAAAAATCACATATGACATGTATAAAGGAATAGGAGCTTACACTTGTCGTGAAGATCCTTAGCTCCCGTAGCTCAGGAACTGTGCTGAAGAGAGTCATGCCGACCCCGTGACGTGCCGCAGACCAACACCTCCCCAATGATGGCTAGAGGAAGTGTGGAATGTTTTAAGAGATGTGTGTGTGTGTGTGTGATTTACTACAAACTTACTTACACCTGGGTTTTTCTCAAAGATCAAACCCAAATGCTCTCACCACTCTCTAAAACTCTAAGTTTAGTGTGAGAAAGCAGTTGTTTTGGACAAAATCAAGCCTAATGATAAAAATCCATTTTCAACCTTTGAAATTATTTTAATCTTAATTAAATGAGATCATGTCCTACATGACTCATCTCTTGTTCCTTTTAGTTACATCATCTAATGACTAGATATTGTCCCATAAATCATAAAAAAGAACAACAAACGAAATTGGGTTAGGTTTGGGCAAGAAAATGACATTTTGATGCGCATTCACGGCCTCGGCCCGGCCTGTCACGGCCGTGAATCATCATTGGCCAACTTCTGCCGCTCGTCACGGCCTGAGTCACGGTCGTGGCCATCTTCTGGAGGCCTTCACGACCTGGCCATGAAGTAGCACGGCCGTGACACGTCGGGCAGTATATGGCTCGCCCACTGCCAGTCGTCACGCCGTGAGGCTTTCGACAGCATTGCGACAGTTTTATATTTCTCCACGATCGAGGGTAAACGAAGGTCGATCGCCCTGAAATTTTAACAATAGATAAAGACTCAACAATATTGATTCTGACCGGTGGGATTCGCAATCTGAGGTATAGATTGGGAGATATGAATTTTTGAACCGACTGCTACTTTGCAGGCAAGCTTCAAGACCGTGACGAGCCTTGCTCGTCGTTGTGAACCCTATTTATGCCTCATTCTTCATCACTTTATTTCGCGAATTTACGTCCATATAAATACAGTTTCTAAAACTTTTATTTAACATTTTTATTAACGTCTCTAAAACCATTAGATAAATTAACATCTCATATTAGTTAGGCACTATCACAGTGATCATTTTTAAGCCTAACTCTCTTGGTTCGTCTCAACCCGGCAAGGGAGAAATCCAAGAACTTGGAAAGCGCCTAGCCATTCCCGCAGTACAGAATAGATCCCCTGTTGAGTACCATCTTCGATCTACGAACCGACTATACATTATCGTTGTACGTATAGACCCTTCACAAATGTCCCGGTCGAGTGAGATCATGGTTACGTCAAACTCATTAGACTCGACTCCATGAATAGTTCATGACTAGCAAAATTACTATACTGCCCTTACGTCCCCCATAAGTCAGTTTATAGCTTCGACCGAAGATTTGTAACTTTTCGTCCCCGAATATGCATAGGACATATATCTCGGTTACTGTCGGGACAGTGAATCCCTCACGATAGTCTAAGCACGGTAGTTACCCTTTGTTGTCAAGACCGCATGTCGTCGCCGACCCATGTTCATCCCCGAACAAGGTAGGCCTAGCAAACTAGTGGCAAGTCAAGACCCCAAAGTCAACTTCGTCAAAGACCCTTCGGTCTAAGGTCCACGCACACTACTATATTCAACCGATCGATCATTAACGCTACCTAGAGTAACAATAAGGCCATGTGATTGTTGATTGCGAGTCGTGTCCAAGTACAAGTTAACCCCTGATTCAACTTATACCAATGTTACGACCTCCTGCTTCTCAAGCGAATGGTTGAGACAACCATATTAAAGTCGTCAACAAATAAGTCATGATCGACACTCAATCACCCTACTGAGGTCTAAGACTTATGGACTAATTTATAATCGGAGTATAATAGCTCACCGGTGCCCCTCTCTCATCCCATGAGAATCGGTGGCTAAACTCACGATATATGGGATTTATTTATTTACCATCCCACCGGATGCCTAGTAAGACTTGATAGGTAAATAAATAATATGACTCTTAAAGAATAAATAATAAATTATAAATTCCATTAATACGTATAAGAATACATTATTCAAATACATAGCGAATAATATATCGATTATTAAATACATGCCCTATTCATCACATTATCGAATGGCATTCCGAGAGAACATCCCCAACGAACTGTACTAATTTACTTGATGTGGCCCAGTTCTGCTACAACCTCCATATGTCATAAGCCACAGAGACGAGCCCATTCGAGATAGTGTACGGGTTCCAGCCCTTAACCCCGCAGTCGGTGACATTGCGGGCAATTGGCGTTGGATGTCCAGGCGCGTACAAGTTTGCTCATGGGCGTGAGCTAATTGGGATGAAGCTCGGGATAGCTTAGCCAAGACCGGCCGACGCATGAAGAAATACTATGATCGAGGCCATCGCCCGGTCGAGTTCGATGTCGATGAGAAGGTATGGCTTGAGCTAACTCCATCGCTGCAGGCCAGCAATAAGGCTCAATCGACGGCAAGGAGTCTGATGCCAAAGTTTGATGGGTCATTCGAAGTTGAGCGGAGAGTTGGCCAAGTTGCTTAACGATTGAGGTTGTCGCCTAAGTATCTTGTCCACCCTGTCTTCCACGTAAAATTCTTGAAAATATTTTAGGAGGATCCTGACACGGAGAGGAGGCAGGAGTTCGAGGTCCCCGCAACACCAAAGAAACACTATGACCGAGAGATCGAGTGCATTGTGGCGCACCGAAGGCACGACAAGTCCCCGCACACGGCTTTGGAGTACCTCATTCAGTGGAAAAACGAACCTGAGATCGAGATGTCTTGGGGGAAAGGTGAGTATTTGTGGCAATTTTCTAACCTCATTGAGAAGTATTTGAGAACGTAAGCCCAGAATAGTCGATGAGGGCGTCGACGGTTCAAGCGGGGGAGGATTGTCACAATGTTCATCGATGTTGATCGTTGACCGTGGGTCAACGGAGTCCGGAGCATGGCCGGCTGGTGGAAGAAGGTATGGTCGGTACATGTGCGGTAAATTATAGGAGTTGCCGCAACTTGGTCGAGCTTGGTGGACTCAGCCGCACTTGAACTGGGAACATGGCCTAGTCGGCATGCGCGGCATCAAGGCAACGCGCGCGCCCTCAGCACTCTGTACGCAGCATCACACGCAGCCCATCTAGGCACTTGGTTGGATCCCGAGATTTTGGTGTTGGCATAGTTGGTTGGCGTGCGCGCTCGGCAGCATCGCGCGGCAGTTGTACGCGCGCAAGGGAGGCACCGTGCGGCAATACCCGTGCGGCATTGAGCGATAGTGCGTGGCACTTAGTCGCGACATCGCGGTATCGAGCGACTGGCCAACGTGGTTTTGATAGGATCCCACTGCCACGTCAGCACTCCACTAACTTGTGACAGGATTGGCCATCCAAGCCCATTATGACTGGAAATGGCCAGCGATTGGCCCGGATGGCCAAACGACCCTGACAAGTCCCTAATGTGCCCGAAAAGCAAGCCGAAGCACTGGCCAAGGAGCCCAAGCGACCATGACACCCTGCCAAGCCAGGAAAGTAAGACAAAGCGAAATTAGGAAGCTAAATGTCCCTGCAACGGTCGTATTCTGTCATAAAAAGAAGAACATGCAGTGGACGAACACTTTGGCGCCCAGCTCTTCCATTGGGCGATTTGTAGGCTAGGAATTTCAGTCTCTTGAGCTGCCTTGGAAAGATCTATATAAAGAGCTAGTGCCATTCACTTGGCATCAAGACCTTTGGCGAAAATATTGAGTGCTGTAAAAGGTTTGTCCAAGTAGCTACCTAGTATGTGAGCGACTTGATTTGTGCGAGTGTTGCGTGCTTGTACTTTCGCAATCTTGGGGCCCTGTTCTTAAGAAATAAAAGAGTGGGTCGGGAGTGTTGTCTCCCGTAAATTGTTGTGTTTTATGTTTATTTAAGTCTCGTTGGTATGAGTTCAAAGCTACCCGGTACTTAAGTAAAATGCGCAAAGTCTTAAAGAAGTCCGTTCTCTTAGAAGAGTTTCCGCGTTGCCCCGTGCAACCCAAACTTAGAGCGAAAAATTCTAAGTTGTTTGGCCCCGTGACAGTTATAAACTCGGCCTAGACGGACGCCAGGGCGGGGCTAGGCGTTAGGCGGGCCCTCCCCAGTGATAATCTGTTAAGTATAAATATGTATATATATATATATATTGTAGATTTGCCTAATATCTCTGGAATTCATTTATTTCTCTCCGGAGTGGCTTGTTTTTGTTTTCGTGCATTTCATGTAACATGCTTGTACGGCCCCGGGGTGTCCGATCCTTATGGACTAACGGAAAACGTACAATCGGTAAATCCGGCGTGGGGCGTGGAAGGTTTTGATCCTTTTGTTCCGGGAGGAATAGCTTCTCATCATATTGCATCAGGTACATTAGGCATATTAGCGGGTCTTTCCATCTAACCGTCCGACCGCCACAACGTGAATACAAAGGATTGCGCATGGGAAATATTAAAACCGTACTTTCCAGTAGTATCGTGGCTGTCTTTTTTGCAGCTTTTGCTGTCGCTGGAACTATGTGGTATGGTTCAGCAACTACTCCCATCGAATTATTTGGTCCTACTCGTTATCAATGGGATCAGGGTTATTTCCAGCAAGAGATATATCGAAGAGTTAGCACGGGGCTAGCAGAAAATCAATGTTTATCAAAACCCTGGTCTAAAATTCCTGAAAAATTAACTTTTTATGATTATATCTAAAATAATCCGGCAATTGACACTATTTATCTAGATGGATAAATTTGATATACCTTTCTTTGGTATATCAGCATGTAAACTAACATAAAATATTTATTCTATTATATTAAGTGTGAGGCGCTAGGATAAACTCTCAAATGGTCTGTCAATTGAGATTGAAAAAATTAATTAATAAAATTAATCAGTAACTACCTTTAATTGCTATATTAGTTTAGTACTATTTTTAGTTAATTATTATTGTTAGTTAGTTACTATCATATTTTAAATTTATAATACATCAATTTTCCTTTTTACATATTTATAACCTACAAATTAAATTAAAATTATGATTTCATGAATATTTCACACTAAAATAAATTTAATAAAAATATTTACATAAATAGCACACATTTGAGGGTGTATAAGTTACCAGTTTATATGATTAACTAATAGGTTAAGATGTGATCGACAATTTTCATTCGTAAGAACTCAGTCAAAGCTTACGAACTCTCCGCATTTCCGGCAACGCAGTCCGATTTCTTTCCATGTAGTAAGATCTCATGTATATCTACAGCGTCATATGAAAAGCAAAAATCATCTGTGATATGGGGCAAACCCAATCAACGAAATTTATAAGTGTGTGGGTAAAGGAATTTATTTAGCCGGAAAATTGATAAAGTTACGTGCGTAAGGTGCTTATTGAAATAGAGACTGAAGGGGACGTGTTTGGGACTTTTGGGGGACGTATTTGTGGTATTGGGATGTGTGGGACCTGTTGGGGGCATGTTTGGTACATTGGGGGACCTGTTATGGACGTGTTTGGAACTAGGGGGACCTGTCTGGGACGTGTTGAGACGTAAAGGAAATTAGCACAAGGAATTACGTGGTTCGGATCTTTGTAGATCCTACGTCCACGGGCGCTCGGGACCTGTTTTCACTATATTTTGATGATTACACAGTCAGAACCACTTATATCTTGCTCTTCTCTCTCAAGAACACATAAGAAAAATACATAGAGACGTTTATTGTAGTAAGAGAGTGTTGGAATGAGAATTGTGGGTGAAAATGGTGAAGTCCTCCTTTTATAGGAGGCTCATGAATATTGCCTGAAGGTACATCCCTAGCTCTTGGACATTGCCTGAAGGTTTGAACTGAGCTCCCTGGTGATTTGATCTTCTGGGACAACGTGTTGCAGTCTGTCAGAGGTCCTTTTTGCAGCAGTCACAGCCATCAGTCACGCCCTACAGCTTCATAGAGTCCCCTTGTAGCGTATTGAAGAAGCCTTCTTTTTCTTGGGAGTCGTTACCTACCTATCGGAGGTCCCCTGAGGTCCCTAAAAATCCTTATTTCATGTTGTTAGCTCCCCAAAGCGTCTTGGAGGTCCCTAAAGTCTTTCGGAGGTCCCTATCTCTATTATTTATCATTATTTACTAAGTATATATATTTTCTAATGGGCATAATGGCCCTTTTCTTATCTTTGATTTTATGGCCCACCTATTTTGGTCCTTATCAACCACTCCCCTACTCTAATTTATTTTTTGGGACAAAAAGTGAATTAGAGTAAAAAACTGTAAGGCAGGCCATAAATAAATATAGGATCGTAAGTCATACCTCCCTTACCAAAAATCCTTTATCGTGTTTTTGGAAATGTGTGTTTCCCGTTCTTCTTCTTTTCTTTTTTGTCTTGGAGCTAGTGCTTTTCGATCACGTGTCTTGGTTGCCTATCGCAGGTATGACATCCTCATGGTAGGCTACCTTGAGCGATCTGGAAAAGGGAATATAGCTCATTAGTTCCTCCGACTCCCAAGCCAGTGTGTCCTCTATAGCTCCCTTGCTCCCCAGGGTCCCAGTGGCAAGGGATGTCCTCCTTCTGCAGGGACGACGGACGTCCCTGCGATCCTTCTCCTGTTAGGGGAACTCAAGAACCTCCCATCATCACAGCCCCTTTCTCTTATGGGATCTATGGGGACCTCAACGGCTTAGCTCCCTACTTCTGTGGACCATCTGAACAGAGGTGAAAAGATGAGCTTGTTAGATCGTTGGGTGCTCCCGGACGTTCAGAGGGCCATCTCCCAGGTGGTGGGCTATGTAGCTGCCGGACCGTCTGCCAAGTCGTTGACCCTTGACCTGGAGATAGCTAATCAGCCAAAGTCAACAGATTAGTGCGAGAGGGAACTACGGAGCTCCCTGGAGAAAGAAAGATAAAAATGCAGCTCTTATGAAATAGCGCGAAGGGGATCTCTGGAGCTCCTTCGCTGAGGAGAAGGAAGGGTGGATGCCGATTTCGCGCTTATGACGGAGGTGCATTTGGCTTATCTTCAACAGCCGCCATCTTTGATTGCTTTGAGTGAGGTCCCCAAGCTCCCGAGAGTCCTTGTTTCTGGGTTGGCGTCTCCAAGGAGCATGTAAGTCCTGGCCCATGCTATGATCTCCCAGACTTCATCTCCAGCTCCTTAGGGGACTTAGTGGAAGGCCTTTCCGGACATCTTAGGACCTGCAATGTTTTAGGGGAGCTTAACTGCCCTATGTTTATGTGTCTCTGTTGGAGCTCGTTTTTCCTTAGGCTTTATCTACGCCGTTGCATCCATCGTCCTTGGAATCTGGAAGGGACCTGACGGGACCTGATGGCGGAGCTCCTTTTGCACTTCGAAGGAGATCCCAGGTCCTGCCGCACGTTGCTTCTAGCTTCCTAGGACATCCTATTTATGTAGAGCTCTCCTCTTTTTCATCATGGTGATAGCCTGTAAAAAATACTTTGTCATGTTTTTCTTTCGAGGCATAATGGTGTGGGGAGCTTAACTCCCCATGTTCGCATATTACATCGGAGTTCCCTTTCTCCTTTATTATTTTTCTTTCGTCTTTGCGGGACCTGATGGATGTTTCTAGGAACATCATTAACGTGGCTTGGTTATAGCGCCAGCTCGCTTATTCAACTCGTAAGCCAAGTACGAATTCACGCCCTTGGTTGCAATGACCGTCGTCATTGTCCTTGGGTGTCGCTTTGCGCTAGGCTCTCTTTGTCCTTAGCGAGTTCAGTAATGTAGGCCCGAAGGTCCTAGTTATAAAGTGGGGCTTTCTCCCACTGTTTTACCCTGGTTATAGCGCCAGCTACGCTGAGGTACCTATTCACGTCGCAGGCCTTACTGAGGACCTTTGATGTCCTGTACACCACAGCCCGTCAGCGGTGGCATCTTGTACACCCTCATGGGCATCTTTCACGTCGCAGGCTATCAGCCTTTGATGTCTTTGTACACCGCAGGTCCGTCGACCCTTGGTATCATTTCACGTCGCAGGCTATCAGCCTTTGATGTCATTGTACGCCGCAGGTCCGTCGACCTTTGGTATTGATTATATTACACGGTGCACCTTTTACAGAATATCTATTATTCCGACAAGGCGGTATTTGCTTAGGGACATCATTAGTTTACCCTGGTTATAGCGCCCGCTTCGCTTAAATGCGTGGTTATAGCACCCGCTCGCTTAGAGTGTGGTTATAGCGTCCGCTCGCTTAAATGCGTGGATATAGCGCCCGCTCGCTTAATGCGTGGATATAGCGCCAGCTCGCTTAGTGCGTGGTTATAGCGCCCGCTCGCTTAGTATCAGGGCTCCTTGTTGGAGGCCTTGTGATTTGAAAGTGATGGCGAAATGGAGCGCCTTCTCTTCTCGGTTAATAACGAGGTCCCTGGCCCCAGGTCTCCGGAGGCATGGAAGTTAGCATGGAGCTATCTTCTAGGTCCCCTGGACCTTCGCGTATCAGCGCAGATCTTGACTTCTTTGCCTTCCTCTAGCACGGAGCTGCGCTTCAGCTGGTTTTGGAGATCCCGAACTTCGCATCATGGAGATCTCGAACACACGGATAATGTCCTCATTTTCAGCAAGGAGCTTGTTTTTAGGTCTCCTGGAGTTAGGGCCTTCACGTCAGTGCGGAACTGGACTGTAGGTCCTCGTGCCAGCGGGCAGCTGGGCTTTTAAATCCCCGTGGTTTTTCATACGCCAGCGCGGGGGATGACTAATGGCTTTCTGGGGATCTCTGCACGCCAGCGCGGAGCTGGGAGGTCCTCATCGCAGAGCTGGGCCTTGAGGTCTGCGGGTATTTGTATGCCAGCACAAAGCTCGGCTTGACTTTCTACGTACATTACCAGAGAGGAGCTGGGTTTTGAGGCTGAACCTTAAATGGAGCTGGTCCTTCTGAGGAGGAGGGGGTTGTCTGCCTTTATTCGGCACAGATCCCCCTGCCTCCTTCTCGGCTGCTTTCAGACCTTGGTCAGGGCCCTATTTTTCGAACTTCCTCAGTGGGAGGGGGCCTTTGATTTCATCTTTGAATGTTTTCGATCCTTCAAATGATAGTAATTGTTAGTACGATGCATTTGTGATATCGATAATGAAAATGAAAAAGAGATTTAGAAGGCCTGTAATTCTGGCTAAGAGCCGCTTCGTTTACGGGATGTCCCTTGGATAGTGAGGATCTCCTTCATGCTGTTGCATAACGGTGGGTGTTCCGTAGGACCCTAAGGAGAGATCTCGACAGCTCCCTGTTGCGGAGGCCATTTGTTGGAGCAGTCGTATTTGGCGGAGGGAACGGTGGTAGGTGCTCCCAGGGATGCAATATGGGACCTGCTACTGCACGCACGGAGGTCCTCGTACGCCAGTACTGACCTGAGCTTTTGACTTCCTGTGGAGCTTCATGCGCCAGCGCGGAGCTGGGAGGTCCCGGATGCGGAGCTCCGTGGCTTCCTGCCAGCGCGGAGCTGGGAGGTCCCAGATGCGGAGCTTCAGGTCTTTGTGTCAGCGCGGAGCTGCGCTTCTTTGCCTTTATTCCAGCGCAGAGCTGGGTTTCAGCCGATTTGGAGATCCCCTGTAACGGACTTCATGTGCTAGCGATGAGCTCGGCATGGAGATCTCAAACACATAGATCATATCTTTATTTCCAGCACGAAGCTGGTCTTCGTAACTCCCCAGTGGTTCTTCATAAAGGGTCAGGCTTTGCTCGTGGAGCTTGGCTCTCAGATCCCGAATATAGGAGCTCGTGTCTTTGTGCCAGCACGGAGCTGGGGAGATCCAGAATACGAAGCTTCGGATCTTCTTGCCAGCGGGGAGCTGGGGAGATTCCAAAGGCGGAGCTCTGTATCTTCTTGCCAGTGCGGAGCTAGGCTCTTAGGTCCCAAAGGGGGAGCTTCGGGTCTTCTCGCCAGCGCGGAGCTGGGCTCTTAGGTCCCGAAGGGGGAGCTTCGGGTCTTCTCGCCAGCGCGGAGCTGGGCTCTTAGGTCCCGAAGGGGGAGCTTCGGGTCTTCATCCTTTTTGGCCCGTGTTTCAGGTCCTGGACGTTCCTCACCACGTTGGGCAGTTTCTGGAGGTCCTCCCTCGCAATTTGTGGTCTAGGTTCTTCGATATGGACAAATCTTCCTCCATTGACGTCTCGCGCATTTCGTTTTGTCCCAACAGAACAGAAGAAAGATAAAACAGTAAATCCTCGCACAACTTCATACTCTAGCAACGAAAAAAGTTACTCACATCTTCAACTCGGATTTCCTACAGACGGCGCCATTTGATATGGGGCAAACCCAATCAACGAAATCTATAAGTGTGTTGGTAAAGGAATTTATATAGCCGGAAAATTGATAAAGTTACGTGCGTAAGGTGCTTATTGAAATAGAGACTGAAGGGGACGTGTTTGGGACTTTTGGGGGACGTATTTGTGGTATTGGGATGTGTGGGACCTGTTGGTGGCATGTTTGGTACATTGGGGGACCTGTTATGGACGTGTTTGGAACCAGGGGGACCTGTCTGGGACGTGTTGAGACGTAAAGGAAATTAACACAAGGAATTACGTGGTTCGGATCTTTGTAGATCCTACGTCCACGGGCGCTCGGGACCTGTTTTCACTATATTTTGATGATTACACACTCAGAACCACTTATATCTTGCTCTTCTCTCTCAAGAACACATAAGAAAAATACATAGAGACGTTTATTGTAGTAAGAGAGTGTTGGAATGAGAATTGTGGGTGAAAATGGTGAAGTCCTCCTTTTATAGGAGGCTCTTGAATATTGCCTTAAGGTACATCCCTAGCTCTTGGACATTGCCTGAAGGTTTGAACTGAGCTCCCTGGTGATTTGATCTTCTGGGACAACGTGTTGCAGTCTGTCAGAGGTCCTTTTTGCAGCAGTCACAGCCATCAGTCACGCCCTGCAGCTTCATAGAGTCCCCTTGTAGCGTATTGAAGAAGCCTTCTTTTTCTTGGGAGTCGTTACCTACCTATCGGAGGTCCCCTGAGGTCCCTAAAAATCCTTATTTCATGTTGTTAGCTCCCCAAAGCGTCTTGGAGGTCCCTAAAGTCTTTCGGAGGTCCCTATCTCTATTATTTATCATTATTTACTAAGTATATATATTTTCTAATGGGCCTAATGGCCCTTTTCTTATCTTTTTATTTTATGGCCCACCTATTTTGGTCCTTATCAATCTGAAAACAGTTCACCGTAATTCATAAAAGAAAAGAAAGTGAAACTTTACGGGCAAGAATCAATTTATACCCCCCCCCACCCCACGCCAAGCAAACGTTACAATCAGATCATACGCAAACATGATTAACAAATGTTAGTGTAAGCAGCTTATCTTTGAGTTTTGACCATCCTCGTAGTCAAAGAAGAGCATCGTTGTAACCGCCTTCAAAATCGCTGCTTATTGCAGTTACTTGGGCAATAACATTAACAAGAAAACAAGACCACTGCAAAAATACAAATTGACAAACAGAAACTTCCCAATGAACGATATAATATCTTGGGATTGAATGAATGGTCTCAAGTCGTTGGCAATTAGTGACTAACTGGATTTTGCAAACGAACGAACAATTCATCTTTAAATAGCCCTCAAAGAAACTCCACTCAAGATTCAACTGTTCACTCTCCACAACAACTGAGATAAAAGAAAAAAAATACTCCCTCCGTCCTAGTAACTTTCGTACATATTACTATATCCGGCGTTCTACTATCTTTTGTATATTTCCATATTTAGTAAAAACCTATCACACACAATCAATATAATAGTATTAAATATTCTTAAAAGACGTGTCACACACATACAATTTTCTACCTATATATTATAAAAATATTCATTTTCTTAAAAACCGTGCCGGAACCCAAATGTACAGAACTTATAGGGACGAGGGAGTACTGTTTATTGAAAGAAAAATCGAAAGGAAAAAAGAATCGGGAAAGGTGGTGGTTGCGTGTCAAGCAAGAAAGTAGTGGGACAAGCTTCTCCTGACAGAAGAAGTAGGGCCGACGAAAATGATAAAAATGCCCATCTCTCCACCTCCGCCGGCGCCGACTCAATCCCTCCGCCGCTACCCAAGATAAGAAAAGTCAAACTGGCGTAGTATTCTACTCCATATACGGCCACGTGGAGGCCGTAGCGAAGCGCGTCAAGTTCGGCGCCGACGCAGTCCCCGGAGTCGAGGCCGTCCTCTACCGCGTGCCGGAGACTCTTCCCGGCGACGTCCTGGCCCAGATGAATGCGCCGCCGAAGGACGAGTCCATCCCTGTGATTGAATCGATGGAAGAACTTGTCATATCCGATGGTTTGTGTTTGGGATTCCGACTAGGTACGGCTCCATGGCGGCGCAGATGAAGAGCTTCTTCGATTCCATGGGCGAGCTATGGATGGAGCAAAAGCTCGCCGGAAAACAGCTGGGTTCTTCGTCAGTACGGCGACCTAAGGCGGCGGCCAAGAAACCACCGCGTAAGATGATATATTCTTTATTTACTTTTCGTGAATCCGCTTCTTATTCTTCTTTCTTGAACATGAAATTCTTATGCCATCATTGAAAAATCGATCTTAGATTCATGGGCAAACATCATCTAATGCTAATAATAGCGGACGAAACATCAATCTCTTCTTCACTTGTTTTCTTTCCTCAATAACCCTAGTTATCATCAGGTGGACAGCAATCACACAACTAGCTCATCACGGAATGCTCTATGTTCCTAGTGGTACAGATTCGGGCCAAGTAAGATGCTGGTTGATACGGACTAAAGTAGATAGGCCTGAAAAAATCAGAAAAAGCCCGTTAGGCCCATTGGAAATAATTATAGTAAGTAAATGGTAGAGATAGGACCTCCGGGGACCTCCGACAGGTAGGGAGCTAACAACAGGTGCTGGGGACCTGAGGAACTACCTAGCAGCGCCCAAGGACGGACGAAGCTTCTCTAACACACTACTAATAAAGATAAGAAGAGTATCCAATAAAGGTGCCACGTGTCCGATCAAGAGAGGGCAGCTCCCTGCAAAAAGCTGACAGCTGACCCCTGTTCACTGAAAGGACTGCAGACTGTACAAAGCTGTCCTGACAGCCTATACTGACACGAAATGACCCTATCAACAGGAATTCTGGGACGTGACATAGACCAGATTGCTTGCAGCTCCCTGAGGCGATGGAATGCGTCCCATCTCCAGGATTCGAGGGACCTACTGCCAGGCAATATCCAAGGGCCGGGGGACGTACCTCCAGGCAATAACCAAAAGCTCCTGCCTATAAAAGGAAGACTTGGTTATTTTCACAGACAATTCTCATTCCAATACTTCTAAAACGTCTGTAAAATATCTCTCTACAAATAAGGTCCTTAAGTGTTCTATTAGCTGTTCTTGATATAAAGAATAGAGAGTGAGTTGTTTGAGTGTGTAATCATCGAAGTATAGTGAAAGAGAGTTCTCGAGCGCCCGTGGACGTAGGATCTGCAAAGATCCGAACCACGTACATACTGTGTTCTTTCTGTTTTACGTCCCTCTTTTATGTCATTTGCAAACAAGCACGTCCCAATACGTCCCCAGTACGTTCTACGTCCCCAAACAGGTCCCCGACGTACCAAACACGTCCCAGTCAGGTCCCCAACATCCCAAACACATTCAAACAGGTCCCCCACGTTCCAAACACGTCCAAACAGGTCCCCGACGTACCAAATATGCCCCCAACAGGTCCCCATCACGTCCCAGTAACCCAAATACGTCCCCAACAAGTCCCAAACACGTCCTTTTCAATTCATTTACAAATAAGCACCTTACGCACGTAACTTTATCGATTCTCCGGCCATATAAATTCCTTTACCCACACCCTTATAAATTTCGTTGATTGGGTTAGCCCCATATCAAATGGCGCCGTCTGTGGGAAATTCCAAGTTGAAGGCGTGAGTAATTTTGCCTATGTTGTGCGAAGTTTTGCTTAACGTTTTCTATTTCTCTTTTCCTCTCCTTATTTCCACTGGGACGAGACAAAAATGCAAAAAACGGGGGGAAGAAGACTCTCTCTGCCAAAGAAGCTGGACTTATAAATCGCGGAGCTGCCGAAGCACAACTGAAGCTCCTAGACGTAACGCATGAACACCACCTTGGCAGAAAGAAGGAAAAGATGAGGACCCGAATCTCTACGTTCGGATCCAGAAATCTAGCTCCATTCCGGCCAGAAGACCCGAAGTTCCACCTTCGGGACCTAATAGCCCAGCTCTGCACTGGCGAGAGGGCCCGAAGCTCCCCAGATCCCCGCTGGTGAGAAGGTCTGTAGCTCCATGCTCAGAACCTTCCAGCTCAGCGCTGGCACAAAGACCCGAAGTCCCGCATTCGGGACCTCCCAGCTCCGCGCTGGCAGAAGGCTTAAAAGGCCCCGCTCCATGAAGACCCCAACCTCTATATTGGGGATCTAAGAGCCAAGCTCCCCGCCAGTACGAGAAGGTCCGTGGGACTAGAAGCCAAGCTCCACGCTGGTATCTGAAGCTCCCCCTTCGGGACCTCCCAGCTCCGCGCTGGCACGAAGACCTGGAGCTCCGCTTCCGAAAGCCAAGAGCCCAGCTCCACACTGGCGTCCGAAGGTCCGCGGGAGATACAAGCCCAACTCTGTGCTGACACATGAGGATCCTGGGGACCTAGAAGGCAGCTCTGCGCCGACGCTTGAAGACCAGCGGGAGATAAAAGCCCAGTTCCATGAGGGCAAGTGTGGCGACCCTACTTCTCTAATTAGGATTAGTGGCGGATTTCCGCAACGTAAGCCGCGGAAGGCCCGTCTTTAAAACTTTTTTTCAAAAAGATATTATAATACAACAAAATATTATTTTACATAATAGTATCTATACAATGGGCTGAAGCCCCCAAAATGTAAAAAGGTCAAAAACTCTATCGCCGCTCCACAGGTCTTCATCCATGTACCGCTCCGCCCTCAAAAGTCCGTGGAGTACCGCCACCAGCCGCCTCAGTCACGACGCGTATCAGCGTCGGACTCGGTACCTACAACACGTAAACACTGAGCGATTTGCCCAGTAGGTGAATATGCAATGCAACGTGCACTCATTCCCAATCCCAATTCTCACAACATGATATAATGCACGCTCGTTTCCACATTTCTATCGTATCTCAATATCAGGGCCCTAGGCTGGACTCGGCACCTCGCTACACAACTCATCCGACGGTTTGCACCTCGGGTCGCTCACGCCCGAGTAGACAGGTCGCTCACGTCTGTCTCCCGTCAGGTGCCCCGCGAGTCCAACCTCAACTCCGCTACGAGTCTGACTGCCAAAATCGGCACACTCTACCCCGCTCAATCGACACCTTAAGTCTTAAGGTGTCACCACTAATGTGGTCATTATTCCTCACCGTGTCGTGCGATGTCATGCATTTACGTGAAACACATGAAACGTGATGTCACACAAAACATACGCAAAACACGTAAATCACATACGTCACGTAATCACGTAATAGCAGGTAAGCGTTTACGTTTCGTAGATGAATGATTCACCTACCTGTCCTCCCGCTATACTCAAATAAGAAATCCGTCGACGTCTCTTACTGTCGATCCTCTGAATATAATAATATTATTATATCAGTATGTTTGCTAAACTGTATAAGTTTTAAGTTCCCAAACTCTAATTATAGAAAACCCTAAAATATTGAAAACCCTAGATATAGTAAAATTCTAAAATACCGAAAATTTATTAGTTAAAACACAATGTCGAAATATTTATACAATTATCGGGGTTCTTAATATAAATGTCGAGATCTATATATATATATATATAATTATTGTCGAAAACATCAACCATATCGACATTCTATAAATGTCGATAGAAATGTCGAGTATATTGAAAATGTCGAGCTCAAAATGTCGAGGCCATCATTGCTTGAAAAAAGTCGAAGCCATTGTAAAATGTCGAGATCAATATCTAATAAATGTCGAGCTCTTCAAGTTATATCGACATCCTATAGAGATGTCGAAACCCTTACTATCAAATGTCGAGAATCATCACAAACGAGGTCTTCTTATTGCATATATATATATATATCGACTTTTATTTACCATGTAGCTCGACATTTATCATTATGCAGCTCGACATTTTATCACCTATGCAGCTCGATATTTTCCTATCATCATCATATATTTTTATCAAATGTCGAGTCTTGTAAATGTCTAATTCTTTACACAATGTCGAGATTATAATAACATAGAAATATCGATTTTGTAAAAGATACTTGTCGAGATCTACCTAAGCATATATATCTCGACATTATCTAGAAATCTTCATATTATATGTCTTGAAACCTAACGAAATCTTCTTAATATTCATCCCGACATTTATCCATTAACTGTCTCGACATTTTTTTTTATATTATGGTATACCATGTCGATTTCCTAACAGTCGGGATTCCCCCCCCCCAAAACCCTAAAGACCGAGATTCATATATTTCCATGTTCATCTTCGAAAATCCACTGACCCAAAGCTATTTGAAGATCCCAAAACAAATCATAATTTCTACCGAATACACTAAGTTCAAAAGAGTACTATATTTCGAGACCATTGAAATTTATATTACGTCATTTCTTATGAACCTAAACATATCCCAAAAGATTAGGGTTTTTCTAAACATGGTAAGTTACAAAGCTTCTTAAGACTATTATAACATCACGTAAGGTATATATAAATATATTGAAACTATCTTAAACATATCAAACACGAAAACTTCCCATACCTTATTTTGAAAATCCTTGTTTCGTTTTGAGGTGTTTCAGCTCCTTGAGTTTTTTTTTTTTTTTTTTCGTTTGATGCTTAGAGGGTTGAGGTTTTCTATGAGATATATATGAAGTCCTGAATTAGGGATAGATTGGACAAGTTGCTTAATGATGAAATTTTCCTTTGAGCCTAAGTAACCCATTCTTAGTTTTATTTAAATAAATTCTTGGGCCTAGGTTTCGTACATTAGGTCTATGCCCATTTCCATATATCATATTAATATTATTTAAGCTTTGAAATTAACAAATTATATTGTTATTTTACATCAAAATCCCGTATTAGAATTTTACGGGTATTACATCCTCCCCCCCCCCCCCCCTTAAAAGAATTTCGTCCCCGAAATTACGCCGACTGGAATAACTCGGGATAACGAATTTTCATATCATCCTCACGCTCCCAAGTGGCTTCCTCAATGGATTGATTCCGCCACAAAACTTTAACTAACGGAATATATCTTATTCCGTAGTCGTTTCGACTCGTACATCAAAATTTCTACGGGCTTCTCTTCATAACTCAAGTCAGGCTTGAGTTGTCGATAAAGAAGTTCATTCTGGATCACATGACTCGGGTCCACGACGTATTTTCGTAATGTCGATACGTGAAATACGTCGTGAACTTGTGATAGGGAAGTCGGCAATTCTAACTGATACGCAACCTCGCCGACTCGTTTGACTATCTTGAAGGGGCCTATGTATCTGGGGCTTAGCTTGCCCTTCTTTCCAAAACGCTTTACTCCTTTCATTGGGGAAATCTTTAGAATACTTGATCGTTTTCTGCGAACTCCAAGGGTCGTCGTCGATGATCCGCATAACTCTTCTGTCGACTCTGAGCAGTTCGCATTCGTTCTCGAATTTTAGTCACTGCTTCTGTTGTTTCTCGGATTATATCGGGTCCTAACAAGGCTCGCTCACCTATTTCGTCCCAATGGACTGGGGATCGGCACTTGCGCCCGTATAATGCTTCGTACGGTGCCATCCCGATCGTAGCATGGAAGCTATTGTTATAAGAAAATTCGATCAGCGGCAAGTACTTACTCCAGTTTCTCTTGAAGTCTAGGACGCACGCTCGTAACATGTCCTCAAGGGTTTGGATCGTTCGTTCAGACTGCCCGTCCGTCTGGGGATGATATGCAGTACTGAACGAGAGCTTAGTACCAATCGCTTTTTGTAAGCTTTGCCAGAAATTGGATAGAAATCTCGAATCTCGATCCGAGACGATAGAAATTGGAATCCCATGGAGTCGAACAATTTCCTGAATATACAATTCAGCGTAGCGTTCCATGGACAAAGTGGAACTGATTGGAAGGAAATGGGCTGATTTCGTCAGGCGGTCTACTACCACCCAGATAGCGTCATGGCCCTTCGTCGTCTTTGGTAAACCAACGACAAAATCCATCGTGATATGATCCCATTTCCATTCAGGAATCGGTAAAGGCTGGAGAGTTCCAGCTGGTCGCTGGTGATCCGCTTTGATCAACTGGCGCGTCATACATCTACTTACGAATGTGGCGATATCCTTCTTCATTCCCGGCCACCAATATATGATCCGCAAATCTTGGTACATCTTTGTCGCGCCCGGGTGTACTGAGTACGTTGTTGCATGCGCCTCTGTCATTATCGTTTGTCGTAACTCCTCGTCGTTGGGCACGTATAGCCGATTCTTGTATAACAAGGTTCCGTCTGCCCGGATTTCGAAGTCTTCAGGTAATGTATCCTTCGCTTTTAGGTAGAATTCATCCTCTTCTTGTGCTTTTTGAATTCGTTCTAGTAACGTTGGCTGAAGAGTCAGTGCGGCTAATTTCGTTTCGACTTCGCCCAAGTTGACCATTTCCACTCCAAGCCTGTGCAATTCTGTACTCATCGCCTTTCGGCTAAGCGCGTCTGCGACTACGTTCGCTTTGCCTGGATGATAATTGATAACGCAGTCGTAGTCTTTTACAAGTTCCAGCCATCGTCGTTGTCGCATATTAAGTTCCTTCTGAGTAAAGAAATACTTCAAACTCTTATGGTCTGTGAAGATCTCACATTTCTCTCCGTAGAGATAATGTCTCCAGATCTTCAGAGCGAAGACCACCGCTGCTAATTCGAGGTCATGGGTTGGGTAGTTCTTCTCGTATTCCTTTAGTTGTCGTGAAGCATAGGCAATCACCTTTCCGTTTTGCATCAGTACGCATCCCAGTCCGTTTTTCGAAGCATCGCTGTATACCGCAAATCCTCCGGTCCCTGATGGTATTGTCAATATTGGGGCAGAGATAAGACGTTTCTGCAATTCTTGAAAGCTCTGTTCGCATGCTTCGGTCCATTTGAACGGAACGTTCTTCCTCGTCAAATTGGTTAATGTAGAGGCAATACTAGAGAAGTCCGCTATAAACTTACGGTAGTATCCCGCAAGTCCCAGAAAACTTCGGACTTCGGTAGGAGTACTAGGTCGTGGCCAGTTATTCACAGCTTCGATCTTACTCGGGTCCACGGAGATTCCACTCCCGGAAATCACGTGTCCCAAGAAGGCTACTTGCTCAAGCCAAAATTCACATTTCTTGAATTTGGCGTAGAGTTGTTTCTCACGCAAGGTTCCTAAGACGATTCGTAAGTGACTCTCGTGTTCTTCTTTTGTCTTAGAATATATCAGAATGTCGTCAATAAAGACGATTACGAAACGGTCGAGATAGTCTTTAAAGACTCGGTTCATAAGATCCATAAAAGCAGCTGGGGCATTTGTCAGTCCAAAAGGCATGACCAAAAACTCGTAATGGCCGTACCTCGTACTGAATGCGGTTTTAGGAACATCTACCTCCCTGATCTTCAACTGATGGTATCCCGAACGGAGGTCAATTTTCGAGAATACCGTAGCTCCTTGTAGTTGATTGAACAGATCATCGATCCTTGGCAACGGATATTTATTTTTGATCGTGATCTTATTCAACTCCCTGTAGTCGATGCACAGTCGCATCGACCCATCTTTCTTTCGCACAAAAAGAACGGGAGCGCCCCACGGCGAAAAACTCCGCTGAATAAAACCCTTAGATAGCAGATCTTCTAACTGTTCCTTTAATTCCTTTAACTCATTCGGTGCTAAACGGTAAGGGGCTTTGGAGATTGGGGCAGACCCCGGGATCAGATCTATCGTGAACTGTATTTCTCGATCAGGGGGTAACCCCGGGAGATCATCGGGAAATACATCAACATACACGTTGACTATCGGCACATCTTTCAGTTCTGGCTGAGGTAACTCCTCCGCCTTCACCGCGTAAACGAGATACGACTCACAACCAGATCTCAATAGTAGTTGAGCCTTCAATACCGAGATTTGAGGAATACGATTCAAAGTAGTTTTTCCCGAAAAAGCGAACACCTCTTCTTCGGGCAGTTGAAATTTAACGACCTTCTTGTTGCAATCTATGATGGCTCCATATCTTGAAAGCCAATCCATCCCGAAGATGACATCGTAGTCGTTCATCGGGATTACAATCAGGTCGGCACTCAAGTTCCTACCCTCAATACTTACGTCGCACCCTCTTAATATTTGGTTGGTGCGCGTCGGATCACCATGTGGTAGAGTAACTATGTAGTTGCATTCAGATGAGGTAGGAGATATTCCTACCTTCGCCACGTACTTAGCCGACACAAATGAATGTGTGGCTCCAGAATCAATAAGCACAGAAGTGGGCACGTTATAGATAGTTAACGTACCCGTCACAACAGAAGGATTCGCCTCGGCCTCCTCATTTGTCAAAGTAAAACTCTCGCGGGAACAGGTGGAGGTCGCATCGGCGGTTGGGCCGGGTTCCGCACTAGGGGTAAATTCTCAGTACAAGCTCTAGCAAAATGACCGATTTTTCCGCATCGGAAACATTGCGGCGTCTGTCTTGTTCCAAAACAGGCTCCGAAATGGTAACGCCCGCATTGTCGACACTGGGGCGCAACATTTTGAGGTCGATTGGGGATATTGATCGGTCCCCGATTTGGTCTCGGTCGCCAGTTTTGTTGGCCCTGTCGATTCCATTGGGTATTAGGACCTTTGCCGAAGAATTGGCGTTTCTTATCTCCTCCGCTTCCTTGTTGGACCTCTCTTCTCCTCTTCGCTTCCTGAGCTTCCACCACCACTGATTCTGCTTGTTCCGCAATTAAGGCACGTTCCGTCACTTGCATAAACTCTAATTGGCGTGCACCGCAATACTTAAATCCCGATAGATTTCGGGTTTAAGTCCCTTAATGAACCTGGTCACTTTCAGCGAATTAGTCGCCACTAACTGCGAAGCAAATCGGGATAATTCTTCAAATCGACGGATGTACTCCGCCACCGGCATGCTCCCTTGCTTCAAGCTCATGAACTCGTACATTCTCTGTTCTTGATCGTGGGCCGTAAAGTATTTGTTGAAGAAGAGCTCCCTAAATCTTTCCCAAGTCATAGTGATTGGGCTCTCCAACACCTTTACGGTGTTCCACCCATAGCGTGCATTCTCTCGGAAAAGAGAAACGGCACAGAGGACTTTTTCGTTGTCAGGCACTCGGCTATAGATAAACATGTCCTCTATTGTGCTTATCCAATCTTCAGCCACCGCAGGATTGGTGGCTTCGGTAAATATTGGGGGGTTTAACTTTCGAAATCGTTCCCCGATTAGTTCCACTCGATCAGGCTGCGGGGAATGTTCCGACGAGCTCCGGTGATGGATCAAGTCATTGATTTGATCCGACGAAGTCGGATCAGATCGGTCAATTGATGTATAGTAGAGCGGTCGTCATTTGGTGGGGATTCAGACCCCGCCCTACGGCTAGAACTGCCTACATCTCGACGTCCTTTCGGCATTTTTATCTATTTCTACTGAAGTGTAAAATATGCCTAAGAGGGGGGGGGGTGAATTAGGCTATAAAGATTTTGGCTTGTTCTTTTTTGAAAAAAATACTTTTCTTTAAGAAGATATCTGCAGAGTGCGTTATTTCCCAGAAAGCAATACGAGTATTCAAGTTATCTCCCTAATCCTGTTTAATAAAAATCACGTTATTTTCAGAACTAGTATCAACGATATCACCAAGTTATTTGCTGTCGTCCCCGGTTTGTCTCACAGAAAAGTGAATAGCAGAAAGTAAAGTGAGACGGGATTTTTATACAGGTTATATATGGGGTTTAATCCTGTCCTTGGGAAGTGATCTCCCAAGAGTTCCAATCAATCACTAGGTATTACCGGTTACACTATGATTGACCCGTACACAACCGAAGCACAATGGACACTAGACCTCGCTCTAGGCTGACGCACGCCAAGTTTCGATCCACGTCGTTTACCCAGGAAACCTATTCCCCGACTGGATGCAGCTTGCTACCGAAGGGCCACCGAATCCACAAAATCCGTCCCTCCACGTGCGTAAGACTCTACTCGTGCTCCTTTTTGTGCGCTTAACGTGCCCGCAGGCACAACACGTCCGAAGACTGAGTTTTGGATAGGGTGTTTCTAAAAATCGCTCAAAGGGTACAGATTCGCAAATGAAAGCTCAGACACAAACTACGAATTTTTCGCAAGTTAACGCTCAATAACTCTAAGGAACTCGATAGCTTGTGTGTTCGTTGTCTTGTTACCCTTCAATCGTGCAGTGTTCTCTTCTATATAGACCATGAAATGCTTCTACACTCCACAAGGAAAGTTAAGCACGAAAATATGCAAGAGACAGATCAATTATCACGTGCATTAACTCAAGAAATCATGCCAAGAATAAACCAATTTAAGCTCAACGGTCATGCATGATTACTTACCATAAATACCAAAGATTAACTTTCATTTCACTGTGATCTCATCCGTTAGCTAGCATATTCCACATATGTTCCACTCAGCATATTATCAACGGTAAGCTCAATCAACTGATTTCTTTCCCAAAATATGATAGCCAATTCGCACAGAGAAAGATTTGATCTACTGAGTATAATGCAAAGTATATTTTCCATATATAGTGATCTCATCCAATTTCAGCATATTCCATAAATAGACTCAATCAGCATCTTACCATATAAAAGTCCAATCAATTAATCACTTTCCATAATATAAATCCTAAGTCGCACAAGGAAAGTAGGATCATGATGCACTGATTTAAGAGTCACATAATCCGCACTCAACGGATATAACATTGATATTCTTTCCTAAAATAGATCATTCATATGTAAGCACTTAATCAGAATATCCTTTCCATATATACAGCATACAATCATTCGTATCAAGATGATCACAGCATTATCCTTTCCTAAAATACCTTAATCTCGTAGACAGTTTGCATATCACTCAATATGATATATTTTCCATATATAGCATGCAACGAGATTCCATTCATACGAAGATGTTCATAACCAGATGATCACATTAATATTCCAGGTAAGCACAAGATCACACAAATTCGATTTTCTTAACAGTTAAACCACATTCAAGCGCTTTCGAACATTTTCTCATACTTAAACATCACATAACATGCATATCGAGTTTTCTAATTTGTACCCCCAATTTACATAATTACTTGGAATAATCAAAACTCTCATAGCCATTTGGACCAAAAAGGTCTACAATCTCCCCCTTTTTGACGATGACAAGTAATTAATGCCTATCTTAAGCATATGAGTACACTCGATATGAAACTATCTAAGCACGTAACATGTTTAAGTATCAAAGCATGTGCACATGATCAGAGCAAATAAGTTTATCAGATTTCAAAGCATGCTCCCACTGTCTAATTGCTAGTAAATCCATGTGAAGCACAGTCGCAAAAATTTAGCAATTACCAGGTCATATCACATGGAATATCGCATTACCACGGAATGTCGCAAGTTATCATGGAACGTCTCAAATTATCACATCACATCAGTTTGCTCCCCCTGGCTATGTGCGGAATTCCCAATCCTTAACAAGTCACAAACTCAAGCACTGAGGATTAAGACATAAGCATATAAAGCAAGCCGATTATATTATATCATTCCAAAATAACAAAATAGGGCATTAATTGCCACTTCTCCCCCTTCAGCATCAAAAAGGAGGGACTAGAACACCACCAACAACCTAAACCTGCAGCCAACCAAACTCGACCTCATACCCAAAAACAGAAAAGGGCATCCTAGAGCTAATCCTATAAGAGCTAGGGAATTTCTACGAAATCAAGACCTAAGGGCTGGAATCGCTATCGGATGAGGCAGATGAGGATTCAGCGATATTCAGAACCGTGGAGATCTCCTTCAGATATTTGTGAACCCGTTTGAAGTTCCGTGAGATCTCTCTGAATTTCTTTCGGTTCTCATCCTTAAGGCCTTTGATACTCTTCTTCAGATCTGCGATCGTTTCCTGCTCGTCATCGCTGTCATCATCCCTTTTCTTCTTGATCGGAGTCTTGGAAGGAGTTTTCAAATCTCTTGTTTTGAACCAGCCTTGGCGAGCATCATAGCGTATACCAACACGCTTCAGGGTGACCAGATCCACAACATGCTTAGAGCTGTCTTCTCAAGCCTTGGGCAGAGAGATTCCCTCGGCCTCAAACAGATGTGTCAGTATCATACCATAGGGAGGTTCCTTATCTGGGCTCTGGCTGGCATAGACCATGTACTTAAGAACGAAATACCCTAAGTTAAGTGGCCTATTTTGGGACACCATGTAGAGGGTCAGCATGCTCATGTTGTTCATCGTTGTGGAATGACCTCCACTCCCAACTCGGGCGCTCTATAGCGTAAAATGCAGGACCTTGTAGAGAAAGAACAGATCTACGGGAAGTTGGTTCAAAGCTTCTCCTTCAGAGAACTTTGGCTTATAGGGGGAATTCCAGAGGGCTTTTGCACAGTCTCGCATGGATACTTCAGAGGTGCACCAGTGGACAAAGTCAAAGTAGCGGAGCCCTTCGTTCTCAGCAGTCAGCACCCAGCATCTCATTCACTTTAGCGCTATTCCATTCAAGGGTCTTTCCAAGCACATATGACTTGACTGTGATCTCCGTCTCGTCTTCAACGAACGTGAGATTAGCATAAAAGAGTTTCACGGCTTCCACATACAAGGACCTGTCTATCCTCAGGAAATTTTCCCAGCCATATTCCATCAGCCATGTTACTACTTGACTGTCAGCCAACTCATCAAACTTAATGCACCTTCCCCGTGCAACGCGACGCTTCTGAAGCTTTCCGTGAAGTTCCTTGGCACTATCAGTCAGGAATTTGATCTCGTCAGTAATCTCCTCCGGATTTTCGGGATCGAACAGGGCTTTGGCAGAATGATCCAACGGGGGAGTCTTGTCTTGAGGAGGAGACTCGATCTGATCAGAGGTAGACTTTTGTGGTGAGGCTGATTTTTCAGGTAATGGAGGCTGATCGTGAGAAGAGGCAGGAGTTGTTTCAGTAGATTGATCATGAGATGAAACGGGAGATGGAGTGGGAGTTTTGACGATCTTCGCTTTCTTCTTCTTCGGTTTCGTAGGGGATTTCGTGGCCTTGGGACTGCTTTTGGACTTCGAGCGAGTGGCTTTTGGAGTAATTGGAGTTTCGGGTAAGGAACTCTTCCTCTTTTTGTCTGACTGAGATCCGGCGCCTTTGGTTTTCACCATGATTGTGATCGAAGGTGGATGGAAATTATGAAGTGAGGAAGTTAGGGTTGAGTGATTTTGAAAAAGACGAGAGGCGTTTGATTTTAAAGGCTGAAACTTCTGGGTAGGAATGGAAAGAAGTTATTGAAGGATGTGATCTCGACAGGACATGTGTCAGATAAGGAAGGGATTTCAAAAATCTGAATTCTTAAAAAAATGTCTTAGTAAGGAAGGAAACTGCCCGTTATGCGGGACTGAGTTAAGATAGAAGGTTATCTCGCGGGAATTAAGGAAGGAAATAAAAGGGGATCAGAGCTTTAAGGGAGATATTGGCTGAAAATAGATTGACATAAATGTCGAACAAAATAATCTTCATATGGAAGAATAAGGAAAGATAAGGAAGATAGAATCCGGATAAATATTAATAAAATCAAGGAATAAAATCTCGGAGATCCTAAAGGATAAGATCAAGGAAATACTAAAGGCTTAACATATCTAGTCACCTTTCCTATTTGAGCTCAATAATTCCTAATCGGTCACGGATATCACAGAATCTACTCTCAATAAGGGGTTTCGTGAAGATATCAGCCAACTGATCATTAGTTCCTACGAAGTTCACGCCGATATTCCCTTTCTGAACATGATCTCGAATGAAATGATGTTTCACCTCTATGTGCTTAGTTCGAGAATGGTGTACGGGATTCTTAGTGATACTAATTGCACTAGTACTATCACAGAAAATAGGAATTTGGTCATAACTCAACCCGTAATCACTCAAGGTCTGTTTCATCCAAAGGATTTGCTGAGCACAACTTCCTAAGGCCATATATTCCGCTTCGGTTGTGGATAGAGCCACGACATTTTGTTTCCTACTGGACCAAGTAACAAGGGAATTTCCTAGTATTTGACAAGTACCACTAGTGCTTTTCCTATCTTCCCTAGAACCGGCGTAATCTGCGAGTATCCCATTAATGGGAATTCCTTGGAATTTGGATACCACATACCATGATTGATTGTTCCCTTCAAATATCTAAGTATCCGCTTGACTGCCGTCAAGTGAGATTCCCTGGGACTCGATTGATATCTAGAGCATAGACCAGTAGCAAACATAATATCGGGTCTGCTTGCCGTAAGGTATAGCAAACTTCCGATCATACCTCTATACTTAGTTTGGTCAAAAGGCGTACCTTGTTCATCACTGTCAATTTTAGCGGTCTGCTGCATAGGAGTGGGAAGTACCTTGGAATCAGCCATTCCGAATTTTTCGAGTAGTTCCTTCGTGTACTTCGTTTGAGATATTAATGTTCCCGTATCCAATTGCTTGATTTGCAATCCAAGGAAGTACGTGAGTTCTCCCATTAAGCTCATCTCAAATTCCTGTTGCATAGACTTAGAAAAATTCTCGCAAAGAGTGATGTCAGTGCTGCCAAATATCATATCATCAACATATATCTGCACAAGTAATATGTGATTCCCTTCGCACTTTATGAACAAAGTGTTATCTATTGTTCCTGTCGTAAAACCCATGTCTAGTAAAAACTTAATCTTTCATGCCATGCCCTAGGGGCCTGTTTCAAACCATATAAAGCTTTGTTTAATTTAAAAACGTGATTTGAAAATTCCTCTTTTTCAAAACCGGGAGGTTGCTCGACAAAAACTTCCTCATTTATAAAACCATTCAAAAATGCACTTTTTACGTCCATTTGGAAAAGCTTAAATCTTTTAGAAGATGCATATGCAAGTAAAATACGGATTGACTCAAGCCTAGCTACGGGTGCAAAGGTTTCTTGAAAATCTATACCTTCTTCTTGGGAATAACCTTTGGCGACTAACCTGGCCTTATTTCGTGTTACATTACTGTTCTCATCCAGTTTGTTGCGAAACACCCACTTCGTGCCTATTATGGACTTACCATTCGGTCTTTCCACAAGAGTCCACCTAGCTCTTTTCGAATTGTGCCAGCTCTTCTTCCATGGCAATCACCGACGATTCATCGTCAAGTGCTTCATTCACTGTCTTAGGTTCCATGGTTGACAACAGCACGTCATGTGATTCCTCAGCAGTATCGTTTCGTGCAGTTGCTCTCGTTTTGATCCCTGAAGTGATATTCCATATGACCTGTTCAGTGGGATGGCTGGAAGCATGTTTGAATCTTCTGCGTTGTTGCTCGTCTGAAGCTTCAGGTTCCTCTGACATATCATCTAGTTCCAGTGGAATTGCGTTCACTTCTTTGTCAGTAACCTGTATATCTGTAGGAGACACAACTATACCTTCCTCAGTAGCATCTGCGTTAGGAAATTCATCAAACGTAACATGCACAGATTCTTGAACAGTCTTCTTCCTATTATTAAACACTCTAAAAGCTTTGGAATGAAGGCTGTAACCTAGGAATATCCCTTCATCTACCTTGGAATCGAATTTTCCTCTTTTATCCCTATCATTTAAAATGAAACATTTGCAACCAAATACATGGAAATATCCTATGTTAGGGGTTTTGTCGTTCCAAAGTTCATAGGGAGTTCTCTTAATAATTGGTCTAAGGAAGATCCTTTGAGACATAACATGCCGTACTAACAGCTTCGGCCCAAAAGTGTTTTGGAGTATTATATTCGCTCAACATAGTCCTAGCCATTTCTTGTAATACTCTATTTTTCCTCTCGACCACTCCGTTCTGTTGAGGCGTAATAGGAGCTGAAAAATTATGACTATAACCATTTTCATCACAAAAAGATGCAAAGGATTTGCTATCAAATTCTAGACCGTTATCACTCCTAATCTTACGGACTTTCATTTCTTTCTCATTTTCTAGCTTCTTAATCAGTGGCGCAAGATTATCTAAAGCCTCACTTTTGTGCGCAAGAAATAAGACCCATGTGTACCTAGTATAGTCGTCTACGATCACAAAGGCATATCGTTTACCTTTCAATGACATAACCTGTACCGGACCAAAAAAGGTCAAAATGCAGCAGTTCCAGCGGTCTGGACGTAGAGATCACATTCTTAGGCTTAAAGGACGTCTTGGTTTGTTTCCCCATTTGGCACGCTTTACAGATTCTGTCCTTGGTGGCTTTCATATCTGGAATACCTCTCACCAACTCATTGCATGATATGTGAGACATAGTTCCATGTTAGCATTTCCCAGACGTCTATGCCATAACCATGTAATATCCTGCGTAACTGCTAGACACTTGACCTTTTGGTTAGCAATATCATCAAGGGTGATGCAGTGAATATTACCATGCCTGGATGCACTAAATACAATCTCATCATTCTTTTTAACAAGGCATTTATCTTTGGCGAAAACTACGGTGTGTCCATCATCACATAATTGGCTAATACTTATTAAATTATGTTCTAAGTTCCTAACGAACCATACGTTATCTATGGTGATATTTAAATTGTTACACGACAGTACCAACTCCCACGATTTTGGCTTTTGCGTCGTTGGCGTACGAAACGTATCCTCCATCTACCGCCTTCAACGACACAAAATTACCTATATCACCTGTCATGTGGCGGGAGCACCCGCTGTCGAGGTACCACCTACTTTTCTTACTGGGATTCTTCCTTCGTACCTGTAGAAAGAAGTATTCTTCTGAGGTACCCAATTTCTGTTGGGTCCTAACATGTTAGCGGAGAAATAACTTCTGTCAACATACGAGATATCATTCTGCATAGACGGTGATCTCCTGTTACAATCAGATACGACACTGGCATTTTCAAGTGACTTCTTAGGTCTCCAGACATACTTAGCTTTATCAATCTTCTTTAAGGGACAGTTGTATGCATAATGACCATTTCTGCCACAACAAAAACATTTAAACTTAGACACAGGATGTTTAACATGCTTTTCATCAGTGGAATAACCTAACCCTGACCCACCAATGTGTCTAGGAATATTCAGCAGCATATTTAGGTTCTGCCCACCCTCAAGGAGTCTATCAACTGTCTGTTTTTCTTTCTCTAAGGAGTTCCTGAGTTCTACAATATCTCTGGACAAGTCACTGTTTTTCTTTTCTATTTTCTCACAGTCACAGGGAATTCCCTCTTTCTTAGCAGTAACTAACTCTCATTTCAAACGTGAGATCTCTAGATCAGCCTCATGTTTTCTTTAGCTAGGTGATCTCGCTGTTTTATTAGTTCCTTATTCAAGGAATTTAATGACTTAATCTTTCTCTCAGCTTTCTGAAGTAAGTCACACAATTCTTCCTTACTTTCTTCTATATCAGAAACAGATGAGTCACTTTCACAATCATTGTTATATAAGCTGTTTAGGATATGAATTTTCTCAATAGAGGAAGAGCGAGATACCTGATCCTCGTCAGCCATGTAAACGTGATCCTCGTCTTCACTTTGTTCTGGTTCAGATTCATTTGATTCCGTCACCATAGCCTTCTGCTTCCTTGGTTTCTCATTGCTAGTTGCGGGGCATTCATGTGCATAGTGGCCTGGTTTGTTGCATCGGAAACATTTCTGAACTTTTTTCCCAGACGTGGATATTCCTTTGCTCTTGTTCTGGAATTTGTTGAAGTTCCCTTTGAATTTCTTTTTCTGCTGGAACCTTTCAATTCTTTTGGTAAGCATGGCCAGATCGTTCATCAGGTCCTTTTCTTCGTCGTCAGAATCAGATTCTTCTTGGTTGGATTTGAATGCAATGGACTTCTGATTTTTGTTCTGAGACTTCCCATTCGTTGATGTTTGAATCATCTCATAGGATATAAGAGATCCAATTAGCTCGGAGATGCTAAGTGCTTCTAGATCCTTTGCTTCGTAGATGGCAGTAACCTTGGCATTCCATTCTCGTGGTAGTGATCTCAGTATCTTTCTTACTTGTTCACTGTCGGGAACTTTCTTGCCGAGAGAGAACATTTGGTTGATGATTCCCATGAATCTGGCGTACATCTGGCTTATGTTTTCGTCAGATTCCATTGAGAACAGTTCATACTGGTGAGTGAGTAGAGCCAGTCTTTCTTGCACGACTCGTTGGGTTCCTTCATGAGTGACTTGGAGCATATCCCACATGGCCTTCGCTGATGAGCAGGAACTCAACCGAATGTATTCTTCCCGTGTGAGTGCGCATGCGAGCATGTTTTTTGCCTTTGCATTTCGCGTGATTCCCCTTTTGTCGTCAGCAGTGTAATCTTTAGTATCCTTTGGAGTTCCATCAGATTTCGCAGCTGCGTACGGTCCGTTGATGATTGTCTCCCAAAGCTCGTAGTCGACAGCGATCAAAAATTCGATCATACGATTCTTCCATACCGCGTAGTTCGTACCGTCGAAGAGAGGAGGCCTGGAGTGGGATTGACCCTCTGCAAAGATATCACTCGAAAAAGCCATTAGATCTTAACTCAGGCGTGTTAGGCCTTTCGTTGAGTAACCCGCTCTGATACCAAATGAAGTGTAAAATATGCCTAAGAGGGGGGGGGGTGAATTAGGCTATAAAGATTTTGGCTTGTTCTTTTTTGAAAAAATACTTTTCTTTAAGAAGATATCTGCAGAGTGCGTTATTTCCCAGAAAGCAATACGAGTATTCAAGTTATCTCCCTAATCCTGTTTAATAAAAATCACGTTATTTTCAGAACTAGTATCAACGATATCACCAAGTTATTTGCTGTCGTCCCCGGTTTGTCTCACAGAAAAGTGAATAGCAGAAAGTAAAGTGAGACGGGATTTTTATACAGGTTATATCCCCAACTGGGGTTTTAATCCTGTCCTTGGGATGTGATCTCCCAAGAGTTCCAATCAATCACTAGGTATTACCGGTTACACTATGATTGACCCGTACACAACCGAAGCACAATGGACACTAGACCTCGCTCTAGGCTGACGCACGCCAAGTTTCGATCCACGTCGTTTACCCAGGAAACCTATTCCCCGACTGGATGCAGCTTGCTATCGAAGGGCCACCGAATCCACAAAATCCGTCCCTCCACGTGCGTAAGACTCTACTCGTGCTCCTTTTTGTGCGCTTAACGTGCCCGCAGGCACAACACGTCCGAAGACTGAGTTTTGGATAGGGTGTTTCTAAAAATCGCTCAAAGGGTACAGATTCGCAAATGAAAGCTCAGACACAAACTACGAATTTTTCGCAAGTTAACGCTCAATAACTCTAAGGAACTCGATAGCTTGTGTGTTCGTTGTCTTGTTACCCTTCAATCGTGCAGTGTTCTCTTCTATATAGACCATGAAATGCTTAATCGAACATTTTCTCATACTTAAACATCACATAACATGCATATCGAGTTTTCTAATTTGTACCCCCAATTTACATAATTACTTGGAATAATCAAAACTCTCATAGCCATTTGGACCAAAAAGGTCTACATCTACAATTATTCACATAGAGCACATATCAAATAACACGTAATAATGAAATCAAATATTGAACTTACAGGCCAGGCTGGTTCTCCAGGCTTTTGAGCGGCAGTACATGGTCAGTCTTCAGAATCTAATACCGAAGCTCTGATACCACCTGTGGCGACCCTACTTCTCTAATTAGGATTAGTGGCGGATTTCCGCAACGTAAGCCGCGGAAGGCCCCTCTATTTAAAACTTTTTTCAAAAAGATATTATAATACAACAAAATATTATTTTACATAATAGTATCTATACAATGGGCTGAAGCCCCCAAAATGTCAAAAGGTCAAAAACTCTATCGCCGCTCCACAGGTCTTCATCCATGTACCGCTCCGCCCTCAAAAGTCCGTGGAGTACCGCCACCAGCCGCCTCAGTCACGACGCGTATCAGCGTCGGACTCGGTACCTACAACACGTAAACACTGAGCGATTTGCCCAGTAGGGGAATATGCAATGCAGCGTGCACTCATTCCCAATCCCAATTCTCACAACATGATATAATGCACGCTCGTTTCCACATTTCTATCGTATCTCAATATCAGGTCCCTAGGCTGGACGCGGCACCTCGCGCGCAATAAAATAATATATATATCGTCTGGTCGCTAACGCCAGACTAGCGGTGCCCACGCTGATAGTGCGCTGATCGATCACGTCAACGTCCTCCTATCAGGTCGCCCCTTCCGCTACACAACTCATCCGACGGTTTGCACCTCGGGTCGCTCACGCCCGAGTAGACAGATCGCTCACGTCTGTCTCCCGTCAGGTGCCCCGCGAGTCCAACCTTAACTCCGCTACGAGTCTGACTGCCAAAATCGGCACACTATACCCCGCTCAATCGACACCTTAAGTCTTAAGGTGTCACCACTAATGTGGTCATTATTCCTCACCGTGTCGTGCGATGTCATGCATTTACGTGAAACACATGAAACGTGATGTCACACAAAACATACGCAAAACACGTAAATCACATACGTCACGTAATCACGTAATAGCAGGTAAGCGTTTACGTTTCGTAGATGAATGATTCACCTACCTGTCCTCCCGCTATACTCAAATAAGAAATCCGTCGACGTCTCTAACTGTCGATCCTCTGAATATAATAATATTATTATATCAGTATGTTTGCTAAACTGTATAAGTTTTAAGTTCCCAAACTCTAATTATAGAAAACCCTAAAATATTAAAAACCCTAAATATAGTAAAATTCTAAAATACCGAAAATTTATTAGTTAAAACACAATGTCTACAATTATCGGGGTTCTTAATATAAATGTCGAGATCCATATATATATATAATTATTGTCGAAAACATCAACCATATCGACATTCTATAAATGTCGATAGAAATGTCGAGTATATTGAAAATGTCGAGCTCAAAATGTCGAGGCCATCATTGCTTGAAAAAAAGTCGAAGCCATTGTAAAATGTCGAGATCAATATCTAATAAATGTCGAGCTCTTCAAGTTATATCGACATCCTATAGAGATGTCGAAACCCTTACTATCAAATGTCGAGAATCATCACAAACGAGGTCTTCTTATTGCATATATATATATCGACTTTTATTTACCATGTAGCTCGACATTTATCATTATGCAGCTCGACATTTTATCACCTATGCAGCTCGATATTTTCCTATCATCATCATATATTTTTATCAAATGTCGAGTCTTGTAAATGTCTAATTCTTTACACAATGTCGAGATTATAATAACATAGAAATATCGATTTTGTAAAAGATACTTGTCGAGATCTACCTAAGCATATATATCTCGACATTATCTAGAAATCTTCATATTATATGTCTTGAAACCTAACGAAATCTTCTTAATATTCATCCCGACATTTATCTATTAACTGTCTCGACATTTTTTTTATACTATGGTATACCATGTCGAGATTTTCCTAACAATCGGGATTTCCCCCCCCCCCCCCCAAAACCCTAAAGACCGAGATTCATATATTTCCATGTTCATCTTCGAAAATCCACTGACCCAAAGCTATTTGAAGATCCCAAAACAAATCATAATTTCTACCGAATACACTAAGTTCAAAAGAGTACTATATTTCGGGACCATTGAAATTTATATTACGTCATTTCTTATGAACCTAAACATATCCCAAAAGATTAGGGTTTTTCTAAACATGGTAAGTTACAAAGCTTCTTAAGACTATTATAACATCACGTAAGGTATATATAAATATATTGAAACTATCTTAAACATATCAAACACGAAAACTTCCCATACCTTATTTTGAAAATCCTTGTTTCGTTTTGAGGTGTTTCAGCTCCTTGAGTTTTTTTTTTTTTTTTTCGTTTGATGCTTAGAGGGTTGAGGTTTTCTATGAGATATATATGAAGTCTGGAACTTAGGGATCGATTGGACAAGTTGCTTAATGATGAAATTTTCCTTTGAGCCTAAGTAACCCATTCTTAGTTTTATTTAAATAAATTCTTGGGCCTAGGTTTCGTACATTAGGTCTATGCCCATTTCCATATATCATATTAATATTATTTAAGCTTTGAAATTAACAAATTATATTGTTATTTTACATCAAAATTCCGTATTAGAATTTTATGGGTATTACAGCAAGATCCGCAGAAGACATCCCACGATGATAAGGCCCTTGGCCAGAATTCCAGGGCCCCCTACATCTCATTCTCATTTATATTATCAATATCATATTAAATGCAGGCATCACACTAACAATTGCTATTTTGAAGGACATAATAAAGAGGCTCGTCTAGGCAGTTGCTTCAAAGGAGTTTGCCGCCAAGGTTCCGTTCCAGGTCCCAAATCGAAATCCAGAGGATCTAGCCCGAACCAGGACAAACCATCTCCACCACCTTCAAACAAAGGAGCTCCGCCACTGCCTAGCGCCCTCATTCTCATTATAGTGGGAGGTCCTAGAGGAGGGTATTCCAAACAGGCCAGGAAGACATTGGCTAGTGCGTCGAAGTATGTACGAAGTAAAAGCCCAGCTTGGTGTTGGAGCGAAGACCAAGAGCTCCCACTTCGGAACCTCAATGCCCAGCTCCGTGCTAGCACGTGAAGGTTCGCAAAACCTTAAAGCCCAGCTCCGCGCTGGCAAGAACACCCGAAGTTCCGCATCCGGGACCTCCCAGCTCCGCGCTGCCATGAAGATCCGAAGCTCCGCATTCTGGATCTCCGCAGCTCCGTGCTGACACAAAGACCTGAAGCTCCGCATCCGGGACCTCCCAGCTCCGGCTGACACATGAAGCTCCACGGGAAATCAAAGCTCAGTTCAGTACTGGCGTACGAGGACCTCCGTGCGTGCATTAGCAGGTCCCGTATTGCGTCCCTGGGAGCACCTACCACCATTTTCTTCGTAGAAAAGGAGTGCACCAACCAACGACCTCCATGAGGGGAGCTCGCTGTGTCGTTGTCCCAAGAGCTCCCTCAGAATTCCATAAAGCTGTTATGCTAGGAAGTAACAGGCGAGAGACGCGTCCATGGAAAACCGCCTCAACCTCAGGATAGGGAGCTGTCGGGACCTCTTCCTAGGGTCCTAAAGAACCTCATTTCGTTATGCAACAGCATGAAGGAGATCCTCACTATCCAAGGGACATCCCGTAAACGAAGGAGCTCTTAGCCAGAATTACAGGCCTCCTAAATCTATTTTCATTATTGATATCACATTAAATAAACGCATCGTACTAACAATTACTATCATTTGAAGGATCGAAAACATTCGAAGATGAAATCGAATGCCCTCTCCTACTGAGAAAGTTCGTAAAACAGGGCCCTGACCAAGGTCTGAAGGCAGCGGAGAAGGAGCCAGAGGGATCTGTGCCGAATAAAGGCAGACAACCCCCGCCTCTTCTGAAGGACCAGCTCCACGTAAGGCTTAGCCTCAAGCCAAGCTCCGCGCTGGCAAAGGTCTGCAGGACCTCAAAAGCCCAGCTCCGAGCTGGCATCCGGAGATTCCCGGAAGGCCGAAGTCCTCCCCTGCACTGGCATATGAAAAGCCACAGGGATTTAAAAGCCCAGGTCCCCACTGGCACGAAGACTTACAGCCCAGCTCCGCCCTGACATGAAGGCCCTAATTCCCAGGGACCTAAAGACCTGCTCCCTGCTGAAAATAAGGACATGATCCGTGTGTTCAAGATCTCCATGCTGAGCTCCTCGCCAGCATGCGAAGTTCATTATAAGGGATCTCCAAACCAGCGGAAGAGCAGCTCCGTGCTAGATAAAGGCAAATAAGCCAAGCTCCGCGCTAACACACGAAGGTCCAGGGGTCCTAGCAGATAGCTCCATGATAACATCCGAACTTCGGGAGTCTGGGGCAAGGGACCTCATCTTTAACGGAGAAATGAGTTCCATCAGTTTCAAATGCTAGCCCTGTAGTAAGGGACCCGAATATTAAGCGAGCGGGCGCTATAACCACGCATGTAAGCGAGCGGACGCTATAACCACGCATCTAAGCGAGCGGTCGCTATAACCACGCATCTAAGCGAGCGGACGCTATAACCACGCACTTAAGCGAGCGGCCGCTATACCCACGCATTTAAGCGAAGCTGGCGCTATAACCAGGGTAAACTAATTTTATCTCTAAGAGAATACCGCCTTGTCGGAATATATATACAGTTTATGATATAATAAACAAGTGCACTTGTAAAGATAATCGATGCCGAGGGTCGACGGACCTAAGGTGTACCCGACATCAAAGACTGATAGTCTGCGACGTGAGATGATGCCAAAGACCGACGGGTCGGCGGTGTACCCAACATCAAAGGCCACAGGTCTGCGACGTGAAAGATGCCGCCGCTGACGGGCTGCGGTGTACAGGACATCAAAGGTCATCAGTAAGGCCTGCGACGTGTATAGGTACCTCAGCGTAGCTGGCGCTATAACCAGGGTAAAACAGTGGGAGAAAATCCCCACTTTATATCTAGAACCTTCGGGCCTACATTACGGAACTCGCTAAGGACAAAGAGAGCCTAGCGCAAAGCGACACCCGAGGACAATGACGACGGTCATTGCAACCAAGGGCGTGAATTCGTACTTGGCTTACGAATTGAATAGATAACGCTATTAACCATGACACAGCAATGATGTTCCCAGAAACATCCATCAGGTCCCGTAAAAGAAAATATAATACGAGGAGAAAGGGAACTCCGACGAAACTCACGAACATGGGGAGTTAAGCTCCCCGAGTCCTTACCATCATATCTCGAAACAAGAAACGTATTTCTTACAGGCCATCACCACCCTGAAAAAGGCAAAAAGGAGAATGTCCCAGGGAGCTCGGTGATACGTACGGCAGGACCTAGGGATCTCCTTACTAGTGCAAAGGCTCAAAGAGGAGCTCCCCCATCAGGTCCCCGCCAGGGGAGTTAAGCTCCCCTAAAACATCGCACGTCCTAGGATGCCCGAAAGGCATTCCACCAAGTTCCCTGAGGAGTTGGAGACGACGGACTAGGACCTCTGCATGCTTCTCTACAACAGGGAGCCTTGAAGCACACAGGATAAGGAAGGTCCCGCAGGGATGACTTGGCCTCAGCTCCCAAGGACTCAGCACCACAACCTCCATGAAGTGTTGCTTCAGGAGAAGGGCAAAATCCTTCAAAGACAGGGGAGTCTTTCAAATAGGCTTGACCCTAATCCTCCGCCAGGCCCCCTAAGAACTTCTTCCGAGCAGCTGTAGGAAGAATGAACTTCACGACGCTGCAAAAGTGCTACCTGCTCCTCCAAGCTCCAATAGAGACACATAAACATAGGGGAGTTAAGCTCCCCTAAAACATTGCAGGTCCTAAGATGTCCGGAAAGGCCTTCCACTAAGTTCCATGAGGAGCTTGAGATGACGTCTGAGATATCATAGCATGGGCCAAGACCTCCACATGCTCCTTTGAGACGCCAACCCAGAAACAAGGACTCTCGAGAGCTTGGGGACCTCACTCAAAGCAATCAAAGAGGGCATCTCTTAAAGATAAGCCAAATGCACCTCTGTCATACGCGCGAAATCGACATCCCACCCTTCCTTCTCTCAGCGAAGGAGCTCCAGAGATCCCCTTCGCGCTATTTCATAAGAGCTGCATTTTTATCTTTCTCCAGGGAGCTCCGCAGTTCCCTATCGTACTAATCCCTTGACTTTGTCTAATCAGCTATCTCCAGGTCCCGGGTTGACGACTTGGCGCCCACCACCTGGGAGGTGACCTCTGAATGTCTGGGAGAACCCAACGACCTAACAAGCTCATCGTTTCACCTCCGTTCAGATGGTCCACAGAAGTAGGGAGCTCAGCCGTTGAGGTCCCCGTAGGTCCCATGAGAGGCTCAGCATATTCACCCCAAGGGGAAGAAGGACGTAACTTCCTTTTTGTTTTTCTTTCTGACCCTTTGATGAAGTTGTTTTCGTGTTAACACCAGAAACAGGGGCTGTGTTTCTTGAGCTCCCCTAATAAGAGAAGGAACCACAGGGACGTCTGTCGTCCCTGCAAAAGGAGGA
This sequence comes from Craterostigma plantagineum, assembly GCA_027422505.1. NCBI lineage: Eukaryota > Viridiplantae > Streptophyta > Magnoliopsida > Lamiales > Linderniaceae > Craterostigma > Craterostigma plantagineum. The sequence goes on from JAPQWV010000029.1 coordinate 11,679,371, forward strand.
ATCTCCTCGCAAACATCCCTTGCCACCAGGACCCGAGGGAGCGAGGGAGCTAAGAGCAACGTATAACAGAACCTGGGGATCTCCTTCAAGAACGCAAGGTTTGAAGAGGAGCTCTGCCATCGGGTCTCCACTAGACATGCATAGGGGAGTTAAGCTCCCCAAAAACCGATGGGTCCTAAACCTTCAAGAGGTAATTACGGTAGGAAGGTAAGGCCCATCTTACTATTTTACTCTAATTCACTTTTGTCCCAAAAGACTGTAGCGACCCTACTTTTCTAACTAGGATTAGTGGCGGATTTCCGCAACGTAAGTCGCGGAAGGCCCGTCTAATAAAAACATTTTCTAAAAGATATTATAATACAACAAAATATTATCTTACATAATAGTATCTATACAATGGGCTGAAGCCCCCAAAATTCGCTCGATAAAATTTGCATCTAAAATATCTATTCAGTGCATAAGTTTTTCGCTCGCAGAAAATCATAATTGGATTTTTCGATGGTAAGTGTAGCGGTTATAATCTTTTTATCGTGATGACTAAGTCAAAATTTTGCGATCGAAAACTAAATCGACACAAATAGTATCTCGATTGAATTGTAATCCAATTAAGATAATTTGCGATGGACAAAGTTCTTCGACAGCTTCAAAACTTCAAAATACCCAGTTTCATCGAAACTCATTTCATCATCACAGATGGAAATTTTCCAACGATTTACGCTATCTGTTTCATCAAAAACATCGAATCTATCTAAACAACAGCCATTTAACTCAGAAATTCCAAGAAGCATGCCTAAGTTTAGTGAAACAGTATACGTTGAAATGGTTTTTGAAGAACAGTCGAAAAATCTTAACTAAACATGCGAAAAACTACAGAATTGAAATGCAAATCAAGTTATAACATGCGCAATCGTTAACCGAATCGAATTTCTACCTTAATCAGACGATTTGAAGTGAAAATTAGAAGATTTTTGAAGAATTTTGTACCGTCTGAGAAAGTTTTTCGCGAGAGAAATTTTTGCGATTAGGGTTGCGTGAGAAAAAGTTTTTCGACTGACAAAGGTTAAACTTTTATTAACTAGCATTAATTTGTTGTCGGGCTTGTGATTTGACATTTTGCGATCTATGGGATCAGGCCCATTACTATTTGCACACGAAAAACTCGAATTTTTCGATCGCAAATTGTCGCAGTTAATCAAAATCGATCCCGACACTGTTTACGATCGAGAAACTTTAGATTGCGAATTAATTCTAATATCCAGTTTCTCAATGGTAAGTTCTCTAAGGAATTTCAGATTGACCCCTATTTCAAAATAAAACCCATTATAAGGCCCCCCTTAGTAATTAAAATAAATGCAATTAACTCCCTGTATTTTCGTGTAGTAACGTCTAGCTCCCCTGGCAGAAGTTTAAAAATTTGTACCACTTAGAGATAAACGTTAGTAATAATGGAGTTAATCAAAATTATTTTTGGCAATTTTATCTTTGAAATATCTGGTCTTGTGTCTAGCTCCTCTCTCTGTAGTGTCGACGTCTCACTCCTTAATTTTAAAACATCTGAAATACTCAGAGAAAAGCGTCAAAAATATTTGGAGCTAAACCACGATTTTTATACTTGCTCCCCCTCAAATGATGCACAAGAATTGACTGATTATGCAAGCATATTAAATCAATTCAAGTTACGAGCATAAAACACACAAATTTACCAAGTAAGTACGTGTACATGGTCCCCGAAAACATGTACTTCAAAATATTGTGCGAGGGTTAGAGCATAGAAAAACTTATCGCATTTAAACAATTCAGTACCAATGCAATCTAAAGTTGCATTTAGAATGTGCGATACAAAAAAAATTCGCATTTTTTCAATTCAACGCATATGAAACATAACGTTTCATGTCAAAATGTGCGAATTACATATATATATATATATTTTCGTATTTTACTATTAGTATAGTATGTGGTCAGATTATTTTGCTTCGATCAATCGTCAATCCTAAAATTTTACGAGACATGTAAAAGACGAAAATGCCGTCAAGTCTTGTCGTCAAACTAAAGTCCCAAGTTCATAGACTGTTCCATTTCGAACACACACTAGGTTCGCTCTTGCTCTCAATAATTTCCATCTTGGGTTTTTTATAGTATTATCGCTCAAGTCAACACAAGCAGTTTCAAGTCAATTTACCTGTGATCGAGGCGTGTTTAATCATTTCACCCAAGCGAGAGACCGTTGATTGGAATCAAAGGGGTGTAAAGGTTTTAGTTTGGCTAGGACTTAGAAGGGAAGGAATTTAGAGGAAAGTGAGCTTATCTCTTCGTCATTCCATTTCTATGTCTGTCTCCTTTCTTTTCGGCATCTTTCTTCTTTTCTCCCTCATTTACTATCCCTTAATCAGTTATGCTCAAGCTGAAGCTCCGCTTCTCCATGAGGCTATAGGAGATTATCGTAGGCGAAGTTCTTCTTGTTGATTCTCGGGCCGATACCGTGCTCCTCTTCTCTTAGTTCCTAAATAGGTTTCAGAGATTATCTATTTGGAAAAGTTCACGGTTATGGAATTCGTACCCGAGGCTGCGCTCCTCTTCTCGTTTCCCGATATAAGACCGGATTATCGTTGGAGAAGTTCACTTCGTGGCGCTCCTCTTCCAGCCGTGACGAGCGTACGAGATTATCGTTGGAGAAGTTCGCATCAGGAACCACACCACTTTCTACAATGTAGTCGGAAGGCCGGTTCCTTTGGTCTTTGCGCGTTGAGCAATACCTTCTTCTGTCATCATTCTACTTTTCTTTTGTTATCTCCCTCTTCTTTTCTGGTTTGAACAACCATTCGAAGAGTATAGAGTTCGGTTGAAGGCTGGGAATGGGTTTCAAACGAAGAAAAGGACGTCGGAGAAGGCTCAAAGTGGATGACTGAGGGCAAACGTGGGGGAATTTATACAAGGCCGAATGAGGAATATCCTAAACTCCCTTATCATTTTCCTAACGATCTAACGCAAGGTGAGTATGACACCAAGAATCACTAGGTAAGACACGTAATTTATGTGTGACTCACTCGAGAAATAGATCCAAAGAAAGAAAAAGGAACAAGGCTTGAATCCTCACGCATGTAGAGTGACTTTGTGTCTAGTGGAACAATCAACTGACCTTTTAGACACAGGAATGCGACTTAGACTGACAAAATTAAGCAATTAAATCGATCGCATGTCGGGGTAAAATCCTTGGTGACTTTAGATCAAAGCATCCTAAAGGATTTCGTCATACCCCATTATATTATATATATGTATATATATTTATTATTGTTATTTATTATTTATTATTATTATTTTATTATTATTATTATTATTATTTTTTTAATATCACACAAGATAAGGACAAATAAGCATAGAAAACACATAGAATAGAGCATGTGATAATACAGAAGATCAGGTAATGCACATATTACGGAAGATCCAACAATGCCTAATTTTCCGACAAGGAATTGGAATCGTTTCTCATCCAAGGCCTTGGTGAAAATGTCGGCTAGTTGAAACTCCGTGTTCACAAAGTACATCTCTATCGTGCATTTTCTACGTGATCTTTGATAAAATGATATCTAATGTCTATGTGTTTTGTGCGTGAATGATGAACAGGATTGCAAGTAATGGCAATTGCACTCTGACTATCACTATACATGGGTATATTAGTTAGATTGTACCCATAGTCGCGAAGCTGTGTCCGCATCCACAGCATCTGTGAGCAACAGCTTGTGGCGACACTACTTTTCTAATTAGGATTAGTGGCGGATTTCCGCAACATAAGCCGCGAAAGGCCCGTCTAATTTAAAACTTTTTCCTAAAATAATATATATATTACTATAAACATATGTCTACATCGTCATCTCTGCACATGGGCCGAAGCCCCAAAAATATCAAAAGAACAAAAAGCCCTAACGCCGCTCCACAAGTCTTCATCCATGTACCGCTCTGCCCTCAAAAGTCCGTGGAGTACCGCCACCAGCCGCCTCAGTCACGACGCGCATCAGCGTCGGACTCGGTACCTACAACACGTAAACACTGAGCAATTTGCCCAGTAGGTGAATAAAATGCGTGTATGCAAGTGTGCACTCAACCCCGATCTTAGTATCTCACAACATGATATAATGCGCACTCTTTCTTTTCCCACATTCCTATTTCACACAACACAGGGCTCTAGGTTAGGCTCGACACCCTCGCGCGCAAAGGCTACTGGGAGGCCACCCCCAAGTCTCGCGGCAGCCGACCCTGGTAGTGCACTGGACGATCACGCCAATGGCCTCCTACCGGGTCGCTCCGCACCAAAAGTATACACTGATAGTGCACTGGACGATCACGCCAATGGCCTCCTATCAGGTCACATCAATATCTCATCGGCGGTATGCACCTCGGGACGGTCACGCCCGAGTAGACAGATCGATCACGCCTGTCTCCGCCAGGTGCCCAGTGAGCCCAACCTCGACTCCTCTAGGAGTCACCAATCACAAGCATCTCATTCTACCACGTACGTCAATATCTCATATCGTTACCGTCTCACTACGGTACAACACTCTCTTCCTGACGTGATATGCACGTGCCATGCATGTTCACAAAATCTCATGGAAGCATGATTTTAATAAAATGTACGTAAAGCATGTAGACACGTAAATCACATAAGTCACGTGAAAACACATAATTAACATTTGTGTTTACGTATCGTAGATGGATGATCCACCTACCTGTCCTCCTGATAAAATTAGATACGAAGTCGGGTAAAGTTCCTATGCTTCGATCCTCTGAATATTTAAAATATTTGCACATCAATAAATTTACTAAGTCATATGAATTTCGAAAATGCTAAAATTCTCAAAATTCTAAAATTTATGAAAACCTAAAAATAATGAAATTCTTAAAATTAAATAAACCCTAAAATATCGAAAACCCTAGAAATAGCAAAACCCTAAAATACCGAAAATTTATTAACTAAAACACAATGTTGAAATGCTTGATGGTGTCGAAATTCTCATAAGACACATCTCGAGATTATTCTATGAAGGAATTTCGAAATTTTTGCTAACATGAAATGTCAAGACCCTAAATTGAAAAGAAATGTCGAAATCTAGGAGTATCGAATTTTCTTATCAATGTCGAGATCTATTATTTCGAGATCTTATAATGTCGAGATATTAAGTTGAGAAAAAGAACAAATGTCTAGATTCCTTCATAATGTCGAGAACTCATTATTTTAATAAACTTGCCAAAATCTTTTGTTAAGAAACAGATGTCGAGATCTATTAAGTCTTATAAATGTCGACCGCTTATTATATATATATCATCAAACAATCTGGAGGCTTCTTAGTAAATATCAAGACCATGTTATGTATGTAAAAATCTAATTATGGTAGGATAAAATGTTGAGTTCATCAATTAATGTTGAGACCTTGTAAATGTCGAGACCTGAACAATATAAATGTCGAGGCTTTCATTATTATTATCAAACATCTCGAGTTCCTTCTTTAGTGTATCTCGACATCTTTGTAATATATAGCTCGACATCTTTGCTAAAATCATACTAATTCCAGAAGACGTTAAGCTCCAAATCTTCCTTAATGTTTCCTATACTAAAATTATCAACACTTCAGCTTCTTCCTATAACTCACGTGATCATTAATAAATTCCCAGCAACTAGGGTTTTCCTATCATGTTTAACCTTGGAAGTTCCTTATTATATTCATCACCCAAGCTCGGAAATATTAAAGCTCCCATGAGACAATCACGAATAAAGGCTGGAAGACCCATGATCTTACTTATATCTAACATGTTAAGAACCTTTCCAAATTAACATCTGTTCAGCCGAGTTAAGAGAACATAAAGAAAACACATTAAGTATACTAAAGTTATAATGACAAGGATTTTTACCTTCTTTATTCCAATTCTTTGAATTGTGCAAAGTCTTTCTGTTTGTTGGAATTCTTTTTCACTTTCCTTGGTTCTTATTTTCGTTCTCTGTCCCTTCCTAATGCTCTCTCTCTCTTTCGGTTTTCTTGTTATCAAGGTTTTGTTTTCTCTTTAATAGTTGTTATATGTTGGGATAATTACAATACTAGGTTTCGATAGTTGTGATGATGGGACATTAGGATGACGTTTCCCTTATGATTAAGAAAACTAGAACTTATCCTTATAGTATTTGGGCTTTATTTGGAAGCATTAACTAAGTAAATATGGCCCAATTTCATTTGTTTTACCATTGCTAATTTTGATTGAATTCTTTATCAAGTTTCAAAAATAATTCGAAACTACCATAGCCTATATTTTGCTCCAAGCTTCTAATTTCCGTATCAATATACCTAATTCACAAAATTTACATAACTAATTACATCAAAATCCCGTATTAATTTTACGGTATTACATCCTCCCCCTTAAAAGAATTTCGTCCCCGAAATTACGCCGATTAGAATAACTCGGGATAACGAACTCTCATATCATCCTCACGCTCCCAAGTGGCTTCCTCAATGGATTGATTCCGCCACAAGACCTTGACTAGCGGAATAGTCTTATTCCGTAGTCGTTTCGATTCGTATATCAGAATTTCTACGGGCTTCTCTTCGTAACTCAAGTCAGGCTTGAGCTGTTGATAAAGAAGCTCGTTCTGAATAACATGGCTCGGGTCCGCGACGTACTTTCGTAATGTCGATACGTGAAATACGTCGTGAACTTGTGACAGGGAAACTGGCAACTCTAATTGATATGCGACTTCGCCCACTCGTTTGATGATTCTGAATGGGCCTATATATCTGGGGCTTAGCTTGTCCTTTCGTCCGAAGCGTTTTATGAATTTCATTGGAGAGATCTTTAAAAATACTCGATCGTCTTCTGCGAATTCTAAAGGTCGTCGTCGATGATCTGCATAACTCTTCTGTCGGCTTTGAGCTGTTCGCATTTTCTCGGATTTTGGTCACTGCCTCTGTTGTTTCTCGGATCATATCGGGTCCTAATAAAGCTCGTTTGCCGATTTCATCCCAGTGAACAGGAGATCGACACTTACGTCCGTATAACGCTTCATACGGCGCCATTCCAATGGTAGCATGGAAACTATTGTTGTAGGAGAATTCGATCAACGGAAAATATTTGCTCCAATTTCCCTTGATGTCTAGCACGCAGGCTCGTAACATGTCCTCAAGGGTTTGGATCGTTCGTTCTGACTGTCCGTCGGTTTGAGGATGGTACGCAGTACTGAACGAGAGCTTCGTACCCATCGCTTTCTATAGGCTCTGCCAGAAATTAGATAGAAATCTCGAATCTCGATTCGAGACGATAGAGATTGGGATTCCATGGAGTCGAACAATTTCATGAATGTACAATTCGGCATATCGTTCCATAGAAAAAGTAGAGTTGATAGGAATGAAATGGGCTGATTTGGTTAGGCGATCCACGATCACCCAAATAGCATCATGGCCTTTCGTCGTTTTAGGTAAGCCAACGACGAAGTCCGTCGTGATATGATCCCATTTCCATTCAGGAATTGGTAAAGGCTGCAGAGTTCCAGCTGGTCGCTGGTTTTCCGCTTTGATCAGCTGGCACGTCATACATCTACTTACGAACGTGGCGATATCCTTCTTCATTCCCGGCCACCAATATATGATTCGCCAATCTTGGTACGTCTTTGTCGCGCCGGGGTGTACTGAGTACGTTGTTGCGTGTGCCTCCATCATTATCGTTCGTCGTAACTCCTCGTCGTTGGGCACGTATAGCCGATTCTTGTATAACAAGGTTCCATCTCTCGGATTTCGGAGTCTTCGGGTAGTGTATCCTTCGCCTTTAGGTAGAATTCATCATCTTCTTGTGCTTTTTGAATTCGTTCTAGCAATGTTGGCTGAAGAGTCAGCTCTGCTAGTTTCGTCTCGACTTCGCCCAAACTGACTATTTCCACTCCTAGTCTGTGCAATTCCGTACTCATCGCCTTTCGACTGAGCGCATCTGCGACTACGTTCGCTTTGCCTGGATGATAACTGATAATGCAGTCGTAGTCTTTTACGAGTTCCAGCCATCGTCGTTGCCGCATGTTTAACTCCTTCTGGGTGAAGAAGTACTTCAGGCTTTTATGGTCTGTGAAGATCTCATACCTTTCTCCGTAAAGGTAATGTCTCCAAATCTTTAAGGCAAAGACCACTGCTGCTAGTTCTAGATCATGGGTCGGATAATTCTTCTCGTACTCCTTCAGTTGTCTGGAGGCATACGCGATTACTTTACCGTTCTGCATCAATACGCATCCTAGTCCATTCTTTGAGGCGTCGCTATAGACCGCGAATCCTCCAGTTCTCGAGGGTATAGTCAGAATAGGAGCAGAAGTAAGTCGCTTTTTCAGCTCCTGAAAACTCTGTTCGCATGCTTCAGACCATTTGAAAGGCACGTTCTTCCTCGTAAGGTTTGTCAGTGTTGAGGCAATGGTGGAGAAGTCAGCAATGAACTTACGGTAATATCCCGCAAGCCCAAGAAAACTTCGAACTTCGGTTGGGGTAGTCGGTCGTAGCCAATTGTTCACGGCCTCAATCTTACTCGGGTCCACAGAGATTCCACTCCCGGAAATCACTTGTCCCAAGAAGGCTACTTGCTCAAACCAAAATTCGCATTTCTTGAATTTGGCGTGAAGCTGTTCTCACGCAATATTCCTAAGATGATCCGTAAATGAGTCTCGTGTTCTTCCTTCGTCTTAGAATAGATCAGGATATCGTCAATAAAGACGATTACGAAACGATCAAGATAGTCTTTAAAGACCCGATTCATCAAATCCATAAAAGCAGCTGGGGCATTTGTCAGTCCAAAAGGCATGACCAGAAACTCGTAATGGCCGTACCTTGTACTGAATGCGGTTTTAGGAACATCTACCTCCCTGATCTTCAACTGATGGTATCCCGAACGGAGGTCAATTTTTGAGAATACCATCGCTCCTTGTAACTGGTCGAATAAATCATCGATCCTTGGTAACGGGTATTTATTCTTGATCGTGATCTTATTCAGCTCCCTATAGTCAACGCATAGTCGCATCGACCCGTCTTTCTTTCGCACGAATAGAACTGGTGCTCCCCACGGTGAAAAAATGGGCTGAATAAACCCTTTCTGCAACAAGTCCTCTAGCTGTTCTTTCAACTTCTTCAGTTCGTTCGGCGCTAGGCGATAAGGAGCTTTAGAAATTGGGGCGGACCCCGGCATCAGATCTATCGTGAACTGTATTTCTCGATCGGTGGGTAAACCCGGGAGATCATCGGGAAATACATCAGCATATTCATTGATTATCGGTGCGTTCTTTAGTTCTGGCTGTGGTAACTCCTCTGCCTTCACTGCATATACGAGATAAGACTCACAACCGGATCTCAAGAGTCGTTGAGCCTTCAACGCCGAGATTTGCGGAATACGACTCGAAGTAGTTTTCCCGAAAAAGTGAACACCGCTTCTTCGGGTAGTTGAAATTTTACGACCTTCTTGTTGCAATCTATGATGGCTCCGTATTTCGAAAGCCAATCCATCCCAAAACATCATAGTCATTCATTGGGATCACAATCAGGTAGATGCTCAAATTTCTACCCTCAACGTCCACGGAACATCCTTTTAGCACTTGGTTAGTGCACGTTGGATCGCCGTGTGGTAAGGCAACTATGTAATTGCATTCAGATAAGGTAGGAGAGATTCCCACCTTTTTCACATACTTGGCCCACACGAACGAATGTGTGGCCCCAGAGTGAATTAACACGGAAGTGGGCACGTTATAGATAGTCAACGTACCCGTTACTACAGAAGGATTTGCTTCGGCCTCCTCATTCGTCAGAGTAAAAACTCGTGCTGGCACCGGAGGGGGTCGAATCAAGGGTCGGTTCGAAACTTGAGGCATATTTTCGTTGCAGTTCCTAGCGTAGTGTCCTATTTTCCCACATCGGAAGCATTGTGGGGTCGGGTTTGGTCTTGGTCCATAGCATGTACCAGAATGGAAACGCCCACACTGTCGGCATTGAGTTGCAGTACCTCAGGGCCGGTTCGGAATGTTAAATGGCCCTTGGTTCGGTCTTGGCCTCCAATTCTGTTGACTTTGCTGATTCCCACGATAGTTTGGTCCCTTGCCGAAGAATTGGCGTTTCTGGTTCCCTCCTCCTTGTTGTCCTTCTGTTCTCCGCTTTGCATCCTGCGCCTTTGCGATCCTGCTCTCCGCTTGCTCAGCTAGGATTGCTCGTTCAGCGATACGGGCATAAGTCTTCCCTTCCGTATCGTACATACTTACGCTCCGGAAGATCTCGGGCTTGAGACCTTCCAGAAAACGTTCGATCTTCAGCTCGTCGGTGGCCACGATATGTGGCGCAAACCTAGAGAGTTGCTCAAATTTGCGAATGTAGTCTGCTACAGACTTTCCTCCTTGTTTCAGATTGATAAACTCATTTAGCTTCTGCGCTCGATCTGGCACCGTGAAGTATTTTCCTCGGAAGAGTGTCTTAAACCTCTCCCAGGTCATCATAGTGGGATCCTCGAGCACCTGAACGGTATCCCACCAGTAGCCCGCGTTCCCACGTAACATGAAGGTGGCACAAGTCACCTTCTCAGTATCGGGTAGGTGGCTAACGCGAAACATATTCTCGATGGCCCTAAGCCAATCCTCCGCATAGGTAGGATGGCAGCTTCCTCAAATGAAGGGGGCCTAATCTTCGGAACCTCTCCCCGGTAGGTTCTGCACGTTCTAGGCCAGGGGATGAGTGACGTTCCGAGGAATTTTGACGATGGATAAGGTCGTTAATTTGATCGGACTGCCGCCGAATCAGATCAGTTAACTGGATGGTAGAGCGGTCCATTCAGTGGGGATTCGGAAACGGCCCTACGACTAGTTTCGCCAGCTTCTCTACGTGTCCTTGGCATTTTTAAATAGTTCTAGAATCATTCATAGAAAACACGTATATTAAGTAACACGTAATCACATAATCAATCTTTAAACTTACAGGCCAAGCTGGTTCTCCAGGCTTTTGAGCGGCAGTACATGGACAGTCTTCAGAATCTAAAACCTACGCTCTGATACCACCTGTGGCGACCCTACTTTTCTAATTAGGATTAGTGGCGGATTTCCGCAACGTAAGCCGCAGAAGGCCCGTCTAATTTAAAACTTTTTCCTAAAATAATATATATTACTATAAACATATGTCTACATCGTCATCTCTGCACATGGGCCGAAGCCCCAAAAATATCAAAAGAACAAAAAGCCCTAACGCCGCTCCACAAGTCTTCATCCATGTACCGCTCTGCCCCCAAAAGTCCGTGGAGTACCGCCACCAGCCGCCTCAGTCACGACGCGCATCAGCGTCGGACTCAGTACCTACAACACGTAAACACTGAGCAATTTGCCCAGTAGGTGAATAAAATGCGTGTATGCAAGTGTGCACTCAACCCCGATCCCAGTATCTCACAACATGATATAATGCACACTCTTTCTTTTCCCACATTCCTATTTCACACAACATAGGGCCCTAGGTTAGGCTCGACACCCTCGCGCGCAAAGACTACTGGGAAGCCACCCCCAAGTCTCGCGGCAGCCTACCCTGGTGCACTGGACGATCACGCCAATGGCCTTCTACCGGGTCGCTCTGCAACAAAAGTATACACTGATAGTGCACTGGACGATCACGCCAATGGCCTCCTATCAGGTCACATCAATATCTCATCGACGGTATGCACCTGGGGACGGTCACGCCCGAGTAGACAGACCGATCACGCCTGTCTCCGCCAGGTGCCCAGTGAGCCCAACCTCGACTCCTCTAGGAGTCACCAATCACAAGCATCCATTCTACCCCGTACGTCAATATCTCGTATCGTTACCATCTCACTACGGTACAACACCTCTCTTCCTGACGTGATATGCACGTGCCATGCATGTTCACAAAATCTCATGGAAGCATGATTTTAATAAAATGTACGTAAAGCATGTAGACACGTAAATCACATAAGTCATGTGAAAACACATAAATTCAAATTTGTGTTTACGTATCGTAGATGGATGATCCACCTACCTGTCCTCCTGATAAAATTAGATACGAAGTCGGGTAAGCTTCCTATGCTTCGATCCTCCGAATATTGAAAATATTTTCACATCAATAAATTTACTAAGTCATATGAGTTTCGAAAATGCTACAATTCTCAAAATTCTAAAATTTATGAAAACCTAAAAATAATGAAATTCCTAAAAATAAATAAACCCTAAAATATCGAAAACCCTAGAAATAGCAAAACCCTAAAATAGCGAAAATTTATTAACTAAAACACAATGTCGAAATGCTTGATGGTGTCGAAATTCTCATAAGACACATCTCGAGATTATTCTATGAAGGAATTTCGAAATTTTTGTTAACATGAAATGTCAAGACCCTTAATTGAAAAGAAATGTCGAAATCTAGGAGTATCGAATTTTCTTATCAATGTCGAGATCTATTATTTCGAGATCTTATAATGTCTAGATATTAAGTTGAGAAAAAGAACAAATTCGAGATTCCTTCATAATGTCGAGAACTCATTATTTTAATAAACTTGCCAAAATCTTTTGTTAAGAAACAGATGTCGAGATCTATTAAGTCTTATAAATGTCGACCTCTTATTATATATATATCATCAAACAATCTCGAGGCTTCTTAGTAAATATCAAGGCTATGTTATGTATGTAAAAATCTAATTATGGTAGGATAAAAGTCGAGTTCATCAATTATGTTGAGACCTTGTAAATGTCGAGACATGAACAATATAAATGTCGAGGCCGTCATTATTATTATCAAACATCTCGAGTTCCTTCTTTAGTTTATCTCGACATCTTTGTAATATATAGCTCGACATCTTTGCTAAAATCATACTAATTCCAGAAGACGTTAAGCTCCTAATCTTCCTTAATGTTTCCTATACTAAAATTATTAACACTCCAGCTTCTTCCTATAACTCACGTGATCATTAATAAATTTCCAGCAACTAGGGTTTTCCTATCATGTTTAACCTTGGAAGTTCCTTATTATATTCATCACCCAAGCTCGGAAATAGTAAAGCTCCCATGAGACAATCACGAATAAAAGCTGGAGGACCCATGATCTTACTTATATCTAACATGTTAAGAACCTTTCCAAATTAATATCTGTTCAGCCGAGTTAAGAGAACAAAAAGAAAACACATTAAGTATACTAAAGTTATAATGACAAGGATTGTACCTTCTTTATTCCAATTCTTTGAATTGTACAAAGTCTTTCTGTTTGTTGGAATTGTTTTTCACTTTCCTTGGTTCTTATTTTCATTCTCTGCCCCTTCCTAATGCTCTCTCTCTCTCTCTCTTTCGGTTTTCTTGTGGTTTTGTTTTCTCTTTAATAGTTGTTATATGTTGGGATAATTACAATACTAGGTTTCGATAGTTGTGATGATGGGACATTAGGATGACGTTACATTCCCTTATGATTAAGAAAACTATAAGTTATCCTTATAGTATTTGGGCTTTATTTGGAAGCATTAACTAAGTAAATATGGCCCAATTTCATTTGTTTTACCATTGCTAATTTTGATTGAATTATTTATCAAGGACTTCATGGAGCTGGAAAAAGATATTGAAGCTGGAAAAAGATATTGAAGCTGCAAACCGAATTTAGGACTCTCATTCAATTCCGCATTGGCAATGGGGCCAACACACTCCTCTGGACAGACCCTTGGCTGCTTGAAGAACCGCTAGTGGAACGCTACCCTCGAGGACCTATGATAATGGGCTTACCTAGGGACTCGAAACTCAGCAAGGTAATCAACGAGGGAGGATGGTGCTGGCCAGCTCAAACTTCGGTGGAATACCTCGACTTCGGCCCCCTTTTACCACCCATCCACCCGACTGAACGTGACACGATTAGATGGGCTGCCAACGCAAATGGACGCTTCACTACCGCATCCGCGAGGGAGAGCATCCGCCAAAGGCAACCGATTGTACCCTGGCATACCCTCTTCGGCGGCCCCTTAGCCATCCCTCGACATGACTTCATGCTCTGGCTTGCGATTAGGGACAAACTAGCGACTAGAGACAAGCCTTGGATCGCGTCTGCGGCGGGAACCTCAGTTTGCCTTCTCTGCGACGCTGATATTATGGAGACTACGCGACATTTATTCTTTGAGTGTACCTTCTCTATTTGCTGCCTTAACCTTATGCGTAATCATCTGCACTTTGGTTGGCCTTACAGGGATTGGCCAGAGAGCTTGTTTTGGGCGGCCAGAAGGTGGCGGGGCAAGCACCTTGCCGTGTTGGGGCCTCGGCATGCCCTTGCTTCACTTGTCTACCATCTTTGGTCGGAGCGCAATAGAAGATGGCACGATGGGATTCGTCGATCGCCGGAACGGGTAGTTGCTGAAATGGAGGCCCTCTTAAGTATCCGAATCTCGACTCTTCCGCGCAAGTACAATCTGCAATTGAACGCCATGCGCCGGACCTGGTGTTTGGACTGGACTACCTAGGTTGCTTGGGACTGGTCATGCTTCGGTCCTGGGTTTTGTGGGCTGATGGATGCGTTGGATGGAGGCCAAGAGCGACTCCACCTCCTCCCATCTCCCCCCCTCCCCACATCTCGCCCCCCCCCCCCTCATCCCCTTTACTTCGCTTTCTCTTTCTCTTCTTGTTCTCGTACTGTGCTCCGCTTTGCTTGTCTGCAGGTTGGCCTGGCTGCTACTTCATCTGGGGATTCCTACCTGCTTACTCGTGCCGCCGGCAGGCCTCACTTGCTGGTTGCCTACCCTGGAGGAAAGAAACAGGAGTTGGCTTCTACGCCGTTCCCCGACCAGACCTGCGGACGCACTCGCTGCACTTCAACCCTCCGTTGGGATTTTCCTCATGGAAGTCTTCCTCCGCTGTGCTCTGGCACTTGTTAGCACATCAATCGACCCCTGCTGGCACTTCAATTGGTGCCAGACTCCTGTAGATTGATTTTGGAGTGTGACACCTCCTTTGCCTTTGTTACCTTGTGCTGGTAGTCTCTGTATTTGGCTTGGTCTTGTTGGGACCTCGTTGGTGTTTGGGCTGTTTTGGTCTTGTTGTGCTGTCTGGTCGGTAGATTGTTACCGCTTGTCGCGTCGTGAGCATTATCATGTACGCTGTCCTTGTACTCCTGTTTTTTTCGTTTAGTGAACACTTCCCAAAAAAAAAATATGGCCCAATTTCATTTGTTTTACCATTACTAATTTTGATTGAATTCTTTATCAAGTTTCAAAAATAATTCGAAACTACCATAGCCTATATTTTGCTCCAAGCTTCTAATTTCCGTATCAATATACCTAATTCACAGAATTTACATAACTAATTACATCAAAATCCCGGGTATTACACAGCTGGCAGCAGCTACGTATTCCGCTTCTGCCGTCGAAGTGGACACACAGTTCTGCTTTTTGGATGACCAGCAGACCAGCTTTTCGCCTAGAAATTGAGCGCCACCGGACGTGCTTTTCCTGTCCATTCGGCAACCTGCATAGTCAGCGTCAGTGTAGCCGATAAGTTTGAAATTCGTACCCTTCGGATACCATAGGCCAAGGGTAGAGGTGCCCTTAAGGTAGCGAAGAATTCTTTTGACCGCGAGCATATGGGATTCTTTGGGTTCGGCTTGAAAACGAGCACACAAGCAGGTGGCAAACATGATATCCGGCCGGCTCGAAGTGAGGTAGAGAAGAGATCCGATGATACTGCCATACAGTGTGATGTCGACCGATTTACCAGAGGGATCGGCATCCAACTTGCAGCTTGGTGACATAGGAGTGCTGAGAGGCTTGCTCTGGTCTTGATGAAACTTCTTCAGAATATCCTTGATGTATTTTGTTTGACTGATGAAAATTCCATCATTGAGCTGCCTGACCTGAAGGCCTAAGAAAACTTGCATCTCTCCCATGTGACTCATTTCGAATTTGCTCTTCATGAGATCTCCAAACTTCTTGCAGAGCCGAGGATTTTTGATCCGAAGATGATGTCGTCGACGTATACTTGGACGACCATCAGATCTTTGTCATGCCATTTAATGAAGACGTTTGTGTCTATCGTTCCTCGTATGAATCCAGACTTCACGACTCAGGACATCGTACCAAGCACGTGGGGCTTGTTTTAGTCCATAGAGAGCTTTGTCCAAACGATTGACGTGATCGGGATGTTCTTGATCAACGAAACCTTCCAGCTGTGCGACGTAGACTTCTTCTTTTAACACGCCGTTGGGAAAAGCGGTTTTAACATCCATCTGATAGACTTTGAAGTCTTTGTGAGCCGCATAAGCCAGCAGGAGGCGGATAGCTTCGATACGGGCAACATGAGCATAAGTCTCGTCGTAGTCGATGCCTTCCTGTTGATTGTATACTAGCTTGCTTTGTTCCGGATCACTTCACCATCTTCATTTTTCTTATTCTTGAAAACCCATTTAGTTCCGACCACTGTTTTCCCATGTGGACGGGGTACCAAGGTCCACACTTGAAGACGTTCGAATTGATTGATTTCCTCTTGCATTGCAATTGTCCAATCCGGGTCTCGAAGTGCGTCTGCTACTTTGGTGGGCTCGTTTTGGCTCAGGAAGCAACTGAAAAGACTGTGTTGACGACGTGTCCTCACACCATCCGAAGGATCGCCAATTATTTGATCGACCGGGTGACCTCTAGTCCACTTGCGGTCATGAGGCAAGGCTGTAGCAGATGCGTCAGCCATCTGTGGATCTAGATTGCCTATAGTCTCCGATTGATCATTTGTATGAGGAAGTTCCAATTCTGCACTTAGATCGATCGTCTCTGATGATACTTCCTTGAGGACCACTGTAGGTTCTTCGGTATTCTGTGGCAAATCTGAATCGGGTGGGGTAGAGGTGTGAGATGAACTTGGTACGTCGGTCTCGAACGGTGGAGAATCTACTGTAGGTGCAGTGGTGCAAGACCGATATACTGGTTCGAAGAGAGAATCCAAATCGTCTATTGCAAGTCTCGTTGCCTCGTCTGACATTGACTTTGATGTTGTTGCCATCTTCTGTTGGTTTTGTGCCAACATACCAGTGATTACGGGTTCTGAAATGTTGTCTTCAGAAGCCATCGGGTTGAGCACGGGTCCTGAACTGATTTGAGCAGGAACCATCGGGTTAGGCACGGGTCCTAGACTGAATTGACCGCCATCTCTACCACTTCGTGAAAAGGGACATTATAGCTTTCCCTAATAGTTCGATTGGACGATGTATACTCGGTACGCTTTTGAAGTT
This sequence comes from Craterostigma plantagineum, assembly GCA_027422505.1. Classification (NCBI taxonomy): domain Eukaryota; kingdom Viridiplantae; phylum Streptophyta; class Magnoliopsida; order Lamiales; family Linderniaceae; genus Craterostigma; species Craterostigma plantagineum. The sequence goes on from JAPQWV010000029.1 coordinate 11,696,593, forward strand.
GAAGAATACCCGACAAATGTAGCTTCGAATGCTTTAGGGTCGAACTTTGCACATTGTTCTCGGTCGTTCGCCACAAAGTTGCACCCGAATACTTTAAAGAAAGAGATATTGGGCACTCTATTATTCACAATCTCGTACGGAGTCTTGTTGAATTGTTTGTGAACTACCGTCCTGTTTTGAGTAAAACAAGCGGTATTGACTGCTTCAGCCCATAGAAAGTGTGGAAGTCCTGACTGGATCAGCATTGTACGAGAGGCTTCCACTAGCGTTCGATTTCCTTTCGACGACCCCATTTTGCTGAGGTGTTTTGGCGGCTGAAAATTGTTGACTTATTCCAAGTTTTTGATAAAACTCACTGAGGTGGTTGTTTTTGAACTCAGTGCCGTTGTCTGTTCGAACAACTTGAATAGTCTGTTGCAGCAGATTTTGAGTTGTGTTCACAAAATTGATTATCAAGTCACCGCTCTCATCTTTCGTTCGGAGGAACTTTGTCCACGTGTAGCGAGAATAGTCATCTACAATCACTAGGACATACTTTCTTCCATTGATACTCTGAGTCTGCATCGGACCACAGAGATCCATGTGAATTAGTTCCAATGGTCGAGAAGTAGACGCAATTTGCTTGACGTGATGAGATGCTCGCTTCATTTTTCCTAGGTGACATGCCGAACAATGATGCTCCCTTTGTAGTTGTATAGTTGGAAGACCGTGAACCAACTTTTTCGTAGAAAAACGTTGGAGAGCTTTCATGTTTAGATGAGATAGTCGTTGATGCCATATGCTGTTCCTCTGTAAGTCAATCTGAGAAATGAGGCATACAGCTGTCGAGGGCCGCAGGGACGTCAGGTTGATCGTGTAAAGATTGGATCTCCGAAGTCCTTGAAGGAGTTCTGTGTCCTGACTATCTAAAATTCTGCACCGGTCAGTATGGAAGACCACCTGGAAGCCTTTGTCACAGAATTGGCCTATGCCGAACATGTTATGGCGGAGACCTTCGACGTATGAGACATCTTTGCTGGTCAGATTCTTCAAAATGATATCCCCAAGTCCTAGAATCGGGGCTGAATCGTTGTTCCCAAATCTGACTTTGCCATTTGGTCGTCTTTGTAGTTGCTCAGCAGCTCTTGTTTACCAGTCATGTGTGTGGAGCAACCAGAATCGAGGTACCACACATGATGGATCTGCAAAAACAATTTAGAGAGCTTTAGGTACCCACTTAAGCATGGGTGCTCTCAGATTAGCAGATTTAGTTTTGGGTTCAACTATGACTCCTAAATCTATTTTTGGAAGAGTCTTAATAACCCATTGCACTTTTGGAGAAGTGAGTTTGGGTTTTGCCTCTGTAGGAGACTTGGCCCTTTTGGCTTTTGTCGTCCTAGGCGGAGATTTAGGAACCCATTTGGGTTGAACCTTACAAGGAAGGTTAATTTCAGCTCGAACAAATGACTTGGAAGGTTTGACTGAGGAAAAGATCTTTTCTTGTGATAGTCTCCTAAGGTGCTTGGGGGATTTAATTTCTGCGGGATACCTTAGGTGAGTACAGTCATGTACGGCGCCATAAGCTTTCTTTATGGCTGGATCTTGTTTCCTACGATTTTTTTTTAGGCATTTGTTTCCGAATGATTAGTAGTAATTTTCGATGTAGAGCCTATTTCGAGATTTTTACTTCTATAGGTGATAGGCTGAAGTGAGCACGTCGAAGCAATTATTTTGAACGAAGAAATGGCTCTTTTATTACTACGAGTGTCTTTTGTTTTGACAGAAGGAATAGCATGTTCAGAAACATTTGAATCTACTCGCTCCTTCTTTATTTTAGGAGTAGACACTCTCGCCTTCGTAGTTGGTGCTGGCTCTACGCTCCCTGTGGACGTAGGTGAAGTAAAATTAGTCTTAGCACTTTTAACAGAATTATTAAAGCTCTTTCGATCTTTCGAAGGCGATTTTTCTATTTTCACGCTTCTTATGATAGCGTGTGAGATAGTTTGGAAGGACGAGGAAGCCTTGAGATTTTCCATCTCCTTAAAGAATTTTTTCTTTTCAGCTTTGAAATTCTCTCTTTCTTTGTCTACTTTCGCCTGTGAGTCCTCTATCTGTTTTATGATAGGGGGTTTGTAGAGAGAAATTTGATAATTGACCTTTTCGACTTCCTCGTGGTATTCTTTAGAGTCAAGAGGTAGATTAATTTTTGCATGTAACTTGTTGCGTTCCTCGCTTAGGAGAGCATAATTATTTTCTACCGTCAGTTTGGCGGCTTGACAGGCGTCTAGATCCTTACTAAGCTTACTAACCTTAGCGTAGAAGTTTCTAATTGAGCCTCTAAGTTAGTGATCTTAGTTGTAGCTTCCTTTATCCTACAATTTAAGGTAGCTTTCTCATTGAGATGCCTAACCAAACAATTGTAGTTATTTGCTAGCCTGTCTTCTAACTCTTTTATCTTTTCACTATGGTGTCCTAAAGGAGGTTGAGTAGTCTCTCTAGAATGTAAGCTCTTAGTAAGTTCTTCTACTTTTGCACTAGAGCTTCTAAGGTCTGATTCGAGACTATCTATCCTCTCCTGAGCTCTCTCAAGTTTATCATCTACTTCCTTTATACTTTTCTGCTCACGTTTCATGTTAGCATATTGCGTTTGATATGAATCTAACATGGTCAATAATGTGGAGTGAGAGACTACCTCATTTGAAGATGCGGATGCATTGTCGTCGTCCGTACGAATGGATGTTTCGGCGTCCATTTCGTTGTCGAGACGAGCCATGAGGGCTAAGTTCTCTTCTTCGGAGCTCGATGTGTCCTCGAGCCATTGGTCCTACTCGGCCATGAGAGCTACTCCAGCTTCTTTCTATTTTGTCAATTGAAGCTTCCTGGAGTAGTAGTTTGCATCTCTCTTCTTCGGGAGAGTGCACTCTCTGGCGAAGTGACCTGCTTTGCCACAATTAAAGCATTTGTTAGTCTCTTTGGGGTTGACCTCGGAACTCTCCGGAGCACGTTCTTTGTTCTTGGAGCTTGTAGCCCGAAGTCTGTTGGCTGAGGTTGGAGACTTCTTCTTGAAGTACTTCTTGCTCATCATTTGTCCAATGAGAGCTAACTGCTTTCCAAGGGCTTTCAATTCGGCTCTATGTCGCAGCCCGATTCATCTTCCGACTCCGATGATGAAGGTGGCCTAACGATCTTTTCTTTTCTTGATCTTGTACTCCGCTTCTCCGAGACTAAGGCAACAGTGTCATCAGTTTGTTTTCCATTCTGCTCTTTGATAATCTCTCGGATATCATCCTCATGTTGAGCTAGATTATCGAACACGGCATGGACATCCAACTCTTCTAGATCTTTATTTGTCGTATTTGTGTGGATATTTTCTTCCATTCCGTGGGCAGAGAAGATAGAAATCTAATGTTTGTTTCCATGTTTGTCTTTGTGATTTCTATCTTCCTCATCTCGTTGAGAAGAGTGAGGTATCGTTGGTAGATTTCGTATAGGCTCTCCTCCGGCTTAGCTTTGAAGGAGTCGTATGCAGTGAGAATGTTCGCCTTCTTGGCCTTTATGCCAACTTCCGTCCTTTGCATCATCCTATGCAGCTCATCCCACATCCCCTTAGCCGGAAAGGCTGTCGATTTGTCATCGTTGGGGATCCCCTGCATAAGGGTATTCATGGCTACTAGATCAGCCTTGGCTCGAGCTCTTTCCTCCAGAGAGTATTCTCTAGGCTCCTTTAGTCGCCTAGAAGCTGGAATTACTGGAGTAGCGGTTTCGTCCCCGGGTACATGGACCCAGAACTGTGCCGGTCCCTCTTCAAGGGACTGCAGTAGATTTTCGGCTTGATCCTTTAGTGCTATGAAATTCAGGAAGCGGCTTCTCCATGCTGTGTATTCATCTCTTTGCAAGATCGGCGGACGGTTGTCGTTTCCGAACGAATAAACATCCATTTTTGAATAGTAGTCGGGTTGTTTGAAGGATCTTCGTTGATTGTTTTGAAGGTTGAAGATGATGTAAAGTGCTTCACAAGTGATGAAATCGGTTAGTAGCATTTGATTCGAAGATTAGATCGACAATTAATTTCGATTCAATCTTTACAGTATGATCGAAATTAATTTTGTCGATATAGAATGTATTTACTGTTCTCGTGCGAGAAATTGTGTCAGTGAAATATTTTACGAGCGAAATAAATTGCCAATATCGTTCAGTCGAGATAAATTTCCTGATCGTGAATTTATTTCGATCGCAAAGAAACAGTACGTTAGTAAGTTTCTCGACAAGTCAAAATAAATCCGTTGACTAGAAAAGTTTCTCGCGTGTAAATGATTTTCGCCTGGTCAACCTTTAAAAGGTTTGACTGAAAAAGTTTTTCGAGTGAAAGTTATTACGCATGCAAGGTCAAAATTGGTCTCACTCGAAAACGTTTTTCGTTGAATAATGCTCGAGAAATATTTCTAGCTAAAATCGTTTCTGCTGATGACGATTCTAGCGCTGACTTCGTATTCTGACTGAGAAAAATTCTCGCACCAAGTTTATCGATCGAGAAACTAATCCGATCGCAAAATTTAGCGAGAAAAATTTGAGCAATCGAGAAAAATTCACAGAATACGATTAACACGGATTTGAGCAATTGAGAAAAAATTTCGATCCAATTCTAACAATTTTCGTTTCAAAACAGAACGAATCTGCTCTGATACCAATTGTTAGGTCCTCTGATTAACAACTCTAAGATCCTAGGCTAGAATTCATAGTAATTCGATCGTTTTGATAATCAATTGAATTCGATCGAAAAACTCAAGTTAAGAACACGGGAGAGAATTCAATTAGAGTGAGAAAGTTACTGTTGTTTCTCTCTATAGAAATCGAATTGCAAGCCCTTCGGATCAATTCTCAAAACTTTCTCTATTCAGCTCAATTCATTTAACAAGTATTTATACCAACAATCTTGGTATAAATATCGAAGTAGTCCTTAATCTAAAGACTAATACAAGTAAAGCCCCTAATTATAAGGACAACTAATGAAATCAAGCACATTTACAAATGATATTCTACACCTATGCATATTCGGGGACGGGAAATTACGAAGTCTTCGGCCGAAGCTATAAATTGACTTACGTGGGACGTAAGGGCAGTTTAGTAATTTCGCTAGTCACGAATTAGTCATAAAGTCGAGTCTAGTGAGTTTGACGTAACCAGGACTCTCACTCGACCGGGAAATTTTTGAAGGGTCTATACGTACGACGATAATCTATAGTCGGTTCGTAGATCGAAGATCGTACTCAACACGAGATCTATTCGTTACCGCGGGATTTGCTAGGCGCTTACTGAATACTTGGATTTCTCCCGTGCCGGGTTGAGACGAACCAAGAGAGTCGGGCTTAAAAGGAAAGTGTTTGGATTAGTAAGTTCTTAGAAGAACTCCAAGTTGTTCCAGGCATAGTGAACCGCCCGCTACCATTGTGGTGCGACAATAGTGGGGCAGTAGCACAAGCCAAGGAACCTAGGTCTCATTCAATGTCCAAACACATAGAAAGAAAATACCACGTGTTGCGTGGGTTCGTTTTGAATGGCTGCATAGCTGTGCAGATAATAGCCACCGCAGATAACGTGGCGGACCCGTTCACCAAGCCTCTCTCACAGGCAGTGCTTGATCGACACCTCCATAAAATGGGGTTACGATATCATAGTGCATGGCATTGAGTGCAAGTGGGAGATTGTTGGGGATGTGCCCTTAGAATGCCATTCGACGATGTAATGAATAGGGCATGTATTTAATGATGTATTATTCGGTTGAATAATTGTATTCTTACACGTATTAGTGGAATTCATACTTTATTATTTATCCTTTAAAAGGCATATTATTTATTTACCTATAAAGTCTTACTAGGCATCCGGTGAGACGGTAAATAAATAAATCCATATGTCGTACTCAACACGGGATCTATTCAATACCGCAGGATTGGCTAGGCACTTACCGAATTCTTGGATTCCTCCCTTGTCGGGTTGAGACGAACCAAGAGAGACGGGCTTAAAAATGATCACTGTGATAGTGTCTAACCAATATGAGATGTAAATTAATTTAACGGTCTTAGAGACGTTAATAAAATGCTAAAAATAAGTTTTAGAAACTATAATTACATGGACTTGGATTCTCGGAATGTAACGATGAAGTATGGACTGGAAATAGGGTTCACAGCCACGAGCAAGGCTCGTCACGCCTGTGAAGCCCGCTTGAAAAGTAACAGCAGCTTAAAAATTCATATCTCACAATCTAGACCCCAGATTGAGAATCATTTTTGTCAGAGTCAATATTGGTGAGTCTTTTAACTATGGTTAAAATTTCAGGTTCATTGGACACGTTTACCCCTCGATCGAGTCGAAATACGAAACTGCCGCAAAGCTGTCAGGCAGTCACCGCCGTGACAACCTTTGCACGTGGCCGTGACACACGGCAGTGAGCTCATGTTGCGTCCAGACAGTGTCACGGCCGTGAAGGACTTGACCCAGGGCGTGAAGGCCGCTGTCAGAGGCCGTGACCGACAATTTTTTGGTCAAATTTGATCCAAATCAAATCCAATTTCGTTCCTTGTTCTTTTGTTAGAGCTGTGGGACAATGTCTAGTCATTAGATGTCATAATTCAAAGGAATCAAACAAGAAATGAGTCATGAAGGACATGATCTCCTTTAATTAAGGTGAAAATCATTTTCAAGGTTGAAAATGGAATTTTATTATTAGACTTTGAGCTAATTTCGTCCAAAGTGAATTCCAAGCTCTTCCTCACACTAAGAGATTTTAGATAGAAGTTAGAGCATTTAGGGTGATCTTTAAGAAAACCCTAAGTGTTTGTGAGTTTTAGAAATCACACACAAATAGACGTCTCTACACAATACCCCACACCATCTCTAGCCATCCTTGGGGTGGTGTAGGTTTGCGGCACATCACGGGGTCGGCGTTACTCTCTTCGGCACGGTTCGTGAGCTATGGGAGCTAAGGATCTTCGTGACGACGTAAGATCCTTATATCTTATACGTGTCTACGTGCGTTTTCGTTATTTAACCGAGTATCCTGGGGAAACCGTATGGGGAACCCGGGAAAACTTTTTAAGTTCTGCTGCGTCCGGGGCGAGGCTTCGGCTCACCCGGGGTATCCCAACACCTACAATGTGCAAGACGGAGAGTGAATCAATTCCCGACTTGTGGCGACCACCGTCTTCGTAAATTCGTCGTAGACGTCAACGTACTCGTACTCGCCGTAGGGATTCAAATGCCTCCCCCTAATTGAGTGCACCGTTTGGATTATGACGCCGGAATGGATCCTTCGCTAGTAGAAAACACCCGGATATTGAATTGGTATTTGCTCGAGAAAAAGGAATAGCAGAAACAATTTTTTTGTTCTATATGCTCACGTCCATTAAGAGTTTATGGTGATCATTTCATTCTCTCACCTTTTGTTGATCCATACAAACATATATATACCATTGCATATAATGATCTTTGAAGCGTTTTTCAAGTTAATGCAATATTATAACATTTAATATATATGTAACGTGCAAGGGCTTTATTAGGTTAAGACCGTTGCCCCTCTACTTATAAAAAGTTAATTTCCTTAACCCATTAAACGTTATTAAGAAATGGTCATAACTCTTTTATCCGTTATAAGTTCAAAATCAATAAAAGGATAACACCAAGGTTTTTTTTTTGGTAAGAGTTCACTAAACGAAAGAGACAGGAGTACAGGTACAGCGTGCATGATATCGCTCATGACGCACCAAACGGAAATGCTCAAACGACCAGACAGCACATCGAAAAACCACAGCCCAACCTACAGGTCCCTACAAGACCTCAGCCCAAAAGCAAATGCAAAATGAAAAGGCAAAAAGGTAGGTGTCGTAAACCGCAACCAGCAGACAGGTTCCTGGCACCAGATGAAGTGCCAGCAGGGCAACCGTCGATGTGCAGGAAGGCGCAAAGCGCACAACAGATGAAACAACACAAGGATGTTCATCAGGCGGAAAAAGGAAAAAGCAGGAACTGCCACCGCAATCTGGTCGAAAGGCTTTAGATAAGCCACCTCCTGAACTTTCCTCCAACAGCGTGAGGTAGTACAGGGGCATGCCCAGGCCAAAGCAATCGAAGCACGGACGGACCGCCAGCAAGGTGCCCAACAAGGCCCGACGACCTGCACCAACAACAAGAAACCAAGAGGAAAAAAGGAGGAGGGAGGGTGGGGGCAACAGAGGGGATCAGTGAGGTCAGAACCAAAATGGACGAAAAAGGGGTAAGGAGAGGAATGCTCCCTAGGTAGTCCAGGCTATCCGCCGGGTCCTTCTCATGGCCGAAGACTGCAGGTAATATTTGCGAGGGAGCGTGGTGAGGCGAACACTTAGGAGCGCTTCAATATCAGCAACGATGCGCTCAGGGGTGCGCTGAGACCCCTCACGCCATCTTCTATTCCGTTCGGACCAAAGGTGATAAATCAACGAGGCCAGGACATGACGAGGCCCCGTCGATGCGTGGTGCTTCCCACGCCATCTGCGGGCCGCCGTAAGTACTCCTTCAGACCAGTCCCTGTAAGGCCACCCAAAGTGCATATGAGTACGTAGTAAATTAAGAAATGTCTAGTGTAAATGCACTCAAAGAATAAATGCCCCGTCGTCTCCATGATATTTAAGTCGCAGAGAAGACAAAAGAGGTCCCTGCCGCGGCCGCCACCCAAGTCTTGTCACGCGTCGCCAATTTGTCCCTAATCGCTAGCCACAACAAGAATTCGTGTCTCGGTATAGTTAAAGGTCCACCGAAGAGGGTGACCAAGGGACAATGGGCTGCCTCGGGCGGAGTTTCTCCCTAGAGGAGGTAGAGTATTGTCCGTTAGCCGCGGCGATCCAACGATACATATCAGGCTCTCCCGGACGGGGTTGAGGGAGGAGGGGTGCAATCTCGAGGTATTCAACTGAGGTTTGTGCCGGCCAACACCATCCCCCAGCATTGATCACTTCACTATGTTTCGAGTCAATCAGAAGGCCAATAATAATAGGGCCCCGGGGGAAGCGTTCCACCAAGGGGCCATCAAGCAACCACGGATAGGTCCAGAGAAGCGTGCTAGCCCCATTACCAATGCAAAACTGAATGAGGGGGCGGAATTAAGCACGAAGTTTGAGGATCTTCCTCCAGCTCCATGAGGTTCGGGCCCCGGGTCTTATAGACCAGAGGGTTTTGTTGTGTAGTCTCGTTTGCCGAATCCAATTGGCCCAAACAGAAGTGTCATCTCTAGTCAAGATGTTCCAGAGTAGCCTCATGGAGCGCCTTGTTGTCCGTCTCTATGGACCGTAACCCAATGCAACCTTAGCGCTAGTCCTCCATAACAAAGCTCTCATTCGTGCCTCAATGCTTCGTATAATGCCCTTAGGGAGGAGAAACACGCCGGCCTAGTAGGTGTGCAGACCAAGGAGGACAAACTTAATCATTGAACACGACCTGCATATGACAAGGATAAGTTAGTCCATGAGCCCAAACGTCTATCCACACTAGTAAGGAGGGGAGCACAGTCCACTATCGTCAGTCTGGAGGTGATAAGGGGTACGCCAAGATAGCGAACGGGAAGGGAACCGTGTGAATCCCACAATATCTTGGATTGCTCCCTTAGTCGCTCGGACCGTTTTGAATACAAACATCTCACTTTTGCTCATGTTAGCCTTTAATCCTGAGAGGGCGGCGAAAAGGTCGAGACTCCTCTTAAAGACTCCTACAGATTCAGTATCCGCATGGGATGAAAGAAGAAGGTCGTCGGCGAAGGTGACATGAAAAGCGAGGTTGCTTCACAATTCCAGTGGTAACGGAAGTTTGTATTGTGTCTTATCCCATCCTTAATGATACCATGGAGTACCTCCATCACTAAGGTAAAAGGGTGAGATCGGATCGCCTTGCCGAAGGCCCCGTCGCCCTTTGAAGTAACCAGCCGGTGTGCCATTGATGTTGATCAAGAAGAATGGCGTGGTAAGCAGGCCTGAATCCATCCCATAAAGCTCCGATGGAAGTTAAGAGCGTCAAGAGTGGCTAAGATGAAATCCCACTCCACCATGTCTTACGCTTTCGCGAGGTCAACCTTGAAAGCAAAGCGTTCGGGCAGTCCCATACTATTGTATCCGTGACAGACTTCTTGTGCGAGTAGGATGTTGTCAGATATTCGGCGGCCGGGAACGAACGCATTTTGGGTGTGGTGGACGGGCTTCCCTAGGCTGTCCCTGAGGCGATTAGCAATGATCTTTGAAATGATTTTGTACACTATGTTGCAGCATGATATAGGCCTGAAATCCTTAGCCATCCTTGTGTTTTCATTTTTTGGGATGAGAGTAACGAGAGTAGAGTTCAGCTCCCCAAGAAGATACCCCGTACGGAAGAATTCTTTGATCGCGTGAGTGATGTCAGGTCCAACGGTATCCCAAGCGTCATTGAAGAAAGCCGTCGAGAAGCCATCGGGTCCCAGCGACTTGTTATCTCCAATAGAGAAGAGTGCCTTCTTTATCTCGCCATCCGTGATCGGCCGAATCATCTCCGCAGCCTCCGTCGGTTCCAACTTCCGAGCCATATAAGGGATATCGTAGCAGTGTGCAGAGGAGCAGTCCGTGTAGATTGTCCCAGTAGGTCTGTATAGTAGCGAATGAGTTCAGCTTTAACATGGTTGTCGCCCTCGATCGTGATCCCCGCCTCGTTCTCTAGAGTGAAATCCTATTTTGTGCTCGTCTAGTGGCCACCATCTTGAAGAAAAAGCTGGTGCATTGGTCCCCGTCTTTCAGCCAAGCCACCTTGGCGCGTTGCATGAGCGCCGAATGTTCCATATCAATGGCTTTCGCATAGGCGTAACGGCACCGCTTTTCGAGGGTCTATAGTTGCGGCTCGATAGGATATTGGATGGCAAGCTCTTGGGCGACCTCTAGGAAATTGATCTAATTACTATGATTCCATTTCAACTTTAAATGATTTATTTATGAATCTCAATTCATCCTGCCTTGGCCAAGGTCTTTGTATCATAAACTACGAAAACATACGAAATTCACTTATTAGTGTAAGTGTCGAATTCTATGTTAGCCACAGACAAATCTCCATATACACTAATACAATACCCAAAATTATCCCTTTCGTGACTATCCAACAATCAAAGGATAAATCTAAGTAAGGCACAATGCGCACAAGACTACTATCGTGCCTCAAGTCAGAGGATTAGTCATGTACTATCGCAACACGAAAATTCTCATCGACAAATGTTTCCAATTAAGAAATTTTCGTCGGGTCATGTTCAATGTGTTAGGGAGTATGCCCTCGGAATGCATACGGGGACTAGGAATAGTGTAGTGCACGATGATGTATAGGTTGTAAGACAGGTTTATTGTATATACCGTCAAATAAATTAATGAATATGTATTCTCATTATAATAAAGGCATTATTATTTATTTATCGAATTTAAAGTCTACTTGGCATCCGGTAGTGCGATAAATAAATAACACCCAAATGTTTGAGTTGGACGTCTGATTCTCGTGGGACGAGAGAGGAGACACCGGAAGTTCTTAATCTCAACATTAAATAAAAAGTCCGTAAGTCTAACGGCCATTTCTAAATAGTACTAATAGAGATTTTCGAGATCCTAGAAAGTAGAGAAGCACAATTTTCGAAATAAAAGCTAAAGAGAGGAAAAACTAAGACTTTTCTCCTCTCACCACTTTCTCTCTCGCACTCTTTCTCTCGGGAGCAGCAAGTAGCTCATTCTTGGCCTAGCTGCACATGCAAGAACAGCTGCGACGTTAGTGTGGTGCCGGCGTGACGATCTTGTGCGAAGAAGGCGTCCCGTTCGTGTGCTTTTGGCGTAGGAGAGAGGCACTACGCATACCGGTTGTGGCTCACATATCTGTAATGATATACAGATTATGGCAACAAACAGGAAGCTGGACAGTAAGGAAACGGTCCTTAGGACGGGCAATGGAACAAGAGTTGCGGCACTAGCTATTGGATTTGTGTTTAGCTTTGAACAATGGTAAATGGTTTATCTTTGAATAATTGTCTTTATGTACCAGACATTATTAGAAATATTATCTATATTCCAGTTTTGGATAGAGAAGGTTTTAAGTTTATTATTGAGAGTGCAAGTTTTTTTTTGGTATAATGTCCCGTATATAAAAGTGGAAGAGTATGTACAGATGAGCAGGAGATATACTCCGCAAAACCAGTAACAGACTACTGGGCACACACATAAGTGCAAAACCAACCAACCAATGACCCCACTCACAAGAACACCCAAACAAAAAAACATCCATGACACCCATGAGACCTGCCCTACCAAGCCACCCGCCATAGTCTGCGGATAGCCGTCCGATGAAGATCGTACTTGGCGGACGTGCCACTAATCCGCAAAGTGGCCAAGGCAAGGACACACCCCACGAGCCTCTGTGGAGTAGTGACGATCCCCTCCTTCCAGCGCCGATTCCTTGCCTGCCAAATATGATAGGCAAGGGAGGCTAGGATATGCCGGTGAGCTGCATGAATAAGGTGCTTCCCACGCCAACGGGCCGACGCCCACTGAATGCCCAGATGCCACTCCCGATAAGGCCAAGTCCATCGAATCCGGCGCCTCAGCAAGTGAACACATTGGCGCGAGAAGGGACACTCAAAAAGGAGATGCTGGGTCGTCTCGATATGTAGGTCCTCACATAGAACACAAGCTGGAGTCCCTGCTCTCTGGGCAACCCATGGCTTGTCCCTAGTCGAGAGGCGATCCTGCACTGCCAGGTATAAGATAAATTCGTGCCTGGGAACCTTCAGCGGTCCTCCAAATAAAGTCGCCCACCCCACAGGTTGCCTCCTAGTGCGCATGGCTTCTCGAGCCAAAGCCGTCGTCATAGATCCATCCGGCGATCCTGTCCACTGTACGCCATCATGGGCCGCACGAACCACATAAGGTAAATGACTGGAGATCTCAAGATACTCCACCGCCCCTTGCCCCGGCCAATTCCACCCCTGCGCATTAAGAACCACACTCAGTCGTGAATCGAGTGGCAGCCCCATCGCGATAGGGCCCCGAGGGAACCTCTCAAGCAGCGGCGTAGGCATCAACCAGGGGTCCTTCCATAGCCAAATCGTAGATCCGTCTCCAATACGAAACGTGATCATAGATCTGATCAACGAGCGCAGCTGTAGCAGCTTCCGCCAACTCCATGCGTCAGTCGCCGAGACTCGGAGGTCCCAGATCGATCGAGAATGCAGCCTCGTCCTATAAAGCCAATCGACCCAAATCGAATCTGGGGCCTTAGTAAGAACACTCCACAAGTGCTTGAGTAGAAGGGCCTTGTTGTCAACAGCTATAGACCGCAATCCCAGACCCCCCTCAGCAATAGGGAGGCATAACACCTCCCATGCCACCTTAGGTGTTGCACCTCCCCACAAAAATTTGCGAAATCGCGACTCTAAGGCTCGAACAATGCCTTTAGGCAACATATTGAGAGTGCAAGTTGTTCCATTTTCAAAAATAATACTTCTATATATCCAGCTTGTTTGACAAATTGTTTATACACCATTACACAGCCCAGTCCTTGCAATTCAACAAAACAAAAGAAAGTTAGGTAATCATACTTCACTTATATTTTGCATGCTGGGTCATATATCTGAAAATATGATTCACAAATTAGGGCAAAAACTCGACCTTATGGGAGAGAATAAGTTGCGTACATGTGAGTTATGTCTTAAAGGAAAGATGACCAAGTCACCATTTGTTGGACAAGTGCAGCGAGCCGAAGGTCTGTTGGATCGTATTCATACAGATGTTTGTGGGCCACTAACTGTTAGTGCAAAAGGGAACTATCACTACTTCATAACATTTACCGATGATTTCTCTAGATACGGTTATGTATACCTTGTGAGGTATAAATCTGAGACTTTTGAAAAGTTCAAGAATTTAGATATGAAGCGGAGAAGCAAAGTGGCCGTAGCATAAAGACTCTTCAATCTGATCTATGAGGCAAATAGTTGGCAACTGAATTTCTTCATTATCTATAAGAGAATGGGATTCGGTCACAGTGGACTCCTCCTGGTACTCCATAACTTAATGGAGTTTCTGAACGTCGGAATCGGACCTTGTTAGACATGGTTCGATCAATGATGAGTTTCACTGCTTTACCTCTTTCATTTTGGGGCTATGCCTTAGAAACGGCGGCGCATCTACTGAACAGAGTGCCAAGCAAAGCTGTCTCAAGTACACCCAATGAGATGTGGTGTGGCAAGGCACCCTCTTAGGTATCTCAGAGTATGGGGTTGTGCTGCTTACGTGAAGCAGCAAGTGGGAGATAACTTGGACATGAGATCCATTTTATGTAAATTTGTGGGATATCCCAGAGAGTCTATAGGATACTATCTCTACAATGCCTCCGAACAAAAAGTGTTTGTTTCGAGGAATGCTACTTTCTTTTTTTTGGAAGCGCTCACTAAAATAAAAGAAACAGGAGTACAGTGGTAGTGTACATGATAACGCTCACGACGCAACAAATGGTAACGAAAACCGACCTGACAGCACATCGACAGAAAACCGACGCAGCCCAAACACCTACAAGGTCCCAACAAGACCCAAGCCAAAAGACACAAAAACCAAAAACACTAATTCAACAACAGCCGAGGTAGCACAGGTGTCCCAATCCACAAACAAGCAACAGGAACATGGCACCAGATGCAGTGCCAGCAGAGCGCCCGGGAGATGTGCAAATAAGGCACAAGCGCACAACAGAGGATAATCTCACTCCGGAGAAAATAAGAGGAGGGAACACAACAGGTGCATCCGCAAGTCAGGTCGGGCAAGAATAGCGATGAAACGCCAACTCCTGTTTCTTTTCGCCGAGGAGGAGGCAGCACCACCACGAGAGGCCACACAGCTGCACGGGCAAGAGAGGCAGCCCGCCAAGTCCCGCACCACAACAACCCCAAAACCTGCGCAAAACAAGGGAGAAAACAACAGCGAGAGCAGAGAAACAAAGTGGAGGGGAAGAGAGGGAGGGAAAGAGGAGGGAGAGAGAACATCCCTGACAACCCACGAAGAGCACCGCACCGCCACAGAATGCTACTTTCTTAGATGAAGAGTTCCTTTTTAAACAGTGGTGAAGCTGTAGAACTTCGAGAAGAAAATGAACCACTAAGTATCCCACAAGTTGTCACAAATAACACATAAGTTGAGCCTGAACCATCTTAGGCACAACCTATTAGGAGTGTCAGGGTTTCAAAGGCGCCTGATAGACTGAACCTATTCTTAGAGAACAAAGAAGAGGGACTGCTTTTGGATAATGATCCAAGTAGCTATGAAGAGAGGCAATGTCGGACATTGACTTAATAAATGGCGAGAAGCAATGCAGTCCGAGATGCTCCATGTACTCGAACAAGGTATTGTACCGATTGTTTGTAAATGGGTATACACGCGTAAGCTTGGAGTAGATGGAGAAGTAAGTACTTATAAAGCGCGTCTGGTTGCAAAAGGTTAACTCAAAAACCAGGTGTTGATTACGAAGGAACTTTTTCATCAGTAGCAATGCTTAAATCCATTCGTATCCTGATCGCCATAGCTGCGTATTATGACTACGAGATATGGCAAATGGATGTGAAGACTGTCTTTCTTAATGGCAACATTAAGGAAGAGATTTATATGAGACAGCCAGAGGGCTTTATATCTAATGGGAGCGAGCAAATGGTTTGCAAACTTCCACTTATGGACTTGTTTCAAGGAGTTGGAAAATTCGCTTTGATGAGACGATCAGGATATTTGATTTTTACAAAAATCCGAATGAACCATGTATTTATAAGATGGTTACTGGAAATGCGGTGGCATTTATAGTGCTCTATGTTTGCGACATTCTACTCATTGGGAATGATATAGGAATGTTGCTGTCAACAAGGACTTGGTTGCTAAACAATTTTCCATGAAGGATGTGGAGAAGCATATTTTATCCTAGGGATAAAGATTTATAGAGAAGATAGGTCACGAAAGATGATCAGACTATCCTAACCGATGTACATAGACAAGGTGCTAAAGAGCTTTAGGATGGAGGAATCAAAGCGTGGATACCTCCCAATGAGTCATCGTGTTTCACTTTCTAAGGCTATGTCTCCTAAGAAGCCTGAAGAAAGAGAAAGAATGACTCGAGCCCTTATGCATCTGCTATTGGTAGCATTATGTATCCAACGTTATGTACTAGGCCTGATGTAACTCATGCTCTAAGCTTTACGAGCAGGTATCAGTCTAATCCAGGTGAAGAACACTGGAAAGCCGTTAAGATAGTCCTTAAGTACTTGAGAAGAACTAAGAATATCTTTTTGATATATGGCAATAGACAATTGAAGTTAGATGGGTTTACTGACTCTAGTTTTCAGTCCGTTAAAGACGACTCAAAATCAATGTCTAGATACTTGTTTACCTTGAATGGAGCTGCAGTTAGTTGGAAAAGTTCCAAGCAAGAGATGACTACTGACTCTACAACCGAGGCTGAATACATTGCAGCATTAGATGCCGCAAAAGAAGTTGTTTGGATGCTGAACTTTATCCAAGGGTTGGGAGTGGTCCCGTCAGTTGTTGATTCAGTAATGGTTTATTGTGACAACAATGGAGCTATAGCGCAAGCAAAAGAGCCAAGATCTCATCAAAGATCCAACACATTATGAGACGATACCACCTGACTAGAGAGATCATTGGTAGAGGCGACGTCGTAGTAGATCAATTCGCTTCAGCAGAAAACGTAGCAAACCCCCTGACTAAGCCCTTGTCATAGAAAGTGTTTGATGGACATCTCGAGAAGATGTGCTGAAATACATGGGCAATTGGAACTAGGGCAAGTGGGAGATTGTTAGAGTAGAATGCCCAGTGTTCCAACTTGATTGGATGTTTTCTACCTGTAAAAATAATTTATTGGAAATTATATCAAATAAAAGGCATTGTTTTATCTTATGCTGATACATTATGATAAAGTCCTTAGGTCATTATAAGCTAAAGGACATGATTACGCATTTGATGGTGGTCATGGAATATGTCTTAGGCTGTGATCTTAAATAAGTTCCAAGTCGATGGGTATTCAAGACAGGACATTGAATAACCCGGAAAGACTTGTGCATATATTGCATGCTTGTTCGACGAGGATGTTACGTTCCATTAGCATTAGCGTGAGAACGTGAATATGCGGATGCTTGTTGGGGAACAAGTTCATTGTGTTGGGGTGGGCACGATTAATCAACGCCGGCCCCCGAACAGCGCAACGTGGCTATAGCGGAAGCGCGGTTTGTACCGAGCGGCGTAGGGTGGCAAATTTTGGATTTTTAATATCTAAATTCAACCTTACGCCATTCGACTTCTCCCGAGGGTCTAAGATGCTGCCCTAAACCTCGGGAGATCGCGGTTAATTCGAATTATCAAAATTCGAATTTATTTCCAATTTATTCGAATTTATAATTTAGATCCAAATTAATCGAACAAAGCGGCAACCAGACGTTTTTCGATTATTTGGAGACAGAAATGATTTTTGATCAATACCAAACTTTCCAGAATAATTCTACACTTCCTAACGTTCGCAACGATAGGTCTTTCGAAATATTCCGACGTCGTTTGATATTTTTCTCAAAATCAAATCTGTGGTTCGAAATTATTAATTCGAGTAAAATGGCAGTCTGCCGTCTTTTAACTATTTGACAACCGGAACGATTTTCGATCGATACCAAACTTTCCAGAATAATTTTACATTTCCCGACATTTGCAACGAGGGGTCTTGAGAGTTATTCCAATATCGTTTGGTATTTTTCGTAAATCAAATCGTTAGGGTTCGAGGTATACCTTCGGTGAACGAGATTTCTTCTGTCGTCGCCTCGGATGGACGTGGCTTCACCTCGTCGGAATCCCGGGGCCTCCGGGCTAGATTGTCACACCGGTATGACCTTGAACAAACCTCCGAGACTGCTCCCGATGGCTAGCGCAGTTCGGTTCGGGCGTCGGGTTCGTCGAACGATCCCGTCGGTTCAACGTGGCTTGAGAAGTTCTACACTTCAACTCTATTTTTTCTTTTGTTCTATGTTAAGAAAAAAAGCCAAGTCCACTAATCTCCATAGCATACACGTTTTTATGCATGTATGTTTAATTAATTTTTTTTTTATTGAGACACTTGTTCAACAAGTGTCAAAATAAATAATAAAAAAATATTACTCAAACATTCTACACATCCCAACGTGGATGTGTAGAGTTTTTTCTTTTTTTTTGGATAATTTCCTTTTGGCCCTTGAGGTTTGTAAATTCTCAATTTAGTCCCTCAATTTTAAATAATAAAATAATTAAAACCAATCTAATTATTTTAATTATAATTGAGCCCACTTAGTTAATTAATTAAGCACTTAAGACATTCTCAAGTCCTAATTATTTCCGTGACTGTCACTGGAATTTAACTAAGTCGTCGACACCTCGTATCAACTTTGCCACTACCTCAACGAATCTCATTCGTTAGGTTCCACAGAACAGCCCGCCGTTTTCGTTCAAGTTCATTACCATTTTTAAGCGCGACTCTCTAGGTCCGTCTCAACTGGCATGGGAGGAATACACGAGTCCCAGTATTCGCCTAGCCAATCCCACGGTACCGACAGATCCCAGTTGAAAACGAATTTTGATCTAATCGAAATTCGGGCGAACCGACTATAGTGTATACATTTAAATACTTCTTACGCCTTTCACTTGCGTCCCGGTTAGGTGAGAGCCATGCAAATGTCAAACTCACTAACCTAACACTAAGTTATAATCGAGACCGAACCGATTATTTAAACTCCACTCTGTATCTAATACGAGCAAGTTTTCCAAGCTTCGGCCGAAGGCTTTACAATCGTCGCTCTCCGATTACCTCATAGGACATTAACCTATACGAATATAGGCAGTGAATCCCGATAGCAGTCAAAGCCCGCCAATCACCTCCGTAAAGTCGGTTGCGTTTCGTCGCTGACCCATGTTTTCATTTATGAACACTTGCGAGCCTAGCCAACTAGCGACAAACCGAAATCGCGAAAGCAAATCCGTCAATGACCCTATCGGTCTGAGGCTGCTATAGTCATTCGTTCAATCATTGACAACATCCTAGCCATGTGACTGAGACGAATACGAGTCGAATGTCCAAATACGCAATCTCTCCGATCACCAATATCTCCATCACGACCCACAACCTCTCAGGTAATCGGTGACACTACCGATACTATGTGGTCGTCAATGGATAAGTCATATTCGGAAATCTAGTCACCCACCTAGAATCCTTAGACTTACGGACTTTTTATTTAATGTTTGAGATTAAGAACGTCCGGTGTCTCCTCTCTCGTCCCACGAGAATCAGACGTCCAACTCAAACATTTGGTGTTATTTATTTATCGCACTACCGGATGCCAAGTAGACTTTAAATTCGATAAATAAATAATAATGTCTTTATTATAATGAAAATATATATTCATTAATTTATTTGACGGTATATACAATAAACCTGTCTTACAACCTATACATCATCATGCGCCCTAAACTATTCCTAGTCCCCGTATGGCATTCCGAGGGCATACTCCCTAACAGCCTCCCACTTGCACTCGAATGCCATGCGATGCACCTAATGCCAGTCGCAATGGTATCGTAGCCCCATCTTGTCCAGATGCTGTTCCATAACTGCTTGGGACAAGGGCTTCGTGAGCGGGTCCGCCACGTTTTCTGCGGTGGCGATTTTCTGCACGGCGACCATCCCGTTTTCAACGAACTCAGGTAATACGTGATATTTTCTCTCAATATGTTTGGACTTACTATGAGATCGTGGTTCCTTTGCTTGTGCGACTGCACCGCTATTATCGCACCAAAGTGTAAGCGGTCTGTCAGCAACTGGTACCACAGTAAGTTCCTCCAAGAACTTTTTCATCCAAACAGCTTCTTTAGCTGTCTCTGAGGCTGCTATGTATTCTGCCTCGCACGTGGAATTGGCAGTTGTGCTTTGCTTGGAGCTTCTCCAAGACTGCCCCGCTGTTGAGCACGAATACAAAACCTGAAGTAGATTTTCGGTCATCCACGTCCGAGTGGAAGTCCGAATCGGTATAACCAACTACTTCTAGTCCCGCTCCTCCACAAACCAGCGTTAAGTCTTTAGTCCGTCTAAGGTATTTAAAGATATTCTTAACAGCTGTCCAATGTTCTTCCCCTGTGTTTGCTTGAAATCGACTAACCACGCTCACAGCGTAGGCAATGTCCGGTCGTGTACACAACATCGCGTACATCAGACTATCCACTGCAGACGCATACGGTATCCCACTCATCCGTCGTCTGTCTTCCTCACTTTGAGGTGACATTGACTTTGACAAATGGATCCCATGTCGCATTGGTAAGAACCCTCTCTTAGAGTCATCCATTCTGAATTTCTTCAGGATTTTCTCTAAGTAAAGGGCCTGAGATAAGCCAATCGTATAGTTCGCTCGATCCCTGAACAAGCGTATACCTAGTATATACGTCGCTTCTCCCAGGTCTTTCATGGAGAATTCGGTTGAAAGCCATGCTTTCACTGGTGAGAGCATCCCAATGTCGTTTCCTATCAAAAGGATATCATCCACGTACAATACAAGGAACGACACCATACTCCCACTACTCTTTCTGTAGACACATGGCTCATCTACGTTTTTCACGAATCCAAAGTTCCGAACTGCTTCATCAAAACGTGGATTCCAGCTGCGAGAGGCCTGTTTCAGTCCGTAAATTGACCGATTCAGTTTGCACACTTTGTGAGCATCTGCATGCGACTCAAAACCTTTTGGCTGCTCCATATAGATCTCCTCCTTGAGGAATCCATTAAGGAACGCCGTTTTAACGTCCTTTTGCCAAATCTCATAATCATAGTGCGCAGCTATCGCGAGCATTATCCGGATGGACTTGATCATGGCTACAGGTGAAAAGTCTCCTCATAGTCAACTCCCTCTTTTCGGTTATAGCCCTTGGCAACCAACCTGGCCTTGTACGTCTCAACTTGTCCGTCAGATCCAATCTTTCTCTTGTAAATCCATTTACAGCCGATTGGTCTAAAACCACTCGGTAGGTCTACAAGAGTCCAGACTTTGTTGGAGTACATTGAGTCCATCTCAGCTCGCATAGCCTCAATCCATCTCGCTGAGTCAACATCGGATATAGCTTGATCGAAAGTAGCGGGATCTTCTCTTAGAAGTCCCCTAGTCGCAACATAACCTTGTTCAACATGTGACATGCCATACCGCTGTGGTTGGCGAGGCACCCTTTCAGATCGTCGCATGACTGGTTCGCTCGGACCACCCGAATCCTGTGTGGGCGTTTCGGTCAACTGCTCCTCGAGAGTGACCTCACGGCCAATGCCAAAATCTCGAATGAACTCTTCCTCGAGAAAATGTGCATGTAGGCCAACAACAATCCTTTGATCATCGTGAAAATAGTATAGGTACCCCATAGAGTCTTCGGGGTAACCTATGAAACGTCCTTTTACTGACCTAGACTCCAATTTATCAGTTTTCAGCTTTTTCACGTAGGCAGGGCAACCCCAAATCCCAATATGTGATAAGCTTGGTAAACGACCAGTCCATATCTCATACGGAATGCCGTTAATAGACTTCGAGGGACACCGGTTAATGGTATACGCCGCTGTCAAAAGCGCGTATCCCCACAATGACATTGGTAAATCTGTATAGCTTAACATAGAACGAACCATATCTAATAAAGTTCGGTTTCTACGTTCGGCCACGCTATTCAACTGTGGCGTGCCGGGCGGAGTCATCTGTGATATTATACCATTCTCCTTCAAGAACTGGTCAAACTCGACACTCATATACTCGCCACCTCGATCCGATCGAATGACTTTAATGAATTTCGAAGTTTGGTTTTCCACCAACGCCTTATACTCCTTGAACCTTTCAAGAGCATCAGCTTTATACCTCATCAGATACACTAGTCCGCAACGACTGTTGATCGATCATCCGTAAAGGTAATAAAATAGTGGAAGTCACCTCGAGCTTTCACATTGAATGGCCTGCAAACGTCTGTGTGAATTAAACCGAGAATTTCTGTGGCTCTTTTAAAAGTCCCGGTGAAGGGTGATCGGGTCATTTTACCTTTGAGGCATGACTCACAAGTCGGATAGGGATCTGATCCCAACAGTGTCAATATCCCGTTTTTCTCCAACTCGTGGATCTTGCGTTCTCCAGTATGACCTAATCGAAGATGCCACAAGTATCTCGCATTTATTCCCGACTTTCGTTTATTTGTGACAGTATTTATAGATATATCTTTCTGGGTATTTAAATAGTACAAACCATTAAATAGTGTCGCGCTGCCAACATTTTTATTTCTATACATAATGTGGCATGTATTATTATTAAAACTAAATACATAACCATTCCTGCTCAAAACAGTAAGGGAGACGATGTTCTTAAATCCCCTGGGGAGTACAAGACAATCGTACAAACAACGCATGCGCAGAAGATAATACAAGAGATCTTGATCCGACGTGGCTTGCCGAGATACTATCCCCGCTTCCCACTCTGACCTCGATCTCACGCTCCCCAAGCGCTCTACTTGGTCCCAGACCCTGCGTGGAAACACAAATGTGAGTACTAGCCCCCGAATCCAATATCCAGGAAGTAGAGTATACAGATGATGAACAAACTGTTTCTAAAACATTAAGTTCCATACCTGACGCAGCCTGCTCACCCTTGAGCTTTGGACAGTCCCGCTTCCAGTGGCCCAGCGCACCGCAATGCAGACACCTATCCGTCGGCTTTACACCGGTTTGCTTCGATTTCCCAGAAGATAATTTCTTCTTGGAAACCTTCCCTGTCGGCTTGAGCTTGTTGCCCTTCTTCTTTTTGCCTTTCTGGGGCTTTGAAGAAGTGGCGACAAGTGCAGTCTGTTTTGCCCTCTTCATCTGACCTTGCGCTGTTTCTAACTGGTTCATCAGTTCAGGAAGCAACAGCGTCACCCCATTCAGATGATAGTTCACAATGAACGCATTGAAGGACGGAGGCAGGGGCTGCAAGATGAGATCATTTTGTAATTCCCGATCCAATCGAAAATTGAAAGTTCCAACCTCTCGATCATGGTGATCATGTTCATAACATGCTCGCCAACATTCTCAACCGCAGACATCCTCGATCGGAAGAGCTGCGACGAAGTCGCATAGCGAGCTGTCCTAGACGTCTCACCGTAAAGCTCTTTCAAATGTTGAACCATCACCGAGCATCAGCCATACTTTTGTGGCTATGCTGCAGTGCGTTACTCATCGATCCGAGGACATGAGCCTTTACGAGCTTCTCGTCACGCATTCGCTTGTCATAAGCGGCACGAGCCTGCTCGGATGCCCGCGCCCCTGTGGCCGGTGGCATTTCGGAGTCAAGGATATAAACTAGGTTCTCAATCTCAAGGAAAATCCTCAAGTTGCGAAGCCAGTCTGAATAGTTTGGCCCAGTCAATCTATTCTCCTTGAGCAATACGTTTAAAGCGGTCGACATGATTTCACAAGAGAGAAATTGCTGCAGAAAATTAAAGGCATATTAAGTCGATTGTATAGGTTATCAAACGCGAACAAGGACTTTTTATTCGGTTTGACTCCCACTATCTTTTCGTAAACTCCATTCTCCGTACGGATGTTTTGGAAGTTTCGTTGATAACTTCGATAGTGGAGTTGATGTCCCCGTGGACGGGTGCAAACCTCAACCTCTGTCGTTTTATTGGTTTGCAGCGGCCCACGAAGTCGTGCTCCGCACGAATCCGACCTGGTCGAATGTCTCAACTATCTTTGTCTCAGTCAGGGACCCCCGCCGGCAAACCCGGAACAAGGCGGTATGACTGTCTAAGTGTGACCTATCAAAGTTGCTCAAAATCGCACACTTGAACCGTACGTTTTACCGCACAGTGTGGTCTTGGCGAGCGGCACAAATGCACCCGAGCAAGCCGAAATAAAAGCAAATGCAAGGCGCCAGCATACCCGAAACCAAACCTTGCATTTAGGTTTTGTAACAACTCCCGAGCTTGATAGAAGACAGGGCATCCAATCCCTTTACTCACTTAGTATTCGTACGGGAGATTTTTGTAACTCATAGCATGTTAAAATTAAGCACGAGCACGTAAATGCATTAAATAAATTCCTAACCCTAGGAAAGCAATTTAAATTGACAAATATGCGGGCTAATTTCTAGACTGGTCCTATTACATGGGTCGTAAAACTACCGAGGTCTGCGATCTTTAAACGTCGAGTTATTGACACGATGGTCGTCGAACCCTCCAACCTCGCCTTGCATCGAACGGCCGTCATTTATCTAACTTAGCTAATAAAGCGATAAAATACAACACGGGGGGAATTATTTCCCAAACAACCCGTAATCCATGTACATACCGGGGGGTGGCAAACGGCCCTTAAACAAATAACCCGGTTAGAACCTAAGCCCGCGTAAATGTCCCACATAAACATGCAACACAGAATTTTGACGTTGGGTGCCCAACCGACGTCACGAGCGACGATAGTCTCCAAACTACGTCGACCGTTAGTTCGCCACATCGGCTTTCGAGGCCTTCGGTCGAACCATTCATGAGCCTTGGCTCTGATACCACTGTTGGGGTGGGCCCGATTAATCAACGCCGGCCCCCGAACAGCGCAACGTGGCTATAGCGGAAGCGCGGTTTGTACCGAGCGGCGTAGGGTGGCAAATGTTCGTTTTTTAATATCTAAATTCAACCTTACGCCATTCGGCTTCTCCCGAGGGTCTAAGATGCTGCCCTAAACCTCGGGAGATCGCGGTTAATTGGAATTATCAAAATTCGAATTTATTTCCAATTTATTCGAATTTATAATTTAGATCCAAATTAATCGAACAAAGCGGCAACCAGACGTTTTTCGATTATTTGGAGACAGAAATGATTTTTGATCATTGCCAAACTTTCCAGAACAATTCTACACTTCCTAACGTTCGCAACGATAGGTCTTTCGAATTATTCCGACGTCGTTTGATATTTTTCTCAAAATCAAATCTGTGGTTCGAAATTATTAATTCGAGTAAAATGGCAGTGTGCCGTCTTTTAACTATTTGACAACCGAAACAATTTTCGATCGATACCAAACTTTCCAGAATAATTTTACATTTCCCGACATTTGCAACGAGAGGTCGTGAGAATTATTCCGATATCGTTTGGTATTTTTCGTAAATCAAATCGTTAGGGTTCGAGGTATACCTTCGGTGAACGAGATTTCTTCTGTCGTCGCCTCGGATGGACGTGGCTTCACCTCGTCGGAATCCCGGGGCCTCCGGGCTAGATTGTCACGCCGGTATGACCTTGAACAAACCTCCGAGACTGCTCCCGATGGCTAGCGCAGTTCGGTTCGGGCGTCGGATTCGTCGAACGATCCCGTCGGTTCAACGTGGCTTGAGAAGTTCTACACTTCAACTCTATTTTTTCTTTTGTTCTATGTTAAGAAAAAAACCAAGTCCACTAATCTCCATAGCATACACGTTTTTATGCATGTATGTTTAATTAATTTTTTTTTTATTGAGACACTTGTTCAACAAGTGTCAAAATAAATAATAAAAAAATATTACTCAAACATTCTACACATCCCAACGTGGATGTGTAGAGTTTTTTTTTTTCTTTTTTTTTTTGATAATTTCCTTTTGGCCCTTGAGGTGTCTAAATTCTCAATTTAGTCCCTCAATTTTAAATAATAAAATAATTAAAACCAATATAATTATTTTAATTATAATTGAGCCCACTTAGTTAATTAATTAAGCACTTAAGACAATCTCAAGTCCTAGTTATTTCCGTGAATGTCAATGGAATTTAACTAAGTCGTCGACATCTCATATCAACTTTGCCACTACCTCAACGAATCTCGTTCGTTAGGTTCCACAGAACAGCCCGCCGTTTTCGTTCAAGTTCATTACCATTTTTAAGCGCGACTCTCTAGGTCCGTCTCAACTGGCATGGGAGGAAACACGAGTCCCAGTATTCGCCTAGCCAATCCTACGGTACCGGACTGATCTCAGTTGAAAACGAATTTTTATCTAATCGAAATTCGGACGAACCGACTATAGTGTATACATTTAAATACTTCTTACGCCTTTCACTTGCGTCCCGGTTAGGTGAGAGCCATGCAAATGTCAAACTCGCTAACCTAACACTATGTTATAATCGAGACCGAACCGATTATTTAAACTCCACTGTATCTAATACGACCAAGTTTTCCAAGCTTCGGCCGAAGGCTTTATAATCGTCGCTCTCCGATTACCTCATAGGACATTAACCTATACGAATATAGGCAGTGAATCCCGATAGCAGTCAAAGCCCGTCAATCACCTCCGTAAAGTCGGTTGCGTATCGTCGCTGACCCATGTTTCATTTATGAACACTTGCGAGCCTAGCCAACTAGCGACAAACCGAAATCGCGAAAGCAAATCCGTCAATGACCCTATCGGTCTGAGGCTGCTATAGTCATTCGTTCAATCATTGACAACATCCTAGCCATGTGATTGAGACGAATACGAGCCGAATGTCCAAATACGCAATCTCTCCGATCACCAATATCTCCATCACGACCCACAACCTCTTAGGTAATCGGCTGACACTACCGATACTATGTGGTCGTCAATGGATAAGTCATATTCGGATATCTAGTCACCCACCTAGAATCAAAAATAGGTTAAGGTGGTGGAAGAAAAATCCTCACACCTCCCCTTTAAGACAATAACACAGATCTAAATCTAATTTAAATCATACTAAATATTCAATATCAAATCTTTTATTTCAAAAATATATCGTGAGGTGAAAAGACCATTTTACCCATCACTAGTCAAACTTAGTATTTTCGCCGATCAGGGTTTTGGCCAAGCCGCAAACCCTAGTGTCTCAGTCTAGGACCTAGCCTAGTCTCTCTCTCTGATGATGACGTTGTATTGGTTGCCCTTTTTAAGCCCGACCCCTTGGTTCGTCTCAACCGACCTAGGAGGTATCTAGGAGTTCGGTATTCACCTAGCCAGCCCCGTTGTACCGAACAGATCCCAAGTTGAGGACGTATTCGATCTAATCATATTCCACGAACCGACTGTAGATTTTCGTCATACGTATAAACCCTTTAAGTTTGTCCCGGCGAGTGAAAGTCACGCATAGTCAAACTTTGAATCCTCGACTCTATGTCGTTCATGTCGGTGAAAATACCGAAACTGCACTCCACGATAATCGCGATTCAGATATGCTCTAGCCAGAGACTTGGATAAATTCCCGCACATTAAACTTGCCATAGGACATTAACCTCGAATTTAATCGAGACCGTAAATCCCGCTCCGCGGTTCAACCGGCAATCGCATCGAAAAGTCAAGACCGCATTTTGCCGCTTTACCCATGCCACCGGCAAGACGGGCCTAGCAAACTAGTGACAAGTCAAGACCTCAAGACCAAATGCCAAGTTAACCCTTTCGGTCTAAGGTTCACGCATACTACTACAGTCAATCGATCAAGGACAATCCAAGCGTGTGATCATTTGATACGAGTCAGTGTCCAAATACAGATAATCCCCTGATTCATCTTGTATCATTGTTATGGGCTCCCACTTCCCAAGTGAATGGCACAACCATATTGGACCCATCGACAAACAAGTCGTACTTGTCAATGCAGTCACCCTACTGGAGACTTAGACTTGTGGACAATTTTAATATTGCAGTATCTCAGCTTACTGGTGCCCCTCTCTGTCTTCACAGAATCAGTAATTGAACTGCCAATATTTGGGTTTTATTATTCGTCTTATCCACCCAGACTGCAAGGTGAAATCTTTAGGCTAATTAATAATTTGCCTTTTAATTCATTTATCCTATAGTTAATGATGAATAAAGTCAAGCTCTCTAACTTGTTGTTGCAGATCCATCATGTGCTGTACACTCGATCCGGTTGCTTCATACACATGACGGGAATACAAGAGTTGCTGAGCGACAAAGACCGATCGAATGGAAAAGTCAGATTTGGGAACAACGACTCAGCCCCCGTTCTAGGATTTGGGGATATCATTCTGGAAAATCTGATGACAAAGGATGTCTCTTACGTCGAAGGTCTCCGCCATAACTTGTTCAGCATAGGCCAATTCTACGATAAAGGATTCCAGGTGGTCTTTCATTCTAACGGTTGTAGAATATTGGACAATCAGAACAAAGAACTCCTCCATGGACTTCGGAAGTCAAATATTTTCCACGAGCAATCTGACGTCCGTGCGGACCACGACAGCTTTTGATGATTAGAGCTTGTGTCTCATCTAATCATCAAAGCTCTTCAACGACTATCAATGAGAAAGTTGGTTCACGGTCTACCAACCATTATTCTCCAAAAAGAGCATCAATGTTCGGTATGTCAACTAGGAAAAATGAAGCGAGCGTCTCATCACGTCAAGCTAGTTGCCTCTACCGCCCTTTAAAATTACTACATATGGATCTCTGTGGACCTATGCAGACACAAAGCATTAGGCGGCCCAAGTACGTGCTAGTTATCGTTGATGATTACTCCGGCTACACATGGACGAAGTTCCTCGAACTAAGGATGAGACAGGGGACTTGATCATTAGTTTTGTGAACGCTACTCAGAATTTGCTGCAGCAGACTATCCAAACCATCAGAACGGATAATGGCCCTGAGTTCAAGAACAAGTACTTAAGTGATTTCTATCAAAAACATGAGATTAGTCAGCAATTCGCAGCCGCCAAGACGCCTCCACAAAACGGTGTCGCTGAAAGGAAGAACAGAACTCTAGTGGAAGCCGAACGTACGATACTGATTCATTCCGACCTCCCACACTTCCTTTGGGCTGAAGCAGTAAAATACTGCATGCATTACTCAAAACAGGACGGTGGTTCACCAGCGCTTCGAAAAGATCCGTATGAAATAATAAACAAGAACTACCAGGATATTTTTAAATTAGAAGAAATTTTCGTTTCTCCCTCTAGTTTCTCTCTCTAGCGAGTTTCTCTCTCAAAAAACAAAAACGACCATTCATCTTCTTCCACCTCGTCCGTCCACCGCCACACGGCCGCCGGCGATCTGAACCACCAACTGCCACTCACCGTGACACCCCACACCACCCTCCATCGCCGGCATCAGACGGCGATGGAAGGTTTTGAGCCTTCACGTCGGTTTCCAAAATCTGCCTTTTCGTCTTCCACATAGCTCCGTCCCCAACTATGGAGTTTCCACACTCAGACCTGGACTCTATTGGTCCACCACCTGATTATAATGAGCTGAGATGCAATATCTCGGACTTCGACGAAAGTTTCGACGTCGCAACTTTTGAATCGCTCTTAGCGCGCGTTAATGAAGGAAGGACCGGCCATCAACCACCACCGGAGCTAGAGGTTTCAGCCCACACGGCGTCCACTCAGCTGGCCTCCGAAGCTCACGCACAGCAGGCGGCTGCACCGCTTCACTACCGTCGTGACCCCCATCTGGACCGTCGGCAACCTATACATCGGGGTACTCCGCTACCAGCATCATTCCAACAGCCGCTCGTTGAGGATGGATCTGATGATGATAGGCCCCTCATTGTCGCTGCGCAGAACTCTGGCCAAAGCCGTAGGATCTCACAGCGCGATGCCTCGTCTTCCAAGGTGCACCTGAACGGGCCTAGGGTTTCCTATGGTGGGCCCTCTCCCTCGACGGCTAGCGCCCCTACTACACACGTTGTGATGCGTGATGATCGCTGTTTCCCCGACCGTCTCAGGTGGGGGCCGATCCATGCCGATATCGGACTGAACCAGACCATGACTGGTGTGATCACGAGCGAGATGGCGCTAAATCGGTCTGAGAAAGCACGGCAACCGTTGACATCCTCGGATGATTCTGTCCAGCCTACGCCTCAAATCTCGGATCGTTGTTTCCCTGTTTGCCGAGCCACATCATCCCATACAGGGTTTAGGGCTGATCACGGTGGGCGACTTAAATATTCGTAGGCACACGGATGGATATTTGGCCACGTTCATAAGTCAACCAGCCTGGGGATCTACGATGGAACATGCTTTTTCGGGTTCCCCATCATCGACTCACAAGCCTGCACCTAGGCATTTTTAAGTGGACCCTCCTTTGCTGCCGTAACTGAAGGCGCTATCCCTCGAGACCAGCCACGGCAACCTAGCCCGACGCGCCTAAATCTTTCTTACACGGCCCCGACGATGGTTGAAGGCGTGGCCGAGGCCTCTCCTCCCTAGGAAGTTATTGAAAAAGGGACGACGAGATGGGACCATACCCTTGTTGGGTATTTTCTGGGAAAGAGACCTTTCTTCCCACATGTGGAGCGATTTGCACGTTGGACCTGGAAGGACCTCATTGAAGCACGGGCAACGATTAACGGATTCTTCAAATTCAAGTTTGCTAACGCCGAAGCTTCTATGACTGTCTTGGAGGATGGACCATGGCTCATGCAAGGGCAGCCGCTATTCCTCGAAGCTTGGAGAGTGGTAATGTCATTCGAAAAGAAACAACACGAGGTGGTTCTGCTTTGGGTCAGACATGTGCCATCGGAATTATAGACCCGTGATGGACTTGGAATTGTGGGAAGTGTACTAGGTAAGCCATGCTAGAGCCGAGCGGCTAGAATATGCTAGAATTTGCGTTGAAAAATCCCTTGAGGCCCCCTTTGAAGAACAGTTTAACGTCCGTATTCCAAGTAAGGACGTGCGACACACGACGGTGGTGCCCATTTGGGTTGAGTATGAGTGGAGACCTAGGAAGTGTACGACATGCACTCTTGGACTCATAGCACCGGGATTTGCCCTAAGAAACAATCACAAGCTGCCCGACCGGCTCGGCCGTGACCAATGACGAGGACTCAGGGAAACACCAC
Organism: Craterostigma plantagineum; assembly: GCA_027422505.1. Classification (NCBI taxonomy): domain Eukaryota; kingdom Viridiplantae; phylum Streptophyta; class Magnoliopsida; order Lamiales; family Linderniaceae; genus Craterostigma; species Craterostigma plantagineum. The sequence goes on from JAPQWV010000029.1 coordinate 11,727,435, forward strand.
ACGGCCGGAGGACCAGCCACGGCCACATAACTCCGCCGCGGACCAACCAAGGCTACACGAGAAAACTAGGCCCAAACATCGATCTGATGTAGGCCCTCAGGTTCGACGGGAATGGCGTGCTACTCCTAGTAAAGACAAAGGCAAGATGAAAGTTAGCAACACCACCACATCCAAGGAGAATGACCGTGACAACGCGCGGAGCACCCACAGCCCCGTTGGCACTTAAGGAAAAGCCAGCAAAACGATGGCAGCTCTACGAGTATGGCGCCCGCTCATGGTCACCCGTATGAAGATCATAACCCATTTGAGGTCTTGGCAGAGTTGGAATGGGAACACAATGGAAATGAGGGTCCTATAGCAGCCCTTCCTAACGGGTATCCATGATCCCTGTCGCTGTCTGGAATGTACGTGGTCTAAACAGGTTAGACCACAGATGGGCGGTGGGGGATTTGATAACTAAAGGCATCACCTACCACAATCCTATCGCAAAGGAGACTAGGATGATGCTGAAGACTGAGATCCATAAATTCTGTGATGGGACGCTCAAGGTCATCAGGAGGAACATAGAGCAGAGGTTGGAAGAGATCAACGGAGAGACGATGCTGAGGATTCACCGATTCGTGAGAGAACAAACGCTCCTTATGGAATTGCTTAATGACATCGAGGAGCGACTGGAGCTGAGGATACACTCAAGAACTTTGAGCATGCGCTGAGCTTGCGCATGTCGTACTATGCCCGACGAGGACAGACATCACGGAAGAGCAATCAAGCACAAAGGGGGAGAATGTAGAATACGTTTTAATTGTGCTTTGATTTAATTAGTTATCCTTGTAATTAGGGGCTTTATTTGTATTTTTCCTTAGTATAATACCAAGTACGTTTGGTATAAATAGATGAACAAACGATGAGCTTAAAGAGAAGATTTTAGAATTTGATCTGAAGGGCTGCCAATCCAATTTCTAGAGAGAGAAAGTCAGAAATCTTCATCTCACTAAGCGAATAATTTGATCCGAAGGGCTGCCAATCCAATTTCTAGAGAGAGAAAGTCAGAAATCTTCATCTCACTAAGCGAATTCTCTCTCAAGGTTTGAAATGAGTTTCTCGATCGAACATTGAATTCTAAACAATTCCAATCGATTAAGTAAGGATTGAAGTCTAGGATATTAGAGTTGATAATTCAGGACCTAACACATTATATGCGTATTCATGACATGATCATATGCGCGCACGTTTAGTACTAAAGGCAAGATACGAGAGCATGCATGATACACGATCGCCCGAGAGCGATAGATATTCGCCGATATGGGCGTCTGATGTCGACTCACAGTTGAGTCACGGCTCTTCTATGCTACCATGGTGACGTCGTATATGGTTACCGTCAAGACATGACATGTTCAAGGCCAGACATGATTTTAGGGCAAATGCCCTCATGGCGGAACGTGGAACCTGGAGGATGCGAGCTGAGGGAATAAGCGAGATCGAGGGTACATCTGCTGTTGGCAACCTCAGAATAGGATATCAGTGTGAAACGTCCCCGTGGCGTAAGAAACCACCTTGGGACAGAAAAGGTGCCCTAGGGTTAGACTCCCATGAGTGGGTACCGCCACTATTATATTTATTTATCCTTTATGAGTTTAGCTCCATTATGGTGCATAGCCCGAGGGCCCTACATGACAAGCGAGACAAGGCAAGAAAAATATGAGATCTAAGAAGCATTGGCGCGGATGCCTTTGCGAATTAATGGCATGCATAGCTTTCACTTACAGAGCTTTATAAACCCATTCCATATATTTATGTGTTGTAGGTTCTCGGGATCACGGTACGTGATCTTTTTTATGACAAGGCAAATTTTTGAAGCTTCCAAAGGATTTTTGAGGTGGCAGTCTGTACATGGATGCGACCTGGATGGCGGGCTGATAGATTATTTTTGAAACACGCATGCACACCCACCTTTGTATTTATGTCCTAGGATATTTTGTAATATACAAAAACATTTCCTTTATATAAAAGAAAAAAATTTGTACGCATTTTCGTAGCATTACTTCCGTAAATCACATGCAGTCACCTAATTTAGTTATAAGAATGGGTGGTAGAGTTCAGGGGCGCCACATTACTTTATGTGTTACTAAAGTTACAGAAAGTATCGCACCATGATAAACGTATATCAACACGTTTCTTATAGTATTTAATTGGGTTATGCTAGAGTTTTCGTAATCATTTTATGCAGTTATTTGCTCTATTTACACCGATTTTGATATTGAAGGACCTTACGACGGCTATCGGATGAAAATGAGCGATAACGAGGCAAAACGGAGCAAGTACGACGAAAACAGGAAGTGTATTACACTGGGCCGTGACTATGAGCAGTGTTCACTCCCCCCAGACAAAGATGTTCACGACCGTGAATGCAAGTGCACCAGGCCGTGAACCACGCAGAGAGCCAAGTCAAAGAGGTTGTCACGGCCGTGACACCTCGTGCACCAGGTCGTGACAGTGCGAGAGCTAAACCGGAGAGAGTCACGGCCGTGAAGCCCTCCTGAAAAGTAGCAATGGATTAGAAAATTCATATCTCTCAATCAAGACCTCGGAGACCATCCCAGATCAATCAGAAGGGAAGAATATGAGTCATCTGCCCTTGATCTCGATTTCTTTCGTTGCTTCTCCGTTGATTATGAGAAGCTAAATTCCCACTCTGTTTGGGAGTAGATGAACGCTAGGTTGATTCGTGCTTAAGACATATATTTATCGTGACTCGTGTTTCCTGACTATTTATCTATCTATGAAAGTGTTTCTTCGCTATAATATGTCTATGTGTTAAAGTGAATATGTTTTTTCGTCTAATTCACCATTTAAGAAAGCTGTTTTGAAATCCATTTGATGGACTTCCAAATTTCGTAAGGATGCGATAGCAAGTATCATCCTTATTGAATTTACTCTCGTCATAGAGAATATGTATCAAAGTAATCTAAGCCTTCGCGTTACTTGTATCCTTTGATAACAAGTCTGGCTTCATACTTTTCCACAGACCCGTCTGGTCTCATTTTCCTTTTAAAGATCCATTATGATCCTAAAGGTTTACATCCCTTTGGGAGATCAACTAACTCCCAAGTATGATTCTGCGAAATAGAATCAATCTCGGTCTTTATGGCGCCTTACGATAAATGCCCGTCCATGGAGCTCACTGCCTTGTTATAAGTCACCAGTTCCTTTTCAATCAAATATGTAACAAAGTCGTCACCAAAAGATTTCTCTATTCGGGCACGCTTGCTTCGTTTCGGTTCAATCTCATGAACCGTACTAGGAATCTCGGTTTCTATATCATCTCGTTTGGAGGATCCATCATCGGATTTACAAGGACATACATTTTCAAAGAAACATGCATTCCTCGATTCCATGACCGTGTTCTTGCGCATATTCGAAATTTTTGAATCATAGACAAGAAACCCATATGCCGTACTATTGAGTGCATATACTATGAAAATACAGTCCACCGTTTTCGGACCAATTATCACCGCTTTAGGCGTAGGTACGGCTACCTTCGCCAAAAGCTCTACATTCGCAAATGTTGGTACGAAGGCGTCTTTCCATTCCATAATTCATATGGAGTTTTGTTCATTTTCTTTCGAGGTATCCTATTTAATAGGTAATTATCCGACAAAATAGCTTCGCCCCACATATTAGGCGGTAGACCTGAACTCAATAACATCGCATTCATCATTTCTTTAAATGTGCGTTCTTTCTTTCGGCCACTCCGTTTGATTGAGGTGAATACGGGGCGGTCACTTCATGGACGATACATGTTCCACACCGAAGCTCCAATTGGCGCTTCGTATTCTCTGCCTCGATCACTACTCAATCTTTAATTTTCTTGCCGAGTTGCGTTTCAATTTCAGTTTTGTAGAGAACGAATTTCTCTAGCTTCGTCTTTGCTCTTAAGCAAATAAACATAGCAATATTTGGTGCAATCCTCAATAAATGTTATAAACTATTTATATCACGTGTTTGAACATATTTCAAATCACATAAATTGCTATGAATCAATTCAAGCGGTTCGGTACTTCTTGCTACCGAAGGAAAAGACGATCTCGTCATTTTTGCTTCAACGCAAATTTCGCATTTATGTTTCGTATTAATTTCGAATGTTGGAATATGGTCCATGTTAATTAATCGGCATATCGATTCGAAATTAACGTGACCTAACTACCGTGCCACAAATTGGAAGATTCAACCAAGTTAACGGAAGAAAGTTTCTCATTCTCATTCACAATAGTCATTACATTCAGCTTGAACAAACCATCACAGGCATAGCCTTTACCAACAAACACACCCGACTTAGACTATATCACTTTGTCGGGTTCAATAACAATACGAAAACATGCTTGCTCAACAAGAATCCCGAAATTAGATTTTTCGTATCTCCGGAATGTACAACACATCTTTCAGCGTCAATAATTTCCCGGAAGTCATTTTGAGCAGCACTCTTCCTTTAGCCTCGATGGTAGCAGCAACTGAGTTGCCCATGTAGATCTTTTCTCCTTCAACCGGCTCACAGATAGAGAAAAATCTACGGTTCGTGCACACATGACGTGTAGCACCGGTATCGATCCACCATTCTTGTGGATTCCACCCAACCATGTTTACCTCCGAAACGACAGCAACAAGATCTAAACCATCAACACTGATGTCTTCAATCATATTAGCTTCAGTGCTTTGTTTCGGCAGTCGACAATCCGCCGATTTGTGGCCCAATTTACCACAATTAAAACACTTTCCCTTAAATTTGTGCTTTTGCTTCGAGACACCTTCGGTAGCCCCGAGCTTCTTTTTGCCCTTATCGACAGTCTTGCCTTTCTTAGAACCATGCTCAAGCATGTTCACTTTGGGTTCGGATGAGTTCGTAAGTCTCCGTTCGGACCCTCTGTTGTCTTATTCGATACGAAGTCTAACGATCAGAACCTCCAAAGACATATCTTTGCGTTTATGCTTTATATAGTTTTTGCAGTCTTTCCAATCGAAAGGCGGCTTTTCAATAATAGCCGCCACTTGGAAAGATTCACTCAAAACCATCCTTCCGCAAGGATGTCGTGCAAGATCAATTGAATCCCACAATATACGTTGTACAAATTGTCACTCAGCGTGTTCAAAATGTCATTATGAAATAAGAAATCGGAGTGCTTCCATGCGTCCACAACGGTCACCACCTCCGGAGTCGTTACGTCTTTGGACACCTTGGGCTTATCCTCCTTCAGGTACGTCGCCAGGTTGAGCGTGGTGAGATAGAACACCATCTCTTGTTGCCATCGTTTGAACGTCGAAGCTGTCCCCGTAAAATTCTCCATCTTCTCCAAGTGGTTGATCGGTGCATTTGGCTTCGCCATCGTAGGTATGGCAATGGGGAATAACAACAGCAGTTGGGAGAACGACATCGTTCCCGGTAGAACCTTGGTTGTTGGGGGAGTCCACGTTGTCTGACATCTTCGTGGGATCGTCGAATCTATTTTAAGATTGTTGGCCGATTTCCACCTTCTTCGACCTCCTTATTGATAACCGTAAAGCTCGAGCTGGTAGCTGAATTGTAAAGCACACCCCACGAGCGATAGACCCGAAAACATTTGATAGGAAAGAAAAATATTCGAAGATTGTGTCACACACAATTTCTTTAAAACAGATTCGCTCCTTCACGTATGTGCTAGAGGTTTTAACGAGCGTCTGTTTCCCAGGATACGTCGAAAAACAAGGCGTTCGTTTAGCACAAAAACGACACCAACGGCAAACCGAACAATTCGAGAAATATTTGTGTGTTTTTGTTTTCTTTCTTCTCTTGTTTTTTCTTATCCAATTTCTTAGGTTTAATCTCCTATTTTTATAAAACCAAAAATTAATTATAGAAAGTTATTTTTTTATATGATGTAAGATTTGAGGAGTGGATTTAACCACTCCATCACTCAATTTGAGCCATGTACTTGAGGAGTGGTTAACCACTACATGGGCCTTCTAGAAGTTGGGCCTTCTAGAAGTCGGACCGTTATTGGGCCAGTTCCGAGTCCCAATATTTTTCTAGACAATTCTCATTCAATATAAATTATCCAACAACCTGTACTGTATTAATTGTTATTCTGGAGAAAATATTTGTTGTAAAACAGTAAACAAGTGGTTTAGAACGTGCAGGAAGAGTTAACCTTAAATTCCACGTCGATGGATCCGAATACCTCTTCCTTCAAAACTTGACAACAACGCATCCGGAAGAAAGTAATGTTAAATGGATCCTCCACAACGGTTCATGTGCCGAGTATAACGGATAGATGTTGACCATACGCCTTCAATATGTCTCCGTAACTCTTCTTTATACGGAGACGCATGACGAATGATAGCTATCATCCCAACTGAGTAACTATTAATGATTATTTCATACCTCTTCGGCTTCACCCCAAAATTTTCGCATGACTCGATTTTCGTCTCCAACCACCTGGAACGACGAACGACTGAGCCAGCTGTAATATCCGTAAATTTAATACGGGACTTTGGTGTAGGTAAATGTGTAAATTTGTGGATTAGGAAATTTTATAAAGAAATTTATACTGAAACAAGAACATAAATTTCGATAGTCAAAAATCAAGTTCAAACTTTATCCTAAGAACTAAATAAAAATTCAATATATTAAGATAAGTATTAACTTGGGTGGAATTTGGTTGGTTGAAGTCTCGAACTGAAGCCAAGCTAGAAATATTTTATCTAACAAGCTTACTTAACGTTGAGGTTAAAAGGAAATAGTCCACCTTGTCCCATCATACATACTTTGGAAACCGTGGATGCTTATCTAACAATTACCATATATTAGCGATCAATAGTAAAGGAAACCCTCATTCTCAACACACGAGGACTGTGAATAGAAGGAGTTGAAGCTAGCGAAATCAACAAGTTCTAAAAGGCAACTTAGTAAGAAGGAAGGTATAATTATCTACCTTGTGACCTTTAATGTTACTGTTATATTGTTATAGTAGCTTACGTGATTGTGTGGAGGGAGTTCATAGGAGTCGAAATCTAATGAGTTTGGAAACCCTAACTCCTGACAATTTGATTCGCACTCATAAGTGATTTAACAGTAATCTTAGGAATTGTTAGAAGGATTTCTACACTTGAGAAACGGAGTCATGTCATAAAATTTTATGTGATACATGATTTTCGAAATAGGTTAAATTATAAGAATTTGATTTTAAGGTGTACCGTATTCTGGGTTTAGCATCATTTTTGAAGCTAGTCTTGATCATATATGAATTCGGACGATTTACCTTAGTGTAAGGATCGGGCGATTTATTGATGTAACCCTAGTGAAAAAATTCGGGCGATTTGAAGTATGTGAGACACAAGACGAAAGGGAGCTCAAATCATATTCAATCGGGTAACTCAAAGTGCTATAAAATCGGGCGATTCAGGGCAGCTAGAACTTGGCAATTTCAGCTTATTTAATCCCTCAAATCGGGCGAAATAAGGATCGGGCGGAACGACTTGGAGGCCATGCAAATCGGGCGCATTTGCACATTAGATGAAGAGCTCGGCGATTTCAATTTAAGGAACCTCAAATCGGGCGATTGGAGAGGCCCTGAGACTCGGCGAAACCATGTAGAATTGGGCGAAATTAGCTTGCCATGCAAGATGGAATCGACCGAAAATTGGGAAGCTCATGCATGGAAATCGGCCGATAGAAAGTGCTTCACAAAGTTCAATCGGGCGATTTACTTTTCAAGAAAACTCTCGGCATTTTAGTTTTAATCTCAAATCGGGCGAATGTGGCTTCCCTGCAGGACAAATCAGACAACAATAGTTTTGATCAGAATTGTATTGTATTAACCTTGACCCGAATTGACCAATACTTGAGTACACTATCGAGCGAATTCGAGTTAGGTACAAATCTGGTATTGACCTAGGGTTGACCATAACCTGAACAATCAAGGTTCTTCCAAACCTAGAATATTTTTATAATTTCTAATATCTTTTTTTTAGAATGTATAGTCCGAGAATTAGTACGGATACTAATAATATTTATATATTCAGAGGTCCGAGGTTTAGGAAATCCATCAGACATTGCGACTGATTATATCAGGAGGGTAGGTAGGTGAATCATTCATCTACAATGCGTAAACACCTATGTGATATTTATGTGCTTCTAAGTGATTAAATGAATTACGTGTTTTACGTATTTTACGTGCGCCTCACGTGAAAAAAATGTTTTTACGTTATCACGTTTTATGCATGGCATATGCATATCATATCACAGGGGTGAGAGGTATTTACACCGTACTGAAACGGTGATAATTTGGCGTACCGCTGAGCGGGGTAGATCTAGTTTGTTGTGGTTACTTGACTCGTTGAGGAGTCGAGGTTAGTACTCATATATGACACCTGACGGTAGGCAGGCGTGATCGATCTGTCTACTCGGACGTGAACGTCGGGAGGTGCAAAACCGTCGTGATTTTATTTTTAGTGGAGGGAGCGACCTGACAGGGCAGTTGCGTGAACTTCAAAACGCTGTCGGCGTAGGCTACCGCTTACGGAAGAGCGACCTAGCAGGGCAATTGCGTGAACGTCAAAACGCTTCTACTGTAAGCTTCCGTTATGTTATACACGCGCGAGGTGTCGAGTCTGACCTAGGGCCCTGTGTTGTGTGATTTGAGACAGGATCGTGGGAAAAGAAAGAGTGAACATTGCATGTGTTTGGGATCGGGAATGAGTGTTCACGTGCATACATGCATTTTTATTCACCTACTGGGCTAATTGTTCAGTGTTTACGTGTTGTAGGTACTGAGTCTGACGCCGATGCGCGACAATAGGGTTTTTGTTCTTTTGACATTTTGCGGCTACGCCCGTTGTACAGATACTACTATGTAAAATAATATTTTATTATATTATATTATCTTTTAGGAGAAAGTTTTTATTAGACGGGTCTTCCGCGACTTACATTGCGAAAATCCGCCACTAACCTTAATTAGAAAACGAACGTCGCCACACCAGCACGGTGGCGCAATGGACTGTAACGTGGTATGGTTAAATACAATTTGTTTGAATTATTTGGAATTTTGTTTACGAAATCTTGATTTGATTCTCTGTTGTTTTTGCCCAAATTTGCATCAATTAGAAACGAATAAATTCCACGTCGATGGAGCCAAATACCTCTTCCTTCGAAACTGATAACCACGCATCCGGAAGATCGTAACGTTAAAGTGATCTCCTATAACTGTTACTGAGCCACAAATAATATATAGACGACGTTAGATACGCCTTCAATATGTTTCCGTACCTTTTCTTTATTCAGAGATGTATGGCGAGTGATACCCTATCATCCTAACTGAGTAACGTCTAATAATCATTTTATACCGCTTCGGCTTCACCCCAAAATTTTGCAAGACTCGATTTTCATCTCCAATCACCTGGAACGACGAACGCTGAGCCAGCACGATGGCGCTGTGGATTTTGAAAGGTATAGGTAAATGCAATTTGTTTGAATTAGATGGAATTTTTTGTTTCCAAAAACTAGATTTGATTGGCAATTGTTTTGCCCAAATTTGTGTCATTTAATTACGAAACAATTCCACGTCGCTGGATCCAAATACCTCTTCCTTCGAAACTGGCAACAACGCATCCGGAAGACCGTAATGTTAAAGGGCTCTTCTATTACGGTTAATGTGTTTCCTATAATGGTTAGATGATCGTCCATACGCCTTCAATATATTTCCGTACCTCTTCTTTATTGAGAGATGTATGACGAATGATACCTATAATCCTCAGTGAGTAATGATTGATAATCATTTCATATCGCTTCGTGTTCACCCCAAAATTTTTGCAAGACTAGATTTTCATCTCCGTTCACCTGGAATGACGAACAAGGGAGCCATCACGGTGCTATAGGTTATGGGTAACTACGATTTGTACGTATTAGCTGCAATTGTTCTTCCAAAAATGTGATATGATTCGCAATTTTGTTTCTCCAATTTGCGTCAATTTAGGAACAATTCCCCAGTGATAATCTTACTAACGGTGTAAAGTGCATAATAAACACGTACGAGGACACATACAACTTGGTTCGTACAAGACAATCTTAACGCATGAAACGTCGATCGTGAAAAATTAAATTTTCGTTATGTGAATACCAGTTCATAGCTATCAAATAACGATATATATTCCACGGTAGCGCTTTTATAATAACATAATATAATAGAAAGATAACACTTCACATTTTTGCAGGGGTATTTTGGTCAAGGATTTTTGGTCACGTAGAATACCATTTCTAATTGTGTCTTGATTTATTAGCTGTCTTTGTACTTAGGGGCTTTACTTGTAGTTGTCCTCAGATTAGGAATTAACTTTTACTTATACCAAATTTTTGTGGTATAAATACTAGTGTAAACATTGTGCTTAATAGAGAATTTTAGTCAATTGATCCGAAGGCTTGCAAATCTAATTATAGAGAGAGAAAATCAAAATTCATTCTCTCACTATACGAATTCTCTCTCAAGTTCATCAAAGAAGGTTTTCGGTCGAAATTTCATTTTCTACAATTCTAATCGATTTCCTTAGGATTTGAGTCTAGTAAAATAGGAGTTGATAATCGAGGACCTAACAATTGGTATCAGAGCCGATTCGTTCTGTTTTGAAGCACTAACTTCAAAATCGGCTCTTCATCAACAATAACACATAATCTTTATAAAACAAATGCGTCTAGGATGACTCGTAGGAAACAAGATCCAGCCATCAAGAAGGCTTATAGTGCTATTCATGCGTGCTCTCACCCAAGGTATCCCATAAATATTGAATCCCCCAAGCACCTTAGGAGACTATCAAATGAAAAGATCTTTTCCGTGCTCAAGCCTACTACTCATGCATTTGCCCGTGCTGCCTGCAAGGTTCAACCTAAATGGGTTCCTAAATCTCCGCCTAAGAAGACGAAAGCCAAAAGGCCAAGTCTTCTACTAAAGACAAACCCAATTCAACTTCTTCGAAAATGGTTTGGATTGCTAAAGTCTCTAGTAGTGATAATTTAGGAACTACATCTGAACCTCGAAATCTGCTAATCTGAGAGGACCCATTATAAGTGGGTACCTAAAGCTCACTAAATTGGTTTTGCAGATCCGTCATGCGTGGTACCTCGACTCAGGTTGCTCTACACAAATGACGGGAAACCAAGAGCTGCTGAGCAACCGACAAGATCGTTTAAATGGTAAAGTCAGATTTGGGAACAACAACTCTGCTCCTATACTAGGATTCAGAGATATTTGAACAATCTGACTTAAGGATGTCTCCTACGTCGAAGGCCTCTGCCATAACTTGTTCAGCATAGTCAATTTCTACGATAAAGGATTCCAAGTGGTCTTCCATGCTGACCGGTGCAGAATATTGGACAGTTAGGACAATGAACTCCTTCAAGGACTTCGAAAATCATCTTTACACTATCAACCTGACGTCCGTATGGCCCTCGACAGTTGTTTGCCTCATCTTCCAGACTGTAATTCAGAGAAACAGCTCATGGTATCAACGCATGTCTCATCTCATTAAAGCTCTTCAACGTCTTTCGATGAAAAAGTTGGTTCACGGTCTTCCAACTATAGTATTACAGAAAGAGCATCAATGTTCGGCGTGTCAACTAGGAAAAATGAGGCGAGCGTCTCATCATGTTAAACTGGTTGCTTCTACTTCACGTCATTTGGAACTACTACACATGGACCTCTGTGGACCAATGCAGATACATAGTATCAACGGAGTAAGTACGTGCTAGTTATTGTCGACGACTTTTTTCGCTACACATGGACGAAGTTCCTTCGAAGATGAAACAGGGCACTGAACATAAATTGCGCGAACTCTGCTCACAATTACTGCAACAGACTATCCAAGTCATTCGAACAGACAACGGCACTGAGTTCAAGAACAAGTACCTCAGTGACTTATATCAGCAACTTGGGATAAGTCAGCAGTTCTCAGCCGCAAAGACACCTCAACAGAATAGGGACGTTCAAAGGAATACCAAAACTCTAGTGGAAGTGCTTCGATAAGACTCTGTACGAGATCATTAACAAGCGAGTACCCGATATTTCCTTCTTTAGAGTCTTCGGGTGCAAGTGCTTTGTGGCGAAAAACAAAGAGCAACACGCAAAGTTCGACCCTAAAGCATTTGAAGCCACATTCTCGGGTATTCTTCAACTACGAAAGCATACCGAGTACACATCATGTCCAACTGAACCATAAAAGAAAGCTACAATGTCACTTTCCACGAAGTGGCAGATATGGCTTCTGGGCACAGCAGTCTAGGACACGAGCCCAACCCGATGGCTCCTGCTCATATCAGTTCAGGACCCGTGCCAAACCAGATGGTTCCTGAATGCGGTAGTTCAGAACCTGTTTCACTTGTGTGTTGGCACAAAACCAACAGAAGATGGCAACAACTCAGGGCTCAACGTCAGAAGAAGCTATGAAACTCGCGTTAGAAGACTTGGACTCTCTCTTTGAGCCCGTAGGTCGGCCAGACACCATCAATACTACACCTTTTGTGGATCCCCCACTCGACGAGGCCGATGTACCAAGCTCTTCATATGTCCCCACCTCACCCGATTCATAATTGCCTCAGAATACTGAAGAACCTACCATGGTTGTTGAGGAAGTATTATAAGAATCGCTCAATTCAAGTGCAGAAATGGAACTACCTCAATCTAATGAACAACCTGAGATTATTGGAAATCTCGTCCGCAAATGGCTGATGCATCTACTTCAGCTTTGCCTCATGAGCGCATGTGGACTCGAGCACATCCGGTTGATCAGATAATTGGTGATCCTTCGAGTGGAGTACGGACAAGACATCAGCACAGTCTCTTCAGCTGGTTCTTAAGCCAAAATAAGCCAACAAAGGTAGCAGACGTACTCAAAGACACGGATTGGGTGATAGCTATGCAAGATGAGATCAACCAATTCGAACGTCTCCAAGTGTGGACATTAGTACCCCGTCCGCATGGGAAAAACATAATTGGGACGAGGCTGTTTAAGAACAAGAAAATGAAGATGGAGAAGTGATCCGGAATAAAGCACGATTGGTTGCGAAGGGCTACAACCAACAAGAAGGCATTGACTACGACGAGACGTATGCACCTGTTGCCCGAATCGAAGCCATCCGCCTTTTCTTGGCTTATGCGGCTCATAAAGACTTCAAAGTCTACCAAATAGACATTAAGACCGCCTTTATCAACGGCCTGTTAAAGGAGGAACTCTATGTCGCTCAGCCAGAAGGCTTTTTTTTATCAAGAACATCCCGATGACGTCTATCGATTGGATAAAGCTCTCTACGGACTAAAACAAGCCCACTGTGCTTGGTATGATGTCTTGAGCGAGTTCCTCGTGAAGTCTGGATTCATCCGAGGAAGGATTGATACGGCACTCTTCATCAAGTGGCAAGAAAAAGACCCAATCGTCGTCCATGTTTACGTAGACGACATCATCTTCGGATCAACAAATCCATGGCTTCGCAAGAGGTTCGGAGATTTAATGAAGAGCAAGTTTGAAATGACACATGGGAGAGATGCAGTTATTCTTAGGACTTCAAGTCAGGCAGCTCGATGATGAGATATCAGTCAGACAAAATATATCAAGGATATTCTGAAGAAATTCCATCAAGATTAGAGCAAGCCTCTTAGCACTCCTATGTCAATAAGCTGCAAGTTGGATTCCTATCCCATTGGAAAAGCATCCGACATCATACTTTATCGCAGTATCATAGTGTCTTGTCTCTATCTCACCTCCAGCCGCCCGGACATCTTGTTTGCCACATGTCTCTGCGCCCGTTGCCAAGCCGACCCCAAAGAATCCCACATGCTCGCAGTCAAGAGGATTTTCTACCTCAAGGGCACCTCCACTTTAGTACTATGGTATCCTAAAGGCACACAAATGAATTGGCTATACTGACGCTGATTATGCAGATTGCCGAATTGACAGGAAGAGCACTTCCGGTGGCATTCAGTTCCTAGTCGAAAAATTGGTCTGCTGGTCGTCCAAGATGCAGAATTGCGTATCAACATCAATGGCTGAGGCAGAATACGTCGCGGCCGCCAGCTGTTGCTCTCAAATGCTGTGGATGAGGACTCAGCTTCGCTTTTATGGGTACAATTTAAATAATATACCCATTATAGTGATAGTCAGAGTGCCATTGCTATAACGTGCAATACTGTTCACCACTCACGCACGAAACACAGACATTAGATATCACTTTATCAAAGATTACGTAGAAAAAAGGCACAATAGATATGTATTTTGTTAATAAGGAATATCAACTAGCTGACATTTTCACCAAGACATTGGATGAAAAACGATTCCAATTTCTTGGCGAAAAATTAGGCGTGTTGAATCTTCCATAATATGTGCTCTACGTGCTCCTATGTGCTTCCATATGATCTATTCTATGTGTTTGTGTACCTAAATGCTATATTTTGTGTGATACTTAGATATTAAATACTTATATAAATAATCATATACTAATAAAATAAAGACCAAAAATATTATACATATACTTATAATTTGGGGAATGATGATATCTTTAGGATGCTCGATCTAGTCACGTTTGAATTTCCTTGACATGTGACTGATTAATTGCTTAATCATGTCAGTCAAAGTCTCATTCTTGTGTCTAAAGATCATTAGTTGATTCCACTAGACACAAAACCACTTTATACTAGTGAGGTTTCTAGCCTTATTCTTTCGATGGATCTATTCTTGAGCGAGTCACACAATAATTTCTTGTCTTAACCGTTCTTGGCCTCATACTCGCCTTGCGTTAGATCATTAGGAAAATTATTAGGGCACTTAGAATATTCCTCACTCGGCCAAATAGAAAATTCAATCCTTTAACATAGCCTTTAGTCATCCTTTTTGAGCCTTCTCCGAATACCTTTTCTTCTTTGAAACCCCTTCGAGCCTTCAACCGACTATCTAAGTCTTTGGCGGGATGTTCAATCGAGAAAAGGAGGGGGAAAAAAGATACGACAAAGAAAAAGATGACAAAGAAGGTGGAAAACGCACACGGGGAATGCTCAACGCACAAAACGCAGACCAAAAGAACCTGCCTCTCGACTATCATAATCTCAAATCATTAGAAGGGGGCACGGATCTTGTTGTGATCTTCTCCATCGATAATCTCGTACGCTCGTCAGGACGGCTGGAAGAGGAGCACCTCGAAGTGAATTTCTCCAACGATAATCCGGTCTTATATCGGGAAACGAGAAGAGGAGCACGGCCTTGGGTTCGGATCCATAGCTGTGAACTTCTTCAAATTGATAATCTCTTAAACTTCTCTAGGGATTAGGAGAACTGGTATCGGTCCGAGAACCAAAAAGAAGAACTTCGCCATAGATAATCTCTCAGCCTCGTAGAGAAGCAGAGCTTCAGCTTGAGCAAGTGTAGACTGATACGAAATAAAAACAAGGATGAAAATGACAAAAGATACGAAGAAAAATGCCGAATGAAGAGAACGAAGAAGAAACGGAAGACGACAAAAAGCTCACATTTCCAAACTTTTCCTTCCCTTCTTAGTCATAGCAAAGCCTTCAAAGTCCCTTTGATTCCAAATCGACGATCTCTCTTAGGTGAAATGATTAAAAGTGCCTCGATCACATGTAAATTGACTTAATATTGCTTGTGATGACTTGAGTGATATAAATATAAAAAATACCTAGTTAAAAATAAATGAGCGCTAAAGAACCTAGTGAGCTGTCGAAATGGATCATACTTTGAATTTAGGACTTTAGTTTGCTGACGTGACTGGACGGCTTAATATCTTTCAAGTGTCTTATGAAATTTTAGGCATGACGTTGATCGAAGCATAAAATTAGCATACATAAGGAAATTAAAATAAAATTATATACTTATTAATAATTACATATATATATATATTATATATATAATATATATATATATATGAGCTTCGCACATTTTGATATGCAGTTTTAACTTGCATCTACACTGAATTGATTAAATGCGACATTTGATATTCGCACATTCTGAATGCATGTTTAGCTTGCATTGACATTGAATTGTACGAATGTGAATGTTGTGTTCTTGCTCATACCCTCGCGCAACATTTTGTATACATGATTAGGGTACCATGTATTTAGGAGAAATCGTTTAAATTGCATGTTTTAATGATTGTTACTTAGATTGGTTTTCGTTTTAAAATCAATTTTTGGTGCATTATTCTGCGGGAGCATTTACAAAAGATTATGCTTTAAGCTCCAAATAATTTTGGTGTTCTTTCTCTAAGTATTGCAGAAATTTTCGTTTCAATTTCCACTGAACAACGCACTTCAATGAGGAGGACTTCACGAATTTTCACGATCTGGAGCATACGGCATTGGTATAAAAAATTTCAGGGGGAGTCTGATTAGAACAAATTGCTTCCAGATTAACTCTAGTATTCTCGACATTTATGCGCTAAGTGTTGCAGGTTTTCAAAATTCAGCTATGGAGCCAGATGTCACCATTAAAAATTACAGGGAGTTAATTGCATTTATGTTCATATTTTGGGGGGGTGGGGGTGGTTTTTAATTGAACTAAGGGTTATTCTGAAAATATATGATGAACTACAATTTAAACATTGGATGGAATTAGCAATTTTTCGATCGCGGTTTCTCGAGCGAAAATTGAATTCGGACCAAATGAAAATTTTCTATCTGAGTTTCTCGAGCGAAAATTAATAATGGGCCTGTCTAATCTGCTAACTCAAAATGTCTAATCTGCTAACCCAAAATGTCTAATCCGCCCATACTTTTTGCAGTCGAAATCCCTAAGTACACGCAAAACCCTCAATCGCAAAAATTTTTCTCTCTCGCAAAACCTTTTTCAAAAAGACGAAATCAAAATCTTTCAAACTGCTTAATCCTAAACAGATTTTCGTCTTTCCAAGGTAGAATCGACATTTTCTAGGCGATTGCGTGTCTTTAAACTCCGTTAACACCTATATTCTTTGATTTTTCGCTTGACTCATTTAGAAATTCTCGTCTCTGTTATATATGAAAACTGGAAATGTCTGTTTCAGAGAGTAAGACCTGAATAGTTGATTATCTAGGTTAACATCTGCTATTTTCGATAGTTCTGGAGTTCTCATTTAATCTGGTAGTGTAGATCTTCGATACTCTGTGACGTAAATTCAAAATCTGGGTTTTGATTTAAATAGGTGTTTGAATGTTTAAAGCTGTCGAAGAACTTTATCGATCGCAAACAATGTCAATTGAATTTAGATTCGATTGAGTTACTGTTTGCATCGTATAAGATTTTCGATCTTTACATTTTACTCAGTTGATGAAATAATTGTCGCAGATCGAAAACTAATTAATATCGAGAAATCTAATTAGGATTTTATGCGAGCGAAAATTTAACGAGTGGAATAGTCCAAATAGGTGCAAGGTATTACGAGCGCAACACTAACCATCGAAAACAGTACTTTCGCTTTTAATTTTCTTTCGGTCGTAAATTTTAACGGCGATAAAATTAATTTTTCGACGAGAAAATTTCTCGATCGTAAAAGTACGTAGCGATGATTTTGATCAATCGAAAAGCTTCTCGGCGGTCTTTCTCATTGTCAATTTTCTCGATCGTAAAATTTTGCAGCGAAAACCTATTTGAAAATCGGAAAACTTTCTCGCTCGTTAACTCTCACGACAACTTTATTCACGCGCGAAAAATTTCTCGGTCGTAAATTTACCCGGAAATCAATTTCTCAATCGTAAATTTACACGGAAATTTTTCTCGATCGTAAAATTTCTCGGCTAGAGTAACACATATAACGATCAACACTTAGTAAATTTTCCAAGTCTTTTCCACTGTAGCGAACTCTAACGAATAAAATTTCTCGATCGCAAAAATACACGGAGACTCTAATTAGAAACCAACACTTAGGGAATTAACTTTGATACTTCAATTTTACGTGCGAGAAACAGCACGGAGTGAATAGTAGAGATCAACACTTAAAAAATTTCGACCAAACTTACATATATCTTATATATATATTTCGAAATGTTATTTTCACTGAAAATTCACCTTGTATGATCTATGTGCAGATTCTTGATATCAATTACAAATTTATCAAACATGCTATGACATGATGTATTATTGTGATTTGATGAAATTAAATTTCGACTATTAAATTTTTAACCTAATGTTTTGGTTTTATAATTCTATTTCAGATGGCTAACTATCCAGCTTTTGACCACATCCACGACCACAACTTGCACCCTAGTGTACCTGACCCAAATTTTCAGCTCGATCTGACCACCTTTCGGTGCCCAGACGACATCATAGTGTCAATACTACGAGGACATCCTCTTTGGCATGCACTCAAAGTGACGGCATCAGTGCCAATGGTCTACCTCCAACAGTTTTTGTTGGGTTAGCCGGTGTCTCCCAAAGATGCCACGTCCCAGGGTATTGTGCAGGACGAAATTTTTCCGGGTTCCCCGGTTGCCCTCGTTGCTCGGATCAGAATAGTAACACGTAGACACGTAATAGGCCGGGTCAAACCCGTAGAGATTTACCAGTTGACGTGAGTGGCAGCTCCTCGTCCTTTTCTTCAAGACTTCGTCGATGGTGGTGGATGGCACTAAATCGTTATGGCGACCTCGCAGTGTACCACGGAATCAGTTCTATTTGATTTCTAAGTCCCCAAAGTGTGAGTTTTTTGCCAAACCTTACTCTCTTTTGAATCCCAAATCCAAACTTAAGGAAACTTGCTATTATTATAAAACCAACTTAAATACCAAGTCAAATTAAGTATATTTAAGTATGGTATAAAATTCGAAACTTAATCCTAGATTAATTTCGAAATTTCAATAAATAAAATTCCAAATATAATATTCTATATTTATTTATATCAAATATGCAAATTCCGAAAATACCCTCAAAGGCATATTTCAAAATTAGCTTAAGGTGAAATCCAATTTTATCCTCAAACCCATTAAGCACTTGGCCAAGCCCAAGTCTTAAAGTTAGTTTCATAGGAATCCAACTTCGATCCAATAAATGGCCCGAGGACCATTAAGGCGTGGCCCAACGACCCAAGGCCCGTTAAGGCCCAAAACACTTTATCTCCTTATCAGTATACGCAGATGATCCTTTTTAAGCCCGACTCTCTAGGTTCGACTCAATCGGCAAGGGAGGAATCCAAGAGTCTGGTAGTTACCTAGCCAATCCCGCAGTATCGGATCGTAACCCGGTTCGAGTGCGAATTTCGACCCAGTCTTCATTCCAGAACCTCACTATGGATACCAGTGCTACGTATAAACCTTTCAGCTGTGTCCCAATCTAGTGAGAGACATGGTCTATGTCGCACTCGCTGAACTCGATTCTATAATAATTGGGAGACGAGGCAAATTACCAAACTACCCTCCATGTCTAACATGAGTTAGTTCAATACCTTGAATCGGGTCGAGGGGAACCAGTGACAGTCAAGACTTCGAAGTCAACTCCGTCAAAGCCCCTTTTGGTCTAAAGTTCACATATGCTACTATAGTGTTGTAGTCGATCATTGACACTCTTTGAGTACTAAGCCTTGTTGATCGTACGACCCGTGAGTCAGTGTCCATGAAACGATTCAATCCATTGATTCGACTCGTATGACCTCCGCTTCCAAGCGGGATATCGACACACGATAGGCCATCGACTAATAAGCCGTGATCGGTTATCCAGCACCCAACTGGAGCATTAGGCTTACGGACTTTTAATACTCGGGATAGTCCACTGGTGCATTCCTCTCTCGTGCCCATCGAGAATAGTGACTCAACTCGACACATTTGGATTTGTTCATCTATTGCTTTACCGGATGCTAAGTACAGAACTCTTATATCATATAAATGAACAATGCCTTTCATTAAACACTTGAAAAATATCTTATTACACAAAAGTTCGAAAGTTAAATAATCTAATGCCCTATAGCATTTGACGGCATATTCCTAACAGTTCTGGGGAAGGATAAAGAGTCTCATAGTTGACGGCACCTACCGATTTACCACGATGATCGGAACGAGGCATATCAGCTTCAACAAGGATGATTTAGGCCTCGTCTTGGACTTACCATTAAGCCCCAATTATGACCCTCTGCGTACGGATGCAGAGATGGTGCGTGACTTTCTTCAAATGGGATACCGTCCGCCGCTCACCAAGCTTGCTCAAGTTCAGAGCAATGGCATCCGTGGAAGACACTGTTTGGGATTATCAACAGTGTCTGTCGCCAAAGCACGCCGATTTCGACAAAGGCAACGGTAACATTCTCCGCATTTTTCACGGCATAACGTTCTCCAGAAAGTACGATTACGGGCAGCTGATCTGGAATGATCTTGCAGAGCAGATCATACAGAGGGAGAATAAGAGATCGAAGAATGTGCCATATGCTAGGTGGTTCTCGGTCATCATCAGACAACTCTGGAGATTCACGAGAAAATCCATCGTCTACCTCCAGGAGGGAATTACCGACTACCTCGGCTCAAATTCTTTCACAACCCAAGACTCACGGATCTGGATTAGCCTTCGATGCCGATCCCATTCGAGTTGCTACGTCTTGCCGACCCTACGGGAGACGAATACCAACGTTACTGTCGGGAAAAACATTTCACAGAGCAAATTATTCGAGGGCCCCCGATAGATTTTACGGTGACCCCTGAACAACAACATCCGAGCCCTGAAGCTGAACTTACAGATCAAGTAGCTCAGGAGCTGGAACAGGAGCCTCTAACTCAAGAAACTCAACTACCTGATCTAGAAGCCATGATGATTGATGCGGTGGCACAAGAGTTGGAACTCGAGGCTCCACAACAAGTAGTTGGAGCTGAAGGGCCCATCATTGTAGGCGTTTCAAGGATCAATTGAGGAGATCCTTCAACAGGAAGCGTAGCCCGAAGCTGAATTGGGGCACGATCCACTTCCACAGGCTACAACGCCTGAGATCGAGGCTCTAATCTCGACGATTCAACCTGAAGAGAAGCCTCAATCGACAGCACAAGCCCATGAGGAGGCAGCACGTGATCCATCTCCTCATACA
Source organism: Craterostigma plantagineum (assembly GCA_027422505.1). Classification (NCBI taxonomy): domain Eukaryota; kingdom Viridiplantae; phylum Streptophyta; class Magnoliopsida; order Lamiales; family Linderniaceae; genus Craterostigma; species Craterostigma plantagineum. Next base: position 11,748,487 of record JAPQWV010000029.1, read on the forward strand.
GCTACCCCGTCAGACACCGAGTCAGACGACGAAGCCAGTTGTCACTCCAAGTACTAAGTGCATAGTTCAGACTCCGGTCACTGCCGGCGCAGTATAACAGGTGCTAATCCGCAAGTTCAATCAGAACTTGCAACAACATCCATAGATGCGAATCTTCTAGATCAAATCGAGGATTAGGTGGAAGTCTCGACCCGTTACAACCTCAAGTGACGACGAGCCAACCCAATGAGACTGTGTTCACTCAGGGGTTGACCATAGGCAACATCAGTCGACCTGGTCCTTCTACGGAGGCTCCTCCTACCCCCTTCATGACGGAAGCTCGCTTACAGGCAGCAGCTCTCTCCTCTGCTCGAGGACGCCTTATGGAGAGAGTTCACGCTGCTATTGAGATATCCCGACGAGATACCGGGAAAGCACCGATTACTGAGGCACAGCCGTCCGGACAATCCTCACAACGTATCCTCACACCCACTCAACCCAGACAACCCATCTCAGTCACCATTCCCATCCTCACTCACAACCTTATAAACCCTCCCACCGTACCCATCAGCAACCTCCACTCCATCCTAGTAGCTCGTTTACTAGAGCTGACCACCCGAACGCCGGCAGAAGAAGACCTCTTTCGATATCTCGTTGATCGGGCCTGACCTACCTACCAACTCCTGTCGAGGTCAAAGCTCCGTCTCCAAAAGCCGACATGACGACCCTGACGACCAGGACCGTCATGAGGGGAGAAGAGGCAAGGAGTTCTACGAGCGGCCAAGGATAAAGCTCGGGCACGACGCAGACAAGCGCTGGAGTTGCTGAAACCTCACAACCCACTGTCCAAACAAGCACCACCATGCACCGCACCACCCAAACTCTAACCCAAATCGACCTACAACCTTCAACATAAGGATACCTCCCGCCGTACCATTTTATACAGAATGTGTCCTTAAAACTATATGGGTTCTGACAGGGGCTTGAACCCCAACTTCAAACTATGAATGGTCCTGAATTACAATCGCCCCTTTTAATAATGATATGATTGAATATCATATTCATGATTGTTGTTTTTTCTATCCCCGAATCTCCAACAACCACAAGTAAATTCATCAAGCCATGGTGATTTAATCATCAACTTGATTGTTTCTGATTATTTATCTTTGAATCTTCTCGCATTTGGTCATTGTTACGCCACTATCTGCGATACAAGAATTGCGAAAATAAACATAGGATAATTAAGGATATTCGAACCAATAGCAACCGATAACTCGCTTTTATGAGGTATAAATAATATGAAAAATCATAACTCATCAGGATACCCGATCTCGACCTGTTCAAGACCGAATACCCGATCATAGGGTACCCGAAACCTAGCGGTTCGGGTGGGGTTCGATTTCGGATATTTTTATTTGTTTGTACAATAAAATAAGCTTCATTTAACTTCAACCCTTAAGATAAAATAAGTTTAACACCATTGAATAAAACGACACAACCACAAAAGAAAAATAAAATTTCCTCAACAATTAAGTTCTCATCATCATTCATAAAATAAAACGAGGTACAAAACAAGTTCAACACCACACCATCATGCATCTACGATAAATGATGGTTATTTGTGGATGGATACTACCAATATGCTTTTGAGTCTTCACCGTCTTCATCTAACCGACCTCGAAGAAGCAAGTCGACGGTAGTTAACTCATGAAACATAGGATGGTCCTCAGGGTCCTACAGCAGCCCTTCAGACAGGTCTTCCATGATCCCTATCCCACTTGGAACGTACGTGGTCTAAACAGGTTAGACCACATATGGGCGGTGAAGGAATTGATTTTGAAGAACAACCTACGGTTATTGGGCTGATCGAGACACGGGTCGCTAAACAAAATGCGTCCACGCTTGCTGAATTGATCATGCAATGGAACTGTTCTATGACTACAATGACGGGCCTGCCGCCCGCATTTGGGTGGGATAGGATCCACGTTATGTGGTGGTTACAGTTGAAGCATTAACAACTCAAGCCGTGCACTGTAAGGTCCATATTTGAAGAGAGGATGGATTTCTACACATCATTTGTATATGGCCTTAATACTCGACTGGAAAGATATCCGCTTTGGGCTGATCTCATTGGGACCTCGCGCTCGCGGGCTAATTACCCCTGGATTGTCATGGGAGATTTTAATGCAATTATTGACAATAGCGAAGCTAGAGGGGGGCAGCCACGGGTGGTTGTAGGGACATGATCGCATGCCTCACCTCTTCTGATCTTATTACCCTCCCGAGGGTTGGAGCTTTCTACACTTGGTATAACCAACAGAGTGGAGCGTCTGGGATCTGAAGACGTTTAGATAGGATCCTTGGTAACCCGTCTTGGTTTGCTAGGGTTGGAGATATACACTACCAATGCGCAACTCCGCCCACCTCTGATCAGACACCACTCATCCTTGGGACTACGCATACTCTGGGGCCCAGAGGGGGCAACTTCCGCTTCGACTTCTTAGTCAAGGACCCTCGCTTCACTACTTTAGTGGAATCCACTTGGAGCCAACGCGTCAGCGGGTATCCTATGTACTCTATTGCCAAAATACTCAAACTGATGAGAGCAATGCTTCGCTCTCTTCGGCGGGATAAGGGGGACCTAAATCGCAACGTCCTTGAAGCTCGGCAATTCCTCGACACGGCTCAAGAATTAGCTTATCTCTAACCTATGGATACTAACCTTCTGTTTCTTGAAAAGCGTTGCAGGTTTGTGTATGCTAAATCTGTAGAGATGGAACATGCTGCTCTGACCCAACGTGCAAAGGTGTCGTGGTTAAAGGACGGGGACCAATGCACGGCTTTCTTCTTTAAGAAAGTGGCTACACGTAGGGCCATTAATCGCATCCAATCACTCAATAACGAGGCGGGACAAACGTTTGACGGTGAGAACCAGGTTACGACTGAGCTTATACGATTCTACACGGAGCTCCTTGGAGAATCTATCCGAACCAGCCCAATCACTTCTGACGCCATCACTCCCTTCATCGAAAGGAAGCTTAGCTCGACCGACGCTGACAGGAAGGAAAGAATTTTGAAGCAGAAAAAAATGCGGGTTTATTAGAAATATCTAATCTCAAAGCTTCCTCACAAGAAAAGTTAATCTTAAAGCAGGTTAAGAAAGAAAAAGAGCATTTGAGTAATAATAGATCAAAGACTCCAATCTTTAAAGTTACTTCTTCATGTTCGTAAAGCCTGTCAATTTTAGAAGTAGAAACTTCAATAGTGGCTCTCCCTCCAAAAAGAAAATTTTTCACGAAAATAATTCTAGTTCTAGAGCACAAACTTCATCGTGTGTTTCAAATGATTCTACTATTTTCACTTAAACAGCCTAGACTTGGAAATAGTTTTCGAAACTCTTATAATCATTATGAAAAATGTGCATTCACCATGTAGATATGATACATGAGGTTTACATGCTTATAATTCTATTTGCTCATATTCTCACATGAATATCCAGTCAAATCCGAAAAACATTTATTACGACTGGGCAATGAGAAGATCTTAATACTAGGAGCACATTCTCAAAAGCTGAATTTCCATATCCGTGTAAAGTCATGCAAAAATGGATTCCTACGTCGGATATCAAGTCACAGAGTCCTAGCAAAAATGGATTCCTAAGGCTAATTCATCGACCGACATAGGATCACAATCTAATTTTACACGACTTACGGCTAACTCGTTTTCTGCTAATAAGGGAGGACCATACGACAATGGGTACCAAAGTCTCGATAGTTTTGCAGATTTCCCTCATGTATGGTACTCCGATGATAGTTGCTCCACATACATGATAAAGGGCGAGCGGCAGAGCAACTACAACAATTCCATACCTACGCGAAAACTCGGTGACAAAGTTCCTTACTCATTTTTTTTCCAACAAAAAGTGCTGAAATTTTAGGATAAGTCACAATTAATTTCTTAGGGATTGTAATTTGGTATATTATGCATCTGAGCTGAAATATTAATTGCCAAATTTGTTTTCATTTTACGCATATAGATATAAAAAAACAAAATATAAAAAAATATAAAATCTCTTCATGCATTTTAATCTCTTTTTATTCTCATGCATCTTCATTTTTTTTTTAAATTAAACAAAAGTTACAAAAATAATAAAAGAGTTAATGCATTTAAGTATTTCCTTTATGAAATCTTTGGCCATCCTCGGGTTGTCACCTTTGGGGATGAGTGTGATAAGCGTTGAGTTGATTTCCCCAAGAGATATCCCTTACGGTAAAATTCCTTGATCGCATGTGTAATGTCGGTTCCAACCGTGGTCCAAGTATGCTTGAAGAATGCTGCCGAAAACCCATTCGGACCAGGAGATTTGTTGTCCCGCATAGAAAAGAGCGCACTCTTGATCTCACGATCAGTGATCGGCTGAACCATTGCTTCTGCCTCATCCGTTCGAAGTTTCCGCTCCATGTAAGTCGCAATCGTAGCCGGCTTAATGGGGACCGCTCGTGTAGATTGCCAAGCAGCTCCGTATAATAGCGAATCAGCTCCACTCTAACTCGCTCATCGCCTTCAAGGCCTCCCCATCATTTTCAAGGAAGAAGATCTGGTTGATCGCCCGTTGCGTGGCCACCTTCTTGAAAAAGAAGGAGGTACATTGGTTCCCGTCCTTGAGCCACTCCACTTTTGCTCGTTGTGTTAGGGCAGCATGCTCCATTTCTACGGCTTTGGCATAAACAAATCGGCACCATTTCTCTAGAGTGAGAAGGTTAGGCTCCAGAGGGTAGTGGACGGCAAGGTCTTGGATGGTCTCGAGGAACCGTCTCGCCTCGGTTGGGGTCACCCTTATCACGGCGATGTTGCTTCATGGCATGTTTGATCCGTTTTAGCCTTTTGACCACAGCGAACATGGGATAGCCGTCCTCATGGCATTGCCATAAATCCTCCACCAATGGGATAAAGCGAACGTCATTAACTAAAAAATTGTCGGACTTGAATGTTGGGCCCTTAGCTCGTGGCGGGTTATTAGCCTCCAAAATCAACGGGGAATGATCCGAGGTCAATGGGAGGCCACATCGATAGATCAAATTCCCAAATCGATCGAACCAAGAAGGGTTACCCACCATTCTGTCAAGTCGTCTCCAAACACCCCAGGTGCCGAATTGTTGGTTATACCAAGTGAAGAAGGGTCTCACCCGGGGTAGTCCGATAAGGTCCGGCGATGTTAGGCAGGCAGCCAAGTCTGGGCAACCGGCACCTCGAGAGCCTCCTCGGGATTCCGTATCCTCAAGAATGGATTAAAGTCTCCCATCACAATCCATGGGGTATTTTCCCGCGCCCGTGAAGATCTAGCAAGGTCAGCCCATAAGTCCTGACGTTCAGACCGAAGGTTCAACCCATAAATAAAGGACACATAGAATTCCAGCCTTTCCTCCGAAATATGCACTTTGCAATGAACAGCTTGGGTCATGTAGGCTTCCACCGTGACACTAACGGAGCCCAGGGTCCCATCCAACCCAAATACAAGATGTTGGCCTACCATCGTAGTCATAAAACCAGCTGCAGGGTCTAATGGATTGGGTAATATTAGCAGCATTTTGTTCCGAAACTCTTGCCTCCTTGTGCCCTAAAATTTTCAAGTCATACTTCGTAATCAGTTCCTTCACCGCCCATCTGTGGTCTACCCTGTTTAGACCAAGTACGTTCTAAGAGGCGACTGGGTCATGGATCAACCGCTATGAGGGCTGCTGTAGGGCCTTGAGTATCGATGTTTTCCCACTCCAAATTAGCTAGAGCAACGAACAGGTGGTGGTGATCAACTGTAGGAGTACTAGCAGATGCCATGCTTGTAGAGCATTCGTCATTAGGCTGTCGGGGCAGCTGTGAGTGAGTTATAGGTATTTGGCAGCCACGGGCCCCATCCTCAACGTCCATAGCAGCCGTGGGAGACTCCATAAGAATGTCTTTTCCCTTTTCTTTGTTAGCGGCTCGTCGCCATTTACGTCTTGACTGCAGACCAGTAGTAGGCTGATTCTTTTACCGTACAGTGCGCTGAGGGGCTGCGCCCAAGGCTTGTAGCAGCTCCTGCTTGTCAAGCCATTGCTCCTGTCGTGTAACCATGGCCAAAGATTGCGGCTGTTTGCTGTATGGTCTGGTTCTTTGGGCAGCATCCAGATCCATGGGTCCAAGCGTTGCACGCGCACTGTTTTGGTTTCCAACCGTATTCAACCCGGATTGGCACCTCACCGAGTGGCCTCCTTCCTCAGTGGGGATTCTAACTTTGAACTGCTCAAGGAATGGTTCCGCAAGAGTTTTCGCGATGCAAACCCGCGCTTTCCAACCATTCGGTAGTAGCGTTCATGGAGTCAGGGAATAAAGGCCTCCCAATGATGCTCGCAACTATTCCAAGACCATCTTGCGTCCACAACTCCGCTTGGTACATTACGCATTGGAACCCATAACGCGACAGTAGGGTGATGCTTCTTCTCGAATGACATGCCCATTCGCCAGACTTCAAGGAATAGTGGTTGCCCTTGCATGAGCCAAGTTCCACCCTCAAGGGCCGCGACTAGTGCTTCTGCCATCACAAAATGGAACTTGAAGAAGCCATTGATTGTGGTCCGAAGTTCAACGAGGTCCGTCTAGATGGAGCAAACAAAACGTTCAACGTAGGGGAAATACACTCTCTTTCCCAAGAAGTACCCACGAGAGTCTGATCCATCTCGTCATGCCTTTCTTGGCAACAGTCCAAGGTGGGCAAGCCACGACTATGCCATCAATTAGAGGAGGTGCTGTGTAGGTGAGCGCAAGTCGCGTTGGGGAGGTGCGTCGTGGCTGTTTCGATTGGTATTAGCTCCTTGAATGACAGCGACAAAAGAAGGGTTAGCACCGTCACGTCTCAGTTGTTGCGTTTTGGTCGCACCCTCTAGCAAGAGACGGCGACCCTCCAGTGCCGTCTTAGACCCGGGAGGGGTGGTGTCTGTAGACAAAACCCTAGTTTGCTGGTTAGCAGGCTGAAATGTAGGGGCGGGCAGCGTCGGGCAGTGTCCCGGCGTGGTCGACGCCGGAGTCGCTGGAAGAAGGGGAGGCCCATTTATCGTAACCCTAGGCCTAGAGAGAGATGCATCGTGAGGCGGCGATGTGTGAGGCTCGGTTCAGATTCTGAGGTAGCGCAGCCTCCATGCGTGGTGGTTTCATCATAGGCGTCTTCAAGGATCGGCCCGATCCTTGATAACTTAATTGACCGATTTGCTAGAACTTTAGAGTTTAGTTTCGCCCGATTAAAGGTGTGCCTAAATTAAATCGCCGAGTGTTGACGTCACCACTTCATTGCCCAATTTGTTGTAGCAATCACCTAGTTTCGCTCGATTGCATGACATGATAGCTTTCAAATCATCCGATTGCTTGACTGAAAGTCGCGATCGCTTGACATTGTAGCTCACAGATCGCGGAGTTTGTTTCTTCTCATAAATCGTCTAATTGCTTGAACTATGTCGTGTCGCCCGATTTGTAGTGTCACAAATGGAAATCGCCGAGGTCTTTTTGTTATAGATCGCCCGACTCCATGCATTCAAAGGCTTGCAAATCGCCCGATCATGCTTGGCTAGGTATCGTCGCCCGATTGGAGGTAAATCCGAGTTTTAACATCCTTAGCCGACTCCATCTACACACATTTCATTCGCCCGATTTATCTTTTAAGTCACCAACAATTTATTTAAATATTAGTCATATATCATGTTAAAGTTAGGTCATACTTACTATGGCCTAGTTTCGATCGATTTCTAAACCCTTACTACCATTCGCCCGATTGCTTAATCATTTACCTTTTCGCCCGATTTGTTTTCATAACTTGCCAACTTTGATTGAAGCTACTTCAAGCTGTCTTCTTCTTCAAGATCTGTTTCTACCCTACTACATTTTCTTTACCCGTAACATAGATTAATCTTAGTTCCTATGGTAGCCTGATTTCTATTTTAAAACCCTAAAAATCCACATAAAACCCTAAAAATCTAATACTATAGTTGAAGTTTAAAACCCAAGCGATTTACGATTATACTTAAGTCGCCAACCTTAACTATAATACGCCTCTTTGTGTACCGGGCCTCATGTTAGGCCTGACCTGATTTGAACCTAATTTTTCGTTCGCCGTCAATTTTCAATTGTCAAATGCTCGTTATGAATGTGATTCACCTCTGCGGGATTAGGATTTCAGTTTGTTTTCCAGTTTATTTGTTAAGGTTTTACATCCCCCGGCTTGTATTTGGTTTTATAAGAGTTGTTCGGGACTTCCGATCCCCCATGTTGTACTTTACCGCTTTATCCGAACATGGTCAAATATGCGATGGTCTTTCGATGTCTCGGATCCGTTTGACGCCGCTCACCAGAGCATATTCTTCCCCCACGAAGACGGAAAGTAGCAAGACGGGATTCAAATGCGCGGTTTGAGCATAAGTTGATGGGTCGCACCTAGACAGTTACACCGAATAAGCAGGGTTAGCCATGAGGATCAAAGATTGAGACAAAGATAGTCAAAACATTAATGGGATGAGTTCGAGTTAGACTCGACTTGGATCGGTTAGGCGGGCCAAAATTACATTAAAGGCTGAGGCATGCGAGTGGGGACCTCAAATCCATTATGAAACCACTCAACGAGGTTTTCGGAATTTTCTTAGGAGAAAGGAATTTTCGAGAAAAATAATGGCCATATAGCAAAATTTAAAGTCCTTACTTGCGCTTGACGAATAATTTGATAAACCTAACTACGTGCTTTATCTTTCTACAGATTTAGTTTTCTTCTAGCTACTATGACGAACCCGCTTAATATACTGTTTGATAAGAACTGTCTGGTGGGAGCAAACTACGTGGACTGGCTCATAACATCAGGATTGTCCTGAGTATGGAGGGGTTAGACAATGTCCATAATATTCCTGTACCGCTGGATTACCGTTGCACTTGGAAGAGTTATATGGTGAAAAGTCTAGGACTTCAAGGTACGCCATTTCAGAGCAGTTGTTCAATTGCAAGATGGTTGAGGTACAAGACGTAGGGTCAACACGTCTTGATGATGACCGGTTGGATCGAGAGCTTGGAGGCCCTCGACTTCAATGCTAATCTTCAGACCCATCGCATACTTCAGTCGCTACCTCCTTCCTTTAATGCATTCATTGTGAACAAAAACCTGAGCAACGTGCAACTGCCCCTAGCCGAGTTGATTAATCAATTGGTGGTAGCTCAACTCAGATAAAGAAAGTGAATGGAGTGGTGCTTGTTGCTTCTTATTCTTCTCGACCTGATATGTTGTCAAGTAAGAAAAAGGCAAACAAGGCACCAAAGCCCAAGGGAACACCTAAAGCAAAAAAGACGACATATGTCAGCATCAAGGCAACAGACAAGTGCCTTCACTACAATGACCTTGGCCACCGGAAGAGAGATTGCTTGAAGCTTAAGGCTTCAGACACGTCAGTTATAGAACTTTACGTTTTACAAACTATTCTGTAACTGCGATCCACTTCATGGATTCTAGATACAGGAGCAAGTGCTCGTATTTACGTTTTGAACCAAAGTCTGGAACGAAGTAGGAAGCAAGCGCGCCGAGAGATCATGATTAATGCTGGAAGCGGACATTGTGTGCCAGCGACCCACATAAGATCAAAGACTCTCGTGTTATCTACTAGATTTAGTTTGTTTCTTTCTGATTGTTCAGTTTTGCCCAAGGGGCTTAAAAACATTGTTTCCATTCATGTTTTGAGCATGAATAGTTATGAATTCCAGATTTTATGATAATAAATGTGATATTTATTTTGGAATAAATGTGTCAGAAATGCGTAACTACTTAATGGTCTGAATCTGGAAGATAAAAGTAAAACTGTGAGCTTAGTTACCAACAAATGAAAATTGGAGATACCCAAGGTTACTCTGGACTCTTCGGCTTGGTCATGCCAGGGAACAAAAGTTTAGCGAGATGGAGAAAGCCAGTATTGTGAAACCGTTGGGATCGGATCCCTATCCAGCGTGCGAATCCTGCATTTTAGGAAATATGACGAAGTTCTCCGTTAATCGAAACTTTCCAAAGAGTGTGAAATCGCTCTCATCCATACTGATGTTTGTGAGCTGTCCGGAGTAACAACCCGTGGTATTACCACTATTTTATTACGTTCACTGACGTTTCACTCTTGCTTCGGCAAAGTGTATCTAATGACGTTTAAGTCTGAAGCTCTTGAAAAGTTCAAGGAGTGCAAGGCTTTAGTGGAAAAGCAAACTGGAAAGCATATAAAGGTCGTTCGATCATGTCGAGGCGGCGAATATGTCTTGAGTTTGATGAAATCTTGAAAATGAATGGAATCATTTGACAAATAACACCGTCCAGAACGTCCCCATCGAACGGCATGACGCAGAAATCGAACTTTTCTTGACAAGGTTCTATCGATTAGTTTTACAGACCTACCCCTACCGTTATGGGGACACGCGCTATTGACCACCACATACGTCATATAGATATCCTTTAAAGTCTATTGTAGGATTCCATATCATATATGGACTGGAAAGAAGCCTAGCTTAAATCACATTAGGATATGAGGCTGCTCCATTTTTGTGAAAAAGCCTAAGACATACAAGTTGGAACCGAGGTCGATGAATGGCTGTTTCGTTGGGTATTTTGAGGATTCCATGGGATACCTATTCTACTTCCATGATGATCGGAGGATCATCGCTGCCCCACAAGCTCACTTTCTCGGAGATGAATTCATCCGAAATGGTGCAGCAGGTCGAGAAGTAAGTCTTGGAGAAACGACAAAAAAGCGCCTTCACAAGCTCTAGCGCCAAATAGCGCAGTTGAGCAATCCGAGATGCAACCAGAGTTGCATAGGTCGGGAAGAGTATCTCGCCTGAGAGACACAGCATAGTACACGCCGAGCACGGGGATGCTACGACGGAGGGGCTCGTAAAAAGTGACATCCCACTACCTATGATCAGGCAACGACCGATGTTGACTCCGTGAGGTGGCTTGAGGCTATGCAAGAGGAGATGGACTCCATGCACGACAACCAAGTCTGAAGCCTCGTAGATTTTTCTGATGGTTTTAGCAATAGGTTGCAAGAGAGGAAGATTGGATCTGATGGATTGGTTGAGAAATACTAGGCTTGTAGCGAAAGCGCATATTCAGAAAGAGCTCGTTGACTATCAAGAAACCTTTCGCCAGTTGCAATGATGACGTGCATTAGAAGGCCACTTGCGATAGCCACTAATTACAATTATGAGATATGGCAAATGGATGTGAAACCACTTTCCTCGGATACCTCAAGGAGAAAATATATATGGAACAACCTAGAGGTTTTATATTGTAAGGAGTGCTCAGTAGAAGCCTAACAAGTCCATTCACAGACTGAAACAATCCTCTAGAAGTTGGAATATTAGGTTCGATAAAGTAGTTAGAAACTACGGATTCATAAAGAAAGATGATGAACCTTGTGTCAACAAGAAAGTAGTGGGCGTATTGTACGCGGATGACATACTTTTATAGGTAACGACGTCGGGATGGTGAAAGTGTGGCTTCCAACCAAATTCTCCATGAAATACTGGGGAAAAGAGACCTACACACTGGGAATTCGCCTTTATAGAGTTCGAGCTATTCTACTATTAGGTCTACCTCAAACCCTTTATGGCGCCCCTGACTTCCACCGCCCATTCTTATTACTAATTTATGTGCCTGCATGTGATATAAATGAAATCTATTCGAAAATGCGTACAAAATTCTTCCTTTTATATAAAGGGAACTCTTTTGTACAATACAAAATATTTCTAGGACATAAATACAAGGTAGAGTGCGCATGCGTGTTCAAAATAAACTATTGGCCCGCCACTCGGGTCGCATCCATGTACACACTGCCACCTCAAAATTCCTCCGGAATCTTCAAAATTTGGCCTCGCATTAGTAAAGATCACGTACTGTGATCCCGTGAACCTACAACACATAAATACGTGGAATGAGCTTATAAAGCTCAGTGAGTGAAAGTCATGCATGCCATGCACGTCCCCTAAATTTGCAAAGGCATCCGCGCCAATGCTCCCTAGACCTCATATTTTCCGTGTCTTGTCTTGTCTTGTCATGTAGGGCCCTCGGCTATCTTGCTATGCCCCATCATGGAGCTCGAATCCACAAGGGATAAATAATCATATAAGTGGCAATACCCACTCAAGGGAGGTAACCCGAGGGCGCCTTTTCTGTCCCAAGGTGGTTTCATACGCCACGCGACTTCACATTGTGGCCTAATCTGAGGTAGTCAACCAGAGATACCCTCGGTGTCGCTTACTCCCTCAGCTCGCACCCTCCAGGTTTCACGATCCGCCATGAGGGCATTATCCCTAAAATCATGTCTTGCCTTGAACATGTCATGTCTTGACGGTAGCGCCATACGACGTCACCATGGTAGCATAGAAGAGCCGTGACTCAACTGTGAGTCGACATCAGACGCCCATATCGGCGAATCTTCATTGCTCTCAGACGATCATATATTATGCACGCTCTCATATCATGCCATTTGTACTAAATGTGTGTGCGTATGCTCATGTCATGAGGATGCGTGTCATGCCATCATATTATGTAAATAAATCATGCGTGTCATGTAGCGTAATTAATTCACGTAGGAAGTCACATTATATCATAGAAATACATAATATATAATTTAATGCACCTACAATTATGGGTTGTGTTGGGACTTCCACTTACCTGGTATCCTTAGCTATTAGCTTATTTTACGGTAAGTCGCTAATCTTCGAATCCTAAGTATAGAGACATATAAAATTAGGGTTTGTTAGGCTAATTACCGTTTCATAAGTGGCTTAGTTTGAAAATCCTAGTTTCGACTTCTACAAATTTCAAAATTCTAAGGTTCCGAAATAGACCTCGACACATTTTTGAGATGAATCTCGACATGGTTCTTCTCGATATAAATCTCGAGCTGGATTTTAAATATATCTCGACATATTATATGCAAGGTTTCGAGATTTGAATAATACAACATCTCGAAATAAAATTCGACATGGATCTCGACATATTCTACAAGGGTTCGATAGTAAACAATACATAAGGATTTCGAGATATGTCTCGACATTTTAACAAAGATTTCGAGATGTTACACAATACATGATTTTGAAGTACATTTCGATATGGATCTCGAATTTAATTGTGGGGTTTCGACGTGTTTACCAAGTGGATCTCGAGCTTGGTTAAATGGATCTCGAGTTTTATTAGGGCATTTCGACCTGTGATCTCGAGATCCCATACTAAGTTTCGAAATTAATGCTAAAATGAATTTCGACATTACACACAGAGGTTTCGAGGTCAATCATCAAGATAGACCTCGGGTTTTACTTCGAGATCCTACATGAAATTTCGAGGTTATCAACGTGGATTTCGATATGAAATTCGAGCATCATCTCGAGATTGTGTCTCGAGTTTAGTCTCGACATTTTCAAGCTCGAAGTCACTCCTGCAACCATACAGCATCGAAATTTATCAAACTGGAAATCATATCACTTGAAAACATCGTTTTGGTATGAAAATCATCTAAATCTTTCAAGAACAGTTGGAATATTATTAGGGTTTCATGGCTGTAAATCTTTCGTTAGTTGGAGTTATAACAACCCTAGTATTATCCAAATTGTTATTCTAACAAATCTCTTATGCATAGTAATATAGGAATGAAACAGACTAAAAATCAAAATAACAGTTCATACCTTTCCAAACTTAGCTCAAGTCTCGATCTCCTCTCGGTTTTTAAGTCTTTCAAAGTTTTGCGAATGAATTTCGTTTTCTCCTTTCTTCAGTTTTTATCTATTCATTGCGTGTAGTATTAGATAAATGACGTTGAAACTTATGTTAATGTTTATCCTTAGTTAAGGAATACATACTATTTTAATATTACTTTAGTTTTCCCCTTTCCTTAAGTTATTGAAATGAACTATGAAAGTCCTAACGTTTTAAAAATCCAATTGGTCCAAATCTCTTATTTATAATTCTTCTCTTTCGAAATTCTTCTAACATCTTTCGATTTCGAGACTTAAAGATTTCGGGCTTCAAAGATTTCGAGACTTAAAGATCTCGAGATCTAATTGTTTGAATTCTCTAACTTTGGCATTCGTGTTACTAAGTTTAGAAGTCTACCTTCCTACAAAAATTATAGATCTCGAGTCCCAAGGATTTCGAGATTTATAGATCCTGGGATTCCTTGTTTCGAAATCCTAATGCATAAAAAATCTCTATCTAGCATTTTCGAAATCTATTCATACCAGTTCGTGTTTCCCAGAACGTGGTACAATACTTAATATACTAAATCAAATCTTCTAGGTTAGCATGCCATGTACCAGAAACCCTAAAATCAATAACTAACCTAAATTCAATTCGTTCTTCTACTTAGCTAGTAACCCTAATAGCACCTAATTTGAAATCATGTTGACACATAAAATCACGAAACATGTCTCATGCAGTCATGTAAACCGTATAATATGTATGCATATTCATTGGCCGGCTTCTTTACGGGACTCAGGTATTACGTCCTCCCCCCTTAAAAGAGATTTCGCCCCCGAAATCAGGTAGGGAGAAATAGTTGGGGTAGCGGCTTCACATATCATCTTCCCGTTCCCACGTAGCTTCTTCCGTGGGCTGATTCTGCCATAATACTTTGACTAATGGAATCTCTTTATTCCATAATCGTTTCCTGTCATACATTAGAATCTCCACTGGCTTTTTCTTCATAACTCAAATCTGGCCTGAGTTGTTGATGAAGATTATCAGTGTCCAACACATGGCTTGGATCTGCGACGTATCTTCGCAGCGTCGATACGTGAAAGACATCATGTACTTGAGCTAGCGAATTTGGTTAAGTTGGTATGCAACTTCGCCAACCTTCTTAAGAATTCGAAACGGTCCTATATATTTTGGGCTTAGATTGCCCTTTTTCCCAAACCGTTTCATGCATTTCATTGGGGACACCTTCAAGAATACGAAGTCATCTTCTTGGAGCTCCAGTGGTCTACGCTTTTGGTCTGCGTAGCTTTTTCTGTCTGCTTTGGGCCGTTTTCATCCGTTCCCGTACCTTGATATTGCTTCCGTCATTTCTTGCACTAGATCAGGGCCTAATATTGCTCGTTCTCCAACTTCATCCCAGTGGATGGGAGATCTGCACTTGCGCCCGGATAGAGCTTCATATGGAGCCATTCCGATCGTTGCATGGGAACTATTGTTGTATGAAAATTCAATCAAAGGAAGGTACCGGCTCCAATTTCCTTTAAAGTCGAGCACACATGCTCTTAGCATATCTTCCAATGTCTGGATAGTTCCTTCAGACTGCCCTTCTGTCTGGGGATGGTAGGCAGTACCGAATGATAACTTGATTCCCATGACTTTCTGCAAACTCATCCAGAACTTGGATGGAAATCTTTTTTTTTTTGGTGTAATGTCCCGTGTATATATATAATGAATAAAAAAATGTACAGATGAGCAGGAGATGACCTCCGCGTCCAACCAGTAACATGCTACTGGGCTGAAAGAATAATTAAAACCCAACCAAAAACAGAAGCCAATTCACTACCAAGCCACACGCCATAATCTCCGAATGGCAGCACGCTGGAGGTCGTATTTCGTGGCAGTACCACTAATACGCATGATGACCAAGGTAAGGACAGACCCCACAAGCCTATGAGGTGTGGTGACGGTCCCCTCCCTCCAACGCCTATTCCTAGCCTGCCAGATGTGTTAGACCAGAGACGCAAGAACATGCCGGTACGCCGCATGAAGAAGATGCGTCCCACGCCACCGTGCCGCAGCCCATCGGACTCCCGTATGCCACTCTCGATAAGGCCAGAGCCACCGAATCCTACGTCGCAAGAGCCGCAGACATTGCCGCGAGAATGGGCAATCAAAGAAAAGGTGCTGTGCCGTCTCAAAATGAAGCTCATCACATAGGACACATGCTGGAGAACCCGCCCGCTGAGCTATCCAAGGCTTGTCCCTAGTCGAGAGTCGATCCTGTAGACCAATATATAGAATAAATTCATGCCTAGGTACCTTCAGAGGTCCTCCAAATAAAGCCGCCCAAGGGACAGGAGGCCTTCTGTATCGCATTGCATCTCTAGCTGACCGAGCCGTCATAGCTCCATCAATCGACCCCATCCACAATACTCCATCCTGAGTCCCTCGTAATACTGACGGAAGCAGACGGTTGATCTCAAGAAATTCAACCGCCCCCTGGCCAGGCCAATTCCATCCCTGCGTACAAATCACCACATTTAATCGCGAATCTAAAGGCAGCCCCATCGCAATAGGACCCCTAGGAAATCGCTCTATCAAAGGCGTAGGCATCAGCCAGGGGTCCTTCCAAAGCCACATCGTTGATCCATCTCCCACACGAAACGAAATCATGGGTCTGATCAGGGGCCGCAACTGCAGTAGCTTCCTCCAGCTCCACGCATCATTCGGCGAGGTCGGCAGGTCCCACAGCGACCGAGAATGCAATCGCGTTCGATAAAGCCATTCGACCCATATTGAGCCCGGTGTCCTGGTAAGCACACTCCACAGGTGTTTCAAAAGCAGAGCCTTGTTGTCGACAACAATAGATCGCAATCCCAGTCCCCCTTCAGCAACAGGCAAACAAAGCACCTCCCAGGCCACATTTGCAGCTGTCCCACCCCACAGAAATTTCCTAAAACGCGTCTCCAGAGCTCTGATAACGCCTTTAGGTAGCAGGAATACACCCGACCAATAAGCGTGAAGTGCCTGCAACACCGACTTGACCAGCTGTAGGCGGCCTGCATAAGATAACGATCGATTGAGCCATGACCCCAAACGTTGATCCACCTTCTGAATAAGTGGCGCACAGTCCCCAATCGTCAATCGAGAGGTAATGAGCGGCACTCCAAGATAACGAACCGGGAGCTGCCCCACCCGATAGCCCATAAGCGCCTGTAGCTGGCCTGTCAACCCTTCAGCTCGCCGTGATAAGTACATCGCTCTTATCAGGGTTAGGATGTAGCCCTGACATCCTGGCAAACTCCGCCAATGCCTTCTTCAGCACTCCAACCGAGGTGGCGTCCGCATGGCTGAAGAGAAGGAGATCATCCGCAAATGCTAATGAGACCAGACCCATCGCGTCGCAACGCCAGTGGTACCTGAACTGCGGTTCCTCAGAAATGTATACCGTGAGCAGCCCATGTAGTACCTCCATCGCTAATGTAAAGAGATAAGGGGAGATGGGGTCCCCCTGCCGAATGCCCCTCCTGCCTTGGAAGAAACCCACGACCTGGCCGTTCAGATTCAACGAGAAAGCCGTCGTCGTCAAGCATGCCCTAATCCATCCAATGTATGTAGGATGAAACCCCATGGCTCCTAAAACAGACAGCAGGAATTCCCACTCCACCTTGTCATATGCCTTGGCCAAGTCGATTTTAAACATAGCCCGCGGAGGTCGGCCCTTAGACTTGTATCCAAGGCACAGTTCCTGCGCCAGCAACACATTATCACTGATCCTGCGGCCAGGGATAAACGCCGTCTGGGAGCAATGGACCAGAGTAGCCAGATGCCGCTTAAGTCGATTGGCTAAAATCTTTGATATCACCTTGTAAAGAACATTGCAACATGAAATGGGCCTGAAGTCAGTTGCACGCCTAGGCGTATCTCTCTTAGGTATCAACGTAATGAGGGTACTATTGAGCCCCAGCAGTAGCCTCCCGGTGGCGAAAAAGTCGAGGGCCGCCTGCACTACCTCATCCCCAACAATCCCCCATGCGGCTTTGAAGAATGCGACCGTATACCCGTCCGGCCCGGGCGCCTTCTCATCCCCCATAGAGAAAAGCGCTTCACGAACTTCCATAGGAGTTACCACATCGATCATGGCAGCAGCGTCCGCTGGGGAAAGCGTACGTGTCACCCCTCTACGCACATCAGCAATACCAATCGGCGATGGATGGTCCGAGTGGCCCAATAATTCCTTATAGAACCCAACCAGCTCCCCCTCCACCTGCTCCGGTTCTTCAAGAAGGTCGCCACTTGCCGACTCAAGGGACCAAATTCGGTTAGTAGCTCGTCGCATGGCCACCCTACGAATGAAATAGGACGTGCATTGGTCCCCATCCTTCAGCCAAGCAAGCTTGGCCCGCTGTGACAACGCGGAGTGCTCAACCTCAACTGCCTTGGCATAAAGCGCTCGACATAGCCGCTCCAAATCATAGAATGCGGACTCCTCGGGATAACGAGAAGCAAAGACCTGAGTAATATCGAGAAACTGCTTCGCCTCCGTAACATCGCCGTCAAGTCTCCCTTCTCCCGTCGCAACTTCTGTAGGGCCGGTTTCAACATCTTAAGCCGTCTCACCAAGGCGAACATAGGGAATCCATGCATAGGAACGTTCCATGCATTCTGAACTATTCCCAAAAAAGCCGGATCCCTCGTCAAGAAATTATCAAATCTAAATGTCGTCTTACGCTGTCGCATACGAGTAGCTCCCAGCAGCACAGGGGAGTGGTCTGATGTGGCAGGCAGACCACATCTACAAAGGGAGTCCGGGGATCGGACGAACCATTGAGGGTTTCCAAGTATACGATCAAGCCGCCTCCAAATCCCGGCCTCAGCCCGCTGCTGATTGTACCATGTGAAGACTTGTCCCATCGTAGGTACTGTCAGCGAGTCAGCCCTCACCAGGCACGCCTGAAAATCCTCCATATCATGTCTAGAGGGTGATCCCCCTCGCCCCTCACCCGAGTGCAGAATAGCGTTGAAGTCCCCCAAGACTATCCACGCGTCCGCCACTCGGTCTGCTGACATACTACTTAATTCATCCCATAATGGCGTTCGGTCCTCCCTCCTGGACTTCCCATACGCAAAGGATACGAAAGTTGTCTCCCTCGTACTCGCCGACTCCACACGACAATGAATAGCCTGAGTCGAAGCCCCAATGATACTCACAGTCAAAAGAGACGGATCCCAGCCTACCCAGATACGCGACGCTGGTCCAACATCATAATCGAAAAACCACTGCCAATGAGCTCTAATGCCATTTGAGATGAATGTAGCATTAGGCGCTGCAACTCTCGTCTCTATCAACCCAATCATGCATAGTCCCTCTCGAGCAATCAACTCCCCTACCGCCCTCCTGTGGTCTTGTTTATTAAGACCACGAACATTCCACGAACCCACCGAAAGGTACCCCGTTGCGGGCTGCATCTGCTTTAGGTCCCGTTTGATATTCGTAGTCAGTAACTTCAGGCATATCCCGAAGTAGCGCAAATCGATTATGCTCACCATCCGCCATAACCAATCCTCCACCCGGTGGCTGTGACGAGCTCCCAGCCCCATGCCCAACGGCAGCCAACTGCTTCCCCCCAACATCCGCTTCGGCTCTAACCATCACCGCCTTACCCTTGGCCCCCATCTGTCGCCACTCAGTTTGTGGCGTAGCAAGAGACCTTCGTTGCCCTCCATCCCTATCCACCACTCGTGGCCTTCGACTCTCCGTGGCATCCCTCGCCCCTTCATGTGGCATCCGTGGACCCCCCGGTCGACGCTGCCCTCCAGACTTGTCCACATTATGAGCCTGCCGCGGTGGCCCCGTCGACTTGCATGGCCGTTGGGGACAATGGGCTGCCCCATGTGCCCACGAGAAGCAATGAGGACATTCAGTCGGTTTCCACTCATACTCTACCCGAATAGGAACCGTCACATCTTCCTCCCCATCCTCTCCTTGAAGAAGGACCTCAAAAGAATCAGCGAATGGCTCAGCTATCGATTTCATGATGCAGATACGAGCATAGTCAATGCGCTCCCCAGTAGCGGTGATACTATCCGCATATAAAGGCCGACCAACGGCACTCGCTACAAGCCCAAGGCCTTCTTTCGTCCATAGCTCACACGGCACATTCCACATCTTAACCCATAATGGTACCTCATCCACCTCCCTCCTCTCAAAAGACATGCGAGGACGCCAAGGTTCAAGAAATAGAGGTTGGCTTTGCATGAGCCATGGGCCACCCTCTAAGACCGCCGTCTTTGTTTCCGCCGACTCAATTCTAAACATGAAGAAGCCATTGGTTGTAGCTCGTACCTCTGCGAGACCCTTCCATATTGATCTAAAGTGCTGTTCAACGAAGGGGAAGTACGGTTTGCGCCCAAGGAAGTAGCCCACCAAAGTATTCTTCCAACGTTCGCACCCTCTTCGCGCCACCTCCAGTGATGCACGCACCCGTGCCACCCCATTAACAAGAGTCGGAGGCGTGTAAGATAAGGCCATCGTTTCCACCGGTTTGTGCATAGGGTTCTGCACTCTACCAGGGACACCCGCCGTGTGGGTAGCAGGCCCGATGCGCGAGAACACCGAGCTTCGCCGGGGGATCTCGTCCTTCTCAGAATATTAACCTCACGCTCGGGCTGCGCCCTAACAATAGTGCGGGAGACCTCCATGTTGATCGCTGAATCTGTACGTCCCCCACCACTACAGCAGCGAAAGAATCCGATGTTACCGTATTGAGAGGCGGCGGCGGACTTGTTGCGGGGGATACATCAGTCACAAAGGGTTCAGAATAAGAAACCCTAGTTTTTGCCGTGTCAATGGCCCCATCAGCTTGACCCTCGACTACCGGCGCATCCAGATTTACCGACCGCCGGGCTGTTATACGTAGCGGCGGTGGAGTATCTGGCCGGCCCCACCGTTGCTTACGATTGGGGTGGCGCAGAATTCCCTTGAGAGGCATCGTTGCGGTCGCTCGTGCAGGCGTGGAATCAAGCGAAACCCTAGATCCCGTGCTTGAGGTCTGATTCGGTATAGCCAGCCGCCGCTGCACCACAGACTCCACCTTCGACCCATTCTCAACGTCCGCACTAGGCGCGATAATCGGCTCTGCAACAGTCGCCGCCTTATCCCCCCAACCTGTTTCAGTCGCAGCCCTAACCATCGCAGATGCCCCATTGGTCGCAGACGGCCCATCATCAATCTCCCCAGCCGCCGCAGAGGGCCCATGAATGCGCCTGAGAAATTCCCGGAATCGTCCCTGATCAAAACAGGCCGCGAATTCTGGGTACTTTGCGCCAAGAGCCGCAAGATCGTGTAGCGACGGCAGATCCTTCGTCAGCCCTGGCAGCGCTCCGTTCATGACGTTTGGATCTGGAGGAGCCGCCGGAATTACCAGTTGGTGATCATCCGCCATTGGGAAACCCTACCCCGTCACCCGGCCGTGCCAAGAACACAACACCACCTCCCTTCACCAAGCCGATTGACAGACCCAATCACCGACCGGCCACCACCGTGAGTAGTATACCGGATACGACGGCGATCGGACGTCGAACACACGAAGAAAAGATCGAAAAATTGAAATTCCCGCCTACTGTGTGAAAATCGCACACACAAATTTTAAATCTTGAAGGGGAGAAAACTTTACAAATGATATTCTACAGAAATCTTGAATCTCTATGGGAAATAATCGACATCGGCACTCAATGGAGTCGTACTATTTCTTGAATGTACAATTTTGCATATCGTTCCATGGAAAATGTTGAGCTAATCGGCAGAAAGTGAGCGGACTTTGTCAATCGATCAACAATGCCCCATATGGCGTCGTGGCCCTTCGCAGTCTTAGGCAAGCCAACAACGAGGTCCATCGTAATGTTATCTCACTTCCATTCAGGTACTGTCAGGGATCGCAAGGTTTCTGCGGGTCGTTGATGCTCTACCTTTGCTGACATATCGGGCATTGACTTACGAATGTTGCTATTTCTCTTTTCATCCCTGGCCACCAATAGTTGGCTCGTAGATCTCTGTACATTTTTGTTGCTCCGGGGTGGATAGAATAAACGGTGGTGTGGGCTTCTGTCATGACGGTCTTTCGAAGTTCAGCATTGTTAGGAGCGTATAAACGTCTTCTGTAGTATAAGCTCCCAATGTCATGTATTGTAAAGTCTGAGGATCTTTGCTCTATTGGTGCTTTTTTGATTTTTAGATATAATTCGTCGTTCTCCTGGGCCTTCGTAATCTACTTCATCAATGTAGGTCGAAGTGTTAACACCGCTAGTTTTGTTTCAATTTCACCCATGGGTATTAACTCCACTTCGAGTCTTTGTAACTCTGCGTTCACAGTCTTGCGGCTCAGTGCGTCAGCCACTACGTTCACCTTTCCCGGGTGGTAGCTAATTGAGCAATCGTAGTCTTTAACCAATTCTAACCATCGTCTCTGCCTCATATTCAACTCCTTCTGTGTAAAGAGGTATTTTAGACTCTTGCGATCAGTGAAAATCTCGCATCGCTCGCCGTATAGATAATGTCTCCAAATATTGAGAGCGAAAATGACGGCGTCAAGTTCTAGGTCGTGTGTTGGATAGTTCTTCTCATAATCCTTTAGCTGTAGGGAAGCATATGCAACTACGTTCCCGTTTTGCATTAGAACGCATCCTAGGCCACTCTTAGACGCGTCACTGTAAACTGAAAACCCTCCAGTTCCTGTGGGAATAGTTAGCGCTGGGGCCGTAGTGAGTCGTCGCTTAAGTTCCTGAAAGCTCTGCTCGCAAGTGTCGTCCCAATGAAATGGAGTATTCTTCCTCGTTAGCTTCGTCAGAGTTGATGCAATTTTGGAGAAATCTTTGATGACCTTCCGATAATACCCAGCTAGTCCGAGAAAACTTCGTATTTCTGTGACATTCGTCGGTTGAGACCAGTTGTTAATAGCCTCGATCTTGCTGGGGTGAACAGAAATTCCATCTCCCGAGATAACGTGTCCAAGAAATGCGACTTGATTAAGCCAGAATTCGCATTTCTTGAATTTCGCACATATCTGCTTTTTCGTAATATTACCAGTACGATCTTCAAGTGTTGTTCATGCTCCTCTTTGGTCTTCGAATAGATGACAATGTCATCGATGAATACGATAATACACTTGTCCTGGAATGGCTTGAAATATCCGGTTCATCAGGTCCATGAATGCTGCTGGCGCATTAGTCAGCCCGAAAGCCATGACTACAAATTCGTAGTGCCCATAACGGGTACTAAAAGCTGTCTTAGGGACATCTTCTTCTCGAATCTTCAACTGGTGATACCCTGATCTCAAGTCTATTTTCGAAAAGATAGTTGCACCTTGCAATTGGTCAAATAAGTCGTAATTCGAGGAAGGTGGTATTTGTTCCTGATCATAATCTTGTTCAGCTCCCTATAATCGATGCAGAGCCGCATCGATCCATCTTTCTTCTTAACGAACAAAACTTGTGCTCCCCATGGTGAAAAGCTCGGCTGAATGAACCCTTTTTGCAGCAGTTCATCCAGTTGTTCCCTCAATTCCTTCAGCTCAGCTGGAGCGAGCGGTATGGTGCCTTAGAAATTGGTGCAGCTCCTGGCACCAGGTCGATTGTGAATTGAATCTCACGATCCGGTGGAAGTCCAGGTAAGTCTTCAGGGAACACGTCGGGATAGTCTTGTAATACTGGAACTTCTTCTAACTTTTGGGGTGAACGTTCTTCGGATGATATTGCGAATATTAGGTAAGCTTCGCATCTTGCTTGAGCAAACGATGTGCCTTCATTGCTGAAATCTTGGGAATCCTATTACCCCTCCTAGTTCCCATGAATGTGAATGGTTCGGTGTCTCCTAGGTTAAAGTCACTTGTTTACAGTTACAGTCAATAACTGCTCCGTACTTCGATAGCCAGTCTGTAGCCACCCTAGCCATCGCTACCATTTCTAGCCTTGTCTTGCGCTCCTAACCACGTATTTAGTTAGGGGAAATACGAAATGCTGAATAAAATTTTCCTTTTGTGTAAAGGAGTTCATGTCATGTACACGTCAAAAGAATACGTCTATGACAAAAGGGTGCTTCCAAACTTCCTAATTACGTTTGAGTTCTAACTATACGTGTCGTGTGTATTTGTGCAGCAAAAGATCCTATGTGCCCGGCCTCACAGGTCGTCATCCACGTACACACCACCACCAAAAGATGCTCGGAAGCTTCAATAGAATGCCTTGCTGGCTAGGCGATCACGTACCGTGTTCACTGGGACCTACAACACATAAAACATGGGATGAGCTTATATAGCCCAGTAAGTGGAATTATGCATGCTGTCCCTGTGTCCTGACTTGCTGAGGCATATACGCCAATGCTCACTAAACCTCCCGAAATCATGTCATGTCTTGTCTTGTCTTGTCTTGCTGGGTCCCTAATACACGTCTTAGTCTTGCACGTGTCTTGTCTTGTAGGGCCCTCGGCTTATCCCCACTACGAGGGCATTTTGCCCGGTTTATATGTCTTGTCTTGCACATGTCTTGTCCTGACATCGACGACGTATAAAGTCACCTCGTAGTATTTGGGGAGCCGTAAAACACGTCTTGTCTTGCACGTGTCTTGTATGGAAATGATGACATGTTAATAGTATCGACTACTTATCGCACCCCGGCGATCATGCATAACTCATGTCGTGTCTAAAAAACCCTCGTGAGACTCGTGTATGCTCGTGGAATGCATGTATGAGATGCCATGTGACTTGTCGTGCCATGTCATATAAGGGATCATTCATGCCATGTGATGTAATGGATAATTCATGTCATGTAATAAAACAAATAGTAACGTAGGAGCACATAATCAAGTAAATAATGCGCACATAATTTTATGGATCGAAATGAGGTTCCCACTTTCCTGGCGTCCGTCGATTGTTAGCTAGCGGTTCTGTGAAATTATTAGTCCATATTCCCGAGCATAAAACGATATCGTTAGTGTACTATCCAAATCCTTGAATTTTCTAAATATTAAAATACTTAGCTATAGTTAAAAGCTTTAGGGTTTTGGAAAATACACCGTTACTAGGTGCGATTTTCACATAGTTGGCGGGATTTCAAATCTTCGTGGTTTCTTCGCGACTTTGACGTCCGATCACCGTCGTCTCTGGCCAATCTTGGCCGGCCAGTGACTCTGCTATCCTTCCTCATTGACCTGGTGGGGGGAGGGACAGAGATTACGTGATTTGACGCCTTCATCTGATGGCGGAGGATGTTGCACCTACGGCTCCGGCGGTGGGAAGGGAGAGCGAGCAGGAGGGTATCGGTGACGCGGCGGCAGAGGCAAGGGCAGGCCCAGTGATGCCGGATCCGGATGCTTTACGTGAGGCTTACCCGGATTTCGCTTTGTGCTTCGATGCCGTGCGATTCCGTGCCTTGCAAGCCACGGTTCACGATGCTGGGACGGGGCGTTCCGGCGATGGAGGACGATCTTGTATGGTTGTTACTACGTTTATGGCGGAGGGCGGACCAGACATGGTGGTGATCAGGCTGGTTCGTGGGTTCAGGCCTCTGACGAGGTGGTGGCGGACGCTGATCGGGTGATCATGGCAGCGAGGGCAAACTCTGGGCCAACCACGGCGACGGGCCAGACTGAGATTGGGCCTAGGGTTTTGAATGGATCGACGCCTGTGTGCACTGGCCGTGCTAATGCCGTTGTTCGCTCCGAGGAATTCTGCGAAACCCTAACCGACGACCAGAGAGGTGGCGGCCGGGTACTCCTCCACCTGCGCGTATGACGGCGCGGCGGTTCGTGGATATGGGCGCGTTAGCGGCTGATGAGCCCATGGATGAGGAAATCATCGTCGATGATAGAACTGAGGCCGCTAGGACGGGTGTAGATACGAACCACCCACCTAGGGTTTCTGAATCTGATCCGGTGCTTGCGGCGGCCATGGTGCCTTCCCCGGCGTCATGGGCTGAGGTTGTGACGGGGAATGCCCCGCTAGAAGACGAATCTGGCGGATCGACGGGGGAGCGGTCTGGGTTTGATGGGACGAGAGAGTTTATCCCGCGTCATGGGGCCGTGTTCTCACGGCTGGGGCCGGGTACGAAGATGGCGACAAGCCAGGTAGAGCCGGCGTCCCACGCGGCGGCTGTCCAACGAGCTGCCCATCAAGTCCATATGTGCCATCGCAGACTATGGCATTATCATATACGGCACCAACTGTAGTGAATGGAGTGGCTAGGGTGCGAGCGACGGCCTAATTGGCACGGCGAGGGTGCGACCGTTGGCAACATACGCTTGTGGGCTATTTTCTAGGGCGCAAACCATATTTTCCCTTTCTTGAGCGGCACTTTCGATCAATTTGGAAGGGCCTCGTTGAACTACGGACAACTATTAATGGGTTCTTCATGTTTAGGTTTGAGACCTATGAGGCTAAAGTTGGAGCTTTAGAGGGGGGACCTTGGCTCATGCAAGGGCAACCCCTATTCCTCGAACCGTGGCGCCCCGCATGTCATTCGCACGGAGGGAGTTGGTGGAGGTGTCGTTTTGGGTTAAGCTACGGAATGTGCCGTGTGAGCTGTGGACGCAAGAAGGCCTTGGGCTGGTTGCGAGTGCTGTTGGTCGTCCGTTGTTTGCGGATGGCATTACGGCGAATGGGGAACGGCTGGATTATGCACGCATTTGTGTCACGAAGCCTCTCTCTGAGCCGTTTTGCGAAACTTTTGAGGTCTTGATCCAAGGCGAAGGTGAGGAGGAAGATGCTATTGTTGCGGTCCAGGTGGAGTATGACTGGAAACCGTCTCAGTGTTCGTACTGTACCTCATGGGCACATGGGCGGCCCATTGTCCCCAACAACCGCCCAAGCCGGCCGAACCAGCACCCATGCCGAGCGCTGTGCTGGGGCGGGGTATGGCTGCATCTCTTGTGAAACCGCGGGCGAACACCGGTATGGAGCATAGGTTGGGCCGGAATCGGGATAGGACGGCCGGGCTGCGGGCTAGGCCACGGCGTCCGAGTAGGGCCGATGGGTCTCGTCGGATGTTACCAAATCCGCAAGATGCCAAGGGAGGCGGTCATGGTCACGTCCAAGGAGGGAGGAAGCGATAACACGTCTGCCGTGGTTGGGCAGGGGGAGGGGAGCTGGACGCGGCCCCCAGATGCCGATGCGCCCTCGACGCCGGGCGATCGGAATCGATTTGACTTACTTAGCTCATTGCCTGAAGTGACTAAATTGACTATCTATACGGGCCCTAAACCAGATGCAGCCCGCAATGGGGTGCCTTTATGTTAGCCGTCGGATCATGGAATGTGCGTGGTCTTAATAAGCAAGACCACAGGAGGGCAGTGGGGGAGTTGATTTCGCGAGAGGGGCTTTGTATGATTGGACTGATCGAGACGCGAGTGTCGGAGTCTAATGCTAATTTTATATCGACAGGAATTAGGGCTCATTGGATATGGTTCTTTGAGTATGATGACGGCCCAGCGTCGCGCATCTGGGTAGGTTGGGACCCATCGGTTCTGACGGTGGGGATCCTTGGGTTGTCAACTCAGGCTATCTACTGTCGGGTCGAATCGTTGGTGACAAAGGAGATAGTTTTTATTTCCTTCGCTTATGGGAATCAAGGAGGGAGGAGAGGGTGTCCTTATGGGAGGAATTGATTTCGATGTCTGCCGTTCGGATGGCGGATGCATGGATAGTCATGGGGGACTTCAATGCTATTTTACATCCGGACGAGGGAAGAGGGGGATCGCCCTCTATTCACGATATGGAGGACTTTCGTGCATGCTTAGTGAGGGCGGATTTATTGACGTTACCGACGATGAAATCTTTGGCCATCCTCGGGTTGTCACCTTTGGGGATGAGTGTGATAAGCGTTGAGTTGATTTCCCCAAGAGATATCCCTTACGGTAAAATTCCTTGATCGCATGTGTAATGTCGGTTCCAACCGTGGTCCAAGTATGCTTGAAGAATGCTGCCGAAAACCCATTCGGACCAGGAGATTTGTTGTCCCGCATAGAAAAGAGCGCACTCTTGATCTCACGATCAGTGATCCGCTGAACCATTGCTTCTGCCTCATCCGTTCGAAGTTTCCGCTCCATGTAAGTCGCAATCGTAGCCGGCGTAATGGGGACCGCTCGTGTAGATTGTCCAAGCAACTCCGTATAATAGCGAATCAGCTCCACTCTAACTCGCTCATCGCCTTCAAAGGCCTCCCCATCATTTTCAAGGAAGAAGATCTGGTTGATCGCCCGTTGCGTGGCCACCTTCTTGAAAAAGAAGGAGGTACATTGGTTCCCGTCCTTGAGCCACTCCACTTTTGCTCGTTGTGTTAGGGCCGCATGCTCCATTTCTACTGCTTTGGCATAAACAAATCGGCACCATTTCTCTAGAGTGAGAAGGTTAGGCTCCAGAGAGTAGTGGACAGCAAGGTCTTGGATGGTCTCGAGGAACCGTCTCGCCTCGGTTGGGGTAACCCTTATCACGGCGATGTTGCTTCATGGCATGTTTGATCCGTTTTAGCCTTTTGACCACATCGAACATGGGATAGCCGTCCTCATGGCGTTGCCATAAATCCTCCACCAATAGGATAAAGCGAACGTCATTAACTAAAAAATTGTCGGACTTGAATGTTGGGCCCTTAGCTCGTGGCGGGTTATTAGCCTCCAAAATCAACGGGGAATGATTCGAGGTCAATGGGAGGCCACATCGATAGATCAAATTCCCAAATCGATCGAACCAAGAAGGGTTACCCACCATTCTGTCAAGTCGTCTCCAAACACCCCAGGTGCCGAATTGTTGGTTATACCAAGTGAAGAAGGTTCTCACCCGGGGTAGTCCGATAAGGTCCGGCGATGTTAGGCAGGCAGCCAAGTCTGGGCAACCGGCACCGCGAGAGCCTCCTCGGGATTCCGTATCCTCAAGAATGGATTAAAGTCTCCCATCACAATCCATGGGGTATTTTCCCGCGCCCGTGAAGATCTAGCAAGCTCAGCCCATAAGTCCCGACGTTCAGACCGAAGGTTCAACCCATAAACGACACATAGAATTCCAGCCTTTCCTCCGAAATATGCACTTTGCAATGAACGGCTTGGGTAGGCTTCCACCGTGACACTAACGGAGCCCAGGGTCCCATCCAACCCAAATACAAGATGTTGGCCTACCATCGTAGTCATAAAACCTGCTGATGGGTCTAATCGATTGGGTAATATTAGCAGCATTTTGTTCCGAAACTCTTGTCTCCTTGTGCCCTAAAATTTTCAAGTCACACTTCGTAATCAGTTCCTTCACCGCCCATCTGTGGTCTACCCTGTTTAGACCAAGTACGTTCCAAGAGGCGACTGGGTCATGGATCAACCGCTACGAGGGCTGCTGTAGGGCCTTGAGTATCGATGTTTTCCCACTCCAAATCAGCTAGAGCAACGAACAGGTTGTGGTGATCAACTGTAGGAGTACTAGCAGATGCCATGCTTGTAGAGCATTCGTCATTAGGCTGTAGGGGCAGCTGTGACTGAGATATAGGTATTTGGCAGCCACGGGCCCCATCCTCAACGTCCATAGCAGCCGCGGGAGACTCCGTAAGAATGTCTTTTCCCTTTTCTTTGTTAGCGGCTCGTCGCCATTTACGTCTTGACTGCAGACTAGTAGTAGGCTGATTCTTTTGCCGTACAGTGCGCTGAGGGGCTGCGCCCAAGGCTTGCAGCAGCTCCTGCTTGTCAAGCCGTTGCTCCTGTCGTGTAACCATGGCCAAAGATTGCGGCTGTTGCTGTATGGTCTGGTTCTTTGGGCAGCATCCAGATCCATGGGTCCAAGCGTTGCACGCGCACTGTTTTGGTTTCCACCCGTATTCAACCCGGATTGGCACCTCACCGAGTGGCCTCCTTCCTCAGTGGGGATTCTAACTTTGAACTGCTCAAGGAATGGTTCCGCAAGAGTTTTTGCGATGCAAACCCGCGCTTTCCAACCATTCGGTAGTAGCGTTCATGGAGTCAGGGAATAAAGTCCTCCCAATGATGCTCGCAACTATTCCAAGACCATCTTGCGTCCACAACTCCGCTTGGTACATTAGCATTGGAACCCATAACGCGACAGTAGGGTGATGCTTCTTCTCGAATGACATGCCCATTCGCCAGACTTCAAGGAATAGTGGTTGCCCTTGCATGAGCCAAGGTCGACCCTCAAGGGCCGCGACTAGTGCTTCTGCCATCGCAAAATGGAACTTGAAGAAGCCATTGATTGTGGTCCGAACTTCAACGAGGTCCGTCTAGATGGAGCGAACAAAACGTTCAACGTAGGGGAAATACAGTCTCTTTCCCAAGAAGTACCCCACGAGAGTCTGATCCCATCTCGTCATGCCTTTCTTGGCAAAAGTCCAAGGTGGGCAAGCCACGACTATGCCATCAATTAGAGGAGGTGCTGTGTAGGTGAGCGCAAGTCGCGTTGGGGAGGTGCGTCGTGGCTGTTTTCGATTGGTATTAGCTCCTTGAATGACAGCGGCAGAAGAAGGGTTAGCACCGTCACGTCTCAGTTGTTGCGTTTTGCTCGCACCCTCTAGCAAGAGACGGCGACCCTCCAGTGCCGTCTTAGACCCAGGAGGGGTAGTGTCTGTAGACAAAACCCTAGTTTGCTGGTTAGCAGGCTGAAATGTAGGGGCGGGCAGCGTCGGGCAGTGTCCCGGCGTGGTCGACGCCGGAGTCGCTGGAAGAAGGGGAGGCCCATTTATCGTAACCCTAGGCCTAGAGAGAGATGCATCGTGAGGCGGCGACGTGTGAGGCTCGGTTCAGATTCTGAGGTAGCGCAGCCTCCATGCGTGGTGGTTTCATCATAGGCATCTTCAAGGATCGGCCAGATCCTTGATAACTTAATTGACCGATTTGCTACAACTTTAGAATTTAGTTTCGCCCGATTAAAGGTGTGCCTAAATTAAATCGCCGAGTGTTGACGTCACCACTTCATTGCCCAATTTGTTGTAGCAATCACCTAGTTTCGCTCGACTGCATGACATGATAGCTTTCAAATCATCCGATTGCTTGACCGAAAGTCGCGATCGCTTGACATTGTAGCTCACAGAACGCTGAGTTTGTTTCTTCTCATAAATCGTCTAATTGCTTGAACTATGTCGTGTCGCCCGATTTGTAGTGTCACAAATGGAAATCGCCGAGGTCTTTTTGTTATAGATCGCCCGACTCCATGCATTCAAAGGCTTGAAATCGCCCGATCATGCTTGGCTAGGTATCGTCGCCCGATTGGAGGTAAATCCGAGTTTTAACATCCTTAGCCGACTCCATCTACACACATTTCATTCGCCCGATTTATCTTTTAAGTCACCAGCAATTTATTTCAATATTAGTCATATATCATGTTAAAGTTAGGTCATACTTACTATGGCCTAGTTTCGATCGATTTCTAAACCCTTACTACCATTCGCCCGATTGCTTAATCATTTACCTTTTCGCCCGATTTGTTTTCATAACTTGCCAACTTTGATTAAAGCTACTTCAAGCTGTCTTCTTCTTCAAGATCTGTTTCTACCCTACTACATTTTCTTTACCCGTAACATAGATTAATCTTAGTTCCTATGGTAGCCTGATTTCTATTTTAAAACCCTAAAAATCCACATAAAACCCTAAAAATCTAATACTATAGTTGAAGTTTAAAACCTGAGCGATTTACGATTATACTTAAGTCGCCAACCTTAACTATAATACGCCTCTTTGTGTACCGGGCCTCATGTTAGGCCTGACCTGATTTGAACCTAATTTTTCGTTCGCCGTCAATTTTCAATTGTCAAATGCTCGTTATGAATGTGATTCACCTTTGCGGGATTAGGATTTCAGTTTGTTTTCCAGTTTATTTGTTAAGGGTTTACATCCCCCGGCTTGTATTTGGTTTTATAAGAGTTGTTCGGGACTTCCGATCCCCCATGTTGTACTTTACCGCTTTATCCGAACATGGTAAAATATGCGATGGTCTTTCGATGTTTGGAGACCGTTTCAGATTGGAGTCCGTTCGACTTGGAATACGAAGGCCATTTGTAGGCTTGGAGTCGAACAAGATGGCTTTGGGCCCCATGTAATAGGGACATATAGAAATAATCGTTGTTGTCGTGTAATTAATTTTCCAGGGTTATTTACTACCAATGTGCGTGTCGCTTTTTGAAGTGATATGCATTATTATGTGCTCTTATGTGAAATGGTTTATTCTTCCGTTATAAAAATACTAAGTGAGCAAAGGAATTTGATTTATGTCTTCCATCAAGGTCGAGATGTCTAGTCCTTGGGAGTTCGTACGGTTTGTCCCGGAGTAAGTCGGCAATCATACATCCCGCTGGTTAATGTCTCGGATCCGTTTGACGCCGCTCACCAGAGCATATTCTTCCCCCACGAAGACAGAAAATAGCAAGACGGGATTCAAATGCGCGGTTTGAGCATAAGTTGATGGGTCGCACCTAGACAGCACCGAATAAGCAGGGTTAGCCATGAGGATCAAAGATTGAGACAAAGATAGTCAAAACATTAATGGGATGAGTTCGAGTTAGACTCGACTTGGATCGGTTAGGCGGGCCAAAATTACATTAAAGGCTGAGGCACGCGAGTGGGGACCTCAAATCCATTATGAAACCACTCAACGAGGTTTTCGGAATTTTCTTAGGAGAAAGGAATTTTCGAGAAAAATAGTGGGCATATAGCAAAATTTAAAGTCCTTACTTGCGCTTGACGAATAATTTGATAAACCTAACTACGTGCTTTATCTTTCTACAGATTTAGTTTTCTTCTAGCTACTACGACGAACCCGCTTAATATACTGTTTGATAAGAACTGTCTGGTGGGAGCAAACTACGTGGACTGGCTCATAACATCAGGATTGTCCTGAGTATGGAGGGGTTAGACAATGTCCATAATATTCCTGTACCGCTGGATTACCGTTGCACTTGGAAGAGTTATATGGTGAAAAGTCTAGGACTTCAAGGTACGCCATTTCAGAGCAGTTGTTCAATTGCAAGATGGTTGAGGTACAAGACGTAGGGTCAACACGTCTTGATGATGACCGGTTGGATCGAGAGCTTGGAGGCCCTCGACTTCAATGCTAATCGTCAGACCCATCGCATACTTCAGTCGCTACCTCCTTCCTTTAATGCATTCATTGTGAACAAAAACCTGAGCAACGTGCAACTGCCCTTAGCCGAGTTGATTAATCAACTGGTGGTAGCTCAACTCAGATAAAGAAAGTGAATGGAGTGGTGCTTGTTGCTTCTTATTCTTCTCGACCCGATATGTTGTCAAGTAAGAAAAAGGCAAACAAGGCACAAAGCCCATGGGAATACCTAAAGCAAAAAAGACGACATATGTCAGCATCAAGGCAACAGACAAGTGCCTTCACTACAATGACCTTGGCCACCGGAAGAGAGATTGCTTGAAGCTTAAGGCTTCAGACACGTCAGTTATAGAACTTTACGTTTTACAAACTATTCTGTAACTGCGATCCACTTCATGGATTCCAGATACAGGAGCAAGTGCTCGTATTTACGTTTTGAACCAAAGTCTGGAACGAAGTAGGAAGCAAGCGCGCCGAGAGATCATGATTAATGCTGGAAGCGGACATTGTGTGCCAGCGACCCACATAAGATCAAAGACTCTCGTGTTATCTACTAGATTTAGTTTGTTTCTTTCTGATTGTTCAGTTTTGCCAAAGGGGCTTAAAAACATTGTTTCCATTCATGTTTTGAGCAAGAATAGTTATGAATTCCAGATTTTATGATAATAAATGTGATATTTATTTTGGAATAAATGTGTCAGAAATGCGTAACTACTTAATGGTCTGAATCTGGAAGATAAAAGTAGAACTGTGAGCTTAGTTACCAACAAATGAAAATTGGAGATACCCAAGGTTACTCTGGACTCTTCGGCTTGGTCATGCCAGGGAACAAAAGTTTAGCGAGATGGAGAAAGCCAGTATTGTGAAACCGTTGGGATCGGATCCCTATCCAGCGTGCGAATCCTGCATTTTAGGAAATATGACGAAGTTCTCCCTTAATCGAAACTTTCCAAAGAGTGTGAAATCTACTCGCTCTCATCCATACTGATGTTTGTGAGCTGTCCGGAGTAACAACCCGTGGTATTACCACTATTTTATTACGTTCACTGACGTTTCACTCTTGCTTCGGCAAAGTGTATCTAATGACGTTTAAGTCTGAAGCTCTTGAAAAGTTCAAGGAGTACAAGGCTTTAGTGGAAAAGCAAACTGGAAAGCATATAAAGGTCGTTCGATCATGTCGAGGCGGCGAATATGTCTTGAGTTTGATGAAATCTTGAAAATGAATGGAATCATTTGACAAATAACACCGTCCAGAACGCCCCCATCGAACGGCATGACGCAGAAATCGAACTTTTCTTGACAAGGTTCTATCGATTAGTTTTACAGACCTACCCCTACCGTTATGGGGACACGCGCTATTGACCACCACATACGTCATATAGATATCCTTTAAAGTCTGTTGTAGGATTCCATATGATATATGGACTGGAAAGAAGCCTAGCTTAAATCACATTAGGATATGAGGCTGCTCCATTTTTGTGAAAAAGCCTAAGACATACAAGTTGGAACCGAGGTCGATGAATGGCTGTTTCGTTGGGTATTTTGAGGATTCCGTGGGATACCTATTCTACTTCCATGATGATCGGAGGATCATCGCTGCCCCACAAGCTCACTTTCTCGAAGATGAATTCATCCGAAATGGTGCAGCAGGTCGAGAAGTAAGTCTTGGAGAAACGACAAAAAAGCGCCTTCACAAGCTCTAGCGCCAAATAGCGCAGTTGAGCAATCCGAGATGCAACCAGAGTTGCATAGGTCGGGAAGAGTATCTCGCCAACCTGAGAGACACAGCATAGTACACGCCGAGCACGGGGATGCTACGACGGAGGGGCTCGTAAAAAGTGACATCCCACTACCTATGATCAGGCAACCACCGATGTTGACTCCGTGAGGTGGCTTGAGGCTATGCAAGAGGAGATGGACTCCATGCACGACAACCAAGTCTGAAGCCTCGTAGATTTTTCTGATGGTTTTAGCAATAGGTTGCAAGAGAGGAAGATTGGATCTGATGGATTGGTTGAGAAATACTAGGCTTGTAGCGAAAGCGCATATTCAGAAAGAGCGCGTTGACTATCAAGAAACCTTTCGCCAGTTGCAATGATGACGTGCAAGGCCACTTGCGATAGCCACTAATTACAATTATGAGATCTGGCAAATGGATGTGAAACCACTTTCCTCGGATACCTCAAGGAGAAAATATATATGGAACAACCTAGAGGTTTTATATTGTAAGGAGTGCTCAGTAGAAGCCTAACAAGTCCATTCACAGACTGAAACAATCCTCTAGAAGTTGGAATATTAGGTTCGATAAAGTAGTTAGAAACTACGGATTCATAAAGAAAGATGATGAACCTTGTGTCAACAAGAAAGTAGTGGGCGTATTGTACGCGGATAACATACTTTTATAGGTAACGACGTCGGGATGGTGAAAGTGTCGCTTCCAACCAAATTCTCCATGAAATACTGGGGAAAAGAGACCTACACACTGGGAATTCGCCTTTATAGAGTTCGAGCTATTCTACTGTTAGGTCTACCTCAAACCCTTTGTGGCGCCCCTGACTGCCACCGCCCATTCTTATTACTAATTTATGTGCCTGCATGTGATATAAATGAAATCTATTCGAAAATGCGTACAAAATTCTTCCTTTTATATAAAGGGAACTCTTTTGTACAATACAAAATATTTCTAGGACATAAATACAAGGTAGAGTGCGCATGCGTGTTCAAAATAAACTATTGGCCCGCCACTCGGGTCGCATCCATGTACACACTGCCACCTCAAAATTCCTCCGGAATCTTCAAAATTTGGCCTCGCATTAGTAAAGATCACGTACTGTGATCCCGTGAACCTACAACACATAAATACGTGGAATGAGCTTATAAAGCTCAGTGAGTGAAAGTCATGCATGCCATGCACGTCCCCTAAATTTGCAAAGGCATCCGCGCCAATGCTCCCTAGACCTCATATTTTCCGTGTCTTGTCTTGTCTTGTCATGTAGGGCACTCGGCTGTCTTGCTATGCCCCATCATGGAGCTCGAATCCACAAGGGATAAAAATAATCATATAAGTGGCAATACCCACTCAAGGGAGGTAACCCGAGGGCGCCTTTTCTGTCCCAAGGTGGTTTCATACGCCACGCGACTTCACACTGGTGGCCTAATCTGAGGTAGTCAACCAGAGATACCCTCGGTGTCGCTTACTCCCTCAGCTCGCACCCTCCAGGTTTCACGATCCGCCATGAGGGCATTAGCCCTAAAATCATGTCTTGCCTTGAACATGTCATGTCTTGACGGTAGCGCCATACGACGTCACCATGGTAGCATAGAAGAGCCCTGACTCAACTGTGAGTCGACATCAGACGCCCATATCGGCGAATCTTCACTGCTCTCAGACGATCATATATTATGCACGCTCTCATATAATGCCATTTGTACTAAATGTGTGTGCGTATGCTCATGTCATGAGGATGCGTGTCATGCCATCATATTATGTAAATAAATCATGCGTGTCATGTAGCGCAATTAATTCACGTAGGAAGTCACATTATATCATAGAAATACATAATATATAATTTAATGCACCTACAATTATGTGTTGTAGTTGGGACTTCCACTTACCTGGTATCCTTAGCTATTAGCTTATTTTACGGTAAGTCGCTAATCTTCGAATCCTAAGTATAGAGACATATAAAATTAGGGTTTGTTAGGCTAATTACCATTTCATAAGTGGCTTAATTTGAAAACCCTAGTTTCGACTTCTACAAATTTCAAAATTCTAAGGTTCCGAAATAGACCTCGACACATTTTTGAGATGAATCTCGACATGGTTCTTCTCGATATAAATCTCGAGCTGGATTTTAAATATATCTCGACATATTATATGCAAGGTTTCGAGATTTGAATAATACAACATCGCGAAATAAAATTCGACATGGATCTCGACATATACTACAAGGGTTCGATAGTAAACAATACATAAGGATTTCGAGATATGTCTCGACATTTTAACAAAGATTTCGAGATGTTACACAATACATGATTTTGAAGTACATTTCGATATGGATCTCGAATTTAATTGTGGGGTTTCGACATGTTTACCAAGTGGATCTCGAGCTTGGTTAAATGGATCTCGAGCTTTATTAGGGCATTTCGACCTGTGATCTCGAGATCCCATACTAAGTTTCGAAATTAATGCTAAAATGAATTTCGACATTACACACAGAGGTTTCGAGGTCAATCATCAAGATAGACCTCGGGTTTTACTTCGAGATCCTACATGAAATTTCGAGGTTATCAACGTGGATTTCGATATGAAATTCGAGCTTCATCTCGAGATTGTGTCTCGAGTTTAGTCTCGACATTTTCAAGCTCGAAGTCACTCCTGCAACCTAATACAGCATCGAAATTTATCAAACTGGAAATCATATCACTTGAAAACATCGTTTTGGTATGAAAATAATCTAAACCTTCGATCCGATTTAATTTCCTTCAAGAACAGTTGGAATATTATTAGGGTTTCATGGCTGTAAATCTTTCGTTAGTTGGAGTTATAACAACCCTAGTATTATCCAAATTGTTATTCTAACAAATCTCTTATGCATAGTAATATAGGAATGAAACAGACTAAAAATCAAAATAACAGTTCATACCTTTCCAAACTTAGCTCAAGTCTCCATCTCCTCTCGGTTTTTAAGTCTTTCAAAGTTTTGCGAATGAATTTTGTTTTCTCCTTTCTTCAGTTTTTATCTATTCATTGCGTGTAGTATTAGATAAATGACGTTGAAACTTATGTTAATGTTTATCCTTAGTTATGGAATACATACTATTTTAATATTACTTTAGTTTTCCCCTTTCCTTAAGTTGTTGAAATGAACTATGAAAGTCCTAACGTTTTAAAAATCCAATTGGTCCAAATCTCTTATTTATAATTCTTCTCTTTCGACATTCTTCTAACATCTTTTGATTTCGAGACTTAAAGATTTCGGGCTTCAAAGATTTCGTGACTTATAGGTTTCGGGCTTTAAAGATTTCGAGACTTAAAGATCTCGAGATCTAATTGTTTGAATTCTCTAACTTTGGCAAAGTTTAGAAGTCTACCTTCCTACAAAAATTATAGATCTCGAGGCCCAAGGATTTCGAGATTTATAGATCCTGGGATTCCTTGTTTCGAAATCCTAATGCATAAAAAATCTTTATCTAGCATTTTCGAAATCTATTCCTACCAGTTCGTGTTTCCCAGAACGTGGTACAATACTTAATATACTAAATCAAATCTTCTAGGTTAGCATGCCATGTACCAGAAACCCTAAAATCAATAACTAACCTAAATTCAATTCGTTCTTCTACTTAGCTAGTAACCCTAATTGCACCTAATTTGAAATCATGTTGACACATAAAATCACGAAACATGTCTCATGCAGTCATGTAAACCGTATAATATGTATGCATATTCATTGGCCGGCTTATTTACGGGACTCAGGTATTACATCCTCCGCCCTTAAAAGAGATTTCGCCCCCGAAATCAGGTAGGGAGAAATAGTTGGGGTAGCGGGTTCTCATATCATCTTCCCGTTCCCACGTAGCTTCTTCCGTGGACTGATTCTGCCATAACTTTGACTAATGGAATCTCATTATTCCATAATCGTTTCCTGTCGTACATTAGAATCTCCACTGGCTTTTCTTCATAACTCAAATCTGGCCTGAGTTGTTGATGAAGATTATCAGTGTCCAACACATGGCTTGGATCTGCGACGTATCTTCGCAGTGTCGATACGTGAAAGACATCATGTACTTGAGCTAGCGAATTTGGTTAAGTTGGTATGCAACTTCGCCAACCTTCTTAAGAATTCGAAACGGTCCTATATATTTTGGGCTTAGATTGCCCTTTTTCCCAAACCGTTTCACGCATTTCATTGGGGACACCTTCAAGAATACGAAGTCATCTTCTTGGAGCTCCAGTGGTCTACGCTTTTGGTCTGCGTAGCTTTTCTGTCTGCTTTGGGCCGTTTTCATCCGTTCCCGTACCTTGATATTGCTTCCGTCATTTCTTGCACTAGATCAGGGCCTAATATTGCTCGTTCTCCAACTTCATCCCAGTGGATGGGAGATCTGCACTTGCGCCCGGATAGAGCTTCATATGGAGCCATTCCGATCGTTGCATGGGAACTATTGTTGTATGAAAATTCAATCAAAGGAAGGTACCGGCTCCAATTTCCTTTAAAGTCGAGCACACATGCTCTTAGCATATCTTCCAATGTCTGGATAGTTCGTTCAGACTGCCCTTCTGTGTGGGGATGGTTGGCAGTACTGAATGATAACTTGATTCCCATGACTTTCTGCAAACTCATCCAGAACTTGGATAGAAATCTTGAATCTCTATGGGAAATAATCGACATCGGCACTCAATGGAGTCGTACTATTTCTTGAATGTACAATTTTGCATATCGTTCCATGGAAAATGTTGAGCTAATCGGCAGAAAGTGAGCGGACTTTGTCAATCGATCAAAAATGCCCCATATGGCGTCGTGGCCCTTCGCAGTCTTAGGCAAGCCAACAACGAGGTCCATCGTAATGTTATCCCACTTCCATTCAGGTACTGGCAGGGATTGCAAGGTTCCTGCGGGTCGTTGATGCTTCACCTTTGCTGACATATCGGGCATTGACTTACGAATGTTGCTATTTCTCTTTTCGTCCCTGGCCACCAATAGTTGGCTCGTAGATCTCTGTACATTTTTGTTGCTCCGGGGTGGATAGAATACACGGTGGTGTGGGCTTCTGTCATGACGGTCTTTCGAAGTTCAGCGTTGTTAGGAGCATATAAACGTCTTCTGTAGTATAAGCTCCCATGTCATGTATTGTAAAGTCTGAGGATCTTTGCTCTATTGGTGCTTTTTTGATTTTCAGATATAATTCATCGTTCTCCTGGCCTTCGTAATCTACTCCATCAATGTAGGTCGAAGTGTTAACACCGCTAGTTTTGTTTCAATTTCACCCATGGGTATTAACTCCACTTCGAGTCTTTGTAACTCTGCGTTCACAGTCTTGCGGCTCAGTGCGTCAGCCACTACGTTCACCTTTCCCGGGTGGTAGCTGATTGAGCAATCGTAGTCTTTAACCAATTCTAACCATCGTCTCTGCCTCATATTCAACTCCTTTTGTGTAAAGAAGTATTTTAGACTCTTGCGATCAGTGAAAATCTCGCATCGCTCGCCGTATAGATAATGTCTCCAAATATTGAGAGCGAAAATGACGGCGTCAAGTTCTAGGTCGTGTGTTGGATAGTTCTTCTCATAATCCTTTAGCTGTAGGGAAGCATATGCAACTACGTTCCCGTTTTGCATTAGAACGCATCCTAGGCCATTCTTAGACGCGTCACTGTAAACTGAAAACCCTCCAGTTCCTGTGGGAATAGTTAGCGCTGGGGCCGTAGTGAGTCGTCGCTTAAGTTCCTGAAAGCTCTGCTCGAAAGTGTCGTCCCAATGAAATGGAGTATTCTTCCTCGTTAGCTTCGTCAGAGTTGATGCAATTTTGGAGAAATCTTTGATGACCTTCCGGTAATACCCAGCTAGTCCGAGAAAACTTCGTATGTCTGTGACCTTCGTCGGTTGAGACCAGTTGTTAATAGCCTCGATCTTGCTGGGGTGAACAGAAATTCAATCTCCCGAGATAACGTGTCCAAGAAATGCGACTTGAGCCAGAATTCGCATTTCTTGAATTTCGTATATATCTGCTTTTTCGTAATATTAGCAGTACGATCT
Source organism: Craterostigma plantagineum (assembly GCA_027422505.1). Classification (NCBI taxonomy): domain Eukaryota; kingdom Viridiplantae; phylum Streptophyta; class Magnoliopsida; order Lamiales; family Linderniaceae; genus Craterostigma; species Craterostigma plantagineum. Next base: position 11,789,043 of record JAPQWV010000029.1, read on the forward strand.
TCAAGTGTTGTTCATGCTCCTATTTGGTCTTCGAATAGATGAGAATGTCATCGATGAATACGATAATACACTTGTCCAGGAATGGCTTGAAATATCCGGTTCATCAGGTCCATGAATGCTGCTGGCGCATTAGTCAGCCCGAAACGCATGACTAGAAATTCGTAGTGCCCATAACGGGTACTAAAAGCTGTCTTTGGGACATCTTCTTCTCGAATCTGCAACTGGTGATACCCTGATCTCAAGTCTATTTTCGAAAAGATAGTTGCACCTTGCAATTGGTCAAATAAGTCGTAATTCAAGGAAGGTGGTATTTGTTCTTGATCGTAATCTTGTTCAGCTCCCTATAATTGATGCAGAGCCGCATCGATCCATCTTTCTTCTTAACGAACAAAACTTGTGCTCCCCATGGTGAAAAGCTCGGCTGAATGAACCCTTTTTGCAGCAGTTCATCCAGTTGTTCCCTCAATTCCTTCAGCTCAGCTGGAGCGAGCGGTATGGTGCCTTAGAAATTGGTGCAGCTCCTGGCACCAGGTCGATTGTGAATTGAATCTCACGATCCGGTGGAAGTCCAGGTAAGTCTTCAGGGAACACGTCGGGATAGTCTTGTAATACTGGAACTTCTTCTAACTTTTGGGGTGAACGTTCTTCGGATGATATTGCGAATATTAGGTAAGCTTCGCATCCTGTCTTGAGCAAACGATGTGCCTTCATTGCTGAAATCTTGGGAATCCTATTACCCCTCCTAGTTCCCATGAATGTGAATGGTTCGGTGTCTCCTAGGTTAAAGTCACTTGTTTATAGTTACAGTCATTAACTGCTCCGTACTTCGATAGCCAGTCTGTAGCGACCCTAGCCATCGCTACCATTTCGAGCCTTGTCTTGCGTCCTAACCACGTATTTAGTTAGGGGAAATACGAAATGCTGAATAAAATTTTCCTTTTGTGTAAAGGAGTTCATGTCATGTACACGTCAAAAGAATACGTCTATGACAAAAGGCTGCTTCCAAACTTCCTAATTACGTTTGAGTTCTAACTATACGTGTCGTGTGTATTTGTGCAGTAAAAGATCCTATGCGCCCGGCCTCACAGGTCGTCATCCACGTACACACCACCCCCAAAAGATGCTCGGAAGCTTCAAAAGAATGCCTTGCTGGCTAGGCGATCACGTACCTGTGTTCACTGGGACCTACAACACATAAAACATAGGATGAGCTTATATAGCCCAGTAAGTGGAATTATGCATGCTGTCCCCGTGTCCTGACTTGCTGAGGCATATACGCCAATGCTCACTAAACCTCACGAAATCATGTCATGTCTTGTCTTGTCTTGTCTTGTCTTGCTGGGTCCCTAATACACGTCTTGTCTTGTAGGGCCCTCGGCTTATCCCCACTACGAGGGCATTTTGCCCGGTTTATATGTCTTGTCTTGCACATGTCTTGTCCTGACATCGACGACGTATAAAGTCACCTCGTAGTATTTGGGGAGCCGTAAAACACGTCTTGTCTTGCACGTGTCTTGTATGGAAATGATGACATGTTAATAGTATCGACTACTTATCGCACCCCGGCGATCATGCATAACTCATGTCGTGTCTAAAAAACTCTCGTGAGACTCGTGTATGCTCGTGGAATGCATGTATGAGATGCCATGTGACTTGTCGTGCCATGTCATATAAGGGATCATTCATGCCATGTGATGTAATGGATAATTCATGTCATGTAATAAAACAAATAGTCACGTAGGAGCACATAATCAAGTAAATAATGCGCACATAATTTTATGGGTTGTAATCGAAATGAGGTTCCCACTTTCCTGGCGTCCGTCGATTGTTAGCTAGCGGTTCTGTGAAATTATTAGTCCATATTCCCGAGCATAAAACGATATCGTTAGTGTACTATCCAAATCCTTGAATTTCCTAAATATTAAAATACTTAGCTATAGTTAAAAGCTTTAGGGTTTTGGAAAATACACCGTTACTAGGTGCGATTTTCACATAGTTGGCGGGATTTCAAATCTTCGTGGTTTCTTCGCGACTTTGACGTTCGATCACCGTCGTCTCTGGCCAATCTTGGCCGGCCAGTGACTCTGCTATCCTTCCTCATTGACCTGGTGGGGGGAGGGACCGAGATTACGTGATTTGACGCCTTCATCTGATGGCGGAGGATGTTGCACCTACGACTCCGACGGTGGGAAGGGAGAGCGATCAGGAGGGTATCGGCGACGCGGCGGCAGAGGCAAGGGCAGGCCCAGTGATGCCGGATCTGGATGCCTTACGTGAGGCTTACCCGGATTTCGCTTTGTGCTTCGATGCCGAGCGATTCCGTGCCTTGCAATCCACGGGACGATCTTGTATGGCTGTTACTACGTTTATGGCGGAGGGCGGACCAGACATGGTGGGTGATCAGGCTGGTTCGCGGGTTCAGGCCTCTGACGAGGTGGTGGCGGACGCTGATCGGGTGATCATGGCAGCGAGGGCAAACTCTGGGCCAACCACGGCGACGGGCCAGACTGAGATTGGGCCTAGGGTTTTGAATGGATCGACGCCTGTGTGCACTGGCCGTGCTAATGCCGTTGTTCGCTCCGAGGAATTCTGCGAAACCCTAACCGACGACCAGAGAGGTGGCGGCCGGGTACTCCTCCACCTGCGCGTATGACGGCGCGGCGGTTCGTGGATATGGGCGCGTTAGCGGCTGATGAGCCCATGGATGAGGAAATCATCGTCGATGATAGAACTGAGGCCGCTAGGACGGGTGTAGATACGAACCACCCACCTAGGGTTTCTGAATCTGATCGGGTGCTTGCGGCGGCCATGGTGCCTTCCCCGGCGTCATGGGCTGAGGTTGTGACGGGGAATGCCCCGCTAGGAGACGAATCTGGCGGATCGACGGAGGAGCGGTCTGGGTTTGATGGGACGAGAGAGTTTATCCCGCGTCATGGGGCCGTGTTCTCACGGCTGGGGCCGGGTACGAAGATGGCGACAAGCCAGGTAGAGCCGGCATCCCACGCGGCGGCTGTCCAACGAGCTGCCCCATCAAGTCCATATGTGCCATCGCAGACTATGGCATTATCATATACGGCACCAACTGTAGTGAATGGAGTGGCTAGGGTGCGAGCGACGGCCGAATTGGCACGGCGAGGGTGCGACCGCTGGCAACATACGCTTGTGGGCTATTTTCTAGGGCGGAAACCATATTTTCCCTTTGTTGAGCGGCACTTTCGATCAATTTGGAAGGGCCTCGTTGAACTACGGACAACTATTAGTGGGTTCTTCATGTTTAGGTTTGAGACCTATGAGGCTAAAGTTGGAGTTTTAGAGGGGGGACCTTGGCTGATGCAAGGGCAACCCCTATTCCTCGAACCGTGGCGCCCCGCATGTCATTCGCACGGAGGGAGTTGGAGTATGACTGGAAACCGTCTCAGTGTTCGTACTGTACCTCATGGGCACATGGGGCGGCCCATTGTCCCCAACAATCGCCTAAGCCGGCCGAACAAGCACCCATGCCGAGCGCTGTGCCGAGGCGGGGTATGGCTGCGTCTCTTGTGAAACCGCGGGCGAACACCGGTATGGAGCATAGGTTGGGCCGGAATCGGGATAGGACGGCCGGGCAGCGGGCTAGGCCACGGCGTCCGTGTAGGACCGATGGGTCTCGTCGGATGTTACCAAATCCGCAAGATGCCAAGGGAGGCGGTCATGGTCACGTCCAAGGAGGGAGGAAGCGATAACACGTCTGCCGTGGTTGGGCAGGGGGAGGGGAGCTGGACGCGGCCCCAGATGCCGATGCGCCCTCGACGTCGGGCGGTCGGAATCGATTTGACTTACTTAGCTCATTGCCTGAAGTGACTGAATTGACTATCTATACGGGCCCTAAAGCAGATGCAGCCCGCAATGGGGTGCCTATAGGTTAGCCGTCGGATCATGGAATGTGCGTGGTCTTAATAAGCAAGACCACAGGAGGGCGGTGGGGGAGTTGAGTTCGCGAGAGGGGCTTTGTATGATTGGGCTGATCGAGACGCGAGTGTCGGAGTCTAATGCTAATTTTATATCGACAGGAATTAGGGCTCATTGGAGATGGCTCTTTGAGTATGATGACGGCCCAGCGTCGCGCATCTGGGTAGGTTGGGACCCATCGGTTCTGACGGTGGGGATCCTTGGGTTGTCAACTCAGGCTATCCACTGCCGGGTCGAATCGTTGGTGACAAAGGAGATAGTTTTTATTTCCTTCGCTTATGGGAATCAAGGAGGAATTAGAGGGTGTCCTTATGGGAGGAATTGATTTCGATGTCTGCCGTTCGGATGGCGGATGCATGGATAGTCATGGGGGACTTCAATGCTATTTTACATCTGGATGAGGAAAGAGGGGGATCGCCTCTATTCACGATATGGAGGACTTTCGTGCATGCTTAGTGAGGGCGGATTTATTGACGTTACCGACGATGGGCCAGGTCTTCACTTGGTATAACAACGTGCTGATGCCGGGATCTGGAGGCGCTTGGGCCGGATTTTGGGTAACCCGCAGTGGTTTGCCAGATTTACGGACGCCTCTGTCGTTGTGGTTTGCCTGCGACCTCAGATCACTCGCCTGTCCTATTAGGGGCCACTGTAGTGCGGCAGCATAATGTGATGTTTCGGTTCAACAACTTCTTGGTGAAGGATCCGAGGTTCTTCGATTTGGTCAAGAATGTGTGGGGGGTTCCTATTACGGGGTATCCCATGTTTGTGTTGGTAAGAGGGCTGAAGATGTTGAAGTCTTCTCTACTGGGGCTGCGACGGTCGAAAGGGGATTTGACGGCAAACGTCACGGAGGCAAAATATTTTCTAGATATCGCACAGGATTATGCTACACGGTACCCAAATGAGGAGGCCTTTTATGACCTTGAACGGATATGCCGGACGTTATATGCGAAAGCGGTGATGGTTGAGCAGTCAGCATTGTCACAACGGGCTAAGCTTGCATGGCTCAAGGACGGTGACCAATGCTCGTCATACTTCTTTCATAGGGTAGCCATGCGCCGGGCTGCTAATCGGATATGGTCTTTGGAGACGGCCACGGGAACCCTGCTGGAGGAGCCGGATGAGGTGGAAGGCGAGTTGATTGGGTTCTATCAGGACTTATTGGGTCAGTCTATGCACTCGGCGCCGATTGCAGAATCTGACGTGCAGTGCGCTGTGGTACGGACGCTTTCCCCAGCGAATGCTACCTCCATGATTGGCGTAGTCACTAATATGGAGGTTCGGATGGCGCTCTTCTCTATGGGGGATGAGAAAGCGCCTGGCCCTGACGGGTATACAGTTGCGTTCTTTCGAGCGGCATGGGGGATTGTGGGAGACGCGGTGGTCGACGCTGTACAGGACTTCTTCGTTACGGGAAGGCTTCTTACGGGGCTCAATAGCACACTCATCACGTTGATCCGAAAGAGGGATGCACCTAGGCGGGCGACTGATTTCAGACCATCTCATGCTGCAATGTACTTTACAAGGTGATCTCCAAGATCCTGGCCAACCGTCTGAAGATCCATCTGCCTTCGTTGGTGCACGGCTCTCAGACAGCGTTTATACCAGGGCGACGCATAAGCGATAATGTGTTGCTGGCGCAGGAGTTGTGCCTCGGGTATAACTCCAAGGGTCGCCCGCCACGAGCGATGTTTAAGATTGACTTGGCGAAGGCCTACGACAAGGTCGAGTGGGGTTTTTTGCTGTCGGTGTTACGCGCCATGGGCTTTCACCCTACGTACATTGGTTGGATTCGCGCATGCATCACGACTACAGCCTTCTCGCTCAACTTGAATAGGCAGGTGGTGGGGCTTTTTCAGGGAAAGAGGGGTCTGCGACAGGGGGATCCCATTTCGCGCTATCTTTTTACCTTGGTTATGGAGGTCCTTCAAGGGCTGCTCACGAGATATGTTTCGGAGGAACCTCGGTCACGATACCATTGGTGATGTGAGGAACTCAGACTGGTCTCGTTAGCGTTTGCGGATGACCTCCTTCTCTTCAGCCATGCGGACGAGGCATCGGTTGGGGTGCTCAAACGAGCGTTGGATGATTTTGGAAGGTTGTCAGGGTTACATCCTAACCCTGATAAGAGCGAGATGTATCTTTCTCGCCGAGCTGAGGGTCTGACGGCGTCGCTTCAGGCCCTGATGGGATATCGTGTGGGCCATCTGCCGGTTCGTTACTTGGGGGTGCCGCTTATCACTTCACGCTTGACGATTGATGACTGTGCCCCGCTCCTCCAGAAGGTGGATCAGCGATTAGGGTCATGGCTCAAATACTCTTTATCCTATGCGGGCCGCCTGCAACTGATGAAGTCGGTGTTGCAGGCTCTTCATGCGTATTGGGCGGGAGTGTTCCTGCTCCCTAAAGGCGTGGTCAACTCCTTGGAAACACGTTTTAGGAAGTTCTTGTGGGGAGGGGGGTCAGCTAAGGTGGCATGGGATGTTCTGTGTCTTCCAGTGAGAGAAGGGGGACTGGGACTAAGGTCTATCGCGGTCGACAACAAGGCTTTAATGCTGAAGCACTTGTGGAGCGTTCTTACCAGAACACCGGGGTCGATTTGGGTTGAATGGCTTTATGGGATGCGGCTGATGTCTCGCTCGATTTGGGACCTCCGGGTATCGGCGAATGACGCTTGGAGCTGGAGGAAGATGCTACAATTGAGACCATTGATCCGATCTCTGATTACATTCCGTGTTGGGGACGTGTCCACGATTTGGCTGTGGAAGGATCCCTGGCTGCTTACTATTCCATTGATTGAGCGGTTCCCTCGGGATCCTGTTGCGATGGGTCTACCACAGGATACAAGACTTAGTATGGTTATTGATGCGCATGGGTGGAACTGGCCTGGGCAGGGGGCGGTTGAGTACATTGAGATCAGCCGTCTACTCCCGAGCGTTGTGCGTGGGTCTCGAGATGGGGTACTATGGAAGGGATCGACGGACGGGACTATGACGACTCGATTGGCTAGGGACGCGATGCAACATAGGAGACGACCTGTCTGCTGGGCTGCACTGTTTGGGGGCCCTCTGAAGGTTCCTAGGCACGAGTTCATTCTTTATTTGGGTTTGCAGGATCGCCTCTCGACTAGGGACAAGCCGTGGATTGCTCAGCGGGCGGGAACGCCAGCTTGTTGCCTTTGTGATGAGCTGCACTTTGAGACGGCCCAACATCTTTTTTGACTGCCCATTCTCACGGCAATGCCTGCGGCTTTTGCGGCGGCGGATAAGGTGGATCTGGCCCTATCAGGCATGGAGCACTGGTATTCAGTGGGCGGCCTCCCGGTGGCGAGGGAAGCATCTTTTACAGGCTGCTTATCGACATGTTCTTGCCTCTCTTGTTTATCATATTTGGCAGGCAAGAAACAGACGCTGGAAGGAGGGGATCATCACTACGCCTCACAGGCTGGTAGGGAGTGTTCTTGCTTTGGTTATCATGCGTATTGGTGGTACGTCCGCCAAGTACGAGCTGCATCGATTGGCCATACGCAGACTTTGGCGTGTGGCTTGGTAGGTGTTTGTCACTTGCGTAGTTGAGCTTTTGCTTGTGCCCAGTAGCATGTTACTGGTTTGATTGCGGAGCTTGTCTCCCGCTCACTTTGTACACACTCTTCGCTTATATATATGGGGCATTACACCAAAAAAAAAATACTTAGCTATGAAATAAGTAGGTATTGAAATTTGTTAAGTCGAGTCAATTCGGGAAAGTTCTTAGTTCGTGAGATTTCATGGCATGACGGCATAATTCGTGACTTGCTCCATTCATAGGTTAACGCATGCACTTCAATGATGATTCGTGAAATAGAATTTGAAATAAAGTTTGACGTAACTTCTAATTCATAGTACGCCCAATCATATATATATATATATATATATGTATTTATATATATATTCCGCGAAGTGTTACCCCACTTAGGGTTCGCAAAATGATCTACATTCACAGTTCGCGAACTTCATGTAGTTTGCGGCTCGTGTGGATTCGCGAACTTAGTTCCCAAATGAGTTCCTCCAGTTTCGTGAACGACAGAGAGCAACGTGCAAAGTTCAACCCTAAAGCGTTCGAAGCAACTTTTGTCGGGTATTCTTCAACATCAAAAGCGTACCGAGTATACATCAAGTCCAACCGAACTATTAAGGAAACCTATAATGTCACTTTCCACGAAGTGGCAGAGATGGCTTCTGGTCAACTCAGTCCAGAACCCGTGCCCAACCCGATGGCTTCTGGTCAACTCAGTCCAGAACCCGTGCCCAACCCGATGGTTCCTACTCAACTCATTTCAGGGCCCGTGCTCAACCCGTTGGTTTCTGAATACAACATTTCAGAACCCATAATCACTGGTGTGTTGGCACAAAACCAATAGAAGATGGCAACAAATTCGAAATCAATGTCAGAAGAAGCAACGAGACTTGCATTAGACGACTTGGATTATCTCTTCGAACCGGTATATCGGTCATACACTACTACACCTACAGTGGATTCTCCACACAACGAGACCGACGTACCAAGTTCATCTCACGCCTCTACCCTACCCGATTCAGAATCGCCACAGAACAACGTAGAACCTACAGCGGTCGTCGAGGAAGTATCATCAGAGACGATCGATCCAAGTGCAGAAATGGAACTTCCTCAGACAATTGATCAATCAGAGAATATAGGAAATCTAGACCCACAGATGGCTGACGCTTCAACTTCAGCTTTGCCTCATGAGCGCAAGTGGACTAGAGGTCATCCGGTTGATCAGATAATTGGCGATCCTTCGGATGGTGTGAGGACACGTCGTCAACACAGTCTTTTCAGTTGCTTCCTGAGCCAAAATGAGCCTACCAAGGTAGCAGACGCACTTCGAGACTCGGATTGGACAATTGCAATGCAAGAGGAAATCAATCAATTCGAACTTCTTCAAGTGTGGACCTTGATACCCCGTCCACATGGGAAAACAGTGGTCGGAACTATGGGTTTTCAAGAACAAGAAAAATGAAGATGGTGAAGTGATCCGGAAAAAAGCAAGGCTAGTTGCGAAGGGATACAATCAACAGGAAGGCATCGACTACGACGAGACATATACTCATGTTGCCCGAATCGAAGCTATCCGCCTTCTGCTGGCTTATGCGGCTCACAAAGACTTCAAAGTCTATTTGATGGATGTTAGACCGCCTTTCTCAACGGCGTGTTAAAAGAAGAAGTCTACGTCGCTCAGCCGGAAGGTTTCGTTGATCAAGAACATCCCGATCACGTCTATCGCTTGGACAAAGCTCTCTATGGACTAAAACAAGCCCCACGTGCTTGGTACGATGTCCTGAGTGATTTCCTCGTAAAGTCTGGATTCATAAGAGGAACGATAGACACAACCCTCTTCATTAAATGGCAAGACAAAGATCTGATGGTCGTCCAAGTATACGTCGACGACATCATCTTCGGATCAACAAATCCTCGGCTCTGCAAGAGGTTTGGAGATCTCATGAAGAGCAAATTCGTGATGAGTCCCATGGGAGAGATGCAATTTTTCTTAGGCCTTCAAGTCAGGCAGCTCAATGATGGAACTTTCATCAGTCAGACAAAATACATCAAGGATATTCTGAAGAAGTTCCATCAAGACCAGAGCAAGCCTCTCAGCACTCCTATGTCACCAAGCTGCAAGTTGGATGCCGATCCCTCTGGTAAATCGGTCGACATCACACTGTATCGCAGCATTATTGGATCTCTTCTCTACCTCACTTCGAGCCGGCCGGATACCAAGTTTGCCACCTGCTTGTGTGCCCGTTTTCAAGCCGATCCCAAAGAATCCCATATGCTCGCGGTCAAAAGAATTCTACGTTACCTTAAGGGCACTTCTACCCTTGGACCATGGTATCCAAAGGGTACGAATTTCAAACTTATTGGCTACACTGACGCTGATTATGCAGGTTGCCGAATGGACAGGAAAAGCATGTCCGGTGGCGCTCAATTTCTAGGCGAAAAGCTGGTCTGCTGGTCATCCAAAAAGCAGAACTGTGTGTCCACTTCGACGGCCGAAGCAGAATACGTAGCTGCCGCAAGTTGTTGCTCACAGATGCTGTGGATGCGGACACAGTTTCGCGACTATGGGTACAATCTAAATAATATACCCATATATAGTGATAGTCAAAGTGCAATCACCATTACTTGCAATCCTGTTCATCATTCCCGCACAAAACACATAGACATTAGATATCATTTTATCAAAGATCACGTAGAGAAAGGCACGACAGAGATGTACTTTGTGAACACGGAGTTTCAACTAGTCGACATTTTCACCAAGGCTTTGGATGAGAAACGATTCCAATTCCTTGTCGGAAAATTAGGCATGTTGAATCTTCCATAAAATGTGCATTACCTGATCTTTTGTGCTATCACATGCTCTATTCTATGTGTTTTCCATGCTTGTCTTTATCTTGCGTGATAACCAATATTAATAAAAATAATTAAAAAATTATTAAATAATAATATAAAGGGGTACGACGAAATCCTTTAGGATACTTTGATCTAACGTCACTTAGAATTTTACCCCGACATGCGATCGATTTAGTTGCTTAATATTGTCCGTCTAAGTTGCATTCTTGTGTCCTAAAAGGTCATTTGATTGTTCCACTAGACACAAAGTCACTTTACATGCGTGAGGATTCAAGCCTTGTTCCTTTTTTCCTTTCTTTGGATCTACTTCTCGAGTGAGTCACACATCAATTACTTGTCCTACCTAGTGATTGTTGGTTTCATACCCACCTTGCGTTAGATCGTTAGGAAAATGATAAGGGAGCTTAGGATATTCCTCATTCGGCCTTATATAATTTCCCCTTACATTAGTCCTTAGTCATCCACTTTGAGCCTTCTCCGATGTCTTTTCTTTCTTTGAAACCCATTGCAAGCCTTCAACTGAATCCTATATTCTTCGAATGGTTGTTCAAACGAGAAAAGGAGGGGGAGAAAACAAAAGAAATAAAAAGGGGATGATGACAAAAGTAGGCATTGCTCAACGCGCAAAAATCAGACCAAAGGAACCGGCCTTCCGACTACCTTGTAGAAAGTGGCATGGTTCCTGCTGTGAACTTCTCACGATAATCTCGTACGCTCAACAGAACGGCTGGAAGAGGAGCACCGCGAAGTGAACTTCTCCAACGATAATCCGGTTTTATATCGGGAAACGAGAAGACGAGCGCAGCCTCGGGTACGAACTCCATAACCGTGAACTTTCCAAATAGATAATCTCTGAAACCTTTCTAGGGATTAAGAGAAGAGGAGCGTGGTATCTGCCCGAGAACCAACAAGAAGAACTTCGCCGACAATAATCTCCTATAGCCTCGTGGAGAAGCGGAGCTTCAGCTTGAGCATAGCATAAAAAGGGATAGTTCTTAAAAGAAAAGGAGGGAGATATGATTGAAAAGCAAAAAGATACCGAAAAAATTAAGGAGACGGACGTAGAAATGGAAGATGACGAAGAGATAAGGTCACTTTCATCTAAATTCCTTCCCTTCTAAGTCCTAGCCAAATTAAAACCCTTAGACTCCTTTTGATTCCAAATCGACGACCTCTCGATTAGGTGAATTGATTAAAAATTGCCTCGATCACAGGTAAATTGACTTAAAATTGCTTGTGTTGACTTGAGTGATATTAATATAAAAATCCCAAGTTAGAAATTATTGTGAGCAAGAGTGAACCTAGTGAGAGTTGTCGAAATGGACCAGTCTATGAACTTAGGACCATAGTTTGTCGACATGACGTGACTGCATTTTTTTCTTTCAAATGTCTCGTAATATTTTAGGTGTGACGATTGATCGAAGCAAAATAATCTGACCCCATACTATAATAATAGTAATATACATAAAAAAAAATGTTTTCTTCGTACATTCTAAATGTAATTTTAGATTGCATTGGTGTTGAATTGTTTTAAATGCGATAAATTTTTCACTACTCATACCCTCACGCAATATCTTCAATACATACTTCTGGGGACCATGTATATGTGCTTACTAACTAGATTGCGTATTATATGCTCGTGACTTGAATTGATTTCATATGCTTGCATGTTTAGTCAATTCTTGCACATTATTTGAGGGGGAATAAGTATAAGAATTGTGTATTAGCTCCAAATATTTTTGACGTTTTTCTCTAAGTATTTCAGATCTTTCAAAATTAAGGAGTGAGATGTCGACACTACAAAGAGAGGAGCTAGATACAAGACCAAATATTTCAAAGATAAATTGCCAAAAATAAGTGTTGATTAACTCCATTATTACTAAAGTTTATCTCTAAGTGGTACAGATCTATAAATTTCTGCCAGGGGAGCTAGACGTTTTTTTTTGGGAAACGATCACTAAAAAGAAAAGAAACAGGAGTACGCCAGCTTGTTGCCTTTGTGATGAGCTGCACTTTGAGACGGCCCAACATCTCTTTTTTGACTGCCCATTCTCACGGCAATGCCTGCGACTTTTGCGGCGGCGGATAAGGTGGATCTGGCCCTATCAGGCATGGAGCACTGGTATTCAGTGGGCGGCCTCCCGGTGGCGAGGGAAGCATCTTTTACAGGCTGCTTATCGACATGTTCTTGCCTCTCTTGTTTATCATATTTGGCAGGCAAGAAATAGACGCTGGAAGGAGGGGATCATCACTACGCCTCACAGGCTGGTAGGGAGTGTTCTTGCTTTGGTTATCATGCGTATTGGTGGTACGTCCGCCAAGTACGAGCTGCATCGAGTGGCCATACGCAGACTTTGGCGTGTGGCTTGGTAGGTGTTTGTCACTTGCGTAGTTGAGCTTTTGCTTGTGCCCAGTAGCATGTTACTGGTTTGATTGCGGAGCTTGTCTCCCGCTCACTTTGTACACACTCTTCGCTTATATATATATGGGGCATTACACCAAAAAAAAAATACTTAGCTATAAAATAAGTAGGTATTGAAATTTGTTAAGACGAGTCAATTCGGGAAAGTTCTTAGTTCGTGAGATTTCATGGCGTGACAGCATAATTCGTGACTTGCTCCATTCATAGGTTAACGCATGCACTTCAATGATGATTCGTGAAATAGAATTTGAAATAAAGTTTGACGTAACTTCTAATTCATAGTTCGCCCAATCACACACACATATATATATATATATATGTATTTATATATATATTTCGCGAAGTGTTACCCCACTTAGGGTTCGCAAAATGATCTACATTCACAGTTCGCGAACTTCATGTAGTTTGCGGCTCGCGTGGATTCGCGAACTTAGTTCCCAAATGAGTTCCTCCAGTTTCGTGAACTCTTGCTTAATTCACCAACTCATCCATTTTTTTTGGGAAACGATCACTAAAAAGAAAAGAAACAGGAGTACAGTGGTAGCGTTCATGATGACGCTCATGACGCAACAAGCGGTAATGGAACCGACCTAACAACACGTCAACAGGACCGACGCAGCCCAAACACCTACCAGGTCCCGACAGGACCCAAGTCAAACAGACTACGAGCCTCAGTGACAAAAACAAGCAATTGCAACACAAACAATTGCAACACGATTAGAGACAACGTAGGTGTACAAATCCAATAACAAGCAACAGGTCAGGTCAGTGGGTGTGGTACCAGCATGGCGCTCGGGAGACGTGCAGGCGAGGCGCAAGCGCACAGCCAAGGAAACATAGTGGAGAGACAGCCATGCCAGTGGGTGTCGAGTTTCCGCAGGTCAGGTCGGCAAGGGTAGCGACTAAGCGCCGACTCCTGTTTCCTTACCAGAGCCGAGCACAGGACCGCTACAAGAGGCACCACCACCAGGGCAGGAGAATCCCTTCGCCGCTCCCCAAACCAGCCAGCCCAAGCCTGCTCAAGGAAGACAAAAACACACAAGCAGAAAAGCGAAAGAACAAAACAGAGGGAGTGCTGGAAGGAAGAGTGGAGAAAAGACTTCCCTAAGCTCCAGCACTTACATCCCAGTGCAGCCCATCAACACCACCCAGAGCTCCAATAAGATGCAAACTTACATCGACACCTGTGAAAAAAGAAGCAAAGCAGCCAAACAAAGCAACCATGCAAACCAGGTAAGCTGGGCAGGACACCCCAACCTACCAACCTACCAAGCTATCCGCCACACCCGCTTAAGGGCACATTTTTGTAAAGCATATTTAGAAGGGAGGGTAGAAAGGCGTAAGCACAGTAATGATTCAACATCAGTAATAATGTGACCTGGCTGACGTTGTCTTCCATCGTGCCATCTTCTGTTCCGCTCCAGCCACAGGTGATACACCAACGAGATTAGTACATGTCGCGGGCCCAGCTGAGCTAAGTGTTTGCCTCTCCATCTTTGGGCAGCCCACCTGATGCCAGAACTCCAATCCCCGACCGGCCATCCCATGCGTAGTTTACGACAAAGAAGTCGGAGGCAGCGCCTGGAAAATGGGCAGTCGAAGAACAAGTGTTTGGTCGTCTCCACCTCCTGAGTGTCACAAAGAAGGCAAGTAGAGCAGCCCGCCTTAGCCGCAATCCAAGGTTTATCCCTAGTAGCCAACCTATCTCTAATGGCAAGCCACATGATGATTTCATGCCTAGGAATAACAAGTGGACCGCCAAAGAGAGTGTGCCAGGGCACCTTTGGCCGCCTCATACGGATGTTCTCCCGGGTAGAGCGAGTAGAGAAGATACCATTTGGCGACGCAGTCCATATAATCTTGTCCTCCTCATTAGGTCTAACCTGTGGTAGCATAGGTTCGAACTCAAGATATTCCGTCGATGTACGGGTGGGCCAGCACCATCCATCCTCTTGAATCACTTCACTAAGCATGGAATCGAGAGGCAGCCCCATTATCATAGGGCCACGAGGGTAGTGGTCAATCATGGGGCCCGATGGGAGCCAGGGGTCAGTCCACAATCTAATAGAAGTACCATTCCCTATACTGAAGGTGATGAGTGGTCGGATCTGGTCGCGTAGCTTCAAAATCTTTCGCCAACTCCACGAAGTGCGAGCCGAAGGTCTAATAGTCCATAGTGAAGTGTTATGGAGACGAGTCTGCCGGATCCAAGAGGCCCAAAGTGAAGTATCCTCGCTGCTCAGAATGTTCCAAAGTAGGCGTAGTAGAAGACAGACATCGGCCCATGCCACTTTCGCCGATGAGCCGTTCCAGAGGAAGTCTCTCAATTTAGCTTCAATACTCTTTACGACACCTTTGGGAAGTAGGAAAACACTCGCCCAGTATGTGTGAAACCCAAGGAGGACGGACTTTATAAGTTGCACCCGACCCGCGTAAGATAAGGAGAGATTAGTCCAAGACCCCAGGCGTCGGTCAATGCTGCTGAGGAGGGGGGTGCAGTCAGCGACACTGAGCCTAGAGGTGATGAGGGGGACCCCAAGGTAGCGAACCGGAAGGGAGCCTGGAGGGATCCCCATTACCGTGTGGATTTGGTCCTTAAGGCGATCAGCTCGTCTAGAAATGAACATTTCGCTTTTGTGAAGATTGGCCTGCAGGCCTGACAGCATAGCGAAGTGGTCCATACATCCTTTGAAGGTAGCCACAGATTCAGTGTCCGCATGGGAGAATAGAAGGAGGTCGTCCGCGAAGGAGAGCATGAATAACTTCGTAGTCTCGCATTTCCAGTGGTAGCGGAAGTTGATGTTGTGCTGAATCCCATCAGTGATCATTCCATGTAAGACCTCCATCACAAGCGTGAACAGGTACTGTGAGATAGGATCACCCTGACGAAGGCCACGCCGCCCCTGGAAGAATCCTTCAGGTCTGCCATTGATGTTGACCGAGTAATAAGGGGTCGTGATACAGGCTCGAATCCATCCCACAAAAGTGGGTGGTAGTTGAAAGCCTCCAAAGTACCAAGAATAAAATCCCATTCAACACGGTCGTATGCCTTAGCAATGTCCACCTTGAAGGCCACCCGTTTAGGTAAGCTCATGCTATTATACCCGTGGCAGATCTCTTGTGCTACGAGGATATTATCCGATATCCGTCGGCCGGCGATAAACGCCGTTTGCGTGGGATGGATCAGCCGGCCCAGGTAGCCCTTTAGTGGGTTAGCAATGATCTTGGAGATAATTTTATAAAGCACATTGCAGCACGAAATAGGCCTGAAGTCCTTGGCGAAACGTGGAGTGTCACTCTTGGGGATAAGCGTAATAAGCGTCGAATTTAGTTCTTTGAGTAGGAATCCCGTTCTGAAAAACTCCTTGATGGCATGGGTGATTTCTGTCCCTACCGTGGCCCAAGCGTGCTTGAAAAAAGCAGCTGAGAATCCGTCCGGACCGGGGGATTTGTTGTCCCCCATGGAGAAAAGCGCACGCTTGACCTCGTCGTCGCTGATGGGTTGGATCATCCCGGAAGCCTCGTCGATAGTCAGCTTCCTCTCCAGAAAAGGCGCAATCAAGGCGGAGGAAATAGGGGCAGCGCGAGAAGAGATATCGAGGAGGTCCTTGTAGTAGCGTAATAATTCAGTCCTAACCCGCGCGTCGCCCTCGAAGGTTTCCCCCGTCTCGTTCTCCAGGTAGAAAATCCGATTGATGGCACGTCGCGTGGTCACTTTCTTGAAGAAGAAAGCGGTACACTGATCCCCATCCTTAAGCCACGCCACTTTAGCGCGTTGAGTAAGCGCTTGATGCTCCATATCCACGGCTTTCGCATAAGCAAAGCGGCACCTTTTCTCAAGGAGAAGTATATTAGGGTCCAGAGGGTGTTCAATGGCCATGTCCTGGACGATGTCAAGAAACCTTTTAGCCTCGAGAGTGTTGTGGTTCAGACTTCCTTTATCCTTGCGAAGTCTCTTCATGGCTTGCTTTACACTTTTCAGCTTTTTCACGACAGTGAACATAGGAAAGCCATTTATAGGAGTGTTCCACGAGTTTACCACCAGTTTCGTGAAGCGAGGATCTTTGGTCAAGAAGTTGTCAAATCTGAAAGTGGCTCCCATTGCTCGTGAAGGATTATTAGCCTCCAAGATCAGAGGAGAGTGGTCAGATGTAAATGGTAGCGCACACCGATATATGAGGTCTCCATAGCGGGCAAACCAAGCCGGGTTGCCCATCATTCTATCCAACCTACGCCAAATGGCAGCCGTGCCGCTTTGCTGGTTATACCACGTAAAGATCGGCCCCACACGTGGAAGACTAATAAGGTCAGAAGTAGTAAAACAAGCTACCATATCAGGACAGCCACCCCCCATGACGCCACCACGAGCTTCCGAGTTGTCCAAGATCGCATTAAAGTCCCCCATAACCACCCACGGGGTGTCCACCCGAGACCGAGAAGTCGCGACTAGGTCAGCCCATAGGCTGCGGCGGTCCGTACGTATATTGAGTCCATAAATAAAAGAGATGTAGAATACCTGCCTATTTTCCAAAATGAGAGCTTTGCAGTGGATGGCCTGAGAGGAGTAAGCCTCGACGGTCATCGCCACAGAACTAGCATCCCAACCAACCCATATGCGAGAAGCAGGTCCATTCTCATATTCATAAAACCAACTCCAGTTATTAATTGACTGAGTGACGAAGAAGCATTCTGCTCCGAGACCCGTGTTTCAATAAGGCCCATGATTTTCAGATTGTTTTTTGCCACCAACTCCTTTACAGCCCATCTGTGGTCTATCCTGTTCAGACCACGAGTATTCCAGACGGCCGTAGGGATCATGGGGTACCCGTGAGAAGGGCTGCTTTAGGACCCTCGTTATTGCACTCCAATTCAAGCGCAGCAAGCACCGCAAACGGATTTTGGTCAGGTGTAGATGTGCTGGCAGATGTAGTACTTGACGGGCCTGCCTCCGTTGGTCTACTTGCCATCCTATGCTGTTCCATAGGGCTGTTGCAATCTCGGCCTCTATTGCCTAAGGTAGTAGGGGGAGTGTTTTCCACCAGCGCCGCTTTACCCTTATCCTTTCTTGTCTGTTGGCGCCATTCTTGTCGAGGCTGCACCCTACTGGTCTGTTGGCTGATCGACCGTGTAGTACGTTGAGTATCCTTCGACTGAGCTCGTGGCCTTGGTTGCTCCTTAGGCCGTGCTTGCGGTCGGGCAGGTCCGGTTCTGTTCTTGGGGCAGTTTCTGTCTCCATGGTTCCAAGTATTACACGCCGCACATTTGCTGGGCTTCCACTCATATTCAACGTGGATAGGCACAATGCTTACTTGTCCGTCTTCCTTAGTAGGTATTCCAGCATTGAATTGTTCTACGAATGGTTCCTCTAGTGACTTTTCCACACACACCCTTGCAAATTCGAGTCTCTCCGAGTTAGCTGTCATAGCGTCTGTGAAAAGTGGCTTCCCGATGACGCTTGCCACAATACCAAGACCTTCTTGAGTCCACAATTTCGTTGGGACATTGCGCAGTTTGATCCATAGGGGGGCGGCTAGGTGCTGTTTTTTCTCAAATGACATGCCAACCCGCCAACTTTCAAGAAAGAGGGGTTGCCCCTGCATGATCCATGGGCCTCCCTCCAAGACCGCCGTTAAAGCTTCGGCCGTTTTGAATCTGAATTTGAAGAATCCATTACTACACAGAAAATACAGGGAGTTAATTGCATTTATTTTAATTACTAAGGGGGAGCCTCACAATGGGTTTTTATTTCGAAATAGGGGTCAATCTGAAATTCTTTAGAAGAACTTACTATCGAGAAACTGGATATTAGAATTAATTCGCAATCTAAAGTTTCTCGATCGTAAACAGTGTCAGGATCGATTTTGATTAACCGCGATAATTTGCGATCGAAAAAATTGAATTTTTCGGGTGCAAATAGTAATGGGCCTGAAGTTTAACTTTTGTCAGTCGAAAAACTTTTTCTCACGCCAAACCTAATCGAAAAAAAAACTCTCTCGCAAAACTTTCTCAGACGATTCAAAACCTTCAAAATCTTTCGATTTTTCACTTCAAATCGTCTGATTAAGGTAGAAATTCAATTCGGTTAACGATTGCGAATGTTATAACTTGATTTGCATTTACATTCTGTAGTTTTCGCATGTTTAGTTAAGATTTTTCGATTGTTCTACAAAAAATAGTTAAATGCATACTGTTTCACTAAATTTTGGCATGCTTCTTGGATTTTCTGAGCTAAATGCCTGATTTTTAGATAGATTTGATGTATTTGATGAAACAGATAGTTTAAATCTTCGCAAAAATCTGCATCTGTGACGTTAAAATGAGTTTCGATGAAACTGGGTTTTAAGGTTTTGAAGCTGTCGAAGAACTTTGTCGATCGCAAATAATCTTAACTGAATTCCAATTCAATTGAGATACTATTTGTGTCGATTTAGTTTTCGATCGCAAAATTTTGATTTAGTCATCACGATAAAAGATTTTAACCGTTAAACTTACCATCGAAAAATCCAATTATAATTTTCTGCGAGCGAAAAACTTATGCACTGAATAGATAATTTAGATGCAAATTCAAATCGAGCGTTAAACTTACTATCTCAAAATCAAAATTTCGATTTCATTTTATTTCGGTCGCAAAAATTTAGCAGCGAAAAATTAATTTTTCAATGCTTAATTTTTCGATCGTAAAATCCGCGCTTAGATTAAATTGATCGAAAAATTTCTCGACGATTGACTTAGTTTCGTGTTGACCAATTTCATGATAAATAAGTACAGCAGCGAAAATTTTACTTAAAATCGAAAACTATCTACCGCTTGACAATTTTTCATATCGAAAATTTTATTCAATCGAAGAAAATTTTACGATAGTAAATTTACCTGAGAAATAATATCTCGATCGTAAATTTACACGGAATTTTTCTCGATCATAAAAGTGATCGACTACAGTCTCGCTTTCAACTTCAACACTTAGATAATTTTTCTCTAAGTCTTTTACACTGCAGCTAACAATAGCGGATAAAATTCTTCGATCGTAAAATTAGACGGAATTCTTTCAATTGAAATCAATGTATAGGAAATCAAATTGAAAATCAATTTTATCGACCAAAAAATTTCTCGGCATGAAGAGTGACATATTTTTTATTAAACACCTTAGCGAAATTTCAAACTATTTTCACGCGATATATATTTCATTCGAAATTACATTCATGCCATTACGATTTTTCAAAATTGAGCATACACTATGCTTTTGATATGATTTCAATTCAAAATTAATCGAACATCCTATTACTTGCAATATTACTATAGTTTGATGAAATTTTTCATATTTCGACTGAAAATAAAATTGACCTAATAAACTTTTATATATCTTATTTTTCAGATGGATCACTACCCGAAATACAATCACATCTACGATCACAACATTTATCTAAAGGTTCAAGATACGAACTTCCAGCTCGATCTGAGCACGTTTAGGTGTCCAGACGAGATCATCGTATCAATCCTACAAGGCCATCCCGTCTGGCATGCGTTAACGGTCACCGCATCAGTACCGATGGTATATCAGCATGGACAAGAACCAGTTCGACATGGTACTGGACTCGCCCCATAGCAATAATTACGACCCGCTCCCATCGGATGCTGAGATGATTCAGGACTTCTTGCAAATGGGATACCAACCGCCGCTCACAAGATTAGCTCAGGTCCAGAGCAGCGGAATCCCACATCCGTGGAAGACACTATTCGGAATAGTGAATAAGTGTCTGTCGCCCAAGCACGCAGGATTCGATAAGGGCAACAACAATATTTTGAGGATCTTCAACGGCATCGCCTTCTCAAGAAATTATGACTACACTCAGCTGATCTGGAACGACCTCGCGGACCAGATTCGGCAGAAGGAGAACCGGCGATCAAAGAATGTGCCTTATGCACGGCGGTTCAATGTCATCATCAGGGAGATCATGGCGCTGCACCAGAACATCCCCCAGCTGCCTCCTGGTGGAAACTATCAGCCGCCAAGGCTAAAGTTTTTCCACAATCCACGGCTCACGGACCTGGACCAACCGTCGATGCCGATTCCGCTCAACCTACTCAGGCTCGCCGACCCCGCGGGAGCTGAGTATCAGAGATTCTGCCGGGAACACAACTTAACGGAAGAAATGATCAGGGGGCCCCCGGCAGATTACCATATGAGCCCTCCCCAACCGGAACACCAGATAAGCCCTAACGACGCGATGATAGATGTTGTCGCTCAGGAGGTTCAACAGGAGCCTCCCTTGGTCGAAGAGCCAATGTCCGATGTAGATGATACCTTCATAGACGTCGTGGTTACAGAGATAGCGCTCAAGGCTCCTGCACATGAATTACAAGTGGAAGTGCCCGTACATGTGGCGTGCTCGAAGAAACGTTTGAGGAGGTTCTTCAACAAGAAGCACAGCCCGAGACAGAAATGAGGCAAAGCTCTCTTCCACCGGTGACGGATCAGCCACTGGAGGACGTCAATTGTGACCTCACTCCTCACACGGCCACCCCGTCTGACACGGAGTCTGACGAGGAAATAAGCCTGATAAGGAGGACTCCCAGAAGACTAAGCATTCAGCTGGAGTCTCTCTTCCCGGCCGTCACTACCGCACCAGATACTACTTTGACCACATCGACAAGTGTTGCTGGCACTTCTTCGCTCAATCTTGAGCCGCAACCAACTCACGTGGTGTCTGGTTCGCAGGCGCAACCTGAGCCTGCCTTAACACTCATAGAGACGAATCTTCTGGATTCGACTTTGAGGATTGGGTGGAAGTCTCATACAGTCACAACCTCAAGTGACTGTGAGCCAACCTGACGAGTCGGTGTCTACTCAAGGGTTGATAACAGGCGACATCAAGTCGTCCTGGTCCATCAAAGGAGGCGTCCGCACCCTTTGTGACGAACGAGCAGTTCCAAGCCGCTCTCTCTGCCGCTGTACGGTCTATGGAGGACAAAATCACGGAGAGAGTACTTCAAGCAATCGAGACATCCCGGAGAGATACCGGGAAAGCACCTGTCTCTGAAGGCCCTTCGTCACAAACCAATCCCACACCTCCACAACCCACACCCACCGACCCTTTAGCCACTTCCTCCATCCTCATCAACCCATACACTATACCCATAACCGAGCTCCACGACATACTCCTCGCCCGCTTGATAGGCCTTTCCATCCAGTCGCCCCAAGAAGAATCTCTTTATCGGCGATTGGTGGATCACCCTGAGCCACCGACGAACACTTGCCGAGGCCAAAGCTCCCACTCACGGCGCAGACATGACGATCCTGACTATCAGGACCATCATGAGGGGGAGAAGAGGCCGAGGACATCCACAAGTGGCCAAGGACAAGGCTCGGGCGCTACGCAGACAAGCGCTGGAGCTGGTGAACCCAAACTACTCAAACCACCCAAACCCATACTCACACCACGCACCGCACCGCCCACATCAACCCACCAACCTTTCACCTCAGGACGCCTCCGCACACGCCACCCATCTACTCAAGCCCCTTGCTTCCGGAATAAGAAGCAAGTGCTGCGATGCTTGTAGCTCTGGCAGCTACCCAAGCACTCCCTCCGTCGCTCCAGACCAACCGGGACCCTCTGGACATGGCGTCAATCCACATGAGGTCCTAGACAAGTATATTTTCAAAGGCCGGTGGATGACCCATTCCATGCCCGAGGAGCATCAGAGACAACGGCTTCAGGACGTCCGCCACTTTTTACAACAAGCATCCATGGACCTCGTGATCATAGAAGACGACGAACTTCAGGGAGGTATAGACTACCAAAGAGATATCCCAAGGCTACCGAGTTGATCGCACAACGAGCGGCTTCACCTACAAGACAGATGCCAGGGACCGTTCGGATCGACATGTCGTGGGAGAACATCCATATAGAGATACCTTTCCTTGAAGAAGTCAGGGAAACATTTGGAGGTTACCGGATCGGATCAGGAAGCCGGATGAGTTCGAGCTGAGAGGGATCTCTCACTGGGATCAGCAGAAGAGAATGACTTATCTGTGGATGCTGACCCAACTAGGACCGGACGTAAGGCTAGGGATCCCGAAGGAACGACTGAAGAGTCACTTCAGAGAACTCTCCCCAATTTGCCAACTCCTCAGTGTCTACTGTGCAAAAGGAGGACTTCCAACACCTCACTACGTTATCGAACGAGTGGACAGGACCCAAGAGGAACTGAGCGAGAGCGACCTACCGTACCTCCCTGTCAACGAGGTGTACCACCTCTATCAGCTGTACGTGGAGAAGTACAAAGGTCCTCAAGGCTTCATCAAGAAAGAAGGCCTCGAAGGGCTCTACCGGTTCATGATGCGACAAGTCAAGTACTTCGCCACTCATGACCTTCAGATGGCTCTGGAGAGCAACATGAAGAAGGTCAACATGGCTGAACCACTCTTCAAAGGACCTGAGATCGAAAGGCTTCCAAGCAATCACGTGCATACCAGCTCTGTCATTGGCATCACCTACAACAACCCAATTGCCAAGAAGAATAGGATGATGCTGAAGACAGAAATTTATAAGTTTTGCGACGGAACGCTCAAGGTTCTAAGGAGAAATATCGAGCAGAGGTTGTAAGAGATCAACAGAGACACGATGCTGAGGATCCACAGGGTTGTGAGAGAACAGCCGCTCCTGATGGAATTACTAGAAGACATCGAGGAGCGCCTGAAGCTCAGGGAGACCGTTAGAGACTACGAGCATGCGCTGGACTTGCGCAGATCGTACTACGCCCGACGAGGACAAACAGCGCGGAGACGCAATCAAGCACAAAGGGGGAGATTGTAGAATACCATTTTGAATTGTGCTTGATTTCGTTAGTTGTCCTTGTAATTAGGGGCTTTACTTGTATTAGTCTTTAGATTAAGGACTAATACATGTAACGAATTTGAGCTGAATAGAGAAAGTTTAGAGAATTGATCCGAAAGGCTTGCAGTTCGATTTCTAGAGAGAGAAATAACAGTAACTTTCTCACTCTACTTGAATTCTCTCTCTCGATTCTTAACATGAGTTTTTCAATCAAACTTAATTGATCATCATAACTGTCGAATTACTTTGAATTCCTTCCTAGGATCTTAGAGTTGTTAATCAGAGGACCTAACACGTATCGACCCACGAAGTTATGTGGTCTGATCGACACGTGGTGTAATGTGCAAGTGCGACAAGTGATAAAATGAAACATATACCTAATTACTATCACCGACGTGCGATAGGCAGTGGACCTAATTACTATCACCGACGTTGTAGTTAAGGCAGGTGATTCTACCCTTCATTGATTTTTCCATTGGGAATGGTTCGTCGTTGTTATTATGGGAAGACCCATGGCTACGGGCTGTCCCATTATTGGAGAGCTATCCTAGAGGCCCACTGGCGATGGGGCTGCCAGCAGGGACCCGCCTAAGCTCTGTCATCGACCACCAAGGCTGGAATTGGCCAGGACAGTCGGCGGTGGAGTATTTGGATTTTAGTCCGCACCTTCCACGGGTTCAGCCTAATCGGACCGATGCTATTTGTTGGAAGGGAGCGCCAGATGGCCGACCGACGACACGACTGATTAGGGAGTCCTTACGCGTACGAAGGCCTATTGTACCTTGGGCGTCCTTGTTTGGGGGGCCTTTGAAGATCCCTCGACATGAGGTCATACTGTGGTTTGCCATCCGTGATCGTTTATCGACTAGAGATAAGGCCTGGGTGGCACAACGCGCTGGAACCCCTGCTTGTGTTCTCTGTGACGCGCCGCATGCTGAGACTGTGCAACATTTATTTTTTGATTGTCGATTCTCACGCGACTGCGTTCGGATGCTGAGGCAGAAGATCAGGTGGGGATGGCCGTATCGGGACTGGGGGCAGGGTATACGGTGGGCTGCATTGCGATGGCGTGGCCATCATCTCCTACAGTTCGCCTACCGCCACGTCCTTGCTTCGTTGGTATATCACATTTGGCAGGCACGCAACAAGCGCTGGAAGGAGGGGGCTATCACGACTCCAGATAGGCTGGTTGCTGTTGTCCTCGATATGGTTTGTGTGCGGCTTACTGGGACATCGCCCAAGTTCGATCTACAGAGAGCATCCATTCGACGTCTCTGGCGAGTAGCTTGGTAGTGAGTTGGATGCTTTAGCTTTCGTTTTGTTGGTCTACGCCAGTAGTCTGTTACTGGTTAGCACGTGAGGAGTCACACCCTCACTCATCTGTACATATACCCCCTTTATATATATACACGGAACTTACTCCAAAAAAAAGTGAGTAAACGATTATCGAACACGAGGAATAAACTAAGTATTAACCTATCGACTCGATATTTAGCCTAAATAAAATACGCAGATGGTGTTAGGAATTATCCTAACAGATTACTTCCTAGATCAAGGAGAGACTTAAAGAATACGCCTAAAACTGGTAAATGAGCTTTCAGATGATAAAGATCTGCTCGGGATTCGAATCTCGCTAGGTATATCGCCTAAGACAGTAAATTATCGTAACTACGTGATTCTGACTAGATCGCAGTAATTTCCTACCCGCTAACGAATTTTCTGTCCCCCTAAACGCTCGCGGGGATCTAAAGTTCAGTAATTACTAATGGCGAGGATCGAGTATTTGCTTTCGCCCTATACTCGAATCCTATCTTCTACGAACGGCCTAATCGTTGTTTAGCTGTCGCCCTAAACGATTTTCCACACGATCATTTTAACACATAGACATATTAAAGCGCCGAAACAATTTCATAGATAGATGAATAGTCATCAACACGGGTCACGATAACATATGTCTTAATTACAAAATAACCTAGCGTTCATGTATCCCAAGCACACGGGGAATATAGCTACTCATAATAGACGAGAAAACAACGAAGATTGTAGAGAACAGAGAAGAAGAACTAATGATCTTGAATACTGGCGAATTATCGATGTTAGCGTGATGAATCTTCATTCTCTGATCAATTGGGCATGATTGCGTCGTTGATCCATCTCTTGCGCTCCTGGACGTAATTCTGCGTTCTTTTGTGCTCTTTTTCGTCTCTTGAAAGATTAGGGTTGATATCTGCTGAGAATCTCCTATTCTTGGTCGAATTTGGGCTTTTTATAGATTCCCGTAACGGTCACGGCCTGGGAGATGGGCCGTCACGGCCGTGACCGTCGCCGACTCAAATCGCTCAACTCTCTGCCAAGTGTCACGGCCAAGTGCATAAGGTGTCACGGCCGTGACCATCTTCAGTCGACCTCTCTGCCAAGTGTCACGGCCAGGTGCATTGGGTGTCACGGCCGTGACCATCATCAGTCCAACTCTCTGCCAAGTGTCACGACCTGGTGCGAGGGTTGTCACAGCCGTGACCATAGACAGTGTCTTATATTTCGTCCTCTGGTGGGTGTCACGGCCAAATGCATAGGGTGTCACGGCCGTGACACCTGACAGTGTTGATCATTTTTGCACTGCATTGCCTCGTTTTCCCTCGTTTTCGCCCGAAACTCGTCCTAAGCTCCTTCAATACAAGAATAAGTGTAAATATGGCAAATAAATGCATAAAATGATTGCTAGAGCTCTACTATATCCCATTAAGTATTACGATAAACGCATTGAAATACGTTTATCAAACCTCCCCACACTTAAGCATTTGCTTGTCCCCAAGTAAATTAGAATTCAGAGAAGGCATCAAATCCGGATAGCGACACGATTGTTCGCAATTTATCATCAAAGCATAGAAAGCACGAAACGAGATCAAGTAAGCAATCATGAACACTGCACTAATGACCTGCACCTGTCAACCTGAGCTTCCCTAGCATTGCAAATCGAGACCTATACCTCACGAGGATTCACTCAATTCACTCAAGTGTATAGGCTAGCATATGATGAGTCGCTCAATTCGTGCACTAGTCCAACCCCTACCATAACTTGCAAGCTAATTGCATCTCTACTATTCAAAGTGGCAAGTATAAATCTGGGGGTCTTTTCGCTGGTCGAATAATCATGAAGCGACATGCATATATAATGAACACTTAATCTTAGAGCTAGGACACGTAAGCAAAAATTATCAAAGAACACAGCATGATCAAGCAGACAGCCATACGTCCCAACATAAGACTCAACATTCTCGCTCTGAAATCCTAGACTTTTCTGCCCGATCCTCTCAACTCAATTCCCTTTCATTTTCTGCCCTTTCACCTTAGTTACGCTCTACTTTTGTGCACTGCCCTTATTCCCTAAAAACATCAAGGTTCGGCTTTTGTTGCCAAGAATACATCATCACAGCGAATGCCGTGTACCTAGGGATACTGATTACCGAAACCTATATCATGCCAAAGGGTTATGGGCAGGCTTATGCAAAGGATCGGGTCATTTCAGAAAACGGTCAAGTAAGGCACGAGTCATTTCATGAATAGCAGACAAGAACATCAAATCATACACTGAAACAGTAACTCTCATGTTCGACTTCTGCTCTATTCTAATCAACTCAGGTTCATCAAATCTCTGGCGGCTTATTCGGGTCAGGGGCATTTCACAACCTACGAGGTAAGCAACGAATAGGCTCAGGCTCAAAATGACTAACTAATAGGATTAGTCATGGTGGAGAAATCT
The DNA here is from genome assembly GCA_027422505.1 of Craterostigma plantagineum. Classification (NCBI taxonomy): domain Eukaryota; kingdom Viridiplantae; phylum Streptophyta; class Magnoliopsida; order Lamiales; family Linderniaceae; genus Craterostigma; species Craterostigma plantagineum. The sequence goes on from JAPQWV010000029.1 coordinate 11,816,419, forward strand.
GGCACTCGACTTAATTCCTAATGCCCTCATCATGTTCACACTAACGCACCAAAACAGTTTCAACACGTATGAGACAGGCAAGTTCTAGAGAGACACAGACTAGGCACATCAAACAACCAATAGGCTCAGGCTCAAAGTGGCTTCTATAACATACGAGGTAAGTAACGAATAGGCTCAGGCTGAAAGTGGCCAACTAAGGGGATTAGTCATGGTGAGATACTGTGGCCATGGACTTAATTCCTAATGCCCTCATCATTTTCACACTAACGCACCGAAACAGTTTCAACACGTATCAGGCAAGCAGTTCTAGAGAGATATAAGCGAGGCACGTCACACAAAAAAAATGAGCATAAGCTCGTCAGGCTCAAACTCTCACAACGTAAATGGGTTATGTTACAAATCTCTCAAAGCAGCGGTATATCTACTCAGGCAAACACGATTCAATCAGTCATGCATATCCTAATCATACCGGGGCACGCCACCTCCAGCCCCGGGTTTAGGGCCGATTGCGGACGCTGGGCTTATTGTTGAGCAATCGCTAGTGGTGACACCAACTCAGCCCCGGACTACCACCAACTTGCCACCCTACTCTTCTGGGACTAGGGTTTCAACTATGGAAACCCAGCCTACCCCTCCTCATCAGCAGCGTAAAGCTCTGCCCTCCTTCGCCGCGATTACTCAGGGCGCTATTGTTAACCGGGGGGTCCACCGACGTGGCCAACTCGCGAGACTGGAACTATCTTACATGGTGCCGATGGTGTTCGAGGGTGTTGCTGAGGCTAGACCACCTTGGGAAGTCGCTTGCAAAGGATCTGCTAGATGGGAGCATACCCTAGTTGGGTATTTCTTGGGGAAACGACCTTACTTCCCCCACCTTGAGCGATTCGTTCGATCTATTTGGGCGGATTTGGTTGAAGTCAGAGCGGCCCTTAATGGATTCTTTGAATTTCGGTTCGCGACGGCGGCAGCCTGCACCGCTGTCATGGAAGGTGGACCGTGGCTGATGAATGGGTAGCCACTATTCCTCGAGATATGGCGCCCTGGAATGTCCTTTGCCAAGAAGCACCATACCTCCGTTGCTTTGGTCAAGCTACGTAATGTCCCCCCGGAATTCTGGAATAAAGAGGGGCTGAGTATTGTTGCGAGTGTTATCGGTAGGCCCCTATTTGCAGATGCCATGACAGCCAGCGGGGAACGCATAGAATATGCACGGGTGTGCATTGAGAAGACCCTAACGGACCATTCATTGAGTCTTTCAACATCAGAATCCCAAATGAGAATGGAGGTTTCTTAGGAGTGGTACCTGTTCAAGTTGAACGAATGGCGGCCCAGGAAATGTGCCACCTGTGATTCATGGAATCATGGAGCCGGGAGCTGCCCCATGAACATAGCACCGCCCCGTAAGACCACTATAGCGACTAATCCAAAAATGCCTCCAAAACGGCCGCAGTCAGGCCCGCCACCCGTATTGGAGAAGGGTCAGAACACCCGGCAAGGTGCTTCCACGACCCCACGACGAGGAGGCCGCCGACCTGAAGAAAAAGGTCAAGGCAAGGTGCATGAAGCTAGTAACCTACCCCCGAACCTTGACGAACGGACAGTAGGCGGGTCTCCGAGTACAAGCGGCACAAAAGTTGGGGACCGACCAAACGGCGGCCATAGTCAGAATGCGCACACATAACAGGCCCTACAACCTACTAACGGCGGCCCTACATCTATGGCATCCGCTAGCCCCCGTAAATAGCCGGCCACAACCCGTTTGCTGCACTAGCTCACTTGGAATGGAGAAACTTTGACACTCAGGGTCCTGCAGCAGCCTACTAGCGGTTGACCAATGATCCCGGTTGCCTGTTGGAACGTACGTGGTCTAAACAGTTTAGACCACAGATGGGCGGTGGGGGACATGATAACCAAGTATAATCTGAAACTATTAGGGCTGGTTGAGACAAGGGTTTCGGAGCAAAATGCTGCAACTATTTCTAGTTCAATTAGGGCTAGTTGGAACTGGTTTTTTTATTATAGTGACGGGCCCGCAGCACGTATTTGGGTGGGATGGGACCCTCAGTTTATTGGAGTCTCGATCGAAGCATATACCAATCAGACGGTCCACTGCAAGATTTGTAGTCTCGCTGAGGGACTGGAGTTCTTCATCACCTTTGTTTACGGGCATAACCTCCGGGCTGAACGTCGTGGGCTTTGGGTTGATATCATTACCACCTCTCAGGCACGCGAGTAGTTTCCGTGGGCCGTCATGGGGAATTTCAATGCGATTATTGATAGCACGGAGGCGAGAGGAGGAACTACTCTCGGGGGCTGCCAGGAAATGATTGCGTGCTTAATCGCTTCGGACCTTACTCATCTACCTCGTCTGGATCTTTCTTCACCTAGTATAACCAGCAGAGTGGTACAGCTGGAGTTTGGAGACGCTTGGATAGGATGCTTGGGAACCCCACCTAGCTCGCCAGATTTGGGGAGTTGACCTACAGATGCGCCACGCCGGCCACGTCTGATCACTCCCCTCTCATCTTGGAAGCCGATCACAAGGTGGGGCTAGGGGTACTAGCTTCCGCTTCGAAAACTTTATTGCTCATGAACCTCGGTTCATTCGAGTTGTGGAAGAGGTTTGGAAGCGGACGGTGCCAGGATACCCCATGTTTGGAGTCGTCAAGAGGCTAAAGCGCTTAAGTGTGAGTTAAAGAAGCTTCAGTGCGACAAGGGCGACCTTAGACGCAACGTGTTGGATGCTCGGCAATTTCTTGAGGCTGCCCAAGAACTACTAATTGATTACCCGATGGAGCCTCAGCTTCTGCTCCTTGAGGAGAGATGTCGTTTTGCTTATGCCAAAGCTGTGGACATGGAACATACCGCCTTGGCCCAACGGGCAAAGGTCGCTTGGTTGAAGGATGGCGACCAATGTACGGCCTTCTTCTTCAAAAAGGTGGCCATCCGAAGAGCTATCAATCGCATTCTTTCTATAGAAAAGGAGGCTGGTCGGATCCTAGGAGGCGAAGACCATGTTCGGGCTGAACTCCTTCGATACTATACTGACATCCTTGGACGGTCTTGCCACGCGAACCCACTCAGGCCGACCGAAGTTGCACCCTTCATCACTAGGACCCTCAGCGTAGCTGACACCGAGGCGATGGTTGTTCCAGTCACTGCTCTGGAAATTAGGAGAGCACTCTTCTCTATTGGTGATAACAAATCCCCGGGCCAGACGGCTACTCAGCTAAGTTCTATAAACAAGCTTGGGAAATCATTGGTACGGACGTTACACATGCTATTCAAGAATTTTTCAGGACTGGATATCTTCTTGGCGAGCTGAACTCAACAATGAGTACCTCATTCCGAAATGCGAGAACCCTAGGACTGCGAGGGATAACAGGCCCATTTCGTGCTGCAACGTTCTTTACAAAGTCATCTCGAAGATTATTGCTAACCGCCTCATAGGCTGCTTGAAGACCCTCGTCCATCCCTCCCAAACGGCTTTCATTCCGGGTCGCCGAATCACTGATAATATCCTCTTAGCACAGGAAATATGCCATGGGTACAATAGCGTGTCTCTACCTGAGCGAATGGCGTTCAAGGTGGACCTCGCTAAGGCATATGATATGGTCGAATGGGATTTCCTTTTGAGGACTCTTGAGGCACTCCACTTCCACCAGACATTCATTGGTTGGATAAGAGCTTGCCTCACGACTACTTCATTCTCATTAAATATCAATGGAAGACCTGAAGGATTCTTCAAAGGCCGACGTGGTCTTCGGCAAGGTGACCCTCTTTCACCCTATCTCTTTACTTCAGTGATGGACGTTTTGCATGGTATTATTGAGGATCGATAGGCAAAGCAGCTGCCTTATCTATCATTGGCGCTGCGAACCTACTAAAATGTTCATGCTCTCGTTTGCCGATGATTTACTGCTGTTCTCCCATGCGGATACGGGTTCGGTCGGCGTCTTCAAGGAAAGCCTTGAGATCTTCGCTACTATTTCCGGTCTATATGCCAATACAAGCAAGAGCGAAATGTACATCTCTAAGAGAGTTGCCGGACTTAGTGGAACTCTTCAAGCTACCACGGGGTTCTCGATGGGGGTCCCTCCCGGTGCGGTATCTTGGGGTGCTGCTTCTCACCTCGAGGTTGTCTATTGCTGACTGCTCTCCTCTCCTCACCGCTATCGACCGGCGATTGGGCTCCTGAACTAACCAAACGTTGTCCTACGCTGGAGGGGTCCAACTAATCAGATCCGTTCTCCTTGGTCTTCATACGTACTGGGCGGGAGTTTCCATGCTCCCTAAAGGTGTTATACATGCCATGGAATCACGAATGCGATCCTTTCTTTGGGAGGGTACCAGTGCCAAGGTTGCTTGGGCGGACATTTTTCTTCCTATTGAGGAGGGTGGGTTGGGAATCAGATCGATTGAGATGGATAACAAAGCACTAATGATGCGGCTCCTTTGGACCTTACTGAGTGGGGATGGACCTCTATTTGGGCACTCTGGATCCGACGAACGAGGTTACACAATACGTCTATATGGACCATAAGACCTAACTCTCGTACCGCTTGGAGTTGGAGGAAACTTTTGTAACTCCGTCAATACATCCGGCCTCTACTTCAATTCCATGTTGGAAACGGGGAGAACATGCTTCCTTGGACCGACCCTTGGCTTCTCACGGGCCCGATGGTGGACAGATTCCCTCGTGGACCGATGGTGATGGGATTACCAATCGACTTGCGGCTTAGTGCGGTTATCAACGATGAGGGCTGGAATTGGCCGGGCCAAACCACGGTAGAATATATTGAGTTTGCCCCTCTTCTTCCACATGTCCACCCTACTGATCCAGATGGTGTGCGATGGATTGCTACGACGAATGGCCAATTCACCATCAGATCTGCTAGGGATAGCTTGAGGATACGGCGGCCCAATGTCCATTGGAGTACGCTTTTTGGAGGCCCTCTTTCCATCCCTAGGCATCAATTCATCCTATGGCTGGCAATCAGAGATCGGCCGCGGCGGTAACATCCTATTGTCTCTTTTGTGACAGCCATACGGAGAAAACGATTAGACATTTATTCTTTGAATGCATCTCTAGATGTTGTCTTCGTTTGATACGTAACAGGTTACGGTTCGATTGGGCCTAGAAGGGACTGGTTCAATGGCATTCGGTGGGCCGCTCATCGATGGAGAGGGCATCACCTTGCTTGGTTAGGGCCACATCACGCCATTGTCTCGTTAGTCTACCATATTTGGAAGGAGCGGAACAAGAGATAGCGAGAAGGAAAACGGCGCACTCCGGAACAGATTGCTACCGACATTGAGGTGCTTCTCTGCTTGCGTTTGGCCACTATCACAAGCAAGTACCTTCTCCAGGCGAGTGCTCTCCGACGGGTTCGGCGAATTGCCTGGTAGGGAGGTACCGGGATGGCGTCGATCCTGCCCTTCAGCTTGGCTACCGTGGCTGATTCGCCTGGGATGGGTCACCCCCCTTGGGATCCCCCTATCTTCTTAACCCTCCCCCTTGTTTTATTTCTTCTGCTCTCTCCTTGTCTCTTTGCTTGGGTGCAGATTGCTGCGACTTGTGGTTTGATGGCCTTCGTGGGGATGGATGCTTGCGGGACATGAGGCCGGCCATGGCGGGCATGCCACTCATGGTCTTCTTTATCCTGGGAAACAGGAGTGGCGTTTCATTGCATCGCACTGACCTGCCCCGCGGATGACCCCATTCCCGCCTGAAGCTTGTCCTACGTGATACTGTCTTCGGTTTCTGTGCTTGTTGGCGCAGTTTTGGTACTTTGTCGGGCTCCCCTGCTGGTACTACATGTGGTGCCAGATACCAGTTGATTGAAGTGGTTTCGACGCCTACGTTGCCGTGTCTTGCTTGTTCTTGATGTTTCTGGCTTAGGTCTTGTTGGGACCTAGTAGGTCGTTTGGGTTGCCTTGTTTTTAGTGCTGGCAGGTCGGTTTTTTTCATTACCGCTTGATACGTCATGAGCGATATCATGCACACGACTTCGTAACTCCTGTTTTTCCTTTATACTAGTGACACATTCCAAATAAAAAATAAAAAAATAAAAATAAAGCACGACTAAAGTCGATATTCTACATTCTCCACCTTTGTGCTTGATAGCCATTCCGTGCTATCTGTCCTGGTCGGGCAAAGAACGACCTGCGCAAGCCCAGCGCATACTCGTAGTTCCTTATGGTTTCTCTCAGCTCCAATCGCTCCATTTAGGAATTAATTATTGTGTTCAATTGATTATTTTATCTTTGCCTTGTAATTTTATTTAAGCGAGCTGAGCTTTTATTTGTAGAACCCAGTAAGCTTTTATTTGTAGTGGGCTTACAAGGGCCCAAGTACAATATACCAACGTGGTATAAGTACTAAAACCCTAACACATAGTTAGGCATCTTGTGTGTGTGAGAAATACAGAGAAATAGATTTTCGTAAGAGATGCTCCTTACACCTTTCAAGAACACGCACACATGAACCCCGCGATTTCAATTCTTCCATTCACAATTCGTGGTAAAATCGTTCTTTGTTAGTGTGGTTCGAGATTCTAGGACCTTCAAGAGGTATCAGAGCAAAACGCGTTAGGATTTTAGTAAGTTTCTGAAATTTTTGGGTTTATTCTTCAATTTCGAATTCAGCTTTATTCTTGAATTTTTGTTCCGATTTCACTGGTTTTGCAAGCTTTAGAGGCAAATAAGTTGTTTTCGAGTGTTCTTCAGTGATTACCCAAAATTTTTCAGTTGAATCGAGTGAGGTTTAGGTGGAAATCGAGTCTAAAGTTAATTTTTCTGCCCAGAAATGTTTTGGACAGAACGCCCGATTTGAACACTGTAACAATCGCCCGACTTGAATTTGCACTGTATCTAACATAATCGCTCGACTTGAGTGTGCACTGTAGCTAACATTTTTAATCGCCCGATTTGTACACTGTGGGAATTCCAATCAGTGAATCGCGCGATTAGGATTTCTAAATCTTTACTGTGATCAATCTGTCGAAGACGGACTTTCTCTCTCTAGGCGAATTTGCTCTCTTCTCTCTCTAGGGTTTCTAACACCATTCAACACTTACTGCATCACGGAACCTAGAGATCGACAGTTTGCAAAGGGAATCGTTAGGGAAGAACCGTGAGCCTCCATCGCCGATTCTATTCCGACGTTTGGAGGGCGTTGTTTCCCTATTTTTTACGTCCAAGATTTTCAAATTTCATTATCATCTACATTCATTATGGCGACAAATTTGCTCATGTGTGGTTCGACGATGAGCTCGTCCTCATCATTGGGAACGAGTACCGATGGGAAGGCAAAGGCTATCGATCTGGATTCAATCAAGCGGGACTTCCCTGCTTTCGCTCGGCGATTTGATGGAGAACATTTCAACGCATTATTTGAAAAGGTTCAAGGTCGATCTACTATAGGAACGTTCCCAACAGAGGGAGATTCGACTAGGACTGCGGTGCTTCAACCCTTACGGGATACACCAAGGGCTAGCGGTGGGGATGATATGGCTACGGCGAGATACACCACCACCACCACGTCCTTCCGGCACTCGCGATTATCCCGGAGAATCGCTGGATTGGGAGGATATCTCTATTTCTGAGGAAGATCTTAACTATTTACGGAAGGAGGCAGCAAATAACTCACATATGGAAAAGGATCTTTAAATATCTTCGCCGAGATTTGGGGATGGCAGACAATATCTGTGCAGATTCGCTACCAATTGTGGAGTCACCACCAGACGCTGAGACATCTAAAGAACGAGGCAATGCTAACAGCTCTGATCCTATGACGGCTAGGGTTTTAGATATTGAATCGGCCGTCACCCTAGTGAGACTGGGACTAGGGTTTCTTGCATGGCGAATTCGGAAAAGGCAGCGATGGCTAAGATGGCGACGCACCTTTTGGAGAACCCAAACGAAGGATCTGATGGGATTTCTGGAGTTGAGAAGCAACCCACGATCTCTTATGCGACAGCTGCTCGGGGAAAAACAAGAAACCCTAAACGGGTTCACCTTCTATACACGCCGCCTGTTGTGACGGAGGGTTCTGTGGAAGTACGCCCATCGTGGGCGATGGCAGAAAAAGGGATGAAGAGGTGGGAGTATACCCTTGTGGGATATTTCATTGGCCGCAAGCCATATTTTCCAATGTTGGAAAAATTTTTTAAATCCATTTGGTCGGGATTGGAAGAGGTGAGGGCGACGGCAACGGGGTTCTTTAAACTGCGCTTCAGTTCGGCGGAGAAGATGATGATGGTACTCGAAGGTGGCCCATGGTTGTATCAGGGGCAGCCCATATTTCTACAGGAATGGAAACCCGGGATGACACTCGAGAAGAAGATTCATGAAGAAGTACCTACATGGGTCCGATTTCGTCATATTCCTTTTGAGTTTTGGACACCCGGAGGGTTGGGTATCACTGCGAGTGCTATCGGGAAGCCATTGTTCCCGGATGCCATGACACTAACTATGGAACGCGTTGACTATGCGAGGGTGTGTATATTGAAATCGCTAAGTGAGCCATATATTGATCGCTTCACACTTCGACTTCCTACGCCTGATGGAGGGAGCTCAGGTACTACTACGGTTCATGTAGAGTACGAGTGGAAGCCAACGAAATGTCCGCGCTGTGATTCATTCGATCACGGTGAATCAAGTTGTCCCAAACGACCCATAAATGCACCCAAAAAGACAATGGTATCGTCAACGCAAACTAGACAAGAATGGAGGGTGGTTCGGAAATCGCCTTCGGGGACACATGGGCTGGAAATGGAGCAAACTCGACGCAAACAGGCGGAGAATGACACCAGGCCTGTTCCACCCGCAACAAATAGGTTTGATGTCTTAAGGGTAATTACTGAAGACGAGACTTGGGATGCACTTGAAGCAGGAGGGAAAGAGAGAAACAATTGAGGACGGGGAGATTGACAATACTAAGGGCCTAATAAGCACCCTTCCAGCTTGTTCTCCATGATTACTACGGCCTCGTGGAACGTAAGGGGTCTAAATAAATTAGACCACAGGTGGGCGGTGAAGGAATTGATACGGAAGTACGATGTTAAAATTATTGGCCTTCTAGAGACGCGGGTTTCCACTCGAAATGCCGCGTCTATCTCTAATTCGATTCAGGCGTGGAGTTGGTTCTACGACTACGAGGATGGACCGGGTTAACGCATATGGATCGGGTGGGATTCACGATATGCTATGGTGACTATTGAATCATCGTCTGTTCAAGGAAAGATCGAGTCATTTGTGCATCGGATGGTTTTCTATGCGTCCTTTGTTTATGGCCAAAATACGCGTGATGAACGCAGCATTTTGTGGGCTGATCTAGTTGGAGTATCTCATGCAATGAACGCTGTCCCGTGGATTGTGCTTGGAGACTTTAATGCGATACTTTTTTTTTTTTTTGGAGTAAGTTCCGTGTATATATATAAAGGGGGTATATGTACAGATGAGTGAGGGTGTGACTCCTCACGTGCTAACCAGTAACAGACTACTGGCGTAGACCAACAAAACGAAAGCTAAAGCATCCAACTCACTACCAAGCTACTCGCCAGAGACGTCGAATGGCTGCACTCTGTAGATCGAACTTGGGCGATGTCCCAGTAAGCCGCATACAAACCATATCGAGGACAACAGCAACCAGCCTATCTGGAGTCGTGATAGCCCCCTCCTTCCAGCGCTTGTTGCGTGCCTGCCAAATGTGATATACCGACGAAGCAAGGACGTGGCGGTAGGCGAACTGTAGAAGATGATGGTTACGCCATCGCAATGCAGCCCACCGTATACCCTGCCCCCAGTCCCGCTACGGCCATCTCCACCTGATCTTCTGCCTCAGCATCCGAACACAGTCGCGTGAGAATCGACAATCAAAAAATAAATGTTGCACAGTCTCAGCATGCGGCGCGTCACAGAGAACACAAGCAGGGGTTCCAGCGCGCTGTGCCACCCAGGCCTTATCTCTAGTCGATAAACGATCACGGATGGCAAACCACAGTATGACCTCATGTCGAGGGATCTTCAAAGGCCCCCCAAACAAGGACGCCCAAGGTACAATAGGCCTTCGTACGCGTAAGGACTCCCTAATCAGTCGTGTCGTCGGTCGGCCATCTGGCGCTCCCTTCCAGCAAATAGCATCGGTCCGATTAGGCTGAACCCGTGGAAGGTGCGGACTAAAATCCAAATACTCCACCGCCGACTGTCCTGGCCAATTCCAGCCTTGGTGGTCGATGACAGAGCTTAGGCGGGTCCCTGCTGCAGCCCCATCGCCAGTGGGCCTCTAGGATAGCTCTCCAATAATGGGACAGCCCGTAGCCATGGGTCTTCCCATAATAACAACGACGAACCATTCCCAATGGAAAAATCAATGAAGGGTAGAATCACCTGCCTTAACTGCATCAGCTTCCTCCAGCTCCATGCAGTGTTAGCCGAGATGGTGGTGGTCCAAAGCGATCGCGTATGCAGTCGTGTGCTGTACAACCACTCCACCCAGATCGAGTCAGCAGGCCGACTGAACACCCTCCATAGAAGCTGTACCAGAAGAGCCCTATTGTCATTAGCGATCGAGCGAATCCCCAACCCGCCCTCATTAACTGGCAGACAAACATCATCCCAAGCTACCTTGGTCGAGGCACCACCCCACAAGAATCGGCGAAATCGTGCTTCCAAGGCACGGATGATTCCCTTGGGCAGCAAGAAGACCCCAGACCAATAGACGTGTAAAGCCTGAAGGACAGATTTAATGAGCTGCACCCTACCCGCGTAAGATAGTGACTGATTCAGCCACGATCCTAGACGAGAATCCACCCGCTGCAACAGTGGTGCACAGTCACTGAGAGTCAGGCGTGAAGCAATCAGTGGGACCCCCAAGTAACGCACTGGCAGGCGGCCTGCGCAAAATCCCGTCATAGACAGTAGCTGGGCCTTGATGCCCTCCGCCCTCCGTGAAATGTAAACCTCACTCTTGTCCGGATTAGGGTGTAACCCAGACAGCTGAGAGAATGTCATCAGAGCCTCCTTCAGCACCCCTACAGAGATAGGATCTGCTGGCAGAAAAGGAGGAGATCATCCGCGAAGGCCAACATGGGGAGCGAAGTGGTCTCACAACGCCAGTGATAGCGAAAGCGCGGTTCCGCCTGTATATGACACTCCACAAGGCCATGGAGCACCTCCATGACGAGGGTGAAGAGGTATGGTGAAATGGGGTCCCCTTGGCGCATTCCTCTCTTTCCAGCAAAGAACCCTGCCGGTCTCCCATTAAGGTTGATGGAAAGAGTGGTCGTTGTCAAGCAGCTCCGTATCCACTCAATATATCGTGGGTGGAATCCCATCGCCTGCATCGTCGCCAGCAAAAAACTCCATTCCACCTTATCATAGGCCTTGGCTAGATCGACCTTAAGCATAGCCCGTGGGGGACGGCCTTTGCTGGTGTACCCTAGGCAAAGTTCCTGTGCCAGAAGTATATTATCACTGATGCGCCTTCCAGGTATAAATGCCGTCTGCGATGCGTGGACCAGCCCTCCCAGCACTGATTTCAACCGATTAGCCAAAACCTTCGAAATTATTTTGTATAGGACGTTGCAGCACGATATGGGACGGAAGTCTTTCGATCGACGTGGCGACTCACACTTAGGTATGAGCGTGATAAGCGTACTATTAAGCCCCTTAAGTAGGCGGCCCGTAGCGAAGAAATCCTTAGTCGCTCGTATCACATCAGGGCCGACCGTCCCCCAAGCCACTTTGAAGAAAGAGGCTGTATACCCATCAGGCCCCGGCGCCTTCTCATCCCCCATAGAGAATAGCGCATGTTTCACCTGGGCGTCTTCAACTGGGCGGACCATGTCTAAGGACGTAGCTGGGGAGAGCTTACGCGTGATAGCTCCCTGTACCTCGGCCATGTCCACCGGTGACGCTCGTGCGGATGTGCCAAGTAATTCCTGATAAAACCCCAGTAACTCCCCTTCCACCTCTTCTGGCGTATTAAGTAGGTCTCCAGTTGGGCCTTCCAATGAGATGATTCGATTGGTCGCTCGACGAACCGCCACCTTCCTAAAGAAGTAAGATGAGCATTGATCGCCATCCTTTAGCCAAGCAAGCTTGGCCCTTTGGGATAACGCCGTATGCTCTACATCGACAGCCCTAGCGTAGAGAAACCGACAATGCCGTTCAAGATCATGAAATATAATCTCTAGGGGATATTTCGCTGCGAATTCCTGTGCAATCCCCAAGAAGCGTAATGCGTCCGCAACATTTGCAGCAAGGTCTCCCTTTACACGTCGCATGTGCATGAAAATGGGCTTCAACAACTTGAGCCGCTGGACCAACACATACATAGGAAACCCCGCCATGGGGATACTCCAAACACGCTGAACATGTTCCAAAAAGCCCTCCTCCTTAGTAAGAAAGTTCTCAAAACGAAAACTGACACCGCGTGGTCTCGGCGCTGACACCCCTAATGACAGTGGCGAATGATCCGATGTGAAAGGGAGTTCACACCGATAAAACGTACCTGGCCAGCAAGCAAACCACTGTGGGTTGCCGAGCATGCGATCCAACTTCCTCCAGATGCCTGCCAGAGCCCGTTGCTGATTATACCACGTGAATTCCTGGCCCATCGACGGCAGCATCATAAGGTCGGCCTGTAGGAGACATGCCTGAAAATCAGCCATATCCCGTGCTTGAGGTGCACCCCCACGCCCCTCACTCGCATGCAAGATAGTGTTGAAATCCCCCGCCACTACCCACGCATCCTCAACTCGCAACGCTGAAAACTGAATCAGCTCATCCAAAAGGGCCACTCTATCCTCCCTTCGAGATTTCCCATACACGAACGAGATAAACGCATGTTCACGCGTATCAAGCTGTTCCACGCGACAATGAACAGCCTGAGCAGATTTCGCGACAATTGTGACGTGAAGCAAAGAGGTATCCCAGCCCACCCAAATACGAGTAGCCGGACCATCATCATAGTCAAAGAACCAGGCCCAATGCGGTCGAATAGCCTCTGAAATGTGGACGCAGCCACCCGCGTCTCCAGAAGACCAACAATGCGCAACCCCCCACGGGCAATCCAATCCCCCACCGCCCTCCTGTGGTCTTGTCGGTTAAGACCACGCACGTTCCAAGACCCAATCGGCATTATGAATGAGCCCCATGTAGGGCTGCGTTTGCTTTAGGGCCCTTAACGTGAGAAACCGTATCAACATCCTTGTCATCATTAAAATCCCGCAATAAGGCAAAGGAGTTTTGGTCAACTTGCTGTTCGTCGACCGCCCGCCGTGGAGAAGAGCCAGACGCGGACGCCTGTACCCCGTATGGGCGAACTGATCCGGCCTTGGATTCGCCATACTCGGCGCTATCTGCACCGCCTTGCCATGGGCACCAATTTGTCTCCACTCAGCTTGGGGAGCCCGGCCTCGACCTTGTCGTGAATGGTCACGAGGCGGTCCTTGAATCCGTGGTCTATCATGAATCACCACACGAGCATCGGGAGGGGCTGGCCGACCAGTTGTCGGGTGTTTCTGTCTCGGCCCCGGCGTATTAGGCTTCCGCAGAGGCGCCGGGCTTGGTTGCCTCTTGGGGCATTGTGTGTCCCCATGGGCCCATGTCGCACAGTGGCTGCACCTAATCGGCCTCCACTCGTATTCAACCCTCACCAAAACCGTACCCGATACACATCCTTCAGCAGTTGGGATCTCAATTTCCACTTTCTCAACAAATGGCGTGTCAAGCAGCTTCATGATGCAAACACGCGCATAATCAATACGCTCTCCTTTGGCCGTAATCCCATCGGCAAATGAAGGCCTACCAACACCACTAGCTACCACACCCAACCCCGCTTTAGTCCAAAATTCACTTGGCACATTCCACAGTTTCACCCAAAGGGGAACCTCTACGAGATCCTTCCTCTCCAGCGACATTCCAGGACGCCACACTTCTAAGAACAGTGGTTGGCCATGCAAGAGCCACGGGCCACCTTCCAACACTTCAGTCATAGCCGTGGCCGATTCAAAGCGAAATCGGAAAAAACCATTTCTAGTGGCTCGAACCTCCACCAAGCCAGTCCATCGTGCCCTCACAAACCGGTCGACGAATGGGAAGTATGGTTTCGGCCCAAGGAAATATCCAACCAAGGTATGGTCCCACCTTGCAATCCCTTGTTTTGCCACGTCCCAGGTAGGGGCCACAACGGCTATACCAGCATTTGTCGACTTAGGCGCCACATAGTCAAGCGCTAACCGTGCTTGGTCCCCTCTCTCTCCCCGTATACCCACGTTGTGGGATGTCGTATCAGCCCTAGCTTTCCGCACCACTACATCAGCAAACGACGCAGAGGGCGACGACGATTCGGCTATGGCCTTGACGTGTGGGGACGAATCTGGAATCAGCGCATCAGTGAGCGAAACCCTAGCCGACGACCGTGCATCCGCAGTGGAATTTGATTCACAAACCCTAGAATGCTTCGGAACAGTACCGGGCTGAGCAGCCCCACCCTCCTCGACGACTATCTCCTCATCCACCGGCTCATCAGATGTCACGGACCCCATATCCACAAACCGCCGAGCCATCATACGCTGAGGTGGTGGTGTCCCAGGTCGTCCCCATTGTTGTCGGCGGTTATGATTCCGAAGGATACCCTTGAGCGGAGCAGTAACGCCGGTTCGCATAGGCGGAGATCCCACCGAAGCCCTAGGCCCAATGCGACCCCCCGCCAAATTCTGATTGATCGCCGTAGTAGGAACCCGCGGCCCCTGAGACGGGATGGTCTCCCTTCCCATCAGACCCGTAACCATAGCCGCATCAGATTTATCAGATTTTGCAGAAACCCTAGCAGCCTTTGCGCACTCAGGTCGTCCCATGGCAGATCGGCGCTCCCCATCAGAGTTGGCCACTGTAGATCCATGAACCGTGCTCATCAAAGAACGAAACCGTGCACCATCAAAGCAACTCGCGAAATCAGGATATGCCGCGGCAAGAGCATCCAAATCAGGCATGGCTGGCATCGCCACGTTGCCCGTCGCTGCCGTGTCAACCGGATGTCGCTCACTCTCCGTCTCCACCATCGCCAAAACCCTAGGCGAAACATCCTCCGCCATCGCAACACCCAGTCCAACAACCACAGATGATCGTCGGCCAGTCAAGAAGGACCGGAAACGACGACGATCGGTGCTAAACCGTGATGGAAACCTTCGAAAATTTGAAAAAATCGCCAACTGTGTGAAAATCGCACACACTGAAGGTGTAATCGCGCTACTGTGTGAAAATCGCACACACTGGAGTGCATGAGTCGAGGGGAGGATCACCAAATCGATCGGAATGTGACGATATGGTTCAATGCCTTGTGGAGGCGGATCTGGCGCATGTCCCTCGCGTGGGGCCTTTTTTCACATGGCATAATCGTCAACAGGGGGCTGCCGCTATATGGAGACGTCTTGACAGAATGGTCGCTAACCCGATGTGGTTCGCTAACTTCCATGATATACCGTATAGGTGTGTAATGCCTGCTACATCGGATCATAACCCGTTGGTACTACAACAAAACCAACGTAACGAGCAGTGCCGTTCATGTTTTCGATTCGCAAATTTCCTTGTAAATGATGCGGGTTTTCTGCCCCTGATCGAACATCTTCGGCGTACAAAATATGACGGATACCCTATGTTCTCGGTCCTACAGAAGCTAAAGGCAATGAAGCCGCATTTAAAGCAGTTACGTCGGGCAAAAGGGGACCTATCACGGAATGTAGCGGAGGCAAACGAATTTCTAGAGCTGGTGCAGGAATTCACGACACTTCATCCCCATGAAGGGAGATTTCAGGAACTTGAGCGATTACGCCGTGCCACCTATGCTCAAGCAGTGGAAATGGAACAATCGCTTCTTCGCCAACGGGCAAAACTTGCATGGCTAAAAGATAGAGACCAATGTACCTCCTTCTTCTTCAAAAAGGTAGCAGCCCGACGAGTGGCCAATCGTATTTTCTATCTTAAAGACGAGAATGGGGTCGTAGCAGATGGGGAAGAACAGGTGGCCAACGAACTAGTTCGATATTACAAAAAGCTGCTTGGGAAATCATCCCGTGTGAACCCTATCCAGGCGGCGGATCTGGTGAATTACTTTCCACGGAGGCTGACAGATACTGATGCTATACATATGATCCGACCTGTCACCCCGAGTGAAGTCAAGACGGCATTGTTTTCCATTGGCGAGGACAAAGCGCCAGGCCCCAACGGATACACTTCGGCCTTCTATAGAGCTGCATGGAATATAATGGGAGGCGAAATTACGCATGCGATCATGGAATTCTTTCGAACAGGGCATCACTGAAAGAGCTCAATAGTACGCTAATCACGCTTATACCGAAAGGGGATGCGCCACGACGAGCAGCTGATTACCGACATATCTCATGTTGTAACGTCTTATACAAGGTGATATCGAAAATTCTAGCGGAGCGGATGAAAGGCTGTTTGGGAGATTTGGTGCACCCAACACAAACGGCGTTTATTCCAGGAAGGAGAATCTCTGACAATATCTTGTTGGCTCAGGAAATTTGCCATGGCTACAAACGCAAAAGCCTCCCAGAAAGGGTAGCCTTCAAAGTTGATCTTGCTAAAGCCTACGATCGGGTAGAATGTGACTTCATTCTGGTCATGCTTGAGAACTTTAATTTCCACCCGACTTATATTAAATGGATTCGGAGCTGCCTCACCACTACGAGATTCTCAATTAACATTAATGGGCGAGGGGAAGGGTTTTTTGCAGGGAGGCGCGGACTTCGACAGGGTGACCCGATCTCCCCATATCATGGCTTCCAATATCATGGCGCTGTGAACCTACGGAATTATATATGCTTACATTTGCGGATGACCTTCTATTATTCTCGCATGCGGACGCTGTTTCGGTGCGTATACTTAAAGATGGGCTTGATCATTTTGCGTTATTGTCGGGTTTGCATGCAAATGTGCAAAAAAGCGCGATGTTCGTCTCACGGCATGCTCAAAGGCTTACATCAATGATACAAGAGGTTATGGGTTTCCCGAAAGGAGAGCTGCCCGTACGCTATTTGGGGGTCCCACTTACAACATCGCGCTTAACTATACAAGACTGTGCACCACTTATTCGAAGTATTGATCGTCGGTTGGGATCGTGGCTGAATTTGTCATTATCATATGCGGGTCGTGTACAACTTATTAAGTCCATCCTCTTGGCGTTCCACATATATTGGGCGGGTGTCTTCCTTATCCCAAAGGGCGTAATCAGAGACATAGAAGCGCGTATCAGGAAATTTTTATGGAGGGGAACTACATCTAAGTTGCATGGGATGATGTGTGCTGCCCTGTGACGGAAGGAGTCTTGGGAATTCGATCCATAGAGACTGATAATCGTGTTCTTCTTCTAGGACAGCTTTGGCGACTATTGAAGAGGGATGAATCCTCTATTTGGGCGCAATGGATTCGACGTACTAGATTGATGAATAAATCAATCTGTACACCAAAAAAAAGAATAAATCAATCTGGACTATTAGACCATCACCTACAGCAGCGTGGAGTTGGAATAAACTCCTTAAGATGCGTTCTACAATACGACCATTGGTAGAATGTCGGGTGGGTAACGGGGAAAACTCGTTTATTTGGCTGGATCCATGGCTCTCAGCTGTTCCACTTATTGAACGATTTCCACGAGGTCCAATGGCAATGGGTCTACCACTTGATTCTCGACTGAGCATGGTTATTGATGAAGGGGGATGGTGCTGGCTGGGACAATTCACTGCCGAATACCTTGAATTTAGCAGCGAATTGCCACATAATGACCCTCTTACGGTGGACGAGTATCGCTGGGTGGGTGGAAATAACGGTCAATTCACAACACATTTGGCACGTGAGGCTATACGCATACGACAAGAACGGGTTCCTTGGGCTAATCTTTTTGGAGGTACACTTAGTATTCCCAGATACGAATTTATCCTATGGTTGGCGATACGGGGGAGGCTAGCTAGGCGGGACAAATACTGGATTGCAACGACGGCGGGCACAGCGACATGCTTACTATGCCAGACAGGAGTAACGGAGTCTAATCTTCATCTATTTTTTGATTGCTCATTTTCCAGTAGATGCATCACGCTTCTTCGACGCAAGATCAAGTATGCATGGCCGCATCGCGATTGGAAGCTGGGAATTCTATGGGCAGCTCAAAAATGGCGAGGGAAACATCTACTTAATAGTGCCTACCGACATATTCTTGCTTTGGCTGTCTACCATATCTGGCAGGAGCAAAACATACGTTGGCGAGAAGGAGTCGAACGCGGACCTGAGGTTATAGTGGCAGATATCCTCA
The DNA here is from genome assembly GCA_027422505.1 of Craterostigma plantagineum. Lineage (NCBI taxonomy): Eukaryota > Viridiplantae > Streptophyta > Magnoliopsida > Lamiales > Linderniaceae > Craterostigma > Craterostigma plantagineum. Next base: position 11,834,756 of record JAPQWV010000029.1, read on the forward strand.
ATACCATTTCTATGCGTTGATGTACTATCTCTCATACATATCACTTGCAAATGCTTGCCATACGCCGCCTGTGGCGGATTGCATGGTAGTGGTTTACTATTACTTTTTCTTCTGGTTGTGAGCCAGTAGCTTGTTACTGGTAGGTGCATTTCGATGCTGATGTAGCCTTCTCAAGTTATTAGTGAACTTTATACCCAAAAAAAATAAATCTTTACTGTAGCAAGGACTCAAATCGCCCCGACTTGAAAGTTGTAGCATCGCGCGATTTGAATTTGCACGATAGCTAACATAGAATCACCCGATTTGAAGGTGCACTGTAGCAAATCGCCGAGCCTCAATTGCTAAAGTTCAAACGGCCTGACTGATCCAATCGCCCGAAACCTTCAGTTGCCCGATTCCTTCAGTCCAATTGGAACAGTAAATTGCCTGATTGACTTTGCCCGTTTTGACATTCCCTGAATTTTCACATGCAAATTCGCCCGATTCTTGCTACCCCAATTCGCCTAATTTCAAATTTACCAAGTTTCGGTCGAATCTTCATCCTAATTATTTTAGGTCTCAAAAAAATTTTTCCGCAAACGAGCAAACGAGCAAACTATTGGACCCCTTACAAGTTATTTTTTCATCAATTGATGAGAAAAACATTCTGAGTCCAACGAGCATAGTCAATTCTAACGCCCGTTTATAATTTCCATCCGGTCCAAAAAATTTTCGGTGTAGAATGCTTTTCTGTCAACATTTTGAAAGCAAATCCACAAACGTGTCAACGATCACTTATCCAACGATCTACTTAGAACATTCAAGGCAAATTATAGAAAGTTTTTGGACATTTTCACGGAATTTTCGAAATCATCTCAAAATTTTCGGTGCACACCAAAAATAAATTAATTTCAACGTTAAATTCTCCAAACATCACTCACACACGTAAGGATCCACACATCCAATCAATCAATGACACCCTTCCACAAGTCCCATGGTAAGAAAAACTTCGACCCAATCAAATGCTATAATTGCGGGAAACCTGGGCACACGGCTATAGACTGCTTCCTACTCCAAAAGAAGGATGAGGAGTACTACTCCAGAAAATTACGACATATTAAGCAAACGAAAGCTGAGTACCTCTGATGGCATAAAGACAGATGGCTCGCTGAAATATCTGAAAGCGAGCAAGAGCATTGTAGAATACGATTTCAGTTGTGCTTTGGTTTAATTAGTTGTCCTTGTAATTAGGGGCTTTTATTGTATTTGTCCTTAGTTTAGGACTCAGAATGTTATTTATACCAAGTATGTTTGGTATATATAGATGTACGAACATTGTGCTTAATGAGAAGATTTTAAAAATTGATCCGAAAGGCTTGCAATTCGATTTCTAAAGAAAGAAACAGCAAATATCTTCTCACTCTACAAGGATTCTCTCTCGAGCTTACAAAAGAGGTTTTCGATCGAAATTAGATACTCAATAATTCTAATAGATAACCTTAGAATTCATGTCTAAGATAATAGAGTTGATTTAATAGGACGTATGTATCAAAGCAGATTCGTTCTATTTTGAAAAGAAAATTGTTAGAATTGGATCGAAATTTGAGTTCGGGCACCGTTCCATTGGCGCGATTTCAATTTCGATCTAATAGCTCAATTCTATGCTTAATTGGTTTGAATTTGATGTTTCTGTGCTCGTTTTAGTGATATACATTGATTGCTATTAGATTCGTAGCGGTTTGAACTTCAATTTAGCAGATTTAATTTGATCTGAGAAGTTACTATCCGCGCGACCAGTTTGAACACGTACTAAGTTTGCTTAAATTCGATATGCTTTGCTACGTGTTTAATTGCCTGTTCGTGCGTAGTCAGTAGTTGATTTCGTGCAGATACTTGTAATATCACGGTCTAATTCATCGTTTTTGATTGAATCAGTGCTAATTGTATTCTGTGATTTTTTTGCGATCATCTTAATTTTTCTCGCTAAGTTCTTCGATCAGGTTAATTTCTCGATCGAAAAACTCTGCGCGAGTATTTTTCTCGATCAGAATACAAAGTCAGACTTCAAGTCGTCTTTAACAAGAACGGCTTTAGTAGAAAAATTTCTCGAGCATTACTAAGCGAAAATCTTTTTCGACGAAGACCAATTTAACCTTTGCGCGCGCAAAACGTTCCGTCAAAAAACATTTCCGGTCAGATTTTCAAAGTTTGACTAAGCGAAAATCATTTGCGTCCGAGGAACTTTTCCATTCAACGAAGTTATTTTGACTTAGCGAGAAACTTACTAAACGTATTGTTTCTTTGCGATCGCAATAAAATCACGATTAAGAGATTTTTCTCGACCAAAAGTTTTCGAACATTTTTTTCTCTCGTAAAATTTTTCGCTGACAAAGACTTTCTCGCATGAGAACAGTCACCAATACATTTTATCTCGATATAATTATTCTCGATCAAACTCTAAAGATTGAATCGAAAATAATTCTCGACTGCTTTAATATCAAACACTAGTAACTAATTTTTTTTGGGGAAATGTTCACTAAAACGAAAGAAACAGGAGTACATGTAGCGTACATGATATCGCTCACGACGCAACAAGCAGTAAGTCTTCCCACCCAACAGCACATCAACAAATCCGAAACAACCCAGACACCAACGCAGTCCCAACAAGACCAATCCAAACAAAAGGAAAAACCAAAACAGGCAAAACCAAGGCAAAGGTCAGTGTCACAATCCACAACCCATCAACAGGATCCTGGCACCAGATGCAGTGCCAGCAGGGCGAACGGTTGACGTGCGAGCAAGGTGCAAGAGCACCACGAAAGATAACATGACCGAGGGTGTTATCAAGCGGAGGGGGAGATCGCAGCGAGTGCGTCCACAAGTCGGGTCGGGGGAAAGGCGGGGGCGCCAACTCCTTCTTTCCGCCAGGGATGAGCAAAGACACCAAGTGAGGCAAACCTACAGCATGGGCAGCGAATCAGCCATCCAAAGTTCCACACCGTACAAGCCAACTGCAAAACAAAAACAAAAACGGGGCAAACAAGGGAGTACTGTGCGAGACCGAGAGCGAGAAAAGTAAGAGAGGGAGAGGGGGAGAGAGCGGGAGAGAAACAGAGCAAGACAGAGAGGGAGAGAGAACAAGAGAGAAAAGCATGAGATCCTTCCTAAAAGACGGGTGATGCAATCCAAACAGCACCAACAAAAACGTGTTACGAAGCGAGATTGGTCCGTAGCACCCTAAGTATTCCAGGCTATACGCCAGGTCCGGCGTATGGCACTCAACTGCAGGTTGTATTTTGGAGGGAGTGTGGAGATTCGAACGCTTAAGAGTGACTCAATCTCAGCAACGATACGTTCAGGCGCTCGGCGAGTCCCATCATGCCATCTTCTATTGCGTTCCGACGAAAGGTGGACCAGCGAGGCAAGGGCATGTCGTGGTCCCGTCAAGGCAAGATGCTTACCACGCCATCTTCTGGCCGCCCACTGAACACCCTCACCATTCCCTGTAAGGCCACCCAAAGTGCAAGTGGTTACGTAATAAGTTAAGGCAAACGCGTAGAATAAATACACTCAAAAGAATAAATATCGCGTCGTTTCCACAATATCAGCGTCGCATAGAAGGCAAGCAGAGGTTCAGCTGCAGAGGCGATCCAAGGCTTGTCTCTAGTGGCAAGTTTGTCCTTAATCGCAAGCCATAGCATGAAGTCGTGCCGAGTGATGTCTAAGGGGCCGCCAACTAACTAATTTGCTACTTGTGAAGCACGTAACATCAGTCCAAATTATCAAAACAACAAACGAAGATCCTTCATCAACTCTAGAAGATAAAATGGATGCCTACTCACTTGGAAAGGACAACTATCCCCCGATACTCAAGAGAGGCGAATACACAGTTTGGAGAAGTCGATTTCTGAATTTTATCGAGCTAATGGAACAAGTAGAAGACCTTCTCTAATGTTATAAATAAGGTCACGGATAATCGTATCAATTACCAAAGCAACCAACACAAAATCTCAAACACCTTCGCTGCTTGCGATTTTCACATAGTAATTAACGTGACCTTTCGTCTTCACATCGATCATCATCCCCGCCGACCACCTTGCTCACTGCCGGCGACCCCAACCTGGTATGACCGGAACCGACCAAACCGCCGCCCCTCACCGCCGGGATCAGACGGCGATGGGAGGGTCGTGACTCTCCATCTTCCCGCTTTCTTCCACCACAACCATATGTGACCTTTCAACTTCCGCTATCTTCTTCTTCGTTTTCCTTCATGGAACTGCAAGAGATGGATAATCTGGACTGTCCTCCGTCCATGCCGGACTATGGGTTGCTTAGGAATGCTATACCTGAGTTTGAAGATAGGTTCGATGTCGCCGCCTTCGAAGCCTTTATGGTTCGCATCAACGGTACAACAACAGCCCCCGAAACACCACCGGAGCAACCTCCTCCAGCCCCAAATCGGCCGGAACAAACCCTTAGCGAAGCTGCTCCTAGCTGCGACCAAGCTGTCCAAGGAATTTTGGTCCGTATCAATGGAATGGAAGATTGTGCCATTGGCTACACGGCACCGGCGGTGCAGCCCCTCGCCTTCCCCAACCGGTCGAAACCTCCCCCTAATGGGTTTGGCCCACATCGCCACCAACCGGACCTGAGATTGAAACCCGCCCAGCCAAGGATACCACCACGGCGCAAACGTCGCTATACATCCACCATCATGCCGTTACGCGACCCGCGTCTAGAGTCCCGTGGCCGGATGCGTAGGGGCACACCACCGCCACCACCTTCTTCAAAGTTAACTATTGATGACGATAGTGAGGCCCAACCACCCCCCACGGCTGCCTCCATCCCTATAGGAGCCGCTCACAGCCCTAGGGTTCGCCGGATGCTCCACATCTCTCACCTATTGCTTCCGGGCCTAGGGCATCACCTAGCGGGCCCCTAACAAGAGATGAGCTTACAGCTCTTCATCCTCTAGAGGAATCTATCCCTATAGTTGAGGATGCTTCGGATGGCGAACAGGCCAGTTTGCTAATGAATGATCGCCGTCTCCCTAGAGCCACGTCTCCATCGGCTATGGGCTTAGGGCCGATCAATGTAAATGCCTCTAGCACCGAGAAGGCGCCTTGTATGCCGGCTGAGAAGACTCCCATAATTACTCGACCGCCTAGGATTTTGGTGAGCGAATCCACACTTAACAGACATAGTGGCTCACAGATGGTTCCCGGCCCGCTCCTAAGAATGTGGCGAAGACTACGAATGCCTCATTTGCGGCCGTGGTTCAAGGTGCCATCACCAACCGTGACCAACCTCAGCGATCCCCCATGAAACGCCTCGCTTTATGCTATACGGCACCATCGATTATTAACGAAAAAGCTGAGGCTTGCCTGCCCTGGGAGGTGGTTCAAAAAGGGATGGCCAGATGGGATAACACTCTTGTTGGCTAGTTCCTGGGCAAATGGCCGTACTTTCCCCACGTTGAGCGATTCGCTCGATCTATATGGTCTGATATCGTCGGGTCCGTGCAACGATTAATGGATTCTTCAAGTTCAGGTTCGTGACGGACGAGGCTATGGGGCGGTCTTGGAGGGAGGCCCGTGGCTTATGCAGGGGCAGCCCCTCTTTCTCGAAGCGTGGCGGACTGGTATGTCTCTTGAGAAAAAACGTCACTTGGCTGTTCCGCTATGGGTCAAACTTCGCAACGTCCCAACGGAATTATGGATCCAAGCAGGGCCGGGAATTGTCGCAAGCGAGGAAGCCACTATTCGCGGATGCCATGACAGCTACTGCTGAGAGACTCGAATGTGCGAGGGTATGTGTCGAGAAGTCACTTGGGGAACCATTTGATGAACAATTCAATGTCAGAATACCTACTAAGGAAGGAGGACAAGTGGTTGTTGTACCTATTCAAGTGGAATACGAATGGAAGCTAAGAAGTGCGTGGCATGCAACTCTTGGGACCACAATGATATGACGTGCCCTAAGAACCAGCCCAAACAGACCCGGCCGCAAGATCCCACGACGGGCCGACTGAACCCCTCACGGCCAAATGAGCAGCGAAGCCTAAAGCACAGCCAGAGGCTACACAACACAACACCAGACCAAAAGCCATGCCACCAAGGGAATACAAGCACGGCCCGAGTGGCGGCACGCGACAAGTAAGGATAAGGGTAAAGCGTCGCTTGTGGAGTATACCACGATCCCCACTAATACTGAGGACAATACCCGGGAAGGCCAAACACCTCAAGATTACGAAGGGAGAACTCGGCTACCTAATGAGGAATGCTCGACGAGTAAAGCATCAGCCCTCACCCCCACAACTGACCGTAATCCCTTTGCGGTTCTCGCTGAGCATGAATGGGATAATACTGACATTGAGGGTCCTATAGCAGCCATTCTCATCGGTACTAATCACGAAATATGGACTAAACATGTTAGACCACAGATAGGCGGTGGGGGAACTAATCACGAAATATGGACTAAAGATAATAAGACTGGTTGAGACTAGGGTTGCAGAACAGAATGCATCGACGCTCGCTACCTCTATCAGACGTTGGGAATGGTTCTACGACTATGGGGATGGACTGGCGTCTCGTATTTGGGTTGGCTGGGATGCTAGTTACGTAACTATGACGCTCGAAGCGGTTTCGGCGCAGGCTGTCCATTGGACTGGTCTGAATGAGTACTTTGGGTGGCCGCAGATGGCGTGGGAGCACCTCGCGTCGACGGGGCCTCGTCATGTCCTGGCCTTGTTGATTTATCACCTTTGGTCCAAACGGAATAGAAGATGGCGTGAGGGTTCTCGGCGCGCCTCTGAGGACATCCTTGCTGATATTGAAGCACTCCTAAGTGTTCGCCTCACCACACTCCCTCGCAAATATGGCCTGCAGTCTTCGGCCATGAGTCGGACCTGGCGGATAGCCTGGACTACCTAGGGAGCATTCCACTCCTTACCTCTTTTTCGTCCATTTTGTTTCTGACCTCACTGATCCCTTCTGTTGCCCCCATCCTCCCTCCTCCTTTGTTCCTCTTGGTTTCTTGTTGTTGGTGCAGGTCGCCAGGCCTTGTTGGGCACCTTGCTGGCGGTCCGCCCGTGCTTCGATTGCTTTGGCCTGGGCATGCCCCTGTACTACCTCACCCTGTTGGAGGAAAGATTCAGGAGGTGGCTTATCTAATGCCATTCGACCAGATTGCGATGGCAGATCCTGCTTTTCCCTTTTCCGCCTGATGAACATCCTTGTGTTGTTTCATCTGTTGTGCGCTTTGCGCCTTTCCTGCACATCGGCCGGCTGCCCTGCTGGCACTTCATCTGGTGCCAGGAACCTGTCTACTAGTTGCAGCTTTTGACATCTACCTTCTTGCCTTTTCGTTGGGCTGAGGTCTTGTAGGGACCTGTAGGTTGTCTGGGCTGTTTTGGTTTCTCGATGTGCTCTCTGGTCGTTTGAACATTACCGTTTGGTACATCATGAGCGATATCATGCACGTTGTACCCGTACTCCTGTCTCTTTCGTTTAGTGAACTCTTACCAAAAAAAGCAGAAGACCTTCTCTCATCACTTGAGCAAGGTCCTGCTCAGTTCTGGGTAAATGTACCCGGTGACAACACTACTAACCCTCCAATTCCTGCCTCTAGGCGACTCAAAGAGCCTAGGGAATATACTGCGGAGGAAAGAGTGAGAGCTAAAGCTGACCTGATAGCCAAAAATACTCTTATGCAAGGGATCCCAAATGATATCGATCGACAGATTGATAGTATTCCAACAGCTAAGGTAATGAGGGATGAGCTGCATAAGATGATGCAACGAACGAAAGTCGGTATCAAGGCCAAGAATGCAAATATTCTCAGAGCTTACGACTCCTTTAGTGCTAAACTCGAGGAGTGCTTACATGATCTCTACCAGAGATATCTCACACTCTTGAATGAGATGAGGAAAACTGAAATCACTAAGACAAACATGGAAACCAATATCCGATTTCTTTCCTCTCTGCCCTCAGAATGGAAGAAGATATCCACCCAAATCCGATAGAATAAAGATCTTGAGGAGTTGGATATCCACACCATGTTCGACATCCTCTCACAGCACGAGGAAGATATTAGCGAAATTCAGAAGGAGCTGACGGGCAAACTTATCGACGACTCAGTTGCCCTAGTCTCGGAGAAGAGAAGCTAAAAACCACGAAAAGAGAAGATCATCAAGCCTCCTACCCCCTCAGAGTCTGAAGACGAATCAGATTCAGATTTGAAGCCTAACATGAAAGTGCTGGAAAAGCAGTTGGCGTCAATTGGGAAAATGATGAGCAAACAATACTTCAAAAGGAAGTCCTCATCATCAACTAATCGACTTTGGACCTCAAGCAAAAAGAACAAAGAACGTGCACCTGAGACCTCCGAAGTCAAGAACATCAAAGAACCGACCAAGTGCTTTAACTGAGGAAAACCTGGTCACTATGCCAGAGAATGTACTCTCCCGAAGAAGAGAGACGCTAACTACTACTCAAGGAAGCTTCAACTCACGAAGCAGAAGGAAGCTGGTGTAGCTTTAGTGGCAGAACAAGACCACTGGCTCGAGGACACGTCTAGCTCTGAGAAAGAGAATCTAGGCCCTAATTACCTGCCTAGACGAACATTCTAACGCCGAAACCTCAGACCCGACGGACGATGACCAAGTATCTGCATCCTCTCAGGAGGTAGTTTCTCCTTCCACATTATTGACCATGTTAGAATCATATCAACTAGCATACACTAACATGAAATGTTAGTAGAAAAGCGTAAAGGAAGTAGATAAGAAGTTAACTAAGTCTCAGGAAAGGGTAGATAGTCTCGAAGCGGAACTTAGAAGCTCTAGTGACAAAATAGAAGAATTATCTAAGAGTCCTATTATTAGCAAGGCTAAGTATATCCCTTAGAGAAGCATAGGTCGATAACTAAGGAATTAGAAGATAGGCTAGAAAATAACTACAATTGTTTGGTTAGGAATCTCAATGAGAAAGCTAGCCCCAATTGTAGGAAAACTGAAGAGACAACTGAGGTCACCAACCTAGAAGCCCAATTAGATAAATCCAATGCTAAGGTTTGTGAACTTACGAAAGAACTTGACGCCAGGCGCCAAATTAACGGTAGAAAATAATTTTGCTCTCTTAGGAGAAGAAAGTAAGAAGCTATGCGCAAAAGTAAAGAAATTAGGCAATCTTCTTACCGAAGGGGACAAACTGAACAAACTATTTTCCTAAATCAGCCCAAGGATACAGAATTTTATAATCGCATTGAGGCTTAGGTTTCACCAACCCTTGTGTTTTATAGAAGAAAGAAGCTTACGATATAAAATATATGGGTTTAGGCGTAAACACTCTTAACTCCACTAAAGCAGACGATCTAGGTGCTTTAGAGTTATGTAAGAGAAGAGCCACACATAGGGCCCAACTTCCCTTCGACTATAAAGAATTAAATGACAGCAACAAATCTTGGGAAATACCTTGACGCCAGTCTGTGATTTAGTTCAACCTCCTGAGCCTCAACCTGAAATCGAGGAAGCCAAATACATACATTCTAAAAATTCTCCCCGCAAACCTCTTATCGTGAAGCAAATAGAGGAATTACAAGCTGCATTAGACAAAGAAAGAGAGAATTTTGAAGCTGAAAAGAAAAAATTCCTAAAAGAGATGGAAAATCTCAAAGCTTCGTCTATCTCACAAGCCATTCTCACGCATCTCCCTCAACCGAAAATATTATTCTGAAAAGCGTGAAGAAAGACAAATCACCTTCAAAAGACCAAAGACGAAAAAATAATACTTTATAAAATTCTAACTCTAATCTTGTTTCACTTACATCTACAGGGAGCGTAGGGCCAGCCTGAGATCGAAGGCAGAAGTATCTAGATTAAAAATAAAGAAGGAGCCCGTAGATTTGAATGCTTCTAAGTATTTATCTCCTTCTATCCAAATAAAAGACACTCGTAAAAATAAAAGAGTTGTTTCCTCTCTGAAAATAATTGCTTCTACTTGCTCCTTAAAGCCTACCACATTTAGAAGCACTACCTTCGAAACAGGCTCTACTTCAGCAATAAAAACTAATCATTCTAAAGCAAAATGCCTCTAGCAATACTCATAGGACACAACATCCAGCCATTAAGATTGAATCTCGCAAGCACCTTAGGAGACTATCCTATGGAAAGATCTTTTCCTCGATGAAGCCTACCAAAGCATTTGTCAGTGCTGAAATTAATCTTCCCTGTAAGGTTCAACCTAAATGGGTTCCTAAATCCCCTCCTAAAAGGACGAAAGCCGTAAAGGCCAAGTCTTCTACAAAGGGCACAGCCAAATCAACTTTTTCTAAGATGGCTTGGGTCGCTAAAGCTCCAACTACCGATAACTTAGGAACCATATCTGAAGCCACCTCTAAGTCTCCTAATCTGAGAAGACCCATTTACAAATGGGTACATAAAGCTCTCTAATTTGTTTTTGCAGATCATCTTGTGTGGTACCGCGACTCCGGTTGCTTACATGACAGGAATACAAGAGCTGCTGAGCAACTACAAAGACAGACCGAATGGAAAAGTCAGATTTGGGAACAACGACTCAGCTCCATTCTAGGATTTGGGGATGTCATTCTGGAAAATCTGACGATAAAGGATGTCTCTTACGTCGAAGGATATTTCTTGCTCTGATTTTGGGCCTAGGGTTTCCATGGAGGAGGCCCAATCCTCACCTGGGACCAATGTTACTGGGCCGTACAAGAATACTAGCCCATCTAGGGCTTCCCCTATTGGGCCTTTTGGTGATAAGTACTTGGAGACTATTGGGCCTTGTATTGATAAGGAGACGCCGGTCGACCACTGTGATGCCCCAACATAGAAGACGCTTCTGAAGATGACCTACCACTGAGCCGTACCGTCGCCCGCCACCCTTCACCCTGCCGGGCCACTACACTACAGCGCTCGGCATAGGGCTGACACTCGTGACCGTCGGCAGTCCCGAAGCAGAACCGCACGCTACGCTGCCAGCGGAGGTCTCCAAGGCCGGACATCTTAGCCCCGGACCGTCCTTCTCTGACGTTGTTCTTGGCGTTAAAACCAACCGGGAAGCGACTAATCGAGGGGACCACCTAGCTCGGCACGACTGCCTTTATCGTACACGGCGCCCAGTGTTGTAGATGGAATCGCTGCGGCCCGGCCTCCTTGGGAAGTCGCTCAACAAGGCATCGCACGATGGGGACATACGCTCGTTGGGTATTTCCCTGGGAAGTGACCGTATTTCCCACATGTGGAACGATATACCCGATCTGTTTGGAAGAATCTTGTCGAAGTTAGATCGACGATTAACGGATTTTTCATGTTCCGCTTTTCCTCGGAGGCGGCGGCTACCACGGTCTTGGAAGGCGGACCGTGGCTCTTACAGGGACAACCTTTCATTCTCGAGAGGTGGCGTACGGGCTTCTCTTTTGAAAAGAAGACGCACTCGGCTACTCCGCTTTGGGTTAGACTCCGAAACATCCCAACGGAACTTTGGACACAAGATGTTTTATTTAGGAATTGTTGCAAGTGTGCTCGGGAAGCCTCTATTCGCAGACGCAAGGACGGCTCGTGTGGAACGCCTTGAGTATGCTAGGGTGTGTATTGAAATTGCCCTGGCTGAACCTTTTGTTGAGCAGTTCGATATTCACATCCCAACTAAGGATGGTGGCTCCTCGGGCATCGTACCCGTTAGTGTTGAATATGAGTGGCGGCCAAAAAAGTGCTCGTCATGTGCATCATGGGCCCATTGTACCTCAACATGCCCCACAAACCGCCCGAAACCACCGCCTCAGAAATCAGCCAAGAAACTCACGCAACCGCCGCCACGGCCGACCATGGTGCAGCAACCGAGTTGTGAATGCAGTCGCATGGTCGACCAAGGGACGGCCGTTGTCACCACGGCGGCCAAAGTGGCTAGTTTTGCTAGGGATGGCAAGAAACGCGCCTCTACCCGTAATCTCGAACATGGTAAGCGGTTGAGTAGACCTAGCACAGAGGCCGCCTCCACTAGCAAGGGTGTTGGGACGCCCTACTCTCATCTCGAGGCAACAACCGATGCCACCCAGGACCCTATAGTGAGCCTTCACGTTGATGTTGGATGACCCTACTTGGAATGTACGGTTGTCTTTGGTTTCTGATGTTGCCTTGGGGTCTTTGTTTGCTTTTCCTTGGGGCTCTATTTGTGGTTTTGGATGTGAGCTGGTAGCTTGCTACCAGTTGGTTTGTGCTCTTTGAGCGGATCCTCTGTACCTTTTGTTTTTTATTTAGTGACCAATTCCAAAAAAAAAAAGAAAAGGTACGGTGAAATAGGATCACCCCGACGGAGGCCTCGACGCCCCTGGAAGAAGCCTTCAGGTCTGCCATTAATGTTGACCGAGTAACAAGGAGTCGTGAGACAGGCTCTAATCCATCCCACAAAGGTACGATGAAAGTTTGAAAGCCTCCAGCGTTCCAAGAATAAAGTCCCATTCCACACGGTCGTAGGCCTTAGCAATGTCAATCTTGAGGGCCACCCGTTCAGGCAAGCCCATGCTATTATACCCGTGGTAAATCTCTTGTGCAAGGAAGATATTATCCGATATGCGACGGCGGGGGATAAACGCCGTTTGCCTAGGGTGGATAAGACGGCCCAGGTAGCCCTTCAAGCGATTAGCGATAACCTTGGAAATGATTTTATATAGCACATTGCAACACGATATAGGTCTGAAGTCCTTGGCGAATCGCGGGTTATCACTCTTTGGGATGAGCGTAATAAGTGTCGAGTTAAGTTCCTTGAGGAGGAATCCCGTTCTGAAAAACTCCTTGATGACATAAGTGATATCAGTCCCAACCATGGCCCAAGCGTGTTTGAAGAAAGCAGCTGAGAATCCATCCGGCCCGGGGGATTTGTTGTCTCGCATGGTAAAGAGCGCCCGCTTGACCTCGTCGTCGCTCACAGGTTGAATCATCATTGAAGCCTCATCAATATTCAGTTTTCGCTCAAGAAAAGGCGCAATCATGTCGGCTGAAATAGGGGTCGTGCGGGTGGTTTGGCCGAGGAGGTCCGTTGAGTAGCGTAATACTTCAGCTCGAACCCGCGTGTCGCCTCGAAGGTTTCCCCCTCCTCATTTTCCACGTAGAAGATTCGGTTGATGGCACGACGCGTGGTCACTTTCTTGTAGAAGAAAGAGGTGCATTGGTCCCCATCCTTAAGCCACGCCACTTTGGTGCGTTGAGTAAGCGCTTGATGCTCCATTTCCACGGCTTTGGCATAAGCAAAACGACAACGTTTTTCGAGGAGAAGAAGGTTCGGTTCTAGAGGATATTGGATGGCCATGTCCTGGACGATGTCAAGAAATCTTTTAGCCTCGAGAGTGTTATGGTTCAGATTTCCTTTTTCCTTACGAAGTTTCTTCATGACTTGTTTGACGCCTTTAAGCTTCTTCACGACAGTGAACAAGGGGCCAGCCATCTACGGGAGTGTTCCACGAGTCTTCCACCAACTTCGTGAAGCGAGGATCTTTGGTCAGGAAGTTGTCAAATTTGAACACGGCGCCCATAGCCCGCGAAGGATTATTAGCATCCAATATCAGTGGGGTGTGGTCAGACGTAAATGGTAGCGCACAACGATATATAAGATCCCCAAAGCGGGCAAACCAAGCAGGGTTTCCCATCATTCTATCCAACCTACGCCAAATGGCCGCCGTGCCGCTTTGTTGGTTATACCACGTAAATATTGGCCCCACACGTGGAAGACTAATAAGGTCAGACGAAGTAAAACAAGCTGCCATATCAGGGCAGCCGCCCCCCATGACGCCACCACGTGCCTCCGAGTTGTCCAAGATCGCATTAAAGTCCCCCATAACAACCCACGGAGTGTCCACCATCCCAATGAAAAGGCCGAATAAATTGGATTCGGAAGTAATACTACTGCGAGACATCTCAGTCATACAAGTAAAGAGATCTATTCATTGATAAGAAAAAGAAAAAACGTGAATGGGGATTGGATTGATGATAAAATAGAATCCTGGGTCGAGTCCGAGAAGTCGCGACAAGATCAACCCAAAGGCTTCGTCGGTCCGCACGTATATTGAGCCCATATATAAACGAGATGTAAAATACCTGCCTATTTTCAAGATGAGAACTTTACAGTGGATGGCCTGAGTGGTATAAGCTTCGATAGTCATCGCCACAGAGCTAGCATCCCATCCAATCCAGATGCGAGAAGCAGGTCACTCATAAAACCAGCTCCAGTTATTAATTGACTGAGTAACCGAAGAAGCATTCTGTTCAGAAACCCGTGTTTCAATGAGGCCCATAATTTTCTGATTGTTTTTTCCCACCAACTCCTTTACAGCCCATCTGTGGTCTATCCTGTTCAGACCACGAGTATTCCAAATGGCCGTAGGTATCATGGATTACCCGTGAGAAGGGCTGCTCTAGGACCCTCGGTGTTGTTATCCCATTCTAGCTCAGCGAGCACCGCAAAAGGACTATGGTCAGGTGAAGGTACGCTAGCAGAGGCTGTACTTATCGAGCATGCCTCAGTTGGTTGCCGTGTCGTCGTTTGGTGTTCTTTGGGTTTGGGTCTGTCTCGGCCTCTGTTACTTAAGTTAGCAGGGGCGTTGTTCTCCACCAGCAGCGATTTACCTTTGTCCTTTTTTGTCAGGTGACGCCATACCTGTCGATGCTGCAATCCATTGGTGGGTTGGTTGTTCGGTCGTGAGGTGCGTTGTGTACCCTTCGGTTGAGCTTGAGGACGGGGTTGCTCATTCGGCCGTGTGGAGTTTGACGAGCTGCCAACGGTGATTGCGGTCGGGCGGGTTCGGGCCTGTTCTTGGGGCAATTCCTATCTCCGTGATTCCAAGTATTGCACGCCACACATTTGTTGGGCTTCCACTCATATTCAACATGGATAGGTACAATGTTCTCTTGTCCGCCCTCTTTAGTGGGAATCCTAGCGTTGAATTGTTCGGGGAATGGTTCCTCCAGTGACTTTTCAGCAAATCCTCACATATTCAAGTCTCTCTGCATTAGCTGTCATAGCGTCCGCAAAGAGTGGCTTCCCTATGACGCTAGCCACAATACAAGACCTTCTTGGGTCCACAGTTCCATTGGGACGTTGCGCAGTTTGATCCATAGGGGGACGGCCATGTGCTGTTTTTTCTCAAATGACATGCCAACCCTCCACGTTTCGAGGAAGAGGGGCTGCCCCTGCATGATCCATGGGCCTCCTTCCAAGACCGCAGTTAAAGCTTCGGCCGTCGCGAACCTGAACTTGAACAATCCATTGATCGTGGCTCGAAGCTCAGCAATGTCAGGCCACATAGATCCGAAACGTTCGACATGGGGAAAGTACGATCTCTTTCCCAGAAAGTAACCAACGAGGGTATGGTCCCATCTAGTCGTCCCTTTCTTAACCACTTCCCAGGGTAGACACGCCTCAGCTTTGCCGTTAATAATAGACGGGGCCGTGTAGGATAAGGCGAGGCGCTTCATGGGGGAGCGTCGTGGTTGGCTACGGTTGATAATGGCACCTTGAACAACGACTGTGAAAGAAGTGTTGTTGGTCTTAACCACAGCCTCCGAAGGGGATCGTGGGTTGTCTGAGAGGCCACTAAGGTCATTATGAGTAGGGTCGTCCATCAATGCCCCCGCCTGCCGGTTCGTTATTGGTGTCTCCTCAGCCCGCGCAACGTGTGGCTGTTCCATGCGATGTGGGTGCGCCATAATCGGCCCTAAGCCACCAGCCCGTGGTGTTGTGGCCCGGTGTTTAGGGAAACGACGATCATTAATATTTGCTGCTCGGTATCCGAGGCATCTTCGACGATTGGGGCAGACTCATCCAAGCCATTCAGCGCAACAAGATCCACACCGTGTCGAGTACCAGTAGAAGCTCCGATGATCGGCCCTGAACCTAGGTTCGGTGCTATTGAGCCCTGGTGCCCGGGAATACAACGATCAGTTCGCGTAGTATTCACTTGCATATTGGGTGCGCCGGCCGTCGAAGGACATGGCCCAATATTAGAAACCCTTGGCCCGTTCAGAGAAGGCATGGAAGCCGAAGGGTCACGATGTAGGATACTAGTGTTTTGAGCGACCTCTGTGCCGCCGCAGCCACAGTAGGCGGCGCATAATCCTCCTCCTCAATGGGCGACAGGTGAGACGTCACAGGTGAAGGGGTTCCCCGGCGCAAAAGTGGATGTCCATCAAAGCTTGGGTCACGAACCGGCATGATATGAGTCGTGGATCGTTTCTTCCGGCCGTGATGGAGCGGCGCTGCTGGTTGTCGGGTTATGTCGGCCATGGCCGAGCTAGAGGGTATCGCCGGCCCTTCAGATGCAGCCACGCTCGCCGTCGCAAGGTTCTTCGTGTACGGAGCATTGGCGCGACTCACAAAAGCCTCGAAGGCGGCGACATCAAGATGATCCTCAAAGCTGGGGATGTTGTTCCTAAGCTGTTCATAGTCCGGCAAGGGTGCCAGGAGGTCCAAGTCATCCATCAGAGGTGGATTGGTGGAGGGAGCTCGTCGAAGGGTGGAGGAAATTGAAGGTGCTGTTGTTGAAGAAGATGAAAAGACAAAAAAGAAAATGCAAGAAGGCTCAGAGTCCTTCCATCGCCGTCTGATCCCGGCGATGGAGGGTGGTGAGGGATGTCCCGGCGAGCGGCAATAGGTGGTTCAGATCGCCGGCGGCCGTGTGGGAGTAGTCGGAGGTGGTGGGAGGTGAAAAGTCGTTTTTAGGGTTTCTTGAGAGAGAAGTCGTGCTAGAAATCGGTTGGAAGGCTATTCGGACTTCGCCGGCTTTTCTAAGGATACGAAATGGTCCTATATACCTTGGACTTAGTTTGCCCTTTTCCCCGAACCGCTTTACGCCTTTTCCATCGGGGATACTTTTAGGAATACATAGTCTTCTGGTTTAAATTCCTGTGGTCTACGCTTTTGGTCTGCATAGCTTTTCCGTCTGCTTTGGGCCGTTTTCACCGGTTCCCGTACCTTTGATATTTCCGTCATTTCTTGCACTAGATCAGGCCCTAGTATTGCTCGTTCTCCGAGCTCATCCAAATGGATTGGAGATCTGCATTTGCGTCCGTATAGAGCTTCATATGGAGCCATTCCGATTGTTGCATGAAAATGTTGTAAACATTATTTTTTTTGGACGCAGTATAGAACTATGTTGCATGAAAATGTTGTAAACATTACCGAAGTCAGTTGAAGTTGGAATATTACACAATAAGTAGCTGCGATTTTCACACAGTAGGGAATTTCAAAATTTTCGATCGGTTTCACGTTAAGCACCGTCGTTTCCGGCCAAACTCCATTGTTGGTGGCCGGCTGGTGTGTTTGCTGCCCTTCACCAGGCTTAGGTGGCGGAGGGGCTGATCTGTTCGAGGGTTTCAAGGCTGAGTGTGGCTAGGGTTTTGGGAGCTATGGAGGAAGATTCATCAATCAAGGTACCGACTTTCCGATCGTGTGGTGACTGGCAACATCACATTGCCTGGTTTGCCCGATCTGGCGGCCCTGTGCGCAGCGTACCCGGAATTCGCGGCTTGTTTCGACGAGGCACGATTCTCGCGGGTTGATCAATCGTGTCAATGGCGGAAGAGGGTCTGGAGATGATGGCGATCGGCAATTATCGGCTGCGGGTGGGGGATCGACGGCTACGGCGTCAGCCGTCAGCTTGTCGAGGGTGATGGTGCGACGGCTAGGGTTTCTATGACATCTGGTGACGCTGTGGCTATCAAACGCGTTCATGGCCCTGGTGGAAAGGGTAACGGAGAAGGCTCAGGGGCTAATGGTGATCTGCAATGACCGGCCGTTGGTGGGCGATCGCCGGCTAGGGCTTCAGCTGTCGCGTTGGATGGTGCGACGGCTAGGGTTCATACGACAAATGTCACGGCTGTGGCGAGGGGTCCGATTGGTGGGGTAACAGTCCCGCTCAAAGGAATTTTGCGACATCAGACGCGGCGTCAACAGTGGGGACGCCCTGATACACCGCCGCCACATCTTACAGCAAGGCGGTGTGTGGATATGGGGTCTGCAATAGACGACGAGGCAGCTAGGGACGATCACGGCCCAGCGCCGGTTGATGTCATGGTTGTCACGGAGCCTAGGGTTCTGGCGATTGAGGCTGCGCCAAATCTTACGTTGGAGACGGTGGGGGTTACGCAATCTGGGTATGCAACGAAGCTGGAGCAACACGCACCACCCATGAAGTCTTTTGCTGAAGTGCTCATGGAATCTAGTAGGCCTTATCCGCTTCGAGCAATCCATTCGCAATGGGGAACAAAAGGTGAAAGGGGAGGAGCGACTTGCCCTTGACTACGTGTCTCCCACATCGACTTTGGACAATATCGCGGTGGTATCCCCGGCTTGGGAGGTGGCTCGACAAGGACTTGCTAGGTGGGACCACACCTTGGTCGGGTACTTCCTAGGGCAAAAACCATATTTTCCCTTTGTTGAGCAGTTTGTGCGGGCGAGGTGGATTGGATTGGTGGAGGTTCAGGCCACCCGTAATGGGTTTTTCCATTTCCGGTTTGAGTCAGGCATAGTTATGAATACGGTGTTGGAGGGTGGGCCGTGGCTTCTGCAAGGCCGCCCCTATTTCTAAAAGAGTGGCGACCCGGTATGATGATGGAACGAAAGGAGCTCGTCGAGGTCCCACTATGGGTAAACCTATGGAACGTCCCTAGCGAGTTTTGGACCCAAAACGGCTTGGGGATAGTGGCTAGTGGAGTGGGCCGTCCGGTCTTCGCTAATGGGATCACGGCAAAAAGGGGAAAGGATAGACTACGCGCGAGTGTGTATCATGAAGACGCTTGCCACGCCATTCATTGATGAAGTGCACATCCAGGTGCCAAATGAGGAGGGAGGCACGTCCGGGATTATCCCGGTATGAATGGCGCCCGACGAGGTGCGACCGGTGTGCGACATGGGCCCATGAGGATACACAATGTCCCAAGCGACAACGGCCACAGGCGGCTCAGCCTAGGTCCCAACCGCGGTCAACACCTGCTCCAAAACCACCACCTATCTGAGTTAAGGCTCCGCTAATGCACATGAGTAGCCGAGGGGCATTCGTAGGGATGGAGCTAGAGGAAGGGTTGTTCAAACGGATTGGCACCAAGTGGGTGCTTACGGTAAGGCCAAGGTGATACCGCCCCTATCGCCCCCGAAGAGGGTCGGGCAGCCTAGTCATGCTGGCTCCACTGATGCAAGTACGTCTAGAGACTCGCACCTACCCCGAAGCAAGGCGGGTGATGGACAGTCTGATCACAACTCCTTCGCTATACTTCGTGAAGTGGCGGAGGATGATAGTATCGCGATGACTCTTACTATGGGCCATAAAGCAAAAGCAGCCAATCAGTTGCCCCATTCATAATACGGGTGGGATCGTGGAACGTCATCGGCAAGACCACAAAGGGCGGTGGGGGAGTGGGTTGGGAAGGCGGGGTTGCGACTAGTCAGCCTTATTGAGACTCGGGTTTCTATTGCTAATGCGGCTTGACTCTCTGAGGGCCTTAGACCCCACTGGAAGTGGCTTTTTGACTATGATGATGGTCCAGGCACACGAATATGGGTGGGTTGGGATCCGTCTTGGCTTCGGGTTAATATTGTTGCGAAATCCAGCCAGGCGGTGCACTGTCAAGTTGAGGTGCAGGGTACGAATGACATTATCTTTATCTCGTTTGTCTATGGGAATTCTAGACGTGAGGATCGACGTTCTCTTTGGGATCAGCTTATACAATTTTCAGCATTACGCGTGAATGATGCATGGCTGGTGGCCGGGGATTTCAATACCATCCTGCATGCGGGCAAGGGCAGGGGAGGGTCCCCAAATGCTCTCGATATGGCGAACTTCGATAACGGCTTGGTACAGGCGGATCTATATCTCTTCCATCCATAGGCCAGGGGTTTACTCGGTATAATCAGCAGCGGGCGATAGCGGGTATTTGGCACAGATTGGATCGCATGTTGGGGAATCCACAATGGTTCGTCAAGTGTCCAGATGTGTACTATCGACACGAGCTCCCAGCCACGTCTGATCATTCACCATCTTACCTTGGGGGCTGTGGAGACTAGGCCAACAGGACCCAGTTTTCAATTCGAGAACTTTCTCATTAAGGAGCAGACGTTCTTGAGGCAGGTACGTCAAATCTGGGAGACGTCTACGGATGGCTTTCCTATGTACGTGCTGATGAGTAGGCTGAAGCGGCTTAAGCCTATTTTCAAGCAGATGCGTCGTGCGAAAGGGGATCTGGCAGCTAATGTAACGGAGGCAATGCGATTCCTAGAGATCGTTCAAGATTTTGCGGCGAGATATCCATAGGAGGGTTTATTTCATGATCTTGAGAGCCAGTGTCGTATACTTTACGCTCGTGCTTGTCCCAACGTGCTAAGTTGGCATGGCTTAAAGAGGGGGATCAGTGCTCAGCCTACTTCTTCAGGAGAGTAGCACTGCGACGTGCAACAAACCGAATCTTATCCTTGGAGAGTGCGGGTGGGGTTCTCTTGGATACACCAGAGGGAGTGGAGGGGGAGCTGCTGGACTTCTATCAAGGACTGCTAGGGCGGTCTGCGAGGGACTCACCAGTCGCACGGGAAGAGGTGTAGGGATTCATAAAGCGCACACTTTCCCCAGCAGCGGATTTAGACATGGTTCGGCCGGTTAATGCACAGGAGGTACGTCAGGCGCTTTACTCTATGGGGGATGAGAAGGCGCCAGGTCCTGATGGGTATACAGCTGCTTTCTTCAAAGCTTCGTGGGATGTGGTGGGGACGGACCTTACTACAGCAGTTCAAGACTTCTTTGTGACCGGGCGACTCTTGAAGGGCCTCAATAGTACCCTTACCACGTTGATACCGAAGTGTCAGCCACCGAGATGATCAACGGACTTTCGACTGATCTCTTGCTGCAATGTCCTCTACAAAATCATTTCAAAGATCTTGGCGAATAGGCTGAAGACATCTCTGAGTGATCTGGTTCATAATTCACAGAAGGCGTTCGTTCCCGGAAGCGCATTAGCGATAACATACTTATGGCACAGGAACTATGCTTGGGATATACGAGCAAGGGCCGACCACCAGAGCTTTGTTCAAGGTGGACCTCGCCAAGGCATATGACAAGGTCGAATGGAGTTTCCTACTCGCCACACTTCAAGCCATGGGTTCCACCCAACATATATCGAGTGGATTCGTTCATGCTTGACTACGACGACCTTTTCCATTAACATCAATGGCCGAGAGGTGGGATTCTTTGCTGGCAAGTGGGGCTTCCGATAGGGTGACCCCATTTCGCCCTACCTCTTTACGCTGGTTATGGAGGTTCTGCACGGCCTAGTTGAGGAGTGCATACTGAGGGAACTGCAGTTCCGCTATCATTGGAGATGTGGGGCTACAACTCTGTCTATTCTGCTTTTCGCCGATGATCTTCTCCTGCTCTGTCACGCGGATGCCGTTTCTGTGGGGGTTCTGAAGAGTGCATTGACGGCCTTCTCAACTCTCTCAGGGCTATACCAAAACCCTGATAAGAGTGAGATGTACCTATCACGGAGGGTAGATGGGCTGAAAGCCTTCTACAGGCCATAATAGGTTTTCGAGAGGGCCGGTTACCCGTTCGCTATTTGGGGGTACCGCTTATTGCATCACGCCTTACGATTGGAGATTGCGACCCACTTTTACAGAAAGTGGACGCGCACTTGGGTCATGGCTGAATCAGTCCTTCTCATAAGCGGGTAGGATTCAACTGATAAAGTCCGTCCTTCAGGCTCTATATATCTATTGGTCGGGGGTGTATTACCAAAGGATGTGGTCCGTGCCTTGGAATTGCATTAGGAAGTTCTTGTGGGGTGGCTCCTCGGCTAAGGTCGCATGGGATGATATCTGTCTCCCACCCGCTGAAGGGGGTTTGGGAATTCGATCGATAGCTATTGATATTAAGTCGTTACTTGTACAACTTAATTGGAGGGTGATTACGCGCACGATGATTCCGTTTGGGTGGATTGGCTGGAAGCATTTAAATAATAGTAAGTGGCTCAGATTGATCTCACCTTGAAAGACTAATTCATCACACCCTGGTCGACGAAAAGTGACAGCCTTTGCTCGACAGTCGAGAATGGCGTGATTACGAGATAACCAATCCATCCCCAGAATAGCAGCAAGATCGGTCAATGGTAACGGTATTAAGTCGGCTTCAGAATGAAATTTTTGATTGAGATGGGACAACCTTCGAATACCGAGTCTCGAATGATACGTTCTCCAAGAGAAGAGACTGATAAAATAGACGTGTAGCGATATTGTCCCGAATATAAGATCAATCTGAACCTGGGTCATTGATAACATAGATCGGACGATCTCCGATAGAAATTCGGCCTAAAGAATTAATGATCGGTTAATAACAAACTGAGGGATATGAAGGCAAGAGCAGAGAGTGATGTCCAATTTAAGGTATTGATAATGACAATACGGCAAAATAGAATTAAATATATATTTGCTTTTTAATTATCTTTTTTATTAAATACTAATTATTAGTCGGCAATTTTATCTGTTACCACTTTAGGGTCTGAACGAGCTTCTTCCTCGGTCATATGAAAGACTCGAGCTTGGGTCCTTGCGGGTAGAGAAGGGCCACGCATCCCCGGTCGGTTATCTACGGAGGTAGGTGGAAGATGGGTCATCGTGCCCCGATGGGTAGAGCTCTGTCCACTAGCACCGACGAGCATAGGAAAAGCCGATTTGATGTGCCCTGGCTGTCGACATAGGTAGCACACTCGTGGAGCCTTACAGGGACCGTCATGGTACTTCAAGCAATTAGACCTTCTACCCGAACTAATGGATCCCAACGCTATCCATTCTGCTGCTCTGGAACACGAGACGAACCAGAGATTGTTGGTAATGAATATTATGTGAATAGCTTGAACTTCGACTCGCTTTTGATGCATTACCCGATAGTACTCCGCACCCTCTTCTTCTGAGAGCGTTCGGCTAACTTATGGCGTGTCTGAATTACGCCTTCCACTCTCAGTGCTTCTTCCACGAGTTCATCTAAGCTTGTATATTTGTCCCCAGACTTTTAGGCGATCGCGAATGTTGATATTGAGGCCATCTTCAAACCTCTTGCACAAGTCCTTTATCGTATAAGATTCAGGAGCGAATTCGTGCAAATCAAGGAATCGACTCTCGTATTCGACGACCGTCATACTACCCTGGAAGATGCTAAAGAACTCCTTCCTCTTTTGATCTCTACTATATTGAAGAAGTAGCGCTCTTTGAACTTTTCAACGAACACGGGCCAAGTAATAATATTGCTATAAGTCTCCTTAAGATGTTGCCACCATCGACGTGCCACTTAGCCCAGAAGTTTATCGCAATCACCACGCGGTAAGACTCATCGATCGACAAGGTGTCAAACGTCTCCATCACTTCCTTAAGCCAAGCACCGGCTTTCGTGGCGTCTCGCACTCCTTTGTAAATCGGAGTTCCCATATCTGTAACGGTCTTCACCAAATCAGGAATTGGTAAACTAAGAGAAGGTAGGATCGGTTCGCCGTGAGAAGGGACACCTTGAACTTCGGGTCGAGGAACAGGACATACCGAGACCTTGAGGTTGAGAAGAAACCGAAGGTCCCGTCGTGGATGGAGGAACTCCATGCACACGAACATATTCATAGTATGCTTGATATTGCTCCGGTGTTATCAATTGGTCCACTCGCACGTGAGGTTGTGGTTGCTCACTAGACGGAATAGGAGTATGAAAAGTATGTCCGCGAGCTCTACAAGGAATAGGAGAAGAAAGAGGGCCAGAGGGTCACGAGAAGCGCCCCCGACCTCGTCCTTGCTTAGCTAGAGGTACCATAATGACTATCAATAAAAAAATCGAGGTTAGAAGATCCATAAAATATCTAAGGCACGAAATATAAGAAATGGATCCATTGGCCTAACAAAAACGAAAGAAAGAAGCAAGCGACAAGGCTCAACAATGCAAGGAAAGCGCAATAATACAACAAGGGCTCTGATACCACAAGAACTGTCACGCCCCGACCCAAACCGGAGGCATGACAGCCGCCGCGCTTCTTCTCGAGAAACGCATGGCTGACGATGTTAACTCAAACAATAACGAGGATATAGATTTGAAGCTCAACAAAAGATATATTTGCATATCATAGGAGGTTTACAACTTCTACAACATTGAAGATCGATCAGCGAAGGAAATAAAATATAAAAACCAAAACCTCCTTCCAAAAATATAACCGCCAATGGATCCTTCAACAAACCAAAATAAGGTACCGAGCAGGATTAGAAGTGAGCGGAAAAGATGATCAAACGATGGCAAACCTCCTGTCAAAATGATAACCTAAAAGAGGAAAAGGGTTTGTACGGGGTGAGCAAACCACTAGCTCAGTGAGAAGATAATACAGACACACCTTACCCTCACGAAAGGCATATCCTCAACTATGAACACCAACACAATAATCAACCATCGAGGAAAATAATCATTTCTATCATAATAAACCTATTCAACAATCAATTCATCACCCAAAAATAAGCACATAACGACAATCCACGTCGTTATCACAGACGAGTGGGTAGCCATAACCTATCTCGAACTGAACTCCCCGTCGAGAGTAAGACGAATCCGTCACCGTACTCTAAACAAATGCCATGAATATTCCTATAAACAATATATATATATATATATATATATATATATATAGCATACATGCCCCACACACCGGTGCGCTGGCCGAATCAAATCCCGATAATCACCTTCCAATAACAATGGCAAATGGATAGGTGCAATCGTCAGGCCACACTCATCCGGGTTTGCCAAACCACATGCTACTAATTGCCACTCTCACTTACCCGAATCGTGGCGGGTTCGGGCTACTAAGATCAACATGCCACTCTCACTCACCCGAATCGTGGCTGGTTCGGGCTACTAATATCTCGCTACCGAGTATGCAACATCAAATGTATAACCCATACCACGGCTCCTAAGTCACATATAGCTCAATGATACCAATGAGACACGTAATGTCAGAAATAAGGTCACGGATAATCGTATCAATCACCAAAGCAACCAAGTTCGTCAATAGAACTCACATTATGCAAGTAAATATATCATGAAATTCTATAGTCGACAAGGCTTTTCCTCATATAATAACACATGACCTATACCCGACAAGGCTTATTATCACATCATCTAAAGTAATGAGAGCCGAAGTTGGAACATCCTAGGGTTTTCCTTAGGTTTTGAAAGTCTTTGATAATAAATATTATTTAAATATTTTCGGCAATAATACGTTATTAGCACGTAGAACCCAGTATATAAGATATTGATGAAGATTGAATTTAAGGGTACCGTATTCTGGGTTTGAAATAGATTTTTAGGATGATCATAGTTTTAAGAATTTTGATATTTTGGGGTTTGATGTATGAATTTCTAGGTTGGGATGAACTATCGGGCGATTTAAGTTTGTGAGAGTTTCGGTCGAATTTTAGGTTGAAAAGTGAACCTAGGGTATAAATGATCGTGCGATTTTAAGGTGTAGAATTCGATGATTTGAATTAGGCAACGCAACTTTCGATCGAAACCTAGGACCACTCAATAAGAAGTCGGGCGATTTCTAACCTTAAGAAATCGGGTGAAAAGTGGGAAATTTAAAGCATAGGTAAATCGGGCGATTTGTTTAGGAAATAAGCACTCGGCGAAAGGGAAATACATGCTGATTCGGGCTACTTGATGAACGGCGAAACTCGTCCGCATATAGGAACAAATCGGACGATCTTTAGAAAACCAATCAGGCGAAAAAGGGAACTACAACGTGGGACAATCTGGCGACTCCATGACGAGAAATCTGGCAATTTGATACCATCCAATGCATTCGGCGAAACTGAGGATCGGGCGATTTGGACATTGAAGTAAATCTCGGCGAAACTAATTTTTATGCATACATAAATCGGCGAAACTAGGTTTTAGAATATGACTAGTCGGGGCGATTTAGAGTAATTTAAAATCGGGCATTCACTGGGAGTTGACCATAAGTCGGGCGGTCTAGGTCATCTCAAGTTTAGAATAATAATTTCTGATATAATTAATTTATACCAGTATATCCTTAGAGTTTATATATATACAAATAATACGCATTTATTCAGAGGATCGACCGTTAGGGACTTCAACGGATCTCGTATTTGACTGTAGCGGGAGAACATGTAGGTGGATCATCCATCTACAATACGTAAACACATACGTGATTTATGTGTTGTTATGTGAATTAATGATTTCTCTGACTTACGTGACTTACTTACCCTTCATGTGAATAATGCTTTTATGAGATTTCTTGTACATGCATAGCACATGCATATCACGTCAGATCGAGAGGTGATTACACCGTATTGAGACGGTGATGATTTGAGATACTGACGTATGGGGTAGACTGCGGTGATTGTGATTTGTGACTCGTAGCGGAGTCAAGGTTGGGATCGCAGGCACTGGGCGGAGGCAGACGTATCGATCTGTGTACTCTGACGTGATCGATTCGAGGTGCATACCGCCGGATGGGATTTTTATTTTGGTGCGGGAGATATACGACCTAGCAGGGGGCCGTTGACGTGATCGATCAGCGTACTACTGGCGTAGCTCGCCGCGAGACTTGAGGGTGGCCTCCCACTAGTCTATTCCGCATGTTGGTGCTGAGCGTAACCTAGGGCCTGTGTCGTGTGATGTTGTATAGGAATGCGGGAAAAGAAAAAGTGTGAATTGTATCATGTTGTGAGATATTGGGGTCGGGATTGAGTACACACTTGCATACATGCATTTTATTCACCTACTGGGCAAATCGCTCAATGTTTACGTGTTGTAGGTACTAAGTGCGACGCTGATACGCATCGTGACTGAGGCGGCTGGTGGCCGTGCTCCACGGACTTTTGAGGGCGGGGCGGTACATGGATGAAGACCTGTGGAGCGGCTTTAGAACTTTTGTTCTTTTGACATTTTGGGACTTTGGCCCATGTATAGCAACGATGATGTAGACAAATTTTAATATTAATGTATATTATTTTAGGAAAGAGTTAATTAGACGGGCCTTCCGCGGCTTACGTTGCGGAAATCCGCCACTAACCCTAATTAGAAAAGTAGGGTCGCCACAGGTGGTATCAAAGCTTAGGCTCTAGATTCTGAAGACTGTCCATGTACTGCCGCTCAAAAGCTTAGAGAACCAGCCTGGCCTGTAAGTTCATTACTTGATTACGTGATTATGTGTTATCTGATATATGCCTTATGTGAATAATTGTAGCAATAGTTACGAATGCCGAGAACACGTAAAGAGCTTGGTGAAACTAGTCGTAGGGCGGGATCGGAGTCCCCACCTAATGACGACCGATCTACTATCCACCAGTCGACGGATTTGATCTGGTGACTGTCAGATCAGATTAATGATCTCATTCACCGTCAGAACTCGTCGGAACGTTATGTATCCCCAGCATTAGAAAGTGTAGAAGCTGCGGGGAGAGGTTTCCGGAAGGTTAAACCCCCCTTCGTTCGAGGAAGCCGCCGATCCTACCTATGCGGAGGATTGGCTCAGGACAATTAAAAATATGTTCCGCATTAGCCATCTGCCTGATACTGAGAAGGTGACGAGTGCCACCTTTATGCTACGTGGGAACGTGGGCTATTGGTGGGACAAAATTCAACTGCTCGAAGATCCTACCATTATGACCTGGGAGAGGTTCAAAACGCTCTTTCGGGGTAAGTACTTTACCGCGCCTGACAGAGCGCAGAAGCTGAATGAGTTCATCAACCTCAAGTAAGGAGGAATGTCGGCGACAGATTATATACGCAAGTTCAAGCAATAATCAAGGTTCGCACCGCATATAGTGGCCACTGACGAGCTGAAGATCGAACGTTTCTTGGAAGGTCTCAAACCCGGGATTTTCGAAGCATAAGTATGTACTATACCGAGGTGAAGACTTATGCTTGTATCGCTGAACGAGCAATCTTAGCTGAGCAGGCAGAGAGTAGAGTTACCAAGGCTCAAGAAGCAAAGCAAAGAGCGGAAGGGCAGCAAGGAGAAGGAAATCAGAAACGCCGGTTCTTTGGAAAGGCGTCGAATTTTTGCCGAAATCAGTCGGGCCAGCAGAATTGGAGGCCAAGACCGAATCAAGGACCACTTAACATCCCGACAGACCCTCAGGCGCTGCAACTCAATGCCGACAGTGTGGACGCTACCACTCTGGTATGTGTTATGGGCCAAGACAAAACCCGACTCCATAATGTTTCCGTTGTGAGAAGATCGGACATTATGCTAGAAATTGCAACGAGAATGTGCCTCAAGTTCCGAACCGAACGTTGATTCGACTCCCTCCGGTGCCAGCACGAGTTTTTACTTTGACGAACGAGGAGGCCGAAGCGAACCCTTCCGTGGTAACGGGTACGTTGACTATCTATAACGTGCCCACTTCTCTATTAATTGACTCTGGGGCCACACATTCGTCCGTGTCGGCCAAGTATGTGGAAAAGGTGGGAATTTCTCCTACCTTATCTGAATATTATTACACGGTTACCTTGCCACACGGTGATCCAACGCACACTAACGAAGTGCTGAAAGGATGCTCCGTGAACATTGAGGGTAGAAATCTGAGCGTCGACCTGATTGTGATCGCAATGAACGACTACGATGTTATCTTTGGAATGAATTGGCTTTTGAAATACGGAGCCATCATAGGTTGTAACAAGAAGGTCGTAAAATTCCAACTGTCCGAAGAAGAGGTGTTCACTTTTTCGGGTAAAACCGCTCCGAATCATATTCCACGAATCTCTGCGGTGAAGGCTTAACGACTATTGAGATCCGGTTGTGAGCCTTATCTAGTGTGTGCGGTGAAGGCAGAGGAGTTACCTCAGCCAGAACTGGAGGACGTACCGATAGTCAACGAGTATGCTGATTTATTTCTCGATGATCTCCCGGGGTTACCCCCTGATCGAGAAATGCAGTTCACAATAGATTTGTACCGGGGTCCGCCCCAATTTCTAAAGCTCCTTATCGCCTAGCGCCAAACGAAGTGAAAGAATTGAATGAACAACTAGAGGACTTGTTGCAGAAAGGGTTTATCCAACCCAGCTTTCACAGTTGGGAGCACCAGTCCTGTTCGTACGGAAAAAGGATGGGTCGACGCGACTGTGTATCGACTATCGAGAGTTGAACAATATCACAATCAAGAATAAATATCCATTGCCGAGGATCGATGATTTGTTCGACCAACTACAGGGTGCTGCGGTGATCTCGAAAATCGATCTCCGTTCGGGATACCATCAGTTAAAGATCAGGGAGGCAGATGTTCCTAAAACAGCATTCAGTACGAGGTACGGCCACCATGAGTTTTTGGTCATGCCGTCCGGACTGACTAACGCCCCTGCTGCATTCATGGATCTTATGAACCGAGTCTTTAAAGACTATCTCGACCGCTTTGTAATCGTCTTTATTGACGATATCCTGATATATTCTAAGATGAAGAAAGAACATGAGAATCACTTACGAATCGTCTTATGAATCTGCGAGAGAAACAGCTCTACGGCAATTCAAGAAATGTGAATTTTGGCTTGAGCAGGTAGCCTTCTTGGGACACGTTATTTTTGAGAATGGAATCTCTATAGACCCTAGTATGATTGAGGCCGTGAACAATTGGCCACGACCGACTACTCCAACCGAGGTCAGAAATTTTCTAGGACTTACGGGATATTACCGTAAGTTCATAGCTGACTTCTCTGGCATCACCTCGACGCTGACGAACCTTACAAAAAACAACATACCTTTCAAATGGACTGAAGCGTGCGAAAAAAGCTTCCAGGAGCTGAAATTCTGACAATACCATCGGGAACGGGAGGATTCTCGGTCTACAACGAGGCTTCGAAAAACAGACTGGGATGCATGTTGATGCAGAACAGTAAAGTAATATTGTACGCCTCCCGACAACTAAAAGAATACGAGAAGAACTATCCAACCCACGACTTAGATCTTGCAGCAGTCGTGTTTGCGTTAAAGATTTGGAGGCATACCTTTACGGAAAGGTGCGAGATTTTCACCGACCACAAGAGTTTGAAATATTTTTTCACCCAGAAAGAACTGAATATGAGACAACCACGATGGCTGGAACTCGTGAAAGTCTACGACTGCGTTATCAATTATCATCCGGGTAAGCAAACGTAGTCGCAGACGCGCTGAGTCGAAAGGCGATAAGCACAGAGTTGCAAAAACTTGGAGTGGAGGTGATTGACTTAGGTGAAGTTGAAGCGAGACTAGCAACACTAACTCTTCAGCCTACGTTGAAAAGCACAAGAAGATGATGAATTTTATCTGAAGGTGAAAGATGCACTACCTAAGGACTTCGAAATCCTAGAAGATGGAACCTTACTATAGAAGAATCGGCTGTACGTACCCAGTAATGAAGAATTACAACGAACAATAATGACAGAAGCACACACAACAACGTAGTCAGTACACCCGGACACGACGAAGATGTACCAAGATTTGCGGGTCACATACTGGTGGCCAGGAATGAAGAAGGATATTGCCACATTCATAAGTAGATGTATGACTTGCCAACTGATCAAAACCGAACACTAGCAACCTGCTGGAACTTTACAAACCTTTACCAATTCCGAAATGGAAATGGCACCACATCACGGTGGTTTTCGTCGATTCGATCCTCAACGATAAATGAAAGCCATCAAGATGTTTTTGGCTTTTACTGCGCACAAGAACTTCACAGTCTACCAGATGAACGTCAAAACTGCATTCCTCAACGGAATCCTGAAGGATTTTGTATCTCAGCCTGAAGGCTTTGTGAGCAAACAAACTTCCCGACCATGTATACCGGCTTGACAAAGCTCTCTACGGACTTACCAGAGCCTGGTACGAGGTCCTCTCAGATTTTCTCATTTCATCCGGTTTCACGAAATGGAAGATAGGTACTACTCTTTTCATCAAGAAAGACGGCTCAGAAATTATAATCGTACAAATATACGTCGACGATATCATCTTTGGCTCGACGGACGGGAGAGTGTTCAGGAACTTTGGAGATCTGATGAAGCAAAAATTTGAAATGAG
The DNA here is from genome assembly GCA_027422505.1 of Craterostigma plantagineum. Taxonomy (NCBI): domain Eukaryota; kingdom Viridiplantae; phylum Streptophyta; class Magnoliopsida; order Lamiales; family Linderniaceae; genus Craterostigma; species Craterostigma plantagineum. The sequence goes on from JAPQWV010000029.1 coordinate 11,865,819, forward strand.
TATGATGGGAGAGCTAAGTTTCTTCTTAGGTCTTCAGGTTAAGCAACTTCACGATGGGATCTTCCTCAACCAATCCAAGTACATTCACAACATACTCAAGAAGCACAACCTGGAGAACTCCACTCCTGCCAGCACTCCCATGTCCGCCTCATGCAAGCTTGATGCAGATTCCTCAGGAAAATCAGTCAACCAAACCATCTAACGAGGCATGGTAGGATCTCTACTCTATCTCACATCCAGTCGACCAGACATCATGTTCACCACGTGTCTCTGTCCTCGCTTTCAAGCGGATACAAAGGACTTTCACATGCTCGCCATCAAAGGATCTTCGAATATCTCAAAGGAACTCCCAACCTTGATCTATGGTACCCAATGGACTCCGACTTCAAACTCGTCGGATACACGGATGCTGGTTACGCGGGATGCAAGCTGGACAGGAAAAGCACCTCAGGAGCCGCTCAATTTCTAGGGGGTAAACTTATTGGAACTATTTTATTGTATTCAATTAATGTGTTATCTTAGTCTTGCTATGTAAATAAGTAGTCTTGTGCTTAATTGTAATTAGCACTAGTACAAGCTACTTAAGTAAATATATCATGGTAGAAGGTATATATAGTGACCCTAAAGCATGTTTTAGGGTTCATTTGTAGCAAATTCATTTTCTAAAAATTGAGCTTATTGTGGAGCGAAGCTTGCTCTCCAAGTTAGAATTACCTTCTAAAGTTTCTCTCTACAAATTCAAAGGTAATTCTCGCCTTAATCTTCATTTATACGAATTTGCTACGTGATTTGATTCGTGTTGGATACCTAACAATGGGTATCAGAGCTGTGCGTGTTAGGATTTGGACTGATTTTTGCATTTTCGGAATTTTTTTAATTATCGCGCACTGTTCTTCGATAGGATTACGATTGATTCTTCACAATTTGCTATAACCCACTATTTTTAGACTTCGATCAATTCGTTTATACATGTCTGAGCTGACTTTTGATTGATCGAAACATGATTTTGAGTGAATTTTGAAGATTTGAGTCAAGTTCGTCGATCTGTCCTGAATTTTTTCGAACTGGTTTCTAAAAATTTCAATTTGATTTGCTACTTTTGTTGTTCGATCGAGTGTTTCTAATGTCTCTGAGCTTATTTCTGATCGACCGAATCAGTTTTTTTCACGAATTTTGAAGATTAATCGAAATTTGCTCTTAACACTGTACTTCAAAATTTTCGAAAAATTCGACTGATTTTGCTTTCTTTGTGCTAAATCGAGTGTTTTTTCTTGTTAAATGCTTGATTTCTGTTAGGTCCTTATTTATGAACTCTATGATCCTAGGCATGAAATCAAAGGCAATCGATAAGAATTGTAGAGATTGAGATTTCGATCGACTTCTTGGAGAGCTCGAGAGAGAATTTCGCTTAGAGTGAGAAGATTTGGTGTGTTTCTCTCTCTAGAAATTGATTTTCAAGGCTTTCGGATCAATTTTCTAAATCTTCTCATTAATCTCAATGTTTGTACATCTATTTATACCAAACATACTTGGTATAAATTACAAACCAAGTCCTAAACTAAGGACAAATACATTCAATGCCCCTAGTTACAAGGACATCTAATTAAATCAAAGCACAACTAAAATTGATATTCTACGATCTCCTCCTTTGTGCTTGATTTCTCTTCCGCGCTGTCTGTCCTCGTTGGGCGTAGTATGACCTGCGCAAGCCCAGTGCATGCTCGAAATCCCTGAGCGCCTCCCTCAGCTTCAGGCGCCCCTCGATGTCCACCAGCAATTCCATCAGGAGCGGTTATTCTCTCACGAACCGATGAATCCTCAGCATCGTCTCTTGGTTGATTTCTTCCAACCTCTGCTCTATATTCTTCCTGATGACCTTGAGCGTCCCATCACAGAACTTCTGGATTTCAGTCTTCAGTATCATTATAGTCTTCTTCGCGATCGGGTTTTGGTAGGTGATGCCAATGACTGAACGGATGTGCACGTGATTGTTGGGAAGCCCTTCGATCTCAGGTCCTTTTTTGAGCGGGGCGATCATGTTGACCTTCTTCATGTTGCTCTCCAGAGCCATCTGAAGGTCATGTGCGGCGAAGTACTTGACTTGGCGCATCATGAACCGGTAGAGTTCCTCGAGACCTTCTTTCTTGATGAAGCCTTGAGGACCTTTCTACTTCTCCACATATAGCTTGTATAGGTTGTACAACTCTTCAGCGGGGAGATACGGTAGGTCGCTCTCGCTTAGTTCTTCTCGAGTTCTATCTACTCGCTCGATGGAGTAGTGAGGTATTGGAAGACCTCATTTCGCACAGTAGACGCTGAGTAGCTGGCATATCGGGGATAATTCCTTGAAGTGACTCTTCAGTCGTTCCTTCGGGATCGCCAGCCTCACATCTGTCCTAGTTGGGTTAGCGTCCAAAGATAAGTCATCCTTTTCTGCTGATCCCAGTGAGAAATCCCTCTTAGCTCGAACTCATTCGGCTTCTTGACTTTATTCGGTGACCTCCAAATCTGTTCACGAACTTCTCTGAGGAAGGGGATTTCGATTCTGATATTTTCCCATGGCGTGTCTATCCGAACGGTCCCAGGCATTGTGTTGTGGGGGAAGCCGCTTGTTGCGCAATCAATTCGGGAAGCCCTGTGGGGTCTTGTTCGTGATCTTCTCCTTCCTGAAGCTCTTCGTCTTCTAGCAAAACGAGGTCCACCGAAGCTTGCTGTAGGAACTGCCAAACGTCCTTAAGCCATTGTCTTAGATGCTCCTCGGGCATGGAATGAGTCATCCACTGTCCTTCGAATATGTACTTGTCGAGGAACTCATGTGTATTGACACCGTGTCCTGATGATCCCGGTTGGTCTAGAGCTATTGAGGGAGTGGCTTGGGTCTGCGCCAGGGCCACGAGCATGGCGCACTTGCTTCTTCTTCTGGAAGCAAAGGGGCTTGTGAGGGTCATTGGTGTGGGCGGAGGCGTCCTTAATGTAAAGGATGGTGGGTCGATTTGGGTTAGAGTGGTGGTGCGGTGGGTGGTATGGGTTGTTTGGGTAGTTTGGGTGGTGGTTTGGGTTTGCTCCACTCCAGCGCCTATCTGCGTTGTGCCTGCGCCATGTCCTTGACCTTCGCCTTAACCACTTGATGAGGTCCTAGGCCGTTTCTCCCCCTCATGACTATCCTGATCGTCTGGAACGTCATGTCGACGCCGGGTGCGGGAGCTTTGACCTTGGCATGTTTGAGTGGGTGGCTCAGGGTGGTCCACGAGATGCCTGGAAGGATTCTTCCTGAGGCGTTCTGGTGGAAGCCCGATGAGGCGTAAGAGTTGATGAGGATTGAAGTGTCGGCTAGTGGGTCGGTGGTAGAGGGTTGTGGGGACAAGCCAAATGGATGTTAAGACCGCCTTTCTTAGCGGCGTGTTAAAAAAGGAAGTCTACGTCCCTCAGCCAGAAGTTTCTATTGATCACGAACATCCCGATCACGTCTATCGATTGGACATAGCTCTCTACGGACTGAAACAAGCTCCACGTGCTTGGTATGACGTCTTGAGAGATTTCCTCGTAAAATCTAGATAGATCTGAGGAACGATAGATACGACCCTCTTCATAAAATGGCAAGACAAAGATTTGATGGTCGTCCAAGTTTATGTAGATGACATCATCTTCGGATCAAGAAATCCACGGCTATGCAGGAGATTTGGAGAATTGATGAAGAGCAAATTTGAAATGAGTCACATGGGAGAGATGCAGTTTTTCTTAGGACTTCAAGTCAGGCAGCTCGATGATGGGATATTCATCAGTCAGACAAAATACATCAAAGACATCTTGAAGAAATTCCATCAAGATCAGAGCAAGCCTATAAGCACGCCCATCTCCACAAGCTGTTGGATGCCGATCCCACTGGAAAACCGGTCGACATTACATTATATCGCAGCATCATCGGCTCTCTTCTTTATCTCACCTCGAGCCGGTCGGACATCATGTTTGCCACATGTCTCTGCGCCCATTTCCAAGCCGACCGCAAAGAATCTCACATGCTCGTGGTCAAGCGAATTTTTCGCTATCTAAAGGGCACCTCGAACTTAGGTTTATGGTACCCTAAAGGCACAAATCCAAATTGATTGGCTACACTGACGCTGATTATGCAGGTCGCCGAAAGGACAGGAAAAGCACATCCGGTGGCGCTCAATTTATAGGCGAAAAGCTAGTCTGCTGGTCATCGAAGAAGCAGAGCTGCGTTTCGACATTGACGGCCGAGGCAGAATACGTCGCGGCTTCGAGCTGTTGCTAGCAAATGCTCTGGATGCGGACTCAGCTTCGCGATTATGGGTACAATCTAAAAAATATACCCATTTATAGCAATAGCCAAAGTGCCATAGCGATTACGTGTAATCCTGTTCACCACTCATGCTCAAAACACATAGACATACGATATCACTTCATCAAAGATCACGTAGAAACAATCACCATTGACATGTATTTTGTGAACACGGTATATCAACTAGCTGATATTTTCACCAAGGCATTGGATGAAAAATGGTTCCAATTCCTTGTCGGAAAATTAGGCATGTTGAACCTTCCATAATTTGTGCAGTATGTGATCCTACGTGCTTTCACATGTTCTATGCTATGTGTTTTCTATACTTAAAAATGCTATATCTTGCGTGAAATATTTCATTTTAATAAAAATATAAATACTAAAATACTTCAAAAAGACAAAAAATACTATGCATATAAGTATAATATTAGGGGCATGACGATACCTTTAGGATGCTCAATCTACGTCACGAATAGATTTCACTGACATGAGATTGATTTATTGCTTAATTAGGTCAGTCTAAGTCGCATCCTTCTGTCTAAAGGTCATTAGTTTGTTCCACTACACACAAAGCCACTTCACATAAGTAAGGGTTTTGGCCTTTTATTTTTCCTTTCTATGGATTTATTCTTGAGCGAGTCACACATCAATTGTTTGTCTTAACTAGTAATTCTTGGCTTCATACTCGCCTTGCGTTAATTCCGTAGGAAAATGATTAGAGCACATAGGAAATTCCTCACTTGGCCTTAAATATAAAAATATTAGTCCTTTAATATAGCCTTTAGTCATCCTTTTTGAGCCTTCTCTGATATCCATTTCTTCACTTGAAAAACCTTTGAGCCTTCAACCGAACAAATTTTTCGATGGGATGTTCAATCGAGAAAAGGAGGGGGAGAAAATGATATGACAAAGAAAACGATGACAAAAGAAGGTGGACAACGCACACGAGGAATGCTCAACGCACAAGAAGCAGTCCAAAAGAACTTGCCCCTTGACTATCACAATCTCATATATTTAAGAAGGGGGCATGGATCTTGCTGTGAACTTCTCCTTCGATAATCTCGTACACTCGTCAGAACGGCTGGAAAGAAGAGCACCACGAAGTGAACTTCTCCAACGATAATCCGGTTTTATATCGAGATAACGAGAAGAGGAGCACGGCCTTGGGTTCTAATTTCACAACTGCGAACTTCTTCAAATCGATAATCTCTGAAACCTCACTAGGGATTAAGAGGAAAGGAGCGCGGTATCGGCCCGAGAACAAATAAGAAGAACTTCGCCCTAGATAATCTCTCAGCCTCGTAGAGAAGCGGAGCTTCAGCTTGAGCAAGTACAGACTGAGACGAAGAAAAATTAATAAAGGATGGGAATAACAAACGATAAGAGAAAAATGCCAAAAAGAAGGAGATCGACGTAGAAAAGGAAGGAGATCCTTAGTCCAAAATTCCAAAATTATCCTTCCTTCTAAGTCAAGAGCAAAATTAAAACCCTTTAAAATCTCTATGATTCCAAATCGACGGTCTTGCGCATAGGTGAAATGATTAAAAACGCCTCAATCACAGGTAAATTGACTTAATATTGCTCGTGTTGACTTGAGTGATATAAATATAAAAATTGACTTAATATTGCTCGTGTTGCTAGTGAGAGTTGTCGAAATGGATCATTCTATGAACTTAGCACTCTTTAGTTTGACGACGTGAGTTGACGGCATATAATCCCTTCAAGTGTCGTGTGAAATTTTAGGCGTGACCATGATCGTAGCAAAATAATCTGACCCCATAATATTAATAATTTTTATATGCATATGAAAAAAATAATATATATATATAAACATATATATACGTATAACTATGCATATAAAAGATAAATCGCACATTTCAATATGCAATGGTAATTTGCATTTACACTGAATTGATTAAATGCGATATTTGTTCATGCTCATACCCTTGTATGAAATTATAGTTACATGCTTAGGGGACCATGTATCTAGACTAATCATGATAAATCGCATGTTTTGAGTAATTGGTCCTTAGATTGATTTATTCACTTGTTTGATAAATCAATTGAGGTACACTATTTGAGGGGAGCATCTACAAAAGTTATGCCTTGAATTCCAAATTATTTTGATGATCTTTCTCTAAGTGTTGCAGAAACAATGAAGAGGATTTCACGAGTTTATCTCGACCTGGAGTACACGACAGTGGTTCAAATGTTGGTTGGTTAAAATATTTGGATCGTTAACGTGTTTTATGAATTTGAATTTAACCAATTTATCTCAAAAATATTTTTTAAGGGGAATCAAATAGAAAAAAATTGCTTCCAAAATTAACTCTAATATTTTCGACATCTGTTGCTTTAAGCATTGCAGATTTATGAAATGTCAAGACGGAGCCAGATGTCATCAACCAAAATTACAGGGAGTTAATTGGATTTATTTTCATATAGATAGGGGAGCAATTATGTGATTTACTCCAAAATACAAGGACAACTAATGAAATCAAGCACAATTAAAATGTATACTCTACAAACATGCACAGTGATGATCTTTATCGATCGAAAATTTTCTCGGCAAGTCACCAAGTTTCTCGCAGTCAACTTTCTCGATCATAAAATTCAATAGCAAAAAACTATTTTAAAATCGAAATACTTTCTCGCTCGATAACTTTCACTGCGAAAAACTTTATTCACGCGCGGAAATTTTCACGATCGTAAATTTACTCAGAAATCTCATTTCTCGATCGTAAATTTACACGGAAATTTTTCTCGATCGTAAACTTTCTCGGCTACAGTACCGTATCTTAAGTTCGAAACTTAGAAAAATTTCGAAGTCCTTTTCACTGTAGCAGACCTTAGCGTATAAATTTTTCTCGATCGCAAATTAAAACCGAGAATTGCATTTAGAATTTGCACTAAGGAAATTTTATTGAGAACTTTAATTCTCACGCGACAAAAGGCACGGCGTGAACAGTGCATAAACACTTATAAAAAATTTCGACTGAACCTCTATGAGACTAACATACTTGTGTCGAAATAAAATTATCTTTTCAAAATTCACTTCGTATGATCCTTGTGCAAATTTCATATTATCAATTACGCATATAATCAAACATGTTATGACTTGATCCATCATTATTGTTTGATGATTCTAATTTCGACTCAAATTAAAATCTTGGACTAATGGTTTACATTTCATATATTTATTTTAGATGGATCATTATCCTACTTACAATCACATATACGAGAAGGCCCTGTACCTCAACGTACACGACACCAATTTCCAACTCGACCTGACCACCTTTAGGTGTCCGGACGATATCACGGTGTCTATACTACAAGGTCATCCCCTGTGGCATGCTCTCACGATGACGGCCTCAGTGCCGATGGTCTACCACCAACAATTCTGGGGGATGATTAAGAGCCACGTCGTTGAAGGGGCATACGGCTTCACAACGGTGATAGGGACCAGGCACATTAATACGAACAAGAATGACTTCGGTCTTATCCTCGACTCCCCTACAGCCAAAACTACGACCCCCTTCCTACCGACGCGGAGCTCGTGCGTGACTTCCTTCAGATGGGATACCGTCCGCCGCTGGCAAAGCTTGCTCAAGTTCAGGGCAACGGAATTCCACATCCTTGGAAGACGCGTTTTGGCATTATCAACAAGTGTCTGTCACCAAAGCACGCAGGCTTCGACAAAGGCAACGACAACATTCTCAGAATATTCCACGGAATCGCCTTCTCGTGGAATTATGCTTTCGCTCAACTGATCTGGAATGATCTGGCCGAGCAGATCAGGCAGAAGGAAACTAAACGTTTAAAGAATGTGTCCTACGCCCGGTGGTTCTCCGTCATCATCCTACAAGACATGGAGTTGCACGAGCAGAACATCCCTCGTCTACCTCCTGGAGGGAATTACCAACCACCGCGACTGAAATTTTTTCACAACCCGAAGCTAACGGGCTTGGACCAACCGTCAATGGCCATACCGTTCGAATTGTTGAGGCTCGGCGACCCCACGGGAGCCGAATACCAACGGTTCTGCCGGGAGAATCATCTGACGGAACAGATGATCAGAGGGCCCCCGACAGATTTTGCAGTCAGCCCTCACCAACAACAAAGCCCTGAGGACACGATGATTGATGCAGTGGCCCAGGAGCTTGAGCAAGAGCCCCCAGTATAAGAAACTCAGCTACCAGATCCTGATGTCACGATGATCGATGAAGTGGCTCTAGAAATGGAAGCTGAAGAATAGATTAGGAGCTCTAAATGGAAGTGGTCGTCCATGTAGGCGTTCTCGAAGAGCCCATTGAGGATGTTCTTCAACAAGAAGCACAGCCCAGGCAGAAATGGGGCAAAGCTCACTTCCACAAGTGACGGAACAGGCTCGTGAGGACGTAGAGTGTGAACCTTCTCCTCACACAGCCACCTCATCCGACACGGAGTCCGATGAGGAGATTAGATTAATAAGACGGACTCCCAGAATACTAAGCATACAACTAGAGTCCCTCTTCACCATCGTCACCACCACATCAGACATCGTGACGATCATCCCTTCAAGTACTGCGGACACTTCACGCTCAATCTTGAGACGCAGCACAGCCTACCAGTGTCTGGTTTGCAAGTTTAACTGAGCCTGCTGAAACACCCATAGAGGAGAATATTCGGGATTGGACTCAAGGATTGGGAGGAAGTCTCGAACAGTCACAACCTCAAGTGATTGCGAGCCAACCTGAGGAGCTGGTGTCTGCCCAAGGGTTGTTAACAGGCGACATCAGTCGACCTGGTCCATCCACGACGGAGGCATCCATCCAGTTCGTGACTGAAGCCCAGTTCCAGACCGCGCTCTCTACAGCCATCAAATCTCTAGAAGACAAAATGATGGAGAGAGTGGTCGCATGGCTTCAGGAAGGAGAAGATCACGAACAAGACCCTGCATGGCTTCCCGAATTGATTGCGGAACGAGCGGCTTCCACAAGACAAATGCCAAGGACCGTTCGGATCGACACGCCATGGGAAAATATTATAATCGAAATCCCCTTCCTCGAAGAAGTTCGTGAATAGATTTGGAGGTCACCTAATAAAGTCAAGAAGCCGAATGAGTTTGAGCTAAGAGGGATCTCCCATAGGGATCAGTAGAAAAGAATGACTTACCTTTGGATGCTAACCCAATTAGGGCCAGATGTGAGGTTGGGGATCCCGAAGGAACGACTGAAGAGTCACTTCAAGGAGTTATCCTCAATATGCCAGCTACTCAGCGTCTATCGTGCGAAAGGAGGTCTTCCAACCCTCACTACTCCATCGAGCGAGTAGATAGAACTCGACAATAACTAAGCGAGAGCGACCTACCGTATCTTCATGCCGAGGAGGTGTACAACCTCTACCAGCTTTATATGGAGAAGTACAAAGGTCCTCAAGGCTTCATCAAGAAAGAAGGTCTCAAGGGACTCTACCGGTTCATGATGCGCCAAGTCAAGTACTTCGTCGCACACTACTTTCAGATGGCTCTGGAGAGCAACATGAAGAAGGTCAACATGACAGCCCCGCTCATCAAAGGACATGAGATCGAAGGGCTTCCCAACAATCACGTGCACATCAGTTCAGTCATTGGCATCACCTACCAAAATCCAATCGCGAAAAAGACTACGATGATGCTGAAGACTGAGATCCACAAGTTCTGTGATGGGACGCTCAAGGTCATCAGGAGGAACATAGAGCAGAGGTTGGAAGAAATCAACCGACACGATGCTGAGGATTCATCGCTTCGTGAGAGAACAACCGCTCCTGATGGAATTGCTAGATGACATTGACGAGCGCCTGAAGCTCAGGGAAAGGCTCAGGCATTTCGAGTATACGCTGGGCTTGCGCAGGTCATACCACGCCCGATGAGAACAGACAGCGCGGAAGAGAAATCAAGCACAAAGAGGGAGATTGTGGAATTTCAATATTAGTTGTGCTTTGATTTAATTAGCTGTCCTTGTAATTAGAGGCGTTGATTGTATTTGTCCTTAGTTTAGGACTTGGTTTGTAACTTATACCAAGTATGTTTGTTATAAATAGATGTACAAACATTGAGATTAAGGAGAAGATTTCGAAAATTGATCCGAAAGGCTTGCAAATCAATTTCTGGAGAGAGAAACACACAAAATCTTCTCACTCTAAGCAATATTCTCTCTCGAGCTCTCCAAGAAGGTTTTTCGATCGAAATCTCAATCTCTACAATTCTTATCGATTGCCTTAGATTTCATGCCTATGATCATAGAGTTGATAAATTAGGACCTAACACTTAGAATCTAGACAAGAAAAGTCTTCTTAAATGTAGACTAGAGGGTATGAGCAAAAAGGCCACTAGTCTAGAAGCCGAAATAGATAAAATCTAATTCTTAAGAAAGAGTATAGACACCTGTCAAGCCGAGAATAGCACTGCTCAAAATAACTATGCTTTCTTAAGAGAAGAACGTGGGAAGCTCTATTCTAAGATTAATCAATTAGAAAATCTTCTTGCGATTTCTAAGACCAAGGAAGCACAATCTCGTCATTCTGAAAATTCTTCTTCCGTCGGTATACCTCCTATTCTAAGACCAAGGAAGCACAACTACACTAGAAACGGAAAGAAAGAATTTTGAAGCGGAAAAGCACACAGTTCTAACGGAGATATCTAATCTTAAAGCTTCCTTGATTTCAAAACATGATAAAGGAACGCAAACAGATGATCTCGTTCCTATCACCGAAACGACTTGTACTGATTATGCTACAATGATGACCAAAGTTGAAATTCAAAGTAAAATTCCCTCACTTTCTATAGCTAAGTAACAAGTCCCACGAAAATGGGAGAACGGAAAAGCTCCAAAACGGAAAAAAAAAAAAAGACCAAAAGTCTTCCTCTCCCGTTCCCAAAAAGAAAATTTTCACGAAAAATATTTCAAGTTCTAGCGCACAAACTTCATCGTGTGCTTCAAATTATTCTACTAATTTTTCATTAAAAAGCCTAGACTTGAAAATAATTTTCGAAATTCTTATAATCATTATGTGAAAAATGTGCATTCTCCATGTAGGAATTATGATACATCTGGTTTACATGCTTATCATTCTATTTGCTCATATTCTTTACATGAAATATCCAGTCAAAGTCAAATCCGAAAAACATTTATTACGACTGGGCAATGAGAAGATCTTTAAAAATACACATTTTAGGAGCACATTCTCGAAAGCCGAATTTTCATATCCGTGTAAAGTCATGCAAAAATGGATTCCTATGTCGGATATCAAGTCACAAAGTCCTAGTAAAAAATGGATTCCTAAGGCTAATTCATCGACTGACATAGGATCACAATCTAATTTTACACGATATACGACTAACCCGTTTTCTGCTAATAAGGGAGGACCCACACAACAATGGATACCGAAGTCCCGATAGTATTGTAGATTTCCCTCATGTATGGTAATCCGATGATAGTTGCTCCACATACATGATCAAGGGCGAGCGGCAGAGCAACTACAACAGTTCCCTACCTAAGCGACAAACTCGGTGACGAAATTCCTTACTCATTTTTTTCTGAAAGTGTTGAAATTTTTAGGATTAGTCACTATTAATATTCTAGGGATTGCAATTTGGTACATTATGCATCTGAGCTGAAATTTTAAATGCCAATTTGTTTTCTCGCATTTTATGCATATAGTTATAAGAATAAAAAAAAGAAAAAGAAAAACTCTTCATGCATTTTTTTCTCCTTTTATTCTCATGTATCTTCATTTTTTTAAAATAAAAAAAATTATACATATAACAATAATAATAATAATAATAATAATAATAATAATAATAAATACCAACAAAAAATATGTAAAACACATACAACGTTTGTTTTATCCATTAATTTAAAAAAAACTAAAAATTAAACAAAAACAACGAAAAAATGGGGAGTGACGATTACTCGATCTACTTTGATTTGTTCACAAAAATCTTTAGCTTGATATATGGCTGGTTATTTGCTTAATATTGTCTGTCTAGTCGCATTCTTTTATCTAAACATCACTCGCTTGTTCCACTATACACAAAGCAACATCATATATGTGAGATTTTGAGCCTTATTATTTTTCCGGGAATTTATCCTTGAGCGTGTCGCACATCAAATGCTTGTCTTAACTTGTATTCCTTGGCCTCATACTTGCCTTGCGTTAGATTGTTATGAAAATGACTAGGGCTCGTAGGAAATTCCTCACTTGGCAAAAATCAAAATATCATCCTTGAAATTATTCCTCTAGTCATCCCTTTTGAGCCTTCTTCGATATCCTTTTCTTCATTTGTATCCCGATCAAGCCTTCAATCATAATTCATAAATTTCGGAGGGGTGCATAAACGAGAAAAGGAGGGGGAGAAAAAGGCGACGAGAGAAAAAGAAGAAAATGATGACAAAAGGAGGTGGAAAACGCACATAAGGAATGCTCAACGCACAATAAATAGTCCAAAAGAACATGCCTGCCCAATTATTGAAATCTTCTAGAAATCATAAGAAGAGGGCATGGATCTTGCTGTGCTTCTCCTTCGATAATCTCGTATACTCGTTAGAACAGCTGGAAGAGGAGCACCACGAAGTGAACTTCTCCAACGATAATCTTGTCGTATATCGAGACAACGAGAAGAGGAGCATGGCCTTGGGTTCGAATTCCATAACTGTGAACCTCTCCAAATCGATAATCTTTGAAACCTCTCTATGGTTTAAAAGAAGAGGAGCACGTAATCGACCCGAGAACCAACAAGAAGAACTTCGCCTTAGATAATCTCTCAGCCTCGTAGAGAAGCGGAGCTTCAGCTTGAGCAACTGTAGAATAATATAAAAAAGATTGAAGGATGAAAAAGAACATGCCGGTGAAGAGGACAACAAAGAAAAGGGAAGAAGATCTTTAGTCCACGATTCCTAAATATTTTCCTTCCCTTTTAAGTCAGAACCAAAATACTAAACCCCTCAAAAGTCCCTTTGATTCCGATTCGACGGTCTCTCGCTCGGTGAAATTGTTAAAAGCGCCTTGATAGCAGGTTAATTGATATAATTTTTCTTGTGTTGACATGAGTGATATATCATATAAATCCCATGATAAAAATAATTGAGCGCTAGAGCGAACCTCGTGAGAGTTGTCGCAATGGACCACTCTATGAACTTAGGACTTTAGTTTGACGACATGACTTGACGGCAAATTATTATTCTATGTGTCATGTGAAATTTTTGCGTGGACGTGATCAAAGTGACGTAATCTGACCCCAAAATAAAACAGAAAAAAGGGGAAAATAAAAAAATAATAATAAATATCAAAATCGTATAGTCTTGTTTCGAATTTTTCTTTACTTTTATTTTTCTTTGCATGTTTTTTTGCATATTTTTCATGCATTTGTTTTTTGTATTTTCGCATTATTTTACTTGCATTTTTATGCATGAAAAATTACGCACATTTTCAAATGCATTTGCACATGCATTGGAACAGACTTGTTTAAAAGCGAAATATTTCATGCTTAAATGGCTACGCAACTTTTCATATGCATGCTTAGGAGTCATGCATATGTGCTAAAATGATTATATGCGTTTCTACTCGTTGTGTCATATGTGTTACATTTTCATATGCATATCTTGGTGAATATGTATATCTTTGCGAATTGTTAAACAATATATGCGCACTATTTGAGGGGGAGTCATGATTCTTAGTGGTCAAAACCATGAATTAAGGGGAGAATGAAAAAAAAAATGAAAAATTACTATATTATTAAGGGGGAGTAATTTTTACTTTTATAATTCATGTTTACTCTTTTAGAGTGTACTTTAGAATCATGAACTCTCCTTGAATCGTTTTAAACAACTAAATCCTCGGGGGAGCTTTTTAGTGATTTCAGGTATGTGAAGTGGATGCTTTTCAAGAAGATCTTCCAACGACCACTTCTAATTCTGCTCTCGAAGATTTAGGGAAAGAAAGAGACGGCCTACCTTCTTCTGGAGCTAGAGACGTTTCTTCGAGGCCGAACCAGACAACTTCCATTCGGAGAAGACGAATCTGACGAAACGGAGAAGATGGCTAAACCCCGAGCCCTCTCCTTGACTCTCTCAAGCCCCTTGCTTCCGGAAGAAGAAGCAAGGACGGAGGACCGAACGACACGTGATTCAAGCATCATCAAGGACTGAAGTTGCCAACCGTGTCCACTACATCAAGGAGTGAAGTTGCCAACCATGTCCACTGCATCAATGATCGAAGTTGCCAACCGTGTCCACCTCTCCAAACCTCAGATCGGACTCCCCAACACAAGGTGACCCAAATAGGGGGATTTTCGAGTTTCGTGTGCTTTCAATGGGAGAAATGGAACGCGAACTTTCGAAAATCCAACAAGAACTTCCTACATCTTACGGCATTTAGGAGAAGAACTTCAAAAGAAGATTCAAAGAAAAAACCGATCTCTAGAAGACCAGGTGAGCTTGAAGACATTCTAAAGAGGAGATTTAGAGGACTCGAGGACTCTTTCCACTTGCAAGACGAAGATAACCCGCGCTATATTGGAAATTGAATACAAATTGGGAGGTTGTTGGAACTATTTAATTGTATTCAATTAATGTAGTTATCTAAGTCTTGCTATGTAAATAAGTAGTCTTTGGTTTAATTGTAATTTAGCACTAGTATAAGGCTACTTAAGTAAATATACCATGGTAGATGGTATATATAGTGACCCTAAAGCATGTTTTAGGGTGATCACTTCATTTGTAGCAAATTTATTTTCTAAAGATTGAGCTTATTGTGGAACGAAGCTTGCTCTCCAAGTTAGAATTACCTTCTAAAGTTTTTCTCTACAAATTCAAAGGTAATTCTCGATCTTAACATTAGTTTATACGAATTCGCTACGTGATTCGATTCATGTTGGATAAATTTGGACCTAACAAAACTCGTAAGCTGGTCGTCTCGAGAACAAAATTGTGTCTCAACGTCAACAACAGAGGCAGAATATGTCGCTGCTGTGAGCTGTTTTTCACAAATTTTGTGGATGGGAACCCAGCTACGAGATTTTGGGATTTCGTTAAATCATATTCCTATTTTTAGTGCCTCGAAAAGTGCAATAGCTATAGCTTGCAATCTCGTACATCACTCACGCACAAAGCATATAGACATTACATATAACTTTATCAAGGAACTGAGCAATATGCATAAATTAAGGGGGAGTTCTTGAAGAATCTCTTTCATTTTCCTTAATCAATGTTTGGGTCAAAATTTTTAAGTTAGCAGTTTTTACTACTTTTGAAATAAAAAACTTCTTAACCAGTGAAGCTAAGAATCGCCCGAAATTGAGAATTCATGCATTCATAATTTTCTTGGCAAAACTGAGCTTCGCCCCAAACTGCTTCTGGAACTTATCCGTCGGGCAATTATGTTATTCCTTAAAATATTACTCGGCGACACTAGAATCGCCCGAAACTTAAATCGTGCAAACTTTATACATTAATATTTTTCACGGCGAAACTCAGAATCGCCCGAAACTGAAATTGTGTGAATTGATGCTTTCATAATTTTTCTTGGCGAAACCGAGAACCGCCTGAAACCAATTTCGTTCAAAACTCTACAGTTCCGCCTTATATATATAGCGAATCGCCCGAAACTCAATAAATTTTCACTCATTCTCTCGATTTCAACTCAAAAACTCTCTACCTTCGCGAACAAATCTCGTCCCATTTGCACTCAAATCCGAATTTTTCCAAATTGCTGCAGTTCTACACTCATTTTCGGTAAAAAAAACCCCTAAAATCTGCACGTTTTAACTGGTATATTCTCGTTCTTGCAGGATTCACAGATTAGGGTTTTATGAGTTCTTTCAAATCGCACCTTTATTGCATTTCGTTTGATTCTCATTCGGCTGATTGACAGCATATGCTGAAAGTATTTTTTCTGATTCGATTTCAAATTTCATTTGCCCGATCAAAATTGATTTCGTCAATTTTTACTGTCGATTTTGACCTTCAGCCGAATTTGACTCATCAGTTTTTACTAAAGTATAATTTTTACTGTATTTAAAATCGTCGATCGAACGCATCGCCCGAACTAAAGTATAATTGCACTATGTTTAATAAAATCATCGATCGAACGCATCGCTCGAAACTGAAGTTTAATTATATTGTGTTTAAATTGCCGATTGCACACATCGCTAAAACTGAACTTCGATTCTGCTGCGTTGAAATCGCCCGACTTAACACCTGGCGCAATTGATTTGTGGCAGCGCCCGATTTTCCAATTCCATGTGATTCTAACCTTTATGCATTCATCCTATACGACTTTAATCAGAATTCTACCTATTATATTTTCCTAAGTCCCGTAACATAAGATAAGCTACAATCGTGTGAAGTTCAATCCGCTACAACTCGTTTGAAATTGTCTAAGTCTCGCATCAGTTAGTTTCTCAAGCAACTATCTACTAATTATGTTATCCTTTTTACATAATTTTCAAAATGGTCCGACCGATTGACGAGGTTTTCCGCTTCTAAAGACTTGGCACAGATAATCGCTAACAACATGCAACTAGACTTCGAAACACATCTTGCCCAGACCCTGTTATCCCCAAAATCCTAGCCAGCCATCCCTTAAACACAGCTCTAAATATCACCTAGTGCGTCTCCGAAGTCAACGTACAACAATGCTGGGCCACTCTTCAAAACCCAACAGATAACCCAAAAACAACCCGCCTCTCAGCAATTGACAATACCATTGTCGTTTTGAGTCCAACCACCATTCGTTCATTACTAAACCTCACATACTCACTTCTCTATGAGACACACCCTTCTAATGATGAACTAATCAGAGATTTTCTTTTCATGGGACACAAACCAAACACCCAAAACTCTATTCACCTCCTTGACTTCTCCGCTAAAGATATACCTGGACCCTGCCGGACGCTTTTCCTGATCATCAACAAGTGCTTATCCCCTAAGCACAGTGGATCTGACTGGTGCAACCGCCAAATAATGTGCATCTTCCATGGCACGTCTTCAACAAAAATTACGATGTCGCCCAACTAATCTGGTCAGACATCCTAGACAAATTAAAAAGATGGGGTCTAGGATCAACGAAGAGAGTGATCCCTACCTACGGTGGCTTCCTATCATTGTCCAACATTTCTTTGGCCTCTATCCAGAAATTGAGCGACGTCCCCAGGCCGACGGCTATCAAATCCCGAAGCTTGTCCAAACACAACCAACAAAGAGCAAGCTTGATCAGGAGACCACGACCTTACCAGACTATCTAATCCAACTCCTCGATCCAACCAAACAAAAACACGATTGTTGTCCTCACTCCCCAGCTCGACATCTGGTCCAATCGTGCAAATTACCCCACGTAGCCACTCAATCATCTCCCGACAGATGATTGTTTCACATACTCACTAGGAACCATGTCACCCATCACCGCCTCAGTCGGAGCCGGTCGATGTTGAATACGCAGTTATCAGCCTCAGACTGCACCTTCATTGAGCAAGACGAGTCTACTATCCTCACACCCATATTTTTTTTCATTTTCTAGGACATATACACTTGTTTCTACACCGACAGGTCTTGCTGATTTGTCTCGAACGCTCTTCGATGTCTCTGTACTAGATGCTAGTCAGGGATTGAGCGGCAGCCCCACATCAGTCAATACAATCTACAGCTGCTGCACTGGGCCATCGATCTGAGCAAGTCTCAACATCGATGTCAACGGTGCGCCTGAGTGGCCCCGATTTCTCAAGTCTTGTGCAGGCGGCACATCAGCAACATTTTATTCTGATGTTGTGATGGCGGAACGTATTCGTGACACCGCCCCGTTATTTTCCCATTCGTGACGATGGCTTCGCTCAATGCCAGCCTTGACGAGTTCGTGAAGGACCTTGAAGATGCAATCATGACCAGAGTGTGCGAGATGCACTTGGTACATCAATTTGCAACAAAGGCAAAGCCCCCATCAGTGAATAAGAACCTGCTCAACCTGATCCGAACACTGATACTGATGCCGGCCCATGGAACGTTCCCATCAAAGAACTCCATGACATCCTGCTGGCCCAACTCCGCAGTGCACCCAAACTCAGCGAAGAGGAACAGGAGATCAAACGAAGACTCGAGGTTCCGTTCACCTGCTGAGGCGAGGTCGAGGCGTCCAATCAACCACGTGACGACCCAGAAGATGAGGGTCGTCCCGAGGGGGAGAAGACGCAAGACAAGGTGCCTCAGCCTGAACAGCAGCAGGCAACCGTCACCAAAACAACCACCCAAACTAAAACACCCACCCGCACTACCACCAAAACAACCCAGCAAGCTCCATCATTTCAAAGAGAAGCCCCCACACCAGCTATGAGCCTTTCACTTTCCCATACCGCTAGCCAAAGAAGACCTTCGATTTCTCTATCATCTCCCATCCATCCCACAAACCAAAGATGCCCTTCGATTTCTATATCATCTCCCATCCTATCCCTTCAGACAGATGATTCAATCCCACATGCTGAAGAACTGTACAATCCACACGTCACCATAGAGAAGTACATCTTCAGCGAAGATTGGAAACAAAGCTGATGGATCCGAACATGGCCAAAGGCTTAGTGGAAAATGCCAGATTCTTTCTGGTGAAGGCAAAAATAAGCATGGCCCTAATCGACGATGACGGAGTTGAGGAAGTGAAGATTGCGAAGCTGAAATTTCATAACTTCACGAGCTACTCCAACACACCGTCGTTGATGAGGAATGCCCACCATCAAAGTCGAAGATAGGAGAAGAGCTTAAATTGCCATAGGAAAATGCCAAGGTGGTTGCTCATTTCAAGAAGAGATTCAAAGGAGAATCTGGAGGAAGGCGGATAGGATCAAGAAGATGGACGAGCTTGAGCTCAGAGATCTAACTTATCTCCCAAGACCAAAGCCGTTCAGTATCTGCCGTCTCTTTGCCGAATTCGGATGCTCAAAGGTAAAGTAGGTGATGTGGATACTCCCAGAACAGAAGAGGCAAAGAGACCCAGAATCAGAGAAATTATGGGAGTCCGAAAGGTTCGATTTGCAGACATAGATATTCCCATCTACATGGTACGGCGAGAAGATGAAACGTGCTGAGAACTGAATGAATCCGATCTCGCCTACATCAGAGTTGAAGACATTGAACATGTAATGGGAGACTTTAGGATGCTTGGAGCACTTAAGACTCCAGAACTCAGGTTGGGTTACGCCGCATTGAAAAGGTTCATGCTGCGCTAAATCAAATTCAATGCAACTCATGACCTCAAAATGGCGCTGGAGAGCAACCTGAAGGAGGTGAATCTTATGAAGCCTTACTTTCAACTCCCCGAGTCAAACTGCTACAGTGAAGGCCAGATTCTTGTAGGAGAAGATCCCTCAGTGGTCTACGTAAATTATAAGGCAGAGGAGAGGCTTATGAGGACTTCAGATATTCCCAAGTTCTGCGATGGAACCTCCTCATTATACGAGACAAGCAAAGAAGAATCACCGAGGAATTAAGGTTCGATGAATATGAAGTCCAAGAAAAGTAGCACAGCCTAATCGACACCGTCTCTACCCGAATATATTTCCGCAAAAGGCTTCGATCGTATGAATTCATCCTAGGACGAAGGTCTCTTTATACGCTGGTGAAGCCCAAGAAAAAGAAGACACAGAGACGCCAACAAGACGAAGAGGACACTAAGGAGAGATTGTTAGGAATAAATTATAGTGTCCTCTATTACTTAGGTCTTGGGTTTATATTTTATTATTTAGTGGGTTATTAGTAGTTTGGCGAGACAAACAGTATTATGTAAAAGTTTGGTGACTGCGCTTTAACATACCAATTACTTGTGGTATATAACTGTAATACCCGTGAAATTAATACGGGATGATTTTTGTGATGTTCGAAATAAGTAAAGTTGATTTTCGGACAAGACAGATTTTTCGGAATTAAGCTAGAAAATATTAATTGGGCCTAGAACTAAATAAAAAGCAAAATGGGCCGAAAATGCTTAGGAAGCCCAAGTAATAAAATAGATCAAATAATAATAGAGGTCACATGAAATTAGAGAAGGCCCAATTTGAGGTAACTAATTTATTAAACAAAAAAGCCCAAGGTGATTAGTTTGGCCCAAAATGAGTTGAGGATAAAGATAATAACAAGCTTGCTTTAGTCATGGGAAACCCACGCCTAGTGCCATGAGTTTGCTAGGTATTTATCCTCAAAATAATCATTTTGGCCAAAGTGGGAAAGCGTGAAAGGTGAGAAGTAAAAAGAAACCCTCATTTTGCAAACTTTAAACCAACGTGAAGAACATAAGGAGAATAAGGAGAAAAACCTCACTTGAGCCATCAAGCCAACGTGAAAAAGGAGGTAAGATACCTAATTAGAACTTATAAATCTTCAACAAGTTATTAAGGCTTTACATTGTTTAATGATTAGTGAAATTAGAGCAAAAGAAGTAACGTGCGAAGCAAGGGAAGTGGAATTTAGCTCAGTCTCATTTTCAGCTTTGGAAGTTAATCAAATTTAGCTTGGAGGATAGGTAGGTGGTTTTTAACCCCTACAGCCCGTATTAAATTCCTAAAAATGCTTAGAATTCGATTGAAAGGTCATTCAAATTCAAAGAGAATTATTTTATGATTTTGGGAATTTTCAAACATGTTCTTGACGTGTTTTGATATGTGTTTGAGCTCAATCTATGAGTTCTATGATCTGGTATGAGTTTATGTTAATCTGGAATGTGTTCATTTGAAGGAATTTTGAAAAATGGTTAGGGTTTTAATAATAAGGTTGAAGGAATCGGGCGATTTGCAGGTTTAGGGCGATTATAGTTTCGTGCGATTTTACTTTCACGGGCCGAGTTTATTTCGTAGATTGAACGAAAAGATTTTAAAATGAATAGGAAATCGGTCGAATTGAATTTCGGGTCGCAAAGGTATTTCGCGGGCCCAAGTGTTTTCTTGATGTGTTTGTAAAACAGGTTTTCGCGGGGCCAGGGTTCGGGCTTCCCGGGCTGAAGCGATTCGCGGGTTGTGAGACAGCGCCAGGCTTATTTTGAGTTTGGCGGGCCGATTTCAAATCGGGGGGTGATTCCTGTGAGGAGAGTCGGGCATTTCGCGGGCTCAAACTAAGTTTCGCGGCCTGATCGAACGATTCGTGAAATCGGCGAAAGTCCTCACGAAATCGGTCGCTGACTCAACGTTTCACAGGTTGACCAATTTGAATCGGGCGATTCGCGAATTGTAGCGAATGATTTCGTGAAATCGGGCGTTGACTCAGTTTTCGCGGGTTGACCAAATCTGTTAAGTGAGTTTAGAACGATTTCGATTTAGGCTTTGACCGATTCCGGTGTGAGTTGACCAACAGTTTCGACTTTTGGGCTTTTGCCCTATTTCAGGCCCAATACATTTAAAGAAATTATTTTCAGCCCAAGTCAATTTTAAAATAAATTATTTTCGTACTATAATTTATATTTTGGGATCAACCCATATTTTAAATTATAAATATTATTTCTGGATTTTAAAACATTCGGCCTAGTTTTATAGTATACGATTATGTGATTTCGATGTACGTGTTTCCATGTTGACTGGTTATGTGTGCATTTCAGGACATGCACGGGAGGAATGATGGTACCGTATTTGTACGGTGACACCTTACGGTGTCGGTTGAGTGGGGTAGAGTGACCGTTATTGGTCGTCAGGGTTAGACCCGCGTAGCACCTGGTGGGAGAGGGGGTTTGCGACACCCATCTACTCGGGACTGAGCCACCCGAGGTGTACACCACCGGATATTATTTGGCTCAGAGACGGCTGGAAGAGGTGAGATTTCTGTCTACCCGGGTTAGTGGTATACTACTCAGGGAAAACCGTCGGGTTGAGATCGTGTGCGGAAGGAGCGACACCCGGCACGTCCGGCGTGGGCTACCACATGGTTTATGGCGTACTTTGCCATTGCGCGCGTGGGTGCTGAGTCTAGCCGAGGGCCCTGTTATGTATTGAGATGTGAGACAGGTTGAGCGTGCATTTTCATGTTGTGAGGGCATGGGACTGGGATGAGGGCACGCATGCGTTGCATGTTTTTACCACCACCTACTGGGCAATTTCACTCAGGGTTTTATTTTGTAGGTAAGACTGAGCCTGACACTGATAAGTGTTAGGGTGAGCTGTAGGCTGGCTGGCGGCGGTGACTCCACGGGCTTTTGAGGGCGGCGCAGTACATGGGACGCGACCTGTGGAGAGGCGTAGGATAGTCGGGTTAGATTTTTGGCCTTCGGCCCGATGTATTAAATTGACGTTCTTTTTGTAAACCCGACTTTAGATTTTATATGTATATTATTTGCTTAAAATGTTTTGAAAAATCGGGTCCTCCGCGACTTCCGTTGCGGAAATCCGCCAATTAACTTAATTAGGAAGTAGGGTCGCCACAGGTGGTATCAGAGCGTTAGGTTTTAGATTCTGAAGGTGTTCATGTACTGCCGCTCAAAAGCCAGGAGAACCAGCTTTGCCTATAAGTGTTACTTGATTATGTGTTCTTATGTGATCGTTTGTGTGCTGTATAGTATTTGGAAATGTCGAGAGGACGACCTAGACGAGAGTTCATTGGAGAGACGAGTCGGCGGGACGAACCTGAGTCCTCGACTCGCGAGCGAGATACCATCCACCGTCTGACTGAACTGATCCAGCGTCAGTCCGACCAAATCAACGATCTTATTAATCATCGGAGCTCATCTGAGCACCGTTCCTCCCGGCAACCTAATCGAGTGGAAATCATTGGGGAGAGATCCGCAACCTTAATCCCCCAACTTTCGCCGAGGCCGCTAACCCTGTAGTGGCCGAAGACTGGATCGGCACGATTGAAGATCTGTTCGTTTATAGCCGCATGCCGAACACCGAGAAAGTACTGTGTGTCGTTTCCCTACTTAGGGGAAGCACGCGGTTCTGGTGGAACACCGTGAAGGTGTTAGAGGATCCTGCTACTATGACGTGGGAACGCTTTAGAGAACTTTTTACGACAAGTACTTCACTGCTCACGACCAGGAGCAGCGGATGTACGAGTTTATGAATCTGAACCAAGGCCGTATGCCAGTTGCGGAGTATATCCGTCGGTTTGAGGAATTATCTCGTTTTGCTCCTTCCCTTGTAGCAACTAACACACTAAAGGTTACGAGATTCCTCAGAGGACTGAAACCCGAGTTCTATCGGGGCTTGAGTATAGCGGGTGTACGACAATTAGAATTCCGCCAGGCGACGGAGCGAGCATTAATAGCGGAACAGGCGGAAGGAGTAGCAAGGGAGGCCCAGGAAGCCAACCGTAAGAGGGAGAGCCAGCAAGGAGGGAGCAACCAGAAGCGGCAATTCTTCGGCAAGGGCCCGAAGAATAAAGGGAATCGACCGGGTCAGCATATGTGGCGCCCGAACTTATGTCAGGGACCAACTAATGTTCCTAATCGACCAACGGTGTCAGCGCCCCAATGCCAGCAATGCGGGCGGAATCATTTTGGCATCTGCTACGGACCACGACCGGGGCAGAGTTTGCAATGTTTCTGGTGCGGTGGGACCGGGCATGTTGCACGAAATTGTACAAGGACTCAGCCTCTACTACCGAATCAGCCGCAGAATCTAATTCGACCTCCACCTGTACCGGCACGAGTTTTCACGCTGACCAACGAGGAGGCGGAGGCGAACCCAGCCGTGGTGACTGGTACGATGAATATATTCCATGTATCGTCTTCAATTCTAATCGATTCCGGAGCCACACATTCGTTTGTGTCGGCTAATTTTGTGGCTAGGGCGGGAATATATCCCACCCATTCTTCGTGCAACTACATAGTTTCCTTGCCCCATGGAGATCCAAGTAGGACAAATCTAGTGGTAGAGAATTGCCCCATTAATATTGAGGGTAGGGAGTTGAACGTAGACTTAATAGTAATCCCGATGAATGATTACGATATCATATTCGGGATGAGTTGGCTCTCGAAGTACGGGGCCATTATTGATTGTTCGAAGAAAGTAGTTAGATTCCGATCACCCAAGGGAGAGAAATTTGAATATTCGGGAAAGACAATCAATAAATCGATCCCTAGGATTTCTGCCCTGAAAGCTCAGCGACTCGTAAATACAGGGTTGCGAAGCATTTCTGATCTTTGCGGTGAAAGCCGAAGAATCTTCTCAGCCGAAACTAGAGGAAGTTCCGATAGTAAAAGAGTATCCCGGTGTATTTCCCGAGGATCTCCCGGGATTACCGCCGGATCGCGAAATTGAATTCGTAATCGACCTTGTGCTTGGAGCTGCCCCGATTTCGAAAGCCCCATATAGGTTAGCTCCGAATGAATTGCGAGAATTGAAGGAACAACTAGAAGAACTGTTACAAAAGGGTTTTATTCAACCCAGCTTCTCGCCTTGGGAAGCCCCGGTACTTTTTGTTAAGAAGAAAGACGGGTCGATGAGACTATGTATAGATTATCGTGAACTCAACAAAATCACGATAAAGAACAAGTACCCGTTGCCGAGGATAGACGATTTATTTGATCAACTACAGGGAGCAACGGTGTTCTCAAAGATCGACCTGCTATCCGGTTACCATCAGTTAAATATCCGTGAGAATGACGTGCCGAAAACTGCATTTAGCACGAGGTACGGCCACTACGAATTCTTGGTCATGCCTTTCGGGCTAACAAATGCCCCAGCTGTTTTCATGGATCTGATGAACCGAGTATTTAAGGAATATATGGACCAATTCGTTATCGTATTTATAGACGATATCCTCGTATACTCGAAGACGAAGGAGGAACACAAGGAACACCTGAGAACGGTCCTTGGAATCCTTCGGGAGAAACAGCTGTTCGCTAAGTTTAAGAAATGCGAATTCTGTTGGAACAAGTGGCTTTTCTGGGGCATATCATTTCGGGAAATGGAATATCAATGGACCCCAACAAGATTGAGGCAATAAAAAATTGGCCACGACCGACCACTCCCACTGAAGTACGAAGCCTTCTCGGGCTTGCTGGATATTATCGAAAGTTTATTAAGGATTTTTTACAGCATTGCCTCGACGCTTACGAACTTGACAAAGAAGGATGTCCCTTTCAAGTGGACAGATGAATGCGTGCGGAGCTTTCATGAGCTGAAGAAAAGATTGACGACTGCTCCTGTTCTATCAATACCTTCGGGTACTGAAGGATTCTCGGTGTATAGTGATGCCTCGAAGAATGGCTTGGGGTGTGTGTTAACGCAAAACGGGAAGGTAACTGCATATGGCTCCCGACAGTTAAAGCCGTATGAGAAGAACTACCCCACACATGATCTGGAACTCGCTGCAGTAGTGTTCGCTCTTAAAATCTGGCGACACTATTTGTACGGAGAAAGGTACGAGATCTTTACGGATCTTAAGAGCCTAAAATACTTCTTCACACAGAAGGAGTTAAATATGAGGCAAAGACGGTGGCTCGAACTAGTGAAGGACTACGACTGCGTGATTAATTATCACCCAGGAAAAGCTAATGTAGTCGCAGACGCGTTGAGCCGGAAAGCCGTGAATACTGAATTGTGCCAACTCGGAGTTGATGTAATCAACTTCGGAGAGGTTGAAGCTAGATTGGCAGTGTTGACCCTCAAGCCGATGCTGTTAGATCGAATCGTTGAAGCGCAAAAAGAAGATGAACTATATTAAAAAATTCGAGATGAACAGGACAGAGATGCCCCGTCGGAGTTTGAATTTCGAGGAGACGGAAGCTTAAGATTTAGAAATCGTTTGTACGTGCCTAAAGATGAAGAAATCCGTCGAACGTTGATGATGGAGGCACACACGACAATCTATTCAGTGCATCCTGGTGCCACGAAAATGTATCGAGACTTGCGATTGAGTTACTGGTGGCCAGGAATGAGGAGATGTCGCTACTTTCGTAAGCCGATGTCTGACTTGTCAACAGATCAAAGCAAAACATCAAAGGCCGGTAGGGATGTTGCAACCTTTGCCGGTTCCTGAATGGAAGTGGGACCACATAACAATGGATTTCGTTGTCGGGCTACCGAAAACGGTAAAGGGCTATGACGCAGTTTGGGTAATTGTTGACAGATTGACTAAGTCCGCCCATTTTCTGCCAATTAATCAAACATATTCCATGGAAAAATTCGCCGAGTTGTATATTCAAGAAATAGTGCGACTCCATGGAATTTCGATGTCGATTGTTTTCGATCGCCATTCAAGGTTTCTGTCCCAATTCTGGATGAGCTTACAGAAAGCGATGGGGACTAAATTGTTATTTAGTTCAGCTTATCATCCCCAGACAGACAGGCAATCGGAAAGAACGATCCAGACGCTCGAAGACATGTTGAGGGCGTTTGTTCTGGATTTCCGAGGAAGTTGGAGTAAGTATCTCCCTTTGATCGAATTTTCATACAACACCAGCTATCAAGCTACGATTGGGATGGCGCCTTACGAAGCCTTGTATGGGCGTAAATGTCGATCCCCAGTTCATTGGGATGAAATCGGCAAGAAGGCGTTGTTAGGTCCCGCAGTGATTCGTGAAATGATCGAGGCTGTTGCTAAAACTCGGGAGAGAATGCAAACGACACAAAGTGGTCAGAAGAGTTACGCGGACAAAAGGCGAAGGCCGTTGGAATTTGAGGAAGGTGATCAATCATTTTTTAAAATATCACCAATGAAGGGTGTTAAGCGTTTCGGACGGAAAGGAAAGCTGAGTCCGAGATATATAGGACCCTTCAAGATTTTGAAAAGAGTCGGCGAAGTGGCGTACCAGCTAGAACTGCCGACGTCATTAGCACAAGTCCATGACGTCTTCCACGTGTCCAGGTTACGGAAGTACATTCTGGATCTGACTCATGTGCTACGAAGCGAGGCACTTCACCAGCAGTTAAAACCGGACTTGAGTTACGAAGAAAGGCCGGTAGAAATTTTAATGTACGAGGTGAAGCGACTTCGAAATAAGAATATCCCCTAGTGAAAGTCTTGGGGAAAAACCAGGCATATAGAAGAAGCCACTTGGAACGAGAAGACGAAATGAGAGAAAAATACCCCGAGTTGTTCGCGACGACCTAAATTTCAGGGACGAAATTTCTTATAAGTGGGAGGATGTAATACCCGTCAAATTAATACGGGATTATTTTTGTAATTCGAAATAAATAAAGTTGATTTTCGGACAAAACAGATTTTTCGGAATTATGCTAGAAAAAATTAACTGGGCCTAAAACTAAACAAAAAGCAAAATGGGCCGAAAATGCTTAGGAAGCCCAGTAATAAAATAGATCAAATAATAATAGAGGTCACATGAAATTAGAGAAGGCCCAATTTGAGGTAACTAATTTATTAAGCAAAAAGGCCCAAGGTGATTAGTTTGGCCCAAAATGAGTTGAGGATAAAGATAAGAACAAGCTTGCTTAAGTCATGGGAAACCCACGCCTAGTGCCATGAGTTTACTAGGTATTTATCCTCAAAATAATCATTTTAGCCAAAGTGGGAAAACGTGAAAGGTGAGAAGTAAAAAGAAACCCTCATTTTGCAAACATTACACCAACGTGAAGAACATAAGGACAATAAGGAGAAAAACCTCACTTGAGCCATCAAGCCAAAGGAGGTAAGATTCCTAATTAGAACTTATAAATCTTCAACAAGTTATTAAGGCTTCACATGGTGTTTAATGATTAGTGAGATTAGAGCAAAAGAAGTAACGGGCGAAGCAAGGGAAGTGGAATTCGATTAGCTCAGTCCCATTTTCAGCTTTGGAAGTTAATCAAATTTAGCTTGGAGGATAGGTAGGTGGTTTTTAACCCCTACAACCCGTATTAAATTCCTAAAAATGCGTAGAATTCGATTGAAAGGTCATTCGAATTTAAAGAGAATTAAGTTATGATCTTGGGAATTTTCAAACATGTTTTTGACGTGTTTTGATGTGTGTTTGAGCTCAATCTATGAGTTCTATGATCTGGTATGCGTTTATGTTAATCTGGAATGTGTTCATGTGAAGGAATTTTGAAAAATGGTTAGGGTTAATATTAAGGTTGAAGGGATCGGACGATTTGTAGGTTTCAGGCGATTATAGTTTCGTGCGATTTTACTTTCACGGGCCGAGTTTATTTCGTAGATTGAACAAAAAGATTTTAAAATGAATAGGAAATCGGCCGAATTGAATTTCGGGTCGCAAAGGTATTTCGCGGGCCCAAGTGTTTTCTTGATGTGTGTGTAAAACAGGTTTTCGCAGGCCAGGGTCGGGCTTCGCGGGTTGAAGCGATTCGCGGGTTGTGAGACAGCGTCGGGCTGATTTTGGGTTTCGCGGGCCGATTTCCAATCGCGGGGTGATTCCTGTGAGGAGAGTCGGGCTTTTCGCGGGCTCAAACTAAGTTTCGCGGGCCTGATCGAACGATTCGCGAAATCGACGAAAGTCCTCGCGAAATCGGGCGCTGACTCAACGTTTCACGGGTTGACCAATGTGAATCGTGCGATTCGCAAATTGTAGCGAATGATTTCGCGAAATCGGGCGTTGACTCAGTTTTCGAGGGGTTGACTAAATCTGTTAAGTGAGTTTAGAACGATTCGATCTGGGCTTTGACCGATTTTGGTGTGAGGTGACCAACAGTTTCGACTTTTGGGCTTTTGCCCTATTTAAGGCTCAATACATTTAAAGAAAATTATTTTCAGCCCATGTCAATTTTAAAATAAAATATTTTCGTACTATAACTTATATTTTCGGATCAACCCATATTTCAAATTATAAATATTTTTTCTGGATTTTAAAACATTCGGCCTAGTTTTATAGCTATACGAGTATGTGATTTCGGTCTACGTGTTTCCATGTTGATTGGTTATGTGTGAATTTCACAACATGCACGGGAGGAATTATGGTACCGTATTTGTACGGTGACACCTTACGGTGTCGTTTGAGTGGGGTAGAGTCACCGTTATTGGTCGTCAGGGTTAGACTCGCGTAGCACCTGGTGGGAGAGGGGGTTTGCGACACCCATCTACTCGGGACTGAGCCACCCGAGGTGTACACCGCCGGATATTATTTGGCTCAGAGACGGTTGGCAGAGGTGAGATTTCTCTCTACCCGGGTTAGTGGTATACTACTCGAGAAAACCGTCGGGTTGAGATCGTGTGCGGAAGGAGCGCCCGGCACGGCCAGCATGGGCTACCGCATGGTTTATGGCGTACTTTGCAATTGCGTTTGGGTGCTGAGTCTAGCCGAGGGCCCTGTTATGTATTGAGATGTGAGATAGGTTGAGCGTGCATTTTCATGTTGTGAGGGCATGGGATTGGGATGAGTTCACGCATGCATTGCATGATTTTACCACCACCTACTGGGCAATTTTGCTCAGGGTTTTATTTTGTAGGTAAGACTGAGCCCGACACTGATAAGTGTCAGGGTGAGCTGTAGGCTGGCTGGCGGCGGTGACTCCACGGGCTTTTGAGGGCGGCGCAGTACATGGGACGCGACCTGTGGAGAGGCGTAGGATAGTCGGGTTTAGATTTTTGGGGCTTTGGCCCGATGTATTAAATTGACATTCTTTTTGTAAGCCCGACTTTAGATTATATATGTATATTATTTGCTTAAGAAGTTTTTGAAAAATCGGGTCCTCGCGACTTTCGTTGCAGGAATCCGCCAATTTACTTAATTAGGAAGTAGGGTCGCCACAATAACGTCCATACTTACCCTAATTAGGATGTTATCGAAAAGTGTTCAAAAGTAAGCCACCTTGTACCTTTACTTAGAAAAACACACACTAACACACACTCCAAGGTGTTTTTCACGTTAACAAATACAAATCACTCTTTTGATCCTTGTTTGGTAATATAAGGACCAACACAAAAACATTCGATTGAAGAATTCCATTTCTAGTCGAGTTGCAACCATTCCGTGAAGATCGAGCTTCTCATCAATGCTAACCGCACCAATTGTTGATGATGTGCTATAATCAACGTGCCTTTTCTACTTTGTTTATTCGTGTGTGTGTCGATGTAAATAATTTCAGCCATCATAAGCTGAATAGAATCGAAATTCGCAGCTAAAACACATAAACGAAAAAAACATATACGTAGTTCGGCCTCGAATTCAGGCCTACTCAACGGATCATAAGAGCTCCGATTTTATTCAGCTCAACCAGAGTTAACAAGATATCCATGTCTACTACAAAACCATAGTTGACATGTTTTGCAAATTCTCACCCTAACTAAATATACAAGCTCGTGAAGATGACTAGTTGAACTCGGTTTTCTGGTAGTTATAAGAACACTGGGCAGCCCTGCATCAGCAAGCTTGTACCATGTGCAGCCTATGTTGTACAGCGTGCCCATCTAACTTATAAAATCGCTTCTGCTACCACCACATTCAGTCTGAGCCATCTGATTCATCTAGCGCCTAATCCGACATATGAGATTTAAAGAATATTAAATCTCGGCCATCAGATCTAAGAACTTTCGCATCGAACGGTAGCTGCTCACCTGTGGGACTTCTGAACTAGAAATAGTTCTTTTCCAAGTGTGATAATCTCTTGGCCGCTTTCGGCCATTTCCCGGACTAACTTCGACGAGTTCAGGCTCACAATTCGCAACACTATTATCTTATACAGACTTTAGCGTGCCGTCTCATTTCTCTTTGGCAATACATGCAATTATAATAGAGACTAAAGATCAACCTCTGAGCAAGCAACTCAAACCTAGGCAAATAAAAATTTATAATAAAACTATTCCAAACATCCGAAGTCAACTCCACAACAGTGGCGGCTAATAAAATCAACTTGATGCTTTCAACCAGTATAGTTAGTAAGAAAATTACCTACTAATTTTTCATCCTGCCAATTTTACATTCTCAACCTTTTCACTTTATTTTTACTTAATTATTATTTTAGAATGAACATATTATATTTGTACATTTGTATACCATACTTGAGTTTGCAAAGAAGACTAGTTTTTCTTATGGTTCAAAATTATCATTATACTATGAAATATTGGAGTTATTATGGAATAGCGGAGTGGATGTATATGGAGTGGTTTAACAAGGATGGAGTAGATGACATTATAAAATAGATGTGATTATTTTATGAAAAGGTAATATTTTATTTTGTGGTTGTAATTTGAGAAATTTGCCTATAAAGAGGCAATTGGGTTCGAAGACTTCGGGATTTGAAATTCTAATATCATCAGGGGAAGCAAATAAGCGTTGTACTATTTTTCCCTTAATTGTCGTTTTTCCCATGTGGTTTACCTAGTATAGATTTTTAATGAGGCAAAATATGAAAGCGTTATAAAGGGATCATGTACTCTTTTTTCTTCACTAGGTTTTTGTATTCTTTTTCCTTCACTAGGTTTTTATCCCACTGGGTTTTTCCTAGTAAGGTTTTAACGAAGCATATTCCTGAATATACATCCAACGGGGAAGATTATAAATATGGGAGTTATTATGGAATTTGGAGTGGATGTATATGGAGTGGTTAAATAAGGATGGAATAGACGAGATAACAAATTATTAGTGATTATTTTATGAGAATGTAATATTTTATTTTGTGGTTGTAATTTGAGAAATTTGCCTATAAATAGGCAACTTGAGTTGTATTGTAAAAACACACCAAAGTATTGAAATTATTCATACTTCCTCTCTAAATATTTCTCTCTATAATTATATTACCACAATTATCATAATATAATATTAATCACAATAATATTACTCGTTATCAGCACGAGCGCTCTCCGACAACGATCAGACTCTGTCAAGATGCTTTCACGAGCGAGGTATGGTAATTTTTTTATCTACCGTAATTTTATTTATATTAACCGGTACTATGGATATTTAAAAAAAGTAAAATATACAACAAAACACCTCTAACCGAGTGGTATCGCGAAATATCGTCGCTAGTGGTGAGTGGTCCAAATTTCAATTCCTCTTGGTGGCGTGTGGAAGTTTTTGAGAATTAAAAATATTAAAACAATATTTGTTTAAATTATTAAAAAACTTTAGATTAATTACCGATTCCACGAACTATGGACTATGGACGATGGATATGTATTTTGGACGATGGACCCGGATTTCGGACACGAATATGAACTTTGGACAGCGGACACGGATTTTGGATACCATAATTACCTTATCAGACCTTACATAAATTAGATAAACGAATAACAAAAGATTTATTCTATTTGTTTTATGTTATTCTTGTTACATATATTTTTTTGGATCTTATGATTTTGATTATTTATCTTATATCATTTAATTGTTAACATATTTTTGATCTTATGGTAGTATAATGTCGAACTTGGCGAGCTTAGAATTTGCTGCATTTGATATTTCATGAAAAAATTATTTATCTCAGGCACTAGATGCCGATGATTTGAATGCGAAAGGCTTATGTGACACCATTATCAACCTGAAAACCACAAGTGCTTCCGGAGGTCGAGGTGACCCGTTGACGCCATGAAATCCCCAACGGCGCAAGATAAGGTAAAAGCTTATATTTCTTCACCGAAACACATGGAAGTTTGAAAAGTGAATATTTAACAGTTAAAGATCCAGCTGAGTTGTGGAAAAATCTGAAAGAAAGTTATAACAACCAGGCAACTGTTATTCTTCCGAATACAAGGTACGAATGGATGAATTTACGATAACAAAATTTTAAATCTGTAAGCGAATACAATTCTGTTGTTTATAGAATTACTTCCACGTTGAAATTATGTGGAGAGACAATTACCGATGCGGATATGTTGGAGAAGACATTCACCACATTTCATCCATCAAATGTTGTATTACAACAGCAATATCGGGAGAGAAAATTTTAAAGTATTCAGATCTAATTTCTTGTTTACTTTTAGCTGAGCAAAACAATGATTGATGAAAAACCATGAATCCCGACCAACTAGTTCTGCTTCACTCCCTGAAGCAATGCACTTGTAGGAAATAATAATAATAATAATAATAGAGGTAATGTCAATATTACGGAATGGCACCAGCGTGGAATGAAGGGTAAGGCGGTGATTGTTGATCCACAGCCAACACTTCCATGCATAGTTGCTTAACCACGTGTTGGATCAACCGAGGCGAGCTCTTCACGCGGGCCTCAAGTTCCCAGTAGTACGACGGACTCGGAGCATACTGATGATAACGCATTCGCTATACTGTGTGGCTTGGAGGATGACAATATCATGACAGATGTTTCCATGGGCCCTAAAGCAGATGTAGCCCATCAGCTGCCACATTCTTGATAATGGTGGGATCGTGGAACGTCCGTGGTCTTAACAGGCAAGACCACAGTAGGGCGGTGGGGGAATGGGTTGGTCGGGCTGGATTGCGACTTGTGGGACTTCTTGAGACGAGGGTTTCTGCTGTTAAAACGGCTCGGATTTCAGAGGGTCTTCGGCCATGCTGGACGTGGTTTTTTTATTATGATGACGGTCCAGGCACTCGTACATGGGTCGGTTGGGATCCGTCTTGGCTTCGGGTCACTATTGTCCTGAAGTCTAGCCAAGCGGTTCATTGTCAGGTTGAACTGCTTCATACGGGCGGACGATCTTTTCGAATCTGTCAGGCTTGCATCCAAACCCTAACAAGAGTGAGATTACCTATCCAGACGGGCGGAGGGACTGAAGGTACAGCTACAGGCCATTTTGGGTTTTCGGGAGGCCCACTTACCTGTCCGCTATTTGGGGGTCCCACTGATAGCTTCACGCGTTACGAATGGGGATTACGCCCGCTTCTACAGCGAGTTGACGCTCGCCTGGGATCATGGCTGAATCGGTCCTTGTCATATGCGGGGAGGGTCCAACTGATTAAGTCTGTCCTTCAGGCATTGCATGGTTATTGGTCAGGGGTGTTTCTTTTGCCTAAGGGCGTTGTCCGAGCGTTGGAGTCACGATTTAGACAGTTCCTGTGGGGCGACTCCTCGCCTAAGGTCGCGTGGGAGGATATATGTCTACCACCCTGCAAAGGGGGTCTCGGACTTCGCTCCATATCTACTGATAACAGGGCGCTACTTGTGCAGCTGCTATGGAGGGTGATTAGTCGAATGCCAGACTCTGTTTGGGTGGATTGGTTATAGAGTTCACGCCTGCAGGCGAGATCGATCTCGGCCGTCCCTATTTCGGCCAATACATCATGGAGCTGGAGGAAGCTTATGCAGCTGAGGCCCGAAACAAGCGCTGAAAGGAAGGGATCGTCATGACTCCTGACAGGCTGGTAACGTCGGTGCTGGATATGGTCTGCATGCGACTCAGTGGGACGTCTGCTAAGTACGAGCTACAAAGGGCAAGCATACAGCGTCTTTGGCGTGTAGCGTGGTAGTTCGTGATGTGCTTGGTTGTTTTTCTCTTTGTGTTTGGCCAGTTGTCTGTAACTGGTTGCTTGTGAGAGATTGATCCTCACCCATCATGTACATTCACCATTTTTATATATATACACACGGGAATTATTCCAAAATTAAGAGGTAATGGTCGTGGGCGTGGACGTGATGGATATCGCGGCCGCGAAAGCGGTCGTGGTCAAGGCCGAGGTCGTGGCCGAGGATACTACGGCGGTGGTTCACAAAATTTTCGTGGTAGTTATCATAACTCTCGTGGCTGTCGTCAAATCTTCCCCAGGATAGGAAAAGTTACGATAATAACGATGAGAAGAGACACGCCGAACAATTGAATAATGATGAGGAATGCTATCGTTGCGGTGGTTTGGGCCATTGGTCGCTAACTTGTCGCAAGGCCAAACATCTTGTTGAATTATATCAAAGAGATCATAACCGCAAAGGAAGGGAAATCGAAACAAGTCTTGTTCTTAGTGAACTCGCCATCTACTTCTGGTGACAATAATGGAAGTACCCATTTGGAGCCTGCGGATTTCTAATTCCTTTTACATGATTTTATTTACATGATATATTTACTATTATGTGTTTATTATTGTGTGTTATATGTCACATTTGTTTTAAGTCATTTGCATGTTTATAATGCATGCTTTGTTGTCAATAATATATGTTGATGATGATTTGTGCTTGTCACCAGGGATATACATATGATGAATACAAGCATGTGCAATGGAGAATTATGTCTTGCAGACTGTGCAACGACTCATACGATTCTGAGAAATAAGGTATGTTTCGATTATCTTCACATGAAGAAATCAAGTGTTATTACTTTATCGGGTAGCACAAGTATAATTGAAGGCTCCGGAAGAGCTATTGTTTTACTGCCTCGAGGACGAAGGCTGATAATTGAGAATGTGTTATATTCTCCTATGTCTCAAAGAAATTTTTTAAGTTTAAAGCTATTCGAAATAACGGATATCATGTTGAGACTGCACAAAAAGGAAAGATTGAATATTTGCACTATGCTTGCCAATGGGGCGGGGCGGGGCGGGGGCGGGGTGCTAATCCCCACCCCCACCCCCAACACCTATCGGGGAATCCCCATCCCTATCCCCGCTAGCAAATGGGGAAAATTTTCTCCCCATCCCACTCCCGCGGGGATTTTCTGGGTTTCTTTCTCCACGGGGAATCCCCACCCCGCACTACTAATATATAAAAATTTTATTTTTGGATATATAATTAAACTACAAACAAAAAAGGAAATGCTTTTGAGTAAATCACAACATATATAATATTGGAATTTAGCCTCAATAATAAGTTTGCTCATATCATATCCATGAGAAATAAATCTAAAATTCAATGTGAAGTAAACAATATTCTCGAACCGAAATTAACTGAAGAGTTAACTTGAAAACATCAAAGTCCCATGCAATAATAGTAATAATAAATATAATAACAATAAGGGATGTTTTAATTAGGGCATTCTAGATATAAATAAGGGTAATTTAGTAATTATATACAGCGGATCCCCTCGGGGAACGGGGCAGGGATCCCCGTGGGGCGGGGAGCATGGTCCCCGTACCCGCCCCACCCGCCAACAGCGAGAAAAATTTCCCCGTCGTCCCCCCACGTGGGGCGGGGAGCAAGCGACACTAATGAATCGTACGCTATTACAGACCAGAGTTTGTCGACAACAGTATATTTAATATTTGGCATGACCAGTTGGGTCATCTCGGTTCAATTATGATGTGAAAGATCATTGGAAATTCACGTGGACATTTGATAAAGAACCAGAGGATTCTTCAATCTAATGAATTTTCTTGTTTCGCTTGCTATAAAGGGATTAATTATTCGGCCATTACCGATGAAAGTAAAGAATGAATTTATTGTATTTTTGGAACGTATACATGGTGATATTTTGTGGGCTGATACACCTATCATGTGGACCATTCAAATATTTTATTGTATTAATT
This sequence comes from Craterostigma plantagineum, assembly GCA_027422505.1. Taxonomy (NCBI): domain Eukaryota; kingdom Viridiplantae; phylum Streptophyta; class Magnoliopsida; order Lamiales; family Linderniaceae; genus Craterostigma; species Craterostigma plantagineum. Next base: position 11,902,354 of record JAPQWV010000029.1, read on the forward strand.
AATGCATCAAGTAGATGGTCACATGTATGTTTATTATCTACAAGGAACGTGGCATTTGCGAGATTACTTGCTCGTTGATTCGATTAAGAGCACGTTTTCCAGATTATTCGATAAAGAACGCCTTGATAAATGCTGGTGAATTTACTGCAAAGGCATTTAATAATTACTGTATGTCAATCGGTATTGTTGTTGAGCATCATGTGCCACATGTTCACACGAAAAACGGCCTTGCAGAATCGTTGATTAAACGGCTGAATTTAATTGCAAGACCATTATTGATGAAGTCGAAGCTTCAATGGTCTTGTTGGGGACATGCTATATTCATTGTTGTAGAAGATGGTCTAGGCAGCCGACTAGGCGCCGTCTAGGCACTGATCGACCACCCACCGTGGCGGAAACCCATTAATCAGCCCCGACTAACGAAACAACCTATTAATAGGTCTAATCGGGCGATTAATCCGCCTAAGCGGGCGCCTAATCCGCCTAATTAGCCCATTGCAAAATTAATCGGCCAATTACTTACTAATTTATATATTAAATTTTATTAATATTATTAATAAAAAAAAATTTGAACTGCATAAAAAAAATCGCTGCCAAGAGCCTGTTTAATTATAAAGGCTCTACAGCTAATCCACTAAATGCATTATTAGAGAATGTATGTGTTTATATAGAGAGACTTCACCTACAACTTGGATGAAACAAACGGTGTGGGACAAATATTTGCATCTACAGAACTGACGGGTTAATCGTACCAGTAAAACTTATTTAGAATAACTGTACCCAAAAATTTCACTGGCCCAGTGGTAAATGGGAAAACGTGACTGTTGGGCTTCTCCTTTGGTGGGGGTTTCGATTTTGAGTACGACTATATTTACCTATTTTTTATATAAAAGAGATTAGAGTTAATTTTAGTAACAATGAGCTAGCATTAAAATAAAATATATTAACACTGAAATATTAAAATAAATTATATAAACTAACATATATAAATTGATATTATTTATTCAAAGTATCTGGAAAAAATTATAATATTGGTATATATATGATCTACAGAAAAACAACAATAAAAATCGATATGCCGATTAACTCCCGCCTAGAAACCGTCTAGGCCCCGCCTAGACGGCCTAGGCACTAGGCCCCCCTCGGCAGCCTAGGTAGCGCCTAGCGCTTTTTACAACCTTGGCTACATTACATGCAGCGACATTAATTCGCACCAGGCCAACAAGTTATCATGATGTCTCCCCATTGCAATTGGTTTATGGTCAGGAACCAGATATTTCCCATCTACGAATTTTTGGATGTGCGGTATATGTTCCAATAGCCACCACAACGCACAAAGATGAGATCTCAAAGGATATTAGGAATATATGTCGGATTTGAATCTCCAACAATAATAAAATATGTAGAACCTTCAACGGGAGATTTATTTACGGCTAAATTTGCCGAATTTCATTTGATGAATCAAAATTTTCAACATTAGAGGGAGAAAAGAAACAGCTGGAAACGAATATTAGTTGGAATGAATTATCGTTAAGCCATTATGATCCTCGAACGTAAGAATGGGAACTAGATGTTCAAAGATAATTCATGTACAAAACTTAGCTAATCAACTGCCAGATAGCTTTACTAACCTTAAAAGGGTGACTAAGTCACATATACCAGCTGTCAATGCTCCTGCAAAAAATTGATCTTTATATAACAAAGAATGATATCGAGCCTAAGCCACAGCTTAAGCGTGGCATGCCATCGAGTTCCAAAGATAAAAATCATTTAAAAAGAAAAGGTGCAAATAAGAAGAATGGTCCAATCGAGGATTTATAGACTAAAGAAAAGTCGAAGGGCATAAATGTTAGGACCTCAAATATCCAACCTAGATCGAATCTACAAAGAACGGATTGTAAATCTAACGAATTCGAAAGCTTAAGATCGAGATTTAGCAATTAAGCTTTGGAGAGAAATGACTTGGAGCTCAAGCAAGGGTTTGACGCTAATTTCTCTGTAAAATTCCAATTTTCGTATTTCGATAATTTTCCCTTGTGCAACGCACTCCTTATTTCCTAAGGAGTTCTCTTATACCATCTCGTGGTATATTTACACAAGCAGTCCTATACAACGCCTACTTACTATTTAGCCCGAGACTACTTATTTACATAGAAAAACTAAGACAACTATATTAATTGAATACAATAAAATAGTTCCAACAATCTCCCCCTTTGTATTCAGTTTTCTACATAGCGTGAGTTATCTTCGTCTTGCAATGGAAAGAGTCCTCGAGTCTGTGAAATCTCCTCTTTAGAAACCTTCAAGCTCACATTGTCTTCTACGCATCAGTTTTTCTTCGAATCTTCTTTTGAAGTTCTTCTTGTTAGGTCCTCGTTTGTCAACCTAATCAATCCCAGGCATGAATTCGAAGGAAATCAATTAGAATTATTGAACTATGAATTTCGATCGAAAACCTTCACTTGAAGAACACAAGAGAGAATTCCTTTAGTGTGAGAAAGTTTTGCTGTTTCTCTCTAGAATTGAATTCGGCAGCCTTTGGGATTGATTCTCTAATTTTCTGTATTAAGCTCAATGTGTGTACAACTATTTATTCCAAACAAACTTGGTATAAATATCAAACTAGTCCTAATCTAAGGACTACTATACATAAAGCCCCTAATTACAAGGACAACTAACGAAATCAAGCACAATTAAAACTGATACTCTACAATCTCCCGATTTGTGCTTGATTGCCCTTCCGCTCCATTTGTCCTCGTCGGGCATAGTACGACCTGCGCAAGCCTAGCGCATGCTCATAATTCCTGAGCGTTTCCCTCAGCTTCAGGCGCTCCTCGATGTCATCTAGCAATTCCATCAGGAGCGGCTGTTCTTTCACGAACTGATGAATTCTCAGCATCGTCTGTCAATTGATTTCTTCCAACCTTTGCTCTATATTCCTCCTGATGACCTTGAGCATTCCATCGCAAAACTTATGAATCTCAGTCTTCAGCATTAACCTAGTCTTCTTGGCGATTGGATTGTGGTAGGTGATGCCTAGGACAGAGCGATGTGCACATGATCGCTTGGAAGCCCTTCGATCTCAGGTCCTTTGTTGAGCGGTGCGGTCATGTTGACCTTCTTCGTGTTGCTCTCCAGAGCCATCTGAAGGTCATGCACAGCGAAGTACTTGACTTGGCGCATCATGAACCGGTAGAGCCCCTCGAGACCTTCTTTCTTGACGAAGCTTTGAGGACCTTTGTACTTCTCCACGTACAACTGATAGAGGTTGTATACCACGTCGGCAGGGAGGTACGGTAGGTCGCTCTGGCTTAATTCCTCTCGGGTTCTGTCCACTCGCTCGATAACGTAGATTGGGGTTGGGAGACCTCCTTTGGCACAGTAGACGCTGAGATGCTGGCAAATTGGGGAGAGACTCGTATAGTGGCTCTTGACTTGTCCGTCATCCCCAGCCTTGCATCAGGTCCAAGTTGAGTCAGCATCCAGATGTAGGTCATCATCCTCTTCTGCTGATCCCAGTGAGAGATCCCTCTTAGCTCGAACGCATTCGCTTCTTGACCCTGTCCGGTGACCTCCAGATGTGCTCACGAACTTCTTTAAGGAAGGGATTCGATTCTGATGTTCTCCCATGGCGTGTCGATCCGAACGGTCCCTGGCATTTGTCTTTTGGGGGAAACCGCTCGTTGCGCGATCAACTCTGGTAGCCTTGAGATATCTTGCTGGTAGTCTTCACCTTCCAGAAGTTCTTCATCTTCTATGAGCATGAGGTCTACCGAGGCTTGTTGTAGGAAGTGTCGAACGTCCTGAAGCCGTTGTCTTTGACGCTCGTCGGGCATGGAATGGGTCATCCACTCTCCTTCGAATATGTGTTTGTCTAGGACCTCGTGTGGGTTGACGCCATGTCTTGATGGTCCCGGTTGGTCTGGAGCAGTTGAGGGAGTCGCCTGAGTATGCGCTAGGGCGACAAGCATGGCAGCACTTGCTTCTTCTTCCGGAATGAGAAGGTCGGTGGTGTGGGCGGAGGCGTCCTTATTTGAAACGTTGGTGGGTCGATGTTGGTTTGGGTTTGGGTTTGGGTTTGAGTGGTGCGGCGCGTGGTGGTGGTTGTTTGGGTTGTGCATTGTGAGGTTCCAGCGACTCCTTTACTTGTCTGAGTCGCGCCAGGGTTCTGTCTCTGCCCCTTGTGATTATCCTTAGCCTCTTCTCCCCCTCAGGACGGCCCTGATCGTCTGGGTCATCATGTTGGCTTTTGGAGTGGGAGCCTTGGCCGCGGCACGTTTCGGATGGGTCAGGACGATCAAAGAGACGGCGGAAGATATCTTCTTCTCCCGCCGTTCGTGTGGTCAATTCCAGTAGCCTGGAGACTTCCAACCAATCCTTAAAATCGAATCTTGAAGATTGTCCTCTATGGGTGTTTTGACAGGTTCTAGTTGAACCTGTGAATCAGACATGGGTATGTTGTGCAGTGGCTCAAGATTGACGAAGGAGTGTCTGCAGCACTTGACGGTAAGATCGAAGCGATGTCTGGTGCGGTGGTGATGACGGTGAAGATGGACTCAAATGATATACTTAGTCGTCTTGAAGTCCCTCTTAAACTGGATCTCCTCATCCGACTCCGTGTCTGATGGGGTAGCCGTGTGAAGTGAGAGTCCTCGTGCTACATCCTCACTGGCTGGTTCCGTCACCGGAGGTTCGATAGGTTGTATTGTAACGGGTGCTCATACCAGTACTAATGCACCGGATCCCATCAGAACTCCGAAGTTAAGCATGCTTGGGCGAGAGTAGTACTAGGATGGGTGACTCCCTGGGAAGTCCTCGTGTTGCACCCCCTTTTTTTAAGCTTGATTACATCCTTCGGTAATCATTACGTTTGCAAAATTGTGACGGTGTTACTTTTCACTATCAACACCTATGGATTTCGCAAATCTCATTTTTATGAAAAAATCACATGAATAGTACTTCCGTAATATATTTCTTGCGAAAATGCGTGACATTTACGACTGCGACTTCCACGAATCGACTTGGTTTCCGAGCAGCGTGCCGGTCCTTGTTGCATATTTTCAATACGTTTTCATCCGTACAAACAAAATAACTACGCGCAACGAAGTTAACGGGTGCGATCATACCAGCACTAATGCACAGGATCCCATTAGAACTCCGAAGTTAAGCGTGCTTGGGCGAGAGTAGTACTAGGATGGGTGACCCCTGGGAAGTCCTTGTGTTGAACCCTCTTTATTTACGCTTGATAACATCCTTCGGTATTAATTAATTTTGCAAAATTGAAATTAGAGCCTCAAGAATGAATCAATAGAAAGGAAAAATAACAGGCCAGAATTCTTACTTATGTAAAGTGGCTTTGTGTCTAGAGGAGCAAACTAAATGAACTTTGGGCACAAGAATACGACTTAGACTGACAAAATTAAGCAAGTAATCAGTCGCATGCCAGGAAAATCTAGTTGTGACGTAGATCGAGCATCCTAAAGATTTCTTCCTTCCCCTATATTATAGGTATATGTATATTTATATATATATATATTGTTGGTTTTTTTTTATTTTATTATCACGCAAAATAAGACAAATGAGCATGGAAAACACATAGAATAGAGCATGTGATAGCACAGAAGATTAGGTAATGCACACATATCACGGAAGATTCAACATGCCTAATTTTCCGACAAGGACTTGGAATCGTTTTTCATCCAATGCCGTGGTGAAAATGTCGGCTAGTTGATGTTCCGTGTTCACAAAGTACATGTCAATGGTGCCTTTTTCTAAGTGATCTTTGATAAAGTGATATCTAATGTCTACGTGTTTCGTGCGTGAATGGTGAACATGATCGCACATAATCGCAATGGAACTTAGGCTATCACTATATGTGGGTATATTATTTAAATTGTAACCATAATCGCGAAGCTGAGTCCGCATCCATAGCATCTGGGAGCAACAGCTGGCGGCTGCACGTATTCAGCTTCAGCCGTCGAAGTTGAGACGCAATTTTGCTTTTTAGATGACCAGCAAACTAGCTTTTCGCCTAGAAATCGAGCGCCACCGGAGGTGCTTTTCCTGTCCATTCGGCAACCTGCATAATCAGCATCAGTATAGCCGATAATTTGAAGTTCGTACCTTTAGGATACCATAGTCCTAAGGTAGTTGTGCCCTTAAGGTAGCGAAGAATACGCTTCACCGCGAGCATGTGGGATTCTTTGGGATCGGTTTGGAAGCGGGCACAAAGACAAGTGGCAAACATGATATTCGGCCGACTAGAAGTGAGGTAGAGAAGAGATCCAATTATGCTGCGATAGAGTGTGATGTCGACCGATTTTCCACTGGGATCGGCATCCAACTTGCAACTTGTTGACGTGGGAGTGCTGAGAGGCTTGCTCTGATCTTGATGGAACTTTTTCAGGATGTCCTTAATATATTTTGTTTGACTTATAAATATCGCATCATCGAGCTGCCTGACTTGAAGTCCTAGGAAGAATTGCATCTCTCCCATGTGGCTCATACATGAGATCTCCAAACTTCTGGGAAAGCCATGGATTTGTTGAACCGAAAATGATGTCGTCGACGTAAACTTGAACGACCATGAAATCCTTGTCTTGCCATTTGATGAAGAGGGCTGTATCGATTGTTCCTCGAATAAATCCCGACATTACGAGGAAGTCACTCAGGACATCATACCAAGCACGTGGGGCTTGTTATAGTCCGTAGAGAGCTTTATCCAATCGATAAACTTGATCGGGATGTTCTTGATCAACGAAGCCGTCTGGCTGAGCGACATAGACTTCTTCTTTAAGTACGCCGTTGAGAAAGGCGGTTTTAACGTCCACTTGATAGACCTTGAAGGCTTTATGAGCCGCGTAAGCCAATAAGAGACGAATGGCTTCAACTCGGGCAACAGGAGCATACATTTCGTCGTAGTCAATGCCTTACTGTTGGTTGTATCCCTTAGCAACTAATCGTGCCTTCTTCCTGATCACTTCGCCATCTTCATTCTTTTTCTCTTAAATACCCATTTTGTTCCGTTGATAGTTTTCCCATGCGGAGGGGTACTAATTTCCACACTTGAAGACGTTCGAATTGGTTGATTCCTCTTGCATTGCAATAATCCAATCCGGGTCTTGTAGTGCGTCTGCTACCTTAGTGGGCTCATTTTAGCTTAAGAAACAGCTGAAAAGACTATGTTGATGTCGTGTCCTTACTCCGCTCGAAGGATCGCCAATTATCTGATTAACCGGGTGACCTCTAGTCCACTTGCGCTAATGTGCCAAAGTTGTAGATGATGCATAAGCCATTTGTGGATCTAGATTTCCAATGAACTCTGATTGTTCATTAGTGTGAGAAAGTTCCAAATCTGCACTGGGATGGAGCGACTCTGATGATTCTTCCTCAACACCCACAGTAGGTTCTTCATTGTTCTATGGCAAATCTGAATTGGGTGAGGTAGGGACTGTTGAAGAACTTGGTACATCGGCCTCGTCGGGGGTATGATTGACGATGACTGGCGGATGTAGAGGCTCAAATAGGGAATCCGAGTCTTCTAACACAAGTCTTAGAGCTTCGTCTGGGTGTGATTGCTGAGTTGTTGCCATCTTCTGTTGGTTTTGTGCCAACACACCCGTGAATACGGGTTCTGAGATGTTGTCTTCAGAATCCAACGGGTTGAGCACGGGTACTGAACTGTTTTGTTCAGAAGCCATCTCGTTCACTTCGTGAAAAGTGACATTATAGCTTTCCTTAATCGTGCGGTTGGACTTGATGTAATCGGTACGCTTTTGATGTTGAAGAATAACCGATGAAAGTTGCTTCGATTGCTTTAGGGTCGAACTTTGCACGTTGCTCTCTGTCATTCGCCACAAAGCACTTGCACCCGAAGACTTTAAAGAAGGAGATGTTGGGTACTCTTTTATTTATAATCTCGTACAGAGTTTTGTTGAACCGTTTGTGAACCACCGTCCTGTTTTGGGTAAAACAGGCGGTATTTACTGCTTCAGCCCAAAGAAAGTATGAAAGGCCAGAATGGATCAGCATTGTACGAGCGGCTTCCACTAGGGTTCTGTTTTTCCTTCCAACGACCCCATTTTGTAGAGGTGTTTTTGCGGCTGAGAATTATTGACTTATTCCAAGTTTCTGATAAAACTCACTGAGATATTGATTCTTGAATTCAGTGCCATTGTCTGTTCGAATAACTTGAATAGTCTGTTGCAGCAGATTCTGTGTAGTGTTCACAAAGTTGATAATCAAGTCCCCTTTCTCATCTTTGGTTCTGTAGCAACCCTACTTTTCTAATTAAGTTTATTGGCGGATTTTCGCAACGAAGTCGCGGAAGACCCGTGTAACAAAAACTTTTTCCTAAAATAATATACATTACTATTAAAATCTGTCTACATTGTCATCTCTATACATGGGCCGAAGCCCCAAAATATCAAAATAGCAAAAAGTCCTAAAGCCGCTCCACAGGTCTTCATCCATGTACCGCACCGCCCTCAAAAGTCCGTGGAGCACCGCCACCAGCAGCCTCAGTCGCGACGCGTATCAGCGTCGGACTCAGTACCTACAACACGTAAACACTGAGCGATTTGCCCAGTAGGTGAATACAGTGCATGTATGCAAGTGTGCACTCAATCCCAATCCCAATACCTCACAAATCCAAGAATGGGAGCTGAGTCATTGTTTCCGAGTCTGACTTCTTTTATCGTCAGATTTTCGAAAATAATATCCCCAAATCCAAGAATGGGAGCTGAGTCATTGTTTCCGAGTCTGACTTTGCCGTTTGGTCGGTCTTTGTAGTTGCTCAGCAGCTCTTGATTTCCACTCATGTGTGTGGGAGCAACCAGAGTCGAGGTACCACACATGATGGATCTGCAAAAACAAGTTAGGGAGCTTTAGGTACCCACTTAAACATGGGTCCTCTCAACAAATATAGATTTAGGTTCAGATATGGTTCCTAAATTATTTCTTGAGGGAGTTTTAGTAACCCATGTCACTTTCGGAGAAGTGGGTTTGGGTTTAGCCTCTTTAGTTGACTTGGCCTGTTGGAACTATTTAATTGTATTCAATTAATATAATTGTCTTAGTCTTGCTATGCAGATTAGTAGTCTTGTACTTAATTGTAATTAGTCATTTTGTAGTACTACTTGTGTAAATATACCACGAGGTGGTATATATGTGAACTCCTAAGAAAATTATGAGTGTGTTGTACAAGGGGATTCAGATCAGAAAATTAGAATCGAAATTTTTAGAGAGAAAAATTCGCCTCCCTTGTGTGCTCTCAAAGCAATTTCTCTCCCAACCTTCAAAGTAAGCAAATTTCAAGCCCTAACTTCGATTTTCTTAGATTTGCTATTTGATTCTTCTGAATTCGATCTGTGTTGGATAAAAAGGACCTAACAATTGGACCCAGAGCTGAGCGTGTTAGGATTTGAATCGAATTATCTGAAAAAGAATTTCGCGAGTTACTGTTCCTCGCGAGTACTGTTCATCGCGAAAAATCACTGTTCATCGCGAAATTGGCACTGTTCATCGCTGATTTTCAATCTGATTTTTCTTAATTCGACTGTTTTGAGGTTATTGAGGTTCGATTGTGTATTTCAAATTGATCTGAGCTTGTTTTCGTTCGATTGAACCACAAATGTTAGCGAATTTTGAAAATCTGATCGAAATTGTTCTTCGGAGCTTCATTCTGATTTTTCTAAAATTGGACTGATTTTGCTTGGATTGTGCTGAATTGAGTGTTTGTTCTTGTCAATTTTGTGATTTCGATCGATTACCCGGACTTTGGTAGACTGATTCACTGTTTACGTTCGGATTTGTGATAATATGTGTTCTTCGTGTTCTTTGTAAAATTCATCAAATTCTGGAAAAGGTTGACATGTTTTGCTGTTATCCGGTTTGATTCTGTGTTAGAACTATTATTCTATGATTTTCGATCAATAACGCATGCTTAATCTTTGTTTTGGTTGAATTACAAGTGTTTCGTAAGCTTCAGTGAAGTTTCTCGATGCTATGATCGCAAAACTTTTTATTCTCATATTACTGTAGTAACCCATCGAGTACAGTACATAGCAAAAATCACGGACCGTAAATAGTGCTGGTGATTGGAAAAGTTTTATGATCGAAAAAAATGGAGTGACCGAGAAACTATGATCGATAATAGTTCACGATCGAAATAAAATAACAATAGAGAACCTGATCGCAAAAATAATGCAAATAGGGACATAGAAAAAGCATAATCATTACAGCACACTCATTGCACACAATCGACAAACTAGCAATCATTACTTATTGCTTTTCATTGCATAGTCATTACATCATCATCATTTTGCTATCAATACATTATTATACTTGAAAATTGAAATCCCAAACAAACTTTTGTGATCACAAAACCTTTTGCTATCCGATTCCTTTGCAATCAATTGTTTACCCTGACCACAAAACTTTTACGAACGCAAAAATATTTTGCGAACGTAAACTTATTCGATCAACAAATAACTTTGACCCGCAAAACATTTTCAACAAAATTAGTTGTCGGTCATTTTTTCGTTGACTTTGAATTTCAAAACTTATTTTAAGTTTTACGATCGCAAAACTTTCACGATTGTAAATCGATGCGGAACTATTTGAAATTCAAAACAATTTTCTAGAAACATTACCTTGTCAAGAAAGTTAACAATCAAAAACACTGCTCCACGTATTCACTCGAAAACTTCTCATCGAGAATTATTTTCGATCGAAAACAGTAGCCTACATTTGGCACATTATAGAAAAAGCTTTTGGTATTACTCTTAGATTTTTAAATCAAACCTTATAAACCAAAAACTTTTCGAAAGCCAAATATTTTAATCGCTATTAAAAGTTCAAATCCATCAAACACGTCAACGATCAAAATATCCAACCAAAATTTAAACTAATAAAACATCATGGATCCAAATATAAAGATATTACAAGACCAGGTAACAATCAATTTTAATTCGGCAGTGAGATATTTATGAAAAATATAAGAATGAACGTGAAAATGTTAGAACACCCGATGCTAAGATAGAAGCCTTAGAAATTAAGGTTAAGGAACTTAGCAAACATTCTGATGTAGTCCAAGTAGAGGAAAATCAGGATGCATGTAGAGCTACAAATTCCATAGAAGAACGCAAAGTCAAACTAGAGTTAGAATTAAGACTAGCTAGTACTCTCGATATGATCTCTAGTCTTGAATCTAAGCTAGAAACTTCTGAATATAACCTTGCTCTAGTACGAAAATAGATGAACTAACTAAGAGCTCAACTCTTAGCGAGGCTAAGCATATTTCATTAGAGAAGCATAGCTCGGTAGTTAACGAATTAGAGGACAGGCTAGACAACAACCATAAATGTCTACTTAGGAATCTAGACGAGAAAAGTCTTCTTAAATGTAGACTAGAAGGTGTGAACAAAAAGGTTACTAGTCTCGAAGCTCAAATAGAAAAATCTAATTCTAAGATAAGTGAGTTAACTAAGAGTCTAGACACTAGCAAGCCGAGAAGAGCACTGCTCAAAATAACTATGCTTTCTTAAGAGAAGAACGTGGGAAACTCTATTCTAAGATTAATCAATTTGAAAATCTTCTTGCGATTTCTAAGACCAAGGAAGCACAATCTCGTCATTCTGAAAATTCTTCTTCCGTCGATATACCTCCTATTCTTAAGAAAATAGAGAAATTTAAATTCTTCATTGGAAACGGAAAGAAAGAATTTTGAAGCGGAAAAGTATGCGCTTTTATTGGAAATATCTAATCTCAAAGCTTCCTGTAGCGCCCCGTTTCCAATTACCTTATTACGCAGCAATAAAATATTCGTATAAAATTTTTCGCTATTCCCATAACCATTTCCTTTAACAAAAACGGGTGCGTACATCCGGTCTAATTCCTTTCACAATAATGTACATATATGTACCTATCATATGAGTCACAAAATGCAACAGTCTAAATCCGTTTCTATTCTATATGCTAACGATGAACCAGAGGAAAGTAGGAGGAGAGCGTAGCTGGCCAACCTTGAATCCATGCTTTATGATGATGCTTTCCACGCAGCCTGCTAATTATCTACAGCAACTGTGAAGATACCGATTCAGAGTATGATCGCAACATGTTAATTAATACAAGTAACAATAAAATAAACAGTAATCCGTTCCTTTCCATCAATATCATAACAATGCCATTTCAAATCACATAATCATCGTTCATATAACGGTCATTCATAGGATCCGTAGATCACATTTCTATATGTCCATTTATTTTGATACTCCCGTTATAGACTAGCTAGACTGTATTGTACGCCCAGTCGGCGCCCATGCATGGGACTCTGTAACCATGTCGTAATCCCCCTATTTGTAGGGATACGTGTTGCCTGTACAGGACTCTGTAAAATCCCCCGATTTGTAGGGATATGTGCCGTAGCATCCGTATCATACCATCTGTAGTCGTAGCAGTCATAACGGTTTCTCCCTTCATTTTATATGTATGCAGTGCTATATAAAATACCTTATATAACACATGAATCATATAAGAGCACGTTACGGTCACATAGTTCATGTCGATTCGTAAATAGGCGGCGAATCTTCACCAGCTTGATCTTCCAAGTGCAGGTTATAGTGAGCTGGTGGCGGTGGTGTACCCCTCCGCATTGGTCTACGCGCGTCATGGATAGGGTCACGGAGAGGGGCTATGTGGGAGGTTAGCCGTCGGCGCTGATGCAGTATCCACAGGTTCGAGACGGGTTATTCCTTGGTGTTAGCAGAGGGGTAGTAGGTGCAGGCTCATGGGTGAGCGCAGTTCCAGTTGTGGGAGGTTTCGGCCGGTTTGGAGAAGGTGGGCGGCACACAGGCGATGACATTCTGGTCAATTCAAAGACGAAAGAGGAACATCAACAACATCTAAGAACAATCCTCGAGACGCTATGAGAGAAGCAATTATACTCATCCGTTAAGAAGTGCGAGTTCTGGTTCGAGCAAGTTACGTTCCTTGGACACGTTATCTCCGGAGCCGAGATATCCGTTGACCCAAGAAAGATCGAGACAATCAGCAACTGGTCCCAAACGACAAACGTAACTGAAGTGCAAAGTTTTCTCGAGTTGGCAGGCTACTATAGAAAATTAATAGAGGACTTCTCGAAAATTGCTTCCACCTTGACGAAGTTGACCAAGAAAAACGTCTCATTCCACTGGAACGACGCCTGTGAGCAGAGTTTCCAGGAGCTGAAACGCGACTTACCACGGCTCCAGTATTGACGTTACCTATAGGGAGTGGAGGGTTCTCCGTATATAGTGATGCCTCGAAGAACTGTCTAGGTTGCGTTCTGATGCAAAATAAAAACGTGATCGCATACTCATCGCGGCAACTCAAAGAATACGAGAAGAATTACCTGACGCACGACTTAGAACTCACAGCTGTAGTCTTTGCCCTGAAGATATGGAGGCATTACTTGTATGGTGAGAGGTGTGAAATATACACGGACCACAATAGCCTGAAGTACTTCTTCAGCCAGAAGGAGCTTAACATGCGACAACGACGGTGGCTCGAACTGGTCAAGGATTACGATTGTGTGATCAACTACCACCCGGGAAAAGCAAATGGCTGATGCGCTAAGTCACAAAACTGTAAGCACGGAGCTACAAAGGCTCGAAATAGAAATAGTACCGTCGGTGGAAGTCAAAGCAGCTACCAACATTAACCATCAGGTCGATTATAATAGAACAAATTACGAGGGCTCAGGAAAACGATGAATTTTATATGAAGTTCAAGGAAACACAAACAGAAGAGAGGCCACAGGACTCCCAAATACGAGACAACGAAAGTCTGTATTATAAGAATCGGTTGTATGTCCCCAATGAAGCGGAGCTTCGGAGAGCCATAATGACGGAAGCACACACCACGGCAAATTCGGTGCATCCAGGGGGTACAAAGATGTACCGAGACCTGGAAAATGCATATTGGTGGCCAAGAATGAAGCGAGAGATCGCCACTTTCGTGAGTCAATGCTTGACGTGCCAACAAGTAAAAGCCGAGCACCAGCGACTGGCAAGGGCGCTACAATCCCTGCCAGTGCCCGGATGGAATGGGACCACATCACAATGGACTTCGTGGATGGTCTGCCGAAAACCGCGAAAGGCCATGACACGATATGGGTCATCGTGGATCAATTGACCAAGTCTGCTCATTTCCTACCGATCAACTCGACATTCTCGTTGGAACGATACGCGGAGTTATATATCGAAGAGATTGTTCGACTTCACGGGGTTCCAATCTCGATCGTTTTCGACCGAGATTCAAGATTCTTATACAAGTTCTGGATGAGCCTACAGAAGGCCATGGGAACCAAATTATCTTTCAGCACGACCTACCATCCTCAAACTGACGGGCAGTCTGAGCGAACCATCCAAACACTGGAAGATATGCTAAGGGCGTGCATCTTCGACTTCAAAGGAAGTTGGAGTCGATACATTCCACTAATTGAGTTCTCGTACAACAACAGCTACCATGCGACGATTGGAGTTGCTCCGTACGAGGCCTTATACGGATGCAGATGCAGATCCCCCATCCATTGGGATGAAGTTGGCGAACGAGCAATAGTAGGACCTGACATGGTACAAGAAATGATGGAGGCCATCGCCCAAATATGGGAAAGAATGAAAGCGGCCCAAAGCAGGCTGAAGAGTTATGCAGACGAAAGACGCCGACTGTAGGAATTTGAGGAAAATGATCTAGTATTTGTGAAGGTCGCCAATGAAAGGCGAGAAACGTTTCAGGAAGAAGGGCAAATTGAGCCCTAGGTACATTGGGGCCATTCCGAATACTGAGAAAGGTTGGCGAGGTAGCCTATCAGCTGGAATTACCAAGTTCGTTAGCCCAAGTCCACGACGTCTTCCACGTAGCGATGCTACGGAAGTACCTCGCGGATCCTAATTACGTACTCAATTATGAGAATCTCCACCAACAACTCAAGCCGGATTTGAGTTACGAGGAACGACCCGTGGAAATTCTCATGCACGAAGTCAAGTGTTTACGAAACAATGAAATACCATTGGTGAAGGTCCTGTGGCGGAATCAGTCAACGGAAGAAGCCACGTGGGAATGAGAGGACGATATGAGGGAACGATATCCTGAATTATTTCTCCCCACCTGATTTCGGGGGCGAAATCCTTTTAAGGGGGGAGGGTGTAATACCCGGTTTTCCTAGGTAGGGTGGCCAATAAATTATATGTATATATTATGTTCATTATATGAATTTCGTAACCACGTATGACATGATGAATGGACTTCGTGCCGAGGTGATTTCGCAATTCATACTTGGTGATCCTAGGCAAGATTATAAGGTAATCGATTAGAATTATGGAAGTTGAATTTCGATCGAAAACCTTTCAATGAAGAACAAGAGAGAGAATTCTTGTAATGTTTTCTGATTTTCTCTCTCTAGAATTGAATTTGCAAGCCTTTCGGATCAATTGACTAAAATTTTCTATTAAGCTCAAATGTGTCCAAGGTATTTATACCAAACAAACTTGGTATAAATACAAGTTAAGTCCTAAGCTAAGGACAAATACAATAAAAGCCCCAGTCTACGAAGACAGGTAATGAAATCAAAACACAATTACAAAGTGTATTCTACAAAGGACATTAAATAAATTAATCGGAGTTGCACGTTTGATTTGATATAACTAGCTGGTAAATACACATGAAATACACGACTTTGATTATTCACCAAATATATATAAAACCAAATAGCGTATTCTTATCCGCTTCCAAACATTGACTACAGCTATGGTATCTTAATGCGTTTAATCAGCACTAATGCACAGGATCCCATCAGAACACCGAAGTTAAGCGTGCTTGGGCGATACTAGGATGTGTGGCCCCCTGCACAGTCCTCATGTTGCATGCCCTTTTTTTATGCTTTATAACATCCTTCGGTACTAATTTTGGAATGAAGTGACGGTGTTAGTTTTCACACTCAACACCAATGGATTTCACAAATCTCAATTTTTATGAAAAACTCATACGAATAGTGCTTCTGTACTATAAATTTTTCGTAGAAAATACGCGACATCTACGACTGCGACGTTCACGAACTGGCGTGGTTATCGAGCAACGCGCAGGTCTTTGTTGCATATGTTAAATACATTTTCACCGTAGAAACAAAACAACTACGCGAAATACACTATACGGGTCAACTATAGTAACTTTTGTATATCAATATAATGATAATGCGAAACAATTTATCTTCAGAATTAAAAGCCAAACCTTTGAACTACAATAAGATTTTCAACGGTAATGTATTTTCATCGATTTCTGTAGAATACTGCTTAGAATTGTGCTTTGATTTTATTAGTTGTCTTCCTATTTGGGGCGTTTCTTGTAATAGTCCTTAGGTTAGAACTAGGTTGTATTTATGCCAAGTATTGTTTGGTATAAATACTTATGTACACTTACGAACTGAATAGAGAAAGTTATTGAATTGATCCGAAAGGCTTGCATTCTAATTTCTAGAAAGAGAAACACGGAAAACTGTCTCTCACTAAGATCACTCTCTCTCGAGTTCTTCAATTCAGGTTTTCGATCGAAATACAAATCTTAACAATTCTCATCGAAATATGATGAATTCAAGTCTATGATCTTACAGTTGATAATCTAGAGACCTGGACAATTTGTATCAGAGCAGATTTGTCCTGTTTTGAATCGAAATTGTTAGAAATCAAATCGAATTTTATTCCTGGAACTGTTCGGTGCGAAGAACAGTTTTGGCGTGGAAACGAATTCGATCTGACAGTCTTAATTATGTGCTTATTTGACCTGAATTTGATGTTTATGTGCTCGCTTCATTGCTAGAAATTATTTGCGACTAGATCAGTAGCGATTAAAACTTCAAATTAGCAGCTTAGAACACGTACTGATTTTGACCAAATTCTATATATTTAGCTTCATGACATGTTTAATTGTCTGTTCCTGCGTAATCAATAGTTCATTTCGAGCAATTACCTGCAATTTCACTGTCTAATTCGTTGCTTTTGCTTGAATCGGTGTTAATTCGTATTCTGTGATTATTGGCGCGATTTCAATTTTTTTTGCTAAGTCTTCGATCAGATTAATTTCCCGATCGAAAACCCCGCGTGTAGAATACACTTGTAATTGTGCATTGATTTTACTAACTGTCCTCGTAGATTGGGGCTTTTATTGAATTTGCCCTTAGTTTAAGACTTAGTTTGTTATTTATACCACGTATGTTTGGTATAAATAGATGTACAAACATTGAGCTTAAGAGAAGATTTTAGTCAATTGATTCAAAAGACTTGTAATTCGAATTCTAGAGAGAGTTACACAAGAAATCTTCTCATTGTAATCGAAATTCTCTCTCAAGCTCTCAACAGTAAGTTTTCGATCGTGTGGTAAAGTTGAACACTTCTAATCGTAAACTTAAGAATTCGAGTCTAGGATCATTGAGTTGATATATTAGGACCTAACAATTGGTATCAAAGCAGATTCGTTCTGTATTGAATCGAAAATTGTTGGAATTAGATCGAAATTTGAATTCTGGTACTGTTCCATCGAAGAACGGTTTGGCATGAATTTCAATTTCGATCTAGTAGCTCAATTCTGTGCGTAACTGGTTTTAATTTGATGTTTCTGTGCTCGTTTTAGTGATAACATTGATTGCGATTAGATTCGTAGCTGTTTGAACTTTGATTTAGCAGAGTCGATCGGAGTTGAATGATTACTGTTCGCGTGAAGAAATGTTTAGATTCTTTCTAATGTGTTCAATTGTGTGTTCGTGCGTATTCCTTATCTGATTACGAGCAAATACCTGTAATTTCATAGTCTAATTCATCCTTTTTGCTTGCATCAGTGTTAATTGTATTCTGTGATTTTGTGAGATAATTTTTCTCGCTTGATTTTTCGATCAGGTTAATTTCTCGATCGAAAACTCTCTGCGCGAACATTTTTCTCAATCAAAATACTCAGTCAGGTCTAAAGTCATCTTTACCAAGAACGAATTTAGTAGAAAAGTTTCTCGAGCATTACAGCGAAAATCATTTTCGACGAAGACCAATATTGACCTTTGCGCTCGCAAAACTTACCGGCAGAAAACTTTTTCAGTCAAACTATTGATGTTTGACCATGCGAAAATCATTTACGGTCGAAAGACATTTCAGTCAACGGATTTATTTTGACTTAGCGGGAAACTTACTAAACGTACTGTTTCTTGCGATTGAAATAAATTCGCAATTCGGAAATTTTTTTCGATTCGGAAAATTTTGAGCTATTTTCTTCGCTCGAAATATTTTTCCCTGACAAAGACTTTCTCGCACGAGAAAGTCCAATACATTTTATCCCGACACAATTATTCTCGATCAAACTCTAAATATTGAATCGAAAATAATTCTCGACTGCTTTAGAATCAAACGCTACTGACAAATTTGCTACTTGTGAAGCACGTAACATCAGTCCAAACAATCAAAACCACGAAAGAAGATCCTTCATCAACTCTAGAGGATAAAACGGATGCTTATTCACTTAGAAACTACAACCGTCCCCCGATACTAAGAGAGGCGGATACACAGTTTGGAGAAGCCGATTTCTGAATTTCATTGAGCTGAAGGAACAGGCCGACAACCTTCTCTCATCACTTGAGCAAGGTCCAACTTAGTTCTGGATAACTGTACCCGGCGACAACACTGTTAGTCCTCCAATTCACGCCTCTAGGCGACCTAAAGAGCCCAGGGAATACACAGAGGAGGAAAGAGTGAGAGCAAAGGCTGACCTGATAGCCAAGAATACTCTTATGCTGGGGATCCCAAACGACATCTATCGACAGATTGATAGCATTCCAACAAGGGAATGTGGGTGAGCTGCATAAGATGAGGCAAAGAACAGAGTCTGTATCAAGGACAAGAAGCCAAATATTCTCACAGCTTACGACTCTATTAGAGCTAAACCAGAGGAGTGCCTACATGATCTCTATCAAAGATATCTCACACTCTTGAATGAGATGAGGAAAATAAAAATCACTAAGACGAACATGGAAATCAACATATGATTTCTTTCCTCTCTGCCCTCAATGGAAAAAGATATCCACTTAAATCCGACAACATAAAGACCTTGAGGAGTTGGATATTCACACCATGTTCGACAATCTCGCACAGGACGAGGAAGATATAGGCGAGATTCAGAAGGAGCAGAAGGGCAAACTTATCGACGACACTGTTGCCCTAGTCTTAGAAAGGAGAAGCTCAAAATCACGAAAAGAGAAGATCATCAAGCCTCTACACCCTCAGAGTCTGAAGACGAATCAGACTCAGACATGGAGCCCAACATGAAATCGCTGGGAAAGCAGTTAGCGCTAATTGGAAAAATGATGAGCAAACAATACTTCAAGAAGAAGTCCTCATCATCAGCCAATCGACTTCAGGGCTCAAGCTCAAAGAACAAAGAAGGTGCACCAGAAACCTCTGAAGTGAAAATCACCAAAGAGTCGACCAAGTGCTTTATCTGTGGGAAACCAGGTCATTATGCCAGAGAATGCACTCTCCCAAAGAAGAGAGATGCCAACTACTACTCCAGGAAACTTCAACTCACAAAGCAGAAGGAAGCTGGAGTAGCTCTAATGGCAGAACGATACCACTGGCTCGAGGATACATCTAGCTCAGAGGAAGAGAATCTCGACCTCATGCCCGCCTGGACGAGGATTCTGACGCCGAAACCACCAACCAGACGGACGAAGATCAAGCATCAGAATCTTCTCAGGAGGTAGTTACTCCTTCCACATTATTGACCATGTTATAATCGTATCAACTAGCATACACTAACATGAACATGAGCAAAAAAGAGTAAAGGAAGTAGAGAAGAAATTAACTAAGTCTTAGAAAAGGATAGCTAGTCTCGAAGCGGAACTTAGAAGCCCCAATGACAAAATAGAATAATTATCTAAGAGTCCCATTATTAGCGAGGCCAAGTATATTCCCTTAGAAAAGCATAGGTCGATAACCAAGGAATTAGAAGACAGGCTAGAAAATAACTATAATTGTTTGGTTAGGAATCTCAGTGAGAAAGTTAGCCTCAATTGTAGGATAACTGAAGAGACAACTAAGATCGCCAACCTAGAAGCCCAATTAGATAAATCAAATGCTATGGTTTGTGAACTTACGAACGAACTTGAGCCTGTAAACCCGTCAAATTAACGGTGGAAACTAATTTGCTCTCTTAGGAGAAGAACTTAAGAAGTTATACGCAAAAGTAAAGAACTTAGACGAACTTCTTACGCGAAGGGGACAAACTGAACAAACCACTTTCCTAAGCCCAAGGATACAGAATTCTATAATCCCATTGAAGGCTTAGGTTTCACTAACCCTCGTGTTGTAAAGAAGAAAGAAGCTTACGATATAAAATACATGGATTTAGGCATAAACACTCTTATGAACTTCACCATAGCAGACGATCTAGGTGCTTTAGAGTTATTTAAGAGAAGAGCCACATATAGGGCCCAAATCTCCTTCGACTATTTAAAATTAAATGACAACAACAAATAGGGAAATACCCTTGACGCCAGTCTGTGATTTAGTTCAACCTCCTGAGCCTCAACCTAAAATCGAAGAAGCCAAACACGTACATTCTAAAAATTCTCCGTACAAACCTTCTATCGTGAAGCAGATAGAGGAATTACAAGCTGCATTAGACAAAGAAAGAGAGAATTTTGAAGTGGAAAAGAAAAAATTCCTAAAAGAGATCGAAAAACTAAGAGCCTCATCGATCTCACGAAATACTTCTCACGCATCTCCCTCGAAAGATAACATCGTTCTGAAAAGCATGAATGAAGAAAAATTGCCTTCAAAAGATCAAAAACGCAAAAATAATACTTTAAAATATTCTAATTCTAATCCTGTTTCGCTTAGGTTACAGGGAGCGTAGGGTCAGCTTTAGAGTCGAATGTGGGAGTGTCTAGTTTAAATATAGAGAAGGAGCCCGTAGGTTTGAATGCTTCTCCAATCCAAGTCATCCGTACGGACAATGGCACTGAATATAAGAACAAACATCTCAGTGATTTTTATCAAAAACTTGGAATTAGTCAGCAATTCTCAGCCGCCAAGACACCTCAACAAAATGGGGTAGTTGAAAGGAAGAACAAATCTCTAGTGGAAGTCGCACGTACAATGCTGATTCATTCCGGCCTCCCACACTTCCTTTGGGCTGAAGCAGTAAACCGCCTGTTTCACTCAGAACAAGATGATGGTTCACAAGCGCTTCGATAAGACTCCGTAGGTGATCATTAACAAGTGAGTAACCAATATCTCCTTCTTCAATGTCTCTGGGTGCAAGTGCTTTGTGGCGACCGACAGAGAGCAACGTGCTAAGTTCAACCCAAAAGCATTCGAAGCCATTTTTGTCGGGTATTCTTCAACTTCAAAGGCGTACCGACTATACATCAAGTCCAACCCTATCAAAGAAAGCTATAATGTCACATTTCACGAAGTGGCAGAGATGGCCCCTGCACACCTCAGTTCAGGACCCGTGCCAAACTCACTGGCTTCTGACCACAACAGTTCAAAACCCGTACTCACTGGTGTGTTTGCACAAAACCAACAGAAGATGGCAACAACTCAGGATTCAATGTCAGAAGATGCTATGAGACTTGCTTTAGATGATTTGACTCTATCTTTGAGACCGTTTATCGGCCAGACACCGTAAATAATGTACCTTTAGTGGCACCTCAACTTGACGAGGCCGATGTACCAAGCTCTTCAAATGTCCCCAGCTCACCCACAGATCACTGAAGAACCTACCATAGTCAATGAGGAAGTCTCATCAAAATCGCAATCAAGTGCAGAATCAGACTTACCTCAACCTAATCAACAACCTGAGATTATTGGAAATATCGGTCCCCAAACGGCTGAGGCATCTACTTCAGCACTGTCACATGAGCGAAAGTGGACTCAAGCACATCAGATTAGTGGTGATCCTTCGAGTGGAGTACGGACACGTCATCAGCACAGTCTCTTCAGCTGCTTCTTAAGCCAAAATGAGCCAACCAAGGTAGCAGACGCACTTAAAGACCCAGATTGGGTAATAGCTATGCAAGATGAGATCAACCAAATTCGAGCGTCTTCAAGTATGGACTTTAGTACCCCGTCCGCATGGGAAAACCATTATCGGGACGAAATGGGTGTTTAAGAACAAAAAGAATGAAGATGGGGAAGTGATCCGGAACAAAGCAAGGCTGGTTGCGAAGGGATACAAGCAACAGGAAGGCATTGACTACGACGAGACCTAAGCTCCTGTTGCTCGAATCGAAGCCATCCTCAATGGCGTGTTAAAGGACGAAGTCTATGTCACTCAGCCAGAAGGCTTTTTTTTAATAACCGGGGAAAGCCGATGGTGGAACCCCGGGGCCGACCCACTACCTGCTAAGCAGGCCGACCAGGTCAATCGCACATGTCTGGGCCCATGTGGGCAGGCTTAGGGAAATGTCACAGGGATGAGATTCGAACCCATGACCTCTCCCTAAGCGCCTCAACTTGACCAGTAGAGCCAAGCCTCATCGGCTTCAGCCAGAAGGCTTTGTTGATCAAGAAAATCCCGATCACGTCTATCGATTGGAAAAGCTCCCTACGGACTGAAACAAGCTCCACGTGCTTGGTATGACGTCCTCAGCGATATCCTCGTGAAGTCTGGATTCATCCGAGGAACGAGCGATACAACCCTCTTCATAAAATGGCAAGACAAAGACTTGATGGTCGTCCAAGTTTATGTAGACAACATCATCTTCAGATCAACAAATCCACGGCTATGCAAGAAATTTGGAGATTTGATGAAGAGCAAATTTGAAATGAGTCACATAGGAGAGATGCAATTCTTCTTGGGACTTCAAGTCAGGCAGCTCGAATATGGCATCTTCATAAGTCAGACCAAATACATTGAGGACATTCTGAAGAAGTTCCATCAGGATCAGAGCAAGCCTCTCAGCACTCCTATGTCAACAAGCTGCAAGTTGGAAGCCGATCCCACTGGAAAAGCGGTCGACATCACACTTTATCGCAGCATCATTGGCTCTCTTCTCTATCTCACCTCAAGCCGCCCGGATACTATGTTTGCCACTTGCCTCTGTGCCCGGTTCCAAGCCGACCCCAAAGAATCTCACATGCCTACGGTCAAGGGAATTCTGCGCTACCTCAAGGGCACCTCAACCTTAGGTTTATGGTATCCTAAGGGTACAAATTTAAAATTAGTTGGCTACACTGACGGATTATGCAGGTTGTTGAATGGACAGGAAGAGCACCTCCGGTGGCGCTCAATTTCTAGGCAAAAAGCTGGTCTGCTGGTCATCCAAGAAGCAGAACTGCGTTTCAACGTCGACGGCTAAGGCTGAATACGTTGCAGCTGCCAGCTGTTGCTCGCAAATGCTATGGGTGCGGACTCAGCTTCGTCACTATGGTTACAATTTAAATAATATACGTATTTATAATGATAGCCAAAGTGCCATTGCGATTATGTGTAATCCTGTTCACCACTCACGCAAAAAACACATAGACATACGATATCACTTTATAAAAGATCACGCAGAAAAAGGCACCATTGATATGTATTTTATGAACACGGAATATAAACTAGCTGACATTTTCACCAAGGCATTGGATGAAAAACGATTCCAATTCCTTGTCGGGAAATTAGGTATGTGGAACCTTCCGTAATGTGTGCTTACGTGCTTTCAAATGTTCTGTGCTATGTGTTCTCTATACATTAATGATATATCCTGCGTGAAATATTTCATAATAATAAACATAATACAAAAAATCTAATGAAATTCCAAAAATATTATACATATAAGTATAAAATTAGGGGAATGACGATATTTTTAGGATGCTCGATCAAGTCACGTAGAATTTCCCTGACATGCGACTAATTCATTGCTTAATTCTATCAGTCTGAAGTCGCATTCTTGTATCTAAAGTTCTTTCTTTAGACTCCACTAGACACAAAGCCACTTTATATGAGTGAGATTTCTAGCCTTTTATTTCTTTAAACGGACCTATTCTTGAGCGAGTCACACAATCATTGCTTGTCTTAACTAGTGATTCTCGGTCTCATAATCGCCTTGCGCTAAAACGTTTGGAAAATGATTAGGGCACTTAGGTAATTCCTCACTCGCCAAATATATACTTTCAATCCCTTAAGATAGCATTTAGTCATCCATTTTTGAGCCTTCTCCAAATACCTTTTCTTCATTTGAAAACCCACTGAGCCTTCAATCGACTATCTAAACTTTCGGCGGGATGTTCATTCGAGAAAAGGAGGGGGAGAAAAACGAGACGAAAACGAAAAAGATGACAAAAGAAAGTGAAAAACACACACGAGGAATGCTCAACGCACAAAGAAAAACAGACCAAAAGAACCTGCCTCTAGATTATCTCAATCTCAAAATCTTTAAGAAAAGGGCATGGATCTTGTTGGGAACTTATCCGTCGATAATCTCGTACACTCGTCAGAATGGTTGGAAAGAGGAGCACCACGAAGTGAACTTCTCCGTGGAATATCAATTTTAGTTGTGCTTTGATTTAATTAGCTGTCCGTGTAATTAGGTGCGTTGATTGTATTTGTCCTTAGTTTAGGACTTGGTTTTTAAATTATACCAAGTATGTTTGGTATAAATAGATGTACAAACATTGAGCTTAATGAGAAGATTTAGAAAATTGATCCAAAAGCCTTGCAATTTAATTTCTAGAGAGAAACACACAAAATCTTCTCACTCTAAGCGAAATTCTCTCTCGAGCTTGTAATGCCCGTAAAATTTATACGGGATTATTTCAATAATATTTGGAATGTGTGAAGTCGATTTCGAACATACACCGATTTCTTTCCATGCCGGCCGAGAATTCTGAATTGGACCCGAAGAATTTAAAAGGGGCCGAAATAATTATGGGCCAGATGGAGAATAATGGCCAAGTGTGAGAGAGATAGATTAGAAGTTAGGAATTTTGTCCCAATAATAATAGTAATAATAATAATAATAAAATTATTATGGCCGAAATTAAGGGAAAAATAAATAAAATAATTCTAATTCACCTCCATGTGAGTGTGGTAAATAAAACAAGATCCTTTACTTAATAAATCCACCTCCATGCATCTCCATGTGAGCATGGAGACAAGATCTAACAACCAAGCCACCTCCATGCATCTCTATAATGGCAAGAGGACAAAAAAATAACAACCACAATTGAAAGGAAATAGAGAAGAAGAGAGGAGAGATTGTGGGAGAGATGGAAGGGGGAGAAAAGAAAGAAAAGAAAGGACAAAATAACCTAACTAATATACCACTTAATACACCTAATCAACTAATATTACATGAAGACAAATAAGAATAAATAAGCTAAAAAGAATAGAAAGACAGGAGAGGAGAGGCCGTGAGAGTGAGAGAGAGAAGGAAGAAAGCAGAGAAAGAAAAAGAAAGAAAAAGGGAGAAAGAAGAGAAGGAGAAAAGAGAGGAAAAAACCTTCGGGAGCTCGGGATCGAAACTCTAGGATCGGGATCACACGAAACAACCCGTTACATAAACGTGAATTTCTTGTATGTTTTCGTGATGATGCTTACATGCTAAAATTCGGCCAGCTTAATACCTTAATCTTTATGAAGTTTAGGTCCATGAAACATAAGAATAGATTAGAGGGCTTGTGATTAAGAGGATAGAACAAAACTTAGGGAGGGATTAGTGTTTTCGAGGGTTTTCTTTATCCATTTAGGCCAAGAAGTTCAAAAATTCATATCTCACAATCTACATCTCGGATTAAACATCCCTTTGGATAGAATCAAGATTTGCAAGTTCTTTATCTATGGTTACCATTTCAGGTCCATCGGACATCGTTTACCCCATGATCATTGAGAAATACTAAATTGTCGCAAAACAGCCGTATAAAATAGTTTTTCCTGTGAACTTTGGGGATTAGATTGAAAATTTTCGAAAATCTGGGGGCTGATAATGTAAAATCCAAAAAAGTGAGATTTTTAAAGAAATAAAAAGCTTTTGGGGCAGATTTGAAATTCGGAATAAATAATTGGGGTCTTTTGTGTAACTTTAAAAATTCGGGGACTAGATTGAAAAGTTTTAGAAATCTGGGGGCTGAAAAAACGTAAAATCCGAACAGGGATGATTTTTAATCAAATATAAAGCTTTTGGTGCAAATTTAAAGATTCGGGGCAGATTTGAAACTTAGGAAAATTTTTGGGTCCTAAAAAGTAAATTATGTGATTTTGGGGATTTAAATGCAAAATTCAGAAAGATGTTTTTAAATTAGAAACTTAAGTGATATTTGAAAGTTGGACGTTAGAATTTTAAAATATATTAAATTAAGGGCCAATTGTAAAATTAGGGTCTTAAAGTGAAAAGGATTAAAGTTAGGGAACTCTTAGTGGAATTTCGGGGAGAGTTTTCGGTGGTTAAGGTTTCTGGCTGATTAAATCGGAACGTGGGTTTCGGGCCCGTATTATTTGGTGTATGAGGATTTTTTAGATCGGGCCTAGATTATATCTCCGGCCGATATGTTGTCGTTTAATATGTTGCATTTTATATGTTGCATTATACTTGCACGGCATTTGCATACACGTGATACAAGGGGAGTTATAACCGTGCGGAGTCAGGGTAACACTGTATAGTGTCAATGAGTGGGGTAGAGTAACCGATATTGGTTGTCAGGCTACGACTCGATGAAGCGCATGCGGTTGAGACTGAGATAGGGCCGTTCCTCACTATTTTAGGTGCGGTTGAGACCGAGATGGGGCCGTTACCACTTGCCATTGTTATAGTTACGGTTGAGACCGAGATGGGGTCGTACTATCATGACATTATATGACACTTATGCATGGATTCCGAGTCTAGACTGTGGCCCTGTTTATGAGTTGAGAGTTGATGTAGGAACGAGCGTATGCTCGAGGGATGTCGAGCGTGCATTTGTGAGGTGTCAGGTTTGGGATGTGAGAGCATTTGCATTCATGCATACTTTCATCTACTGGACAATAGCTCAGGGTTTACGTGTGTAGGTGTTAGGACCCCAGATATCCAACCAAGATCTAATTATGAAGAATCGAATAGCAAATCTAAGAAAATCGAAGTTAGGGCTTCAGATTTGCTTACTTTGAAGGTTGGGAGAGAAATTGCTTTGAGAGCACACAAGGGAGGCGAATTTTTCTCTCTAATTTTTTTTTTTTTGCAACCCCAGGGAACCCTGGCGGGCCAGGTAAACCCCAAAGGCCGACCCACTACATGCTAAACAGGCCGACCAGTTCAAATGCACATGTGTGGGCCCATGTGGGACAGGCCTAAGGAAATGTTGATGGGAGGGTTCGAACCCACGACCTCTCCCTCATTATCCGCAAGCACCTCAGCGTTGACTGCCGTAACACCAGACCTCTCTAAAAATTTCGATTCCAATTTTCTGATCTGAATTCCCTTGTACAACACACTCCTTATTCCCTAAGGAGTTCACTTATATATACCACCTCGTGGTATATTTATACAAGTAGTCCTACAAAATGACTAATTACAATTCAGTCCAAGACTACTAATTTGCATAGCAAGACTAAGACAACTCTTTTAATTGAATACAATAAAATAGATTGAACAATCTCCCCCTTTGTATTCAATTTTCAACATTGCGCGGGTTGTCTTTGTCTTGCAATGGAAAGAGTCATCGAGTCCTCGAAATCTCCTCTATAGAAAATCTTCAAGCCCAACCACGTCTTCTAGGCATCGGCTTTTTTCTTCGAATCTTCCTTTGAAGTTCTTTGCCTGATCTAGAAAGTCTGCGTTCCATTTCTCCCGTTGAAAGCACACGAAACTCGAAACTCCCCCTATTTGGGCCGACCCTGTGTTGAGATTGGGGAATCCGATGTGAGGTTTGGAGAGGTGAACACGGTTGGCAACTTTGATCATTGATGCAGTGGACAAGGTTGCCAACTTCGGTCCTTGATGCAGTGGACACAGTTGGCAACTTCAGTCCTTGATGATGCTTGAGTCACGTGTCATTCGGTCCTCAGTCCTTGCTTCTTCTTTCGGAAGCAAGGGGCACGAGAGAGTCGAGGAGAGGGCTCGGGGTTTAGCCATCTTCTCCGTTTTGCCAGATTGGTCTTCTCCGAATGAAAGTTGTCTGTTCGGCCTCGAAGAAGTGTCTCCAAGATATGCATATGAAAATGTAACACATATGACGCATCGAATAGAAACGCATGTAATAATTTCAGCATGGATGCATGAACTCCTAAGCATGCATACTAAAATTTGCGTAACCATTTAAGCAAGAAATATTTCGCTTTTAAAAAAGTTTGTGCCAATGCATGTGCAAATGCATTTGAAAATGTGCAAAATCTTCATGCGTAAGAAAAATATGCAAAATAATTGCAAAAATATTGTATGGAAAAAAATATGCAAAGAAAAATAAAAGTAAAAAAAACTGAAACAAGACTATACGATTTTTATATTTATTATTATTATATATTTATTTTTTATTAAATTTTTTTTGATTTTTTTGGGGTCAGATTATGTCACTTTGATCATGTCCACGCGAATATTTCCCATGACACATAGAATAGTAATTTGCCGTCAAGTCATGTCGTCAAACTAAAGTCGTAAGTTCATAGAGTGATCCATTTCGACAACTCTCACGAGGTTCGCTCTAGCGCTCAATTATTTCTATCGTGGGATTTATATACTAGATATATCACTCATGCCAACACAAGCAAAATTATATCAATTAACCTGCTATCAAGGCGCTTTAATCATCTCACCGAGCGAGAGACAGTCGATTCGAAATCAAAGGGACTTAGGGATTTAGTATTTTGGTTCTGACTTAGAAGGGAAGGAAAAGATTTAGGAATCGTGACCTAAAGATATTCTTCCTTTTCTTCGTCGTCATCTTCACCGGCACTTTCTTTTTCATCCTTAAACTGTTTCATATTATTCTACACTTGCTCAACCTGAAGCTCCACTTCTCTACGAGGCTGAGAGATTATGTAAGGCGGAGTTCTTCTTGTTGGTCTCGGGTCGATACCGTGCTTCTCTTCTTTTAATCCCTAGAGAGATTTCAAAGATTATCGATTTGGAGAAGTTCAGAGTTATGGAATCCGAACCAAAGGTCGTGCTCCTCTTCTCGTTGTCTCGATATTAGACCAGATTATCGTTGGAGAACTTCACTTCGTGGTGCTCCTCTTCCAGCCGTTCTGACGAGTATACGAGATTATCGACGGAGAAGTTCACAACAAGATCCATGCCCTCTCTTATGATTTATAAAGGATTTCAATAATTAGGAAGGCAGGTTCTTTTGGACTATTTATTGTGAGGTTGAGCATTCCTCGTGTGCGTCTTCCACCTCCATTTGTCATCATTTTCTTCTTTTTCTTTCGTCGCCTTTTTCTCCCCCTCCTTTTCTCGTTTATGCAACCCTCCGAAATTTATGAATTACAGTTGAAGGTTTGATCGGTATACAAATGAAGAAAAGGATATCGGAGAAGCTCAAAAGGGATGACTAGAGGAATAATTTCAAGGATGATATTTTGATTTGGCCAAGTGAGGAATTTTCCTACGTGCCGTAATCATTTTCCTAACAATCTAACGCAAGGTGAGTATGAGGCCAAGAAATACAAGTATAAGACAAGCATTTGATGTGTGACTCGCTCAAGGATAAATTCCCGAAAAAATAATAAGGCTCAAAATCTCACATATATGATGTGGCTTTGTGTCTAATGGAGCAAACGAGTGACCTTTAGACAAGAGAATGCGACTAGACAGACAATATTAAGCAAATAACCAGTCATATATCAAGGAAAGATTTTTGTGAACAAATCGAAGTAGATCGAGTAATCGTCACTCCCCATTTTTTCGTTCTTTTTGCTTTATTTTGTTTGCGAAAACAATGAAAAAAAACTATGTGTCTGTGTTTTTATGAAAACAGAGGAAAAGAAAACTAAGTAAAAATGCATGACTGATTTATTTTATTGGAACTAAATGCGAAAAAATGCATGATAGAATTTTCTAAAAAAATTGGCATTAATCATTTCAGCTCAGATGCAGAATGTACCAAATTGTAATCCCTAGAGAACTATAATGACTCTCCCTAAATTTAGCACTTTTAAAAAATGAGTAAGGAGTTTTGTCACCGAGTTTGTCGCTTAGGTAGGGATTTGTTGTAGTTGCTCTGCCGCTCGCCCTTGATCATGTATGTGGAGCAACTATCATCGAAGTACCATACATGAGGGAAATCTGTAAAACTATTGGAGCTTTGGTACCCATTGTCGTATGGGTCCTCCCTTATTAGCAGAAAACGAGTTAGTCGTAAGTCGTGTAAAATTAGATTGTGAGCCTAAGTTGGTCGAAGATATAGTCCTAGGAGTCCATATTTGACTAGGACTTTGTGACTTGATATCCGACTTAGGAATCCATTTTCGCTTGATTTTGCACGGATAAGTAATTCTAGCATGTGAATATGTGCTCCTATAATGCGTACTTGTAAAAGTCTTCTCAGTACCTATTCGTAGTAAATGCTTTTCGGAATGAATATTGACTGGATACTTCATGTAAGAATACGAGCAAATAGAATGATAAACATGTAAAGTAGAAGTGTCGTAATTCCTACGTGGAGAAGGCACGAGAATAAGAATTTCGAAAATTATTTTCAAGTCTAGGCTTTTTAAGTGAAAAGTTAGTAGAATCATTTGAAACACACGATGAAGTTTGTGCGCTGGAACTTGAATTATTTTGGTGAAAAATTTTCTTGGTGGAGGAAGAGCCACTTTCAAAGTTTGTACTTCTAAAATTGATAGGCTTTAACGAACATGTAGAAGTAACGGCTTTAGAAACTGGAGTATTTGATCTATTGGCGCTCGAAGCCTCTTTCTCTTTCTTAACCTGCTTAAAGATTAACTTTCTTGTGAGGAAGCTTTGAGATTAGATATTTCCAATAAAAGCGCATTCTTTTCCGCTTCAAAATTCTTTCTTTCCGTTTATACTATAGATTTTAAATCCTCTATTTTCTTAAGAATAGGAGGTATATCGGAGGAAGAAGAATTTTCAGAATGACGATATTTTGCTTCCTCAGTCTTAGATGTCGCAAGAAGATTTTCTAATTGATTAATCTTAGAGTAGAGCTTCCCACGTTCTTCTCTTAAGAAAGCATACTTATTTTGAGCAGTGCTCTTCTCGGCTTAATAGGTGTCTAGACTCTTTCTTAATTCACTATTCATAGAATTAGATTTATCTATTTCGGCTTCTAGACTAGTGACCGTTTTGTTCACACCCTCTAGTCTACATTTAAGAAGACTTTTCTCGTCTAGATTCCTAAGCAGACATTTATGGTTGTTGTCTAGCATGTCCTCTTCCTTAACTACCGAGCTATGCTTCTCTAACGAAATATGCTTAGCCTCGCTAAGATTTGATCTCTTAATTAGTTCATCTATTTTCGCACTAGAGCTTCTAAATTCTAATTCGAGACTAGCTATTTTCTCCTCATACTTAGATAATTTTTCTTCTAACTCTTTTGTACTTTTTTGCTCATTTTCATGTTAGCGTACCAAATTTGTAAGGATTCTAACATGTTAAACAATGTAGAGTTAGGAATAACTACCTACAGAGAAGACGTGTCTTCCTCTTCATCGCTCGTTTTCTTCGACAAGTTCGCTTCAGAGGTATCCTCAACTCGAGTCATGAGAACGAGATGGTTTGATTTATCTTCGTGATAGGCCATCAAGTTGTAGCTCTCCTTTGGTTTAAGGCTAGAATTCTTTCCTTTGTTCTCCGAATTGGATGAGGACTTAGTCTTTGACACCCGCTTTCTTAGCATTTTTGTAATTAACTCTAATTGTTATTCGAAGTCTTTTAAATCTTGATCATTTTAATTTTTCTTTTAATTTTTGTTGGTTGGATATTTTGATCGTTCACGTGTTTTTTGATTTGGATTTTTTTATTTAATACTGATTAAATATTTGGCTTTTAAAATTTCAGTTTCGAAAAGATTTTGGTGTATAAAGTTTGATTCAAAAATTGAATAGTATTTACCAAAAGCTTTTTCTATAATGTGCCAATTGTTACTCTTCTGCTGATCCCAGTGAGAGATCCCTCTCAGCTCGAACTCATTCGGCTTCTTGACCCTATCGGGTGACCTCCAAATGTTTTCACGGACTTCTTCAAGAAAGGGTATCTCTATTCGGATATTCTCCCACGGCGTGTCGATCCGCACGGTTCCTGGCATTTGTCTTGTGGGGGAAATCGCTCGTTGTGCGATCAACTCTGGTAGCTTTGGGATATCTCGTTAGTAGTCTTCACCTTCCTGAAGTTCGTCGTCTTCTATGATACGAGGTCTACGGAAGCTTGTTGCATATGCCGAACGTCCTGAAGCCGTTGTCTTTGATGCTCATCGGGCATGGAATGGGTCATCCACTATCCTTCGAAGATGTATTTGTCTAGAACCTCGTGTGGATTGACGCCATGTCCTGAGGGGCCCGGTTGGTCTGGAGCGACCGAGGGAGTAGCTTGAGTAGCTGCTAGGGCTACGAGCATCGCGGCACTTGCTTATTCTTTCGGAAGCAAGGGGCTTGTCCGAATCAGTGGTGTGGGCGGAGGCGTCCGTAGGTGAAAGGTTGGTGGGTCGATATGGGTTAGAGTGGTGGTGCGGTGCGTGGTGTGGGTTTGGGTTTGGGTTTCACCTGCTCCTGTGCTTTTCTGCGCAGAGGTCGAGCCTTGGCCTTGTTCTTAACCACTCGTAGATGTCCGTGGCCTCTTCTCTCCCTCATGAGGGTCCTGATTATCAGGATCGTCATGTCTGCATCTTGAGTGGGAGCTCTGGCCTCGGCAAGTTTCAGTAGGTGGCTCAGGATGATCCACCAATCCCCTATAAAGAGACTCTTCTTGAGGCGACCGGATGGAGAGACCGATCAGGCGAGCGAGTAGGATGTCGTGGAGCTCGGTTATGGGTATGGTGTATGGGTTGATGAGGATGGATGAAGTGGGTGTGGGTTGTTAAGGCGTGAGGTTGGGTTGGTGACGAGGTGCCTTCGGAGACAGGTGCTTTCCCGGTGTCTCTGCGGGATGTCTCTATGGCAGTAAGAACTCTCTCTATTATTTTGTCTTCAAGCGATTGAACGGCAGCAGATTTAGCGGCTTGGTATTGCTCGTTCGTCACAAACGGTGTGGAAGCCTCCATCGAAGATGTACCAGGTCGACTGATGTCCCCTGTTGTCAACCCATGAGCAGGCACCGGCTCCTCAGGTTGGCTCATAGTCACTTGAGGTTGTGACTGTATGAGACTTCCACCCAATCCTTGAGTCGAATCTTAAAGATTCTCTTCTATGGATGTTACGGCAGGCTCGGGTTGGGCCTGCGAACCAGACACCAGTAGATTTGGTTGTGGCTCAAGATTGAGCGAAGAAGTACCGGCGACACTTGAAGAAGTGATCAGCACGGTATCTGGTGCGGTGGTGACGGCGCGGAAGAGGGACTCCAACTGTATGCTAAGTCGCCTGGGAGTCCGCCCTATCAGGTAGATTTCCTCATCAGACACTGTGTCGGACGGGGTGGCTGTGTGAGGAGTAGGGTCACGTTGAACGTCCTCAAGTGCGTGATTCGTCACCAGTGGAAGCGAGCTTCGCCCCATTTCTGCCTCGGGCTGTGCTTCTTGTAGGAGCCTCCTCGATAGGCTCTTCAAGCACGCCTACATGTACGGGCACTTCACTTGAAGCGTTTCTGTTGGAGCCTCTTGTTCCAACGCTGCAGCCACAGGATCAGCGTGGCATCTAAGTCAGGCATTGGCTCCTTGTGAGTTGGAGGCTCCAGCTCTAGTTCCTGAGCGACTTCATCAATCATCATGTCCTCAGGACTAGGCAGTTGTTGCGGTTGGGGAGGGCTAACTCCAAAATCTGTCGGGGGCCCACGAATCATCTCCTCGGTGAGGTGATTCTCCCGCCAGTGCATACGGTATACGTCTCCTCTGGGGTCAGCAAGACGTAGAAGCTCAAAAGGAATCGGAATCGACGGTTGGTCCAAGTCCGTGAGCCGTGGATTGTGAAAGAATTTAAGCCTGGGTGGTTGATAATTTCCTCCAGGAGGTAGACGATGTATGGACTCGTGGATCTCCATGAATTCCTTGATGATTACGTTAAACCACCGAGCGTAGGACACATTCTTCGATCTCCGATTCTCCTTTTGCCGAATCTGGTCTGCAAGATCATTCCAATCAGCTGCATGAAGTCGTAATTTCTAGAGAATGCGAGTCCGTGAAAGATCCGCAGTATGTTGCCATTGCCCTTGTCGAAGCCGGCAGGCTTGGGCGATAGACACTTGTTCACAATCCCGAACAGTGTCTTCCACGGATGAGCTAGCTTGGTGAGCTGCGGTTGATATCCCATCTGCATGAAATCATGCACCATTTCTGCGTCTGATGGGAGCGGGTCGTAGTTTGCGCTGTATGGCAAGTCCATAATCATCCCGAACTGGTTCTTGTCCATATGTATGTGTCGCGTCCCAATTATGGTTGAGAACGAGAATGCTCCATTATCCACTGCTCCTTGTATACATCCCCAGAATTGCTGGAGATAGACCATTGGCACCGATGTGGTGACCGTCAATGCATGCCAGATGGGGTGGCCTTGCAGGATAGAGACAATGATCTCGTCTGGACACCGAAAGGTACTCAGATCGAGCTGGAAATTCGTATCCTGGACCTTCAGATACAAGTTGTGGTCGTGTATGTGATTATGACGAGGGTAGCGATCCATCTGAAAAATAAGAGATATAAAAGTTCATTAGTTCATAAATTTGATTTTAGTTGAAAATTGATTTAATTTCATCAAACTATAATATTGTATCAAGTCATGACATGTTTGATGAATTTTGAATTGAAATCGTGTAGCATGCATATAGGATACTTGATTTTGAAAAAATGTAACGGCATGATTGTAATTTCGAATTGAACATATAACGCGTGAAAAGAGTTCGAAATTTTCTAAGTAGTTGATCTCGGGAAATGTCACTGTTCACTCCGAGATATTTTTCGCTCGATAAATTTTGTTGTCCAATTGATTTCCTATGCATTGATTTCAATTGAAATAACTCCGTTTAATTTTGCGATCGAGAAAATTTTACTCGCTAATTTTCGCTACAACGTAAAAGACAGAAAAAAAATCTTCTAAGTGTTGAAGTTGGAATCGTGAGACTGTAGCCGATCAATTTTACGATCGAGAAAAATTCCGCGTAAAGGAGAAATTATTACTCAGGTAAATTTACTATCGAAAAATTTTCCTCGATTGAATAAAATTTTTCAATTTGAAATTTGTCGAGCGTACGTGATTTTCGATCCTAAGTCTATCGAGAAATTAGTCAACGAAAAACTAAGTCGATCGTCGAGAAATTTTTCGATCAATTAAATCCTAAGCGGCAAATTTTACGATCGAAAAATTGAGCGTTGAAAAATTAATTTTTCGCTGCTAAATTTTTTTGACCGAAATGAAATAAAATTAAAACGAAAATTCTATTTTGCGATAGTAAGTTTTACGCTCGATCTAATTTGCATCTAAATTTTCTATTCAGTGCTTATTTCGCTCACATAAAAATCCTAATTAGATTTCTCGATGGTAATTAATTTTTCGGTCAAAATCTTCTATCTCAGCGACTAAGTCCGAATTTTATCAATCGAAAACTAATTCGATACAATCAGTATCTCAATTGAATCGGAATTCAATTAAGACTGTTTGCTATCGACAAAGTTCTTCGATGGCTTCAAACATTCAAAGGCCCAGTTTTATCTAAACTCAAACTACAGTTGAATATGCAGATTTTCCGAAGATTTATACTACCAGATTCATAAAGAACATCGAAACTATCTTAAGTGCAGGCATTAATCTCAGATAAAACTCATAATCATGCCTAAATCACTATAAAATAGTATACGGTTTTCTCAGTTTTGAAGAACAGTCGAGAATCTAATCTTAATCATGCGAAAAACTACAAAATGCAGATGCTAATGAGGTTAAATCACACGCAAATGTCAAAACAATCTCATTTATACCTTAAACAGACAATTTGGTGTTGAAAATCGAAAGATTTTTTGAGAAATTGGAAATGTCTGTGAAAGTTTTTCGAGAGAGAAATTTTTGCGACTTAGGGTTGCGTGAGAAAAAGTTTTTCGACTGACCAAAATGTGAACTTTTATTAACTCGCTGTAAGTCAATGTTGGGTTTGCGATTTGACATTTTGAGATTAAATGGATCGGGCCCATTACTATTTGCATTCGAGAAATTTTTGATTTGAAAATTGCTCTTCAATTCATTTTTTTTTCGATCGCAAATTATCGCGGCTAATCGAAATCGTTCCCAACACTGTTTACGATCGAGAAACTTATGATCGCGAATTAATTCTTATATCCAGTTTCTCGATAGTAAGTACTTCTAAACTTTTCAGATTGACCCCTATTTCAAATAAAATCACATTGAAAAGCTCCCCCTCAGAACTAAAATAAATGCAATTAACTCCCTGTATTTTCTGTGTAGTAACGTCTAGCTTCCCTGGCAGAAATTAAAAAATCTGTACCACTTAGGAAAGAAACGTTAGACATACTGGAGTTAATCAACAATTATTTTAGGCATTTTTTTTTGAAATATTTGGTCTGCGACTAGCTCCCTTCCTTGTACTGTCGACGTCTCACTCCTTAATTTTGTTTGAAGGAATCTGAAATGCTTAGACAATAACGTCAAGAATATTTGGAGCTAATGCACGATTTTTATATTTGCTCCCCCGCAAATAATGCGCAAGAATTGACTAAACATGCGAGCATATGAAATCAATTTAAGTCACGAGCATATAACACACAAATTTACCCAGTAAGCACATATACATGGTCCCCAAAAACATGTCCCCAAAATTTATCGCACTTAAATAATTCATTACCAATGCAATCTAAAATTACATTTAGAATGTGCGATAACAAAATAAATTCGCATTTATTCAATTCAACGCATATGAAACATAATATTTCATGTCAGAATGTGCGAAATTTTTCCTTTCACGATTTTTTTCAGAAATTAAAAAATATTAGTTTTCTCTATATATATATATATATATGTATGAATTTTTTATATATAATATGTGTTTATATGGGGTCAGATTATTTTGCTTTGATCAGTCACACCTAAAATTTTACGAGACATTTGAAAGAAGAAAATGTCGTCAAGTCATGTCGTCAAACTAAAGTCCTAAGTTCGTAGACTGGTCCATTTCGACAACTCTCACTAGGTTCGCTCTTGCACTCAGTTATTTCTAACTTGGGTTTTTTATATTTATATCACTCAAGTCAACACAAGCAATTTTAAGTCAATTTACCTGTGATCGAGGCATTTTTTTAATCATTTCAGCTAAGCGAGAGACCGTCGATTGAAATCAAAGGGTTGTAAGGTTTATACTTTGGCTAGGACTTAGAAGGGAGGGAATTTAGAGGAAAGTGAGCTTATCTCTTCGTCATCTTCCATTTATGCTATGCTCAAGCTGAAGCTCCGCTTCTCCACGAGACTATAGGAGTTTATCATAGGCAAAGTTCTTCTTGTTGGTTCTCGGGCCGATACCGTGCTCCTCTTCTCTTAATCCCTAGAGAGGTTTCAGAGACTATCTTTTTGGAAAAGTTCATGGTTATGGAATTCGTACCCAAGGCTGCGGTCCTCTTCTCGTTTCCCGATATAAGATCGGATTATCGTTGGAGAAGTTCACTTTGTGGTGCTCCTCTTTCCAGCCATTCTGACGAGCGTACGAGATTATCGTTGGAGAAGTTCACAGCAAGATCCATGCCACCTTCTAAGAGATAGTCGGAAGAAAGGTTCCTTTGGTCTGATTTTTGCGCGTTGAGCAATACCTTCTTTTGTCATCATCCTCCTTATTTTCTCCCCCTCCTTTTCTCGTTTGAACAACCATCCGAAGAGTATAGAATACGGCTGAAGGCTGGGAATGGGATTGAAAGGAAGAAAAGGACATCGGAGAAGGCTCAAAGTGGATGACTAAGGGCTAATGAGAGAAAGAAAAAAAAATTTATAAGGCCAAGTGAGGAATAGCCTAAGCGCTCTTATCATTTTCCTAACGATCTAAGGCAAGGTGAGTTTGAAGCCAAGTATCATTAGTTAAGCCAAGTAATTGATGTGTGACTCACTCGAGAAATAGATCCAAAGAAAGAAAGAAAAACAAGGCTTGAATCCTCACATATGTATAGTGGCTTGGAGCAACCTAATGACCTTTAGACACAAGAATGCTACTTAGACTGACAAAATTAAGCAATTAAATCAACCGCATGTCGGGGTAAAATTCTAAGTGACTTTAGATCAAAGCATCCTAAAGGATTCGTCATCTCCCTTTTTTTTTTATAAAGGATTATTATTTATTTCACGCAAGATAAATCATATAAGCAAAGAAAACACATAGCATAGAACATTTAGTAGCACAGAAGATCAGGTAAAGCACATATTACGGAAGATTCAACATGCCTAATTTTCCGACAAGGAATTGAAATAGTTTTCATCCAATGCCTTGGTGAAAATGTCAGCTAGTTGGTATTCCGTGTTCATGAAATACATATCTATGGTGCCTTTTTCTACATGATCTTTGATAAGTGATATCTAATGTCTATGTGTTTTGTACGTGAGTGATGAACATGATTGCAAGCAATAGCGATGGCACTTTGACTATCACTATAAATGGGTATATTATTTAAATTGTACCCATAGTCGCGAAGCTGAGTCCGCATCCACAGCATCTGGGAGCAACAACTGGCGGCAGCCACGTATTCCACTTCGGCCGTCAAAGTTGACACACAGTTCTGCTTTTTGGATAACCAGCAGACCAGCTTTTTGCCTAGAAATTGAGCGCCACCGGAAGTGCTTTTCCTGTCCATTCGGAAACATGCATAATCAGCGTCAGTATAGCCGATAAGTTTGAAGTTCGTACCCTTTGGATACCATAGTCCAAGGGTAGATGTGCCCTTAAGGTAACGCAGAATCCATTTAACCGAGAGCATATGGGATTCTTTGGGATCGGCTTGAAAACGGGCACTAAGCAGGTAGCAAACATGATACCCGGCCGGCTCGAAGTGAGGTAGAGAAGAGATCCAATGATGCTGCAATACAGTGGGACGTCGACCGACTTGCTAGAGGGATCGGCACCCAACTTGCATCTTGGTGACATAGGAGTTGTGAGAGGCTTGCTCTGATCTTGATGGAATTTCTTCAGAATATCCTTGATGTATTTTGTCTGACTGATGAAAATCCCATCTTCGAGTTGCCTGACTTGTAGTCCTAAGAAGAACTGCATCTCTCTCATGTGACTCATCTCGAACTTGCTTTTCATTAGATCTCCAAACTTCGTGCAAAGCCGTGGATTAGTTGATCCGAAGATGATGTCGTCGACGTATACTTGAACGACCATCAGATCTTTGTCTTGCCATTTGATGAAGAGGGTTGTGTCTATCGTTCCTCTTATGAATTTAGACTCCATAAGGAATACATTCAGGACAGCGTACCAGGCACGTGGGGCTTGTTTTAGTCCATAGAGAGCTTTGTCCAATCGATAGACGTGATCGGGATGTTCTTGATCAACGAAGCCTTCCGGCTGAGCGACGTAGACTTCTTCTTTTAACACGCCGTTGAGAAAGGCGGTCTTAACATCCATCTGATAGATTTTAAAATCTTACGGGGTTTGCCGCCTATCCAAGATCGCTCGGCTACAAACACGAGAACGTGTTGACATAAAGAGATAAGAGATCAGCCATGATACCTTGTTGAAATCTCTTAACAATGGCTAGCTTCGAATCCTTCGAATCCCCGAGGCGTAGTGCCCCTCTCCTACGCCAAAAGCATACGAACGGGACGCCTTCTTTGCGCAAGATCGACACGCCGGCACCTTACTAACGTCGCAGCTGTTCTTGCACGTGCGGCTAGGCCAAGAACGAACTGCTTGCTGCCCCCGAGAGAGAGAGTGCGAGAGAGAAAGTGGTGAGAGGATAAAACTCTTAGGTTTTACTCTCTTTTGCTTGTTTTTCGAAAATTTAGCTTCCACCAACTTTATGATCTCGAAAATCCTTCTTTACACCTCTTAGGATTAGCCAAAAATAGGTTAAGATGGGTGGAGAAAAATCCTCAAACCTCCCATTTTACCAAGTCTTCGTTTTACCAAGTAATGAATTCAAAATTCAAACTTTATATTTAATTAATTAAATATCCAATACCTTAATTAATTAAAATACCATATTAGTATATTTTAAATATATAATGTCCAATATAAACATATTTAATAATTTTCAAAATTTTATCTAATAAAAATTCGAAACTTATATATATATATATATATATATCCGATATACATTATTTAATTCCAAATTAAACAATATTATTTCTCTAAGAAAATAATAAAGAGCTAAATATAATTTAAATCATATACTAAATATTCAATATCAAATATTTTATTTCAAAAATATATCGTGAGGTAAAAATACCATTTTACCCCTCACTAGTCAAAGTTAGTATTTCGGCCGATCAAGGCTTTGGCCAAGCCCCAAACCCTAATGTCACAATGTAGGACCAAGCCTTGTCTCTCTCTGATGACGACGTTATAGGTTGCCCTTTTCAAGCCCGACTCTCTTGGTTCGTCTCAACCGGCCCAGGAGGTATCTAGGAGTTCGGTATTCACCTAGCCAGCCCCGTGGTACCGAACAGATCCCAAGTTGAGTACAAATTTGATCTAATCATAATCCACGAACTGACTTTAGATTTTCGTCATACGTATAAACCCTTTACGTTTGTCCCGGTCGAGTGAAAGTCACGCATAGTCAAACTTATAGAACTCGACTCTATGTCATTTATGTCGGTGAAAGTTCTAAACTGCACTCCACGACTATCATGCTAGTTATATGCTCTCGTCAGAGACTTGGATAAATTCCCGCACATTAAACTTGCCATAGGACGTTAACCTCGAATTTAATCGAGACCGTAAATCCCGCTCCGTGGTTCAACCGGCAATCACATCGAAAAGTCAAGACCGCATTTCGCCGCTGACCCATGCCACCGGCAAGACGGGCCTAGCAAACTAGTGACAAGTCAAGACCTCATGATCAACCCCAAGTTAACGCTTTCGGTTTAAGGTTCACGCACACTACTACAATCAATCGTTCGATCAAGGACAATCCAAGCGTGTTACCATTCGATTAGGAGTCAGTGTCCAAATACAGATAATCCCCTGATTCATCTTGTATCAATGTCATGGGCTCCCACTTCCCAAGTGAACGGTTGGCACAACCATATTGGACCCATCGACAAACAAGTCGTACGTGTCACTCCAGTCACCCTACTGGAGACTTAGACTTGTGGACTATTTTAATATTGCAGTATCTCAGCTTACTGGTGCCCCTCTCTGTCCCCACAGAATCAGTAACTGAACTGCCCATACTGCAAGGTGAAATCTTTAGACTAATTAATAATTTGTCTTTTAATTTATTCATCCAATAATTAATTAATGATAAATAAAGTCATATTAATAGAAGTAATCAAATTACGTCACTAGACACTACACATTAGCAAATTGCCATCGTACTCCCAGTCCCCGTACGGCATCTAGGGCATATACCTCAACAATCTCCACTTGCACTAATGCCATGTGTTATCATATCTTAACCCCATTCTATCGAGGTGTCGATCGAGCACTGCCTGTGGTCTGCTGCATTCTCTACAGAGGCAATTTTCTGCATGGCTATTGAGCCATTTTCAACAAACCCACGCAGCACGTGGTATTTTCTCTCTATGTGTTTGGATTTACTGTGAGCATGTGGTTCCTTAGCTTGTGCAATAGCCCCGCTGTTGTCGCACCACAATGGCAGTGGCGATCCACGATGCTAGCTACCACCTGTAGTTCCTCCAGAAACTTGCGTATCCAAACACCCTCCTTGGCAGCTTCTGAAGCTGCGATATACTCTGCCTCAGTGGTGGAATCTGCAGTCGTCTTTGCTTGGAACTTCTCCAAGACACTGCCCCACCATTGAGCGTAGAGACAAAATCCGAAATAGACTTCCGGTCATCCACATCTGATTGGAAATCCGAATCAACATCCATCTACTTCCAATTCTCCTAGGCCATAAATCAGTATCAAGTCGTTAGTCCGTCTAAGGTACTTCAGAACTGTCTTTACTGCCGCCCAATGTTTCTTACCAGGATTAGCCTGAAACCTACTCAATACGCCCAACGTACGCTATGTCTGGTCGTGTGCAAAGCATTGCGTACATCAGGCTACCCACAGCTGAAGCATAGGGGACTCCACTCATCTCTTGTCTTTGTACCTCATTCTGAGGAGACATAGCCTTTGAGAGATGAATCCCATGCCTCATAGGTAGGAACCCTTTCTTAGACTCGTCCACTTTAGAACCTTTTAAGGACTTTATCTAAGTAAAGGGCCTGGGACAAGCCTATTGACCTTTTCGCCCTATCTCTAAATAGGCGAATTCCTAGAATATAGGTCGCTTCTCCGAGGTCTTTCATAGAGAATTCGTTTGAATGCCAAGCTTTAATCTCTTAGAGCATCCCAATGTCGTTTCCTATCAAAAGGATATCATCTACGTACAATACTAGAAACGACACGTTACTCCCACTGGCCTTCACAGGGCTCCGTAGTTCTTAACTACTTCATCGAACCGAAGATTCCAACTCCTTGAAGCCTGTTTCAGCCCATAAATGGACCGATTCAGTTTGCACACTTTTCGAGCATCTGCTTCTGACGTAAAACCCTTGGGCTGCTCCATATAGATTTCCTCCTGGAGGAATCCATTGCGGAAAGCGATCTTTACGTCCATCTGCCAGATCTCATAGTCGTAGTGTGCTGCTATCGCAAGCATGATTCGAATCTTTATCACTGCGACAGGTGAGAAGGTTTCCTCATAGTCAATTCCCTCTTTCTGACTATACCCTTTCGCTACAAGCCTAGCTTTGTAGGTCTCCACCTGTCCGTCAGATCCAATCTTTTTCTTGTAGATCAATTTATTACCAGTTGGTCTAAAACCATTAGGCAGGTCTACAAGAGTCCAAACCTCGTTTGTGTGCATCGAGTCCATTTCGGCCTGCATAGCCTCAAGCCACTTGAGGGAGTCTGTACCAGCAATTGCCTGGTCGTAGGTGACGGGATCATCCCCGATGCATCCCCCAGTCGCAGCAGCCCCATGCTCGACGTGTACCATACTATATCTCTCAGGCATATAAGATATCCTACTTGGCCTACGCAATTGCGGCTGAGCCGGGTTTTCTGCAACGTCCTCCAACGACTCTGGAATAGGAGTCGATTCGTCCTCTAACTCTATTAGAGCTATTTCTCGTCCTTTACTGCCTTCGCCTACGAATTCTTCCTCCAAGAAAGTAGCGCGTAAAGCGACGAACACCCTGTGTTCATCTAGGACGAAGAAGCAATACCCCATTGAGTCCTCGGGATATCCGACAAATCTTGCCATTAATGATCTTGACTCAAGCCTATCTGCCATCAACTTTTTCACAAGGCGGGGCAACCCCAGACCCTGATGTGATTCAACTCACCTTACGATTATGCGAAGCCTCGTAAGGAATCTTGTCGGTAGAGCAGGTAGGCATCCTGTTAAGGATATAGGCCGCTGTTTCTAAGGCATATCCCCACAACGAAATAGGGAGATCTGTATAACTCATCATCGACCGAACCATATTTAAAAGCATTCGGTTTCTCCGTTCGGCCAAGCCATTCAATTGCCTTGTGCCTGGCGGGGAAAACTGTATGATGATGCCATTTTCTCTAAGAAATGCATCAAACTCAAGGCTCATATATTCACCGCCTCGATCTGACCGAACGGCTTTAATGAACTTGCCAGTTTGCTTCTCCACTAATGCTTTATACTCTTTGAACATTTCAAGATCTTCGGACTTTTGTCTCATCAAATAGACATTCCCGAAGCGGGAGAAATTCGTCCGTGAACGTTTTGAAGTAGCGGCAATTACCTCGGGCCGTTACTTTAAATGGTCCGCATACGTTAGTGTGGATCAAACCCAAAACTTCCGTGGCCCCAGTGAAAGTCCATGTGAAGGGCGACTTGGTCA
Source organism: Craterostigma plantagineum (assembly GCA_027422505.1). Taxonomy (NCBI): domain Eukaryota; kingdom Viridiplantae; phylum Streptophyta; class Magnoliopsida; order Lamiales; family Linderniaceae; genus Craterostigma; species Craterostigma plantagineum. The sequence continues at coordinate 11,946,463 of JAPQWV010000029.1, forward strand.
TTTTCCCTAAGATGCAAGACTGACAGGTAGAAATCGGGCCTTTCGCACTATGCTAATCAGACCGTCCTTTTCCATCTGTTCGATCTTCGCTTCCGCTGCGTGACCTAGTCGTATGTGCCACATGTATCGATCGTTCGACCCAGTGGATGATTTGGTGATTTCATTTATAGCTTTAACATTGTCTTTTAAGTTGACGTAAAATAAACCATTTATTAACGTCGCACTTCCAACATTTTTATTTCAAAAATAAATATGGCAAACATTATCAATGAATCGAAATTCATAACCAAGTCTGCTCAAAATAGAATTGAAATAATGTTTTTAAGCCCCTTGGGTAAAACCAAAACGTCGAAAAATTCTAAACAATGTAATGACGATAAGACTAAGGTCTTCGATCCCATGTGTGTAGCTGGTACAGTATGTCCACTACCTACGTTGATCAAGACATCGCCAGCTCGAAGCTTCCTACTTCGTTCTAGACCATGGTTCAAAACACAAATGTGGGAACTAGCCTCTGAGTCAAGTATCTACGAAGTAGAATACACAGAACAATTCGCTCCAGACACTAATTGTTTTCCTGAGGCATCAGACGCCTCCAGCTTCGGACATTCACGCTTCCAATGGCCCACATGCTTGCAAATGGGGCACTTATCCGTGGGCTTTGCGCCCGACCTTTCGACCTTGGTGGTCTTCGTCTTCTTGTCGACTCTACCCTTGGTCACGCCTGTCTTGTTCGACTTATTCTTCGATCCCGTAGAAGTCGCAACAAGCATGTAGATGTGCACCTTCGCTGAATCTTCAACCCACTTATCGTGGAGTACAATCTCCTCATTAGTGGATTCAGTTGTGGGCAATTTTGGCTACTTAATGTCCAAGACATAATCCAGTTTTGCTAATTTGAGGACGATCCTCAAATTTCTGAGCCAGTCTACATAGTTCAGTCCCACCAACCAATGTTTCTCCAAGAGTGTAATTAATGGGTTTGTCATCATAACTAATAGAGAAGAAAATAAAGTGCAGAAAATAAACAGATAGTTAGGATTTATAGTATTTAATCAGACTAAATTAGGACTTTAAATTTTTTGTCTGACTCCCACTATTTTTCTCGAAACCCTTTCTCCCGCTTGGCATTTCGGAAACCTTGTTGAGTGGTTTCATAGTGGCGTTGAGTTCCCCGTGCTACTACAAACTGGCCTCAACTTAACAGCTTATTGGCTCGTTTGGTTAGCCGAGGCCGTGACCCACACATTTCTATCACACAGAAGATTCAACGTCTTCGTCTCAGCCAGGGTCCCTCAGCCCTACCTCGGATTATATTGGGAATGACTGGCCAAGTGCAACCTATCAACGTCCTGCTCACTTTCCACTTTTCCCTGAACTTCATCCCCCGTAGGATAACTCTTTATTAGAGGGTGAAGAGTGGTCGGTGAACGGCAATTCATAATTGTATCCAAACCCGTTCACGCAAAGGCGAGGGTTTTGGCGCCGCAACTCGGTCAACCGCAACCATACCCCTAAGTCGTAACATTTTTGGACTTGATAGAAGACAGGAGCCTAGCCCTTTATCACTTGATATTAAAGGTCTAACCGCGGGAGAATCCTCACAGTTTTAACACGAGCACATTATGCACATTATCACGTTCGAAACCAACACGCACATAATGAACTTTAATAGTAAACCTAGTTTCAACCTATTAAAGTATGAAAGATCGGGGATATTTCTAATTCTATCCTAATTGTACATGACAATAAGACTTTACGTCTCCGGGCTTTGCTCGAACGGAAGCCTCAGCTACCAGCTCGTTCGTTCGGGCTCCTCTCGATCGACACTCGCACGGCCACGGCCGTCATAACATAACTACAATAGCCTATGACGGGGAATCTATCCCTAATAAAACCATCCGCCTTATCTAATAAAAATTGTAAGTACAACTCGGGGGGACCTTGTCACCCTTAACATAACACCCGGCAAAAACCAGAACCTAATCCCCAATCAATCACCACGTTATTCAAATAACATGCATCACGACAAATTCAACACATTTCCGAGCCGAAATCGAATTTTGGCTATTAAATGATCTGGGCCTATCCCAATGTATATCGGGTCGTAGGATGGGCCAGACCAGGCCCATCGGGCCTGTGTCGAGGATGCTCGCGCCATGTGAGCTGCTAGCCTCGTGCCGCGCGCACCATGCGGCCAGCCCCGATCCGCGTGCACTCTTAGCCTAGCACTGCTCGTACACACGCGCACAGTCATACCTACTTTCTGTGCATCCACGCGCGGCTTTCCCGAGCACTGCGTGCACCCATGTGTGCAGCCCGTGGCTCTTGTGCGGCATGCCCCGCGTGCGGTCAGCCCTATGTGCCGCGGTACGCCAGCGGCCAGCCCGTCTTGAGTCGCGCACCCCGCGTGCCTTGCGCGCCGGCTGCCCGTGTGTCGTTCGCACCATGCGCAAGGCTAGGAGCAGGCCTCAAGCTGCGTGCAGCCCGCCCCGAGTCGCGCTTCGCATGCGACTAGACGCAACCCCGCGCACGGGCTGCCCGGGCGCCGTGTGCGCCATGCGCACGGCTAAGGCTTTCGGGTTTTCCGTGGCCTTTTGTCATAGTCCCGTGACTTTAACCGAGCCTATTGCTCTGATACCACTGTTGGGAATCCCCGAGGGTCCCTGGACCCACGTTCCTAGAACGGCGGAATTTTAAAATCTTACGGGGTTTCCCGCCTATCCAAGATCGCTCGGCTACAAACTCGAGAACGTATTGACATAAAGAGAAAGAGATCAGCCACGATACCTTGTTGAAATCTCTTAACGATGGCTAGCTTCGAATCTTCGAATCCCCGAGGCGTAGTGCCCCTCTCCTACGCCAAAAGCACACGAACGGAACGCCTTCTTTGCGCAAGATCGTCACGCCGGCACCTTACTAACGTCGCAGCTGTTCTTGCATGTGCGGCTAGGCCAAGAACGAACTGCTTGCTGCCCCCGAGAGAGAGAGTGCGAGAGAGAAAGTGGTGAGAGGAGAAAACTCTTAGGTTTTACTCTCTTTTGCCTGCTTTTCGAAAATTTAGCTTCCACCAACTTTAGAATCTCGAAAATCCTTCTTTATACCTCTTAGGGTTAGCCAAAAATAGGTTAAGGTGGGTGGGAAAAAATCCTCAAACCTCCCCTTTTACCACTTCGTTTTACCAAGTAATGAATTCAAAATTCAAACTTTATATTTAATTAATTAAATATCGAATACCTTAATTAATTAAAATACCATATTAAGTATATTTTAAATATATAATGTCCAATATGAACATATTTAATAATTTTCGAAATTTTATCTATTAAAAATTCGAATCTTTTATATATATCCGATATACATTATTTAATTTCAAATTAAACAATATTATTTCTCTAAGAAAATAATAAAGAGCTAAGTCTAATTTAACTCATATACTAATATTCAATATCAAATATTTTATTTCAAAAATATATCGTGAGGTGAAAAGACCATTTTACCTCTCACTAGTCAAACTTAGAATTTGCGGCCGATCAAGGCTTTTGGCCAAGCCCCAAACCCTAATGTCACAATGTAGGACCTAGCCTTGTCTCTCTCTGATGATGACGTTGTATAGGTTGCCCTTTTTAGGCCCGACTCTCTTGGTTCGTCTCAACCAGCCCAGGAGGTATCTAGGAGTTCGGTATTCACCTAGCCAGCCCCGTGGTACTGTACATATCCCAAGTTGAGTACGAATTTGACCTAATCATAATCCACGAACCTACTGTAGATTTTCGTCATACGTATAAACCCTTTACGTTTGTCCCGGTCGAGTGAAAGTCACGCATAGTCAAACTTACAGAAGTCGACTCTATGTCGTTTATGTCGGTGAAAGTTCTGAAACTGCACTCCACGACTATCATGAGTCAATTATATGCTCTGGCCAGAGACTTGGATAAATTCCCGCACATTAAACTTGCCATAGGACGTTAACCTCGAATTTAATCGAGACCGTAAATCCCGCTCCGCGGTTCAACCGGCAATCATATCGAAAAGTCAAGAGCGCATTTCGCCGCTGACCATGCCACCGGAAAGACGGGTCTAGCAAACTAGTGACAAGTCAAGACCTCATGATCAACCCCAAGACAACCCTTTCGGTCTAAGGTTCACGCATACTACTACAATCAATCGTTCGATCAAGGACAATCCAAGCGTGTTATCATTCGATTACGAGTCAGTGTCCAAATACAGATAATCCCCTGATTCATCTTGTATCAATGTCATGGCTCCCACTTCCCAAGTGAACGGTTGGCACAACCATATTGGACCCATCGACAAACAAGTCGTACGTGTCATTCCAGTCACCCTGCTGGAGTCTTAGACTTGTGGACTTTTTTAATATTGCAGTGTCTCAGCTTACTGGTGCCCCTCTCTGTCCCCACAGAATCAGTAACTGAACTGCCAATATTTGGGTTTTATTAATTTGTCTTATCCACCCAGACTGCCATGTGAAATCTTTAGACTAATTAATAATTTGCCTTTTAATTTATTCATCCATTAATTAATTAATGATAAATAAAGTCATTCCATTAATAGAAGTAATCAAATTAGATCACTAAACACTACACATTAGGAAATTGCACTCGTACTCCCAGTCCTCGTACGGCATCTAGGGCATATACCTCAACAGTAGGGACGTGAGAAGCACTTGGTACGTCGGTCTCGTCTTATGGAGAATCCACTATAGGTGTACCAGTGTGTGACCTACTGGCTCGAAGAGAGAGTCCAAATCGTCTAATGCAAGTCTCATTGCTTCTTATGACGTTGAATTCGGAGTTGTTGCCATCTTCTGTTGGTTTTCTGCCAACCCACCAGTGAAAACAGGTTCTGAACTGTTATATTCAGAAGCTATCTGGTTAGGTACAGGTCCTGAACTGAGTTGTGCAGGAGCTATCAGGTTAAGCACGGGTCCTGGACTGAAGTGACCAGAAGCCATCTCCGCCACTTCGTGGAAAGTTACATTGTAGCTTTCTTTGATTGTGTGGTTGGACTTGATGTATACTCTTTCGAGGTTGAAGAATACGGACGAAAGTGGCTTCAAATGCTTCAGGGTCGAACTTAGCACGTTGCTCTCGGTCGTTCGCCACAAAGCACTTGCACCCAAAGACTTTAAAGAATGAGATGTTGGGTACTCGTTTGTTGATAATTTCGTACGGAGTCTTGTCAAAGCGCTTGTGAACCACCGTCCTGTTTTGAGTGAAACAGACGGTATTTACTGCTTCCGCCCAGAGAAAATGTAACAGACTAGAGCGGATGAGCATCGTACGCGCGGCTTCCACTAGAGTTCTGTTCTTCGTTCGACTACCCCATTCTGTTGAGGAGTCTTGGCGGCTTAAAATTGTTGACTTATTCCAAGTTTCTGAGAAAATTCACTGTGACATCTGTTCTTGAACTCAGTGCCATTGTCTGTTCGAATGACTTGGATAGTCTGCTACAGCAAATTTTGAGTAGAGTTCAATTGACGATCAAGTCCCTTGTCTCATCTTTTGTTCGGAGGAACCTTGTTCATATGTAGCGAGAGTAGTCATCGACTATGACCAGCAGATACTTGCGTCCATTTATACTCTGTTTCTTCACGGGCCGCAGAGGTCCATATGTAGCAGTTCCAGAGGACGTGAAGTAGAGGCCACTTGTTTGATATGATGAGATGCTCGCTTCATTTTTCCTAATTGGCACGCCGAACATTGATGCTCTTTTTGTAAAGTTATAGTTGGAAAACCATGAACCAACTTTTTCATTGAGAGATATTGAAAAGCTTTGATGTTGAGATGAGACATGCGTTGATGCCATAAGCTGTTCCCCTGAATTACAGTATGATAGATGAGGCAAACAGTTGTCGAGGGATGCACGGATGTCAGGTTTATTGTGTATAGATTTGATTTCCGAAGTCCTTGAAGGAGTTCTGTGTCCTGACTATCCAAAATTCTGCACCGCTCAGCATGAAAGACCACCTGGAACCCTTTGTCACAGAACCGGCCTATGCTGAACAAGTTATGGCGGAGGCCTTCGACGTAGGAGACATATTTTATAGTCAGATTCTCCAGAATGATATCCCCAAGTCTTAGAATCGGGGCTGAATCGTTGTTTCCAAACCTGACTTTTCCATTCAGTCGTTCTTGATAGTTGCTCAGCAGCTCTTGATTTCCCGTCATGTGTGTGGAGCAACCAGAATCGAGGTACCACACGTGATGTGATGGATCTGCAAAAACAAATTAGAGAGCTTTAGGTACCCACTTAAACATGGGTCCTCTCAGATTAGTAGTTATGGTTTCAGGTTCAGATATAGTTCCTAAATTATTACTTGAGGGAGTCTTGATAACCCATTTCACTTTCGGAGAAGAGGGTTTGGGTGCAGCTTCTTTAGAGGACTTGGCCTTTTCGGCTTTCGTCGTCCTAGGCGGAGATATAGGAACCCATTTGGGTTGAACCTTGCAGGGAAGGTTAATTTCAGCACGTACAAATGCTTTGGTAGGTTTGATTGAGGAAAAGATCTTTTCTTGTGATAATCTCCTAAGGTGCTTAGGGGATTTAATCTCTACGGGATACCTTAGGTGAGGACAGGCATGTACGACGCCATAAGCTTTCTTTACAGCTAGATCTTGTTTCCTACGATTCTTCCTAGTGGCATTTGCTTCAGAATGATTAACTTCTTATTTTTTAAGTTGAGCCTATTCCGAAATTGTTGCTTCTAAAGGTGATAGGCTGAAGTGAACAAGTAGAAGCAATTATTTGAAAAGTAGAAATGGCTTTTTTATTACTACGAGTGTCTTTTATTGAAACAGAAGGACTGACATTCTTAGAAACGGTCAAATCTACTGGCTCCTTCTTTATCTTAACACTAGACACTCTCGCCTTCGTTTTCAGTGCTGGCCCTACGCTCCCTGTGGACGTAGGTGAAATAGAATTAGTCGTAGCACTTTTAACAGAATTATTAATGCACTTTTGATCTTTTGAAGGCGATTTTTCGATTTTCACTCTTTTCATAATAGCGTGAAAGGTAGTTTGGGAGGATGAGGAAGTCTTGATATTTTCCATCTCTTTAAGAAACTTTTTGTTTTCAGCTTCGAAATTCTCTATTTCTTTATCTAGCTTTGCCTGTGACTCCTCTATCTATTTTATGATAGGGGGTTTGTAGAGAGAATTTTTATAATTGCGTCTTTGACTTCCTCTTAGTGCTTTTGAGAGTCGGGAGGTAGAACTTGAACTAAATCGCAGACAGGTGTTAAAGATGGTTTCCTATTTTTGTCTCTTTCATTTAGTTCTTTGTAGTCAAAGGGGATTTCAGGTCCATGTGAGCCTTGTCTAATGGATGAATCGAAAGTATTTTGATACGTCGATTCAGTAAAATTTCTAAGAAAGGTTAGTCCTAAGCCCATGTGTTTAGCGTCGTATATTTATTTCTTTTGTAGAACACGTGGGTTAGTGAAACCTGAGCCATGGATTATAGAAATCTACATCCTTGGGCTGATTAAGAAATATGGTTTGTTCGGATTGTCCCCTACGCGTAACTATATCATATAATTTCTTAATTTCAGCATATAGTTTCTTGCGTTCCTCACCTAGGAGAGCATAATTATTTTTCAACCGTTAGTTTAGCGGCTTGACAGACATCTAATTCCTTACTAAGCTCACTAACCTTAGCATTTGATATTTCTAATTGAGCTTCTAAGGTAGTGATATTAGAGGTAGCTTCGGTTATCCTACAATTTAAGGTGGCTTTCTCGTTGAGATTCCTAACCAAACAATTGTATTTATTTGCTAGTCTATCTTTTAATTCCTTAATCTTTTCGCTATGCTGTCCTAATTGAGGTTGACTAGTCTCTCTAGAATGTAGGCTCTTAGTAAGTTCTTCTATTTTCGCACTAGAGCTCCTAAGTTCTGATTCGAGACTATTAATCTTCTCCTGAGACCTCAGAAGTTCATCCTCTACTTCCTTAATGCTTTTCTGCTCACTTTTCATGTTAGCATATTGTTTTTGATATGAATCTAACATGGTCAATAATGTGGAAGAAGAGACTACCTCTTTTGACGAGGTGGATGCGTTGTCTTCGTCCGTCCGGTTGGATATTTCGGCGTCCCATTCATTGTCGAGACGGGCCATGAGGGCGAAATTCTCTTCTTCAGAACTCGACGTGTCCTCGAGCCATTGGTCTTGTTCGGCCATGAGAGCTACTCCAGCTTCCTTCTGTTTAGTCAATTGGAGCTTCCTGGAGTAGTAGTTGGCATCACTCTTCTTTGGAAGAGTGCACTCTCTGGAAAAGTGACCTGGCTTGCCACAGTTGAAGCATTTGTTAGCCTCTTTTGGGTTCTTGACTTCGGAGCTCTCTGGTGCACGTTCTTTGTTTTTAGAGCTTGTAGTCCGAAGTCTGTTGGCTGAGGTTGAAGACTTCTTCTTGAAGTACTTCTTACTCATCATTTTTCTTATTAGAGCCAACTGCTTTCCTAGAGCTTTCAAGTTTGGCTCGTCGGAGTCCGACTCTTCTTCCAACTCTGAATGGGAAGGAGGCCTAACGATCTTTTCTTTTCTTGATTTTGAGCTCCTCTTCTCCGAGACTAAGGCAACAATGTCTTCGATCTGTTTGCCCTTCTGCTCCTTGTGAATCTCGCTTATATCATCCTCATGTTGTGCGAGATTGTCAAACACGGCATGATATCCAACTCCTCTAGATCTTTGTTCTGTAGAATTTGAGTGGGTATTTTCTTCCATTCCGCGGGCAGAGAAGAGAGAAATCTGATATTTGTCTCCATATTGGTCTTCGTGACTTCTATCTTCCTCATCTCGTTGAGAAGAGTGAGGTATCTTTGGTCGATCTCATATAGACTCTCCTCCAGCTTTGCTTTGAAGGAGTCGTAAGCAGTGAGAATGTTCGCTTTTTTTGGCCTTTATGCCAACGTCCGTCCTCTGCATTATCCTATGCAGTTCATCCCACATTCCTTTAACCGATGAAAGGCTATCAATCTGTCTATATATGTCGTTGGGGATGCCCTGCATGAGGGTATTCATGGCTACTAGATCAGCCTTCGCTCGAGCCCTATCCTCGATTGAGTACTCCCTAGGTTCCTTCAGTCGCCTAGATGCGGGAATTTTAAGGGTTACCGATTCATCACCGGGGACATTCACCCAAAACTGTGCCGGTCCCTCTTCTAGTGATCTCAGCAAATTCTCGGCTTGATCTTTTAAAGCGATGAAATTGAGGAAGCGGCTTCTCCAAATGGTATATTCGCCTCGTTGCAAAATCGGCGAACGGTTGTCATTTCCGAGCGAGAATGCATCCATTTTGTGTAGTAGTTGAGTTGTTGAAGGAAAGTGTTTTGAACGTTTGAAGATGATGTAATGTGCTTCACATTTTGTTTTGCTGTCTTGGGTCTTATTGGGACCCGTAGGTTGTCTGGATTGCCTGGTTTAGGTGCTGACTGGTCGGTTCTTTCACTACCGCTTGGTGCGTCATGAGCTATATCATGTACGCTGTTTTGTACCCCTGTTTTTCCTTTATTTTAGTGACACTTACCCAAAAAAAAAACATTCTTCGGATCTTCCACGGCATTGCCTTCCCCCGAAACTACGACTTCGCCCATCTGATCTGGAATGACACTGCAGAACAGATCAGACAAAAAGAGAATAAGCGATCGAAGAATGTCCCGTATGCAAGGTAGCTTAATGTGATCATTGCCCACCTCATGGAGCTTCACGAGAATATCCCTCGCCTGGCTAGAAACTATCAACCACCACGCTCAAGTTTTTCCGCAACCCAAAGCTCACGGATTTGGATCAGCCATCGATGCAAATCCCGTTCGAGCTGCTACGTCTCGGCGACCCCATAGGAGACACATATCAGCTATACTGTCGGGAAGACCATCCACTGAGGAAATGTTCAAGCCCCCGACAGACTTCAACGTGAGCCTTCCGCACAACTTCATAACCCTGAGGCTGAGCTCATTGATCAAGTGGCCCAGGAGCTTGAAGCAGAACCTTACGCTCAGGACCTCGAAGCCACGCTGATTGATGAAGTGGCGCAAGAGTTAGAAGTCGAGGCTCTAGTTGATGCACTGGAAGCGGAAGTGTCCATCCATGTAGGCGTGTTTCAAGGGTCTATTGAGGAGATCCTCCTACAAGAAGCACAGCCCGACGCAGAAATGGGGCTCAACCCAACTCGACAGGTCATCACGCCTGCGACCGAGGCTCTAATTGACTCGATTACACCTGCCGAGCCTCAACCGATAGCACAAGCCCATGAGGAGGCTGCACGTGACCTAACTCCTCACACTACTACCTCGTCCGAAGCCATGAATTTCGACGAGGAGGTTCAATTGTTCAGGCGGGTTCCACGACTTCAACTCCAATCCGATTAACCCGTCGATACAGCTGTCTTCACCACCACATCAGACACGATGTCGTTTATAACTCCAAGTGCTGAGGACCCTTCTTTTCTCAATCTTGAGCCGCATCACAACTTAGAAGCATCCATCGAGGTCGAGATTCAAGTTACAATCACTCAAGGGTTGTTAAAAGGCTACATCAGTCGTCCTGGTTCTTCGAAGGCTCTTATTCCATTCGTGACGGAAGCACGCTTACAGGGTGGTCTCTCCTCTGTGCTATCACAATTCGAGGAATGTTTTATGGAGAGAGTCCATGCTACTATAGAGATTTCCCGACGAGATACCGGGAAGGCACCACAGGCACAGCCGTCTGGACAACCCTCACAACCGACCCTCACACCCTCACAACCTTTACTCACCACCCCAACCATCACACATCCTATCATCTAACCTCATCAACCCAGCCACCGTACCTACCAGCGACCTACCATTCTAGTCGCCCGTTGATTTGAGCTGACCAACCGAACGCCTGAAGAAGAATATCTCTTCCGATGTCTCGTGGACCATCCTGACCCACCTACTCAATCATGCCGAGGTCAAGGCTCCCGGTCAAAATGCCGACATGACGACCCTGACGATCAAGGTCATCATGAGGGGGAGAAGAGAATTAGGACTTCTATGAGTGGTCAAGGACAAAGCACGGGCGCGGCAAGCCAGAACAGGAGCCGCTGACAGATGTCGACCCACAGCCCGCTCACAAACCCAAACCAAAACAACCACCACCACGCACCGCACCACCCAAACTCTAACCCAAATTGAACCACCCACTTTCAACCTACAGACGCCTCCGTCCACACCACCAACGACTTTCACAAGCCCCTTGATTCCGGAAGAAAAAGCAAGTGTCGAAATGCTTGTGGCTTTGGCACAAACTCAAGCACCCTCAAGTTCAACCGCTCCAGAACAGTCGGAGGCATCAAGACGTGGAGTCGACCCACATGATTTCCTCGACAAATATATCTCCGAAGGACAGTGGATGACCCATAGTATGGCAAGGATCACGAGGTGGATCCCCCAAGGCTTCGGCCGACCTAGTCCTAATAGAAGACGAAGAATTTCAGGATGGCAAGGATCACGAGGTGGACCCCCAAGGCTTCCAGAGTTGATTGCTCAACGAGCGGACGACCCTCCAAATCTAACCCCAGAGCCCGTTCGAGTCGACACGCTTTGGGAGAACATAGAAATGCCCTTCCTAGAAGAAGTTCGTCATCAAATCTGGAGGTCGCCGGATAAAATTAAGCAGTTGAACGAGTTCAAACTAATAGGCATCTCTCAGTGGGATCAGCAGAAAAGAATTGCGTATCTTTGGATGCTGACTCAACTTGGACCTGATCGAAGAGTGGGGATTCCTAAGAATCAGCTGAAGAGCCACTTTAGAAACTTATCCCCAATAGGTCAGCTGCTAGGGGTCTACTACGCAAAAGGCGGCATTCCAACTCCAATCTACCAAATAAAGCGGATAGACAGGACTCGAGAAAAACTTAATGATAGTGATCTACCGTATCTTCCTGTCAGATGTACGCAGTGAGGTACAAGGATCCTCAAGGCTTCATCAAGAAGTAAGGACTCGAGGGACTGTATCATGATGCGCCAGGTCAAGTACCATGCCGCACACGACCTTCAGATGGCTCTGGAGAGCAATATGAAGAAGATCAACATGACCGCTTCGCGTAATCGAGGACCTGAGGTCGAAGGGACTTCCCAACAATCACGTACACATTAGCTTAGTCTTGGCAATCACCTACCACAATCCAATGGTCAAATAGAATAGGTTGACGCTGAAGACTGAAGTCAACAAATTCTGTGATGCGACGCTCGACGTAATCTGGAAGAATACAGCGAGGAGTTGGAAGAAATCAACAGACAGACCATGCTGAAGCTTCACTGGTTTGTGAGAGAACAACCGCTTCTGATGGAGCTACTTAAAGCGAGGAGCGACTAGAGCTGAGGAACACCATTAAAACCATGAGCATGCGCTGGGCTTGCGCAGGTCATACTATGCCCGACGAGGACAGATAGCGCGGAACAGCAATCAAGCACAAGGGAGAGAATATAGAATATAAGATGTAACTGTGCTTAGATTTTATTAGCTGTCTTCGTAGTTTGGGGCTTGTATTATATTTGTCGTCAGTTTAGGACTTGTAGGTTATTTATACCAAGTTTGTTTGGTATGAATACCTTGTACACATTTGAGCTTAATACAGAAAATAGGTGAATTGATTCAAAAGGCTTCACAATGCAATTCTAGAGAGAGAAACAACAAAATCATTCTCTCACTATGCAAATTCTCTCTCGAGGTTTCAAATTGAGTTTCTCGATTGAGCTTAGATTTCGTATAGCTCTAAACGAATTACTTAGGATTGAAGTCTAGGATCATTGAGTTGATAATCAAGGGACCTAACAATTTAGTTTCGCCGAGTGAATCCCACGACGCCCGATTCACTTAGCTCCCAAACGTCCAACCACATAGTCATAGAACCATACATATAACATTCGGCCGATTCCAGATTCGCCAAGAGTTCCTTTTGGGTTTGATCAATTTTAGGAAAACCCTATTTTCGGTGGAACGCTATTTTATTGGTTTTCAAATCGCCCGAATGTGATATTACAATATTCTAAGACTTGAAAAATTAAATTCGATCGATGCTCATATGAAGTGGAATCGCCCGATTCCTTCAAAACAAAACCTAAAATGAAATTCTTATATTATTAAGATTAGCTTCAAAAATGACTTCTAACCCGGAATACGGTACACTCTAAATTCAAACCTTCTTTATGGTTTCTGTACTAAAATTATAACACTCCAGCTTCTTCATCTAACTCAAGTGATCATTATTAATTTCAAGCAACTAGGATTTTCTTAACATGTTAACCTTCGAAATCTATGTTAAGTCCACGAAAGGGTATTGTCTAGAATCAATAAACTCCTAAGAAGATCATGTATTCAAACACTCAAAAATAGGCATGGGCGAGTGTTGTACTAATAACAGTTACCCAAAGTAAAAAAAGATACAAAAATCATTATGGTGTGTTCCCATCTCATTGATTTACCAACTTCTCTCCTTCACTCCCTCGCACAGCAGCTGCAATCAGAGACAATCTCAGTCATTTAAACTAAGGCCATATTTTCCGACCATAAACATGTCAAGAACTGCAGACCATAAATAAGCCACCAGGCAAAGGACCGGCAAGATCCGATCTCTTATTGCCATAGTGGTCTTGATCATCTTCTGACCTGAAGCATAAGGATATGTTGAAATAAGACACTGGATAAAAGTGAAGCATGGACATAAAAACATTCCCATGAGAACAAAGCAGAACTCCATGTTAATAGACCATCAATAAACTAAAGTAAAGCAAAACTGAAGTAACAAATGAATCACATTTACCTGTTGATTCTGAATGACAAATGCTTCTTCCAGCGAGGGTCGCAGCAACTCCATCATTTGAGTGTCTTGAAAATTGTAGCAGATATGCTCTAATATGTCCTTATCAACAACGAATCCCAGTGCTCTAAACACAATGATGGTTGGAATCTCTGTGCGGATATATGGAAGAGTAGCCCTTATATATTGGCCTGATGAACCCTGCAACACGAGCAAACATGGCTGTCAGCTAGAGAAGGCAACAGCCACAAAATAATGAAAGTTCACACCAAATATGCCTAAGTAGCTTGCAACCCACATTGGTGATGTCGTAGTCAACAAATGCTTCTGCACTCGAAGAAACCCCATCAGCATATCAGCTGCAGCGATCTACTTAGCCTGCCAATTAGAAGACAAACGCAAGACACAAATGCAAAGTCACGGGGCTAACCGAAGTAACCCTACACAAAGTCTACAAGGAGCTGTTAGAAAACTGGGACAATCTCATCCCATCGAACTACCACCACGTTGTTCCTCCCGAGAAGACTTTTCCCACGGGCCTTGCCTCCGGCCACTCTTCTTGTTCTTCGTCTTCGTACAAAAATGATTCCATCGAAGAGCGAGACAAGAACGTTGATCTGAAACCTAGCAGGGACGTCTTTTACCTGACACATACTAATCCTAAAGAAAACCTGTATGCGAAAGTCTCTTAAAACGTAGATCAACCCAAATCAAATTCCTCAAAATCGATCGCTTACCCGATTAGCTTGCAGCTGAACAGCGCGACCTCGGATTCGTGAATTAGCTTAGCTCGGTCCTCCCTTCGATGTCCGTGGACCAGAGAACTCGTCGCCGTCGTATTAAGCTCAAAGGGACGGGAGGTGTCGCAAGGTGGTTGCAGCTGTGCTTTTTTGGAGATGAAGTTGTTGTGCGCAAATGAAAATAAAACGGAGGGAGGGTTTTAAACCTCATGGGCGACTGTTGTACCGCATAACAGTCGTCAAAGATCACAGATAAGAAAAAATCAGAAACTAAAAAATCATCGGTGACTTGCCAAACTAACAATCGCCAGAGGTAAAAAAAAATAAAAGAAAAATAAAAAACTAAAAACATGGGCGACACAGTCACCAAAGGTAAAAAATAATAATAAAAAAAAGAAAAATGACGGGAGATTGTTGTGCCGAACAACAGTCGCCAAAGGTAAAAATAATAAAAAATAAAAAATGAAATATCTTGGCCAACTGTTGTGCAAAACAACAGTCGCCAAAGGTCACAAATAAGGGAAAAAATAGAGACTGAAAAATCGTAGACGATTGTTGTGCAACAGTCGTCAAAGGTAAAAATTCATAAAAAATAATAAAAAATGAAACATTATGGGCAACTGTTGTCGCCAAAGGTGAAAATTACTAAAAAAATAAATACTGAAAAATCATGGGCGACCGTTGTGCCGCATAACATTCGTCAAAGAGTAAACATTGGCTTAAAGGGAAACATGGCTCACGGGTACTATGGGCGTCGGTTTTTCCACAACAGACGCCCATAGTGCCGTCGCCTATAACCGTTGCTGTACTGGTGGATAATGCTTTCACGAGTTCTAGCTTGAGTTTCTCAATTTCAGCTCAAAGTCTTCCTATCGTTTTCTGTGTTCTCCTTAAGGTTCATTATAAATTTGATACATATCAAGAAATCGAACTTTGGGAGTGACTAGACATAAAGGTGGTGATGACGTTAGATTGCCTTGAGGTTAAGAAACATTAATACCTATCATCATTCTATTTGGCTTCATTTAATTGTTAAATATAGCCCATTAATTTATTCGGCCTTATTCAAATATTTAACTTAGCCCATTATTAAGCCTCATGCTATTATTTTTGTTTAATTCATTGATTAATTTCCGGAATATTCTCGGGACTATTTTATTATTTTAGTTTCGTCCGAATTTTCGTTCACAAACATTTATTAGGAATTTTATTCGTAATATTTATTTCGCTAGTTGTCTTGAAATTTCCTATCGTAACACCCCTTTAAATTTTGAGGGTATTGTTAGGTACCGATTGATCCTAGGCAGAGAAACACGGATTTACGATGAGAATTGTTTGAAGTGAATCTTCAATCACAAACCATTGTTCTTCGCGCGAGAGAGAGTGTTGTAGTGGGCAGCGAGTGAGTTCTAAGGGGAGACTAGGGTTCTTACACCTTCACTGTGTGCGAAATTCACACAGTGCGCGATTTTGAAATTTTTCTTCCGCGCGCGTCTTTGATCCCTCTCCACCGTCGTCTCCGGCTGCAACGCAAGGGGGCAGGCCGGCCGGTGGTCGTGTTGGTCGTCCAAATTTGTGGACGGCGCTGTGTTCTGAATTCGTGGGGTAGGGTTTTTCGGGGGAACTACTGTTTCATTGGGATGTCGTCCGCGTCTGATGGCACGGCGGAGATTGACCGGCGACCTCCTGACACGGTGGTGGCAACTGAAAAGGGGGTGCATACGGATCTCTGTGATCACTCCATCCTTGATAGCAGTGTTGGATCGCGATCTTGTGGCCAGATTGGGCATACGTCGATGGTGGCGGGTTCGGATTTGTCGGTGCCGCCGATTGGAGTGCCGAATCTGAGGGCGTTGAAGGCAGCGTACCCAGCTTTTGCGGAGTGCTTTGACGAAGAGCGGTTCTCAGACCTCATGGGCCGTGTGCATGGGCTGCCCCGTCAGGGCCTGACCGGAGATTCTGCTTCTAGGCCCGCGGCGGCGGTTGGGGAGGTTCTCAGGTCGTCGCAGCAAATTGGGGGCGATGCTCCGCCGCTGAAGGGTATTCTCAAGCAACCGTTGAAGTAAGTGCAGCCCACGCGCCGGCTACCGTGGGGACGACCAGCGACGCCGCCGCCAAAGGGGTTTACCGCGCGCCGAGGTGTGGACATGGCTTTGGCGGCTGATGACGATAGCGTCTCTTTGGTGACAACTGAGGATGTTCCGGCGCTCCATGATGATGATGCTAGGGTTTCCATATTAGGTGATGAGGGGCCACATCATAAGGAACCCATGGCAGCGAAGGAAGGGGCCCGTCCGCGGGATGGGACGATCACCTCGCGTGATTTGCCGGCGGCACCCGCCACGGCTGTTAACCCGAAGGTTGGGTCGGTGTTTGCACGACTTGGGGCTGCCATGCTGAAGGATGGTAGCCAAGGACAGGCCACCTCGTTTGCGGCGGCTGTGAAAGGAAAGAGGCCTGGGCCATCACGAACGATGCCACTAACTTACACGCCGCCTTCGGTGGTGAATGGGGTCGCAGTTGTCCGTGCCCCATTGGAGGTGGCGCGTCGGGGACGTGAGCGGTGGAAGAACACTATTGTGGGTTATTTTCTTGGTCGTAAGCCATATTTCCCGTTCGTCGAGCGCTATGTCAAGTCGATTTGGGCCGGTGTGGTAGAAGTACGAGCCACTGTCAATGGATTCTTCATGTTCAGATTTGAGTCGGACGCCGCATGTACGACAGTCTTAGAGGGCGGCCCCTGGCTGATGCAAGGCCAGCCTTTGTTTCTTGAGCCTTGGCGCCCGCGAATGACATTTACACGTAA
The DNA here is from genome assembly GCA_027422505.1 of Craterostigma plantagineum. Classification (NCBI taxonomy): domain Eukaryota; kingdom Viridiplantae; phylum Streptophyta; class Magnoliopsida; order Lamiales; family Linderniaceae; genus Craterostigma; species Craterostigma plantagineum. Next base: position 11,963,811 of record JAPQWV010000029.1, read on the forward strand.
GGAGGTGGTTGAGCTGCCACTGTGGATCAAGCTTTGGGATGTCCCGTCTGATCTTTGGACACAAGAGGGGCTAGGCCTCGTCGCCAGCGCGGTGGGACGACCATTGTATGCGGATGGGATTACGGCGGCAGGTGAACGATTGGATTACGCTCGGGTCTGTGTCATGAAGCAATTAGCTGAGCCTTTTCTGGACAAATTTGACGTGCTCCTTCAAGGCGACGAAGGGGAGGAGGACATGACGGTACCCATACGGGTAGAGTATGATTGGCGACCAACTAAATGCGCTCACTGCAGATCATGGGCGCACGGGCATGCTCATTGCCCTCAGCGACCGGAGGCTCGGGCTGCGCCGATGTCCAAGGATCAGGAACATCCTAAAGGAATGCCAGACTCACGACAGGTGTCAGGGGGAGGCACATCAGGGAACCTTCGCCAAGACGGGCCGAGGTCGGGCCAGGCGCATAATAGGGCACGCACTAGGAATGCTATGGGCGGCAGAAGGGACTCAGGGAACCGTGGTGCCCGCCAACCGGGTAGGATACGTGAGGCAGGGGGATTAGTCTCGCGACCAAATGAGGAATGGCAACAGGTGGGAGCCTACGGGAAAGCTATAGTGGTGCGAGATGCGGCAGAGCGACAGGACCGCCAGCCTGTAAGGGTTGGTGCGTGGGCAGGGAGCACATCAAGGCCGCCAGATGATTCCACATGTGTGTCCCATGGGGACACGAACCATTTTGCAGTTCTTCGGGATGTGCCTGAAGATAGCACCCACACTTCTCCATCGGGCCCTAAAGCAAATGCAGCCCATAACGGGGTGCATTTATGTTAGCCGTGGGAGCATGGAATGTACGTGGTCTTAACAAACAGGACCACAGGAGGGCGGTGGGGGAGGTGATAGCGCGTGAGGGGTTGCGGATGATGGGGCTGTTAGAGACGAGGGTGGCTGAGGCTAATGCGGCGTTTATTTCGAGTAGCATTCGCGGTCATTGGCGATGGTTCTTTGATTATGAGGAGGGTCCGGCATCGCGCATGTGGGTTGGGTGGGACCCATCTGTTATGACTGTGGATATCATTGGGTTCTCCACCCAAGCTATACATTGTAGAGTGGAGCAGGCAATGACTGGCGAGATTGTCTTCGTGTCTTTTGCGTATGGGCAGTCCAGGAGGGAGGACCGGCTGCCCTTATGGGCGGAGTTGAGCTCCTTTTCCTCATCTCGTGTGTCGGACGCATGGATAGTCTTGGGGGACTTCAATGCTATATTGCACACGGATGAGGGGCGTGGTGGGGCTCCCCTTAGACTTGATATGGAGGAGTTCCAAACGTGCTTGGTCGAGGCTGATCTTGCGACGATACCAACGACGGGGCCGGTATTCACGTGGTATAACCAGCAGCGGTCTGATGCCGGCATCTGGCGGCGACTAGATCGTATACTTGGCAACCCACAGTGGTTCGCCCGATTTCCAGACTCATTGTGTAGGTGTGGCTTACCTGCGACCTCTGATCATTCGCCTGTGTCTTTGGGGGCTACTATGACGCGGCCGCTTAAGACGATGTTTCGATTTGATAATTTTCTGAAGGCTGACCCGGAGTTCTTGGGCATTGTTCAAAATGCTTGGAACTCCCCGTTGCACGGTTTTCCCATGTTTGTTTTGGTTAGGCGGCTGAAGTTACTGAAGCCAGCCATGATTCGGCTGCGACGTTCGAAGGGAGATTTGACGGCGAATGTCACAGAGGCGAAGCGCTTTCTTGATATTGCACAGGACTTTGCTTCCCGATTCCCTCAGGAGGACGGGTTCTACGAGCTGGAGAGGCTGTGTCGGGCATTATATGCCAAGGCGGTGGAGATGGAACATTCGGCGTTATCGCAGCGAGCTAAGCTTGCATGGCTGAAGGATGGGGACCAGTGCACCTCATATTTCTTTAGGAGGGTTGCCATGCGCCGTGCTACTAACCGCATCTGGTCCATAGAGGCTACCAATGGAGATCTCCTGGAGGAACCAGCCCAGGTGGAGGCCGAGCTGACCGGGTTTTATCAGGACTTATTGGGGCAGTCTGCTCACTCAGTGCCTACTATCCCTGCGGATGTGCAGAGAGCTGTGACGCGTACACTTTCCCCAGCGGAAGCTGCTTCTATGATTGGTTTGGTGACGGCCACGGAAGTTCGTACGGCGCTTTTCTCTATGGGGGATGAGAAGGCGCCAGGACCTGATGGGTATACGGTTGGTTTCTTCCGAGCCGCGTGAGGAATTGTGGGTGATGAGGTGGTTAAGGCGGTTCAAGATTTCTTCCTCACAGGTAGACTGCTGAAGGGCGTCAACAGCACACTCATTACGCTGATCCCCAAGAGTGACACACCTCGCCGTGCAACGGACTTTCGGCCCATTTCATGTTGCAACGTCATCTACAAGGTGATATCTAAAATTTTGTCCAATCGGCTGAAGGGACACCTGGCTGCCTTGGTTCATGGTTCACAGACGGCATTTATACCTGGGCGACGGATTAGTGATAATGTGTTGTTGGCACAGGAGCTATGCCTTGGGTACAAATCCAAGGGCCGGCCGCCCCGGGCTATGTTCAAGATTGACCTGGCCAAGGCGTATGACAAAATTGAGTGGGATTTTATGCTGTCTGTCTTAGGAGCCATGGGTTTTCATCCAACATTCATTGGCTGGATTCGTCTGACGACGACGGCGTTCTCGCTGAACTTGAATGGCCAAATGGTTGGTTTTTTCCAAGGCAAGAGGGGTATTCGCCAGGGGGACCCATCTCTCCCTATCTCTTCACGCTGGCGATGGAGGTTCTCTACGGGCTTCTCCAGGTCTACATTTCAGAGGAACCAGGCTTCAAGTATCATTGGCGATGTGAGGCGCTGGGATTGGTGTCCCTAGCGTTTGCTGACGACCTCTTATTATTCAGCCATGCGGACGTCATCTCAGTTGGAGTGTTGAAGAAAGCTTTGGATGAGTTTGCACGGTTGTCCGGGCTACTCCCTAATCCTGCCAAGAGTGAGATGTATCTTTCGAAGAGGGCTGAAGGGTTGACAGCACAGCTTCAGGAACTCATGGGGTATCAGGTGGGATACCTGCCAGTGCGCTATCTGGGAGTGCCTCTCATTACTACTCGTTTGACGATTAGCGACTGTGCCCCTCTCCTGCAGAAAGTGGACCAGCGATTGGGTTCATGGCTGAATCGATCTTTATCTTATGCAGGTCGACTGCAGCTGGTTAAGTCGGTTTTGCAGGCGCTTCACGCTTATTGGTCGAGTGTGTTCTTGTTGCCTAAAGGCATTGTTCGAGCCTTAGAGTCGCGATTTCGCAAATTTTTGTGGGGAGGTGCAACACCTAAGGTGGCATGGGAGGTGTTATGCCTCCCTATTGCTGAGGGGGGTCTGGGATTGCGGTCTATAGCTGTTGACAACAAGGCCCTTCTACTCAAGCACTTGTGGAGTGTTCTTACTAAGGCCCCAGATTCGATTTGGGTCGATTGGCTTTATAGGACGAGGCTGCATTCTCGATCGATCTGGGACCTCCGAGTCTCGCGACTGACGCATGGAGTTGGCGGAAGCTGCTACAGCTGCGCTCGTTGATCAGATCTATGATCACGTTTCGTATTGGAGACGGATCTACGATTTGGCTATGGAAGGACCCCTGGTTGATGCCTACGCCGCTGCTTGAGAGGTTCCCTCGGGGCCCTATCGCGATGGGGCTGCCACTCGATTCACGACTGAGTGTGGTTCTTAATGCGCAGGGGTGGAATTGGCCGGGGCAAGGGGCGGTGGAGTATCTTGAGATCTCCAGGCATTTACCTTATGTGGTTCGTGCGGCCCATGATGGCGTACAGTGGACAGGATCGACGGATGGATCTATGACGACGGCTTTGGCTCGAGAAGCCATGCGCACTAGGAGGCAACCTGTGGGGTGGGCGACTTTATTTGGAGGACCGCTGAAGGTTCCCAGGCACGAATTTATCTTATACCTGGCAGTGCAGGATCGCCTCTCGACTAGGGACAAGCCATGGGTTGCCCAGAGAGCAGGGACTCCAGCTTGTGTTCTATGTGAGGACCTACATATCGAGACGACCCAGCATCTCCTTTTTTAGTGTCCCTTCTCCCGCCAATGTGTTCACTTGCTGAGGCGCCGGATTCGATGGACTTGGCCTTATCGGGAGTGGCATCTGGGCATTCAGTGGGCGTCGGCCCGTTGGCGTGGGAAGCACCTTATTCATGCAGCTCACCGGCATATCCTAGCCTCCCTTGCCTATCATATTTGGCAGGCAAGGAATCGGCGCTGGAAGGAGGGGATCGTCACTACTCCACAGAGGCTCGTGGGGTGTGTCCTTGCCTTGGCCACTTTGCGGATTAGTGGCACGTCCGCCAAGTACGATCTTCATCGGGCGGCTATCCGCAGACTATGGCGGGTGGCTTGGTAGGGCAGGTCTCATGGGTGTCATGGATGTTTTTTTGTTTGGGTGTTCTTGTGAGTGGGGTCATTGGTTGGTTGGTTTTGCACTTATGTGTGTGCCCAGTAGTCTGTTACTGGTTTTGCGGAGTATATCTCCTGCTCATCTGTACATACTCTTCCACTTTTATATACGGGACATTATACCAAAAAAAAGGAGAGTGTTGTAGTGTGAGAAAGTGTTTTTGCTATTTCTCTCTCTAGAATTTAGTTTGTCAGCCCTTCGGATCAAATTCTAAAACTTTCTCTATTCAGCTCAAAGATTGGAATGCTATTTATACCAAACAAACTTCGTATAAATATAAAACTAGTCCTAATCTGAGGACTAATACAAAGAAAGCCCTAAACTACGAGAACAGCTAATGATATCTAAGCCCAGTTACATCAGATTTTCTACATTCTTCCTCTTTGTGCTTGATTGCCCTTCCGCGCCATCTGTCCTCGTCGGGCAAAGAAAGACATGCGCAAGCCCAGCGCATGCTCGTAGTTTCTTGTGTTGTTCCTCAGCTCCAATCGCTCCTCGATGGCTTCAAGTAGTTCCAGCGGAAGTGGTTGTTCTCTCACGAACCAATGAATCTTCAGCATGGTCTCTCTGTTAATCTCTTCCAATCTCTTCTCTGTATTCTTTCTGATGACCTTGAGCGTCCCATCACAGAATTTATGAACTTCAGTCTTCGGCATCAACCTATTCTTCTTAGCAATCGAATTGAGGTAGGTGATTCCTAAGACTGAGCTTATATGTACGGTGATTGTTGGTAAGCCCTTCGGCCTCAGGTCCTTTGTTAAGCGGGGCGGTCATGTTGACCTTCTTCATGCTGCTCTCCAGAGCCATCTGAAAGCCGTGTGCGGCAAAGAATTTGACTTGGCGCACCATGAACCTGTAGATTCCCTCGAGTCCTTCTTTCTTGATGAAGCCATGAGTGTCCTTGTACTTCTCTGCATACAACTGGTAGAGATTGTAGACCTCTTTGGCAGGTACAGTAGATCGCGCTCATTAAGCTCTTCTCGAGTTCTGTCTATCCGCTCTATTTGGTAGATCGGAGTTGGAATGCCGCCTTTAGCGTAGTAGACCCTAACAGCTGACATATTGGAGGTAAGTTCTCGAAATGACTCTTCAGCTGATGTTTAGGAATCACTAGCCTCTGATCATGTCCAAGTTGGGTTAGCATGAATAGGTAATTCATCATTTTCTGCTGTTCCCAGCGAGAGATGCCGCTGAACTCGAACTCATTCAACTTTAATCTTGTTTCGTGACATCCAGATTCGCTGACGAACTTCTTCGAGGAATGGGATTTCTATCCTTATGTTCTCTCATGGCGTGTCAATTCGAACTGTCCCTGGAGTTAGTCTCGAAGGGGTGTCCGCTCGTTGAGCAACTAACTCTGGAAACCTTGGGGGAATCACTTCATGATCTTCACCTTCCTGAAGTTCTTCGTCTTCAATCAGAACTAGGTCAACCGAAGCTTGTTGTAAGAAGTGTTGAACGTCCTTGAGTCTCTGTCTTTGAAGGACATCGGGCATACTGTGGGCCATCCACTGTCCTTTCGAAGATGTATTTGCCGAGGAACTCGTGTGGGTTGACTCCACTTCTTGGTGTTCCCGACTGATCTGGAGCGGTCGAGCTGGGAGTCGCCTGAGTTTCTGCCAAGGCCACGAGCGTTACGGCACTTGCTTCTTCTTCCAAAAGCAAGGGGCTTGTGTAGATCGTTGGTGGTGTGGACGGAGGCGTCCTTAGGTTGCAAGTTGGTGGTTTGATTAGGGTTAGAGTGTGGGTGGTGCGGTGCGTGGAAGTGGTTGTTTGGGTAGTGGGTTGTGAGGATTCAGCAGCTCCAGTATTTTCTTGTGCTGAGCCTGAGCCTTGGCCTTGTTCAAATACTTGACCACATGTAGATGTCATCGGCCTCTTCTCCCCCTCGTCATGTCGCCGTTTGGAGCGGAGTCATCGCCGCGACAAGTTTCGGTCGGTGGGTGAGGATAATCCACCAGACGTCGGAAGAGTGATTCTGCTTGAGGTGTCCGGTTGGTAAGGCTAATAAGGCAGGCTAACTTGATGTCGTGGAGTTTTCTTGATGTCGTGGAGTTCGTTGAGGAGTACAGTATATGGGTTGATAAGGATGGATGAGTGACGGAAAGGGTCGGTGGGTGTGGGTTGTGGTGGTGTGAGGTTTGCTTGTGATGAAGTTGGCTCCGAGACGGGTGCTTTCCCTCGATCTTGGCGGGACGTCTCAATTGCAGTACGCACGCTCTCTATAATTTTGTCTTCAAAATATTTCAATGCTTCGAAGAGAGCGGCCTTGAGTCGGTCTTCAGTCACAAACAGGACGGACTCATTCGTAGATGGACCAGGTCGACTGATGTCGCCTATTATCAAGCCATGAGTGAACACCATCTCAATGGGTTGGTTCGTCGTCACTTGAGGCTGTGACGGGTCGAGAGTTCCACCCAATCCTGGATTTGAATCTAAAAGATTCGCATCTATGGTGTTTCAAGTTCTGGTTGAATTGGGCCGATAAGTAGTAGATTCGGGGCCTCGGCATCAGTCGACGCTATATGTTCGTGCTGCTTCTCAAGATTGAGCGAAGATGGGTCTTCAGCACTTTGAGTGATAAGTGGCATCGTGACAGCTGATGTGGTTGTGAAACCCGTCTGACTAATTGGATTTCCCTGTCAGATGTCATGGCTTCTGAGGAGGTAGCCGTGTGAGGAGTCGGTTCTCATTCAACGTCCTCATGGGCTTGGGCTGTCACCGGAGGCTCTTCATGTATGATCGTGGAAATCACGGCCTCAGTTTCAGGTGTGATAGCCTGTTGAAGTGGACTATGCCCCATTTCTGCTTCGGGCTATGCTTCTTGTTGGAGGATCTCCTTAATAGACTCTTGAAACTCACCAACATGGATGGGCACTTCAGCTCCTAGTGCTTCGGCCGGAGCTTCAACTTCCAACTCTTGCGCCACTTGGTCGATTAGCATGGCGTCAAGGTCCTGAGTGGAAGTCTCCACTGCTAGCTCCGGGGCCACTTGATCTATCAACTCGGCCTCAGGACTTTGATGTTGTTGTGGAGGCCTCACGTTGAAGTCTGTCGGGTGGCCCTCTGATAATCTCTTCAGTAAGATGATTCTCCCGGTAGTAGTGTCTATATGTGTCACCCGTGCAGTCGGCGAGACGTAGAAGCTCAAATGGTATTGGCAGACATGGCTGATCCAAAAATCCGAGTCTGGGGTGTTGGAAGAATTTTAGCCGGGGTGGTTGGTAGTTACCTCCTGGAGCAGGCGAGGAATGTTCTCGTGGATCTCCATGAGTTGAGCAATGATTACACAGAACCACCTAGCATACGGTACATTCTTCGATCGCTTGTTCTCCTTTTATCGAATTTGTTCTGCAAAGTCAGTCCAGATCAACTGAGCAAAATCGTAATCTTGGGAGAGTCCGGTGCCGTGAAAGATGCGAAGGATGTTCCCGTTGCCTTTGTCAAAACTGGCGTGCTTTGGAGAGAGGCATTTATTGACAATCCCAAATAATGTCTTCCATGGTGTTGCCCTGTGGGATGCTGTTGCCCTGTACTTGTGCGAGCTTGATGAGCGGCGAATGATATCCCATGTGGAGAAAATCTTGTATCATCTCCGCATCCATCGGTAGAGGATCGTAATTGTGGCTAAATGGCAGATCCAAGACAAGACCAAAACGTTTTTTGCTGAAGTTGACGTGTCTTGATCCGATCACCGTTGTGAATGATACGTGCCCTCAACTACATGACTCTGAATTCGTTCCAGAACTGTTGGAGGTAGACCATAGGCACCGAGGCCGTCACGGTGAGTGCCAGGTGGGATAGCCTTCGAGAATGGACACTATTATCTCATCTGGACACCGAAAGGTGGTCAGGTCTAGCTGGAAATTTGTGTCTTGAACCTTGAGATACAGGTTCTTGTCATAAATGTGGTTGTAAGCAGGATAATGAGCCATCTAAAGTAGAAAATTAGAAAACCCTTATTAATTCAATTTTTGCTTCGAGCCTGAAATTACTATATCATACTGAAGTATTTGAACAATTTGTAGCATGTTTGATATTCATTTAAGATTCAATTATGCACATAGATATACGGAGGTAAAGAAATGCAATTGCGTTTTAATGAAATTTCATTTTCATGTAAGGCATGTAATAGTTGGATCGAAATTTTTCTAAGTGTTTTGACGCGAGAATAGAATTGTTCACTCCGCTAAATTTTTCGCACGAAAACTGAGTTGTCAATTTTAAAATCTTAAGTGCTAATCGTAAATGCATGTCTCCGTTAATTTTTCGATCGAAAATTTTATTCACTAATGTTCGATACATTGTAAAGGACTTAGAGAAAACTTTCTAAGTGTTTGAACTTAATGTGTGGTACTGTAGCCGAGAATTTTACGCTCGAGAAATATTTCGTGTAAATTTACGATTGAGAAAATTGTATTCCGCGTAAATTACAATCCAGAAATTTTTCGCGCTTGAATAAAATTTTCGTCTTGGTTTCTGTCGAGCGAGAAAGTTTTCCGATTTTAAAATCAGTTTTCACTGCGAAGTTTGTCGATCGAGAAAATGGTCAACGGAAAACTAAGTTAATCGCCAAGAAAATTTATGATCGAACAAAATTATCGCTGCATTTTTACGATTGAGAAATTTTAACGTTGAAAACTTGATTTCTTCGCTGCTAAAATTTGCCACCGAAATAAAATGACATCAAAACTGCTATTTTCGATGGTAAGTTTTGTGCTCGTAAAAGAATTGTATCTATTTTTCACTTATTAATTTTTCGCTCGCATAAAATTCTAATACGATTTCTCGATGGTAAGTAAATATTCGATCTACGTCATCTATCTTAACGACTAAGTTAAAATTTATCGATCGAAAATCTTTTACGATGCAAACAGTAACTCAATCAAATTAGAATTCAATTGATATAGTTTACGATCGAGAAAGTTCTTCGACGACTTTAAACCTTCAAAAATCTAGATTAGTCAAAACATAGGTTTGAACTCTGAAACACGGATTATCGAAAATTTATACTATTCGAATGATTAGAAACACCGATACTATCTTAAGATGGAGATTCTAACCCACATAAACATGGACAAAAGTTTAAATCTCTGCAATACAGTATGCGGGTTTTCACAGTTTTATACTGTCGAGAATCGAACACATAATCAAGCGTAAAATCACAGAATATAGACACAAACTGAAATCAATCAGAAGCAAATACCTAATGGATGTAGAATCTACCTTTGAAAGACGAAACTGTGTAAGATCAAAGAGTGTGAGTGATTTTTGAGTTCGTCATTCGTTTGAGTTTTTCGCTCGAGAAAATTCAATCGACACTGTTACTTTTACGAATGAGGGTTTTGCGTGAGATGTAGTTTTTTTACTGCAAAAAGTTACTCTACACTAATGGGCTGACACGACCTATTGTGTATTTCGATTTAAACATGCCCGTTTGAATTGTCACTCGAAAAACTAGAATCGAGAATTCCTATTTTGATTTGTTTTTCGATTGTTAAGTTCTCATATTGACCCATATTTTATGCAATAACCACAAATTTTGCTCCCCCTAAAATTAAAATAACTGCAATTAACTCCCTGTAAGTCTGAATTGTAACGTCTGGCTCATTTGAAATTTCGAAAATCTGCATCACTTACAGCAGAAATGTTAATGATGTTTCCGCTTATTGCCTCACGTCTCACACTTGGCGATTGCGCCCCGCTTCTACAGCGAGTGGACACAAGCCTGGGGTCTTGGCTGAATCAGTCCTTGTCCTATGCGGGCAGGGCGCAGCTGATAAAGTCCGTTCTTCAGGCACTACATATCTATTGGTCGGGGGTGTTCCTATTACCAGAGGGCGTGGTCCGGGCTCTGGAGTCGAGAATAAGGAAGTTCTTATGGGATGGTGCCTCGGCCAAAGTTGCTTGGGATGATATTTGTCTTCCTGCATCTGAAGGTGGTTGGGAATCCGATCGATTGCGACATATGCGAACGATCTGGGCTGTACACATGGCCCTGACTCAGTGTGGGTGGATTGGTTGTACAGCACACGGCTACATATGCGAACGATCTGGGCTGCACCTGTCTCGGCCAATACTTCATGGAGCTGGAGAAAGCTTATGCAGCTGAGACCGGTCATTCTTCCACTTATCTCTTTTAAGATCGGCGATGGTTCGACGCTTTGGTTATGGGAGGACCCTTGGCTACAAGAAGCGCCTCTACTTGAGCGCTATCCAAGAGGACCACTAGCTATGGGACTTCCAGTGGGGACTCGCTTGAGTGCGGTTATTGGTGCTCATGGGTGGAACTGGCCTGGAACGACGACGGCAGAATACATAGAATTTAGTCGGCATTTACCGTCTCCAGACCCTACCACCTGCGATAGTATGGTATGGAAGGGGGCGACTGATGGCCGGCCAACCACCCGTCTCATCCGGGAGGCCCTGCGCCTTCATCGTGAGCCTGTTCCCTGGGCAGCCTTGTTTGAGGGACCCCTAAAGGTCCCTAGGCATGAGATCATCCTATGGCTGAGTATACGAGACCGTCTGTCCACGAGGGACAAGCCGTGGGTGGCTCAGGGAGCGGGTACACCTTCCTGTGTTCTATGCGACGTGCTCTGATTTGAGACGGCTCAGCACCTGTTCTTCGCTTGTCGGTTTTCTCGTCAGTGTCTTCGACTGCTGAGGCGACGTATCAGATGGTGTTGATCGTATAGGGATTGGGTCCAGGGCATTGCGTGGGCATCGAGGAAATGGCGTGGGCAGCATCTTCTTTCGGCAGCGTCCCGCCATGTCCTGGCATCCTTGGTTTACCATATTTGGCAGGCCCGAAACAAACGCTGGAAGGAGGGCATCACTACCACTCCTGACATGCTGGTGGCTTCGGTGTTGGATTTGGTGTGCATGCGTCTTAGCGGGACCCCTCCGAAGTTCGAACTACAGAGGGCAGCCATACGGCGCCTCTGGCGAGTCGCATGGTCTATTGTGCTTGGTTTCTCTTTTTGTGTTTGGCCAGTAGTCTGTTACTGGTTGCTTGTGAGGGCTTGAACCTCACCCATCATGTACATTCACTCATTTATATATATACACACGGGAATTATTCCAGAAAAAAAATGTTAATGATGTTAGAGTTAATTAACAATTGTTTAATCAGGCTCCCCCTGAATTTTTTATACCAATGCCGTTAGCTCCATATCGTGAAAAATCATGAAGTCCTCCTTACTGAGTGTCCTCGAAAATTCAGCAACACTTAGAGGAAAACATAAAAAATATTTGGAGCTCAAAGCATGATATATTGTAAATGATCCCCCTCAAATAGTGCACCTAACTTGATTATTATGCACACGTATAAAATCAATCCAAATAACAAGCATAAGACACGCAAATAAGCAATGTAAGCTGGATACATGGTCCCCTAATCATGTATTCCAAATAATGCGGGAGGGTATGAGCAAAACAAATATTCGCATTTTAATCAATTTAGTACCAATGCAAGCGAAACATGCATTCAGAATGTGCGAGTTAAAAAATATCGCATTTAATCAATTAAGTGTAAATGCAAAGTAATTGCATATCAAAAAGTGTGATTTCTTTTCTCTCTTCTCCTTTGTTTTTTAAATATTTAAGAAGAAGATACGAAAAATAAGAAAGAAAATTAAAGAAAATGTATCATTTGAGTATATGTATATATATATATATATGTATTTGTTTGTACATATATTGATATTGCTTCGATCGACGTCACGCCTAAAATTTCACAAGGCACTTTGGAAGATTGTATGCCGTCAAGTCATGTCGACAAACTAAAGTCCTCAGTCATAGAATTGTCCATTTCGACAACTCTCACTAGGTTCGCCCTAGCACTCTATTATTTTTAACTTGGGATTTCTATATTTAAATCACTCAAGTCAACACAAGTAATTTTAAGTCAATTTACCTGCGATCGATGCGCTTTTAATCATTTCACGTAAGTGAAAGATCGTCGTGTTGGGATCAAAGGGACTTTGAAGGATTTTAAGTTGGCTATGACTTAGAAGGGAAGGGAAATTTTTGGAAATGGACATAGAGTCTTCGTCCGCCTTTTCTTAGTCTTTCTCCTTCATTGGCATTTCTCTTTTTGTATCTTCTTTTTGTCATTTTCATCCTTTTTATTTGTCATATCTGTCTACACTTGCTCAAGCTGAAGCTCCGCTTCTCTTCGAGGCTAAGAGATTATCTAAGGCGAAGTTCTTCTTGTTAGTTCTCGGGCCCATACCGTGCCCTTTTTCTCTTAATCCCTAGAGAGGTTCCAGAGATTATCAATTTGAAGTTCACAGTTATGGAATTCGAACCAAAGGCCCTGCTTCTCTTCTCGTTTCCCGATATAAGACCTCAATATTGTTGGAGAAGTTCACTTCGTGGTGCTCCTCTTTTTAGCCGTTCTGACGAGCTTTCCAGATTATGAAGCGAGAAGTTCACAACAAGATCCGTGCCCCCCTTTTAGTAATTTGGGAATTAAGTAGTCGAGTGGCAGGTTCTTTTGGACTGCTTTTTGTGCGTTGAAATTCCTCTTGTGTGTTTTCGACCTTCGTTTGTCATCTTTTTCTTTGTCGTATCATTTTCTCCCCCTCCTTTTCTCGTTTGAAATCCCGCAACATATATAGTCGGTTGAAGGCTCGAAGGGGTTTCAAAAGAAGAAAAGGTATTCGGAGAAGGCTCAAAATGGATGTCCAAAGGCTATGTCAAAGGAATGAAATTTACATATGGCCACGTGAGGAATTTCCTCAGTCCCCTAATCGGGACTCGCTAAAACTAACGACCAAGAATAAATTCGAAGATAAAATAAAAGGCTAGTATCCTCACTTATGTAAAGTGGCTTTGTGTCTAGTGGAACAAACTAACGACCTTTAGACACAACAATGCGACTTAAACTGACAAAATTAAGTAATTAATCAGTCGCATGTCGGGGAAAATTATTCATGACTTAGATCAAAGCAATCATCATTCCTTTAATATTATAAGTATATGTATAATATTTTTGGAATTTATTTTTTATCATTAAACTATTATTATTTTGTTTTTAAGTTTCACGGAAGATATAGCAATTACGTACAGAAAACACACAGAGATGAGCACGTATCACGAAAGTTTCAACATGCCTAATTTTCCGACAAGGAATTGGAATAGTTTTTCATCCAATGCCTTGGTGAAAATGTCAGCTAGTTGATATTCCGTGTTTATGAAATACATGTCAATTGTGCCATTTTCTACGTGATCTTTAATAAAATGATATCTAATGTCTATGTGTTTTGTGCGTGAGTAGTGAACAGGATTACACGTAATCGCACTTTGGCTATCGTTATAATGGGTATGTTATATTGTACCCATAGTCGCGAAGCTGAGTCCTTAATAGCATTTACGAGCAACAGCTAGCGGCCGCGACGTATTCTGCCTCAGCCGTCGATGTTGAGACGTAGTTCTGCTTCTTGGATGACCAGCAAACGAGCTTTTCGCCTAGAAATTGAGCATCACCGGAAGTGCTTTTCCTATCCATTCGGCAATCTGCATAGTCAGCGCCAGTGTTGTCGATGAGTGTACCTTTCGGATACCACAGTCCGAGGGTAGAAGTGCCCTTAAGGTAGCGCAAGATCCGTTTGACCACGAGCATGTGGGATTCTTTTGGATCGGCTTGGAAACGAGTGCATAAACATGTGGCAAACATGATGTCCGGCCGACTCGAGGTGAGAAACAGAAGAGACCCGATGATGCTGCCATAGAGTGTGTGTGGACCTTTTTTCCAGAGGGATCAACATCCAACTTGTAGCTTGTAGCCATGGGAGTGCTAATAGGCTTGCTCTGACCTTGATGGAATTTCTTCAGGATATCTCTGATGTACTTGGTCTGACTTACGAAAATTCCATCTTCAAGCTACCTGACTTGAAGTCCAAGAAAAAACTCCATTTCTCCCATGTGGCTCATTTCGAACTAGGTCTTCATGAGATCTCCGAATTTCTGGCATAGCCAGAGATTAGTAGAGCCGAAGATGATGTCGTCGACATATACTTGACGATCGTCAAATCTTTGTCTTGCCACTTAATGAAGAGAGTTGTATCGATTGTTCCTCGGATAAATCCAGACTTCACGAGGAATCCGCTCAGGACGTCATACCAAGCGTGAGGGCTTGTTTTAGTCCGTAGAGAGATTTATCCAATCGATAGACGTAATCAGAGTGTTCTTGATCAACGAAGCCTTCTGACTAGGCGACGTAGACTTCTTCCTTCAACACTAAGTTGAAAAAGGCGGTCTTTATATCCATTTTGGTAGACTCTGAAGTCCATATGGGCCGCGTAAGCCAATAGTCTGATGGCTTCAATTCGAGCAACTGGAGCATATGTCTCGTCGTAATCGATTCCTTCCTGTTGGTTGTACCCTTTAGCGACGAGGCATGCTTTATTCCTGATGACTTCTCCATCTTCATTTTTCTTGTTCTTGAAAATCCATTTCGTTCTAATGATGGTTTTCCCATGTGGTCTCGGTACTAAAAGTCCACACTTGGAGACGTTCGAATGGCTAAGCTCATCTTGCATAGTGATAACCTAATCCGTGTCCTTAAGTGCTTTTGCTACTTTGATGCGCTTGTTTTGGCTTAAGAAGCAGCTGAATAACCCACGCTGATGTCATGTTCGTACTCCACACGAAGGATCACCAATGATTTGATCAATAGGATGCGCTCGAGTCCACTTACGCTCATGAGGCAAGGCCGAAGTAGATGCATTGGCCATTTGTGGATTGAAATCTTCAATAATCTCAGGTTGTTCATTTGATTGAGGAAGTTCCATTTCTAAACTGGAGTTGAGCGACTCTGATGATACTGCCTCAATATTTACGATAGGGTCTTCAGCACTCTAAGGTAAGTCTGAATCGGGTGAGGTAGGGACGCTTGAAGAACTTGATACATCGGCTTCGTCAAGTGGAGGATCCATGTAGGTGTATTAGTGGTGGTGTTCGGCCGATATACAAACTCAAAGTGGGACTCTAAGTTTTCAAGCAAATCGCAATGCTGCTTCTGATATCGATTCTTATGGTGTTGACGTTAGTTGTTGGTTTTGCGCCAACACACCAGTGAGCACGGGTTCTAAACTGTCGAATTCAGAAGCCATTTATTTAGGCACGGGTCATGAACTGAGAGGATCAGGAGCCATTGGGTTGAGCACTGGTCCTGGAATGATGTGCCCAGAAGCCATTTCTGCCACTTCATGGAAAGTGACATTGTAGCTTCCTTAACTGTACGGTTGGACTTGATGTATACTCAGTACGCTTTCGATGTTAAGGAATATCCCGCAAAAGTAGCTTCGAGTGCTTTAGGGTCGAACTTGGCACGTTGCTCTCTATCGTTCGCCACAAAGCACTTGCACCCGAAGACTTTGAAGAAGGAAATGTTGGGTATTCGCTTGATAATCATTTCGTACGGAGTCTTGTCAAAGCGTTTGTGAACAACCATCCTGTTCTGAGTGAAACATGTGGTATTTACTGCTTCAGCCCAAAGAAAGTGTGGGAGGCATGAGTGAATAGCATAGTACGCGCGGCTTCCACTAAGGTTCTGTTCTTTCGTTCTACGACCACATTCTGTTGAGGAGTCTTGGCGGGCTGAGAATTGCTGACCAATCTCGAGTTTTTTTATAAAATCACTAAGGTATTGTTCTTGAACTCAGTGCCGTTTTCCGTTCGGATGACTAGGATAGTCTGCTGCAGCAAATTCTGAGTAGGCTTCACGAAATTTACGATCAAGTCCCCTGACTCATCTTTAGTTCGGAGTAACTTCGTCCATGTGTAGCGAGAAAAATCGTCTACGATGACCAGTACATACTTTCGTCCGTTGATACTCTGTGTTTGCATTAGTTCACAGAGGTCCATCTGTAGTAGTTCCAAAGGACGTGAGGTACATACAATTGGTTTACCATGATGAGACGCTCGCTTCATTTTTCCAAGTTGACACGCCGAACAATGATGCTCTCTCTGCAGTGTTATAGTTGGTAGACCATGGACCTACTTTTTCATTGAGAGGCGCTGAAGAGCTTTTATGTTGAGATATGACATGCTTTGATGCCATAGGCCGTTCCTCTGAATTACCGTGTCAGAGATGAGGCAAACAGCTGTCGAAGGCCGCACATACGTTAGGTTAATCGTGTAAAGATTTGAATTCTGAAGTTCTTGAATGAGTTGTTTGTCCTGACTGTCCAAGATTCTGCACCGATCAACGAGGAGGACCACCTGGAATCCTTTGTTGCAGAACTGGCCTATGCTGGACAAGTTATGCCGGAGGCCTTCAGCGTATGAGACATCTTTGATAGTCAGAATATTCAGGATGATATCCCCGAGTCCTAGAATAGGGGCCGAATCGTTGTTTTCCAATCTGACTTTTCCGTTTAGTCGGTCTTGGTAGTTTCTCAGCAGCTCTTGGTTTCCCGTTGTGTGTGTGGAGCAACCAGAGTCGAGAACTGTAATACCCGTAAAATTTAATACGAGATTTTGACGTAATTAGTTATATAGTTATGTGAACTAGGAATATTGGTAAATAAATTAGTTTGGAGTAGAAGTACGATTGGGACAATTCTGAATCAATTTCGAAGTTGTCTTAAGAATTAAATAAGAACAATAATAGAAGAAACTTCAAGAATTGAATAGGAAGTCTTCGTGGTACACTATAGAATCAACAAAGTTTCCTGTGGATGAGCTAGAGATTTTCGTGACATATAATGGTTAGGCAGACTTAAAGTTTCGTATATGTATATTGAAACGAAAAAATTCTCGTGGACCAAGTTCCCATGAGGGAATGTTTTCGTGGCCTTCGTTTGGCAAGAAAGCTTTTGTGGCCTAACACACACATTAGATATGTTTACATACACTCACAATCATATATATATAAAAGTTCGTAGAGGGCTTTGAAACTAGGCTTATATTAGGATTTATTTATAAAATTGCCACCCCATATAGCCCAATGATATGTGACACGTCAGCTGTTCATGAGGGTCTTTATGCCATTTAAAAAGTAGTAAAAATAATGTCCACTTTAGCCTTATGTGTGGGTTGTATTACATCGGTGGCATCATAAATGCAATTTCTATTTGATCTACAGATGATGTTTATTATGCACTTTTAATTCATTTTTATTTAATATGTGGTGTTGGAATATCATAGGTCGTTAGAACAAGGGTCATCTCGGATAGAAGTCTTATTTATATGCTCCGACTGACGCTTTGGTGTTGCTGGGGTTGTTTGGCATTTCGTGGTTGTTTATCGACCCTCTGTATGTGTGTGCGTTTGTTTATTGTTGCAGGTTTCAAGCTATGATACAGTCGTGCAGTTTGAAGGTGTGGCAGGTACGATTATTATGATGCGTTTTTGAATCGTATTTTTAATTTGACTTATGGAGCATATTTGTTCGTTTTAATTTGATATGTGGAAGGTTTTCAGCATTTCACGATTGTTTATCGTTGCTCTGTATGTGTATGTGTTTGTTTACCGTTGCAGGTTTGAAGAGATACAGCCTTGTGCGTGAGGTCGTGCAGTTATCATTATAGGTGTTTTGTAATGATACATCTCTAAGGTTGGTTGGATAATTTTTTGGTTATCATTATAGGTGTTTTGTAATGATACAGTCGTGCAGTTATCATCGCATTGCGTGTGATCTGTGAGGTGTTTTAAAGGTGTGGCAGGTGCGATTTTTATGATGCCTTTTTTATTCATTTTAATTTGATTTATGGAGGACGTTTATTCGTTATACATTTTTTGGTTATCATCATAGGTGTTTTGTAATGATATAGTCGTGCAACTATCATCCCATTGCGTATGATCTGTGAGGTGTTTTGAGGGTATGGCAGGTGCGATTTTTACGATTCCTTTTTATTCATTTGAATTTGATTTATGGAGGATGTTTATTCGTTATAATTTGATCTTTAGATTTTTTTATTATGCCTTTTATTTATATGCTATGTCTCACAGTTTGGAGTTGTTAAGGTTGTTTTGCCTTCCGGTTTCCTTATGGGCCCTCTATGTATTTGTTTGTTGTCGCATGTTCCAAGCTATTTTGCAGTCGTTCCCATACCTACGACTTTGAATAGTGTCTACTGGAGCTGTCATAGAATCCGATACAGTCGTGTAGTTATCTCTCCTCTGTTTGTTTACTGTTTCAGGTTTCATGCGATACAGTCGTGTAGTTATCTCTCCACTGCGCAAGGTCGTGAATGTGTTTTTGCTGTTGAAATCATATATCTAATGTTGGTGGGATCATTTTTTGGTTATCATCATTGGTTTTTTGTAATGATACATTCGTGCACTTATCATCCCATTGCGTGTGATTCGTGGGGTGTTTTGAAGGTGTGGCCTGTACGATTTTTATGATAAATGCGATTTGTATTCATTTCATTTGATCTATAGACGATCTTTATTATGCGTTTTTTATTCATTTTAATTTTGTGGTGCTTGGAATATCATAGGTCGGAAGACCAAGGGTCATCTCGGTTGAAGCTCTTATTTATATGCTCTGACTGACTGTTTGGTGTCGCTGATGTTGTTTTGCATTTCATTTTGGTTTATGAATCCTCTGTATGTCTGTCTGTTTCTTTATTGTTGTAGGTTTCAAGATTAGAGTTCGGTTTTAGATCATTGACGGCTTTTCATGTTCTTACGTAAAGGGTCGTTTGATACATGGGATGGGTTGTTTGACGGTATCTGTGCTTTTTAATGTTTATTGATGTATTTGTTCTTTTAATTTTTGTTCGTTTTGTTTAAGAAATACATTGTCGAATAAAATTCGAGCCATTTTTGTTTAGGACGGCTATAATCGTTTCGTATTGATTTAGTAAAGTTACTATAATTGCATTAAACGACCTTTTAGATGATTTTGTAGTTCATAGGTTTTGCTATACGTTTCGTATTATTATTTTACTGATAAAAGGTCGTTTAATAGGTAGCACGGGTTGTTTAATGATGCATGTGTTTATTAAACAACAATGGTATAATCGTGGCGTATTGTTTTGGTAAAGTTGCTATAATTCCATTAAATGAACGTTCAAAGGGTTTTGTAGTTCAGAGAACTTACTGTAATTGCATTAAACGTATTAATGAATGATCTGCGGAGCATGTTTATTCGTTTTAATTTCATCTGTCGGCGTTTTTCAGCATTTCATGGTTGCTTATCGTTGCTTTGTATGTGTGTGTGTTTGTTTACTGTTGCAGGTTTGAAGAGATACAGCCGTGCAGTTATCTCCCGACTGCGTGAGGTCGTGCATGTTTCTGCGGTTGAAAGAATATCTGTTGGTTGGATCATTTTTTGGATATCATCATTGGTGTTTTGTAATGATACAGTCGTGCAGTTATCATCCCGTTGCGTGTGATCTGTGAGGTGTTCTGAAGGTGTGGCAGCTGCGATTTTTATGATGCCTTTTTATTCATTTCGCCGTTTTTTGTTGTGCCTTTTTATTTATATGCTATGTCTCACAGTTTGGTGTTGTTTAGGTTGTTTTGCCTACCGGTTTGTTTATGGACCGGACCCTCTATGTATTTGTTAGGTGTCGCATGTTCCAAGCTATTTTGCAGTCGTTCCTCTACCTGCGGGTTTGAATAGTGTGTACTGGAGTTGTGATAGAATTCGATAGTCGTGTAATTATCTCACCCCTGTTTGTTTACTGTTTCAGGTTTCAAGCGATACAGTCGTGTAGTTATCTCTCCATTGCGTAAGGTCGTGCACGTTTTTTCCTGTTGAAAGCATATCTCTAAGTTTGGTTGGATCATTTTTGGGTTATCATCATTGGTGTTTTGTAATGATACAGTCGTGCACTTATCATCCCATTGCGTGGGATTCGTGGGGTGTTTTGAGTTTGTTTTACAACTACATTGCCTTGATATCATCCTATTGTAATTGAAAGATTTGGCTTTTCATTCTCATAATTATAGGGATTTTCTAAAGTTTCAATAATTGCATTAAACGAATTAAGATGACATAACTATAGTCAGTGTTTGGAATCGGATAAGAATAGACTGATGCTGAAGTTAATGATTTAATTATGACAACAAATCATTAGGTATTCGTAATGTAATGGAGTTGCTACGTTGCATTACCCACATTAACATAGCATGGTGACAGACAGGGCTTGGAAGTCGATAGAATAAAATACTGTTGAAAATCTTATTATAGTTCAAAGGTTTTGTTTGTCCTTATGACAATATATCATTTCATATTATGATAATATTGTTTTACTAACGTTATTATAATTTCATTAATGTATTAATGAATGAGACTGTAATACACTTCGCCATTTAAAAGTATATTATTGACAAATACTTGCCCTGCTGAAAAACAGTTGACTGACTGAATGAGTCGTTTATGGAAAATGTTTGGGCTACTGAAAACAGGTGACTAAATGAGATCGTTGACAGAATCTAAACGTTGGTGCTTTCTTAATTAGTGTCTTATACATAATCGATACTCCCTCCGTCCCGGCAACTTTATCACATAAATTGCTGGGCACGCAATTTAAGGTGGTATTATTATAATAATATAGTACAATGAAAAGGTAATAAAGTGTATATTTTGACACGTCTTTTAAGAATATTTAATATTATTATATTGATTGTTTGTGATAGTTTTTATGCTAAATAAGGAAATGTGATAAAATTAGTGGGACGCCCGAAATAGCAAACTGTGATAAAATTAGTGGGACGGAGGCAGTATTTCTGAACTCATCATTAATGATATGCATTTTAATGGAACGAAGGCGTTTTTTTTTTGGTATAATGTCCCGTATATAAAAGTAGAATAGAATGTACAGATGAGCAGGAGATATACTCCGCCAAACCAGTAACAGATACTGCGCACGCATATAAAGGAAACCAATCAACCAATGAACCCACTCACAAGAACAACCCAAACAAAAACATCAAGGACACCCAGAAGAGGCCTGCCCTACCAAGCCACCCGCCATAGTCGGCGGATAGCCGCCCTATGAAGGTCGTACTTGGCGGACGTGCCACTAATCCGCAAGGTAGCCAAGGCAAGGACGCACGCCACGAGTCTCTGTGGAGTAGTGACGATCCCCTCCTTCCAGCGCCTATTCCTTGCTTGCCAAATATGATAGGCAAGGGAGGCCAGAATATGTCGGTATGCAGCATGAAGAAGGTGCTTCCCACGCCAACGGGCCGACGCCCACCGAATGCCCGAATGCCACTCCTGATACGGCCATATCCATCGAATCCGGCGCCTCATCAAGTGAAGACACTGGCGGGAGAAGGGACAATCAAAAAAGAGATGCTGGGTCGTCTCGACATGCAGCTCCTCGCATAGAACACAAGCTGGAGTCCCTGCTCTCTGGGCAACCCACGGCTTGTCCCTAGTCGAGAGGCGATCCTGCACTGCCAGGTATAAGATAAATTCGTGCCTGGGGACCTTCAGCGGGCCTCCAAATAAAATCGCCCACCCTACAGGTGGCCTCCTGGTGCGCATGGCTTCTCGAGCCAAAGCCGTCGTCATAGATCCATCCGGCGATCCTGTCCACTGTACGCCATCATGAGCCGCGCGAAACACAGAAGGTAGAAGCCTGCAAATCTCAAGATACTCCACTGCCCCTTGCCCTGGCCAATTCCACCCCTGCGCATTAAGGACCGCACTTAGTCGTGAATCAAGAGGCAGCCCCATCGCGATAGGGCCCCGAGGGAATCTCTCAAGCAGCGACGTAGGCATCAACCAGGGGTCCTTCCATAGCCATATCGTGATCCGTCTCCAATACGAAACGTGATCATAGATCTGATCAACGAGCGCAGCTGTAGCAGCTTCCGCCAACTCCACGCGTCAATCGCCGAGACTCGGAAGTCCCAAATCGATCGAGAATGCAGCCTCGTCCTATAGAGCCAATCGACCCAAATCGAATCTGGGGCCTTAGTAAGAACACTCCACAAGTGCTTGAGTAGAAAGGCCTTGTTATCGAAAGCATTGTTTTTTAATTATGACAATAAGGCCATTCATATTTCTATTATATTGATTTACTGAAGTTACTATAATTGCATTAGCATATTGACATACCTTGGAGATAAACAGGTCTCGAAAATCGATGAGACTACAGAGCTATTGAGTCTAATTGTCTGTAGATTATCTTATTGTGTTTCAAAGGTTTGGATTTTAATTATGAAAACATCGTTTCGTATTCTAATGAAATTGATTTACTAAAGATGCTATAATTACATTAACCGTATTCAACATAATATGGCGATTGACATGGCTTGGCAATAGATGAGCATACAATATCGTTGAAAATCGTATTGTAGTTCAAAGCTTTTAATTCAGAACGTAAATAATTTCGCATCATCATTAGATTACTATAGTTTCATTATCCGTATTAAGATAACATAGCTATGGCTAATGTTGCTGCCCGATTAGAATGCACTGCTGCTGAAGTTGATATGGTTGTCTTTATTAATTGATGACGTCTCAATCGTTTCTAATGCATTACGGCATTTAAATTTACAATTATTTAGGGGATTGAAAAAGAGCCTACTGAATAATGTACTGTTTTCTGAAATATTATATGTATAACACGTTGTAGAAATAACTTTTCCTTTATTCATGACAAATACATATTCTATGCCCGTTTCAAATACATTCATTTAATCTTCTCTTATTGTAGTTGAAAGGTTTTTCTTTTAATCCTATGACAATAAATCGCTTCATATTATTCTTATATAGATAGAGAATCCTTCGTCCAATTCTTAATATGATTAAGAAACAGTATTAGTTGTGCAGTTTTTTAAATCATCATGGTTCTACCGAATAATTATTCTGTACTTAATTCTTTACCCAGAAGATGGGAAACACTACAATAATTATTAGGCTGTTGCGGTCCTAGAGAGCTACTAATTTTAGAAGAAGTGGAGAACTGATGTTAGTTGGCTTAAAGTTACTAGATGAAGAGGTATTAGATTTTTACATTATATGGAATTCCCCAAACCCCCTCCCCCCACCTCACCCCACCCCCTCTATTTTTTTTTTGTTTTTTCTTGGGGAAAGGTCACTAAGATAAATATGAAGAAAAGAAAAGAGTACAGAAAGCAGTGCAGTTGCACCGGAACCAACTGGTAACATGCTACCAGCTACCAATCAAAGCCAAAGGAAACAAAGTCAAACAAAGACAAGGGCGAAAAAAAACACCAAGCACCCTACCAAGCAATGCGCCAAACTCGCTGGAGCGCACAAACCTGCAATTGGTATTTCCGTGATAGGGTCGATAGACGCAAGCTTGCTAGTCTCAATATCAACTGCAATCTGCTCAAGAGGCCGTTGCCTCCCTTCCTTCCACCTTCTGTTGCGCTCGGCCCAGAGGTGATAGACGAGCGAAGCAAGGACGTGGCGAGGACCCACCCACGCAAGGTGGTGACCTCGCCATCTCATCGAAGCCCAATTAATCCCCATGAACCAGTCCTGCATTGGCCAACCGAAGCGTACCTTTTCCCGCATAAGCCGAAGGCATCGTCTCGAAAAAGGGCAATCAGAGAATAAGTGCGATTTTCACACAGTAGCGCGATTACACCTTCAGTGTGTGCGATTTTCACACAGTTGGCGATTTTTTCAAATTTTCGAAGGTTTCCATCGCGGTTTAGCACCGATCGTCGTCGTTTCCGGTCCTTCTTGACTGGCCGACGATCATCTGTGGTTGTTGGACTGGGTGCTGCGATGGCGGAGGATGTTTCGCCTAGGGTTTTGGCGATGGTGGAGACGGAGAGTGAGCGACATCCGGTTGACACGGCAGCGACGGGCAATGTGGCGATGCCAGCCATGCCTGATTTGGATGCTCTTGCCGCGGCATATCCTGATTTCGCGAGTTGCTTTGATGGTGCACGATTTCGTTCTTTGATGAGCACGGTTCATGGATCTACAGTGGCGAACTCTGATGGGGAGCGCCGATCTGCCATGGGACGACCTGAGTGTGCAAAGGCTGCTAGGGTTTCTGCAAATTCTGATAAATCTGATGCGGCTATGGTTACGGGTCTGATGGGAAGGGAGACCATCCCGTCTCAGGGGCCGCGGGTTCCTACTACGGCGATCAATCAGAATTTGGCAGGGGGTCGCATTGGGCCTAGGGCTTCGGTGGGATCTCCGCCTATGCGAACCGGCGTTACTGCTCCGATCAAGGGTATCCTTCGGAATCATAACCGCCGACAACAATGGGGACGACCTGGGACACCACCACCTCAGCGTATGATGGCTCGGCGGTTTGTGGATATGGGGTCCGTGACATCTGATGAGCCGGTGGATGAGGAGATAGTCGGCGAGGAGGGTGGGGCTGCTCAGCCCGGTACTGTTCCGAAGCATTCTAGGGTTTGTGAATCAAACTCCACTGCGGATGCACGGTCGTCGGCTAGGGTTTCGCTCACTGATGCGCTGATTCCAGGTTCGTCCCCACACGTCAAGGCCATAGCCGAATCGTCGTCGCCCTCGGTGTCGTTTGCTGATGTAGTGGTGGGGAAAGCTAGGGCTGATATTACATCCCACAACGTGGGTATACGGGCAGAGAGAGGGGACCAAGCACGGTTAGCGCTTGACTATGTGGCGCCTAAGTCGACAAATGCTGGTGTAGCCGTTGTGGCCCCTACCTGGGACGTGGCAAAACAAGGGATTGCAAGGTGGGACCATACCTTGGTTGGATATTTCCTTGGGCCGAAACCATACTTCCCATTCGTCGACCGGTTTGTGAGGGCACGATGGACTGGCTAGGTGGAGGTTCGAGCCACTAGAAATGGTTTTTTCCGATTTCGCTTTGAATCGGCCACGGCTATGACTGAAGTGTTGGAAGGTGGCCCGTGGCTCTTGCATGGCCAACCGCTGTTCTTAGAAGTGTGGCGTCCTGGAATGTCGCTGGAGAGGAAGGATCTCGTAGAGGTTCCCCTTTGGGTGAAACTGTGGAATGTGCCAAGTGAGATTTGGACTAAAGCGGGGTTGGGTGTGGTAGCTAGTGGTGTTGGTAGGCCTTTATTTGCCGATGGGATCACGGCCAAAGGAGAGCGTATTGATTATGCGTGTGTTTGCATCATGAAGCTGCTTGGCACGCCGTTTGTTGAGAAAGTGGAAATTGAGATCCCAACTGCTGAAGGATGTTATCGGGTACGGTTTTGGTGAGGGTTGAATACGAGTGGAGGCCGACTAGGTGCAGCCACTGTGCGACATGGGCCCATGGGGACACACAATGCCCCAAGAGGCAACCAAGCCCGGCGCCTCTGCGGAAGCCTAATACGCCGGGGCCGAGACAGAAACACCCGACAACTGGTCGGCCAGCCCCTCCCGATGCTCGTGTGGTGATTCATGATAGACCACGTATTCAAGGACCGCCTCGTGACCATTCACGACAAGGTCGAGGCCGGGCTCCCCAAGCTGAGTGGAGACAAATTGGTGCCCATGGCAAGGCGGTGCAGATAGCGCCGAGTATGGCGAATCCAAGGCCGGATCAGTTCGCCCATACGGGGGTACAGGCGTCCGCGTCTGGCTCTTCTCCACGGCGGGCGGTCGACGAACAGCAAGTTGACCAAAATTCCTTTGCCTTATTGCGGGATTTTAATGATGACGAGGATGTTGATACGGTTTCTCACGTTAAGGGCCCTAAAGCAAACGCAGCCCTACATGGGGCTCATTCATAATGCCGATTGGGTCTTGGAACGTGCGTGGTCTTAACCGACAAGACCACAGGAGGGCGGTGGGGGATTGGATTGCCCGTGGGGGGTTGCGCATTGTTGGTCTTCTGGAGACGCGGGTGGCTGCGTCGAACGCAGCCCACATTTCAGAGGCTATTCGACCGCATTGGGCCTGGTTCTTTGACTATGATGATGGTCCGGCTACTCGCATTTGGGTGGGCTGGGATACCTCTTTGCTTCACGTCACAATTGTCGCGAAATCTGCTCAGGCTGTTCATTGTCGCGTGGAACAGCTTGATACGCGTGAACATGCGTTTATCTCGTTCGTGTATGGGAAATCTCGAAGGGAGGATAGAGTGGCCCTTTGGGATGAGCTGATTCAGTTTTCAGCGTTGCGAGTTGAGAATGCGTGTGTAGTGGCGGGGGATTTCAACACTATCTTGCATGCGAGTGAGGGGCGTTGGGGTGCACCTCAAGCACGGGATATGGCTGATTTTCAGGCATGTCTCCTACAGGCCGACCATGATGCTGCGGTCGATGGGCCAGGAATTCACGTGGTATAATCAGCAACGGGCTCTGGCAGGCATCTGGAGGAAGTTGGATCGCATGCTCGGCAACCCACAGTGGTTTGCTCGCTGGCCAGGTACGTTTTATCGGTGTGAACTCCCTTTCACATCGGATCATTCGCCACTGTCATTAGGGGTGTCAGTGCCGAGACCACGCGGTGTCAGTTTTCGTTTTGAGAACTTTCTTACTAAGGAGGAGGGCTTTTTGGAACATGTTCAGCGTGTTTGGAGTATCCCCATGGCGGGGTTTCCTATGTATGTGTTGGTCCAGCGGCTCAAGTTGTTGAAGCCCATTTTCATGCACATGCGACGTGTAAAGGGAGACCTTGCTGCAAATGTTGTGGAGGCATTACGCTTCTTGGGGATTGCACAGGAATTCGCAGCGAAATATCCCCTAGAGATTATATTTCATGATCTTGAACGGCATTGTCGGCTTCTCTACGCTAGGGCTGTCGATGTAGAGCATACGGCGTTATCCCAAAGGGCCAAGCTTGCTTGGCTCAAGGATGGCGATCAATGCTCAGCTTACTTCTTCAGGAAGGTGGCGGTTCGTCGAGCGACCAATCGAATCATCTCATTGGAAGGCCCAACTGGAGACCTACTTAATACGCCAGAAGAGGTGGAAGGGGAGTTACTGGGGTTTTATCAGGAATTACTTGGCACATCCGCACGAGCGTCACCGGTGGACATGGCCGAGGTACAGGGAGCTATCACGCGTAAGCTCTCCCCAGCTACGTCCTTAGACATGGTCCGCCCAGTTGAAGACCTT
Source organism: Craterostigma plantagineum (assembly GCA_027422505.1). Lineage (NCBI taxonomy): Eukaryota > Viridiplantae > Streptophyta > Magnoliopsida > Lamiales > Linderniaceae > Craterostigma > Craterostigma plantagineum. Next base: position 11,991,262 of record JAPQWV010000029.1, read on the forward strand.
GAGGTGAAACATGCGCTATTCTCTATGGGGGATGAGAAGGCGCCGGGGCCTGATGGGTATACAGCCGCTTTCTTCAAAGTGGCTTGGGGGACGGTCGGCCCTGATGTGATACGAGCGACTGAGGATTTCTTCGCTACGGGCCGCCTACTTAAGGGGCTTAATAGTACGCTTATCACGCTCATACCTAAGTGTGAGTCGCCACGTCGATCGAAAGACTTCCGTCCCATATCGTGCTGCAACGTCCTATACAAAATAATTTCGAAGGTTTTGGCTAATCGGTTGAAATCAGTGCTGGGAGGGCTGGTCCACGCATCGCAGACGGCATTTATACCTGGAAGGCGCATCAGTTATAATATACTTCTGGCACAGTAACTTTGCCTAGGGTACACCAGCAAAGGCCGCCCCCCACGGGCTATGCTTAAGGTCGATCTAGCCAAGGCCTATGATAAGGTGGAATGGAGTTTTTTGCTGGCGACGATGCAGGCGATGGGATTCCACCCACATATTGAGTGGATACGGAGCTGCTTGACAACGACCACTTTTTCCATCAACCTTAATGGGAGAGCGGCAGGGTTCTTTGCTGGAAAGAGAGGAATGCGCCAAGGGGACCCCATTTTACCATACCTCTTCACCCTCGTCATGGAGGTGCTCCATGGCCTTGTGGAGTGTCATATACAGGCGGAACCGCGCTTTCGCTATCACTGGCGTTGTGAGATCACTTCGCTCCCCATGTTGGCCTTCGCGGATGATCTCCTCCTTTTCTGCCATGCAGATCCTATCTCTGTAGGGGTGCTGAAGGAGGCTCTGATGACATTCTCTCAGCTGTCTGGGTTACACCCTAATCCGGACAAGAGTGAGGTTTACATTTCACGGAGGGCGGAGGGCATCAAGGCCCAGCTACTGTCTATGACGGGATTTTGCGCAGGCCGCCTGCCAGTGCGTTACTTGGGGGTCCCACTGATTGCTTCACGCCTGACTCTCAGTGACTGTGCACCACTGTTGCAGCGGGTGGATTCTCGTCTAGGATCGTGGCTGAATCAGTCACTATCTTACGCGGGTAGGGTGCAGCTCATTAAATCTGTCCTTCAGGCTTTACACGTCTATTGGTCTGGGGTCTTCTTGCTGCCCAAGGGAATCATCCGTGCCTTGGAAGCACGATTTCGCCGATTCTTGTGGGGTGGTGCCTCGACCAAGGTAGCTTGGGATGATGTTTGTCTGCCAGTTAATCAGGGCGGGTTGGGGATTCGCTCGATCGCTAATGACAATAGGGCTCTTCTGGTACAGCTTCTATGGAGGGTGATCAGCCGGCCTGCTGACTCGATCTGGGTGGAGTGGTTGTACAGCACACGACTGCATACGCGATCGCTTTGGACCACCACTATCTCGGCTAACACTGCATGGAGCTGGAGGAAGCTGATGCAGTTAAGGCAGGTGATTCTACCCTTCATTGATTTTTCTATTGGGAATGGTTCGTCGTTGTTATTATGGGAAGACCCATGGCTACGGGCTGTCCCATTATTGGAGAGCTATCCTAGAGGCCCACTGGCGATGGGGCTGCCAGCAGGGACCCGCCTAAGCTCTGTCATCGACCACCAAGGCTGGAATTGGCCAGGACAGTCGGCGGTGGAGTATTTGGATTTTAGTCCGCACCTTCCACGGGTTCAGCCTAATCGGACCGATGCTATTTGTTGGAAGGGAGCGCCAGATGGCCGACCGACGACACGACTGATTAGGGAGTCCTTACGCGTACGAAGGCCTATTGTACCTTGGGCGTCCTTGTTTGGGGGGCCTTTGAAGATCCCTCGACATGAGGTCATACTGTGGTTTGCCATCCGTGACGTTTATCGACTAGAGATAAGGCCTGGGTGGCACAGCGCGCTGGAACCCCTGCTTGTGTTCTCTGTGACGCGCTGCATGCTGAGACTGTGCAACATTTATTTTTTGATTGTCGATTCTCACGCGACTGTGTTCGGATGCTGAGGCAGAAGATCAGGTGGGGATGGCCGTATCGGGACTGGGGGCAGGGTATACGGTGGGCTGCATTGCGATGGCGTGGCCATCATCTCCTACAGTTCGCCTACCGCCACGTCCTTGCTTCGTTGGTATATCACATTTGGCAGGCACGCAACAGGCGCTGGAAGGAGGGGGCTATCACGACTCCAGATAGGCTGGTTGCTGTTGTCCTCGATATGGTTTGTGTGCGGCTTACTGGGACATCGCCCAAGTTCGATCTACAGAGAGCAGCCATTCGACGTCTCTGGCGAGTAGCTTGGTAGTGAGTTGGATGCTTTAGCTTTCCTTTTGTTGGTCTACGCCAGTAGTCTGTTACTGGTTAGCACGTGAGGAGTCACACCCTCACTCATCTGTACATATACCCCCTTTATATATATACACGGAACTTACTCCAAAAAAAAAAAAAGAGAATAAGTGCGTGTCGTCTCCATTATTTTGGCAGCACATAAAAGGCACGATGAAGTACCCACCGCTGCTGCTATCTACAGTTTGTCTCTTGTCGCCAACCTATCCCCAATTGCCAGCCAAAATATGATCTCGTGTCTGGAGATAGAAATCGGGCCTCCAAAAAGTGTGGACCACGGAACCCTGGGTAGCTTCAGCCGCAAAGATTCCCTAGCCGCATGGGTGGAAAGACGTCCATTCCCCGAGGCAATCCATCGAATCGTATCTGTCTCATCCGGTCGACACAAGGGGCAGAAGTGAAGCAATCTCCATGTATTCAAGCGTCGATTGGGCAGGCCATCGCCACCCCGCATCATCGATCACCGCACTCAGCTTCGAGTCAAGGGGTAGGCCCATGACCATAGGGCCACGACGTATACGCTCCACAAGAGGCCCCGTGAGCAGCCACGGATCAGTCCAAAGCCGTGTTGCAGCACCATTGCCAATGCGGAATTCGATAAGCGGGCGGAAGTGTTGGCGAAGCTTAAGCAGCTTCCTCCAACTCCAAGAGGTTCTAGAAGTAGGTCGAATAGTCCAGAATGAAGTGTTGTGCAATCGCGTCTGGTGAATCCATGTAGCCCAAAATAGAGGTTGCATCCCTGCTTAGAAGGCTCCACATAAGGCGCATCATTAAAGCCTTATTATCAGTCTCGATTGATCGCAGCCCCATTCCCCCTTCCTCCCGTGGAACGCAAACATCAGCCCAAGCCACCTTAGCGCTAGATCCACGCCAAAGAAAAGCCCTAAGGCGCTTCTCAATGTTACAAATAATACCTTTGGGGAGTAAGAAGATGCCAGCCCAGTAGCGCGTGAAAGCTCAGAAGAAGCGATCTGATGAGCTGGACCCTCCCAGCGTATGACAATGACTGGTTGGTCCACGAGCCCACGCTGGTCAATGGAGCGTAAGAGGGGGGCACAGTCAGCAATAGTCAACCGTGACGTGATAAGTGGCATCCCGAGATAGCGTACAGGAAGGGATCCGACGGGAAAGCCCATAATGGCCTGAAGCACACCTTTAATTCGATCAGGTTTTTTAGAAATAAACATCTCGCTTTTGCTGATATTTGCCCGCAAGCCAGACATGGAAGCAAAGTGCTCAAGACAGCCCTGAAACACGCTAACAGAAGCAGCATCCGCATGAGAGAAAAGTAGAAGGTCGTCCGCAAATGTGAGCATGAAGAGTGAAGTAGGCTCGCACCGCCAATGATAGCAAAAACAGCCACTGTGCCTTATCCGTTCCGCAATCAGCCCATGTAAGACTTCCATAACAAGTGTAAAAAGATAAGGTGAAATGGGGTCACCGTGTCGAAGTCCGCGTCGTCCTCTAAAGAATCCCTCCGATCTGCCACTGATATTGAGAGAAAAGTGTGTCGTCGTGAGGCGGGAGCGAATCCACCCCAAAAAGGTTGGGTGAAAGTTGAACGCCGCAAGTGTCGCAAGTATGAAGTCCCATTCCACTTTGTCATATGCTTTTGCGAGGTCGACTTTGAACGCCACCAGTTCAGGCAAGCCCACGCTTGTGTATCCATGGCATATCTCCTGAGCTAAAAGGATATTATCAGAAATACGACGCCCCGGAATAAAAGCCGTCTGAGTAGGGTGGACAAGGTTACCCAGGCAGCCCCGTAATCTATTCGCAATGACTTTTGAGATGATCTTATAAAGGACGTTGCAGCATGAAATTGGCCTGAAATCCTTCACCATACGAGGATTGTTGCCCATAGGGATTAGTGTTATCATCGTCGAGTTGAGCTCCCCTAAAAGGTGACCAGTTCTGAAAATTCCATGATGGCCTTTGTGATATCCGCTCAGATTATTGTCCAGGTGCTCTTGTAGAAAGTCACCGAGAAGCCGTCCGGTCCAGGGGATTTGTTGTCCCCGATAGAGAAAAGTGCACGCTTGATTTCTCCTCCGTGATTGGTCGGATCATCATTTCCGCATCAGCCGTACTAAGTTTCCGTGTGAGGTAGGGTGCCACCTCAGATGGGGGCAGGGGTGATGCCCGAGTTGACTGGCCAAGAAGATCGGTATAAAAGCGAACAAGTTCATCCCGTACCTGGTCTGCCCCTTCAACAGTATTACATGCTTCATCTTCAAGAGAAAAGATACGGTTCCCAGCTCGTCGAACGGCCACCTTCTTGAAGAAGAATGATGTAAATTGGTCCCCGTCCATTAGCCACGCCACCTTCGCTCTTTGCGCCTAGGCCACATGTTACATCTCAACAGCTTTGGCATAAGCAAATATGCATCTCTTCTCAAGGCGTAAGAGGTTGCCATCCATAGGGTATTGAGCCACGAGGTCTTGGGCAGTATAAAGAAAGCGCCCTGCCTCAAGGACATTACGGTTGAGATTGCCTTTATCACGGCGGAGGTGTCTTAAAGCGGCCTTAATCGCCTTGAGTTTCTTGACCACGGCAAACATTGGGTATCCGCTCACTTGGCACCTCCATGCATCCTCCACCAACTGAATAAAGCGGGGGTCCTGGGTCAGAAAATTATCAAAACGGAAGGTATTGCCCTTGGCGCCCATTTGGGATGCCATTTCCAAGATAAGGGGAGAGTGGTCAGAGGTAGCCGGATTGGCGCGACGACACGCGAGGTCCCCAAAGTGAGCTAACCAAGGGGTTTCCCTCATCCTATCAAGGCGGCGCCAAATCCATGAGGTGCCGCTCTGCTGATTGTACCAAGTGTAGGAAGCTCCCAACCTCGGCAAGGTAAGGAGGTCCGAAGAGGTCATGCACGCAGCCATTTCAGGGCAGTCCCCCGGTGCTTGACCCTCCACGTGCTTCCATGTTATCAATGATCGCATTGAAGTCGCCCGTGACGACCCAAGGCAGATCAGCTTGTGCATGCGAATTCTCCGTAAGGTCTGCCCAAAGTTCTCTTCGCGTGGCCCTCATATGTGCCCTTAGGAGAAAGTGATGTAGAAATTCAATCTCTCTGCGAGTATAGTCACCTTGCAATGGATTTCTTGCATAGTATCCACCTCAATCGTGAGTGCGAGAGTGCTGCCGCATGTTGTTCAGACACTCTTGTCTCAAGTAATCCAATAAGCAACAAACTATGTTTTGTAATAAGTTCCCCCCACCGTCCATCTTGGTCTAACTTGTTTAGACCACGTACGTTCCAAGAGGCGACTGGGATCATGGAACAACCGCATGAAGGACTGCTTTAGGACCCTGTTTCCCATTCCAAGTCTGCTAGGGCAGCAAACGGGTTGTGGTGGTCAACTGTAGGGATATTAGTTGCCGTGCTTGTCGAGCAGCCGTCATTTGGTAGCCGTGGTTGCATAATGTGAGCTTCCGTTGTATGGCTGTCATGAATCCTATTCTCCTCGCCCGTAGTATCCATGGGTATGTCCTCAAGAACGGCTTTTCCTTTTTCCTTGTTTGCTACTCGCCGCCGTCCACGCCTTGTGTATGAGGCAGTAGATGGCTGATGACTTTGTCTTAAGGCATGTTTAGGGGCCGAGTCCAATGTTTGTGGTTGCGCCTGCATGGTTGGCCGTCGGGTTTGTCGCATGACCAGAGCCGAGTTTTGCGGCCATGTCTGTTTGGTCTGGTTCTTAGGGCAGCTCCCAGTTCCATGTGTCCAAGCATTGCATGAGGTACACTTCTTTGGTTTCCACTCGTATTCAACCCGGATTGGCACGTCGACCGAGTACCCTCCTTCCTCATTCTGGATTCTAACGTTGAATTGGTCTACAAACAGTTCTTCAAGAGATTTCTCGATGCAAATCCGCGCGTATTCCAGGCGTTCAGCAGTAGCTGTCATGGAATCCGCGAATAAGGCCTTCCCAATAACACTCGCAACTATTCCCAGTCCCTCTTGCGTCCACAATTCGCTTGGGACGTTGCGTAGTTTGGCCCATAATGGGACGACCGAGTGGGTCTGCTTCTCAAAGGACATTCCCATTCGCCAGGCTTCAAGGAAGAGTGGTTGCCCTTGCATGAGCCATGGCCCACCCTCCAGAACAGTGGCTGAAGCTTCCGCTGTCGCAAATCTAAACTTGAAGAAACCATTGAGAGTGGCTAACACTTCGACAAGGTCAGTCCAAATGGATCGCACGAATCGCTCAACATGAGGAAAGTAAGGTCTTTTCCCTAAGAAGTACCCGACGAGGGTATGATCCCATCTTGCCGTACCTTTCCTGGCCACAGCCCAAGGCGTGCAAGCCACAGCCTTACCATCAATTACAGTTGGCGCAGTGTAGGTCAACGCAAGGTGCGTCGGTGACGTCCGTCGTGGCTGTTCAAGATTGGTAGAGGCGCCTTGAATGACGGCAGCAAAGGAAGAGCCCGTTTTGTCTCGTCGTGTTTGCTGCAGTGCGGCATGCTTTTCCAACAATAGGCAGCGTTCCTCAGATGCAGTAACAGACCCGGAAGCGGGTTGAGGTGTTGCGGCCGGCAGTGTGTTCTGTCGGGGCGCCTTGTTCGTCGCAGATATTGCCAGCGGGGGACAGGGCCCACTAGTCGTAACCCTTGGCCCAGCGCCTATTGCGGCATGAGGCGGAGGAGCAGCCCTATTGGGGCGATTCAGATCCCAAGCAATCCCCGCCACCACGTACGATCCGTCTGCATCGGAGACGTCTTCAATGATCGGCCCTGAACCCAAGGCTGGTGTAGGTGAGCCATGGCGAGCAGGGATACGCGATCAGACCCCGGGGGAAGCAATACCAGGTATAGAGCGCGGCTCAGTAAGTGGGATCTCAGGTCCAGTACATTCGGTGTTTGAGCCCCACTTGGCAAAACACTAGAATTATTAGCGGCAGCCATTGCAGCAGAAGACTCTTGTTGCAGCTGTTCGTCTTCAGAGGAACTTTCCATGAACTTATCAAAGGCAGATGGCGGCAGTGGTGTGCCTTTGCGGATAGGACCCGTGGTGTCATGCCGTGGGTTGCGAAGGGGGATGATGGTGGAGGTGACTCGCCGATTGCAACGTCGGGGTATCCATGATGGGTTGGGGGCTGGCGCAGATTGGTAGCGGTTGGGTACAGGGCCACTTGGGATTCGTTCGACGTGGTTCAGGCGTGGTGGTTCCGTCGGCGGCGGCTGTGATATGGCATTCTGCCCTCCATTGACGCGAACCAGAAAAGCTTCGAAGGTGGCGACGTCGAAGCGGGAGTCAAACTCAGCAATGGTGCTTCTTAGCAGCCCATTGCCCGGCAAGGGCTCAAGATAATCCATATTTTCAGAAATGTCCATGAGAAAAGCAAGTTGGATTGAGGAAGAAAGAAGGAAGTTGAAAGGTCACAAGGTAGAAGGGGGTGATGAGACGAGTTTGGGGTTAGAACCCTCCCATCGCCGTTTGGGCCCGGCGATGGAGGGTGGTGGAGGTGGCGCACCGGTCCTCAAGGTGGTGGGTTGACTCCGGTGGCGGTTGGTGGTTGATGGTGGTGGTGGAAGGTAAGGGAAGGTGAAAAGTCTTAGGGTTTGGAGAGGGAATTCGCTTGAGAGAGAAACTAGAGAGAGAAACTGTGATTTTTTTTTTGTTAGGGTTTAGGGTTAAGGGTATGCTTTTTTTCCAACAATCTTATTATTCTCATTCATAGTTTTCATTTTGTCGATTGTCGATAAGGAACTGTTTTTATTTGTAGCGGCTACCGTGCAACTGTTACTGCTTGGGATGAGAAGTCGCGCGAGTTTTGTAAGAGACTGAAAGGAATTGTCGGGGACGATACTGTGCTTATTGTGACGAATATCAACCCACGGATGTTTCAAGGTGTTTTGTATGTCGACGTACTGTTTTCTGCTCAACAAATATTTGTAATCGTATTATTTAATCAGGTGGTTTATATCTGAATACAACCTCTTCAAGTGCTCTTTATATTGATGGAGATGGCCCGTCAGTGGTTCCGCAAACAGTGAGAATTCCTTTGTTCATGTGTACAGTTCCTTTATCTATTCTGTAATTTCGTTTTTTTAGTTCTAATTTAATAGTTTATGTTTATTTTTTATAGGATGAATCTAGAAAACATTTCTGCGTCTAACGCCATTAGTTACCAATGTCAGGGCAGTAACAAAGATCAATCTATCGGATATGTACTCTATATTACGTTCGGATCCTGAACAGGTTTGTTCATATATTTATACGATAGCATCCTACGTCATTCCATTGCACTAACTTTCTTTGTTCGTTAGGAGCGTTATTTTTCATGCGAAGCAAGGATAACTGATATAATTTGCCGAAGTGGTTGGAGCTATATTTCTTGTTCCACATGTTTATCCAAGCTGAGAAAGTCTGAGGAATCGCTAATTTGCAATAAGTGTGACAATTTTAATGCTTTGGGAGTTTTGCGGTATTGTTCACTGTAATATATTAACAACTATCACCTGGTGAAGTAATTCGTTCGTATTTATTTACTGCGTTTTTCTTTGCATAATTTCCGTATTGAGGTGGGCGTTGATGATGGCTCTGAATCGGGTGCTTTTGTTATATTTGACGGGCCAGCTAAGAAATATACGAATACAACAGCGCAAGACCTGAGGAACACTATGGCGAGTACCGGTTTTTACCTATATTATCATAATAGAATTGTCGTCACGTATTTCTCAATTGTTACAGAAAACTGTAATTGAAGACGACGGTATTGGAGTTGAGGAGCTTCCTGATTGTATTTGTTCTTTAGTGGGGAAGTCTTTTAACTTTTTTGTGAGGATCAAGCCGTTTGATTTTAAAAGTTTATATAAAAGCTTGACGGTTACCCGTGTGTCGGAAATTCTTGATGTTAAGGACGTGTCCGATCAGCCTAAGTCAACCGAGGTAAAAGTCAGAGATAGTCTGCGAATGTTTTAATGGTGGTTGATTGTGTTTCACTTTCTAAATGCAGGGATAGATTGGTGCTCTTCAGGTTTCACAACCCCTGTCGGATGGGGTAACCATGGTTGACCGCGTTCTTTCAGATGAGTTGCAGGATTGTATAGAAAAACCAAAGGCGCATGTGGGAAAAAGCGTGATGAGGACTCGAGCTGCTGTAAAGGATCTCAGTACAATAGAAAGTAATACAGATGATGAGGATGCTGTTTTAGCAACGTTTCAGAAGGGTAAACGCAAGAAAATCAAGAAGGAAGCAGTAGACCAGCCCAATTAGTTTTTCTGTCTGCTTTCTTATCTTAGCATTATTTTGGGCTTCTTTACCATGTTGAGCTACCTATTTCACTGTCTATCTTGAAATTCTAAGTTCATTTATCGTTCAATATGATCAATATATACAACAATAGTGATACCAACATTATATTACTGACGTGGTATTATAGAAAGCTGTTATAATAATGTAAGTGTTGATGTTCTTCAAACTCAAAAACTGGAAATGCATGACTGAATATTGTATTTTATTACTATCAGACATACAATTATACCAACCTATGTTCATGAATCCGCAAAGACTTGCAATGGCGAATGTCAGTAAACTGCGTAAGTTCTATTACTTAATTGTGTTGTCAAGGAACAAATATTTATTTAATTTCGACTATCTAACTATTCACAATTAAATGTTCCTTTTAAAATTAAGTCGTGAGTTTTGTATTTATTTAAATATTAATAATGTTTAGTGGTCGATACCAACATTATATTACTGAGAGTGTGTTATGGGAAACTGTAAAAAAATGTAATTGCTGACATCCTTCAAAATTGAGGCCTGAAAGCTAACTACTGAATATTGTATTTTATTTTTATCCAACTGACACTTATTCCGACCTGTGTTCATGAATCGGGGAACGCCGCAAGGACGAATGTGACTAAAATGCATAAGTTGCATTACTCAATTGCGCTGTTAAAAGATCCTTTCTAAGCTATGCCTTTTGTATTTATTTAGTTATTGATAAGGGTTATTGCTTATATATTACCATTATACGAAAATAGAACTACGACTGACCTTTAAAATTCCCTGTTTAAATATTTAACAACCTAATTACATATAAATTCTCCCAATAAATGTTTATGAACTTTCAAATAGCTCAGTTTTGCAATAGTAGTTTGCGTAGCGTTTATACGACTGTACGCTATCAGAAAAAGTGTTGTTCAGAGGTTCCCTAAAAAAAATGTGCTGTTCAGAGGTTTGGTGCATTGCAAACTAGATATGATGTCCATGCCACTATGCTGAAGGATATGGGAAGAACGATCAACCAACATTTTGAACAGATCAACTTGAAGTTGACGACGTTAGAGAACAGATTAGCTATTACTATTTTCTGACAATTTATGTAATCATTTATATGCTTTATTTTCGTATTAAATATCTCGGGTCTCATTAATTTTCCGCACTAATATTCCTACACATGCAGATTTGCGCGGGCCAGCAAATACTGATGTTCATGTGGAGGATGAGCAATGACAACATCGCAAAATACAGCGCACTCTCACAACTATGGCAAAAAAACGGAAGCAGCAGGTCTTTTCGCCAACTTCAATACCAAATTCCCCCTCAGGTACTGTCACAGATAGTTCCTCTAACAGCGCATTTGATAATCGTATTAGTAGGATTCTTGCTATGTTTCCACACGTATCTATGATCGTTGAGAACATGGGCCCAGATGTGTACGTAACCGGATCCTTGCGTGGCCAGCGTGGACAACAGTCTCTTGCAACCCTGATGAAAAATGCTGCGTGGCTGCTTGATGAGGTATGTTATGTTATATTGACGAGTGATATTTGCGATCCTATAATTGAATAAATATTGTTTTTTGTAGCATACTGATGAATGCCTGCGCGGGTTTATTGAACTCCAGAGAAAAACAAACATCGCACGCCCTTCCATTGCATTAGTAGACTACAGAGCAGGGAGTGTCACTGTACATGATTCAGACAAAACATGTTATATGGATATGAGATTTTTCAAGCAAGCTTTTGGTAGGACATTGCATACCATGCAATTTCTACTTGACCATCTTCATTTGACAAATGGGCGTACTGAGTTCACCATTACAAGAGATGAAAATTACCCCCCGCCAAGCTACAGCGTAAGGCGTCAATGTTTATTTCATACATATTTATGCATGCAATTTACGCACCATTTTTTGAAAATTGTTCGTTTCCTCTAATTTGCTGACAGAGGTGAATGCGGTGTACACGTCTTGCATTCGGCGTTTGCCTTAATGTTTTTGGACGATTCTGTCTAAGGAATCACCAAAAAACAAATAGAAGATTTCAGAAAGTCATATTCAGGCGGATTTTCGCTATCACTGGCGGTGCGAATCGATTTCGCTCCCTATGTTGGTTTTTGCTGATGACCTCCTTCTCTTTTGCCACGCTGATCCTATATCTGTTGCGGTACTGAAGGGTGCGTTGCTGAGTTTTTCCCACCTTTTTGGGTTGCATCCTAACCCGGACAAGAGTGAGATGTACCATTCACGGAGGGCGGAGGGCCTCAAAGGACATCTGATGTCTATGATGGGATTTCGTGAAGGTCGATTACCCGTGCGATATCTGGGGGTCCCATTGATTGCCTCACACCTTACCATCAGCGACTGTGCTCCTCTGTTGCAGCGCATGGATGCGCGTCTGGGATCATGGCTGAATCAGTCTTTGTCTTACGCTGGCAGGGTGCAGCTGATTAAGTCGGGCCTTCAGGCATTACATGTCTACTGGTCTGGGGTCTTCCTACTGCCCAAGGGTATCATCCGAGCCCTGGAGACTAGATTTCGCCAGTTCCTGTGGGGTGGTGCATCGCCCAAGGTTGCTTGGGACGACGTCTGTTTGGCGGTTGTTGAGGGAGGCTTGGGCCTTCGGTCTATATCTACTGATAATAAGGCTCTCCTAGTACAGCTACTATGGAGGGTCATCACACGGCCCGCTGACTCTATCTGGGTGGAGTGGCTGTACGGCACACGCTTGCATATGCGATCTATTTGGACCATCACCATTTCGGCTAACATGGCTTGGAGCTGGCGGAAGTTGCTGCAGTTGAGGCAGGTGATACTCCCTTTTCTGGTTTTTACGCTTGGCGATGGTTCGTCTCTTTCATTATGGGAAGACCATGGCTGCGGGCTACCCCTTTGTTGCATCACTACCTTAGAGGTCGTATTGCGATGGGGCTGCCTGTAGGGACCCGCCTTGTGCTCAGTCATAGACGCTCAAGGCTGGAATTGGCCGGGAAGATCGATTGTTGAGTTCATCGAATTCAGTCCACAACTTCACCGATTCACCCTAGCTATCGAGATTCGATATCTTGGAAGGAGGCACCGGGTGGCCGACCCACGGCACGATTGATTAGGGAGGCACTGCGCATACGAAGGCCAAAGTCCCTTGGGCGACCTTGTTTGGGGGACCGCTGCGGATACCACGTCATGAGGTCATTTTATGGTTGGCCATCCGTGATCGATTGTCGACTAAAGATAAGCCTTGGGTGGCTCATCGAGCTGGGACCCCTGCTCGTCTTCTTTGCGATGCGCTGCAAATCGTTTTAACCTAAGGGGTTTAATTCGTGAAGTTACCGTAATTCGTTAAGTGTGTTTCACGAATTGTTACTTATAAATTATGGGATTCGCCAATCTAAGCTCGCCATCTGGGATTCGTGGATTGTAAACCTAGGGTTCGCCAAATGTCTCTAAGATTCGCGATTTAATTTTAGGGTTCGTGAAATTGATACAGCCCGCAAAATGCCGTGAGTCCGCGAATTTGGGTCGCCAATTGGTAGCAACCCGCAAAACCCTAAGCTAGTCATCCCTAATTCGCCAATTAGGTCGAGTTCGCCAATTGAGGTTTTCGCGGATTGTACTTGGATTCGCCAAATGCTTCATCGGTTCGCAATCTTCCCTTGTCCCTCGATTCACCAAACTTCCGCTTCGCCAATCTGAGAGGATTCGCCAAATGCTGAGTCCGCCAACTACCTTTGATTCGCGGACCTCAATTTCCAAAGCCTCCATTCGCGAAATACTTCGACCCTTAGTTCCCGGGTTATGATCCGCGAAATACCACTTCGCGAATCTAGGGTTCGCGATATGTTGAACCCGCAAAACACTCATTCGAAAGCCCATGCAAGCGGCATAGTTTGGAATTCGCGAACCTCATTTCTCCTACAGTTCGCGATCCCGAGTTTGCAAAATGAGCTCAATTCGCGAAATCCTAGGCTCGCCAAAAACTACTTCTAATTCGCAAAACTCTATGCTTAATGATCTACAAGCTGTTTTCTCAAGAACACCTTGAAGGACGATATGAATTCCTAAATTCCTAAAATCAGAACTTAATAAAATGTATACCTGATCTTTTTTTTCGTGCCTAAAATCCCTAGCACATTATTATGGAAATTGAAATCACTGAGTCGAGGCGAGAGAAGTATGCTTTGCAAAGATTTAAAATTGCCCAAACCGTAGTTAGTGAGTATTTTCGTGCCTATAGTCTTTAGAACACTTTAACATATAAGTGGGAATGCAAGGTTCATGAGGAGATCCATACCTAATCCAAGCTTCCGTGAAGTTACTTTCGTTTTCGTTTTCTTCTTCCCTTTTTCACACAAGCTTCGATGGTTCCTTTGTATATGGTTTTTGAGAGGTTATAGCTTTGAATAGATATTTTTCTATGGGTGGGGAGACAAGTTGATGTGAGTTTTCCTTGTTTTAAGGGAATTTTGTCTCCTTTTAATTAACTTGGGCCTAAGTAAAATTCTTAGCCCACTTGATATTTTTAAATCATATTTTCATCCATGGTCTTATTTCTTCTTGGGCCTATTTTTATTTTATTTATTTCTCGAAATTTCCTAAGTAATTAAGGCTCACATGGCCCAATTCAAACACTCTTAGTTTAGCCAACAATTTAAGCACGTAATCACATAATCCCACATAAGCCATATGAGCACGAAATCAATGCACGAACTGCACATACGTGCACTTAAATGGGCCACATAATACGTAGGTCACGTAAGCACGAAATTAATGCACGAAGGGCATAATTGCATTCCACATTTTATGCAAATTTATTGGCCCTAATTCTTACGAGGACCCGGGTGCTACATCCTCCCCCCCTTAAAGAGGATTTGGTCCCCGAAATCAGTCCGTTTGGAATAATTCAGGATAGCGGACCCTCATCTCATCTTCACGTTCCCAGGTGGCTTCCTCTACTGACTGATTTCGCCACAGAACTTTTACTAGAGGAATTTCTTTATTTCTAAGTCTCTTAGTTTCGTACATCAATATTTCCACTGGCACTTCCTCATAGCTCAAATCCGGCTTCAACTGCTGGTGCAACGAGTCGTTTATTAGTACATGGCTTGGGTCAGCGATATACTTTCGCAAAGTCGACACATGGAATACATCATGTACTTGCGACAACGATGCTTGTAGTTCCAATTTGTACGCTACTTCGCCCACTCTTTTCGCTATCTTGAACGGACCTATGTATCTCGGGCTTAACTTCCCTTTCTTCGCGAACCTCTTAATGCCTTTCATCGGCGATACCTTTACGAAAACCCAATCGTCGATTTCGAATTCCAGTGGTCGACGTCGTCGGTCGGTGTAGCTTTTCTGTCTACTTTGCGCCGTGCGCATTCTTTCTCGTATCGTCGTGATGATTTCTGTCATTTCTCGTACCATATCTGGGCCTAGCATCGCCCTTTCACCAACTTCATCCCAATGCACTGGGGATCTGCACTTACGCCCATATAAGGCTTCGTAAGGGGCCATTCCAATCGTGGCTTGATAACTATTGTTGTACGAGAATTCCACGAGTGGAAGGTACTTGCTCCAGTTGCCTTTGAAATCGAGTACGCAGGCTCGTAACATGTCTTCCAGTGTTTGGATAGTTCTTTCGGATTGACCGTCGGTTTGGGGATGGTACGCTGTACTAAATGAAAGCTTTGTCCCCATCTTTGTAGGCTTGTCCAAAACTTAGATAGAAATCTTGAATCACGGTCTGATACTATCGACAACGGTACTCCATGGAGTCGTACTATCTCTTGGATATACAGTTCCGCGTATCGCTCCATGGTGAATGTCGTACTTATTGGCAGAAAATGGGCAGATTTCGTAAGTCGATCTACAATCACCCAAATTGTGTTGTGCCCTTTCACGTTCTTCGGCAATCCACTTACAAAATCCATCGTTATGTTGTCCCATTTCCACTCCGGGATTGGTAAAGGCTGCAGCGTTCCTGCTGGCCGTTGGTGTTCTGCCTTAATCGCTGGCAGGTAAGGCATTGACTCACAAATTTGGCTACTTTTTTCTTCATTCCTGGCCACCAATAGTTCGTCCGTAAGTCTCTATTCAACTTCGTGGCTCCAGGATGTACTGAATACGGTGTGGTATGCGCTTCTGCCATTATAGTACGTCGAAGCTCCGTGACATTAGGTACATATAATCTGTTTTTGTAGTACAATCTTCCGTCGTCTCCGAACTCTAAGTCTGTTGCCGGCTGTTCTACTCGTGTTCCTTTGATTTTGTTATAGAACTCGTCATTCTCCTGCGCCCTCTTGATTTGCTCCAACAGCGTCGGTTGCAGTGTCAAAGCCGCTAATCTAAGTCTCGACTTCGCCCAGCTGTACGATCTCCACTTTGAGTCGTTGCAGTTCCGTGCTCATCGCTTTTCGACTTAGGGCGTCAGCTACAACGTTCGCTTTGCCTGGGTGGTAGTTGATTACGCAATCGTAATCCTTCACCAATTCCAGCCATCGCCTCTGTGTCATGTCAATTCGTTTTGCGTGAAGAAATACTTCAGGCTTTTGTGGTCCGTATAGATCTCGCATCGTTCTCCATACAAATAGTGCCTCCAAATCTTCAGGGCAAAGACCACTGCTGCCAATTCCAGGTCGTGTGTCGGATAGTTATTCTCGTACTCCTTCAGTTGTCGTGAGGCATAGGCCACTACCTTCCCGTTTTGCATCAGCACGCATCCTAAGCCATTCTTCGAAGCATCACTGTAAACTGCGAATCCCCCGGTTCCTGATGGTATCGTGAGAACTGGGGCCGTAGTCAGTCGGCTTTTCAGTTCTTGGAAGCTCTGCTCGCATTCCTCGCTCCACTGAAACTGAGTGTTCTTCCTTGTTAACTTCGTCAGCGTTGAGGCGATCTTCGAGAAGTCTTTGATGAACTTCCTGTAATAGCCTGCCAAGCCGAGGAAGCTCCGTACCTCGGTCACATTTGTTGGCTAAGGCCAGTTACTAATGGTTTCGATCTTGTTCGGATCCACAGAAATTCCCGCCCCGGAGATAATATGTCCTAAAATGGCAACTTAGTCCAGCCAAAACTCGCACTTCTTGAACTTAGCGTACAGCTGCTTCTCCCGTAATACTCCAAGAACTGTTCTCAGGTGTTGCTCGTGTTCCTCCTTCGTCCTTGAATAGATTAGAATGTCGTCAATGAATACTATGATGAACTTATCCAAAAACTGTTTGAACACTCGGTTCATCAGATCCATAAAAGCTGCCGGCGCTTAGTCAGCCCGAAAGGCATGACTAGGAACTCGTAGTGTCCATAGCGCGTACTGAAGGCAGTCTTAGGGATATCTTCCTCTCGAATCCTTAGCTGGTGATATCCGGATCGTAGGTCGATCTTTGAGAACACTGTAGCGCCTTGTAGTTGATCAAATAGATCGTCGATCCTTGGGAGGGGATACTTGTTCTTAATCGTTATTTTGTTCAACTCCCTGTAGTCAATGCACAGTCGCATGGTTCCGTCTTTCTTTCGCACAAACAATACTGGCGCTCCCCAGGGAGAGAAACTCGGCTGAATAAATCCTTTCTGTAGTAGCTCGTCTAATTGCTCCTTGAGCTCCTTTAGTTCCGTCGGTCGGCGCTAACCGATAAGGCGTCTTGGATATAGGTGCTGATCCAGGCACTAGGTCTATGGTGAACTCAATTTCTCTATTGGGTGGCAACCCTGGTAAATCTTCGGGAAAAACGTCTGAGAATTCTCGAATCACGAGTACTTCTTCCTATTTCGGGGATGAAATCTCTTCCGACTTCATCGCAAAAATGAAATATGCTTCATATCCTGCTCGGATTAATCGCTGGGCTTTTAGCGCTGATATTCTCAATACACTTCCTTCTTTTACTACCCCCGTGAAAGTAAACGGCTCACTTCCGTGTAAGTTGAACGTGACTACCTTACGACTACAGTCTATCACCGCTCCGTACTTTGAAAGCCAGTCCATCCCGAGGATCACCTCGTAGTCGTCCATCGGGATGACTATCAAGTCTACAGGCAATTCCCTACTATCTACTACTACCAGGCAGTCCCGCATTATTTGGTCTGTTCTAGTGGGAGCCCCGTTCGGGATTGCTACACTATATTCATAATCCGCCCGCTCAGGCGTTACCCCTAATTTCGTCACATACTTCATAGATGCAAATGAGTGGGTCGTCCGGAATCTATTAGGATGCATGTGGGTGCCTGGTGGATAAGGAGGGTACCTGTCACCACCGCCGGGTTGTTTTCTGCCTCTTCGGATGTCATTGTGTACACCCGAGCTGGTACCATCTGTGGTCTTTCCTGGCCTCCGGCTTGATATCCCGTCGCCCATTCCGGGCATTGCCTCGAGAAGTGCCCCAGCTTCCCGCATTTGAAACAGTTGTTAGTCTGGGCATAGCAGTTATCGGAATGTCTCTTCCCGCATTTTGGGCAGCTCGGGATAGCGGGTGCTGAAAATCCCCCTTGACTTGGATTCAGCGGTCGGTTTGGAATCCCTTGTGGTCGTTGAGGTGGCTTATTCTGAAAGTTCGACTTCCCGCCTTTGGGTACGAATTGGAGTTTCTGACTTCCCCCGATCCACTATGATCTTTGGACTTGTGTAAATTTTCTCTTAGCCTCTTGGGCACGAACAATCCCGGCCTCGGCCTACTCTGCCACCATGGCCCTTTCTGCCACTTGTGCGTAGGTGGCTCCCTGAAGTCCAGCCATACTTACGTCTCGATACAGTTCAGGCTTCAGGCCTTCAAGGAATCGCTCAATTTAAGCGCTGTGCTCGCACCGGGGCAGTAAGATACTTGTCCCTGAACAACTCCTTGAATCTGTCCCAGCTCATGGTTGCAGGATTCTCAATCTCCATAATGGTGTCCCACCAATGCCCCGCGCTTCCTCTTAGTAAGAACGCGGCACATAGGGCTTTCTCTGCCTCAGGGACGCGGCTATAGACGAACATGCTCTCCAGGGTCCTGATCTAGTCTTCAGCTGCCGTTGGGTCGGCTGTATCCTCGAAGGTTGGCGGGTTCAGCCTTCGGAATCTTTCCCCGACTATCTCTGTCCTGTCAGCCTGAGTGGATCAGCGCTTGTGTTGTTCTGCTGAATCAGCTGCTGAATCTGGGTGGACTATTGGCTTACCAACTCCGTGAGTTGGAAAATGGTCGCATCACGATTGTCACTAGGGGTTGCGTTTCCCCTGTTCTGATCATCACCTCCGCTGCTCTCTCCTCTAGTTCTAACCATCTCCTTACCTATCATGATAGTCCTATGGCCAATAAATTATGCAACACAAAACTTCATACAGATATAACACTTACAGGCCAGGCTGCTTCCACGCTTTTGGGTGTGTGTACATGGACAGTCTACAGGACCTGTGACCGAAGCTCTGATACCACTCTGTCAGGACCCGCTGTCCCAACTACCTAATTCTAACGTATCCTATGGGTCTAACGTTGCTTTAACTTAAAAGGAGATGCGGAAATGCGTATGAAATTTTTCCATTTATGTAGAAGTAGTTTCTATACATGACAAAAGAACTACATGAATTTCTAACTTCATGAATCCTAATTACACGAGATGTGTACACATGCACATCAAAAGAATCTCTATACGCCCGGCCTCACAGGTCGTCATCCATGCACACACTCCCATCCCAAAAGCTGCTGGAAGCGCCAAAAGATTTGCCTTGCCATCGTGGTCGCTCGCACCTACAACACATAACGTAAAGGGTGAGCGATATGCTCAGTAAGTAGAAATCATGCATGACGTGCACGTGATAAAACCCCGCAAAGGCAATCCACGCCGATGCATCTTACGTCTTATGGACCAAACTTAATCTCATATCTTTTATCTTAGGGCCCTTGGCAGACTTTTACCCAGGCGTACACCGTTAAGAGCTCTATCCAACCACGGGCATCAGCCCAAAGTATGAGGGCATCAACCCAACCATACTAAAGCATGAGGGCATCAACCCAACCACGCTAATCAGGGATATAAGGGTATCAACCAACCATGAGGGCATCAACCCAACCATGGTAATCCCCCGACGCATCAACGTCGTTCATATACTGGCGACGCATCAACGTCGCCGACGGCGCATCAACGCCGTCCCGGTGCCGCAGAAGTCGCCACTTAACTTAACTAATAATATCCTCGCCCACCTCGGCATTTAATTTTCGCTATTTGCGACATAATCATGCACGCTCATCATTTCGTTACCCCAAATTATTTCGTGCGTGCTCGTGCATATGCATAATGCATTAACGTCATAACGCTTACCGAAAGCACGCAACCATATCATACAAGTTCACGTAAACACGTAAGCACCTTATCACGTAATCACATAAATTAAGCACGTACACCTATGCTATGTGTTGTAGTTGGATTTCCACTTACCTGGCGTCCGTAGATTAACCGCTAACCGGTCTGGTGAATTTCCTAATATTTTGTCCTTTAAACCTAGAAAGGGCATAAAGTAGTGTATAAATTATATTAGTTGACTGCGTAAATTTCGTTCGAAAACTCTATCAAAAATTATAAATGCCTATACCGAAAATTGGCCCTGAAGACACCGATAGGCAGATTATGATCGGGCGTTGAAAGAGCCTATGCTCATTTGAAACAGAATATTTTTCTTATTAAATGGTGAAAAATATTTTTCCTCAAAAGGCGATAGGTTTTTTTTTATAACTTAAATCGTTTTAACCTAAGGGGTTTAATTCGTGAAGTTACCATAATTCGTTAAGTGTGTTTCACGAATTGTTACTTATAAAATTATGGGATTCGCCAATCTAAGCTCGCCATCTAGGATTCGTGGATTGTAAACCTAGGGTTCGCCAAATGTCTCTAAGATTCGCGATTTAATTTTAGGGTTCGTGAAATTGATACAGCCCGCAAAATGCCGTGAGTCCGCGAATTTGGGTTCGCCAATTGGTAGCAACCCGCAAAACCCTAAGCTAGTCATCCCTAATTCGCCAATTAGGTCGAGTTCGCCAATTGAGGTTTTTGCGGATTGTACTTGGATTCGCCAAATGCTTCATCGGTTCGCAATCTTCCCTTGTCCCTCGATTCGCCAAACTCCCGCTTCGCCAATCTGAGAGGATTCGCCAAATGCTGAGTCCGCCAACTACCTTTGATTCGCGAACCTGAATTTCCAAAGCCTCCATTCGCGAAATACTTCGACCCTTAGTTCGCGGGTTATGATCCGCGAAATACCACTTCGCGAATCTAGGGTTCGCGATATGTTGAACCCGCGAAACACTCATTCGCAAGCCCATGCAAGCGGCATAGTTTGGAATTCGCGAACCTCATTTCTCCTACAGTTCGCGATCCCGAGTTTGCAAAATGAGCCCAATTCGCGAAATCCTAGGCTCGCCAAAAACTACTTCTAATCCGCAAACCTCTATGCTTAAAGATCTACAAGCTGTTTTCTCAAGAACACCTTGAAGGACGATATGAATTCCTAAATTCCTAAAATCAAAACTTAATAAAATGTATACCTGATCTTTTTTTTCGTGCCTAAAATCCCTAGCACATTATTATGGAAATTGAAATCACTGAGTCGAGGCGAGAGAAGTATGCTTTGCAAAGATTTAAAATTGCCCAAACCGTAGTTAGTGAGTATTTTCGTGCCTATAGTCTTTAGAACACTTTAATATATAAGTGGGAATGCAAGGTTCATGAAGGAGATCCATACCTAATCCAAGCTTCCGTGAAGTTACTTTCGTTTTCGTTTTCTTCTTCCCTTTTTCACACAAGCTTCGATGGTTCCTTTGTATATGGTTTTTGAGAGGTTATAGCTTTGAATAGATATTTTTCTTTGGGTGGGGAGACAAGTTGACGTGAGTTTTCCTTGTTTTAAGGGAATTCTGTCTCCTTTTAATTAACTTGGGCCTAGGTAAAATTCTTAGCCCACTTGACATTTTTAAATCATATTTCATCCATGGTCTTATTTCTTCTTGGGCCTATTTTTATTTTATTTATTTCTCGAAATTTCCTAAGTAATTAAGGCTCACATGGCCCAATTCAAACACTCTTATTTAGCCAACAATTTAAGCACGTAATCACAGAATCCCACATAAGCCATATGAGCACGAAATCAATGCACGAACTGCACATACGTGCACTTAAATGGGCCACATAATACGTAGGTCACGTAAGCACGAAATTAATGCACGAAGGGAATATAATTGCATTCCACATTTTATGCAAATTTATTGGCCCTAATTCTTACGAGGACCCGGGTGCTACAGCAGAGGGCAGCTATACGACGGCTTTGGCGTGTAGCTTGGTAGCATATTAGACATACTCATGTTCTTTATTGATTGGTTGCTATTGTCAGTAGTCTGTTACTGGCTTGCATGTGGAGGACTACACCTCCACTCATTTGTATATTTTCCCACTCACTATATATATAAAAGGAAATTACTCCAAAAAAAAAAAAGATTTCAGAAAGTATCTCGCAGTTGCTCTTACCTGCAATAGATGGATATGAATGGTTAAGTATGCAATTTACATTTCTTTGTCGTGTTCTCTTCATTGCTATATTAGTAAACATTTACATTACGTTATTTGATGGTCTTCCTGTCGCCAAAATTTACAGTACTGACCAGTATTTACACGTCACGTTAAACTGGAAGAGTTCGTGCTTGCCAATATATACAACTGAAGTTTACAAGACCGTTTAATAATACTCAATTATATATCACAAGTTTTTTAATGACATTGTCAGAACATATAGTCATACAATCATAATATATCGCATAATTAAATATTGAGTACGGATACAGGTATATTAGTGATAAACGCTAATGCTAAAAAGCAACGTAAAGTCAATTATTAAATTCTAAATGATGTATATAACGCATAATAACTTTCTATCGGAACTAATTATAAGCTCATATACTGCTACTGAAATCTGCTAACTTATTAAACCTATAAACACTTCAGAAGTAAAGGTTTAAATGATCGGCCCACAATTCATTTATTTATTTCAACATACTGGGTTATTTGATAACGATTGGCCCAACTTTTATCTTATTAAAAGATACGAATACAACAGCGGAAGACCTGGGTCGTTCCTCGAGGTTTTGGTTTTTGTTTCCTCCGATTTCAGATTCGAGTCTCGACTGTAATCGCAAACGCCCCATATTTGCTCAACGTGGACTGCGATCATTACATAGATAACAACAGTGGGGAGTTACAGTGAATGTTGCGGCTTAGTGATTGATATCCAGTCTCTTGCAGATACTCGCCACAGTTTGGTGTTGCGCAAATTGTCGTCCAACTGCCATGGGTAGCGGGATCTTTCAAGTTAGTACTATGTCGTATTTCTGGGTGTGGGTTTTTGAATGTATAATGTGATATTGTATAATGATATGTTGTTATTGTTCTAAGTATCAATTTGGGATTCTGAATGTATCATATGATATTGTTAACTGATATGTTGTTATTGTTCTCAGTATCAATTTCCGTCCGTACATTGTTTTAATACAGGCAGTATACAGTTCCCCAGGGGTTCTGTAAAGCTAGGAAGAGTGGTGATATTTGCCGCTTTTAAAGATATATGCACGCATGTAATGGAAATCTTTAATAGAGCAAAGATAGCCGAGATGGTTACAAAAAGCCAATTTGGACGTTTAATATTGGCTGCAGAGAATTTTCAGTTGTCAGGATAGTTGTTGTGGTATCTGATGCAGTGTCAAATCAAATATGATGACACGGATGAGCTGTGGATGGTTATTGAAGATAGACCCGTGCGGTTTTCGTCTGTTGAATACTCGTTGTTGATTCTTATATATATACACGGAACTTACTCCAAAAAACAATAATCGTCCTTGTAGAATACGATTTTAGTTGTGCTTTGATTTAATCAGCTGTCCTTTTAATTAGGGGCTTTTATTGTATTTGTCCTTAGTTTAGGTACAAACATTGTGGCTTAACGAGAAGATTTTCGAATTTGATCCGAAGGGCTGCCAATCCAATTTCTATTTTTGGGAAATATTCACTAAAAATAATAAAAGAAACAGGAGTACAGAGGGTAGCGTGCATGATAACGCTCAAGACGCAACAAGCGGTAGTGAAAAACCGACCTGACAGCACGTCGACAAAACCGACCAATCCAATTTCTAGAAAGTAAAAGTCAGAAATCTTCATCTCACTAGGCGAATTCTCTCTCAAGGTTTGGAATGAGTTTCTCGATCAAACTTTGAATTCTAAACAATTCAATCAATTAACTAAGGATTGAAGCTGAATTGTTAGAATTAGATCGAATACGAAATCTGGTACTGTTCAATCGAAGAGCAGCTTGGCGCGAGAAACGATTTTTGATCTGATTTGCTTAATTATGTGCTTATATGATCTGAATTTGATGTTTCTTTGCTAGTCGAAGTAGTATAATCAATCAGGATTAGATCGGTAGCAATTAGAATCATGATTTAAGATGAATTCTCGATTATGTGATTTCACTATTCGTGCAAAAACAGTATGAACATGTTCTGGTTTTTGTCGAATTGAACATCATCTGCTTTAAAACATGTTTAATCTTCTGTTTGTGAGTACTCAGTAGCTTACTTCGAGCATATACCTGCAGTTTCATCGATCAATTTCTAGTATTTGCTTGAATCTGTGTTAAAATCGTATTCTGTGTTTAAACTGTCAATTTCAATTTTTTTCGCTGAGTCTTTGATCGAAATTAATTTCACGATAGAAAATTTTGTGCGAGAAATCTTGCTCAATCAGAACACTGATTAGTTACTGAAGTCGTTGTTGTCAAGAACATGCTTAGAAAAATTCTCGAGCATTAAAATTTCAACGGGAATTGACTATTTTGACCCCCACGCAAAACTTTTTCTCTCGAAAACTTTGTCGGTCAGACATATTTGATTTTAGTTCGTAAAATTTTTCGGTCAACCAATTAGATTAGATTCAGCAAGAAACTCCTTCAAGTACTATTCTTCGACGACCAAAATCAACTAAAGAAATTTTACGCTCGAAAACTTGGTCAATTTTTCGAGTCAACAATATCTTTATTATGGATTCTGGTCAACAAAATTTCTCGATGTTTAAAATTTTTGATCGCAAAACTTCACTAAATAATTTTACGATTGATTTCACTGTATACACAGCTTTTCGTCGCAAAATAACATTAAAGTTGAAAATAATTTACGCTCGAAAAATTTTTGAACCGCGCAAAAACAGTACCCCATTTAAATCGAAGAAATTATTTTTGGTCAAACTGTAAAGATTGAATCAAAAATAGTTCTCGATCATTTTTTATCAAAAGCTACTAACAAATTTGCTACTTGTCAAGCACATTACACCGAAATTCAAACCAACAAAACGAAGATCCTACATCAACTCGAAGAAGAAATGGATGCCTACTCACTTGGAAACGACGATCGTCCCCCGATACTCAAGAGAGGCGGATATACAGTTTGGAGAAGCCGATTTCTGAACTTTATAGTGCTAAAGCAACAGGCAGAAGACCTTCTGTCATCACTTGAGTAAGGTCCAGCTCAGTTCTGTGTAAATGTACCCGGAGACAACACTACACCCTCCAATTCCTGCCTCTAGGTGACACAAAGAGCCTAGGGAATATACTGCAGAGGAAAGAGTGAGAGCTAAAGCTGATCTAATAGCCAAAAACACTCTTATGCAAGGGATCCCAAATGATATCTATCGACAGATCGATAATATTCCAACCGTGGGATGAGCTGCATAAGATGATGCAACGAACAGAAGTCGGTATCAAGGCCAAGAAGGCAAATATTCTCACAGCCTACGATTCGGTTGGAGCTAAACCGGAGGAGTGCTTACATGATCTCTACCTAAGATATCTCACACTCTTGAATGAGATGAGAAAAATTGAAATCACTAAGACAAACATGGAAACCAACATCAAATTCCATTCCTCTCTGCCCTCAGAATGGAAAAAGATATCCACTCAAATCCGACAGAATAAAGACCTTGAGGAGCTGGATATCCATGCCATGTTCGACAATCGCGCACAGCACGAGGAAGATATAAGCGAGATTCAGAAGGAGCAGAATGGCAAACTTATCGACGACTTAGTTACGCTAGTCTCGGACAAGAGAAGCTCCAAATCGCGAAAAGAAAAGATCATCAAGCCTCCCCCCCGGAGTCTGAAGTCGAGTCAGATTCAGACATGGAGCCTAACATGAAAGTGCTTGGAAAGCAGTTGGCGTTAATTGGGAAAATGATGAGCAAACATACTTCAAAAAGAAGACCTCATCATCAGCCAATCGACTTCGAACCTCAAGCACAAAGAACAAAGAACGTGCACCTGAGACCTCCGAAGTCAAGACCATCAATGAACCGACCAAGTGCTTTAACTGAGAGAAACCTGGTCACTATGTCAGAGAATGTACTCTTCCGAAGAAGAGAGACGCTAACTACTACTCCAGGAAGCTTCAAGTCACAAAACAAAAGGAAGTTGGAGTAGCTCAATGGTAGAACAAGACCACTGGTTCGAGGACACGTCTAGCTCAGAGGATAGAATCTAGCCCTAATGGCCCGCGTAGACGAACATTCTGACGCCGAAACCTCAAACCCGACGGAGGAAGACCAAGCATCCGATTCTTCACAGGAGGTAGTTTCTCCTTCCACATTATTGACCATGTTAGAATCGTATCAATTAGCATACACTAACATGAAACGTGAGCAGAAATGCATAAAGGAAGTAGAAAAGAAACTAGTTAAGTCTCAGGAGAAAATTACTAGTCTCGAATCAGAAGTTAGGAGCTCTAGTTCAAACATAGACCTTACTAAGAGCTTACATTCTAGTGAGACTACAAAACCTCAGATAGAGCAGCATGATTTAGAAGTTAAAGAATTAGAAGACAGACTACAAAATAACTATAATTGCTTGATTAGAAACCTCATTGAGAAAGCTAATCTCAATTGTAGGTTAACTGAAGCGACTTCTAAGATCACCAACCTCGAAGCCAAATTAAATAAATCTAATACTAAGGTTTGTGAACTAGATCTAGACGCCTGTAAAGCTGCCAAATTAACGGTGGAAATAATTTTGCTATCTTAGGAGAAGAACGTAAGAAGCTATACGCAAAAGTAGAGAAATTAGATGATCTTCTTAAGCGAATGGGACAAACTGAACAAACCATTTTTCTAAATCAACCCAAGGATATAGAATTCTATATTCCCATTGAAGGCTTAGGTTTCACTTACTCTTGTGTTTTAAAGAAGAAAGAAGCTTACGATATAAAATACATGGGTTTAGGCGTAAACACTCTTATGAACTTCACTAAAGCAGACGATCTAGGTGCTTTAGAGTTATCTTAGAGAAGAGCCACACATAGGGCCCAAATCTCCTTCGACTATGAAGAATTAAATGACAGCAGCAAATCTAGGGAAATGCCATTGACATATGTCTGTGATTTAGTTCTACCTCCCGAGTCTCAACCTGAAATCGAGGAAGCCAAACTCATACATTCTAAAAATTGTCCCTACAAACCTCCTATCGTGAAGCAGATAGAGGAATTACAAGCTGCATGAGATCGCAAAAGCTTTTGACTTAGTCGTTTAGATAAATAACGGAGATCGAAAAATAATTACCATCAAGAAATTCCAATTTGAGTTAATGCGAGCGCAAAGATTACTGAGCGGAATAGTTTAAATATATGTCATTGACTTTCGAGCGCAAAACATACAACCGAAACACAATAATTACGATTTCAATTTTGTTCTTGGTCGAAAATTTTTAGCGGCGATAAAATTAATTTTTCGACGATAAAATTTCTCGATCGTAAAAGCACGCAGCGACAATTTTGATCGATTGCGCGCCCCGCAAATGGAGATATGTGCCTCCTCTGTACCAGTGCGGCTGAAACAAGAGATCATATTTCTTTGGCTGTAACTATTCAGTGCAATGTCTACGAATCCTCCGTGCGAAGCTGGGCTTCAAATGGCTATCTAGGCAGTGGAGTACATCAATCCAGTGGGCCACAAGAGGATGGAGAGGCAAACATCTACACCATTTGGTAAACAGACATATCCTTACATCTCTTATCTACCACATCTGGCGAGAGAGGAACAGACGTTGGAAGGAGGGAGTTCAGCGACATGCAAACCAGATTGTGGACGAGATATTGGCTTTGCTGCTTATGCAGTTGGCAACTTTACCGCCTAAGTATGGACAACAGGTTAGCGCACTACCCCGCTTATGGAGGGTAGCTTGGTAGGACACAGATGCTCTGATTTGAATCGTGGTTTTTCGTGTGTGTTTTTCGGTTTGTTTTCGATTTGTTTTCGTCGTCATGGTTCCCGGTAGTCTATTACCGGTCGATGCGTGACCGTTATTTTCCTTGTACGGACCTTTACTATATATATAATACTAGCAATCTTCACAAAAACATTATCGATGTTTAACTTAGTTTCTCGTTGACAATTTTCTCGAGCGTAAATTTCGCAGAAAAAATTTCTTTTAAAATCGAAATACTTTCTCGCTCGATAATTTTCACAGCGAAAATATTATTCATGCGCGAAAAATTTCTCAATCGTAAATTTACACGGAAATCTAATTTCTTGATCGTAAATTTACACGGAAATTTTTCTCGATCGTAAAATCTCTCAGCTACAGTACCACGCGTATAACGTTCAGTACTTAGTAAAATCTTCTAAGTCTTTTTCCACTGTAGCAGACCTTAGGGAAAAAAATTTCCCGATCGCAAATTAACACGGAGAATTGCTTTCAAAAATCGCACTTAGGCAATTTAATGTTGAATTTCAGTTATCGCGCGACAAAAAAGCACGGAGTGAACAATACTTAAACACTTTTTTTTGGAGTAAGATCCATGTATATATATAAAGGATGTGTGAATGTACATATGGGTGAGTGTGGAATCCCACACATGTAAACCAGTAATAGACTACTGGACGAAACCAACAGATCAAATAAAAAACACATAGAATCCTCTAATGAACTACCAAGCTACACGCCACAGCCGTCGTATAGCCGCCCTCTGCAAGGCATACTTGGGTGAAGTCCCAAGTAACCGCATGCAAACCATGTCAAGTACAGTAGCAACCAGCCTGTTCGGAGTCGTGCTGGTCCCCTCCTTCCAGCTCTTGTTGCGCGCCTGCCAGACATGATAAACCAAGGAAGCGAGGACGTGACGATAAGCAACCTGTATGAGATGCTGCCCTCGCCAAACGTAGCCCACTGTATAGCCTGTCGCAAGTCCCGATATGGCCAAGACCACCCAATCTTCCGTCTCAAAATCCGAGCACAGTCGCGTGAGAATCCACAGTCAAAGAATAGATGCTGAACATACTCGAAGTGCAGAGCGTCACATGGGACACAACACAGGCGTCCCAGCACGCTGTGCCACCCAAGGCTTATCCCTAGTCGATAAGCGGTCACGAATGGCCAACCATAAGATGACCTCGTGGCGAGGAATCCGCAAAGGTTCCCCAGACAAGGATGCCCATGCGACAATAGGCCTACGTACGTGCAACGCCTCCCTAATAAGGCGCGTCGTGGGCCGACCGTCTGGGCTGGTCCTCCAAGAAATCATGTCACGCCTACTAGGATGGACCGGTGGAAGGTGCTGACTGAATTCAACATACTCGACCGCTGATCTTCCCGGCCAATTCCAGCCTTGCGCATCGATGACCGAGCTCAGGCGAGTCCTACTGGCAGCCGCAATTGGGCCTCTAGGGTAGCGCTCCAATAACGGGACAGCCCGTAGCCAGGGTCCTCTCATCTGATTAACGACGAACCGTCCCCAATCGAAAAAGATATCAAAGGTAGAATGAGAAGGGCCCTAGTGAGCACCCTCCATAGTAGTTGGACTAGAAGGGCCCTGTTGTCAGTAGCAATGGACCGAATACCTAACCCCCCTCAGAGACTGGCAGACAAACGTCATTCCAAGCAACCTTGGCGAGGCGCCTCCCCACAAGAAGCATCGATATCTCGTTTCAAGGGCTCATATGATGCCCTTGGGTAGTAAGAAGACCCCTGACCAGTAGACGTGTATTGCCTGAAGTACCGATTTAATCAGTTGCACTCTCCTTGCGTAAGATAATGACTTATTCAGCCAAGATCCCAAGTGCGCATCCACTCGCTGCAACAGTGGAGCACAGTCACTAATCGTCAGGCGCGACGCAATGAGAGGGACCCCCAGATAGCGCACAGGTAAGCGACCCTCTCGAAAACCCATCATAGATTGGAGCTGTCCCTTTAGACCCTCCGCCTTCCATGATAGATACATCTCACTCTTGTCAGGATTAGGATATAACCTAGACAGCTGCGAGAACGTCATCAAAGCTCCCTTCAGCACCCCAACAGAAATCGGATCAGCATGACAGAACAAGGGAAGGTCATCTGCAAAGACCAACATAGGGATTGACGTGGACTCGCACCGCCAGTGAAAGCGAAGACGCGGCTTCGCCAGGATTCGACTCTCAACTAGGCTGTGGAGCACCACCATGACAAGAGTGAACGGGTACGTGAGATAGGGTCTCCTTGGCGAAGTCCTCGCTGGCCAACAAAGAAACCCGTCGATCGCCCGTTTAGGTTAAGGGAGAAGGTTGGCGTCATCACGCAGCTCCGTATCACTCAATATAGCGCGGGTGGAATCCCATCGTCTGAAGCGTCGCCAATAAAAAACTCCATTCGACCTTGTCATAGCCTTGGCCAGATCCACTTTAAGCATAGCTCGCGGAGGTCATACTTTGCTCGTATACGCAAGGCAAAGTTCCTGTGCCAGAAGTATGTTATCACTAATGCGCCTTCCAGGGATAAATGCTGTCTGCGAAGCATGAACCAGCCCTTCGAGCACAGGCTTCAACCCGTTTGCCAACACCTTGGAGATGATCTTGTATAAGACATTGTAGCACGAAATGGGTCGGAAGTCTATCGACCGGCGTGGCGACGCGCACTTAAGTATGAGCGTAATGAGCGTACTGTTTAGCCCCTTGAGTAGGCGGCCAGTAGTGAAGAAGTCCTGCGTCGCTCGTGTCACATCAGGGCCCACGATCCCCTGGCCGCTTTGAAAAAGCAGCTGTATACCCATCAGGCCCGGGTGCCTTCTCATTCCCCATAGAAAAGAGCGCCTGCCTCACCTCCACCTTGTCAACTGGGCGGACCATGTCAATCGACATAGCTGGGGAAAGCGTGCACCTTATGACCCCCTACACCTCAGCCAGCTCAACCGGTGCAGAACGCGCTGGTGGTCCAAGCAACTCCTGATAAAACCCCAGCGCTCCCCTTCCACCGCCTTTGGAGAATCTAGAAGAACTCCACTTTGGCTCTCCAGCGAAATGATACGATTGGTTGCATGCTGCATCGCAACTTTCGTGAAGAAAAGGAAGAGAACTGATCGCCATCCTTGAGCCAAGCAAGCTTCGCCCATTGGGATAGCGCTGTATGTTCAACCTCAACAGCCCTAGCATAGAGATAACGACAGTGCCGTTCGAGGTCGTAGAATAATACCTCAAGTGGAAATCCTGTGCAATACCCAATATCGCGCATGAGCTTGCAATTCAGCACCCTATGGAGCCGCAGTTGTTGGTTCTTGTAAGGTGATGTCGCTTAACCTATGCTAAAGTGGTTGATATGGAGCATTCGGCGCTAGTACAACACACTAAAGTGGATTGGCTAAAGGACGGGAACCAATGTACCTCGTTCTTTTTCAAGAAGGTTGCCATGCGTCGCGCCTGTAACCGGATATACACCCTTGAAGATGAAGCAGGAACCACCTTCGAGGGACATGATCAAGTTTCCGCTGAGCTCATCCGGTACTATACTGAGCTGCTCGGACTATCTAGTCGGACGATGCCCCTTCACGCTGCCACTCTTGCACCTTATATGGCCCCTGCACGCTGCCACTCTTTCACGCTACCACGGAGGCCGAGGCCATGATTCTACCGATCACGGATGTGGAAATCAAGAAAGCGTTGTTCTCCATTGGGGACAACAAATCTCCCGGGCCGGACGGCTTCTCTGCGGTCTTCTTTAAAGACGCGTGGGACACCATTGGACGGGACATCACCCACGCTATCAAGGAATTCTTTCGGACGGGATATCTCTTGGGGGAACTGAATTCTACGCTCATAACACTTATTCCAAAAAACCCTAACCCCCGGATGGCTAAGGACTTCAGGCCGATATCCTGCTGCAACGTACTCTACAAGATCATCTCCAAGATTATTGCCAATCGACTACGGGCAGCCTTGGGCAACTCGTCCACCACACCCAAACTGCCTTTGTTCCTGGCCACCGAATCACGGATAACATCTTACTAGCGCAGGAAATTTGTCATGGTTATAATAGTATGGGGCTGCCCGACCGCGTGGCCTTCAAGGTGGACGTCACCGAAAGCGTATGACATGGTGGAATGGGACTTTATTTGGCTGTGCTTGATGCAATGGGCGAGTTTTCATTGGATGGATTCGGGCCTGCTTGACGACTCCCTCTTTCTCGATTAACATCAACGGTACTCCGACGGGATATTTTAAAGGGAGGAGGGGCCTTCGGGAAGGTGACCCGGTCTCACCCTACCTTTTCACGCTGGTTATGGAGGTACTTCACGGCATCATTCAAGATGGGATCAGGCAAAGTCCTAACTTCAAATACCACTGGAACTGTGAGGCGTCCTCGCTTTTCATTCTTACGTTCGCAGATGACCTGCTCCTCTTCTCTCATGCGGATGTCGAATCCGTTGGGCCTTCAAGCGCAGCCTCGATCTCTTTGCTAACCTTTAGGGCCTAAAGGCCAACATCAATAAAAGTGCGATGTTCGTATCTAAGCGGGCCGACCGATTGAAGAACGCCCTCCAAGATATTATGGGTTTCTCGCTGGGATCACTTCCTGTTCGCTATCTCGGTGTACCCCTTATTACATCTTGACTTACGATTGCTGATTGTACCCCTCTCGTGACTAGCGTGGACAAACGGCTGGGCTCATGGACCAATCTCTCCCTATCGTATGCTTGTCGCACCCAATTGATCAAGTCGGTCCTCCTTGGACTGCACACCTACTGGGCCGGAGTGTTCCTCCTCCCGAAGGGCGTTATCCGGAGCATTGGAGCGAGGCTTAGAGCCTTTCTGTGGAAAGGTACGAGTGGTAAGGTAGCTTGGACTGATATTTGCTTGCCTAAAGCTGAAGGTGGACTCGGCCTTCGCCCGATCGAGACTGATAATAAGGCACTACTCATGCGCCTTCTTTGGAACATTCTGACGGACGATGATACCTTGATATGGGCCACCTGGATTAGACGAACGAGGCTGCCAATAATTCCTTATGGTCCATCCGACCTGGGACACAGACTTCATGGAGTTGGAGGAAGATATTGAAGCTGCGAGCCGAATTTAGGCCTCTCATTCAGTTCTGCATTGGCGATGGGGCCAACACACTCCTCTGGACTTGGCTGTGAGGACCCTTGGTGGAAAGCTACCCACGAGGACATATCATCATGGGCCTACCCAGGGACTCGAAACTCAGTGAGGTTATCAACGAGGGATGATGGTGCTGGCCTGCTCAAACTTCGGTGGAATACCTCGATTTCGCTCCTCTTCTATCTCCCACTCGCCCGGGTGAACGGGACACGTTTAGATGGGTCGCCACTGCTAATGGTCGCTTCACTACCTCCTCTGCAAGGGAGAGCATCCGCCGAAGGCAACCGATTGTCCCCTGGCAAACCCTCTTCGGCGGCCCCTTAGCCATCCCTCGACACGACTTCATGCTCTGGCTTGCGATAAGGGACAAACTAGCGACTAGAGACAAGCCTTGGATCGCTTCTGCGGCAGGAACCTCTGTCTGCCTCCTTTGCGACTCAGATATTTTGGAGACTACGCGACATTTATTCTTTGAATGTACTTACTCTACTCGTTGCCTTAACCTTATATGTAATCATCTGCACTTTGGTTGGCCTTACAGGGATTGGTCTGAGGGCTTGCTTTGGGCGGCCAGACGATGGCGCGGCAAGCACCTTGCCTTGATGGGGCCTCGGCATGCACTTGCTTCGCTGGTCTACCATCTTTGGTTGGAGCGCAATAGAAGATGGCACGATGGGATTCGTTGATCACCAGAACGCATCGTTGCTGAAATTGAGGCCCTCTTAAGTGTCCAAATCTCCACTCTCCCTCACAAGTACAATCTGCAATTGAACGCCATGCGCCGGACCTGGTGTTTAGACTGGACTACCTAGGGTGCTTGGGTCTGGTCACGCTTCGCTTCACGATTTTGGTGGTGCAGATGGGATGCGTTGGAAGGAGCTCGAGAGTGATACCCCTCATCTTTCCCTCTCTCCATCCCTTGCCCTCTCTTCCCCCCACCCCCATTCGTTTTCTCTTACCGCACTCGTACTATGCTCTGCTTTTTTCGGTTTTTTTTTGTTCTGCAGGTTGGTCTGGATGGTGCTGTTTCTTGAGTGGCCTACTACCTGCCCGTGGACCTCACTTGCTGGTTGCTCCTCCCTGGCGGAAAGAAACAAGAGTTGGCATCTACGCCTTTCACCGACCTGACCTGCGGACGCACTCGCTGCGCTCCCTCCTCTCGCTCGATAACTTCCGCACTGAAGTTATCCTCTGCTGTGCTCTGGCACTTGGTTCGCACATCAACCAACTGCCCTGCTGACACATCACCTGGTGCCAGTCTCCTGTGGATTGTTTATGGAGTTTGACACCTTCCTTGCCTTTGTTGCCTTGTGTTTTTCTCTATTTTGGGCTTGGTCTTGTAGGGACCTTGTTGGTGTCTGGGCTGTTTTGGTTTTGTTGTGTTGTCTGGTCGGTTGACTGTTACCGCTTGTAGCGTCGTGAGCGTTATCATGTACGCTGCCCCTGTACTCCTGTTTCTTTCGTTTAGTGAACACTTCCCAAAAAAATACCCAAGAAGCGTAATGCATCAGCCACGTTTGCGGCAAAATCACCCTGCACCGCATTTGCTTGAAAATAGGCTTCAGTAACTTCAGGCGCTGGACCAAGACAAACGTAGGAAAGCCCACGATGCGATTATTCCAGACACGCTGAACATGACCCAAAAAATCATCCACCGTAGTGAGAAAGTTCTCAAACCGAAAACTTGTCACCCTCAGCCTAGTTGGCGACTCCTCCAACGCCAACGGCGAGTGGTCAGACGTGGTCGGGAGCTCACGACGAAAACATGCATCTGGATACCGAGCAAACCACTGTGTGTTTCCGAGCATGCGATCTAATTTCTGCTAGATGCCCGCCAGATCCCGCTGCTGATTATACCAAGTGAACTCCTGGCCTTTCGACAGGAGCATTAGTAGGTCGGCGCTGAGGAGACATGCCTGAAAATCTGACATATCCCGTGCTTGCGAGGAACCCCCTCTCCCCTCACCCGCATGTAGGATGGTGTTGAAGTCCCCCGTCGCCACCCATGGATCATCAACACATAAAGCGGAGAACTGAATCAACTCATCCCACATGGGTCCTCTATCCTCCCTCCGAGAATTCCCATACACAAACGAGACAAACTTGGTTTCCCTCGTATCAAGCTGTTCCACATGGCAATGAACAACTTGACTAGACTTTGCGAGAATTGTCACGCGAAGCCAAGAAGGAACCCAGCCTACACATATACGGGTACCAGGGCCATCATGATAGTCAAAAAACCAGGTCCAATGCGGCCTAATACCCTCTGAAATGCGGGCTGCATTGGACTCAGCCACACGAGTCTCAAGAAGTCCAATAAGACGTAACCCACCACGAACAATCCAATCCCCCACTGCCCTCTTGTGGTCTTGCCTATTAAGACCAAGTACGTTCCACGAATCGACCGGAGCTATGAATGAGCCCTAACAGGGCTGCATGCGCTTTAGGGCCCGTAGTAGGTGGTTCAGTACCAACAA
Organism: Craterostigma plantagineum; assembly: GCA_027422505.1. Lineage (NCBI taxonomy): Eukaryota > Viridiplantae > Streptophyta > Magnoliopsida > Lamiales > Linderniaceae > Craterostigma > Craterostigma plantagineum. The sequence goes on from JAPQWV010000029.1 coordinate 12,026,678, forward strand.
CATCATCATCATCATCGTTCAACCTATGTAGCAAAGCAGAAGAGTTGTGGTCAGAGTAGGCCGGATCCCGAGATCGCCGTATGATGTGCGGCCCCTTTGAGGAACTCGCACCATGGGAGCCCACATGGCTAGACTGTTCGACTCGCATCGACGGGGTAGGGGCCGCCACAACCATAGCCTTACCATGGGCCACAACTTGACGCCAGTCCGTTGGCGCAGCCCAGCCGCGGGAGTCGTCCCGCCGAGTTTGACGCGGCTGATCACGAGCATGAACCTTGACCCCCGTAGAGGCGGGTTTTTGAGCAGGTGTTGGTGTTGGTCGAGCTTAAGGATTCCCCGGCTGGGGCCGGACTTGCTGCTTGGGGCATCGGGCATCCCCATGGGCCCATGTAGCACACAAAGCGCAACTTGTTGGACGCCATTCATACTCCGCCCTAACATGTACCGTCCCAGACTTGCCGCCCTCTTCCTTTGGCACCTCAACATGAACCTCCTCAATGAATGGAGTGGCAAGCGTCTTCATGACACACACGTGCGTAGTCTACCCGTTCCCCTTTTGCCGTTGTCCCATCGGCAAAAACCGGGCGGCCAACCCCACTCGCCACAACGCCTAAGCCACCTTGGGTCCATAACTCACTAGGCACGTTCCATAGCTTCATCCAAAAGGGTACCTCGATGAGCTCTTTCCATTCAAGTGACATGCTCGGCCTCCACATTTCCAGTAATAGTGGGCAGCCTTGTAGGAGCCACGGCCCACCCTCCAACGCTGCTGTCATAGCCGTGGATGTATCAAACCGGAAGCGGAAGAACCCATTTATGGTGGCCCGAACCTCCACCAAGCCATTCCACCTCGCTCGCACAAACCTTTCCATGGTGGGAAAATAAGGCTTTCGCCCAAGAAAGTACCCAACCAAGGTGTACTCCCATCTAGCAAAGCCTTGTCGAGCGACCTCCCACGACGGGGATACCACCGCAATGCCATCAACAGTCGACGTCGGGGCGACGTATTCAAGGGCAAGGCGGCGCTGCTCCCCATTTGTTCGACGACCACCACTCCCAAATTTGGGGCAGAACTGTATGAGTTGCTGCCGGGGCCACCATGGCCCGTGACCACATCAGCGAAGGTCAGAGCAGCCGAAGGTGCGGGCTGAGTCTGAACCGTCTTCGCTGGGGTGGGCTGCGTGGGAATCGTCGAGACCACCATATCATTCATCCTTTCAGGAGTGGAAACCCTAGTAGACGAAACCCTAGGCTGCAACACGTCAATACCTGCAGCCGTCACCGTGCCCTGGTCGTCAGCAACGATCACCCCCACCGTTGTCGCGTCCTCCATCACTGAGTCCATATCCACGCACCGCCGTGCCATCAAGCGTGTAGTTGGCGACGTGTCCGGGCGCTCCCACCGCTGGCGACGAGTCGGGTGCCGAAGTATGCCTTTAAGCGGGCCAGGCCCACCACGATAGCGACTAGGCGATCGAACCGAAACCCTAGCATCCATTATCAAGCCATCAGTCGCATCAGAGCATTGCTTCTGTGAAAGCTGGCGGTCTTCGTGCGTACCAGGGCGGATGTTAGCACTTGCTGCAATTGCGTACCCTGCGGCTATCCCTTATCTCGACAGCCCGAGCTCCGACCCATGAACCCGGGCAGTCAGTGAACGGAATCGCTGCTCGTCAAAGCAGGCTGCAAATTGAGGATCTGTGGTGCATAACACCGCCAGATCTGGTAACGGCGGGATAGCAGGTTGCACCACGTCTGGGATGCCGATCGTCGGATGTTCAGAATCGGGAGGCGCCGACGGAATCGTAGGCTGTTGATCAGCCGCCATCAAATCAAAACCCTAGCCACACACTAAAAGCAGACATGCCAAAAACCCCAAGAAACGCAGCCCCTCCACCACCAAATTGGTGTAGAAGGGCAGCCCTATCACCGGCCGGCCACCCAAGAGGAGGTTGGCCGGATACAGCGGTGATCGGACGTGAAGATCGCGTGAAAAGAGATGTGAAATTTCAAATTTCTCTGTTTCTCTCTCTAGGTGTCGCAGCTTTTCTCTCGTTGTTACTTACGCTTCTCATCGTGTTGATAGTGCTTAAACACTTAGTAAAATTTTCAACTGAACTTTTATAAAGACTTACATGCTAATGTCGAAATGTAATTATCTCTTCAGTATTCACTTCGTATGATCTACGTGCAGATTTTATGATTTCAGTTAGGAATGTGTTCAAACATGCTATGACGTAATCCCGACAGACACAACTCGCTACCGAAGGGCCCCCAGAACTCGTCCTTCCCTTCACGTGTGCGTAAACGTCAACCTTGCCTCCTTGGTATTGCTCACGTCCGAAGACAACACGTCCGAAGACAGAATATATGGTGGAGGTAGGAATAACAGGGTTGATCACTCGCTCAGGGATGGAGATCACGTAAGCAGAAAGCTATCGCAAGTGAAAGGTTCAGGAATCTCTCAGTATCTTTCTGCTTAAGAATCTTTCATAGGCTTATGTTCACAATTTCTTAATCTCGAAATTATGAAGTGTAGCTTATAGATAAACCCTTTTCAATCAGCACTTCACATGGAAAATCATATCATATAATAATCACCAAATCAAGCATAGTTTCCATGCAACTTTCGAGAGTCAACATGCCATATAAAATCATGCTTTTTAATAAATCATCACAACGGTCATAGAACATTAAAGCATGATTGTTTTCCATATAAGAGCTCATTTTAGCATGAATATTTTCCACACAAAGTCTCAAATTCGTTCTCATGCATATTCAATCATTTCGCATATATTTACCATTTCAGGACTTCAATAAGTGATTCCCAGTTATCTGCTTCTATTGTAAATCAATCCATATTAACTTTCCAAATATCGTACACAAGATAGCATCATATCAGTACGTTTCCATGTACAGCTCATAGTTTTAGATCAATATATTTACCATGTTTAGCACGCAAATCAGATCAGAGCATACTTCATTCGATTTATCATATCATGGCAGAACTTTCCTTATTTCAGATATCACATCCTTTTATAGCACATACCATGTAATAGCACATTATCCACAAAGTCAATTGAATTAAATCATTCCTAAATATAATATTCTGGTCGGCATAACGAAGGATATTAACTCAATATTGCACATTAAATTTAGTGGAAGGCAAGCAAGCGATTTTCTACTCGATTTTATTCACGAATAAGCAAGTAACAACGGATATATCACTTTCCATATATAAACAGCATATTTTCCTTTTATAACTCAGTAGGATATCTCATGCATTATTTCCATATATAGCACAGAACGATATATCCTATCTCATGGATTGTCTATAACATGCGATCACCTAGTTTCATCAACTAATCACCAAATCATATGCGATTCAAATATTCAACACTTTAATCAATCTATAGCTCATAATCAATGCGTGTGTGAATATTTTCATATGCCCGACATTATATTGATCATAGATCGAATTGCTTAATTTATAGACCTAACGTAATTACAATTACATTGTCCATCAAAACTCTCTAACACTCATGGACCAAGGTCAACATTCTCCCCCTTTTTGATGATGACATAAGCACATAAGCATATTCGATCACGCAAGTTCTAGCGCAATGTCTAAGTGTTCCATAATCACTAAGCAGAGCATACGATATTTCCTAATCACATGTGACATATATTTGCTCCCCCTGCCTAAGTGCAGTTATCTATATGACATGCACAGATATATCATGAATGAATTTGCTCCCCCTATCTAAGTGCGGATATATCATGTCATTTTCAAGGTTATATTGTTAGAGCAAAATTTCAGAATTTACCCGTGAGTGTGCTCCCCCTGCCTAAGTGCGCATTTTCCAAGCATGGTTCAAGCAATCAGCAATCATCGCAGCAGGCACTTAGCACTTATCAAGTAATCTTTCACATACCAATTAGCACTATTAAGCATCAGAGTATCACGAAATCAAGGCATAAGATTAGGGCAAAACAGTATAAAGGCAGCATAGATATCTCCAGAGATCAGAGCAGAATATTAAGAACGCATAGAAGCACCAGAGATATATCGTAAAAGCAAATATTATATAGATTAGGGTTCAACGAGCTTCCCTAGACACCACCTACCTTCAAAATACCAAAACACTTAGACGCTTAATCGCCTAATAGTTACTTTACTACTCCCCCTTCATTATCAAAAAGGCGGGAGGGACACCTAAAAACTGAGCTTGCAAACATGGAGCAGAATGGAATATCCTAAGAGCAGCTAAGAGCAGAGCGTGGGGGGGGTAGCCTACTGGCTTGAAGAGGTTTCGGAATCGGCGGGTTTAGGAAGGGACTTCTTGATAAGCTTGGAGATCTTGGACAGTTTTAGCGACAGCTCGGTATACTGTTCTTTGAGCTTGCGGAAGCGCTTCTGATTATCAGCCTTGATATCGGAGATATCGCGGTGTAACACTGAGATTCATGCCTTCCCGATGCTGAGCTCATCTTCGTAGTCGTCTTCGTCGTCGTTGCTCTTGACCTTCGCCTTTCCCTTTGCAGCGGACCATTTCTGTGCACTGTCGACTGACCTATTCTTCTTGGCCTTGAACCAACCTTGGATTTTTTAGTAGTGAATCCCCATGCGCTTCAGAGTCACGAGATCCACAACGTGAATGGCCCTATCTTCCCATGCTGGCGGCATCTTGACTTCTTCGCACTCAAGGAAGTGCGTGAGCAACATCCCATAAGGTAAAGCCTTGTCTCTGCCTTTGAAGGCACGGATCATGTGTTTCAGAATCACATACCCGAGGTTGAATTTGCAATTCTGGGTTATCATGTACACGGCAAAGGTGCTCAGCAAGTTCATGGTAGTTGAGTGGCCTCCACTTTCGTTTTTGGCACTCCACAGAGTCATGTTCAGCAGTTTATGAAGGAAGAAGAAATCTATGGGGAGTTCATTGAGGGCTTCGCCGTCTGAAAAGCGGGGCTTACTATGGGTATTCCAGAGGGTCTGTAGAACATCGCTGCGAGGTTGAACTCATCAGCGTGGCACCAGTCGTTCATGTCATAATGGCAGAAAGGTTCATTGGGAACTCCGAGCATCTCATTGATTTTCTTCGTGGTCCACTGGATTGTTCCTCCCAGCACATAGGAGCAGACGTTGATGTGTCACTCATACTCATTCAGTCGAAGTTTGCGTAGAAAAGCTTGACAGCTTCTGGGTAGTAGGGTTTGTTGATACTCAGGAATTCTTCCCATGTAAAAAAAGTCTTTCAGCCAGGTGATAACGTTTCAGCAGGTAACTTATCGAAAGCAACTCCGCGACTGCGAGCGACATCTCTGTTGCTGAAGCTTTTGTAGGTGGTTCGGTTACTTTCCTTCAGGAACAGGTCTGCAACATGGATATCATTTGGTTTTGACAGATCATTAGGCGGGATGTCAGAAGGTTTCGGCTGTGGAGACGGCGAGGCTTTTTCAAGTGGTGAAGGAGATTTATGGGTTTCTTCAGGAGTTGGGGATCGAGAAGGAGATTTCTGGGTTTCCTCATGAACATCTTCAGGGATCTCTTGACTTTAGGCGGACTTTTCTTGTTCGGTGATTTTGTAGGGGAACGAGAACTGAGGCTGGATCTCTTGGTCTTCTTCTTGGCAGTTTTGGTTGGAGATGAAATCTTCTCAGTAGATTTGGCTTTTGAACGTGTTTTCCAAGCAGAAAGCGATGAGGGCGAGGCTTGTTCCGATGATTTGGCAGGAGATTCGAGCGGGGATTCATCAGACATGGTTCCTTGCATTTCCGGCTGGAGGATTCAGGGAGGGCAGTTTTGGATCCGGAAGTTTTAGCCATATTCAGAGGTTAGGGTTTGAGGGGCAGTTTGGAGAAGATGATTGAATTGATGAAGATTGAAGAACGGTTCTGATTTTTGAAGGAGATAGGGTCGGTTTATTTTTGGAAGAGATAAGGATGGATTTTGAAATTTGAAATTTCAAATTTCAAAGTAGGAGGGAGGAAACTAACAGAAGTATCAGACTGATTTGACGGGATCTCAGAATTAAGGAAAGGATTTGACTGGGCTGAATAGGAATAATATTTTACATATATGAGTTTCCTAAAGTAACTGATCGGCTGGAATGATATCTACGAATTCCTTCCAAAGATAACCTGATCACATTCAAAGAGCAGATCCAGAAGATCGGACATTCCTAAAATAATCTAGATAGCTGAAGGAATGTCTTGGAATGGGATAACTACGAATTCTTCATAATGCGAAAGTCACACTTAATGAAAAATTCTATAAGATCCACGGAAATGTTGTAAGGGCTGAATGAATATCTTTAGATATGATAACTACGAATTTCTACCTAAAACAGAATAGTCTAGAGTAAATGGTAGAATTAGGTGGATTTGCTAACCTTGTTTAGCTCAAATTTCCCAATCGATCATGGATATTACAGAATCTTGCCTCAGTTAGGGGTTTCGTGAAGATATCAGCAAGCTGATCATTTGTTTCTACGAATCCACACTGATATTCCCCTTCTGGACATGGTCTTGTATAAAATGATGTTTAACCTCAATATGCTTAGTACCGGAGTGATGCACGGGATTCTTAGTAATATTAATGGCACTAGTGCTATCACACAGAATAGGAATTTCATAACATAACCCAAAATCACTAAGGGTTTGTTTCATCCAAAGAACTTGTTAACAACAATTTCCTAAGGCCATATATTCAGCTTCGGTTGTGGAGAGGGCGACAGCATTTTGCTTTCTACTAGACCAAGTTACCAGGGAATTTCTAAGTAATTGGCAAGTTACACTTGTACTTTTCCTATCTTCCCTACAGCCGGTATAGTCGGCATCGGAATATCCCATTAATGGGAATTCATCCGTATGAGAGTACCGCAGACCAAAATTAACAGTACCCTTGATATATCTAAGTATACGCTTGACTGCTGTCAAGTTGGATTCCCTAGGGTCAGACAGATATTTCGAACACATACCAACAGCAAACATAATATCAGGGAGACTAGCAGTTAAGTAAAGAAGGCTTCCGATCATACTTGACATTCCGTTGGATCAACTGGCATATCTGATTCTTCACTGTCTTTTTTTGGTCTGATGCATGGTAGTGGAAATTCCCTGGGAATCGTTCATTCCGAATTTCATCAGTAATTCCTTGCTATTTTTTGTCTGGGATACAAAGGTTCCATCGTCAAGTTGCTTTATTTGCAACCCAAGGAAGTAGTCAGTTCACCCGTTAAGCTCATCTCAAATTCCTTCTGCATAGACTAAGAGAATTCCTCGCAAAGAAGGATATTAGTACTTCCAAATATGATATCATCAACATAGATTTGGACCAGTATCATGTGATCACCTTCAGACTTAATAAACAGCGTGTTATCAATAGTACCAGTCGAAAACCCTATGTCAATCAAGAATTTACTCAGCCTTTTTTTTTGGTGTAAGGTTCCTTATATATATATGAAGAAAAAGTACATGATGAATGGGAGAATAACTCCCCACAGTCAACCAGTAACATGCTATTGGGAACACAAGACAAGACGATAATAAAATCCAAACTCAGGCAACTACCATGCCACCCTCCACTGCCGACGTATAGCCAATCTTTGGAGAGCATATTTAGTGGGCGTACCACTAATACGCATGGTGACCAAAGCGAGTACACATCCAACTAGTCGATCAGGTGTTGTAACGATCCCCTCCTTCCATCATTTGTTCCGCGCCCGCCAGATGTGATAGACCAGCGACGCAAGCACATGCCTGTAAGCTGCATGAAGAAGATGTCTCCCATGCCATTTAGCCGCTGCCCATCGAATCCCTGCTCTCCACTCCCGATATGGCCATGCCCACCGAATACGTCTCCTCAGCAGGCACTGGCACAGGCGCGAAAACGAACACTCGAAGAAAAGGTGATGGGCAGTCTCGAAGTGCAACTCATCACAAAGGACGCACGCCGACGTTCCTGCCCTTTTGTGCAACCCAAGGCTTATCTCTAGTCGACAGCCTATCCTGAATGCCTAACCAGAGAATGAACTCATGACGTGGAATCTTCAAAGGCCCCCCAAATAATGTGGTCCAACCCATGGGTTCCCTCCTAGGCCGAATCGCATCCTTGCTGATGTGGCCGTCATGATTCCCGTCGATGAGCGTGTCCAAATCACCCCATCCTGATCACCACGAATAACCTGAGGTAGAAGTCTACTTATCTCAATACACTCTACTGAGCCTTGCCCTGGCCAGTTCCAGCCGTGGTCTGTAATAACCGTGCTCAGGCGTGAATCAGCAGGCAGACCCATCGCAATAGGCCCACGAGGAACCTCTTCAGTAATGGTACATTCAACAGCCAAGGGTCCTTCCATAGCCATATAGTCGAGCCATCAGCTACCCTAAATGTAATAAGTGAACGTACCACTGGTCTCAGCTGCATCAACTTCCGCCAACTCCACGCATCGTTCGGCGAGATAGAGAGATCCCACACCGATCGAGAATGCAGACGCGTTCTGTAAAGCCACTCCACCCAAACTGATTCAGGAGATCTTGTGAGCACACTCCACAATTGCTTCATGAGCAGCGCCCTATTATCAACCCCAATGGATCGAAGGCCCATTCCCCCCTCAGAAACTGGGAGACATAGGACATCCCACGCCACCTTTGCCGTCGATCCCCCCCCAAAGGAACTTCCTAAATCGCATCTCCAATGCTCGAACAACACCTTTAGAAAGCAAGAAAACCCCCGACCAGTATGCATGTAAAGCCTGAAGCACTGACTTAACCAGCTGGTTCGGCCGGCGTACGACAGCGTCCGGTTAAGCCATGAGCCTATGCGCTGGTCTACTCTATGTAATAACGGTGCACAGTCAGCAAGCGACAGGCGTGTGGTGATAAGCGCTACCCCCAGGTAGCGGACTGGAAGATGTCCCACTCTATAACCCATCAGTGTCTGAATCTGCGATGTCATCCCTTCCGCACGTCGTGACAAGTACATCTCGCTCTTGTCCGGGTTTGGGAATAACCCTGACAGAGCTGCAAAGCGCCCTAGAGCATCCTTCAGCACACCAATCGATACAACATCCGCATGACTGAAAAGCAGCAGGTCGTCCGCAAAAGTCAGAGAGGCCAATTGCATCGACTCACATCGCCAATGGTAGGTAAACCTCGGTTCCTCCTCAATACATAAGGTGATCATCCCATACAGCACCTCCATAACCAGAGTAAATAGATAGGGCGATATGGGACCTGCCTGCCGTATTCCCTCTTCCCCTCAAAGAATCCGACTACCTGCCTATTCAGGTTCAGCGAAAACGCCGTCGTCGTCACACAAGCTCGAATCCACCCTATGAAAGTTGGGTGAAACCTCATACCCTAAGTACAGCCAGTAAGAACGTCCACTCCACCTTGTCGTAAGCTTTAGCTAGATCAATCTTGAACATAGTTCGCGGCGGCCTTCCCTTCGACTTATATCCCAGACATAACTCCTGTGCTAATAGGATGTTATCGCTGATGCGCCTACCAGGTATAAACGCGGTCTGTGTCCCATGCACCAACCCAGGCAGAAACCGTTTAAGTCTGTTCGCCAAAATCTTGGAGATAACCTTGCAGCACATTGCAACATGAAATGCGTCTAAACTCTGTTGCCCGTCGTGGCGTCTCGATCTTCGAGATCAACGTGATAAGGGTACTGTTAAGCCCCTTGAGAAGCTTGCCCGTCCTAAAGAAATCATGTACAGCCCTCACCACTTCCTCGCCCACTGTTTCCCAAGCCGCTTCGAAAAAGGCAGCCGTATACCCATCCGGTCCAGGGGCCTTCTCGTCCCCATAGAGAAGAGCGTGTCTCGTACTTCCTTACCATCCTGGCCCTATCATAGATTGCGCATCCGCTGGGGAAAGCATGCGCGTAACTGCAGGTTGCATGTCCGCCACAGCTATCGGCGTCGAATGGATGGAGTGTCCTAAAAGCTCCTGGTAGAACCCAATCAGCTACCCCTCGATTTGGTGCGGTTCGTCCAACAAGACCCCCGTCGCATCTTCCAGAGCAACGATACGATTCGTAGCGCGCCGCATGGCCACCCTACGAAAGAAATACGATGAGCATTGGTCACCATCCTTCAGCCAGGCTAGCTTTGCTCGTTGCGACATCGCCGTATGTTCCATCTCCACTGCCTTAGAATACAGCGAACGGCACAGCCGCTCTAGATCGAGGCCCTCCAGTGGATAGCGTGATGAGAACTCCTGTGCAAGATCGAGGAAATGCTTCGCCTCACCTACATTCTTAGCTAAATCCCCTTTGGCCCTCCTCATCTATTGGAAAATCGATTTCAACAGCTTCAACCGTTGCACAACAACGAACATAAGAAACCCATGAATTGGTATACCCCAAATGCGCTGCACCTGCTCGAAAAAAGCTTCATCCTTGATTAATAGATTCTCAAAGCGAAATGGCCCCTTGCGCTAGCGAGGCGCAACATCTCCCAATAGAATGGGCGAGTGATCTGAGGATGCCGGAAGCCCACATCGACAGGTCAAGTCAGGAAACCGGGCAAACCACTGGGGGTTGGCCACTACACGATCGAGCCGCCTCCAAATGCCAGACAGATTCTTCTGCTGGTTGTACCACGTAAACATCTGCCCCGTCGTTGGTACCGTCCCCAGATCCGCCCCAACTAGGCAAGCTTGAAACTCCTCCATATCCTGCGTAGCAGGCGTTCCCCCCCGTCCCTCACCCATGTGCAATATAGCATTGAAGTCCCCCAGGACCATCCATGCATTCGCCACATGAGTTTGGGACACCGTAATCAACTCCTCCCACAAAGGAAGCTGTTCCTCCCTCCTAGACTTCCCATACACAAACAAGACAAAAAGTGGGGTCAGTCATGCAGGTGATATCACCATACAGTGAACTGCTTGGGTCGAGAACTCCAGGAAGTCCACAGTCACAACCAATGGGTCCCACCATAGTCAAATCCTCGTATCTGGCCCTCCTCGTAGTCGTAAAACCATCTCCATTGTGACCGAATGCCACTGAATACAATCCCCGCGTTAGATTCTGCCACTCGGGTCTCCAGCAGCCGCATCAAACTCAATCACTCAAGTGCTATCAAATCCCCCACCGCCCTCCTGTGTTCTTGCTTATTGAGACCACGTACGTTCCATGCGCCCAATGCTACATAAATGCACCCCATTATGGGCTGCATTAGTCCATATAGTGCTTTATTCAATCTAAAAACATGATTTGGAAAATCTTCCCTACCGAAACCCGGAGGTTGTTCTACATAGACTTCCTCATTTATAAAACCATTTAAAAATGCACTTTTTACGTCCATTTGAAATAGTTCGAAGCGTTTAAAGCATGCGTATGCAAGTAAGACATGTATGGACTATAATCTAGCTACCGGAGTGAAAGTTTCATCGAAATCAATACCTTCCTCCTGGGAATAACCTTTTCCAACTAACCTCGCTTTGTTTCCTATGACATTACCGTGTTCGTCGAGTTTGTTGCGGAAGACCCATTTGGTTCATATGATGGATTTTTCGTTCGGTCTCTCTACGAGTGTCCACACTTGGCTCTTTTCGAACTGAGATAGCTCATCCCATGGCAGAGACCCAAGATATATCGTCTAGAGCTTCATGGACCGTTTTTGGTTCCGTCATTGAGAGCAGTACATCATGGGATTCCTCCGTATCCTGATTTTGTGCAGTTGCTCGAGTTTTGATTCCAGATGTGATATTTCCTATTACTTGATCTGTTGGATGACAGGAAGCATGTTTCCATTTTCTAGGTTGCAGCTCATCAGCTTCTAGTTCCGGTGTCTCAATGTAATACCCGTGAAATTTAATACGGGATTTTGATGTAATATAATTATGAAAATTTATGAATTAGGAATATTGATGCGAAAATTAAAGTTCGGAACAAAAATATTAATTATATCGGGTATTATTTTCTGAAACCTAGCTATAGGATTAGCAAATATTAATAATAACATTACAATAAGTAGTAGTGGGTTATATTTGAAGTATCGAAATAAAAAATTCCAAAAGCCCAAAAGAGAAACCATCGAAACCTAGTTGGGATGGAACTATTGCAGACTTAGACTTATTTATGTATACATATGTAATATCAATTACTTAATTGCGAGGGAAGCATTAATAGAATAATAAATCACATAAAACTAGATAAGGATTCATAAGTATCTACTTCATTTATACACTTTTATACGCAAAGTCTAGTAGAGATAAGAATAAAATTTACACTTTATAATTCATTAGTGAAAGCTATTGAAGAACTCAAGTAAGAAAAGGGAATTCAAACTAAACTCACGCAAAGCTTGGAAGAAGGTATAATTTATTTCAACCTGATGTTCTTGGTCGTACGTGTTTTTCGTATATGAAGCAGAAAAGGGTATAAATAGTTAAAGATGTAGGCTTAATTTCGAGGGTTTTGAAATATTTCAAGTTCTATTAATATTTAAATTGTTTTTATAAGAACATTATTTTGATCGAGGAGTATGAGATTTTTATTGTTTAGAAGTGTTTAGGAATTATAGGATCTACGAGCTCTGGTTTATGATTATAAATGTTTACATGATGAGGTATATGTATGATTATGTACGGTTAGTTCTTGAGGGGTTCTGAAAGAATTTTATAATTCTTACGATATTTAATAATGTTCTTGCTAAAAGAAAAATTCTTACAGTATTTTGATCGAGAAATCCCAGTTTTTAAAGTGTTATAATCCTGATAGAGGTTCATGAATTAATTAATTTGGCGAATCAAAGATGTTGTAAAATAAGCTTCGCAAATCGATGTAACGCGTTGCTAATTGAGAGAGGATTGAGAACTCAGCGAAATTAATTATACATTTTTGGCAAGTACGAATCGTGAGATGTATAGAATGTCATGAATTACTAAGAGTCTAGTCACATCACAACTGGGAAGTTTCACGTGTCCATAGAGAATTTGGCTTCAATTGTGAGGAGAATAAGACCACACGTGGCTAAGTGAGTGGATGATCATGCAAGGAATGGCACGAATTCCAAGTTAGAAATTAACTATATGAATATAATGTTAGGTGACGTATTAAATTGGCAAAGTAGGTATATGAAATAACAACTTCAAACCGTATTTGGCGAATCAAGCAATTCACGGGTCGAGCTTTGCGAACCCGTGGCAGAGTAATTTCGTGAATTCAACGAGGCTGGCGAATTAAACAAGTCACGGAACGAACTTCGCGGGCTGAACGTGTTTCGCGAATCCTAAGGGTTTTGCGAATGGTGAACCTATTTGCGGGCCTTAAGGGAATCCGCGAACTGCTCGTTTTTGCGGGCTGATCGAAATTCGCGAATTGATTAATTAATTTTGTGAACTGGTCGCTGACTTCAAATTTAATTTTGTAACTTAACTATTTTATGCTAGTACAATTTAAGAATTAATATAGGTATTAATGATACTTATATATTTTCAGAGATCCGAAGGTTAGATATTCCATCAGATACCACGACTAGCTATATCAGGAGGACATGTAGGTGATTTTTTTCATCTACGACACGTAACCCGTTTATGTGAATCTATGTGGTATTATTATACGTACATGATTATATGAATTATGTGAATATGTGAATTATATGATTACGTGAATTCTATGATTACATGTTTTACGTGTTTTAAATATTTTCGCACGTCATATGTAACCATGTTGCACGTCATATGTTATTTGCACTGCACTTGCATTCCATGTCAGTGCGAGGGGATTGAGTACCGTACGGAATGGTAACGTTTGGGGAGTCTATGAGTGGTGTTGGTCCGTGTGTCGGATAGGGGGTGGGTGAATGCCGCTCTAAAGAGACCTGAGTAGGCTGCAAGTGCTCTAGTACGTACCACTCTAAAGCGACCTGAGTGGGCCGACCGAGCGATAGGCGAGGGGAAGGTTCTAGTACGTACCACTCTAAAGAGACCTGAGTGGGCAGACCGAACGTGAACCGCAACTCGGGGAAATGGGCGACTCTAAAGAGACCTGAGAAGCCTTTCCATTCTAAAGCGACCTGAGTGGGATACCCGAGGAGTATAGTGTTGAGTCACGGGGAGTCATGGGATGTGATGAGTCGTGATGAGTCGAGCGTACATTTGTGAGGTGTATGGGATGGGATCGAGCGCACGCTGCATTCATGCATATTTCACCTCCTGAGCAAATAGCTCAGGGTTTTACGTGTTGTAGGTACCGAGCCCGACGCTAATGCGCGTCGAGGCTGAGGCGGGCTGACGGCGGTGCTCCACGGACTTTTGAGGGCGGGGCTGTACATGGATGCGACCTGTGGAGCGATTAGGGTTTTGAGTGTTTTGATATTTTGGGGGGCTACGGCCCTTGTATAGTGATGATGTTGTAGACAGATTATTATGTTAGTGTATATTATTTTAGGAAAAAGTTTTTAATTAGACGGGTCTTCCGCGACTTACGTTGCGAAAATCCGCCACCAATAAATATTAGCAAGTGAGGGTCGCCACACTCAACATTTTCATCTTTGGGAATATTGTCCTCACCGTCTTTAGTATCCTGTAATTCTGCACAAGGCAAATCTATACCTTCCACATCAATAGCATCTGCATTAGGTATCTCATCAAAAGTAGAATGTATGGATTCCTGAGCAGTCAGCTTCCTTTATTATAAACAAGATGTGCCTTAGAGTGAAGACTGTAACTAAGAAATATCCCTTCATCTACCTTAGAGTCAAATTTTCCTCTCTTACCTCTATCATTCAAGATAAAACATTTACATCTAAACACACGAAAGTAACTTATATTATGAGTTCTACCATGCCAGATTTCATATGATTTTTCTTAATATCGGCCTAAGGAACACGCGATTTGACACATAACAGGCTGCACAAATAGCTTCCGCCCAGAACTGTTTAGGAATATCATACTCATGTAACATAGATCTAGCCATTTCCTGTAACACTCTATTTTTCCGTTTAACCACACTGTTGTAATACCCGTAAATTTATATACGGGATTTTGATGTAATTAGTTATGTAAAGCTTGGAGCAAAAACATAAGCTATGTTAGTTTCGAATTAGTTTCGAAACTTGATAAAGAATTTAATTAAAATTAATATGGTAAAACAAATTAAGTTGGACCATTATTATTATTATCACTTGAATGGGACCCAACAATTTAGTGGGCCATACATTATACTTAACACTTGAATAAGGCCCAAAGAAATTCAAGTAGATAAGTTATAATCACATTACTTAAGTTTGAGGCAAAACACGTCAACCCCTTGTCTAATCACACACAATTCGAAGCTCTCATGTATATCTAAGATAAGTGGCGGAATTTTAAGAACTGAAAAGGACGAAAAGAATTCTAAGCTGAAACACGATAAGCTAAAGCAAGAACTTGGTGACTTCATCAAAGATTAAACAACATATTCCTCAAAGAAAGGTATGAATTGTCTCTCAAGCTTACATAAATTACAGTATAAGCTTAATATATTTCCTGTATGCGTCTCTATGATTGTTACATGGTAATCAAGGAATAATCAGAAGCTTATTAGGTACAGAAAACCCTAACCATCGAAGCCTTGTATACTGAAGTTGTCATCAATATCATGTGACCTTAAGGTAATCCTAGGAACTATACGAAAGTAGTATGCTTAGAGGTTATACGATTTAGATTTAGCATCCCTTATGAGAAATAGATGATGAGATGTGAACTATAGGAAGAATTCAAGATATAAAAGAAATCAAAATTGGAATTAGAAGTAAGCTATAGTTGAGTTACACCTTCAGTGTGTGCGATTTACACACAGTAGCGCGATTACACCTTCACTATGTGCGATTTTCACACAGTTGACGAATTTAGAGAAATTTGGATCTGAATTGTCCAATCATCGCTGTTTTTCGGTCGGCTGGTGATTACTGAATCGATTCGTAGCGATTTTGGGGCGTTTTGAGGGGGATTCTACGGTTGGTGCGATTCTGTTGGGCTTGATTGTTTGATTGAATGTCGTCCCAATCTGATGGAGCGCCGGCAGCGCCCTCACCGGCGACCATGGCCACATCAGGGACGCTGATTCGCTTGGGATCTGAGATGGTGGGGGATGGGGATCGCATCTGCGATCGGGAAACGGGTGATAGAGACAGCGACCTGATCGGGGATGTTAATGGGGCGACTAGGAAACGTCCGGCGATGCCTGATCTGGCCGCGATCTGTTCTGCGTATCCAGAATTTGCTGCCTGCTTTGATGGTGTTCGATTCCGAGAATTGATGGGTAGGGTTCATGGCTCTGATATGGCGGGCCGTGGTGATTGGGCGAGAGCCGATGAGAGGTTGATGGCGAGGCCGAACACGATTGAATCTACTGTAACTGGGCAATCTGTAGCTAGAGTTCCGACTGAATCACCTACGAGGCGAAATGGAGGGTCTGTTCAGATTAAAGGCATCCTTCGGCATCATCCGCGCCAATTCAAACGGTCCCAATGGGGGAGGCCGGATACGCCACCGCCAGCACGAGGGCTGACAGCTAGGCGGTGTGTTGACATGGGCAAATCTGACGAACATGATCGTGTGGACGACGAAATTATTATTGAGGAGCATGGTATGAAAACAGCGGCTGAGATTAGGGTCCTCAGCGAGTCACCGAAGTGTTCCGACCCATCGCGGCAGCTTTCGCTCACGGCAAGTACGAATGGGTCGCCAATTACGGCGACGATGGGGGAGACCATGACGGCGAAGGGGCTGCAGACGACTACAATAGGGCCGATGGGCTCTACTAGACCGATTGCTAATGGGATGGGTCCTCTTAAGCCCGTTAATGGCTCGGACCAGCGAGGGCCGGTTTTCTCCCGACTTGGGCCGATTCCACCGATCACGAAGGGCGCCACTGATGCAGTGTCGTACTTGGGGGCTGTTACGGGAGTCAAAGACCAATCACAACGAGCTGGACCGGATAGTCGGGGAATGAAGTTAGGATATACACCGCCTACTATAGTCGAAGGGGTGGTTGAGGCGAGGCCTTCAGGAGAGGTGGCGCGAAGTGGCGTTGAACGTTGGAAACACACATTGGTGGGTTACTTTTTGGGAAAGAAGCCATACTTTCCCTTTGTTGAGCGCTATCTGCGTTCGATATGGCGGGGATTGACGGAGGTTCGCTCAACGATTAATGGCTTCTTTATGTTCCGCTTTGAGTCGGAGCCTGCATTGGTGGAAGTATTGGAAGGAGGCCCTTGGCTGATGCATGGACAGCCATTATTCTTGGAGCCGTGGAAGCCAAGGATGTCGTTTGCAAGGAAGGAGGTACGCGAGATCCCATTATGGGTGAAGCTTTGGAATGTCCCTTGCGAACTATGGACGCAGCAAGGTCTTGGAGTAGTGGCAAGCGTGGTGGGCCGCCCTTTGTATGCGGATGCAGTTACGACGAGAGGGGACAGAATTGACTATGCCCGCATTTGTATTATGAAGACGTTGGCAGATCCATTTCTGGAGGTGTTTAATGTTCGGTTGCCATCAGACGATGGGGGGGCGGACGAGCTTATTCCTATTCGCGTAGAGTACGAGTGGAGACCGTCAAAATGTCCAACATGTGAGGCATGGGGCCATAGGGAGGTGCAATGCCCACAGCGAATGGGGAGGAATGAGGGATCGGTTACACAACAGAACCGGGAGAATAGGAGCGTGGTTGTCGAACATCGCCCCGTGGAGACAAATGCAAGGTCGAATTGGCAACGAAAGCGCCCGAACCACCGGGGTCGACGCACTCGTATGGAGCAAAGGAGTGGACGTGTGCATGAGGAGGGATCAAGCCGCACGACGATGGGAGGCCCCGTGTACGAGGAGTGGCAACAGATGGGGGCCAAAGGGAAGGCCATTATGTTACCTAAGGCGGCTAATCGGTCCCATATTATGCCTCACAGTGGGGAATGCTGTCAGGAGGAGGCGAGCGCGTTAAGGCAACGCCCAGAGGTACCGAGGCTAATAGATCCCGTTCGATCACCTACTGTCGAGAGGAGCAACCGATTCGAAGCGCTAAGTGAGTTGACCGATGTGACTGACTCTCAATTGGGCCCTAAAGATCATGCAGCCCATGATGGGGTGAATTCATAGCGTTGGGCGCGTGGAACGTTCGTGGTCTTAACAAGCAAGACCACAGGAGGGCGGTGGGGGAGTTGTTAGCACATGAACAGTTATGTATGATTGGTCTTCTGGAAACACGTGTTGCTGAGTCTAATGCGGGGAGGATTTCGAGTGACATTAGAGCACGATGGAGCTGGTTTTTCGACTATGATGAGGGTCCAGGTACGCGAATCTGGGTGGGGTGGGATCCTTTGATTTTGACAGTGGATATTCTCGAGTTCTCGTCTCAGGCTGTTCATTGTCGGATTGTGTCGAAGGCGACGAGGGAGATACTGTTTGTTTCTGTGGTATATGGGAAGTCTAGGAGGGAGGAAAGACTTCCTTTGTGGGATGACTTGAGATCTATGTCCCAAGCTCGTGTGGCGGATGCATGGATGGCCTTGGGAGACTTCAATGCTATATTGCACACTGGTGAGGGACGCGGGGGAGCCCCAGCTAGGCAAGATATGGAGGAGTTTCAAGCATGCCTGGTGGGGGCGGATCTTACGACTATACCTACGACGGGTCAGGTGTTCACGTGGTACAACCAGCAGAGGGGTGCTGCGGGAGTTTGGAGGAGGCTCGATCGTATTGTGGGCAACCCCCAGTGGTTTGCCCGATTCCCAGACACTTTCTGTTGATGCGCACTTCCATCGTCGTCAGACCACTCGCCCATTCTTTTGGGCGCAGATACGCCGCGACATCGCAAGGTGACATTTAGATTTGAAAATTTCTTGACGAAGGACGTGGCGTTCATGGAGCAGGTTCAACGTATTTGGAGCATTCCTCTTCGTGGGTTTCCTATGTTCGTCGTTAAGCAACGCTTGAAGCTGCTGAAGCCAATTTTTCAACAGATGAGGAGGGCCAAAGGGGATTTAGCGGCGAATGTTATTGAGGCAAAGCGTTTCCTTGATCTTGCACAGGATTTCTCGTCACGCTATCCACATGAGGGGCTATTTTTTGACCTTGAGCGACTGTGCCGTTCACTCTATGCTAAGGCAGTGGAGGTGGAGCATACGGCTTTGTCGCAAAGGGCTAAGCTTGCTTGGCTGAAGGATGGGGATCAGTGCTCGTCTTATTTCTTTCGTAGGGTGGCCATGCGGCGGGCACGCAATCGTATTGTCTCTCTTGAAGATGCGACGGGGGCCTTATTGGAAGAACCGCATCAGGTGGAGGCTGAGCTGATAGGGTTTTACCAGGATCTATTAGGAAAGTCGGTACACTCGGAGCCGGTAGCAGTGGCGGATGTACAGCGTGCTGTGACGTCCACGCTATCCCCAGCAGATGCACAATCCATGGTCGGCCCTGTGGATGGGAGGGAAGTACGAGAGGCGCTTTTCTCTATGGGGGATGAGAAGGCGCCGGGACCCGATGGGTATACTGTCGCCTTTTTCAAAGAGGCATGGACCACAGTGGGAGAGGACGTCGTGAGGGCTGTACAGGACTTCTTTGCAACGGGTAAACTACTTAAGGGGATCAATAGCACTCTTATCACGCTCATCCCAAAGGTAGAGACGCCACGCCGTGCGACGGAGTTTCGACCTATTTCGTGCTGTAATGTGTTATACAAGGTCATCTCCAAGATTTTGGCGAACAGACTTAAGCCTTTTCTACCTGGGTTGGTGCATGGGACGCAGACGGCTTTTATACCGGGTCGTCGCATTAGTGACAATGTGTTGCTGGCCCAGGAACTTTGCCTTGGGTATAAGTCGAATGGGAGGCCCCCCCGAGCAATGTTTAAGATCGATCTGGCGAAGGCGTATGATAAGGTGGAGTGGAGTTTTTTGCTGGCTGTGCTTGAGGCTATGAGCTTTCATCCGACCTTTATTGGGTGGATTAGGGCATGCGTGACGACGACAGATTTCTCACTTAATCTGAATGGCCAGGTGGTTGGGTTCTTTGCGGGGAAGAGAGGACTTCGACAGGGAGACCCTATATCGCCGTATCTTTTTACATTGGTTATGGAGATCCTTCATGGGATGGTATCGCTGTGCATTTCGGAGGAGCCGAGGTTTACTTACCATTGGCGCTGCGATTCATTGAGATTGGCATCACTGGCTTTCGCGGATGATCTGCTTCTCTTCAGCCATGCTGATGCTGTGTCGATCAACGTACTGAAGAACGCTCTAGGACGCTTTGCGTCTTTGTCTGGATTACACCCCAATCCGGACAAGAGCGAGATGTACCTTTCACGACGGGCGGAAGGGCTTACCGCGCAGATTCAGTCACTTATGGGATATCGGATAGGACATCTTCCGGTACGCTACCTTGGAGTACCACTTATTACTACGCGACTTTCCATAGCGGACTGTGCACCGCTACTACAGCGAGTGGATCAGCGCATCGGGTCATGGCTTAATCAGTCGTTGTCGTACGCCGGAAGAATCCAGCTTGTTAAGTCAGTTCTTCAGGCCATGCATGCGTAATGGTCGGGGGTCTTCTTGCTTCCTAAAGGCGTTGTCCGAGCGCTGGAGACGCGATTTAGGAAGTTTCTTTGGGGGGGATCGACGGCTAAGGTTGCTTGGGAAGTCCTATGTCTGCCAATGTCTGAAGGAGGTATGGGCATCAGATCCATCGAGACAGACAACAAGGCACTTCTAATGAAGCATCTATGGAGTGTCCTCACGAGAGCCCCTGATTCGATTTGGGTTGAGTGGCTTTATAGGACACGGCTACACTCTCGATCGGTGTGGGATCTGACCATTTCGCCAAATGATGCATGGAGCTGGAGGAAGATGCTGCAGCTGCGACCATTGATACGTACACTTATTACCTTTAGGGTAGCGGATGGATCGGGCATATGGCTGTGGAAGGATCCTTGGCTTCTGCATACCCCGTTACTAGAGAGGTTTCCTCGAGGGCCTATTGCGATGGGTCTACCTGCTGATTCACGACTGAGTGTGGTGATTGGTGCCCAGGGATGGAACTGGCCTGGGCAAGGGTCTGTCGAGTATATCGAGATTAGTCGCCTTCTTCCTCAGGTGGTGCAGGGTGAACAGGACGGGGTGATTTGGACAGGATCATCGACGGGGATTATGACTGCAAAGTCGGTGAGGGAAGCGATCCGATTCAGACGGGAACCAGTATGTTGGGGTACCCTATTTGGAGGGCCACTGAAGCTGCCACGTCATGATTTCATCCTCTGGTTAGGGATACAAGATCGGTTGGCGACTAGAGATAAGCCATGGGTTGCTCAGAGGGCGGGTACGCCTGCGTGTATCCTCTGTGACGAGCTGCATTACGAGACGGTTCAGCATCTCTTTTTCGATTGTGCATATTCACGCAGGTGTCTTCGGTTGTTGAGGAGACGTATTCGATGGTCGTGGCCGTACAGGGAGTGGAGAGAGGGTATTCGGTGGGCGGCGACCAGATGGCGAGGGCGACATCTTGTTCACGCGGCGTATAAACATGTGCTAGCGTCACTTGTCTACCATATCTGGCAGGCGAGGAACAGGCGCTGGAAGGAAGGAATTACCACGTCCCCTGATCGGCTTGTTGGTTGTGTGCTTGCGCTGGCCACCATGCGTATTAGTGGAATATCTACTAAGTATGATCTTCAGCGTTTAGCTATACGACGACTTTGGAGAGTTGCATGGTAGATAGTATGGATGCTTCCCATTTGAGTTGTACCCAGTAGCCTGTTACTGGTTGATTGTGCGGAGCACCGCTCCCACCCATCTTGTATTCTTTTCCTTCTATCTATATATGGGACTTTATACCAAAAAAAAAAAAAGATATAAAAGATGTCGAGAGGTGTGATGAGGAAATATCGAAATGAATAGTCAAAAGATGTCGATATGTAGATCATAGGAAGAAACTCGAGATGTATATAATTGTCGATATATAAGTAGTAATAAGAAGATGTCGAAATAACAGATAGAAGTCGAGACATATATGTAATAAGAAGACTTCGAGGTATATGGTATAAGATATCGACATTTATATAATTCGACATTTTTAATAGGTCTCGACATTTTGGCATCAATGATATCGAGATATATCTTGTGAGAAATTCGACATTTATAAACTCGATGTTCTTAGATAAGCTCGACATCTTCCTCACAAAAGACCTCAATATAAGTAAAAAGCTTCGACATTATTTAGAGGGTTTCGACATTTCCCTTTAAGCACTCGACATTTATTAGGTATTTATATATGATGGATCCCGAGATTTTTGGTATAAACATATATGGAGGTTTCGACATCTATAGGATGTCGATACAGCTTGAAGAGCTCGACATTTATTAGATATAGAGCTCGACATTTTTTAAGGGGTTCGACTTTTTCAAGAAATGATGGTCTCGACATTTTCATAACCCATAATAAGATCTCGATATCTAGTTGTTTTGCTATAAGCTTCGACATTTATAAACACTGATAATAAGATCTCGACATTTTTATATGTCTCGACATTTTGAGGGATAAGATGTCGACATTTTTGAGATTTCGACATGGTGTTTTAATTAATAAATTTCGGTATTTTAGAATTTTACTATTTCTAGGGTTTTCAATATTTTAGGGTTTAATTATTTTTAGGAATATTATTATTTTTAAGTTTCTATAATTTTAGGGTTTTCGTGATCTTAGGGTTTTGATAATTTTAGGGTTTTCGAGAACTAGCCCATATACTAATAATATTATTATATTCAGACGACCGATCTATAGAGACTTCACGGGATTTCGTAGTTGGTTATAGCGGGAGGACAGGTAGGTGAATCATTCATCTACGACACGTAAACGCTTACCTGCTATTATGTGATTTACGTGTTTTTTCGTATGCTTTATGTGACATCACGTTTCATGTGTATCACGTATGTACATGGCATCGCATGACATTGTGAGGGACAATGACCACATTAGTGGTGACACCTTAAGACTTAAGGTGTCGATTGAGCGGGGTAGAGTGTGCCGATTTTGGCAGTCAGACTCGTAGCGGAGTTGAGGTTGGACTCGCGGGGCACCTGACGGGAGACAGACGTGAGCGATCTGTCTACTCGGGCGTGAGCGACCCGAGGTGCAAACCGTCGGATGTGTTGTGTAGCGGAAGGGGCGACCTGATAGGAGGACGTTGACGTGATCGATCAGCGCACTATCGGCGTGGGCACCGCTAGTCTGGCGTTAACGATCAGACGATATATTTTATTTTATTGCGCGCGAGGTGCCGAGTCCAGCCTAGGGCCCTGATATTGAGATACGATAGAATGGGAACGAGCGTGCATTATATCATGTTGTGAGAATTGGGAATGGGGAATGAGTGCACGCTGCATTGCATTTTATTCACCTACTGGGCAATTCGCTCAGTGTTTACGTGTTGTAGGTACTAAGTCCGACGTTGATACGCGTCGTGACTGAGGCGGCTGGTGGCGGTGCTCCACGGACTTTTGAGGGCGGGGCGGTACATGGATGAAGACCTGTGGGGCGGCTTTAGGACTTTTGTTTCTTTTGACATTTTTGGGGCTTCGGCCCGTGTACAGAAATAACGATGTAGACGGATGTTTATAATATTGTATATTATTTTAGGAAAAAGTTTTAATTAGACGGGCCTTCCGCGGCTTACGTTGCGGAAATCCGCCACTAATTCTAGTTAGAGAAGTCGGGTCGCCACAGGTGGTATCAGAGCTTCGGTTTTAGATTCTGAAGACTGTCCATGTACTGCCGCTCAAAAGCCTGGAGAACCAGCTTGGCCTGTAAGTTTAATATTTGATTTTTCTAATACGTGTTATTTGATATGTGCTTTATGTAAATAATTGTAGACATAGATAAAAATGCCGAAAGGACGTCGAGATGTAGGCGGTTCTAGCCGTAGGGCGGGGTCTGAATCCCCACCAAATGACGACCGCTCTACTATACACCAATTGACCGATCTGATCCGACGACAGTCGGATCAAATCAACGACTTGATCCATCACCGGAGCTCGTCGGAACATTCCCCGCAACCTGATCGAGTGGAACTAATCGGGGAACAATTTCGAAAGCTAAACCCCCCAATATTTACCGAAGCCACCAACCCTGCGGTGGCTGAAGATTGGATAAGCACTATAGAAGACATGTTCATCTATAGTCGAGTGCCTGACAATGAAAAAGTCCTTTGTGCCGTTTCCCTTTTCCGAGAGAATGCACGCTATTGGTGGAACACCGTAAAGGTGTTGGAGAGCCCAATCACTATGACTTGGGAAAGATTTAGGGAGCTCTTCTTCAACAAATACTTTACGGCCCACGATCAAGAACAGAGAATGTACGAGTTCATGAGCTTGAAGCAAGGGAGCATGCCGGTGGCGGAGTACATCCGTCGATTTGAGGAACTATCCCGATTTGCTCCGCAGTTAGTGGCGACTAATTCGTTAAAAGTGACTAGGTTCATCAAGGGACTTAAACCCGAAATCTATCGGGATTTAAGTATTGCGGGTGCACGCCAATTAGAGTTTATGCAAGTAACGGAACGTGCCTTAATTGCGGAACAAGCAGAATCAGTGGTGGTGGAAGCTCAGGAAGCGAAGAGGAGAAGAGAGGTCCAACAAGGAAGCGGAGGAGATAAGAAACGTCAATTCTTCGGCAAAGGTCCTAATACCCAATGGAATCGACAGGGCCAACAAAACTGGCGCCCGAGACCAAATCAGGGACCGATCAATATCCCCAATCGACCTCAAAATGTTGCGCCCCAGTGCCGACAATGCGGGCGTTACCATTTCGGGGCCTGTTTTGGAACAAGACAGATGCCGCAATGTTTCCGATGCGGAAAGATCGGTCATTTTGCTAGAGCTTGTACGGAGAATCTACCCCTAGTGCGGAACCCGGCCCAACCGCCGATGCGACCTCCACCTGTTCCCGCGAGGGTTTTTACTTTGACAAATGAGGAGGCCGAGGCGAATCCTTCTGTTGTGTCGTGCCCACTTCTGTGCTTATTGATTCTGGAGCCACACATTCATTTGTGTCGGCTAAGTACGTGACGAAGATAGGAATATCTCCTACCTCATCTGAATGCAACTACATAGTTACTCTACCACATGGTGATCCGACGCGCACCAACCAAATATTAAGAGGGTGCGACGTAAGTATTGAGGGTAGGAACTTGAGTGCCGACTTGATTGTAATCCCGATGAACGACTACGATGTCATCTTCGGGATGGATTGGCTTTCAAAATATGGAGCCATCATCGATTGCAACAAGAAGGTCGTTAAATTCCAGCTGCCCGAAGAAGACGCATTCACTTTTTCGGGTAAAGCAGATAAGAATAGTATTTCAAGAATATCAGCTCTAAAGGCTCAACGACTCTTGAGATCAGGGTGTGAGTCTTATCTCGTATATGCGGTGAAGGCGGAGGACTTACCTCAGCCGGAACTAAGAAACGTACCTATAGTCAAGGAATACGCCGATGTATTTCCCGATGATCTCCCAGGGTTACCCCCTGATCGAGAAATACAGTTCACGATAGATTTGATACCGGGGTCTGCCCCCAATCTCTAAAGCTCCATATCGCCTAGCGCCTAACGAATTGAAGGAATTGAAGGAACAACTGGATGATTTACTGCAAAAAGGGTTTATCCAACCCAGTTTTTCACCGTGGGGAGCACCAGTCTTATTTGTACGAAAGAAGGATGAGTCGATGCGACTATGTATCG
The DNA here is from genome assembly GCA_027422505.1 of Craterostigma plantagineum. Lineage (NCBI taxonomy): Eukaryota > Viridiplantae > Streptophyta > Magnoliopsida > Lamiales > Linderniaceae > Craterostigma > Craterostigma plantagineum. Next base: position 12,052,406 of record JAPQWV010000029.1, read on the forward strand.
ACTATAGAGAATTGAATAAGATCACTATCAAGAATAAATATCTGTTGCCAAGGATCGATGATCTGTTCGATCAATTACAAGGAGCGACGGTATTTTCGAAAATTGACCTCCGTTCGGGATACCATCAGTTGAGGATCAGGGAGGTAGATGTTCCAAAAACCGCATTCAGTACGAGGTACGGCCATTACGAGTTTTTGGTCATGCCTTTTGGACTGACAAATGCCCCAGCTGCGTTTATGGATCTTATGAACCGAGTCTTTAAAGACTATCTCGACCGCTTCGTAATCGTCTTTATTGACGACATTCTGATCTATTCTAAGACGAAAGAAGAACACGAGAGTCACTTACGAATCGTCTTAGGAACCTTGCGTGAGAAACAGCTCTACGCCAAATTCAAGAAATGTGAATTTTGGCTTGAGCAAGTAGCCTTCTTGGGACACGTGATTTCCGGGAGTGGAATCTCCGTGGACCCGAGTAAGATTGAGGCTGTGAACAATTGGCCACGACTCCGACCGAAGTCCGAAGCTTTCTAGGACTTGCGGGATATTACCGTAAGTTCATAGCTGACTTCTCTAGCATTGCCTCGACTCTGACAAACTTGACCAGAAAGAATGTACCCTTCCAGTGGACAGACGCATGTGAGCAGAGTTTTCAAGAACTAAAGAAACGACTTACTACAGCTCCTGTTCTAACTATACCCTCGGGAACTGGAGGATTCTCAGTCTATAGCGACGCCTCGAAAAACGGACTGGGATGCGTGCTGATGCAAAACGGAAAGGTGATTGCCTATGCTTCACGACAACTAAAGGAATACGAGAAGAACTACCCAACCCATGACCTCGAATTAGCAGCGGTAGTCTTCGCTCTGAAGATCTGGAGACATTATCTCTATGAAGAGAAATGCGAGATCTTCACAGACCATAAAAGTTTGAAGTATTTCTTTACTCAGAAGGAACTTAATATGCGACAGCGAAGATGGCTGGAACTCGTCAAGGACTACGACTGCGTTATTAGCTATCACCCAGGCAAGGCAAACGTAGTCGCAGATGCGCTAAGCCGAAAAGCGGTAAATACAGAGTTACATCAGCTTGGAATAGAAATAGTTAATTTGGGCGAAGTTGAAGCAAGACTAGCAGCGCTAACTCTCCAACCCACGCTGCTAGAACAAATCAAGAAAATGCAAGAAGAGGACGAACTTTACCTAAAAATGAAGGAAGCACCTCCCGAAGATTTTAACATCCGAGAAGATGGAGCATTGCTATACAAGAATCGTCTTTATGTACCTAACAACGAGGAGCTGCGACAAACGATAATGAAGGAAGCACACACAACCACATATTCGGTACACCCAGGAGCCACGAAAATGTATCAAGATCTGCGAATAACCTACTGGTGGCCAGGAATGAAGAAAGACATCGCAGCGTTCGTGAACCGATGTATGACCTGCCAATTGATTAAAGCGGAACACCAACGACCCGCTGGAACGCTACAGCCTCTACCCATTCCAGAATGGAAGTGGGATCATATCACAATGGATTTCGTCGTTGGTTTACCCAAAACGACGAAAGGCCACGATGCCACTTGGGTGATTGTTGATCGCCTGACCAAATCGGCTCATTTCCTTCCAATTAGTTCCACTTTTTCCATGGAACGTTATGCGGAATTATATATTCAGGAAATCATCCGCCTCCATGGAATTCCAATTTCTATAGTCTCGGATCGAGATTCGAGATTTTTGTCGAACTTTTGGCAGAGCTTACAGAAAGCGATGGGTACTAAGCTCTCGTTCAGTACTGCATATCATCCCCAGACCGACGGGCAGTCTGAACGAACGATCCAAACCCTTGAGGACATGTTACGAGCGTGCGTCCTAGACTTCAAGGGAAACTGGAGTAAGTACTTGCCGCTGATCGAATTTTCTTATAACAATAGCTTCCATGCTACGATCGGGATGGCACCGTACGAAGCATTATACGGGCGCAAGTGCCGATCCCCAGTCCATTGGGACGAAATAGGTGAGCGAGCCTTGTTAGGACCCGATATAATCCGAGAAACAACAGAAGCAGTGACTAAAATTCGAGAACGAATGCGAACTGCTCAGAGTCGACAAAAGAGTTATGCAGATCATCGACGACGACCTTTGGAATTCGCGGAAGATGACCAAGTATTTTTGAAGATCTCCCCGATGAAAGGAGTAAAGCGTTTTGGAAAAAAGGGCAAGCTAAGCCCAAGATACATAGGCCCGTTTAGAATTACCAGACGAGTCGGCGAAGTAGCGTACCAATTAGAACTGCCAGCTTCCCTATCGCAAATTCACGACGTATTTCACGTATCGACATTACGAAAATACGTCGCGGACCCGAGTCATGTCATTCAGAACGAGCTTCTTCATCAACAGCTCAAGCCTGACTTGAGTTACGAAGAGAATCCTGTAGATATTTTGATGTACGAGTCGAAACGACTACGGAATAAGACTATTCCGCTAGTTAAAGTTCTGTGGCGGAATCAATCAGTTGAGGAAGCCACATGGGAACGTGAGGATGATATGAGAATTCGTTATCCCGAGTTATTCCAGTCGGCGTAATTTCGGGGACGAAATTCTTTTAAGGGGGGGAGGATGTAATACCCGTAAATTTATATACGGGATTTTGATGTAATTAGTTATGTAAAGCTTGGAGCAAAAACATAAGCTATGTTAGTTTCGAATTAGTTTCGAAACTTGATAAAGAATTTAATTAAAATTAATATGGTAAAACAAATTAAGTTGGACCATTATTATTATTATCACTTGAATGGGACCCAACAATTTAGTGGGCCATACATTATACTTAACACTTGAATAAGGCCCAAAGAAATTCAAGTAGATAAGTTATAATCACATTACTTAAGTTTGAGGCAAAACACGTCAACCCCTTGTCTAATCACACACAATTCGAAGCTCTCATGTATATCTAAGATAAGTGGCGGAATTTTAAGAACTGAAAAGGACGAAAAGAATTCTAAGCTGAAACACGATAAGCTAAAGCAAGAACTTGGTGACTTCATCAAAGATTAAACAACATATTCCTCAAAGAAAGGTATGAATTGTCTCTCAAGCTTACATAAATTACAGTATAAGCTTAATATATTTCCTGTATGCGTCTCTATGATTGTTACATGGTAATCAAGGAATAATCAGAAGCTTATTAGGTACAGAAAACCCTAACCATCGAAGCCTTGTATACTGAAGTTGTCATCAATATCATGTGACCTTAAGGTAATCCTAGGAACTATACGAAAGTAGTATGCTTAGAGGTTATACGATTTAGATTTAGCATCCCTTATGAGAAATAGATGATGAGATGTGAACTATAGGAAGAATTCAAGATATAAAAGATGTCGAGAGGTGTGATGAGGAAATATCGAAATGAATAGTCAAAAGATGTCGATACGTAGATCATAGGAAGAAACTCGAGATGTATATAATTGTCGATATATAAGTAGTAATAAGAAGATGTCGAAATAACAGATAGAAGTCGAGACATATATGTAATAAGAAGACTTCGAGGTATATGGTATAAGATATCGACATTTATATAATTCGACATTTTTAATAGGTCTCGACATTTTGGCATCAATGATATCGAGATATATCTTGTGAGAAATTCGACATTTATAAACTCGATGTTCTTAGATAAGCTCGACATCTTCCTCACAAAAGACCTCAATATAAGTAAAAAGCTTCGACATTATTTAGAGGGTTTCGACATTTCCCTTTAAGCACTCGACATTTATTAGGTATTTATATATGATGGATCCCGAGATTTTTGGTATAAACATATATGGAGGTTTCGACATCTATAGGATGTCGATACAGCTTGAAGAGCTCGACATTTATTAGATATAGAGCTCGACATTTTTTAAGGGGTTCGACTTTTTCAAGAAATGATGGTCTCGACATTTTCATAACCCATAATAAGATCTCGATATCTAGTTGTTTTGCTATAAGCTTCGACATTTATAAACACTGATAATAAGATCTCGACATTTTTATATGTCTCGACATTTTGAGGGATAAGATGTCGACATTTTTGAGATTTCGACATGGTGTTTTAATTAATAAATTTTCGGTATTTTAGAATTTTACTATTTCTAGGGTTTTCAATATTTTAGGGTTTAATTATTTTTAGGAATATTATTATTTTTAAGTTTCTATAATTTTAGGGTTTTCGTGATCTTAGGGTTTTGATAATTTTAGGGTTTTCGAGAACTAGCCCATATACTAATAATATTATTATATTCAGACGACCGATCTATAGAGACTTCACGGGATTTCGTAGTTGGTTATAGCGGGAGGACAGGTAGGTGAATCATTCATCTACAACACGTAAACGCTTACCTGCTATTATGTGATTTACGTGTTTTTTCGTATGCTTTATGTGACATCACGTTTCATGTGTATCACGTATGTACATGGCATCGCATGACATTGTGAGGGACAATGACCACATTAGTGGTGACACCTTAAGACTTAAGGTGTCGATTGAGCGGGGTAGAGTGTGCCGATTTTGGCAGTCAGACTCGTAGCGGAGTTGAGGTTGGACTCGCGGGGCACCTGACGGGAGACAGACGTGAGCGATCTGTCTACTCGGGCGTGAGCGACCCGAGGTACAAACCGTCGGATGTGTTGTGTAGCGGAAGGGGCGACCTGATAGGAGGACGTTGACGTGATCGATCAGCGCACTATCGGCGTGGGCACCGCTAGTCTGGCGTTAACGATCAGACGATATATTTTATTTTATTGCGCGCGAGGTGCCGAGTCCAGCCTAGGGCCCTGATATTGAGATACGATAGAAATGTGGGAACGAGCGTGCATTATATCATGTTGTGAGAATTGGGAATGGGGAATGAGTGCACGCTGCATTGCATTTTATTCACCTACTGGGCAATTCGCTCAGTGTTTACGTGTTGTAGGTACTAAGTCCGACGTTGATACGCGTCGTGACTGAGGCGGCTGGTGGCGGTGCTCCACGGACTTTTGAGGGCGGGGCGGTACATGGATGAAGACCTGTGGAGCGGCTTTAGGACTTTTGTTTCTTTTGACATTTTTGGGGCTTCGGCCCGTGTACAGAAATAACGATGTAGACGGATGTTTATAATATTGTATATTTTTTTAGGAAAAAGTTTTAATTAGACGGGCCTTCCGCGGCTTACGTTGCGGAAATCCGCCACTAATTCTAGTTAGAGAAGTCGGGTCGCCACAACTGTTCTGTTGGGAAGTTATAGGAGCAGACAAGGTCAATGCCACCACACCTTCACCAGGTACAATTTCACATAGTACGTGATTTTCAAATTTTTCTTCGCGGGATTCATCGATTCATCACCACCACCGTTGTCTCAGGTCATATCAACGGCCGGCCGGTGGCGTCGCTCTCGGCAAAGGTTTTGCCTGTGGTCGGGGGAGGTTTGACGGGTTTGGGTTCGTTCGGGGAAGAGGCGGCGTTAGGGTTAGGGTTTTATGGCATCATCACCTACGTTAGGGAGTGGGCAGTTTAAATCAGGCAGAATGATGGGGGTCCATGGCTTGCCTTCGTTGCCGGATCTGGAGGGACTTGTTGCGGCGTACCCAGAATTCGCACGCTGCTTTGATGGCGATCGCTTCCCATCGTTGACGACCCGGGTCAGAGGACACATGAGAGTGGGAAGGTTGACGACGATCAACGTGGAGACCAGTCCCCGGCGACCGTTGGCGGAGGCCGAGCATAGTCCCATGCAGCATCGGGGTATTTCGGTGCCGAGTCGAAATCTGGGCAATCCACGGCCGACGGGACGATCACGCTGGGGACGGCCGGGAACGCCACGGCCGACTCGCACGATGACGACGATGGTTATGGAGGACGAGGTCGTTGATGAGGAACTCATTGCAGACTCCTACGATGCGACGGCTGACATTGTGGGTGAGAAAGAGCCGATTATGGTTTCCAATGGGGGCTGTGAGAGAGATTCAAACGATCCAGTCGGCGCCTCCACAAACCTCGACGGGATCGACGGGGCAGACGGCAGTTAGGGTTTCAGTGCCGGCGCTAACAATGGGCCCTAGTGGGCCTGATGCAAAGGTGGCGGCTGATAGGGTTTCTGCGAAGACGGGGTTCTTTCCGCACATTGGGTCGGTCTTCTCGAGGCTCGGGCCTGTACGGACGATAGCTGACGGCCCGACCATGCTGGCGACCTTCGCGACAGCCGTGCAAGGGCACAGGGCTGGCCCGTCACGCACTATGACATTATCGTATACACCACCTTCTCTTGTTAATGGCGTGGCCGTGGTTCGTGCGCCATTGGAGGTGGTGAGACGAGGTCGGGACCGCTGGGAGAACCCTCGTGGGTTTTTTTTTGGAAAGTGTCACTTATATAAAGGAAAACAGGAGGTACAACGGCGTGCATGATAACGCTCATGACGCACCAAACGGTAATGACCAACCGACCAACTGGCGACAACAACCAGACCACCCAAACACCTACAAGGTCCCAACAAGACCACAGCCAAGCACACACAGGTTAAAAAACCAATAGAACAAGGCAACGTAGGTGTCGAAAAACCGCTTCCATCAGCAGGTTCCTGGTACCAGGTGCAGTACCAGTAGGGCAGCCAGACGTATTACCAAACAGCGGCAATGGCACACAATAAAAGGCCGAATCACGCAGGATAAGCTTCTGGCGGGAAAAGAGGCATCCACACAAATGGTCGGAAGAAGGCGTAGTGACGCCACCTCCTGTTTATCATGGAAGGCAGAGTATAGTATGCACGGCACGTCAGGGACGACCACCCATCACGCATGGGTCAGCATTGCACCTCGGCGCGAAGACCATTCTTGCCAAGGAGGGTCGCACGTCCCGTAAGCAACCATCGCAGCAAAGGCCCAAACAACACATGGCCCAGCAGCCTGTACCAAGAAAAGAAAAGACAAGACAGGGAGAGAGGAAAAAAAGTGGGAGAGATACGGGGGGAGGTAATAAGCCTATTTGGTGGGGGAACCCATCCAAGGCACAACAGCCGTCATAGTCAATCCGCCCAACATAACCCACGCAACCCAGGAGGACACCCTACCAGGTGATCCGCCAAACGCGGCGAAGAACATTCGCCTGGAGTTGGTACTTGTTCGTGACGGTGGACAAACGCAGGCAAAGAAGGGCCTCAATGTCGGCAGTGACCCGTTCATGATTGCATCGTCTCCTTTCTCTCCATCGCTTGTTTCGCTCCATCCAAAGATGGTAGACTAACGAGGCAATGGCATGCCGAGGCCCTAACCAAGCAAGGTGTTGGCCTCTCCATCGATAGGCTGCCCACCGGATGCCCTCAAACCAGTCCTTTCTAGGCCAAACGAACCTCAACCTGTTACACATCAAACGAAGACAACGTTTAGAAAATGTGCAATCAAAGAATAAATGTCCTATCGTTTCCTCCGTTTGGCTATCACATAAGAGACACATGGAGGTTCCCACTGCGGCCGCCACCCATTGCTGTCTCGCGTCACCAATCTATCTCTGATTGCCAGCCAAAGGATGAATTGATGCCTAGGAATGGATAAGAGGGCCTCAAACAGCATACTCCAATTGAAATTAGGACGCCGAATCCTCAAGTTGTCCCTAGCAGATTTGGTAGTGAACTTGTCGTTCTCCGTTGCAGTCCATCGCACACGGTCGGCTTCAGTAGTGTGGACTTGAGGAAGAAGGAGAGCGGACTCAATGTATTCAACCGTGGCTTGGCCCGGCCAATTCCATCCTTCGAATGGATCGGCAGCCCCATCACCAATGGCCCTCGAGGGAATCTGTCCACCATCGGTCCCAACCAAGGGTCAGTCCAAAGAAGCGTGTCTTTCCCATTTCCAATATGGAACTGAGGTAACGGCCGGATGAGTTGTCGAAGTGGCAGAATCTTCCTCCAGCTCCAAGAGGTCCAAGAGCTAGGTCTTATGGTCAATATAGACGTATTGTTTAACCTCGTGCATCGGATCCAGAGTGCCCAAATAGAAGTCTCATCCCCACTCAGTAAGGTCCAAAGGAGCCGCATGTCAGTGCTTTATTGTCCGTCTCAATGGATCTGATCCCCAACCCACCTTCCTAAGTAGGAAGGCAAATGTCAACCCATGCGACCTTGGCGCTGGTGCCCCCCCAAAGAAAAGATCTCATGCGTGATTCGATGGCATGATAACGCCTTTAGGGAGCATAAAAACTCCCGCCCAGTGGGTTTGAAGTCCAAGTAGCACGGATCTAATCAGTTGGACTCTCCCCACATAGGATAGCGTTTGATTGGTCTAGGAGCCCAAGCGCCGGTCAATAGCAGTGATCAGAGGTTCACAGTCAGCAATAGTCAATTTTGAAGTGATAAGCGGCACGCCGAGGTATCGCACTGGAAGAGACCCAGTCGAAAACCCCATAATAGTTTGAAGCATTCCTGCAAGCCAAGCAGCTCTCCTAGCGATGTACATTTCGCTCTTGCTGGGGTTGGCACGAAGGCCAGATATAGCAGTGAAGATGTCAAGACTTTCCTTGAAAACTCCGACCGAACCCGTATCCGCATGGGAGAATAGAAGTAAGTCATCCGCAAACGAGAGCATGAACAATTTTGTCGGGTCGCAACGCCAATGGTACTGAAAGCAGCCGCTCTGCCTTATCCGTCCTCAATAATACTATGCAAAACTTCCATCACCAGGGTAAAGTGATATGGTGATAATGGGTCACCTTGGCGGAGTCCACGACAGCCTTTGAAGAACCCTTCAGGTCGACCATTGATATTTAATGAGAACGAAGTAGTCGTGAGACAAGCTCGAATCCATCCAATGAATGTATGGTGGAAGTGAAGTGCCTCAAGTGTCCTCAAGAGGAAATCCCACTCGACCAATATCATAAGCTTTATCATGGTCCACCTTGAACGCCACACGCTCAGGCAACCCCGCGCTATAGTACCCATGGCATATTTCCTGTGCTAAGAGGATATTATCCGTGACACGACGGCCAGGAATGGAGGCCGTTTGAGTAGGATGGACGGGATTCCCCAAGCATCCCCGAAGACGGTTGGCAATAACCTTCGAGATGACCATGTAGACAACGTTGCAGCACGAGATGGGTCTGTAATCCCTCGTTGTCCTAGGGTTGTCGCATTTTGGGATGAGGGTAATCAGCGTTGAATTCAGCTTGCCAAGTAGGTAACCCGTCCGGAAGAATTCTTGTATAGCATGTGAAACGTCCGTGCCAATAACATCCCAAGCTTGCTTATAGAACTTAGCCGAGTAGCCGTCCGGCCCGGGGGATTTATTATCACCAATCGAGAAGAGTCCTTTCCTAATTTCCAGGTCAGTAACAGGTACAACCATCGCCTCGGCTTCAGCTACGCTAAGGGTCCTGGCAGTGAATGGAGTTACTTCGGTAGGACTAAGTGGCGTCACACGGCTAGACCGTCCGAGGATGTCAGTATAGTATCGTAGGAGTTCGGCTTGGACCTGGGCTTCACCTTCGAGGGTCTCACCAGCCTCATTTTCAATAGAGAGAATGCAGTTGATAGCTCTCCTGATAGCCACTTTTTTAAGGAAAAAAGACGTGCATTGGTCGCCATCCTTCAACCATGCGACATTCTCACGTTGGGCCAATGCGGAGTGTTCCATGTCCACAGCTTTAGCATAGGCAAACAGACACCTTTTCTCAAGGATAAGAAGTTGAGGCTCCATCGGGTATCCAATTAGAAGCTCTTGGGTAGCCTCAAGAAATTGCCGAGCTTCCACAACATTACGGTAAAGGTCTTCCTTGTCGCGGCGAACCTTTTTTATCTCATATGCCTTTAGCTTCTTGATGACTCCGAACATGGGGTAACCTGCCTGCGTCCGCTTCCAAACCTCTTCCACCACTGGGATGAACAGGGGGTCTTGAGTAATAAAGTTATCGAAACGGAAACTTGAGCCCCTGCCCTAGAAGGTTGTTCGGCTTCCAAGATAAGGGAGGAGTGGTCAGACATGGCCGGCGTGGTGCATCTGTAGGCCAATTCTCCAAATCTGGCGAACCAAGCGGGGTTCCCAAGCATCCTATCCAAACATCTCCAAACTCCAGCGGTACTACGCTGTTGGTTATACCAGGTGAAGATAGGTCCCAGCCGAGGTAGATGAACAAGGTCAGACGAGATTAAGCACGCGATCATTTCCTGGCAGCCCCGTGTATTAATTCCTCCTCTCGGCTCCGTGCTATCAACTATCGCGTTAAAATCCCCCATGACGACCCACGGAAACGACTCGCGTGCATGAGAGGTGGCAGTGATATCAGCCCAAAGCCTCCGACGTTCATCCCGAAGGTTATGGCCATAGAAAATGTGGAAAAGAATTCCAGGCCCTCATCGAGAATACAAATCTTACAATGGACCGTCTGGTTGGTATATGCTTCGATCGTGATGCCAATAGCCTGAGGGTCCCATCCCACCCAAATGCGTGCCGTCGGCCCATCATTATAGTCAAAGAACCAGTTCCAATTAGCCATGATCGAACTAGAAATAGTAGCAGTGTTCTGATCTGAAACCCTTGTCTCAACCAGCCCTAAAGGTTTCAGATTATACTTAGTTTCACTTCCCTCACCGCCCATCTGAAACCCTGAGTGTCTATATTATCACACTCCAAGTGAGCAAGTGCCGCAAACGGGTTGTGATGGTCTATTGGAGGGTTCCTAGCGGATGCTGTGGACATAGAACAGCCATCAGTGGGATGTTGGGGCAGCCGTGCGTGCGCATTCTGAAGTTTGCTCCCATTAGATCGGGCCCCAACTTCCGTGGCAGCCATGTGTGCCCCTCAAGGATAGCCTTGCCCTTCTCTTTATTATGGATTCGTTGCCAATCACGCCTTGCACGGTGAGGTGTAGTAGACCGAACAGTGTGAAGTGGTACCGCACCTAAAGCTTGCAGTTGCGCCTGCTTGTTAATCCGTTGCTTCTGTCGGGTTACCTGTGTCGGGCTCTTCGGCCGTGGCTGGTTCATCGGGTTTGTCGGACAGCTCCCATTGCCATGAGTCCAGGCTTTGCATGCGCCGCATTGCTTAGGTTTCCACTCGTAATCAACCCGTATTGGCACGTCACCCAAGTGTCCCCCATCCTTAGTGGGGATTCTAAAACCCTGAAATGTTCAACGAACGGTTCCTCAAGATTCTTCTCAATGCATACCCGTGCGTATTCCAGTCTCTCACCCGTAGCTGTCATAGAGTCAGCAAATAGTGGCCTCCCAACAATGCTCGCAACTATTCCCAAACCCTCTTGCGTCCACAACTCGCTTGGAACATTGTGCATCTTAACCCATAACGGGACAGTCGAGTGATTCTTCTTCTCAAGGGACATACCCATTCGCCATATTTTAAGGAAAAGTGGTTGTCCATGCATGAGCCAGGCTCCTCCTTCCACGGCCGCAGTTGAAGCTTCAGCCGTCGCAAATCAAAATTTGAAGAAGCCATTGATTGCTGCGAGAACTTCGACGACTCCAGACCAAGTGGATCTAACAAAACGTTCAACATGTGGGAAGTAAGGCCTCTTCCCAAGAAACTACCCGACGAGAGTATGGTCCCATCTAGCCGTTCCTTTTCTAGACAACGACCAAGGCGGGCAGGCCACGGCCTCTCCATCAATTAATGTAGGTGCGGTGTATGTTAGTGCGAGGCGCGCCGGGGGATTACGTCGTGGTTGCTCGTTATTGAGCTTGGCGCCTTGGAGGGCGGCGGCAAAGGAAAGTTCGGCTCCTTCACGCACCATCATCGTCGTAACAGTAGAATGCTCCGTTAAGTGGCGGCATTCAGCACCAAAGTCTTAGGCCCGGAATAGGCGGGCTTATTCAAGGAATCCCTAGGTTGGCGATTGACGTTAGCCACTCTCACAAGAGTTCCGTCAAAAGTATCGGTATTGATCGGCCCCAAGTCCAGAGTACGAGGCGGTGTGCCCTGGCACTCAGAGATACGGCGATCAGGCCCCGGCAAGGGAATAAAACCAGACGCGGCATGAGGCCTAATAGGCGTTCCAGCGGGGCCGTGGCCAATAGGCGATTGGGACCAACCCTGTTGAACCTTAGGCTCCTTACCGCCGGTCACGGAGTGATTGACAGGCGTGTTTTTCGTCGGCACCACCGGTAAGGGTCCCTTAGTCCTCTCACTAGGCCCAGAATTTGAATCGTCTTTGGCGGAAACCCTAGTAAGTAGAAGACGCTGATTCTAGGCTCCCCCAGCCGTCATGGTCGGTTTATCCTCATCGAAGTGGTCCCCAACGATCGGCCCAGTGCCCGTTGTACGAGGTGGCTGTTGGGGTGGGCCCGATTAATCGACGCCGGCCCCCGAACAGCGCAACGTGGCTATAGCGGAAGCACGGTTTGTACCGAGCGGCGTAGGGTGGCAAATTTTCGATTTTTAATATCCAAATTCAACCTTACGCCATTCGGCTTCTCCCAAGGGTCTAAAATACAGCCCTAAGCCTCGGGAGATCACGGTTAATTCGAATTATCAAAATTCGAATTTATTTCCAATTTATTCAAATTAATAATTTAGATCCAAATTAATCGAACAAAGCGGCAACCAGTCGTTTTTCGATTATTTGCATACCGAAATGATTTTTGATAAATACCAAATTTTCCAGAATAATTCTACACTTCCCAACGTTCGCAACGATAGGTCTTACGAATTATTCCGATGTCGTTTGGTATTTTTCACAAAATCAAATCTGTGGTTCGAAATTATTAATTCGAATAAATCGGCAGTCTGTTGTCTTTTAACTATTTGACGACCGAAACGATTTCCGATCGACACCAAACTTTCCAGAATAATTCTACACTTCCCGACGTTTTCAACGAGGGGTCTTTCGAATTATTCCGATACCGTTTGATATTTTTCGTAAATCAAATCGTTAGGGTTAGATGTATACCTTCGATGAACGGGATTTCTTCTGTCGTCGCCTCGGATCAACGTGGCTACACCTCGTCTGGATCCCGGGGCTTCCGGGCTAGATCGTCACGCCGGTATGACCTTGAGCGAACCTCCGAGACTGCTCCCGATGGCTAGACGCAGTTCGGTTCAGGCGTTGGGGTTCGTCGAACGATCCCGTGGCTTGTCGTACGTGGTTTAAAGGAATTCTCTTTTCCTCTTTTTCCTCTCTTGTTATACATAAAAAAAAAAAACAAAGTATCTCACTTCTTAAGCAACAAACGTTGCTTTTATCATTTATGTAAATATATATATATATTTTTTTTTTTTAAATTGAGACACTTGTTGAAACAAGTGTCAAAATAAATAATAAAAAATGTTACTTAAACATTCTACACATCCCAACGTGGATGTGTAGATTTTTTCTTTTTTTTTTTTTTATTTATTTTGATAATTTCTTTTTGGCCCTTGAGGTTTCTAAATTCTCAATTTAGTCCCTCAATTTTAAATAATAAAATAATTAAATCCAATCTAATTATTTAATTATAATTGAGCCCACTTAGTTAATTAATTAAGCACTTAAGACAATCTCAAGTCCTAATTATTTCCGTGACTGTCACTGGAATTTAACTAAGTCGTCGACACCTCGTATCAACTATGCCACTACCTCAACGAATCTCATTCGTTAGGTTCCACATAAAAGCCCGCCGTTTTCGTTCTAGTTCATTACCATTTTTAAGCGCGACTCTCTAGGTTCGTCTCAACTGGCATGGGAGGAATCCACGAGTCCCGGTATTCGCCTAGCCAATCCCACGGTACCGGACAGATCCCAGTTGAGAACGAATTTTGATCTAATCGAAATTCGGGCGAACCGACTATAGTGTATACATTTAAATACTTCTTACGCCTTTCACCTGCGTCCCGGTTAGGTGAGAGCCATGCAAATGTCAAACTCACTAACCTAACACTATGTTATAATCGAGATCGAACTGATTATTTAAACTCCGCTCTTTATCTAATACGAGCAAGTTTTCCAAGCTTCGGCCGAAGGCTTTATAATCGTCGCTCTCCGATTACCTCATAGGACATTAACCTATACGAATATAGGCAGTGAATCCCGATAGCAGTCAAAGCCCGGCAATCACCTCCGTAAAGTCGGTTGCGTTTCGTCGCTGACCCGTGTCTCATTTATGAACACTTACGAGCCTAGCCAACTAGCGACAAACCGAAATCGCGAAAGCAAATTCGTCAATGACCCTATCGGTCTGAGGCTGCTATAGTCATTCGTTCAATCATTGACAACATCCTAGCCATGTGATTGAGACGAATACGAGCCGAATGTCCGAATACGCAATCTCTCCGATCACCGATATCTCCATCACGACCCACAACCTCTCAGGTAATCGGTGACACTACCGATACTATGTGGTCGTCAATGGATAAGTCATATTCGGATATCTAGTCACCCACCTAGAATCCTTAGACTTACGGACTTTTTATTTAATGTTGAGATTAAGGACCGTCCGGTGTCTCCTCTCTCGTCCCACGAGAATCAGACGTCCAACTCAAACATTTGGGTGTTATTTATTTATCGCACTACCGGATGCCAAGTAGACTTTAAATTCGATAAATAAATAATAATGCCTTTAATATAATGAAAATATATATTCATTAATTTATTTGACGGTATATACAATAAACCTGTCTTACAACCTATACATCATCGTGCGCCCTATACTATTCCTAGTCCCCGTATGGCATTCCGAGGGCACACTCCCTAACAGCCTCCCACTTGCACTCGAATGCCATGCGATGCACCTAATGCCAGTCGCAATGGTATCGTAGCCCCATCTTGTCCAAATGCTGTTCCATAACTGCTTGGGACAAGGGCTTTGTGAGCGGGTCCGCCACGTTTTCTGCGGTGGCGATTTTCTGCACGGCGACCATCCCGTTTTCAACGAACTCACGTAATACGTGATATTTTCTCTCAATATGTTTGGACTTGCTATGAGATCGTGGTTCCTTTGCTTGTGCGACTGCACCGCTATTATCGCACCAAAGTGTAAGCGGTCTGTCAGCAACTGGTACCACAGTAAGTTCCTCCAAGAACTTTTTCATCCAAACAGCTTCTTTAGCTGCCTCTGAGGCTGCTATGTATTCTGCCTCGCACGTGGAATCGGCAGTTGTGCTTTGCTTGGAGCTTCTCCAAGACACTGCCCCACCGTTGAGCACGAATACAAAACCTGAAGTAGATTTTCGGTCATCCACGTCCGACTGGAAGTCCGAATCGGTATAACCAACTACTTCTAGTCCCGCTCCTCCATAAACCAGCGTTAAGTCTTTAGTCCGTCTAAGGTATTTAAAGATATTCTTAACAGCTGTCCAATGTTCTTCCCCTGGGTTTGCCTGAAACCGACTAACCACGCTCACAGCATAGGCAATGTCCGGTCGTGTACACAACATCGCGTACATTAGACTACCCACTGCAGACGCATACGGTATCCCACTCATCCGTCGTCTGTCTTCCTCACTTTGAGGTGACATTGACTTTGACAAATGGATCCCATGCCGCATTGGTAAGAACCCTCTCTTAGAGTCATCCATTCTAAATTTCTTTAGGATTTTCTCTAAGTAAAGGGCCTGAGATAAGCCGATCGTATGGTTCGCTCGATCCCTCAACAAGCGAATACCTAGTATATACGTCGCTTCTCCCAGGTCTTTCATGGAGAATTCGGTTGAAAGCCATGCTTTCACCGATGAGAGCATCCCGATGTCGTTTCCTATCAAAAGGATGTCATCCACGTACAATACAAGGAACGACACCATACTCCCACTGCTCTTTCTGTAGACACATGGCTCATCTACGTTTTTCATGAATCCGAAGTTCCGAACTGCTTCATCAAAACGTAGATTCCAGCTGCGAGAGGCCTGTTTCAGTCCGTAAATTGACCGATTCAGTTTGCACACTTTGTGAGCATCAGTATGCGACTCAAAACCTTTTGGCTGCTCCATATAGATCTCCTCCTTGAGGAATCCATTAAGGAACGCCGTTTTAACGTCCATCTGCCAAATCTCATAATCATAGTGCGCAGCTATAGCGAGCATTATCCGGATAGACTTGATCATGGCTACAGGTGAGAAAGTCTCCTCATAGTCAACTCCCTCTTTTTGGTTATAGCCCTTGGCAACCAACCTGGCCTTGTACGTCTCAACTTGTCCGTCAGATCCAATCTTCCTCTTGTAAATCCATTTACAACTGATTGGTCTAAAACCACTCGGTAGGTCTACAAGAGTCCAGACTTTGTTGGAGTACATTGAGTCCATCTCAGCTCGCATAGCCTCAATCCATCTCGCTGAGTCAACATCGGATATAGCTTGATCGAAAGTAGCGGGATCTTCTCTTAGAAGTCCCCTAGTCGCAACATAACCTTGTTCGACATGTGACATGCCATACCGCTGTGGTTGGCGAGGCACCCTTTCAGATCGTCGCATGACTGGTTCGCTCGGACCATCCGAATCTTGTGTGGGCGCTTCGGTCGACTGCTCCTCGAGAGTGACCTCACGGCCAATGCCAAAATCTCGAATGAACTCTTCCTCGAGAAAATGTGCATGTAGGCCAACAACGATCCTTTGATCATCGTGAAAATAGAATAGGTACCCCATAGAGTCTTCGGGGTAACCTATGAAACGTCCTTTTACTGACCTAGACTCCAATTTATCTGTTTTCAGCTTTTTCACATAGGCAGGGCAACCCCAAATCCTAATATGTGATAAGCTGGGTAAACGACCAGTCCATATCTCATACGGAATGCCATTAACAGACTTTGAGGGACACCGGTTAATGGTATACGCCGCTGTCAAAAGCGCGTATCCCCACAATGACATCGGTAAATCTGTATAGCTCAACATAGAACGAACCATATCTAATAAAGTTCGGTTTCTACGTTCGGCCACGCCATTCAATTGTGGCGTACCGGGCGGAGTCACCTGTGATATTATACCATTCTCCTTTAAGAACTGGTCAAACTCGACGCTCATGTACTCGCCACCTCGATCCGATCGAATGACTTTAATGACTTTCGAAGTTTGGTTTTCCACCAACGCCTTATACTCCTTGAACCTTTCAAGAGCATCAGCTTTATACCTCATCAGATACACTAGTCCGTAACGACTGTGATCATCCGTAAAGGTAATAAAATAGTGGAAGTCACCTCGAGCTTTCACATTGAAAGGCCCGCAAACATCTGTGTGAATTAAACCGAGAATTTCCGTGGCTCTATTAAAAGTCCCGGTGAAGGGTGATCGGGTCATTTTACCTTTGAGGCATGACTCACAAGTCGGATAGGGATCTGATCCCAACGGTTTCAATATCCCGTTTTTCTCCAACTCGTGTATCTTGCGTTCTCCAGTATGACCTAATCTAAGATGCCACAAGTATCTCGCATTTATTCCCGACTTTCGTTTATTTGTGACAGTATTCACAGATATATCGTCCTGGGTATTTAAATAGTACAAACCATTTATTAGTGTTGCGCTGCCAACATTTTTATTTCTATACATAATGTGGCATGTATTATTATTAAAACTAAATACATAACCGTTCCTGCTCAAAACAGGAACGGAGACGATGTTCTTAAATCCCCTCGGGAGTACAAGACAATCGTACAAACGCAACACATGCCCAGAATATAATACAAGAGATCTTGATCCGACATGGCTTGCCGAGATACTATCCCCGCTTCCCACTCTGACCTCGATCTCACGCTCCCCAAGCGCTCTACTTGGTCCCAGACCCTGCGTGGAAACACAAATGTGAGTACTAGCCCCCGAATCCAATATCCAGGAAGTAGAGTATACAGATGAAGAACAAACTGTTTCTAAAACATTAAGTTCCATACCTGACGCATTCTGCTCACCCTTGAGCTTTGGACAGTCCCGCTTCCAGTGGCCCAGCGCACCGCAATGCAGACACCTATCCGTCGGCTTTACACCGGTTTGCTTCGATTTCCCAGAAGATAGTTTCTTCTTGGAAACCTTCCCTGTCGGCTTGAGCTTGTTGCCCTTCTTCTTTTTGCCTTTTTGGGGTTTCGAAGAAGTGGCGACAAGTGCAGTCTGCTTTGCCCTCTCATCTGACCTTGCGCCGTTGCTAACTGATTCATCAGTTCAGGAAGCAACAGCGTCATACCATTCAGATGATAGTTCACAATGAACGCATTGAAGGACGGAGGCAGGGACTGCAAGATGAGATCATTTTGTAACTCCCGATCAAATCGAAAATTGAGAGTTTCCAACCTGAGATCATGGTGATCATGTTCCTAACATGTTCGCCAACATTCTCACCCTCAGACATCCTCGATCGGAAGAGCTGCGACGAAGTCGCATAACGAGCCGTCCTAGACGTCTCACCGTAAAGCTCTTTTAAATGTTGAACCATCACTCGAGCATCAGCCATACTTTCGTGGCTACGCTGCAGTGCGTTACTCATCGATCCGAGGACATGAGCCTTTACGAGCTTCTCGTCACGCAGTCGCTTGTCATAAGCGGCACGAGCCTGCTCGGATGCCCGCGCCCCTGGGGCCGGTGGCATTTCGGAGTCAAGGATATAAACTAGGTTCTCAATCTCAAGGAAAATCCTCAAGTTGCGAAGCCAGTCTGAATAGTTTGGCCCAGTCAACCTATTCTCCTTGAGCAGTACATTTAAAGCGGTCGACATGATTTCACAAAGAGAGAAAATGCTGCAGAAAATAAAAGGCATATTAAGTCGATTGTATAGGTTATCAAATGCGAACAAGGACTTTTTATTCCGTTTGACTCCCACTATCTTTTCATAAACTCCATTCTCCCTACGGATGTTTTGGAAGTTTCGTTGATAACTTCGATAGTGGAGTTGATGTCCCCGTGGACGGGTGCAAACCTCAACCTCTGTCGTTTTATTGGTTTGCAGCGGCCCACGAAGTCGTGCTCCGCACGAATCCGACCTTGTCGAATGTCTCAACTATCTTTGTCTCAGTCAGGGACCCCCGCCGGCAAACCCGGAACAAGGCGGTATGACTGTCTAAGTGCGACCTATCAACGTAGCTCAAAACCTCACACTTGAACCGTACGTATTACCGCACAGTGTGGTCTTGGCGAGCGGCACAAATGCACCCGAGCAAGCCGAAACAAAAGCAAATGCAAGGCGCCGGCATACCCGAAACCAAACCTTGCATTTAGGTTTTGTAACAACTAGGCCCGAGCTTGATAGAAGACAGGGCATCCAATCCCTTTACTCACTTAGTATTCGTACGGGAGATTTTGTAACTCATAGCATATTAAAATTAAGCACGAGCACGTAAATGCGATAAATAAATTCCTAACCCTAGGAAAGCAATTTAAATGGACAAATATGCGTGCTACTTCTAGACTGGTCCTATTACATGGGTCGTAAAACGACCGGGGTCTTCGATCTTCCAACGTCTAATCATCGTTACGATGGTTGTCGAATCCTCCAATCTCGCCTTGCGTCGAACGGCCGTCATTTTATCTAACCTATCCAATAAAGCAATAAAATACAACACGGGGGGAATTAATTCCCAAACAACCCGTAATCCATGTACATACCGGGGGGTGTCCAACCGACGTCACGAGCGACGATAGTCTCCAAACTACGTCGACCGTTCGTTCGCCACATCGGCTTTCGAGGCCTTCGGTCGAACCATTCATGAGCCTTGGCTCTGATACCACTGTTGGGGTGGGCCCGATTAATCGACGCCGGCACCCGAACAGCGCAACGTGGCTATAGCGGAAGCACGGTTTGTACCGAGCGGCGTAGGGTGGCAAATTTTCGATTTTTAATATCCAAATTCAACCTTACGCCATTCGGCTTCTCCCAAGGGTCTAAAATACAGCCCTAAGCCTCGGGAGATCACGGTTAATTCGAATTATCAAAATTCGAATTTATTTCCAATTTATTCAAATTAATAATTTAGATCCAAATTAATCGAACAAAGCGGCAACCAGTCGTTTTTCGATTATTTGCATACCGAAATGATTTTTGATAAATACCAAATTTTCCAGAATAATTCTACACTTCCCAACGTGCGCAACGATAGGTCTTACGAATTATTCCGATGTCGTTTGGTATTTTTCACAAAATCAAATCTGTGGTTCGAAATTATTAATTCGAATAAATCGGCAGTCTGTTGTCTTTTAACTATTTGACGACCGAAACGATTTCCGATCGACACCAAACTTTCCAGAATAATTCTACACTTCCCGACGTTTTCAACGAGGCGTCTTTCGAATTATTCCGATACCGTTTGATATTTTTCGTAAATCAAATCGTTAGGGTTAGATGTATACCTTCGATGAACGGGATTTCTTCTGTCGTCGCCTCGGATCAACGTGGCTACACCTCGTCTGGATCCCGGGGCTTCCGGGCTAGATCGTCACGCCGGTATGACCTTGAGCGAACCTCCGAGACTGCTCCCGATGGCTAGACGCAGTTCGGTTCAGGCGTTGGGGTTCGTCGAACGATCCCGTGGCTTGTCGTACGTGGTTTAAAGGAATTCTCTTTTCCTCTTTTTCCTCTCTTGTTATACATAAAAAAAAAAACAAAGTATCTCACTTCTTAAGCAACAAACGTTGCTTTTATCATTTATGTAAATATATATATTTTTTTTTTTTTAAATTGAGACACTTGTTGAAACAAGTGTCAAAATAAATAATAAAAAATGTTACTTAAACATTCTACACATCCCAACGTGGATGTGTAGATTTTTTCTTTTTTTTTTTTATTTATTTTGATAATTTCTTTTTGGCCCTTGAGGTTTCTAAATTCTCAATTTAGTCCCTCAATTTTAAATAATAAAATAAATAAATCCAATCTAATTATTTAATTATAATTGAGCCCACTTAGTTAATTAATTAAGCACTTAAGACAATCTCAAGTCCTAATTATTTCCGTGACTGTCACTGGAATTTAACTAAGTCGTCGACACCTCGTATCAACTATGCCACTACCTCAACGAATCTCATTCGTTAGGTTCCACATAAAAGCCCGCCGTTTTCGTTCTAGTTCATTACCATTTTTAAGCGCGACTCTCTAGGTCCGTCTCAACTGGCATGGGAGGAATCCACGAGTCCCGGTATTCGCCTAGCCAATCCCACGGTACCGGACAGATCCCAGTTGAGAACGAATTTTGATCTAATCGAAATTCGGGCGAACCGACTATAGTGTATACATTTAAATACTTCTTACGCCTTTCACTTGCGTCCCGGTTAGGTGAGAGCCATGCAAATGTCAAACTCACTAACCTAACACTATGTTATAATCGAGATCGAACTGATTATTTAAACTCCGCTCTTTATCTAATACGAGCAAGTTTTCCAAGCTTCGGCCGAAGGCTTTATAATTGTCGCTCTCCGATTACCTCATAGGACATTAACCTATACGAATATAGGCAGTGAATCCCGATAGCAGTCAAAGCCCGGCAATCACCTCCGTAAAGTCGGTTGCGTTTCGTCGCTGACCCGTGTCTCATTTATGAACACTTACGAGCCTAGCCAACTAGCGACAAACCGAAATCGCGAAAGCAAATTCGTCAATGACCCTATCGGTCTGAGGCTGCTATAGTCATTCGTTCAATCATTGACAACATCCTAGCCATGTGATTGAGACGAATAAGAGCCGAATGTCCGAATACGCAATCTCTCCGATCACCGATATCTCCATCACGACCCACAACCTCTCAGGTAATCGGTGACACTACCGATACTATGTGGTCGTCAATGGATAAGTCATATTCGGATATCTAGTCACCCACCTAGAATCCTTAGACTTACGGACTTTTTATTTAATGTTGAGATTAAGGACCGTCCGGTGTCTCCTCTCTCGTCCCACGAGAATCAGACGTCCAACTCAAACATTTGGGTGTTATTTATTTATCGCACTACCGGATGCCAAGTAGACTTTAAATTCGATAAATAAATAATAATGCCTTTAATATAATGAAAATATATATTCATTAATTTATTTGACGGTATATACAATAAACCTGTCTTACAACCTATACATCATCGTGCGCCCTATACTATTCCTAGTCCCCGTATGGCATTCCGAGGGCACACTC
This sequence comes from Craterostigma plantagineum, assembly GCA_027422505.1. Lineage (NCBI taxonomy): Eukaryota > Viridiplantae > Streptophyta > Magnoliopsida > Lamiales > Linderniaceae > Craterostigma > Craterostigma plantagineum. The sequence continues at coordinate 12,074,418 of JAPQWV010000029.1, forward strand.
CCTAACAGTGGCATACCTTGGCGCACCAGGAAACAGCGATCGAGACGTGGGTCGCGAGAGGCATGATATGGTGCGCGCTTCGTCTTGCGCGATGACGATGGGTTTGCACTGCCGGCTGGTCGCGAAGGGGGTGTCCAAGTCCAGCATATTGGTGGCTAGCTTGGTCGTCGTTCGAATCCGCCGGCGGCTTGACGGTCCCAGCGGTGGATCCTCTCACGCGCACGTACAAAGCCTCAAAGGCAGCCACGTCGAAACGTCCCTGAAAATCGTCGACTTTGGTTCTGAGGATGTCGTAGTCCGGTGTGGCGGCTAGAAATTCCCAATCGCTTGGTGCAGAATCCATTAGAGCAGCCATAGTAGAAGAGCAGATGAATAGTCACAGAAGAAGGTGAAAGGACGCGATGGTGAAGATGGGCAGAGCGGCAGTGCTTAGGGCCCTCTCATCGCCGTTTGAACCCGGCGATGGAGGGAGGATGGGTGGTCGTCGCCGATCAGTCGTTCGGTTGGGATGGGTCGCCGGCGAGAGGTAGGGTGGTGGTGGCATGACGTGATGATTTTAGGGTTTTCAAAGTTACTGTGTGAAAATCGCACACACTGATTGTGTAGAAGGCTTTTTACGAATTTTTTCGCCCTCGTGGGTTATTTTCTTGGTCGTAAGCCTTATTTCCCATTCGTCGAGCGTCACTTCAGATCTGTGTGGAATGGGCTTGCTGAGGTGCGGACCACCACCAATGGTTTCTTTATGTTCAGATTTGAGTGGGATGAGACGCGCACTGAGGTCCTAGAGGGCGGGTCTTGGCTCATGCAAGGCCAGCCATTATTCCTAGAGCCATGGCGGACACGTATGTCCTTTGCATGAAGGGAGCTGGTTGAGGTGCCGTTGTTGGTGAAATTATGGGATGTGCCATGCCATCTATGGATGCAAGAGGGTCTGGGGCTTGTTACGAGTGCGGTGGGACGACCATTATTTGCTGATGGAATTACTGCCACGGGGGAACGACTTGATTATGCCCGCATATGTGTAATGAAGCAACTATCTGAGCCTTTCTTAGAGACGTTTAATGTGGTGCTTCAAGGTGAGGAAGGGGAGGAGGACGTGACTGTATCGATAAGGGTGGAGTATGATTGGAAACCATCGCAATGTGCTCACTGTACATCATGGGCGCACGGGGCAGGCCATTGTCCGCGGAAATCGGAGAAGATGGTCGGGTCACCATCAGTTAGGCGAGAAGTTGAGGGGCCGAAGTCTAAACCTATCGCGCGACCTGCTAGACCTATAGACCATCGGGCAGTGACTAGGCAATGAATGGGTCATGTCCCTAATAGGCTAGCGTCGCGCCCCTCCAATGGCGGCTGCGATGGACATGGAAACCGAGTGACCCGACAGCCGGATAGAGACGGTGGGCCACGGATTCTATGAGGCCCTCGAGACGAATGGCAACAGATGGGGCGAGGGGAAAAGCTATCTTGGTGAGGGCTGCGACGGATAACGAGGGTCGACAGCCTGTGTGTGATGGGCCGGGACGGGGAGCATGTCTCGACCACCAGACGAGACCGCTCTTCTCTCTTTGGTGGAGCAGAACCGATTCGATATACTTCGGGATATGCCTGAAGACACTGACCACACTTCTCATACGGGCCCTAAAGCAAGTGCAGCCCGAAGCGGGGTGCCTTTATGTTAGCTGTGGGTGCATGGAATGTGCGTGGTCTTAACAAGAAAGACCACAGGAGGGCGGTGGGGGAGTTGCTGTCGAGGGAGGGGCTATGTATGATTGGGTTGTTAGAAACGAGAGTGTCGGTGTCTAATGCGGGGTTTATATCTAGTGGTATTAGAACCCAGTGGCAATGGTTCTTTGAGTATGATGATGGCCTAGAGTCGCGAATATGGGTGGGCTAGGATGCATCTATTCTTACTGTGGAGGTTGTAGGGGCTTCAACACACGCGTACATTGTCGAGTGGAGTCGGCAATGACTAGGGAGACGGTGTTCGTGTCTTTTGTTTATGGGAAGTCCAGGAGGCAGGAAAGGCTTCCCTTATGGGATGAGTTGATTACTATGTCTGCAACTCGTGTGGCGGATGCATGGATAGTCATGAGGGACTTCAATGCTATATTGCACACGGCTGAGGGACGTGGGGGATCCTAGGCATGATATGGAAGATTTTCAGGCATGCTTAGTTGGTGCTGATTTGTTGACCATACCATCGTGGGCCAGGTCTTCACATGGTAAAGCGAGCTGATGCGGGGATATGGCGACGCCTAGACCACATTCTGGGCAACCCTCAGTGGTTCGCTAGATTTCCGGAGTCCTTCTGCCGTTGTGGCCTACCAGCGACCTCTGACCATTCGCCTTTGCTATTAGGGGCCTCTTTGCCGCGACAACATAAGGCGACTTTTCGATTTGATAATTTCTTGACGAAATATCCAGGCCTACTTGGGAGTGGTGCAGAACGTCTGGAATGCTCATCTGAGTGGTTTTCCTATGTTCGTGCTAGTTAGGAGGCTGAAGATGTGGAAGTCTTTGTTGATGGGATTGCGGCGAGCCAAGGACGGTGAATGTCAAGGAGACAAAACATTTTCTTGATATTGCGCAGGACTTCGCAACACGATTTCCCACTGAGGACGCCTTTTTTGAGCTGGAGCGCTCATGCCGAGCGCTATATGCCAAAGCGGTGGTTGTGGAGTAGTCAGCATTAAACAGCGGGCAAAGCTTGCATGGCAGAAAGGACGGGGACCAGTGCACATCCTACTTCTTTCGACGGGTCGCCATGCGACGTGCCTCTAACCGAACCTGGTCTCTTGAGAATTCTAACGGGCAACTTCTGGAGGACCCGGATGCGGTAGAAGGTGAGCTGATTGGATTCTACCAGGACTTATTGGGTCAGTCTGCGCTTTCTTCCCCTATTGATAGTGCTGATGTGCAAAGAGCTGTGGTGCGTACGCTTTTCCCAGCGGACTCTGCATCCATGATCAGCATGGTTACGCCTATGGAGATCCGTAAGGCGCTCTGCTCTATGGGGGATGAGAAAGCGCTTGGGCCTGACGGGTATACGGTCGCCTTTTTTCGAGCGGCGTGGGGGGGATTATTGACGATGAGGTGGTGAAGACGGTCCAGGACTTCTTTGCAACGGGTAGGATACTCAAGGGACTCAAAAGCACACTCATCACCTTGATCCCTAAGCGAGATACACCACGGCGTGCAACAGACTTTAGACCTATTTCCTGTTGCAATGTCCTCCTCTACAAGGTGATTTCCAAGATATTGGCCAATCGACTGAAGGGGCTCCTATCTAAGTTGGTGCATGGCTCCCAGACGGCGTTTGTACCAGGTCGACGTATCAGCGATAATGTGTTGCTGGCGCAGGAGTTGTGCCTTGGTTATAAATCTAAGGGTCGGGCGCCTGTTTAAGATTGACTTGGCCAAAAGCATACGACAAGGTTGAGTAGGAATTCCTACTATCCGTCTTAGGTGCCATGGGCTTTCACCCGACATATATTCGCCGGATTCGTGCGTGCCTAACGACGACGGCATTCTCCTTGAACCTTAATGGCCAAGTGGTGGGTTTTTTTCAGGGTAAGCGGGGTCTGCGGCAGGGGGACCAAATTTCCCCGTATCTTTTTACGTTAGTTAAGGACGTCCTTCACGGGCTGATCAGGGTGGGGGTCTCTGAGGAGCCGCAGTTCAAATATCATTGGCGATGCGAGACCCTTGGATTGGTTGCGTTAGCATTTGCGGATGACCTTCTTTTTAGCCATGCGGATGTTGTTTCGGTAGGTGTGCTGAAGAAGGCGTTGCGCGAGTTTGCGAGGTTGTCAGGGCTGCACCCTAACCCTGACAAGAGTGAGATGTACCTATCGAAAAGAGCTGAAGGTTTGACGGGCCAAATTCAGGCCCTCATGGATATCGTATGGGCCAGCTGCCGATCCGCTACTTGGGTGTGCCTCTTATTACCTCGCGGCTGACGGTTGGCGATTGTGAACCTCTTTTGCTGAAGGTTGATCAACGGTTGGGGTCATGGCTCAACCACTCCTTGTCATATGCAGGCCGACTACAGCTGGTTAAGTCGGTACTGCAGGCGCTTCATGCATATTGGTCGGGAGTGTTCTTGTTGCCCAAAGGCGTAGTCAGATCTATGGAAATGCGATTTAGGAAATTCTTATGGGGAGGGACATCAGCCAAGGTGGCATGGGAAGTTCTATGTCTACCCGTCTCAGGAGGATTAGGGCTCAGGTCTATAGCTGTTGATAACAAAGCGCTTATGCTGAAGCACCTATGGAGTGTGCTCGCGGACAGCGGGGTCGATATGGGTCGACTGGCTATATGGGACACGGCTGCAAGCTCGATAGCTTTGGGATCTACAGGTCTCAGCGAATGATGCTTGGAGCTGGAGGAAGCTTTTACAGCTGCGGCAGTTAATCAGATCCCTGCTTACCTTCCGTGTTGGGGACGGCTCCACGATATGGCTGTGGAAGGATCCGTGGTTGTTGGCTACACCGCTTTAGAGGCATTCCCTAGAGGTCCTATTGTACGAGTAAATCACATAATTGCTCCCCCTATGTAGGAAAATAAATGCAATTAACTCCCTGTAATTCTGGTTGATGACATCTGGCTCCGTCTTCACATTTTATAAATCTGCAATGCTTAAAGCAACAGATGTCGAAAATATTAGAGTTAATTTTGGAAGCAATTTTTCTATTTGATTCCCCTTGAAAAATATTTTTGAGATAAATTGGTCAAATTCAACTTCATAAGACACGTTAACAATCCAAATATTTAACCAACCAACATTTGAACCACTGCCGTGTACTCCAAGTCGAGATAAATGCATGACATCCTCCACATTCTTTCTGCAACACTTAGAGAAAGATCATCAATATAATTTTGGAATTCAAGGCATAACTTTTGTAAATGCTCCCCCTCAAAAGATGCACCAAAAATTGATTAATCACTAAAGCACATGGAAACAATTTTCAAGTAATTCGCAAAAAATAGTTTCGCTTAGATACATGGTCCCCTAATCATGTATTCAAAATGTTGTGCGAGGGTATGAGCATAAACAAGTAAAATCGCATTTAATCATTTCAGTGTAAAAGCAAGTTAAACTTGCACATCAGAATGTTCGAAATATCTTTTATATATGTAACGAATTTTTTTTCGTATGCATATTAATATCATATTAATATTATTAATATTATGGGGTCAGATTTATTTTGCTACGATCATAGTCACGCCTAAAATTTCACATGACACTTGAAAAGATCATATGCCGTCGAGTCACGTCGTCGTCAGACTAAAGAGTCCTAAGTTCATAGAATGATCCATTTCGACAACTTTCACTAGGTTCACTCTAGCACTCGATTATTTTTACCTTGGGATTTTTATATTTATATCACTCAAGTCAACACAAGCAATATTAAGTCAATTTACCTGTGATCGAGGCGTTTTTAATCATTCCACCTATGCGAAAGACCGTCGATTTGGAATCATAGAGACTGTAAGGAGTTTTAATTTGGCTCTTGACTTACAAAGGAAGGATAATTTTGGAATTGTGGACTAAAGATCTTCTTCATTTTCTACGTTGATCTCCTTCTTTTTGGCATTTTTCTCTTATCGTTTGTTATTCTCATCTTATTAATTTTTCTTCGTTTCAGTCTGCACTTGCTCAAGCTTGAAGCTCCGCTTCTCTACGAAGCTGAGAGATTATCTAGGGCGAAGTTGTTCTTGTTTGTTCTCGGGCTGATACCGTGCTCCTTTTCTCTTAATCCATAGTGAGGTTTCAGAGATTATCGATTTGAAGAAGTTCGCAGTTGTGGAATTCGAGCCCAAGGCCGTGCTCCTCTTCTCATTGTCTCGATATAAGATCGGATTATCGTTGGAGAAGTTCACTTCGTGGTGCTCCTCTTTCCAGCCGTTATGACGAGTATACGAGATTATCGAAGGAGAAGTTCACAGTAAGATCCATGCCCTCTTCTTAAAGATATGAGATTGTGATGGTCGAGGGGCATGTTTTTTTGGACTGCTTTTGTGCGCTGAGCATTCCTCGTGTGCGTTTTCCACCTTTTGTCATCTTTTTCTTTGTCATATCATTTTCCCCCTCCTTTTCTCGATTGAACATCCCGTCGAAAACTTAGTTGTTCGGTTGAAGGCTCCAAGGATTTTCAAGTGATGAAAAGGATATTGGAGAAAGCTCAAAATGGATGACAAAAGGCTAAATTAAAGGATTAAAATTTTCTATATTTATGGCCAACTGAGGAATGTCCTATGTGCTCTAATCATTTTCTTACGGAACTAACGCAAGGCGAGTATGAAGCTAAGAATCACTTGTTAAGACAAGCAATTGATGTGTGACTCGCTCAAGGATAAATCCATAGAAAGAGAAAATGAAAGGCCAGAATCCTCACTTATGTAAAGTGGCTTTGTGTCTAGTGGAACAAACTAATGACCTTCAGACACAAGAATGCGACTTAGACTGACCAAATTAAGCAATAAAGCAGTCTCATGTTAGTGAAATCTATTCGTGACGTAGATCGAGCATCCCAAAGGTATCGTCATACCCCTAATATTATACTTATATGCATAATATTGTTGTATTTTTGAAGTATTTTAGTATTGTTATATTTTTATTAAAAGAAACATTTCACGCAAGATATAGCATTTGTAAGTATAGAAAACACATAGCATAGAATATGTGAAAGCACGTAGGATCACATAGTGCACAAATTATGGAAGGTTCAACATACCTAATTTTCCGATAAGGAATTGAACCGTTTTTCATCCAATGCCTTGGTGAAAATGTCATCTAGTTGATATTCCGTGTTCACAAAATACATGTCAATGGTGCATTTTTCTACGTGATCTTTGATGAAGTGATATCGTATGTCTATGTGTTGTGCGTGAGTGGTGACAGGATTACACGTAATCGCAATGGCACTTTGGCTATCGCTATAAATGGGTATATTTTTAGCTTGTACCCATAATCGCGAAGCTGAGTCCGCATCCATAGCATTTGCGAGCAACAGCTGGCAGACTAGTTTTTTTTTTTGGAGTAAGTTCCATGTATATATAATATATAAAGGATGTGTGAATTACATATGGGTGAGTGTGGAATCCCACACATGTAAACCAGTACAGACTACTGGACGAAACCAACAGATCAAATAAAAAACACATAGAATCCTCTAATGAACTACCAAGCTACACGCCAGAGCCGTCGTATAGCCGCCCTCTGCAAGGCATACCTGGGTGAAGCCCAAGTAACCCCATGCAAACAATGTCAAGTACAGTAGCATCCAGCCCGTCCGGAGTCGTGCTGGTCCCCTCCTTCCAGCTCTTGTTGTGCGCCTGCCAGATATGATAAACCAAGGAAGCGAGGACGTGATGATAAGCAACCTGTATGAGATGATGCCCTCGCCATCGCAACGCAGCCCACTGTATAGCCTGTCTCCAGTCCCGATTTGGCCAAGACCACCTGATCTTCCGTCTCAAAATCCGAGCACAGTCGCGTGAGAATCCACAGTCAAAGAATAGATGCTGAACAGACTCGAAGGCAGAGCGTCATATAGGACACATGCAGGCGTCCCAGCACGCTGTGCCACCCAAGGCTTATCCCTAGTCGATAAGCGGTCACGAATGGCCAACCATAAGATGACCTCGTGGCGAGGAATCCGCAAAGGTCCCTCAAACAAGGATGCGCATGGGACAATAGGCCTACGTACGCGCTACGCCTCCCTAATAAAGCGCGTCGTGGGCCGCCCTTCTGGGCTGCTCCTCCAACAAATCTCGTCACGCCTACTAGGATGGACCGGTGGAAGGTGCTGACTGAATTCAATATACTCTACCGTTGATCTTCCCGGCCAATTCCAGCCTTGCGCATGGATGACCGAGCTCAGGCGGGTTCCTACTAGCAGCCACATCGCAATTGGGCCTCTAGGGTAGAGCTCCAATAATGGGACAGCCCGTAGCCACGGATCCTCCCATATGAATAACAACGAACCGTCCCCAATAGAAAAAGATATCAAAGATAGAATGACCTGCCTCAACTGCATCAGCTTCCTCCAGCTCCATGCAGTGTCAGCCGAAATATTGATGGTCTAGATTGATCGAGCATGCAGTCGCGTGCTGTATAGCCATTCTACCCAGATCGAGTCCGCAGCCCTAGTGAGCACCCTCCATAGAGTAGCTGGACTAGAAGGGCCCTGTTGTCAGTACCAATGGACGAATACCTAACCCCCCTCAGAGACTGGTAGACAAACGTCATCCCAAGCAACCTTGGCCGAGGCGCCTCCCCACAAGAAGCATCGAAATCTCGTTTCCAAGGCTCGTATGATGCCCTTGGGTAGTAAGAAGACCCCTGACCAGTAGACGTGTAGTGCCTGAAGTACCGATTTAATCAGTTGCACTCTCCCCGCATAAGATAATGACTTATTCAGCCAAGATCCCAAGCGTGCATCCACTCGCCGCAACAGTGGAGCATAGTCACTAATTGTCAGGCGCGACGCAATGAGAGGGACACCCAGATAGCGCACAGGTAAGCGACCCTCTCGAAAACCCATCATAGATTGGAGCTGTCCCTTTAGACCCTCCGCCTTCCGTGATAGATACATCTCGCTCTTGTCAGTATTAGGATATAACACAGACAACTGAGAGAATGTCATCAAAGCTCCCTTCAGCACCGCAACAGAAATCGGATCAGCATGATAGAACAAGAGAAGGTCATCTACAAAGACCAACATAGGGATTGACGTGGACTCGCACCGCCAGTGAAAGCGAAAACGCGGCTCCGCCAGGATTCGACTCTCAACTAGGCCGTGAAGCACCTCCATGGCAAGAGTGAACAGGTACGGTGAGATAGGGTCTCCTTGGCGAAGTCCTCGCTGGCCAACAAAGAAACCCGTCGATCGCCCGTTTAGGTTAAGGGAGAAGGTTGGCATCGTCACGCAGCTCCGTATCCACTCAATATAGCGCGAGTGTAATCCCATCTGAAGAGTCGCCAATAAAAAAACTCCATTCGACCTTGTATAGGCCTTGGCCAGTTCCACTTTAAGCATAGCTCGCGGAGGTCGTCCTTTGCTCGTATACGCAAGGCAAAGTTCCTGTGCCAGAATTATGTTATCACTAATGCGCCTTCCAGGGATAAATGCTGTATGCGAAGCATGAACCAGCCCTCCGAGCACCGGCTTCAACCGGTTTGCCAACACCTTGGAGATGATCTTGTATAAGACGTTGCAGCACAAAATGGGTCGAAAGTCTATCAACCGGCGTGGCGACCCGCACTTAGGTATGAGCGTAATGAGCGTACTGTTTAGCCCCTCGAGTAGGCGGCCAGTAGTGAAGAAGTCCTGCGTCGCACTTGTCACATCAGGGCCAACGACTCCCCACGCCGCTTTGAAAAAAGCAACCGTATTCAGGCCTAGGCGCCTTCTCATCCCCCATAGAAAAGAGCGCCAACCTCACCCCCACCTCGTCAACTGGGCGGACAATGTCAATCAACGCAGCTGGGGAAAGCGTGCGCCTTATGGCCCATTGCACCTCAGCCAGCTCAACCGGTGCAGAACGCGCTGATTGTCCAAGTAACTCCTGATAAAACCCCAACAGCTCCCCTTCCACCGCCTCCGGAGAATCTAGAAGAACTCCATTTGGCTCTCGAGCGAAATGGTACGATTGGTTGCATGCCGCATCGCAACTTTCTTGAAGAAAAAGGAAGAGCACCGATCGCCATCTTGAGCCAGCCCTCCGAGCACCGGCTTCAACCGGTTTGCCAACACCTTGGAGATGATCTTGTATAAGACGTTGCAGCACGAAATGGGTCGAAAGTCTGTCAACCGGCGTGGCGACGCGCACTTAGGTATGAGCGTAATGAGCGTACTGTTTAGCCCCTTGAGTAGGCGGACAGTAGTGAAGAAGTCCTGCGTCGCACTTGTCACATCAGCGCCCACGATCCCCCACGCTGCTTTGAAAAAAACAACCGTATTCAGGCTTGGGCGCCTTCTCATCCCCCATAGAAAAGAGCGTCTACCTCACCTCCACCTCGTCAACTGGGCGGACAATGTCAATCAACGCAGCTGGGGAAAGCGTGCGCCTTACGGCCTGCACCTCAGCCAGCTCAACCGGTGCAGAACGTGCTGATTGTCCAAGCAACTCCTGATAAAACCCCAGCAGCTCCCCTTCCACCGCCTCCGAAGAATCTAGAAGAACTCCACTTTGGCTCTCCAGCAAAATGATACGATTGGTTGCACGCCGCATCGCAACTTCCCTGAAGAAAAAGGAAGAGCACTGATCGCCATCCTTGAGCCAGCAAGCTTCGCCCGTTGGGATAGCGCTGTATGTTCAACCTCAACAGCCCTAGCATAGAGATAACGACAGTGCCGTTCGAGGTCATGGAATAATACCTCAAGTGGAAATCTCACTGCGAAATCCTATGCAATACCCAAGAAGCGTAATGCATCAGCCACGTTTGCGGCAAAATCACCCTTGGTGCGCCGCATTTGCCTGAAAATAGCTTGAGTAACTTCAGGCGCTGGACCAAGACAAACGTAGGAAAGCCCACGATGCGATTATTCCAGACACGCTGAACATGACCCAAAAAATCATCCTCCTTAGTGCGAAAGTTCTCAAGCCGAAAACTTGTCCCCCTCAACCTAGTCGGCGACTCCCCCAACGCCAATGGCGAGTGGTCAGACGTTGCCGGGAGCTCACAGCGAAAACATGCATCTGATACCGAGCAAACCACTGTGGGTTGCCGAGCACGCGATCTAGTTTCTGCCAGATGCCTGCCAGACCCCGCTACTGATTATACCAAGTGAACTCCTGGCCCGTCGACGGGAGCGTTAGCAGGTTGGCGCTGAGGAGACATGCCTGAAATCTGACATATCCCGTGCTTGCGGGCCCCCCTCTCCCCTCACCCGCATGTAGGATGGTGTTCAAGTCCCCTGTCGCCACCCATGGATCATCAACACATAAAGCGGAGAACTGAATCAACTCATCCCACAAGGGTCCGTTATCCTCCCTCCGAGAATTCCTATACACAAACGAGACAAACATGGTTTCCCTCGTATCAGGCTGTTCCACATGGCAATGAACAACTTGACTAGACTTTGCGAGAATTGTCACGAGAAGCCAAGAAGGGTCCCAGCCTACCCATATACGGATACCAGGGCCATCATGATAGTCAAAAAACCAGGTCCAATGCGGCCTATACCCTCTGAAATGCGAGCTGCATTGGACTCAGCCACACGAGTCTCAAGAAGTCAAGTAAGACGTAACCCACCACGAACAATCCAATCCCCCACCTTCCTCATGTGGTCTTGCCTATTAAGACCACGTACGCTCCACGAACCGACCAGAGCTATGAATGAGCCCCTAACAGGGCTGCATGCGCTTTAGGGCCCGTAGTAGGTGGTTCAGTACCAACAACATCATCATCATCATCATCGTTCAACCTCTGTAGCAAAGCAAAAGAGTTGTGGTCAGGGTAGGCCGGATCCCCAGATCGCCGTATGATGCGCGGCCCCTTTGAGGAACTCGCATCATGGGAGCCCACATGGCTAGACTGTCCTACTAGCGTCGACGGGGTAGGGGGCGCCACAACCATAGCCTTACCATGGGCCCCAATCACCAGTCCGTTGGCACAGCCTGGCCGCGGGAGTCGTCCCGTCGAGTTTGACGTGGCTGATCACGAGCCTGAACCTTGACCCCCGTAGAGGCAATTTTTTGAGAAGGTGTTGGTGTTGGTCGAGCTTTAGGATGCCCCGGCTGGGGCCGGATTTGCCGCTTGGGGCATTGGGTATCCCCATGGGCCCATGTAGCACACAAAGCGCACCTTGTTGGACGCCATTCATACTCCACCCTAACATGTACCGTCCCAGACTTGCCGCCCTCTTCCTTTGGCACCTCAACATGAACCTCCTCAAAGAATGGAGTGGCAAGATTCTCATGACACGCACACGTGCGTAGTCTATCCGTTCCCCTTTTGCCGTTATCCCATAGCTTCACCCAAAGGGGTACCTTGACGAGCTCTTTCCGTTCAAGTGACATTCCCGGCCTCCAAATTTCTAGTAATAGTGGGCGGCCTTGTAGGAGCCACGGCCCACCCTCCAACGCTGCTGTCATAGCCGTGGATGAATCAAACCGGAAGCGGAAGAACCCATTTATGGTGGCCCGAACCTCCACCAAGCCATTCCACCTCGCTCGCACAAACCTTTCCACGGTGGGAAAATAAGCCTTTCCGCCCAAGAAAGTACCCAACCAAGGTGTGCTCCCATCTAGCAAAGCCTTGTTGAGCTCCCACGATGGGGATACCACTGCGATGCCATCAACAGTCGATGTTGGGGCGACGTATTCAAGGGCAAGGCGGTGCTGCCCCCATTTGTTCGACGACCCCCACTCCCCAAATTGGGGCTGAACTGTATGAGTTGCGGCCCGGGCCGCCATGGCCCGTGACCGCATCAGTGAAGGTCAGAGCAGCCGAAGGTGTGGGCTGAGTCTGAACCGTCTTCGCCGGGGTGGGCTGCGTGGGAATCGTCGAGACCACCATATCATTCATCCTTTCAGGAGTGGAAACCCTAGCAGACGAAACCCCAGGCTGCAACACGTCAATACCCGCAGCCGTCACCATGCCCTGGCGTCAGCAACGATCTCATGAACCCCCACCGTTGTCGCGTCCATCACTGAGTCCATATCCACGCACCGCCCTGCCATCAAGCGTGTAGGTGGCGGCATGTCCCGGCACCCCCACCGCTGGCAACGAGTCGGGTGCCAGAGTATGCCTTTAAGCGGGCCAGGCCCACCCCCATGGGGACTAGGCGACCGAACCGAAACCCAGGCATCCGTCATCAAGCCATCAGTCGCATCAGAGCATTGATTCTACGAAAGCTGGCGGTCTTCGTGCCTACGAGAGCTCATGTTAGCAATCGCCGCAATTGGCGTACCTGCGGCTGTCCCTTATCTCGACAGCCCGATGCATCCGACCCATGAACCCGAGAAGTCAGCGAACGGAATCGCTGCTCGTCAAAGCACGCTGCAAATTGAGGATATGTGGCGCATAATGCCGCCAGATCTTGTAACGGCGGGATAGCAGGTTGCACCACGTCTGGGACGCCGATCGTTGGATGTTCAGAATCGGGAGGCACCGGCGGAATCGTTGGCTGTTGATTAGCCGCCATCAAATCAAAACCCTAGCCACACACTCAAACCAGACGCCCCAAAAACCCCAAGAAACCCAGCCCCTCCACCACCAAATTGGTGTAGAAGTGCAGCCCTATCACCGGCCGGCCACCCAAGAGGAGGTTGGCCGAATACAGCGGTGATCGGACGTGAAGATCGCGTGAAAAGAGATGTGAAATTTCAAATTTCTCTGTTTCTCTCTCTACTTTCTCTCTCTAGGTGTCGCAGTTTTTCTTTCGTTGTTACTTAGCAGACTAGATTTTATCCTACAAATTGGGCGCCACCGGAGTTGCCTTTTCTGTCCGTTTGGCAACCTACATCAGCGTCAGTATAGCCAACCAATTTGAAATTTGTGCCTTTTGGGATCGGCTTGGAAACGGGCGCGTAGACATGTGGCAAACATGATGTCCGGCCTACTCGAGGTGAGATAAAGAAGAGAGCCGATGATGCTGCGATACAATGTAATAGCGACCGCTTTTCCAGTGGGATCGGCATCCGACCTAACACCCATCGGCTTCTCCTGATTGCCTGAGATACTGCCCTAAGCCTCGGGAGAGCACAGTTAATTCGAATGATCAAAATTCGAATTTATTTCAAATTTATTCGAACTAATAATTTAGATCCAAACTAATCGAACAAAGCGGCAGCCAGTTGTTTTTGGATTATTTGGTGACCAAAATGATTTCCAATCAATACCAAAATTTCCAGAATAATTGTACACTTCCCAATGTTTGCAAGGGGCCTTTCTAATTATTCTGATGTCGTTTGCTATTTTTCGTAAAATCAATTCAGTGGTTCGAAATTATCAATTCGAGTAGAGCGGCAACCTGCCGTCTTTTCGACTATTTGATGATCGAAATGATTTCCGATTGATACCAAATTTGCCAAAATAATTCTACACTTCTCGGCATTCGTAAGAGGGGTCTTTCGAATTATTCCGATACCGTTACGTATTTTTCATAATTCAAATCGTTAGGGTTAGAGGTATACCTTCGGTGAACGGGATTTCTTCATCCGTTGCCTCGGATGGACGTCACTACACCTCGTCTGGATCTCGGGGCCTCCGGGCTAGATCGTCACACCGGTATGACCTTGAGCAAACCTCCGAGACTGCTCCCGTTGGCTAGACGCAGCTCGGTTCAGGCGTCGGGACTCGTCAAATGAACCCTTTGGTTTTACGTGGCTTGAGAAGTTCTACAACTTCTACTTCTTTTCTCTAGTACAGTAAAACCTCTATAAATTAATAACCTTGGGACCATGAAATTTTATTAATTTAGAGAGATATTAATATATCGATAAATTAATATATTATTAATTAAAAGAGAGACTCTTTAAATTTAACAAATTTAGAATGTATAGACGATAAGTGAATTCAAATATTTTTCATTAATTATATTCATGTACTCAAAACTATTTACATGTGTGAACTAATGAAAAATATCGTTTGAAATTAGTCAAAGTACAATATCAAATGCTCGTAGGATATCATTGGAGTATCGTGCAACCAACTTTCAGAAGGGTGGGGATATTAAACGACACAAAATGGCGACAACCCTTCACATTTTTCTGTTGCAGCTAGAAAACTCGACGTCGGAACTATTGAATGCAATTTAAAAATTAGAGATGAAATCCAATTAGATTAAAACTAAAGAAAATCTAGTAACAAATATAATCTTATTTAGCAAATTACATAGTTATAATTGTAATTTTTATGAATTATTAGTTTAGAGTTTTAATGGGACTTAATATTTATAAAGGGATTTTCCAAAAAATTATTATATTATTATCTTATCGAATTTGATGATTTTTTACAAAGGCCCAAGTCGGGACCAGAAGATTTTATTATTTTAGAGAGATTATTAATTTATAGAGTATTAATTTATAGAGGTTTTACTGTATTATTTTTTTAACTATCAACCAAGTTCTTCTCCAAGAAATGTACTAGGTCTCACAAAAAATCCATCCCACGTCATTATTTATTATACATATTTATATATATATATATACTTAAGTTTTAACACTTGTCATTTTAATAATAAAATATATATACGTGGTGAGTCATCTACTAACTCACACCCCCAACGTGGCTTATGGAATTTTGTAGAGATTTTCCTAATTTATTTTATATTTGATTTTCAATTTGGCCCTTGATGTTTCTAAATTCTCAATTTAGTCCCTTAATCTTAAATAAAAAATAATTAAATCCAATCTAATTATTTTAATTATAATTGAGCCTCACTTAGTTAATTAATTAAACACTTAAGACAATCTTAAGTTCTAATTATTTCCGTGACCGTCACTGAGATTTAACTAAGTCATCCACACATCGTATCAACTACGCCACTACCTCGTCGTCCACACATCGTATCAACTATGCCACTACCTCAACAAATCTCATTTGTTAGGTTTCAAAGAAAAGCCCGCCGTTTCAAGTTCATTACTAATTTTAAGCGCGACTCTCTAGGTTCGTCTCAACTGGCATGGGAGGAATCCACGAGTCTCGGTATTTGCCTAGCCAATCCCGCGGTACCGGACAGATCCCAGTTAAGAACAAATTTTGATCTAATCGAAATTCAGGCGAACAGACTATAGTGTATACATTTAAATACTTCTTACGCCATTCACTTGAGTCCCGGTTAGGTGAGAGCCATGCAAATGTCAAACTCACTAACCTAACACTATGTTATAATCGAGACATAATCGATTATTTAAACTCCGCTTCGTATCAAATAAAAGCGAGTTTTCCAAGCGTCGGCCGAAGGCTTTATAATCGTCGTTCTCGGATTACCTCATAGGACGTTTACCTATACGAATGTAGGCAGTGAATCCTATTAGCAGTCAAAGCCCGGCAATCACCTCCGTAAAGTCGGTTGCTTTTCGTCGATGGCCCGTGTCCCATATCTGAACACTTACCGACCTAGCCAACTAGTGACAAACCAAAATGGCGAAAGCAAATCCGTCAGTGACCCTATCGGTCTGAGGCTGCTATAGTCATTCGTTCAATCATTGACAACATCATAGCCATGTGATTCAGACGAATACGAGTCGAATGTCCGAATACGCGACCTCTCCGATCACCGATATCTCCATCACGACCCACAACCTCTCAGGTAATCGGTGACACTACCAATACCATATGGTCATCAATGGAGAAGTCATATTCGGATATCTAGTCACCCTCCTAGAATCCTTAGACCTACGGACTTTTTATTTAATGCTGTGATTAATGATCATCCGATGTCTCCTCTCTCGTCCCCACGAGAATCAGACGTCCAACTCAAACATTTGGGTGTTATTTATTTATCGCACTGCCGGATGCCAAGAAGACTTTAAATTCGATAAATAAATAATAATGCCTTTATTATAATGAAAATCATATTCATTAATTTATTTGACAGTATATACAATGAAACTGTCTAGCAACCTATACATCATCGTGTGCCATATACTATTCCTAGTCCTCGTATGGCATTCCGATGGCACACTTTCTAACAGCCTCCCACTTGCAGTCGATGCCATGCGCTGCACCTAATGTCAGTCGCAATGGTATCGTAGTCCCATCTTGTCTAGATGCTGTTGCATAACTGCTTGGGACGAGGACTTCTTGAGCGGGTCCGCCACGTTTCCTGCGGTGGCGATTTTCTGCACGGCGACCATCCCGTTTTCAACGAACTTACGTAATACGTGATATTTTCTCTCTATATGTTTGGACTTGCTATGAGATGGTGGTTCATTTGCTTGCGCGACTGCACCGCTATTATCGCACCAAAGTGTAAGCGGTCTGTCAGCAACTGGTACCACAGTAGTTCCTCCAAGAACTTTTTTATCCAAACATCTTCCTTAGCTGCCTCTGAGGAAGATTAATTTCAGTGCCGATGAGGCTTGGCTCTACTAGTCAAGCTGATGCGCTTAGGGTCATGTTGGGATAGGTCCTGGGTTCGAATCTCATCCCTGTGACATTTCCCTAAACCTGCCCACATGGGCCCAGACATATGCGATTGACCTGGTCGGCCTGCTTAGCAGGTAGTGGGTCGGCCCCGGGGTTTCACCATCGGCTTTCCCCGGTTATCAAAAAAAAAAATTTCAGTGCGGACAAATGCTTTAGTAGGCTTGAGCGTGGAAAAGATCTTTTCATTGGATAGTCTCCTAAGGTGCTTGTGGGATTCGATCTTAACGAGATACCATAGGTGAGAACAAGCATGTATAGCGCCATATGCTTTCTGTATGGCTGGATCTTGTTTCCTACGGGTCATCCTAGAAGCGTTTGTCTTAGAATGAATGTTCTTTATTACTGAAGTGGAGCCTGTTTCGAAATTAGTGCTTCTAAATGTGGTAGGCTTTAAAGGAGCAAGTAGAAGCAATTATTTTGAGAGTAGAAACAGCTCTTTTATTTCTACGAGTGTCTTTTATTTTTACGGAAGGAGATAAATTCTTATAAGCTGTCAAATATACGGCTCCTTCTCTATTTTTAGACTAGACACTCTAGCCTTCGACTCTAGTGCTGGCTCTACGCTCCTGTAGACGTAAGCAAAGCAGGATTAGAGTTAGAATTTTATGATTATTTTTAATTTCTGATCTTTTGAAGGCGCTTTTTCTTTCTTCACGCTTTTCAGAATGATATTTTCTTTTGAAGGAGATGCGTGAGAAATGGCTTTTGAGATGGAGGAAGCTTTGAGATTTTCCATCTCTTTTTGGAATTTTGTCTTTTCAGCTTCAAAATTCTCTCTTTCTTTATCTAAGGCAGCTCGTAATTTCATCTTCTGCTTCACGATAGGAGGTTTGTAGAGAGAATTTTTAGAATGTAATGTGTCTAGCTTCCTCGATTTTCATCTGAGGCTCAGGAGTAGAACTAAATCACAGACAGGCTCAAGGGTATTTCCCTAGATTTGTTGCTGTCATTTAATTCTTTATAGTCGAAGGGGATTTGGGCCCTATGTGTGCCTCTTCTCTTATATAACTCTAAAGCCTTTAGCGTCTACTTTAGTCAAGTTCCTAAGTGTATCTTTTTTTTTTGGTGTAAATCCCGTATATATATATAAAGGGTGAATGTACAGATTGAGTGAGGGTTAGCCCTCACGATCAACCAGTAACAAAACTACTGGCGAAAGCACCACACAAGCAAACTTAACAAAAACAACAACCAATACTACCAAGCTACACGCCAAAGACGTCGTATAGCCGCCTTCTGTAGATCGTACTTGGATGATGTCCCTAGAAGTCTCATGCATGCCATATCAAGAATTACCGCGACGAGCCTGTCAGGTGTCGTGATAGTCCCCT
This sequence comes from Craterostigma plantagineum, assembly GCA_027422505.1. NCBI lineage: Eukaryota > Viridiplantae > Streptophyta > Magnoliopsida > Lamiales > Linderniaceae > Craterostigma > Craterostigma plantagineum. The sequence continues at coordinate 12,092,859 of JAPQWV010000029.1, forward strand.
CCTTCCAACGCTTATTTCGAGCCTGCCATATGTTATACACCAGAGACGCCAATACATGACGATACGCAGCCTGTAGGAGATGTTGTCGATGCCATCGTAATGCCGCCCAGACGATGCCTTCGTGCCAGTCCGTGTAAGGCCAAATCCATCTGATCCATCGCCGCAGAAGCCTAAGGCATTGTCGTGAGAACTCGCAATCAAAAAATAGGTGATGGATATTTTCGAAGTGTAGCACATCACAAAGGACACACGCCGGGGTCCCAGCTCGGTGAGCCACCCAAGGCTTATCCCTAGTCGACAATCGATCACGAATGGCCAACCACAAGATGACCTCGTGATTAGGAACCCGCAGGGGTCCCCCAAATAAGACCGCCCAAGGGACCTTAGGCCGTCGTTCACGCAATGCTTCCCTGACCAACCTAGCCGTGGGCCGGCCATCCGGCGCTCCACTCCACCAGACCGCATCCCGCCGTGTCGGAGCGCCGTGGAAGGTGGGAACCGAACTCAAGGTATTCAGTGGTCCACTGTCCTGGCCAATTCCAACCGCTCTCATTTATGACCAAGCTCAATCGACTCCCTCGTGGTAGCCCCATCGCCAATGGTCCTCTAGGATAGCGATCAATAAGAGGCTGGCCCCGCATCCACGGATCCTCCCATAATAGTAATGTTGTTCCATTACCTACCTGAAAGGAAATAAATGAGAGAATAGCCGGTCGCAATTGCATGAGTTTACGCCAGCTCCATGCAGAATTGGCCGAGACGGTGATAGTCCATATAGAGCGTGCATGCAAACGTGTACTGTACAACCATTCGACCCAAATCGAGTCAGGCGCCCGGGCGATCACCCTCCATAGTAGCTGGACCATCAGACCCTATTGTCAGTAGCAATCGAGCGAAGGCCCAATCCACCCTCAGATACAGGCATACAAACATCAACCCACGCAACCTTGGACGAGGAGCCACCCCACAAGAACTGGCGAAACCTCGACTCCAACGCTCGAACGACACCCTTAGGTAGCAAGAAAACCCCAGACCAATAGATATGTAGCGCTTGAAGGACCGACTTGATCAGTTGCACCCTTCCCGCATAGGACGAGTGATCAAGCCATGAGCCTAACCGCACATCAACCCGTCGCAGTAGTGGATCACAGTCAGCAATCGACAGTCGTGAAGAAATGAGTGGCACCCCCAAATAGCGAACAGGCAGCCGCCCCTCTCGAAAGCCCATCAAAGACTGTAGTTGCACCTTTAAGCCCTCCGCTCTACGTGATAGGTACAGCTCGCTCTACGAGAAAGTTATCAATGCGTCCTTTAGCACCCCAACAGAGACCGGATCAGCATGGCAGAAAAGTAGAAGATCGTCCGCAAAAACCAGCATAGGCAATGACATAGACTCGCAGCGCCAATGATAGCGAAACCTGGGTTTCGCCTGAATATGAGTCTCCACCAGGCCATGGAGCACTTCCATAACGAGTGTGAAAAGGTATGGCGAAATAGGATCCCCCTGCCGTATCCCTCTCTTGCCTGCAAAAAAAACCCACCGATCGACCATTTAGGTTGATGGAGAATGTGGGTGTCGTACAAACGTGTACTGTACAACCATTCGACCCAAATCGAGTCAGGCGCCCGGGCGATCACCCTCCATAGTAGCTGGACCATCAGACCCTATTGTCAGTAGCAATCGAGCGAAGGCCCAATCCACCCTCAGATACAGGCATACAAACATCAACCCACGCAACCTTGGACGAGGAGCCACCCCACAAGAACTGGCGAAACCTCGACTCCAACGCTCGAACGACACCCTTAGGTAGCAAGAAAACCCCAGACCAATAGATATGTAGCGCTTGAAGGACCGACTTGATCAGTTGCACCCTTCCCGCATAGGACAAGGAGTGACCAAGCCATGAGCCTAACCGCACATCAACCCGTCGCAGTAGTGGATCACAGTCAGCAATCGACAGTCGTGAAGAAATGAGTGGCACCCCCAAATAGCGAACAGGCAGCCGCCCCTCTCGAAAGCCCATCAAAGACGGTAGTTGCACCTTTAAGCCCTCCGCTCTACGTGATAGGTACAGCTCGCTCTACGAGAAAGTTATCAATGCGTCCTTTAGCACCCCAACAGAGACCGGATCAGCATGGCAGAAAAGTAGAAGATCGTCCGCAAAAACCAGCATAGGCAGTGACATAGACTCGCAGCGCCAATGATAGCGAAACCTGGGTTTCGCCTGAATATGAGTCTCCACCAGGCCATGGAGCACTTCCATAACGAGTGTGAAAAGGTATGGCGAAATAGGATCCCCCTGCCGTATCCCTCTCTTGCCTGCAAAAAAAACCCACCGATCGACCATTTAGGTTGATGGAGAATGTGGGTGTCGTCAAGCAACACCGTATCCACTCAATAAACCTTGGGTTGAATCTCATAGCCTGAAGCGTTGCCAGTAAGAAGCTCCATTCCACCTTGTCATACGCCTTAGCCAAGTCCACTTTAAGCATTGCTCGAGGCGGTCGACCCTTAGACGTATAGCCAAGGCACAGTTCCTGGGCAAGAAGAATGTTGTCACTGATGCGCCTTCCTGGAATAAATGCAGTCTGTGAAGCATGAACCAAGCCACCAAGTACGGGCTTCAGCCGGTTCGCGAGAATTTTCGAGATGATCTTGTAAAGGACGTTGCAGCACGAGAGTGGCCGAAAGTCAGTTGACCGGCGTGGTGAGTCGCACTTAGGGATCAATGTAACTAGAGTGCTATTCAGGCCCTTAAGGAGACGGCCTGTAGTAAAGAAATCCTGTGTCGCCCGAATCACATCAGGACCAACAATTCCCCATGCCGCTTTGAAAAAAGCGGCCGTGTAACCATCCGGGCCTGGCGCCTTCTCATCCCCATAGAGAAAAGCGCCTGCCTCACCTCCACCTCGTCAACTGCCCGAACCATATTAATGGCTGCTGCTGGGGAAAGCATGCGCTTCACTGCCCCTTGCACATCAGCTCAGGAAACAGGTACAGATCGTGCAGACTGGCCAAGCAAACCCTGGTAAAACCCCAGCACTTCCCCCTCTACCGCGTCTGGCGTATCCAAGATGTCCCCCGTTGGGGTTTCCAGCGACACGATACGGTTGGTTGCCCGGCGCATGGCAACTCTCCTAAAGAAATAAGAAGAACACTGATCCCCATCCTTGAGCCAAGCAAGTTTTGCCCGTTGGGACACCGATGTATGCTCAATCTCAATAGCCCTAGCATAAAGAATCCTGCAGTGACGCTCGAGATCATGAAACAACACCTCAAGAGGGTATCGTGAAGCGAAATCCTGTGCCAGCCCCAAGAAGCGCTGTGCGTCCGCGACATTAGCAGCTAGGTCCCCTTTGTTCCGCCGCATCTGCGTAAATATAGGCTTGAGTAATTTCAGCCTTTGCACCAGAACGAACGTAGGAAACCCTGACATGGGCATGTCCCAGATACGCCGTACCTGGGGCATGAATCCCACCTCCTTGGTAAGAAAATTCTCGAAAGGAAACATCGAACCCCGAGGGCCATGCAACGCCTCCCCCAACGACAGGGGTGAATGATCCGATGTAGCAGGGAGTTCACTACGAAAACAAGCATCCGGATACCTAGCAAACCACTGTGGATTGCCAAGCATGCGATCCAATCTGCGCCAGATACCAGCAAGGCCTCGCTGCTGATTATACCACGTGAAAACCTGACCCGTTGAAGGGAGGGACAGAAGGCCAGCACGTACAAGACAGGCCTGAAAATCCAACATATCCCGCGATTGAGGTGCACCCCCACGACCCTCACCCTCATGCAGAATGGTGTTGAAATCCCCCGTCACCACCCATGCATCATCTATATGTAACGCGGCGATCTGACTCAGCTCGTCCCGAAGTGGTAGACGCTCCTCACTTCTAGAGTGCCCATACACGAAGGTGACAAACATCTGCTCTCTCGTAACGAGCTCAGCCACTTTGCAGTAGCTTGGCTAGATTTTCCAACAATTGTCACACTAAGGATAGACGGGTCCCAGCACACCCAAATGCGAGTCCCAGGCCCATCATCATAGTCAAAAAACCACGTCCAACGCGTCCTAATCCCATCAGATATTCGAGCTGCGTTTGGCTCAGCAACGCGAGTCTCAATAAGCCCAATAAGATTCAACCCACCCTGCCTACACTCCCCTACCGCACTCCTGTGGTCTGGACGATTAAGAACACGCACATTCCATGAGCCGATAGGGATCATGAATTAACCCCCGAAAGGGCTGCGTTTGCTTTAGGGCCCGTGTTAAGTGTATTAGTCGTAATATCCGCATCCTCCTGCAATTCCCCTAGCAACGCAAAGGAATTATGATCAGATTGGCCATCATCTCCCGTTCGCCGTGGAAGGCACGAGTTTTGCGAAGTACTCGCAACGTCGCTCTCCCCTCGGGAAGGAGACCCCAGCCGTGACTTAGTTGGCCCCACTACCATCACGGCCTTGCCATGCGCGCCTACTTGGTGCCATTCCGATTGAGGCCCCCGACCGAGGTCCAGACGCCCACGTACACGGCGTGGCCGCGCATGTTGCGATCTATCCCGCAGCTCTCTATCCTTAACGGTCGGTGGCTGAAGGCACTTATTTTTGTGGTTCCCGGCCCCTGTTAGTGGCCTGTCTCACGTGTTTCGACTGTCCCACTCGCTTGGGGCATTGTGTGTCCCCATGTGCCCATGTATCACACGATCCACACTTCGACGGCCTCCATTCATATTCCACCCTAACTGGGATGATATCGGCCGTGCTCCCATCTTCCTTCGGCTGCTCAATGTTGACCTTCTCAATGAACGGGGTTGTAAGCAATTTCATGACACACACACGTGCGTAGTCTATGCGATCACCCTTTGCCGTGATCCCATCCGCATACAACGGGCGGCCAACTCCACTAGCGACCACACTTAACCCCGCTTGAGTCCAGAATTCAGCAGGCACATTCCAAAGTTTGACCCAAAGAGGCACCTCTACAATATCCTTTCGTTCAAGCGACATGCCCGGGTAAGAACACTCCACAAGTGCTTGAGTAGAAGGGCCTTGTTATCGACCGCTATAGACCGCAATCCTATACCCCCCTCAGCAATAGGGAGGCATAACACCTCCCATGCCACCTTAGGTGTTGCACCTCCCCACAGAAATTTCCGAAACCGCGACTCTAAGGCTCGAACAATGCCTTTAGGCAACAAGAACACACTCGACCAATAAGCATGAAGCGCCTGCAAAACCGACTTAACCAGCTGCAGTCGACCTGCATAAGATAAAGATCGATTCAGCCATGAACCCAATCGCTGGTCCACCTTCTGTAGGAGAGGGGCACAGTCGCTAATCGTCAAGCGAGTAGTAATGAGAGGCACTCCCAGATAACGCACTGGCAGGTGCCCCACCCGATACCCCATGAGTTCCTGAATCTGTGCTGTCAACCCTTCAGCCCTCTTCGAAAGATACATCTCACTTTTGGCAGGATTAGGGCGTAGCCCGGACAACCGTGCAAACTCATCCAAAGCTTTCTTCAACACTCCAACTGAGATGACATCCGCATGGCTGAAGAGTAGGAGGTCGTCTGCAAACGCTAGGGACACCAATCCCAGCGCCTCACATCGCCAATGATACTTGAAGCCCGGTTCCTCTGAAATGTAGACCTGGAGAAGCCCGTAGAGAACCTCCATCGCCAGCGTGAAGAGATAGGGAGAGATGGGGTCCCCCTGGCGAATACCCCTCTTGCCCTGGAAATAACCAACCATTTGGCCATTCAGATTCAGCGAGAACGCCGTCGTCATCAGACACGCTCAGATCCAGCCAATGAATGTTGGATGAAATCCCATGGCTCCTAAGACAGACAGCAGAAAATCCCACTCAACTTTGTCATACGCCTTGGCCAGATCAATCTTGAACATAGCCCGCGGCGGTCGGCCCTTGGATTTGTACCCAAGGCATAGCTCCTGTGCCAATAACACATTATCACTAATCCGTCGCCCAGGTATAAATGCCGTCTGTGAACAGTGGACCAAGGCAGCCAGGTGTCCCTTCAGCCGATTGGACAAAATTTTTTATATCACCTTGTAGATGACGTTGCAACACGAGATAGGCCTGAAGTCCGTTGCACGGCGAGGTGTGTCCCTCTTGGGGATCAGCGTAATGAGTGTGCTGTTGACTCCTTTCAGTAATCTACCCGTGAGGAAGAAATCTTGAACCGCCTTTACCACCTCATCACCCACAATTCCCCACGCGGCTCGGAAAAAATCGACCGTATACCCATCAGGTCCTGGTGCCTTCTCATCCCCCATAGAGAAAAGTGTCGTACGAACCTCCGTGGCCGTCAAAACCAATCACAGATGCAGCGTCCGCTGGGGAAAGCGTACGCGTCACAGCTCTCTGCACATCCGCAGGAAGAGTAGGCACTGGGTGAGCAGACTGCCCCAATAAGTCCTGATAGAATCCGGTCAGCTCGCCCTCCAACTGAGCTGGGTCCTCCAGGAGATCTCCATTGGCGGCCTCTATGGACCAGATGCGGTTAGTAGCGCGGCGCATGGCAACCCTCCTAAAGAAATATGAGGTGCACTGGTCCCCATCCTTCAGCCATGCGAGCTTGTCGCTGATCTCTATTATGAATTTGTGATGATGAATTTGTGAACTTGTCGCTGATCTCTATTATGTTTGCTAATGCTATATATTCATTGACATGATTAATATAATTTCTATAGTGTGTGTGTATATATATATAATATTGAAAATTGTTATTTAAGCAATAGATATCACATATATAAAATTTACAATTAATTTATAAAATAATATTCTTGCTATATGAAAAGCGCTTTTTGTTCATCGCGTGACGCTTAAGCTTTGGCAGCCTTTCCGCTTCGCCTCGCTTTTCGCCTTTTCAAACCAAGCTTTAAACCCACAGCCCAAAGGCGAATCAAACAGACACGATACCCAATAATTTGTGGGAGACAATCCTTTAACTTTAGAACGTGGCGCCGCTGCTGTGCGCATAAATTTAGCGAGTGCCTTCCATGCGCGCATAATGTGCCGCCCACTGATGCTATAATACTGCGCGCAAGATGCGCCGCCCTTCATACATTGTAGCTTGTGTATTTCGGTATATTGATAATGTTATTATTTCAAGCTATTATTCTATATATATAAAAATAAGATAATCTTAATGTTTTCGATATTTTTTGTACTCCGTGTAAGCCAGGTATATAAATTTGAAAATGATTTAGCTGAGAAAATTTCACAAATGACCGCAGGCAAGATGTTTAATATTTATTTAGTCCCGAAAACTTCTGAAAATTTCCAATTGACCCCAACCGAGATTTTTTTGAATATTTATTTACATCCGAAACTTCTGAAAATTTCCAATTGACCCCAGCCGTGATTTATAATATTTATTTAGCACCCTAAACTTCTGAAAATTTGCACAAATGACCCCAACCGAATTTTCTTAAATCTTTTACTCACACCCTAAACTTCCTAATTTCATCCAAAACCACCCAAAAATAATTTGCTTACTCGAATTGCATTCCTCGGCCAAATCCAAATAAAGAAACCCTAGAAAACCCTAATCAAAACCCTAATCCTCCCCAAGTTTTGTTTTATCCTCTTAATCACAAGTTCTCTAACTCTAACCTCATGTGTTCATGGACCTAAGCTTCACAAAGATCAAGGTATTAAGCTGGCCAAAATAAAACATATAAGCACATACACGAAAATCATGCAAGAAATTTATGTTCAGCACATAAACATGTATAAATCGAAAGAGATCATGTAAGACATAAAATTTCATGACATGCAACACGTAACATCTCGACCCCTAATTTTATTTACGCATGTAGATGATCTTCACCTACCTTACGTCCGTAGAGAGCTACGTTACGGTCGTGATCCCGACCCTAGAACTTCGATCTCGAGCTTCCCGGAAATTTTCTTCTCCTCCCTCTTCTCCTTCCCTTCTTCCTCTCTTGTTCTTTCTCTCCCTTTCTCCCTCTCTCTCTCGGCCTCTCTCTCTTTCTTTCTTTCTTTCTTTCTTTCTTTCTCTCTTTTCCTTTCTTTCTCTTTTCTCTTCTCTCTCATACGGTTTCCACCCTCCTCTCTATTATCTTTGGTTTATTAGTTAATAACTTGTCCTAATGTAGTATAGTAGGTATATTACGTGTTGAATGTTATTATTTTATCTCAAGGAAACCTAACTCTCATGGAGGCACATGTATGGTGGTGGAATCTTGGAGATGCCTTAGTGATCATGCAAGGAGATGGCATTCCAACGTGACCTTCTTCTTCTTCCTCTCTTTTTCCTTAATTTGTCCACTTTTGTATGGAGGTGGCTTGGTTGTTAGATCTTGTTTTTATTTACCGCACACATGGAATCATGGAGATGCCATTATATTTATTTTATTATTATTACTATTACTATTTTATTATTATTTGGTCTCTAAATAATTTCGGGCCCCTTATTATTATTATATTTTTTATTATTTTATATATTTGAGCTTTCATCTCTTGTTTTCGGTCCATTTAATTTTTTTTTGGAAAGTGTCACTAATATAAAGGAAAACAGGAGTTACAAAAAAGCGTTCATGATGCTCACGACGCACCAAACGGTAATGAAACTACCGACCAACCAGCAACATCAACAAGACCACCCAAACAACTACAAGGTCCCATCAAGACCACAGCCTAGGTCTCATAGATTAATAATCCCTCAAGCCTAGGCAATGTAGATGTCAGTAAACCGCTTCCATCAACGGGTTCCTGGTACCAGGTGCAGTACCAGCAAGGTGGCCAAGCATGTTACCAAACAGCGCCAAAGGCACACAATTGAGGCCGTATCACGGAGGATAAGCTTCAGGCGGGGAAGGAAGCATCCGCATAAATGGTCGGTAGAAAGGCGTAGTGACGCCAACTCCTGTTTCCTTGGCAGGCTGAACAAAGGTTGCACGCCTCGTCAGGTTGACCACTCGTCATGCATGGACCAACACCGCACCGCGCCACCAAGGCTAAACTCGTCCAAGGATAACAATGCAACACCACCGGTTGGAATCACCCAAAAGCACCCCAAGCCGGCCAGCCTGTAGCCAAAGAGAACGAATGGGGGAGCAAGCCGAGAGTAACAAGTGAAAGGGAAGGTGTAAAATAGATGTTATTCTCCCTTTCACAGTCGGACTTGTTGCGTCGTCCAAGCTGCCCTGCCACCATTTCATCCACTCCATAAGCCCAACCTACCAGGCTATGCGCCAAACGCGACGTAAAGCGTTACCCTGGAACTGGTACTTTGGTTTGATTGTGGATAACCGCAGGCAAAGAATAGTCTCAATCTCGGCAGTAATCTGCTCTGGAGTGCGCCGTCGTCCATCATGCCATCTCCTATTCCGCTCCATCCAAAGGTGGTAAACTAGCGAGGCAATGACATGTCGTGGTCCCAGCCATGCGAGGTGCTGCCCTTTCCAACGATGCGATGCCCAACTAATCCCCTCAAACCAGTCCTTTCTAGGCCAGCTAAACCTAACCCTGCCACGCATGATACGAAGACAACGACTAGTAAAGCTACATTCAAAGAAAAGATGTCTTATCGTTTCCTCCATTTGGCCGTCACATAATGAACAGAACGTTGTTCCAGCAATCGCCGCCATTTAATTTTTATTAAAGGACCAAACTTCCAACCTTTTATTTTGGGCCATTATTTTCTTTATTTGGCCCATAAATAAATTTTTAGTCCATTTAAATTTTTGGGGCCCAATTGTAAATTTTGGGCTCGTCTCGAAAAAAATTGATTTCTCACATTTCGAATATTATAGAAATAATCCCGTATTAAATTTTACGGGTATTACAGTTTTGCGCCTTGAGGCACGCAACCAGTTGTTTGACTTGCTGCACAATTTTACATCTCGAGTTCGTTTCGTCTCATCACTAAGTAATCATCATTTCCGCAGTGCGTTTCTAAGTGAGTGTGAGTGTTAGCCCAACATCACGTCCAACATCAGTTTACAACTTAGTGTGTTTACATCCATTTGTGACGGGACCCCATCAAAGTGGTATCAGAGCCTACATGATGTTACTAAGCGCTGAAAATCTTCTACAATGGATGTTACGAGTTCAAATAACATCGGCAAAGTCCCTGTGTTAGACGACACCAATTACGCGTATTGGAAGGTACGAGTTCGTCAGTGTATCAAGTCGATAGATGTGCGAGCGTGGGAAGCAGTTCTCAACGGATATACCCCACCTAGAACAGCCCCTGATGGTGATGGAGAAGTCTTTGACAAGCCGGTCGAAGACAGTGCCTGAACGAACCGCGGCAGAATTCAATGACAAGGCACTCAACGCCATCTTCTCAACTGTGAACATCTTCATGTTCAAGATCATTCAGAACTGCACGACTGCGAAGAATGCGTGGGATCTTCTTCAGATTTACTGCGAAGGAGATGCAACTGTGAGGGAAACCAAACTATGGCTCCTTCTAAATCAGTTCAAGAACATAAAGATGAAGGAAGATGAAGACATCACCACATATTTTGGGAAGCTTTTGACAATCTCTAGCGAGTGCGCCAGCCTAGGAGATCCGATTGCCAATAAGGTACTAAATTCTAAAGCTATTCGTACACTAACTGAAAAATTCAATGTGAAGGTAGCGGCGGTCGAGGAAGCTCACAACTTGGCCAACATGGAGTTCAACACCTTAATGAATATCATGAAGAACTACGAGACCAATCTCGAAGTACAAAAGAGGGCCTCTCGCGGAAAGAGTCCCGCGCTAGCCAGCCAGCCATCCAAGGATCTAACTGAGGTTGACCCCAATAATGTGGAGGACATGGCCATATTCGTGAAGAGATTTGCAAAATTCATCAAGAAGAAGAATGTTGTGCAAAATGTTGGCAAGCCAATTACCCTTCACTACTAGTACTTGATTTATTCCTTGTGTTCGATACTCATCTACTCACTTTACTGCACTACACACGATAGGTCCACTGCCTATCGCACGTCGGTGATAGTAATTAGGTATTCGTTTTAATTATTACTTGTCGCACTTTTCATTCACACACCGCGTGTCGATCATTAGTTAAATCAGGTGAAAGGGTATAAATAAAGGGAACTGGTTTTGAGAGGGACCGAGTAGGAAGTCTAGGATTACGGAATTGGAATGTTGAGTCAAATGTTGGGACAACATGTGTAACTGTCAGTTTGGTATTACTATATTTTTGTGCTTTCGTTTATTTTCATGTGTTTTTTTTTGTGCAAGGTTCCTTTCATATATATAGGGTGAAAGAGTACACAATGAGTGGGAGCATGATCTCCACACAACCAACCAGTAACACGCTACTGGGGACAGAATGGACCCTAAAAGGATCCTAGAAACTAACATCTACCAAGCCACCCGCCACAGGCGGCGGATAGCCAGCCGCTGAAGCGCGTACTTAGTGGCCGTACCACTAAGACGCATGGTAACTAGTGCAAGCACAGCCCCAACGAGGCGACTAGGGGTCGTGAGTTTCCCATCCTTCCAGCGCTTGTTCCTAGCCTGCCAAATATGATAGACAAGGGATGCCAGCACATGCCTGTAGGCCGCCTGTAAAATGTGCCTCCCTCGCCATCTAGCCGCCGCCCACCGAATCCCTGCGCTCCACTCCTGATATGGCCATAACCAGCGTATACGACTCCTAAGCAGCCGGAGGCAGTGACGAGAAAACTGACAGTCGAAGAAAAGGTGCTGGGCTGTCTCCACGTGACTCTCGTCGCATAGTACACACGTCGATGTTCCCGCCCTCTGAGCTATCCAAGGCTTATCTCTAGTCGCCAAACGATCCTGAATCCCCATCCAGAAGATGAACACATGACGAGGAATCTTCAACGGTCCTCCAAACAGGGTAGCCCATCACACTGGATCCCGTCGAATACGAATGGCTTCCCTTGTGGACGCTGTCATCATGATCCCCTCCGACGATCCTATCCAAAGCACGCCATCCCGTTCTCCCCGCACCACCTGGGGAAGGAGGCGATTAATCTCAATATACTCAACTGACCTTGCCCTGGCCATCCAGCAGTGGGCGTCCAGAACTACGCTGAGCCGTGAATCCGCAAGCAGACCCATCGCGATAGGACCACGAGGAAACCTCTCCAATAACGGCGTACTCAACAGCCAGGGTCCTTCCACAACCATATATTCGATCCATCAGCAACCCTAAGGGTAAGCAGCGTGAACCAAAGGGCGCAACTGCAAAAGCTTCCGTCAACTCCATGCATCATTCGCCGATATCGAGAGATCCCATACCGAACGAGAGTGGAGCCGCGTCCTATAAAGCCACTCCACCCAAACTGAGTCCGGAGAACGTGTGAGTACACTCCACAACTGTTTCAGGAGAAGTGCCTTATTATCCACCGCCACTGATCTGAGGCCCATTCCTCCCTCAGATACTGGAAGACAAAGGACCTCCTAGGTCACCTTTGCCGTAGATCCGCCCCAAATGAACTTCCTGAAGCGCGTCTCAATAGCTCGAACCATGCCTTTTGGCAGCAGGAAAACCCCCGACCAATACGCATGCAGGGCCTGAAGGACCGACTTAACCAGCTGAAGACGGCCAACGTACGAAAGTATCCAGTTAAGCCATGACCCGATGCGCTGGTCGACACGGTGAAGAAGAGGTGCGCAATCCGAAATGGTAAGTCGCAAAGTAATAATCGGGACACCCAAGTAACGCACTGGAAGCTGACCAACCCGAAAACACATAAGTGCCTGAATCTGCAACGTCAGACCTTCCGCCCGTCGTGACAAATACATCTCGCTCTTATCAAGGTTGGGGTGTAACCCTGTCAGAGCCGCAAATCTCCCAAGGGCCACCTTCAGCACCCCTATCGACACAGCATCAGTATGACTGAAGAGTAGAAGATCATCCGCAAATGCCAGCGAAGCCAAGCGCATTGATTCGCACCGCCAATGGTAAGCAAAACGTGGCTCCTCAGATATGCACAAGGATACCATCCCATGCAACACCTCCATAACCAGCGTAACAAAATCGGCGAAATGGGGTCTCCCTGCCGAATTCCCCTCTTTCCCGCAAAGAATCCAACCACTTGGCCGTTTACATTCAGTGAGAATGTCGGAGTAGTCACACATGCCTTGATCCATCCAATGAAGATTGGGTGGAATCCCATAGCCTCGAGGATGGCCATCAAGAAGCTCCATTCAACCTTATCATAAGCCTTCGCAAGATCGATCTTGAACATTGCCCGAGGTGGTCTCCCTTCGACTTATACCCAAGACAGAGCTCATGAAAATATATAATGAAAAAACACATGATATTTTCATGTGTTTTATGGTCTGCATTAGTTAGTATTGTGTGTCTAGTATTAATATCTATCAGAATTGCATTAGAACTCTCGAAGAACAACTTTACATATGTCTCAAGTGGTCATCGACGTCGCTCAACGGTTAGTCTCGCTCAATTCTACTTTGATTTTTGACTCGGTATTTTGGTTGAATCATGGTCTGAAGTGCTCCTATTTACTCGCATGATGATTTAGTCCATATACTATTTTTAGCTCTATGTTTTGAAAAATCGTGACCTAGGTTGAACTTATCTATACTATGCGGTTTTTCTTTTTATTTCCAACGGTTATTATTTGTTCCACTTAGTCCATGATGTGCTAGAGTGGCCGTTTTAATTACTTGTCAACGTTGGAACTGTTTCGATTTTTATGTGTTGGCTTAGGTGTTCAAGCTTCACTATTCATATCATCCCACTTGCTTCAATACGAAACGTTTCTCTAGAATTCTCTCTCTGAAATTCACGAGTTCTATAGAAATTCTAGGGTTTTCTTCACTGACCAGATCTTCGATCGTTATTCCCTAAGATTCAGTATGAAAATGTGGACTTCTCCTGTCAATCCGAATATTGACCCAACATTCGATGCTATCCTCGCCGACGACCCCTCAACGGTGAACCCTAGCCAAGAAACCTCAGTGCCAATGCACAATCAAGAAGACGACGTCAATGATGTGCCACTAAGTGCTCGGCTTCAAACGAATCGAAACCGCCAAAAAAACCGAACTGACGACTCGCTGCCAACCACCTCTGGTGCAAACCCAGAGTCGGCAGGCCCAATTTCGGCCGAGGAGTCCGTGCCGAACCCAGAGACGGAGGAAGCCCCTGTTTCGGCCAACCCTCCTTCACCAGACAAAGTTCCGACCACAGAAGCTCCCAGAGTGCCAACGGAATCTCAGCCGACAACCTTGAAGAAGCGCTGAAGCCGACCACGTGCAGAAATTCCTGCCCCTGTGCCGAAGAAGCGCCGCAGTGGGCGTATTAGGCGCGCCCTGAAACCCACTTCAAACGCCGATGCCCCAATCACCTTCTCCAGTGAATCCTTGGACACCATCGTGGACTCAACCACGTACGACAGCCTCGACTCAGAGAGCTCAGATGAGGACTTCATCATTCCAGGGGGAGAGACACTGCCATCTGTCTCGGAGTCCCTCACAGCCTCAGACAAATCAGAGGGCGATGATGAGGACGAGGCTGACCTTGCTGAGACCTTGGAGTCTCTGAAGAAGGAGAAGCGCGCAGGGAAGAGGCCAATGGAGAGTGCTGACAGGCCCTCCAAGAAAGCTCGGACTGAAGAAGCATCGCTCCCTTACAGCAGCCACCGTGCCCTGTCCCCAGTTCAATCCCAGGAAGACGATGTTGAGCCAGATGCTGACCCAATATTGGAAGATTCTGACTGGGAGAGGGCCTCTGCCCAACTGCAAGTTCTACCGCGCAGTCAACGAGGAGCTGTGAGATTCTCTGAGTTAGAGACTCTTGAGGGTTGAGCGGGTCGTGGACGTGGCGAGCCTTAGGAAGTATGGCGTCATGCAATTTCTGGAGTCACGACACTTGGGCAGAATGGTGAGAGATCTATGGACGTACTGTGATTCAGTCGTCCGCGAGGTATATGCGAATCTCTCTTTAGCGTAATTGAAATGAACTCTAGGAAGTATGGAAAGGTCTTTTTAAGGGGGAGGCTATATGATTTTTCTTCTCGGGCGATAAATGAGTTTCTTGAGGTTGATATGGGCTCTGAGTACGATAATGATGAGGTGGTTAGATTCATTACCGGAGGAAGAGTGTCTGTGTGGGAAGGGAACTGTGCGGGAGTGCGCTAACCTCGTTACACTCAGTTTTGTTTAAGATTGGGGTATGTAGTTGGTTGCCGACTTTAAATGAAACGAGAGTGACTGAGCAAATGGCTCATATCCTGTACGCTCTTGGGCACAACCTACCGCTGAACTGGGGAGAAATTTTCCTCAAGCACATGTCTAATCAAGCAGAAAGACAGCAAAGGAATCCTGCCATATCCATCGATCATCTACGGTGTTATGGTTCAGGGAGGTTTTCAGCCCACTCGACGGGATAATTTGGTCTCACAGAGGATGCTATATGCCATTTAACCCAACCACCTGGCGGGACCTGATAAGATTGTGGATCTTCCTTTGCGTACCCCTGAGCACCTGACAGAGAATGGTGTTGGCTCACCATCTGAGCAGCCATCAAACCTCGATCGCCAGATTCAATTCCTCGAGGAGACTACCACTTTCCTGGCGTCACAGCTTTCTACCCTCAAGGCCATACGTTCTTCCGAAAAAGGAAGAGAGGCAGAAGTGAATGCGGCAGTGGAGGCGGAGGTTAGAGCTGAGACCAAACAGGCAAGGCGGGGTAGAAGATTCAGGGGGAGATCGTGAGGAAGAGCAAATCCAGGCTGAAGATCAAGGAGCAGAAGGAGCTGGAGCAGAAGCTGGAGCTGGTGAAGAGGTCGCGGAGGAATCCGTGGACTCAATCGAAAGTCTGAACATTTAGACTTCGGTTGTGGTCGTGTGTTTTGTGCATGCACTTTTTGTTTTTATTTGCATGCCTGACTTATCCTATTTTGCCCGCGTCTGGTTATTTCCTATGGACCATTCTTTTGCAGATGTTTTATTTCGGACCTCTACTGGCGTGTACTATTTTCTAGTACTTTTAATAGTTGCTAGACTATTCTATTTACGTTTACTTTAACCATTTGTTAATGTTTTGTGGTTGAGTAGATTTTGCCTTGAGGGGGAGCTCCACTAGGACTAACATCTGCTTTGGTTTTGGGAAGAAAGTAAAAAGGGGGAGATTGTTAACGTTGAGCCTTCAACTCAACATCAGCAATGTTGGGGTACTATTCTAGTCAACATTTGTTGTCCGAGAATGTTCCCTATCTCAGTTTTATCTTTCATGCCCAAAACTTATTTTATTAATGACGTGGCATTTTTCTAGTGTTGTGCAGGATATGGATAAGTGCTGGAGTAGATCAAACCGTGTGGAAAGAGTGTGGATAAGCTAGAGCGAAAACTCGAAAGGAGCATACTAAAAATAGGATGCTTGGAGCTCAAGTGAAGACTAAGCAGTTGGAGCTCACCAAGTCGAGCCCTAACGGTCACTAACGGACCAAATCTACTTAGTGGACGTTAGTGGACGTTTGTGGCGGTTGCCAAGTCGTTGGGAAGTCGTTGAGAAGTCGAAGACATATAAATAGCAATGACTTCACCATTTCGCATACAATGAGCGAAAACGAGATGATCAGAGCGAGTTTGAGCGAGTGCCATCTCTTAAGAGAGTTTTCTTTTTAGCCTAGTTTTTCAAAGGTTGAAAGACTTTGTAGTTTGCAGAATCTTTTGATTCGTAGGTTTCGCTAGGCTTAGTTTTGAATATCCTTTTTGATAGTTTCATCTTTATAGTGGAGTTTTGCGCCTTGAGGCACTCAGCGAGTTGTTTGACTTGCTGCACAATTTTACATCTCGAGTTCGTTTCGTTTCATCACTAAGTAATCATCATTTCCGCTGTGCATTTCTAAGTGAGTGTGAGTGTTAGCCCAGCATCACATCCAATATCAGTTTACAACTTAGTGTGTGTGCATCCATTTGTGACGGGACCCCCATCAGTACCATTCCGTGAGCTAGTGTAGTACTATATGTAGGTTTCTTGTAGTATCTTTTCCGCCCATGTGCTTAACTATCGCAACTCCTACCCTAAATTGTAGTACCAATACATATATATGTAGTACCAATATATAGATTTTCGCGGTACCACGTCGTAAGCTAGTGTTGTACCATGCCTAGGTTACTTGTATTACCAATATCTATGGTAACAGTGACGGACAAAAATAATTTAGATGCTGTCGAAAAATTCCTTACCCAAACTTGAAGTACCAATATACGTATAGTTGTACTACCAACGTATAGATGTTCGTGGTACCATAACGGGACCTAGTGTGGTACCATACGTGGGTTACTTGTGGTATCTTTTCCTTACCATGTGTTTACCATGTGGTTACTTGTGGTACTACACTAGCTCACGGTATGGTACAACAGTCATATATATACTGGTACTACAAACATTCGTATATTGGTACTTCATGTTTGGGTAAGGAACTTTTCGACGCCATCTGAATTATTTTGGTCCTGACTGTTACCATAGATATTGGTACTGCAAGTAACCTACTTATGGTACGACACTAGCATATGATAAGGTACCACGAACATCTATATATTGGTACTGCAAATATCTGTATATTGGTATTACAATTTAGGGTAGGAGTTGCGATAGTTAAGCACATGCTACGGAAAAGATACTACAAGTAACTTACGTATGGTACTACACTAGCTCATGTAATGGTACCACGAATATCCATAAATTCGTACTACAAACATACGTATATTGGTACTGCAAGTTTGTTTAAGGAAAGAGAATGGTGTGGAAATTAGTAGAGGGGTAAAATCGTCCATGGTGGAAACTAGTAGAGGGGCAAAATCATTCATGGGCTCAAGGAATGGTACAACGAACATCTATACATTGGTACTACAAATATACGTATATTAGTACTACAAATTTGGTAAGGGTGTGGAAATTAATAGAGGGGCAAAATCGTCCATGGGGAGTTACGTGTGTAAGATTGTTTGGATTTAGGGAGTTTGCTAATAAATAATATGGAATGGGGAGTTAGCTGACAGAAAATAAGGGAAGGGGTATTTAATTGAAGTTGCCCCAAAGAAAAATACAACCGGAAAAGAATAATCTTCCCGTTTTTTACACTTAATATGCTGAAGTCGCTTTTACTTCTTTAAAATTTATTTTTCGTTTTAATTTGGAGTGAATCCTGTGAATAACTTTATGAGGAATAATGAATATTTTTGGAAATATATATATATATATATGTGTGTGTGTGCGTGTGAGATTAAAAATTTTAAAATCTTAAAATACAATTCATGGAAAAATAACTCATTGATAATGTTGTCATGATTAATAACAATAGCTTATTATGCCTTTTAATTAATAAATTCGATGGTGCCATCATTAAACATATATGTTGCTTTTGGTTCCCTTTATGTTGTTCTTATTTCACTTGAATCCTTCATTACTGTTGGGGGAGTTGTGGGATGAAGAAACGTTTGGGACCATTCATCTGTTGGGGTGACATTCAATTCGTCCATTTCTTCGTATCATCAAATAAGATTTTGAGCCATTTGTCTTTTTCCTCTTTTCCCCACTTTCTTTTAAACTTACTAGTCTTCTTTTACTATAGCTTCATTACCGTTCGATAAATAGATCCAGCCAAGTTATTTCTGAACATTTTACATAATTTTGTACATGCATTCTAACCTGTTTCGGAATTAGTTATAATCCATTATTCATGTCCTTCCATTTCCTATTGGGGAAATTCATTATCAATGCCTTTGACTTTAAAATTCCTCTTATATTGCTAAATCGAATTATATCTTTTTGGTTTAGTACTGATTTAAGAATTTCTTCCTCTTCAGCTGTTGCTTGGGTTACCCAGTGTCTCCCGGAGACGCCACGTCCCCGGGAGCGGTGCGGAATAAAAATTCTGGGTTCCCCGATTGCCCTCGTAGCTCGGATCAGAATAGTAACACATAGACATGCAATATGGCAGATTCTTTAATGTTCAGCCTCAGCAAACTTCATTTGCTGAAAATTTCTATTGGCAGTAACAACCTTCTTTTTGCCTCTCTTCTCTAACAGGACATTTCCAGGCCTCGTTGTTACAATTAGGGTTGTGATTGTGACTCAACCAAACCAAATTAATCAAGCTCAAAAGACTCGTGGCAAAAACCACACATTTGATTCTAAATCAGAAAAAGCACTATCTGGAAACATGGTAATTCGCGCCTTATCTGGAATTAAGGGAAACTTTTCCATTTCATACCCAGATCTAGGAAAAAATCTAAGCAAGAAACAAGGAGATAAAAAAAAAGAGCTAAATTCACCAATCGATTCCAATTTTATCCAGCATATAAGAGATCGAAATCATGGTCCAAACGACATATCAAACGCAAATCAAGCGATTAAGAAAGACGAATACGAAGTACCTAAATCAGGCATCTTGTCCCGAGAGAATTACCAGTTGACGCGAGTGGCAGGTCCTTGTCCTTTTCTTCGAGAATTACCAGTTGACGCGAGTGGCAGGTCCTTGTCCTTTTCTTCGAAGTACCTATAGTAACACATAGTCATGCAATATGGCAGGACAAACCCGTAGAGAATTACCAGTTGACACGAGTGGCAGGTCCTTGTCCTTTTCTTCGAGACTTCGTCGATGATGGTGGATGACACTAGATCGTCACGCCGACGTCGTTGTGTACCACAGAATCAGTTCTCTAAAGATGGCTAGAGAGAACTGAGCCGTCGCGTGGGAGAAACGTGTGTGCGTTCGGTGTGTGTTTTATGCATTTGGTTGATTTCGAAAATCACTTCTTTTCTCTACCTTTGGAGCACGAAATTCTTAGCCTATATAAAGGCTTGGATTTCGATATCTTAGTCCTTAAAGTGTGAGAGATTTTTTACCAAATCGCCGATGAGGCTTGGCTCTACTGGTCAAGCTGAGGCGCTTAGGGTCATGTTGGGAGAGATCCTGGGTTCGAATATCATCCCTGTGACATTTCCCTAAGCCTGCCCACATGGGCCCAGACACGTGCGATTGACCTGGTCGGCCTGCTTAGCAGGTAGTGGGTCGGCCCCGGGGTTTCACCATCAGCTTTCCCCGGTTATAAAAAAAAGAGATTTTTTGCCAAATCTTACTCTCTTTTGAATTCCAAATCCAAACTTAAGGAAACTTGCTATTATTAGAAACTAACTTAAATACCAAGTCAAACTAAGTATATTTAAATATGGTATGGAATTTGAAACTTAATCCTAGATTAATTTCGAAATTTAAACAAATAATATTCCAAATATTTTATTCCATATTAATTTATATCAAATATGCAAATTTCGAAAATACCCTCAAAGGCATATTTCAAAATTAGGTTAAGGTGAAATTCAATTTTATCCTCAAGCCCATTAAGCACTTGGCCAAGCCCAAATCTTAAAGTTAGTTTCATAAGAAGTCCAACTTCGATCAAATAAATGGCCCGGCCCATTAAGGCGTGGCCCCACGGCCTAAGGCCCGTTAAGGCCCAAAGCACTTCCTCTCCTTATCAGTACACATTGATGATTCTTTATGAACCCGACTCTCTAGGTTCGACTCAATCGGCAAGGGAGGTATCTAAGAGTCCGATAGTTACCTAGCCAATCCCGCAGTACCGGACCGTAACCCGATTCGAGTGCGAATTTCGACCCAGTCTTTATCCCAAAACGTCACTATAGATAACAGTGCTACGTATAAACCCTTCAGCTGTGTTCCAATCAAATAAGAGTCATGGTCTATGTCTCGATTCTATGATAAAACGGTTCGATGCCAATTACGAAACTACCCTCCATGTCTCACATGAGTTAGTTCAATATCTTGGCCAAGGATTTTGTAATTTCCCATCGCCGTCCTCATAGGACACTTATCTCGATTACTTGCGAGATTGTGAATCCGTACTCGGCGGTCTAAGCCCGGCAATCACAAATCATCATCAAGACCGCATCTGGCCCGCTGACCCATGCAACAGCAAATCGGGTCGAGGGGAACCAGTGACAGTCGAGACTTCGAAGTCAACTCCGCAAAGCCCCTTTCGGTCTAAGGTTCACGTAGACTACTATAGTGTTGTCGTCGGTCATTGACACTCCTTCAGTAATAAGACATGTTCGACTGTATGACTCGTGAGTCAGTGTCTATGAAACGAGTCAATCCCTTGATTCAGTTCGTATCACAAGTCATGAGCTCTCCTTCCAAGCGGGATATCGGCACACGATAGGTCATCGACAAATAAGTCGTGATCGGTTATCCAGCACCCAACTGGAGCCTCAGGCTTACGGACATTTAATGTTCGAGGTTAAAAGTCCCCTGGTACCTTCCTCTATCGTAACCATCGAGAACAGTGACTCAACTACACATTTGGATTTGTTCATTTATTGCTTTACCGAACGCTAGGTAAACTCTTATATCCAATAACGAACAATGCCTTTCACGAAACACACGATAATATCTTATTACACAAAAGGTCGAATGACAATAATCTAACGCCCTATACAATCTAATCCTCGTATAGCATTCGAGGGCATATTCCTAACAATCTCCCACTTGCACTCAATGCCATGCGCTGCAGTATCTAATACCCATCTTTTCGAGATGTCTAGCCGGCACTGCCCGTGATAGAGGCTTGGTGAACGGGTCGGCCTTGTTATCCACGGTCACAATCTTCTGCACGGCTATGTAGCCATTCTCAACTAATCCACGTAACATGTGGTACTTTCTTTCTCTATGTTTGGACCTGCTGTGAGATCTTGGTTCTTTCGTCTGAGCAATAGCGCCAGTATTGTCACACCACAGTGGCAATGGCCTATCTGAGTACAGAACGACACCAAGTTCTTCCAAGAACTTTCTCTTCCAAACACCTTCCTTAGCTGCCTCTGAGGCCACTATATACTCTGCTTCGCAGGTGGAATCTGCACTAGTGATCTGTTTGGAACTTTTCCAAGACACTGGTCCACCGTTGAGCGTAAAGACGAATCCTGACGTGGATTTTCGGTCGTCCACGTCAGACAACCCCAATCCGTATACCCTTCCACTTCCAATTCTCCATTACCATAGACCAGCATCATATCCTTAGTCCGCCTGAGGTACCTGAGGATAGTCTTGACTGCTGTCCAATGGTCCTTACCAGGGTCAGCCTAAAACCGACCGACTACGCTCATAGCGTATGCCTAGTCAGGTCGCGTGCAAAGCACTGCATACATCAAGCTACCCACTGCGGATACATAGGGGATTCCATTCATCTCTTTCCGCTCCAAGTCCCTTTGAGGGCACATAGCCTTGGAAAGGTCAATCCCATGTCGCATAGGCAGCAACACTTTTTTAGAGTTGTCCATATTATATCTCTTCAGGACCTCCACTAAGTAAAGGGCCTGGGAGAGTCCTAACATACGATTCGCTCGATCTCTGCAAAGGAGAATGCCCAAGATGGTAGCTTCTCCCAAGTGTTTCATGGAGAATGCGGTCGAAAGCCACGCTTTCACGATCGAGAGCATTCCAATATCATTACCTATCAAAAGGATGTCGTCCACGTACAACACGAGGAAAGATATTTTGCTCCCACTGCTTTTCCTGTAGACGCAATGTTCGTCTTCGTTCTTCAAGAATCCGTGGCCCTTGACCACTTCATCGAACCGAAGATTCCAGCTTGTGGAAGCTTGTTTGAGTCCATAAATGGACTTGTTCAATTTGCACACCTTATGAGCATCTCCTTGCAATGTAAAACCCTTGGGATGCTCCATATATATTTCCTCCTTGAGGTATCCATTTAGGAACGCAGTTTTCACATCCATCTGCCAGATCTCATAGTAATAGTTCACAGCTATCGCAAGCAATGTTCGGTTGGACCTCATCATAGCGACAGGCGAAAAGGTCTCCTCCTAGTCAATGCCCTCCTTTTGCTTGTACCCTTTTGCCACAAGCCTAGCTTTGTATGTGTCAACCAATCCGTCAGGTCCAATCTTTCTCTTGTAGATCCATTTACACCCAATGGGTCTAAAACCATCTGGGAGGTCTACTAGAGTCCAGACTTGGTTTTCGTGCATAGAATCCATTTCGGCTTGCATAGCTATAAGCCATTTCTCCGAATCTTTATCCCTGATTGCCTGGTCATAGGTAGTGGGATCGTCTCCGACATTCCCTTCCATCGCAGCAACCTCGTGCTCGATGTGGACCATCCTGTATCAACTCAGGTTGGCGAGATACTCTACCCGACCTGCGCAACTCAGGTTGCATCTCGAACTGCTCTACGGTGTCATCTAACACTTGAGTCTGTGAAAGCGCTTCTGACGACTCTCCAAGAGTTACTTCGCAACCCGCTCCACCTTCTCGAATGAACTCTTCTTCGAGAAAGTGGGCCTGAAGGGCTACAACGATTCTCTGGTCATCGTGGGAGTAAACTTGGTATCCCATGGAATCCTCAGGATACCCGACAAAACATCCTTTCACAGCCTTCGATTCCAGTTTATCTATCTTGAGCTTTTTCACGAATGCGGGGCAACCCCAAACTCTAATATGATTCAAGCTCGGTATTCGTCCTCTCTATATCTGATAAGGAATACGATCGACAGACTTTGCAGGATATCTATTTAGAATGTGTGCCGCTGTCAATAGGGCATGACCCCACAATGCTATGGGCAGGTCTGTATAGCTCAGCATAGATCGAACCTTATCCAACAACGTTCGATTTCTGCGTTCGGACACACCGTTCAACTGCGTTGTTCCGGGCGGTGTCATCTGTGAAATGACCGTTCTCTTTCAAGAACTCGTCAAACTCGAGGCTCATGTACTCGCCGCCTACATCTGATCGAATGGCTTTGATGCTCTTTCCAGTCTGATTTTCCACCAAAGCCTTGTACTCTTTGAACCAAGTATCAGACTTGTGTTTCATGAGATACACCTCTTGCCGAAGTGAGAGTGATCATCAGTGAAAGTAACGAAATAATGGAAGTTACCGCTATCCACTACCCCAAACGGTCCGCAAACATCCATGTGGATCAAATCGAGAAGTTTTGTGGCTCTCGCAAAAGTCCCTGTGAAGCGCGACTTGGTCATCTTTCCAAGGATACAACATTCGCAAGTCGGATAGGGATAAGACCCAAGCGGCTTTATAATGGCGGTTTTCTCCAACTCGAGAATCTTCTGTTCTCCTACGTGACCGAGTCGAAGATGCCACAGCAGTCTCGAGTTCGACTCCAATTTTCGTCTGTTGGTGATTGTATTCACAGTTTTTGTTTTATCTTCGACATTTAGATAATATAATCAATTCAATTAACTTGCACGTCCGACGCAATTATTTCCATAATAAATATTGCATATATTATTACTAAAACGGAACTCGTAACCGTTTCCGCTCAAAACGGGAATAGAAAACAATATTCTTAAGCGCCTTGGGCAAAACTAAACAATCGGAAAGCAGTAACTATGTCTAGTAGATAAAGCGAGAGTTCTTGATCTAATGTGGGTCGCCGATACACTATGTCCGCTTCCTACGTTGATCATGATCTCATGGTCCGCCAGCTTCCTACTTCGTTCCAGGCCCTCGTTCGAAACACAGATGTGAGCACTGGCTCCCTAGTCTAAGATCCACGAAGCGGAATATACTGTCATAGAAGATTTAGTTTCTAAAACGTAAAGTTCGTTACCTGAGGCGCATAGCTTTGGGTAATCGCGCTTCCAATGGCCAAGCTCATTGCAGTGAAGGCATTTGTCCGTCGGCTTGGCGCCTTTGAACACGTTCTTCTTGGCCTTGCCTTTCGAAATTCATACTTTGGGTTAGTGGGCTTGTCCGATATTTTCTTTCCACTCGACCCTCGAGTCTTAGCATTCGCGACAAGAACAACTTCCTTTCCTTTCACCTTCTTCATCTGAGTTTGCGCCGTCGACAACTAGTTCATCAACCCAGTCAACGTCATCTCGGCCTTGTTCAGATTAAAGTTCACAATGAACGAATTGAAGGAAGGTGGGAGCGACTGAAGTATCAGATCGTTCTGGAGCTCATTATCCATAATAAAGTCCAGTGCCTCGAGTCTTTCGATCCAATCGATCATCTTGAGCACATGCTCTCCGACGTCACTACCCTCAGCCATTTTGCAATGAAATAGTTGCTCCGTAAGGGAATAGCGAGCACTCCTGGAATGTTCGCCAAAAAGCTTCTCCAAATGAAGCAACATGGCGCCCACTTCCATTTTCAAGTGAATGCGCTGCAACTCATTGCTCATGGAAAGAAGTATATAGCCCTTGACCTTTGGCTCGTCAATCAGCCACTTGGCATACGTAGCCCGGTCTCGTCACTCGCATCAACCCCTGGGACTTGCGGTACGGGGAAATCGATGACATAAGTTAACGACTCCATACCTAGGACTATCATCAGGTTACGGAGCAAGTCCACGTCGTTTGGTCCAACCAAACAATTTCTCTCAAGCAGCGTAGTAATAATGTTTGTCACCGCAGTAAATAGAAAGAAACATAAAGCTGCAGAAAACAAAGATCTAATTAGGTTTATCTTATCATTCATCAAGCGCAAACAAGGACTTTTCGTTTCGCTTTACTCCCACTATTTTCTCGAAAACACTATCCTCCCGAGAAGAGTTTCCAAAACCTCGTTGAAAGTTTCATAGTGGAGTTGATGTTCCCGACTCAACTAGATTCGCCTCAGCCTTTAACGCAATATTTGGCTCATCTGATCTTATCGAAGTAACTCAAATGTGAACTTATCCAATAAGAGTTTCAACTATCTTTGTCTCAGTCATTGACCCTCACGACTAACCCTGCTTATTGGGTATAACTGCCTAAGTGTGACCTATCAACTTATGCTCAAATCGCACAGAATGTACCGCCCCTTGCTGCCATACGCTTCGTGGGGGCGGACTGGTTGACGAGCGGCGTCCAAGATGCACCCGAGAAGCTAACATTGGGGCGGGATATACAACGCCAACTTACTCGGAACAAATCGCAAAACTCCCCAACGCTAGACATCCCGAGCATGATAGAAGACAGGAATCCAACTCCTTTACCCACTTAGTATTTATCAAACGGGAGAATAAACCATCTCACATAATAGCACATTGAACATGCATATTACTTCAAAAACCAACACGCACGTAGGTAGTAAATTAACCCTAGGAAAATAAACTACAAGACAACACAAGCGTTATTTCTACTCTATCCCTATTACATGCGTATTCAAAAGAAACTCGGGTTGTCGCACGGGTCTTGAAGTCGTCAAACGTCCTTCGTCACTCGAACGGCCTCAAAGTCACCGAACGTCCACCACCTTGTCACCGCCCGAGGGTTGTCTACCATCAAATGGCCCCTCGTGTTCGTATTTAAGCTAATCTAATAAAACGATAGATTACAACACGGGGGGATCATAAGTCCCGAACAAGCCATATAAAACAAATACAACCCGGGGGGACGTGACCCTTAACAAATGACCCGGAAACCAAATTCCTAAATCCGCAAGTGCGCCTTAAATCACATTCATAACGAGCACATTGACAATTAAGTGATTTTAAAAAGAAACGAAAATTAGCCCTCAAATGAGCCAAGCCTATTAAAGGCCCGTTAAGGCTTTGAGCCTGAAGCCCTAATGCAGCTGCCGCGACTCAAATCGATCAGCAGTCAAAACACGCCGGAAAGCCACGATGGAGAAGGCCGCCGGCGGGGAGTCCCGAGCAGAGCCGAAACAGCCAGGCCGCCAGCGATGACACGCCGCGCGCAATGCGTGCGTGTTCATCTCGCGGCAGAAAACTGCCGCCCTCAACCCTCCGTGCCGGAGCCTCGCTAGGAGTGATCACCGCCGCAGCATTCCGGCCGAGCCGGAGTCGCTGCGGCTGTCTTGCGCAGCGCGCACCGTGTGCGCCGTCGCAGTCCGCAGCCAAAGCCGCGGATGATCTCTGCGGTACCGCCGCCGGGGCCGGTGCTTAAGCCACCATCGCTGCCCCGGTCCCGGAGTACGAGGCGGATCGGGCCTGTTCGAAGCACCCGATCCCAAAGCTGTAGCGTCGTTGCACCTCCCGCAGCCCGCGCGCAACGCGCAGCTGCTCGGATCCCGCTGCCGCATTGGTCCCTGTCCGGTTCGGTTCCTCGTCGGTCCGTACCGCACGGTTGATGGCCGTTTGTTGGAAACGATGCATCGAGCAGCCCAACGGTCGAACCGCATCGGTGTTTCGATCGTCTCCCACACGCCTCGTTTCAATTTAAACACGTCATGATTCCGATAACGAGCGCCGGCTTTGATACCACTGTAGGGTTACCCGGTGTCTCTCGGAGACGCCACGTCCCTGGGAACTGTGCGGAATAAAAATTTTATGGGTTCCCCGATTGCCCTCGTAGCTCGGATTAGAATAGTAACACATAGACATGCAATAGGGCGGGTCAAACCCGTAAAGAATTACTAATTGACGCGGGTGGCAGCTCCTTGTCCTTTTCTTCGAGACTTCGCCGATGGTGGTGGATGGCACTAGATCGTCATGCCGACCTCGCAGTATACCACAGAATCGGTTCTCTAAAGATGGCTAGATAGAACTGAGCCGTCGCGTGGGAGAAACGTGTGTGCGTTTGGTGTGTGTTTTGTGCCTTTGGTTGATTTCGAAAATCACTTCTTTTCTCTACCTTTGGAGCACGAAATTCTTAGCCTATTTAAAGGCTTGGATTTCAATATCTTAGTCCTTAAGTGTGAGAGATTTTTGCCAAATCTTACTCTCTTTTGAATCCAAATCCAAACTTAAGGAAACTTGCTATTATTAGAAAACTAACTTAAATACCAAGTCAAACTAAGTATATTTAAATATGATGTGGAATTCGAAACTTAATGCTAGATTAATTTCGAAATTTAAATAAATAATATTCCAATATTTTATTCCATATTTATTTATATCAAATATGTAAATTCCGAAAATACCCCAAAGGCATATTTCAAAATTTGCTTAAGGTGAAAACCGATTTTATCCTCAAGCCCATTAAGCACTTGGCCAAGCCCAAATCTTAAAGTTAGTTTCATAAGAAGTCCAACTTCGATCCAATAAATGGCCCGGCCCATTAAGGCGTGGCCGAACGGCCCAAGGCCCGTTAAGCCCCAAAAAAACACTTTATCTCCTTACCAGTACACGTTGATGATCCTTTCTAATCCCGACTCTCTAGGTTCAACTCATTCGGCAAGGGAGGGTTCCAAGAGTCCGGTAGTTACCTAGAAAATCCCGCAGTACCGGACCGTAACCCGATTCGAATGCAAATTTCGACCCAGTCTTTATCCCAGAACCTCACTATAGATAACAGTGCTACGTATAAACCCTTCAGCTATGTCCCAATCAAGTGTGAGCCATGGTCTATGTCAAACTCACTAAACTCGATTCTATGGTAAAACGGAGACGAGGCAAATTACCAAACTACCCTCCATGTCTCACATGAGTTAGTTCAATGCCTTGGCCACCGTCGCCGTCCTCATAGGACACTTATCTTGATTACTTGCGAGACTGTGAATCCGTACTCGGCGGTCTAAGCCCGGCAAGCATAAATCGTCATCAAGATCGCATCTGGCCCGCTGACCCATGCAACAGCAAATCAGGTCGAGGGGAACCAGTGACAGTCGAGACTTCAAAGTCAACTTCGTCAAAGCCCCTTTCGGTCTAAGGTTCACATAGACTACTATAGTGTTGTCGTCGGTCATTGACATTCCTTGAGTAATAAGACATGTTCGACCGTACGACCCGTGAGTCAGTGTCCAGAAATGAGTCAGTCCCTTGATACGATTCGGTATCACAAGTCATGACCTCCGCTTCCAAGCGGGATATCGGCACACGATAGGTCATCGACAAATAAATCGTGATCGGTCATCCAGCACCCAACTGGAGCCTCAGGCTTACGGACTTCTAATATTCAAGGTTAAGAGTCCATTGGTGCCTTCCTCTCTTATACCGATCGAGAACAGTGACTCAACTCGACATATTTCGATTTGTTCATTTATTGCTTTACCGGATGCTAAGTAAAGATCTCTTATATCCAATAAACGAACAATCCCTTTCATTAAACACACAACAATATCTTATTATACAAAAGGTCGAATGATAAATAATCTAATGCCCTATACAATCTAATCCTCGTATAGCATTCGAGGGCATATTCCTAACATCAGCATCTAAATCGATCTTTTCAGCGTTGAAAAGATGAAAATACTCTTGTCTCACGCATTCAAAATAGCTGAACAATTATTTTTGCATGAATTATACAAACAAAACTCGTTATTATAAAAACAAAATTGAAATTATACCAGGAATTATAGAAGTTATACCAACTGTTTTCATTACTGTACAAACAAATAACCTATTTTAATTTACGCGAAATTGGACATTATACCAACTGTTTTGCTATTATCTCATATATTATAGAATTATACCATTCGTTTCCGTTATTATATCTATAAATAACGTTATTAAATTTTTTATACCAAAAAATTGGACAACCAACCGATTTTGTTGTTTACCATAAATTGTAGAAATTATACGATTTGTTTTTATTATTACACCAATAAATAACGTTAGTTGAATTTTATACAGTAAAATTGGACATTATACCAAATTATTTAGCAATTCTACCAAATTGTATAATTAACGATAGCAGTTGGTATAATAGTCAATGGTATTGTGTCCAATATTGATTTCAGAAGATATATTTTTTTCCGTTCAATGTTAGGGGATATTAAACCCAAAATATTTCGCTTAATAGGAACGTTAAACTTCCAGCTAGTGATAAAGAATTTCCCCTTTTCTTTTTGTTTTTGCTAAACCTGCTTGCTAATATCCTATGGAGATAATATAATTGAAAGGTATACAATAGTTATGAGCAATAAAACCTTCATAGGGTAGTCTCTTCTAAAATGTGATATAGAATTACGTATTTAAAAGTCAAACTCGGAGGCCTCGAGAAATAAATATAGTATTATCGCAACCTCATCCATTTATATAAAAACTAGTTTATTGCCCGTGCATATGCCATTTATATGAAAGTCAAACTCGGAGGCCTTAGTGTAAATTTGATTTAAAAACTAATGTTGATATACCATAGTATGTTAGTTTGGCAATTTAAAAATCTCAAATCCGATTTTAAAACCTTGACACAGACGTGTGTTAAAATATGAGTAATTTAATTAACTAGGTTTAGACCCGTGCGATGCACGGGTTGTTCATTGATGACCCGTGCGTAGGACGTGTATATATCACTCAAATATTTGTCCTTTTCTTACCTCGTATGGTCAAATTTGATCATCGTCTTCATCTTGACCCACAAACTTCTGCACCAAATTGATCAGTGAGGGCGATGATTGTGCGTCCTTCATTTTGCAACAAAAAGAATCAAGTCATTCAATTGTTGTACAGTCTTATAACTTTATTGTTATCAGCAAGACCCAAGACCGCGATCCGGACATTTATTTTATAGCATACCCAAGACACGCGCATTTGTTTATAGTGGAGCCGAGACCTGGCAAACAAAAAAATCAAACTCCAATAAAGTATTAGAAAAGTACACTTTGTTCATTTACGGATGATTTTGCATATGAATGTACGACTGCTGTATATTGTTATAATGCACTACTATGTTGTTCTTACATGAGTTGAATGACGCAAAGACCTCTAGTGGTGTTTGTTACTTGGAACTAAACGTACCGTCAAGATTAAAGCGAGAAGAGCCCCGTAGCTTTTGAAAAAATACGGTTTTCATTTTAGGCAGAAGAAACTTTCTCGGCCTTTGCTTCCTAAACGGGTTATTTTTTGGGCTTTCATAGTCATTTGCCTCAAAAGTTGGGACAGTTTTGACCAGTATTTAGTTCAATATGTGATATTTGGACTTGTTCCAAATTTAATATTTTGATTCAGTGGATACATTATAACTCAGTGTTAAGAAAGTCTGTTATGCTCTTTGTTTGAAAGCAAAATCATTTATGCATTCCTTGAATGTAATCTTCTGCGCGATGTCTTCTAGTAAACCAATCCCAGCCACTCCTTTATATGGTTCTCAGCTGATTACGCATCGCGACCAAAAATTAGATCCATTTCTTATAAACTGAGTTTTCATCTTTTCAAGCCACGCCTTTGTAGTTGATGAGTTCACTTCTTTAGATACTCCAAATCCAGAATGTACATCTCGTGGTGCCTAAAACATCCTATCAGATGAAAACAACGTATGTAACTTAAAATGGCACCATGTAATTCAACTCACACATAGGGCTAAGACGTCATTATTTTTACAACTTCTTTAATCCCATATAAACCCTCATATAATAATGATGTGTCGCATAGCTATTGGCTATATGGGGATAGCAATTCGTAAATAAACCCCCATGCCTAAGTTGGGAATCCATATCAAACCTTCATCCTAAGTATATATATGACATTCATATGTTAATAGGACTAATTAAAAATAATTTGGATAGAATAGCCCATACCTACCAAGACCTTTTATCGTTTTTGAATAAATGGTGTTAGGAAAGCTTTGGGTCCACCAATATTTGCAGATGGGCCATTTTGTACTCATTTATGCATTTGTCGAAAGTAAATTGGTCTGACTGAAATATTTGTCGATTTCTTTCCTCGTATGGTCAAAAAATTGACAACATGATGTATTTTGATTTCTTCCGGTAAACCAATCTCAGCCACTCCTTTATATGGTTCTTCCGTTATTACGCATCGCGACTAAAACTTAGATCAATTTCTTATAAACATATTTCATCTTTTCAAGCCACGCCCTGGTAGTTGATGAGTTGACGTTTTTAGATACTCCAAATCCAGTATCTACATCCTGGGTGCTAACACATTCCGTGATGCACGGGGTGTATTTTTTCATCCTAAGTATGTACACGTCATACATGTTTTAATAAGAATAATTAAACATACTCTTGATAGAATAGCCCATAATTGAGTTTACTTTAGTGTTAGCATTACTTTTTATTACTAACATACCTGTATTTGTACTCCATATGTAATTATGCGATATGATATGATTGTATGTCTATTTTATTTGAGAATGTCATTGAACAATTTTGAGATATATAATTGACTATTATTAAAGTTAATAGCTATATCGTGCACATATTGTATGATTCTTCCGTGTCTTGTACACTTCTTCCCCATTATGCAAGATTGTAAGTAGTAAGACTAAAATTATTCTTGCAGTTGTATAAAATGAAAATAGCTTGTGATTTTCTTTTAAAATGTTACAATTAACCTACACATAAAAAAATCTGGAGGGCTCTGCTCCGATTGGTCGGGTGGAACATTTTTGATAACGTGTCAATGAAAATGGAAAACAGCGTATTTGAATGTATGTGTGTGTATAAAGATAAGATTGTTGTCTTCAGTAAATTAGCAGGTAATAGCTGTGCAGTCGTACGGTCTTTCATTGTTTAAGTTGTGCATTCTTATTGCAGAGTGCAGTCTCATATTTGTACATCGAACAGTCTTACAATATTTGATTATTGCAGCGTCATAGAAACTCAATATGATTCTTTGGGCCGTGCCTCCGTTACAGTCCAACATAATCCTCAAATTTTGGATACTACAATTGTTGAGGTATATGCCCTAGATGCCGTACGAGGACTGGGAGTACAAGGGCAATTTGGTAATTGTGTAGTGTTTAGTGATGTAATTTGATTACTTCTATTAATGGAATGATATTATTCAAAATTAATTTATTATTCGATAAATAAATTAAAAGGCAAATTATTTAATTAGTCTAAAGATTCCACCTTGCAGTCTGGGTGAACAAGACAAATTAATAAAACCCAAATATTGGCAGTTCAGTTACTGAATCTGTGGGGAGAGAGAGGGGCACCAGTAAGCTGAGATTCTGCAATATTCAAATAGTCCACAAGTCTAACTCTCCAGTTGGGTGACTAGATTAACAAGTACGACTGTTTGTGGATGGGTCCAATACGGCTGTGGCAACCGTTCACTTGGGAATTAGGGGATTATCTGCATTTGGACACTGACTCGTAATCGAA
Organism: Craterostigma plantagineum; assembly: GCA_027422505.1. Classification (NCBI taxonomy): domain Eukaryota; kingdom Viridiplantae; phylum Streptophyta; class Magnoliopsida; order Lamiales; family Linderniaceae; genus Craterostigma; species Craterostigma plantagineum. The sequence goes on from JAPQWV010000029.1 coordinate 12,125,837, forward strand.
CGACCATACGCTTGGATTGTCCTTGATCGATTGATTGTAGTAGTGTGCATGAACCTTAGACCGAAAGGGTTAACATGGGGTTGGTCTTGAGGTCTTACCGGTGGCATAGGTCAGCGGCATGCGGTCTTGACTTTTCGATGCAATTGCCGATTGAACCGCAGAGCGGGATTTACGGTCTCGATTAATTTGAGGTTAACGTATCGGAAATTTATCCAAGTCTCTGGCTAGAGCATACAACTGACTCGCGATAGTCGTGGAGGACAGTTTAGGTATTTCACCGACATAAAAGACATAGAGTCGAATTCTATAAGTTTGCCTATGCTTGACTTTCACTCGACCGGGACAAACGTAAAGGGTTTATACGTTTGACAAAAATTTATACTCGGTTCATGGATTATGATTAGATCAAATTCGTACTCAAATTGGGATCTGTTCGGTACCACGGGGCTGACTAGGTGAATACCGAACTCCTAGATACCTCCTAGGCCGGTTAAGACGAACCAATAGAGTCGGGCTTAAAAAGGGCAACCGACACAACGTCATCATTAGAGAGAGAGAGACAAGGCTAGGTCCTATATAGAGACATTGCAGTTTGGGACTTGACTAGTGAGGGGTAAATGGTCTTTTCCCTCAGGAGATATTTTTGAAATAAAATATTGGATATTAAATATTTAGAATATGATTTAAATTAGATTTAAATCTTTATTATTGTCTTAGAGAAATAATATTATTTAATTTGGAATTAAATAATATATATCAGATATATATAACTTTCGAATTTTATTAGATAAAATTTCGAAAATTATTAATATATTTATATTGGATATTATATATTTATGAATATATTAAATATGGTATTTTAATTAATTAAGATATTGGATATTTAATTAATTAATTAAAAGTTTGAATTTGGAATTTGTTACTTGGTAAAACGAAGACTTGGTAAAAGGGGAGGTGTGATGATTTTTCTCCTACCACATGAACCTATATTTGGCCAATCCTAAGTGATATATATAAGGATTTTCGAGATCCTAAATAAGTGGAGAATCACAATTTTCGAAATAAAAGCTAAAGAGAGGAAAAACTAAGAGTTTTCTCTCTCAACTTCCTCTCTCGCACTCTCCCTCTCTCGGGGGCAGCAAGCAGCTCGTTCTTGGCCTAGCCGCACTTGCAAGAACAGCTGCGACGTTAATGAGGTGCCGGCGTGACGATCTTGCGCAAGAAGGCGTCCCGTTCGTGTGCTTTCGGCGTAGGGGAGGGGCACTACGCCTCGGGGATTCGAAGGACTCGAAGCTAGCCATCATCGAGAGATTTCAACAAGGTATCATGGCTGATCCTTATCTCTTTATGTCAATACGTTCTCGTGTTTGTAGCCAAGTCATCTTGGATAGGCGGAAAACCCCGTAAATTTTTTAAAATTCCGCAGTTCTAGGAACGTGGGTGGACCCTCGGGGATTCCCAACAGTGGTATCAGTGGTTAAAGTCACGGGACTATGACAAAAAGACAACGAAAACCCCGAAAGCCTTAGCGGTGCGCATGGCGCACACGGCGCCGAAGCAGCCCCGCACGCGGCTAGTCGCATACGGTGTGCGAGCTGCGCGAAGCGTGTGGCTTGCTCCTAGCCGTGCGTGCACGGGCAGCCGGCGTGCAAGCCTGCACAATGCGCGACTCAAGACGGGCCGGCCACGTGCGGAGCGCGGGGTAGAGGGCTGACCGCACGCGGGGCATGCGGCACGAGAGGCGCGGGCCGCGCGCGTGGGTGCATGCGGCGCTCCGGAAAGCCGCGCGTGGATGGGCAGAAAGTAGGTACGACCGCGAGCGTGGGTGCGAGTAGTGCTTGTCTAAAAGCGCGGGCGGATAGGGGCTGGCTGCATGGTGCGCGCGGCACGTTGCTGGCAGCGCGCATGCGCGAGCATCCCCAACACAGGCCCGAAAGGCCTTGTCCAGCCCATCCTACGGCCCAATATACATAGGGCTAGGCCCGGCTCGGCTCGGAAATGTGTTAAATTTGTCGTGATGCATGTTATTTGAATAACATGGTGATTGATTGGGGATTATGTTCTGTTTTTTGCCGGGTGGTATGTTAAGGGTGACAAGGTCCCCCGAGGTTGTACTTTACAGTTTTTATTAGATAAGACGGGCGGTTTTATTAGGGATAGAGTCCTCGTCATAGGCTATTGTAGTTTTGTTATGACGGGCGTACGAGTGTCGATCAAGAGGAACCCGAATGAACGAGCTGGTAGCCGAGGCATCCCTTCGAGCAAAGCCCGAAGACGTAGAGTCTTATTATTTTTTACAATTAGGATAGAACTAGAATTTCAGATCTTTCACATTTACTTTAATAGGTTGAAACTAGGTTCACTATTAAAGTCCATTATGTGCGTGCTGGTTTCGAACGTGATAATGTGCATAATGTGCTCGTGTTAAAACTGTGAAGATTCTCTCGAGGTTAGACCTTTAATATCAAGTGAATAAAGGGGCTAGGCTCCTGTTTTATATCAAGTCCAAAAATGTTACGACTTAGGGGTACGGTAGCGGTTGACCGAGTTACGGTGCCAAAACCCTCGCATTTGCGTGAACAGGTTTGGATGCAATTATGAATTGCCGCTCACCGACCACTCTTCACCCTCTAATAAAGAGTTATCCTATGGGGGGATGAAGCTAACGTAAAAGTGGAACGTGAGCAGGACGTTGATAGGTTGCACTTGGACAGTTATTCCCAAGATCTTCCAAGTTACGGCTGAGCGAAGACGAAGATTGAATCTTCTGTGTGACAGAAACGTGTGGGGCACGACCTCGGCTAACCAAACGAGTCAATAAGCTGTTAAGTTGAGGCTAGTTTGTTGTGGCGCGGGGAACTCAACGCCACTATGAAACCACTCAGTAAGGTTTCCGAAATGCCTACCGGGAGAAAGGGTTGTACTCCACTATAAGTGGGTTGAAGATTAGGTGAAGGTGCACGTCTACATGCTTGTTGCGACTTCTTGGTCCAAGGGATCGAAGAAGAAATAGGACAAGACATGAGTGGCCAAGGGTAGAGTCGACAAGAAGACGAAGACCAACAAGGTCGAAAAGCCCACGGATAAGTGCCTCCTTTGCCTACAGCTGCGCCATTGGAAGCGTGAATGTCCGAAGCTGAGGCGTCTGACGCCTCAGGAAAACAATTAGTTTTTTAAGCTAATTGTTCTGTGTATTCTACTTCGTGGATACTTGACTCATGGACTAGTTCCCACATTTGTGTTTTGAACCAAGGTCTAGAACGAAGTAGGAAGCTTCGAGGTAGCGAGGTCTCGATCAACGTAGGTAGTGGACATAGTGTACCAGCTACTCACATGGGATAGAAGACCTTAGTCTTATCGTCATTACATTGTTTAGAACTTTCTGCCGTTTTGGTTTTGCCAAAGGGGCTTAAAAACATTATTTCGATTCCGTTTTGAGCAGACTGGGTTATGAGTTTCGATTCATTGATAATGTTTGCCATATTTATTTTATAAATGAAAATGTTGGAAGTGCGACGTTAATAAATGGTTTATATTACGTCAACTTAAAAGACAATGTAAAAAGTGTAAATGCAATCACCAAATCATCGACTGGGTTGAACGATCGATACATGTGACACTTACCACTAGGTCACGCAGCAGAAGCGAAGATTGAACATATAAAAGGACAGTCTAATTAGCACAGTGCGAACAGGCCCAATTCCTACCCGTCAGTCTTGCATCTTAGGGAAAATGACCAAGTCGCCCTTCACAGGGACTTTCACTAGGGCCATAGAAGTGTTGGGTTTGATCAACACTTACGTATGCGGACCATTTAAAGTAACAGCCCGAGGTAATTGCCATAACTTCATAACATTCACAGACGATTTCTCCCGCTACGGGAATGTCTATATGATGAGACAAAAGTCCGAAGCTCTTGAAATGTTCAAAGAGTATAAACTATTAGTGGAGAAGCAAACTGGCAAGTTCATTAAAGCCGTTTGGTCAGATAGAGGCGGCGAATACATGAGCCTTGAGTTTGATGCATTTCTTAGAGAAAATGTCATCATACAGTTTTCCCCGCCAAGCACGCTGCAATCGAATGGCGTGACCGAACGGAGAAACCGAACGCTTTTAGATATGGTTCGGTCGATGATGTGTTAAACAGATCTCCCCATTTGATGTGGGGATATGCCTTAGAAACAGCGATCTATATATTTAACAGGATACCTACCCGCTCTGCCGACAGGATTCCTTACGGGGCTTGGCATAATTGTAAGGCGAGTCAGAATCATACCAACGTCTGGGGTTGCCCCGCCTTCGTGAAAAAGTTGATGGCAGATAAGCTTGAATCAAGGTCATTGATGGAGAGATTCGTTGGATACCCCGAGGACTCAACTCGATGTTACTTCTACGTCCCAGACGAACACAGGGTGTTCGTCGCTTTACGCGCTACTTTATTGGAGGAAGAATTCATAGGCGAAGGCGGTAAAGGACGAGAAATAACTCTAAGAGAGTTAGAGGATGAATCGACTCCTATTCTAGAGTTGTTAGACGACATCCCAGAAAACCCGACTCAGCGGCAATTGCGCAAGTCCAATAGGATATCTCATATTCCTTAGAGATATGGTATGGTACACGTCGAGGGATGCGTCGGGGACGATCCTGTCAACGACCAGGCAATTACTGGTACAGACTCCCTCAAGTGGCTTGGGGATATGCAGGCCGAAATGGACTCCATGCACACAAACCAGGTTTGGACTCTTGTAGACCTGCCTACTGGTTTTAGACCAATCAGTAATAAATGGATCTACAAGAAAAAGATTGGATCTGACGGACAGGTGGAGGCCTACAAAGCCGGGCTTGTAGCGAAAGGGTATAGTCAGAAAGAGGGAATTGACTATGAGGAAACCTTCTCACCTGTCGGAATGATAAAGTCCATTCGAATCATGCGTACGATAGCAACACATTATGACTATGAGATCTGGCAAATGGACGTAAAGACCGCTTTCGTGAATAGATTCTTCCATGAGGAAATCTATATGAGCTGCCCAAAGGTTTTACGTCAGAAGCAGATGCTCGAAAGGTGTGCAAACTGAATCGATCCATTTATGGAGTGAAACAGGCTTCAAGGAGCTAGAATCTTCGGTTCGATGAAGTAGTTAAGAACTACGGATTCATAACGAATGAAGATGAGCCATGTGTTTACAGAAAGGCCAATGGGAGTATGGTGTCATTTCTGGTATTGTACGTAGATGACACGGAATGCTCTGAGAGGTAAAAGCTTGACTTCCGAAAGAATTCTCTATGAAAGACCTGGGAGAAGCGACCCATATTTAGGAATTCGCCGATTTAGAGATAGGGCGAAAAGGTCAATAGGCTTGTCCCAGGCGCTTTACTTAGATAAAGTCCTTAAAAGATTTAAAATGGACAAGTCTAAGAAATGGTTCCTACCTATGAGGCATGGGATTCATCTCTAAGAAAGTCTAAGCTGTGGGTAGCCTAATGTACGCGATGCTTTGCACGCGACCGGACATAGCGTATGCTGTGAGCGTAGTGAGTAGGTTTCATGCTAACACTGGTAAGGAACATTGGGCAGCAGTAAAGACAGTTCTGATGTACCTTAGACGGGCTAAAGACTTGATATTTATTTATGGCCCAAGAGAATTAGAAGTAGATGGATGTACAGATTCGGACTTCCAATTAGATGTGGATGACCGAAAGTCTACTTCGGGTTTTGTCTTTATGCTTAATAGTGGGGCAGTGTCTTGGAAAAGTTCCAAGCAAAGCACGACTGCAGATTCCACCACTGAGGCGGAGGACATCGCAACTTCGGAAGCTGGCAAGGAGGGTCTTTGGAACACAATTTCTGGAGGAACTACATGTGGTACCTAGCATTGTGGATCGCCCGCTGTCATTATGGTGCGACAACAGCAGGGCTATTGCACAGGATAAAGAACCACGTGCTCAAAGTAAATCCAAGCACATATAGAGAAAATACCACGTGCTACGTTTGTTTGTTGAAAATACCTCTATAGCCATGCAGAAAATCGCCTCTATAGAGAATGCAGCGGACCCATTCACGAAGCCACTACCACATGCAGTGCTCGATCGACACCTCGATAGAATGGGGTTAAGATATGATTGTGCGTGGCCTTAGTGCAAGTGGGAGATTGTTGAGGTATATGCCCTAGATGCCGTACGAGGACTGGGAGTACGAGGGCAATTTGGTAATTGTGTAGTGTTTAGTGATTTAATTTTATTACTTCTATTAATGGAATGATACTATTCAAAATTAATTTACTGGTCTAAAGATTTCACCTTGCAGTATGGGTGCATAAGACAAATTAATAAAACACAAATATTGGCAGTTCAGTTACAGATTCCGTGAGGATAGAGAGGGGCACCAGTAAGCTGAGATACTGCAATATTAAAATAGTCCACAAGTCTAAGTCTCCAGTAGGGTGACTAGATTGACAAGTACCACTTGTTTGTCGATGGGTCCAATACGGTTGTGCCAACCGTTCACTTGGGAAGTGGGAGCCCATGACAATGATACAAGATGAATCAGGGGATTATCTATATTCAGACACTGACTCGTAATCGAACGGTCACATGCTTGGATTGTCCTTGATTCATCGATTAACTGTAGTAGTATGTATGAACCTTATACCGAAAGGGTTAACTTGGGTTTGGTCTTGCGGTCTTGACTTGTCACTAGTTTGCTAGGCTCGTATTGCCGGTGGCATGGGTCAGCGGCAAAATGCGGTCTTGACTTTTCGATGCAATTGCCGGTTGAACTGCGGAGCGGGTTTTATGCTCTCGATTAATTTGAGTTTAACGTCCTATGGCAAGTTTAATATGCGGGAATTTATCCAAGGCTAGGTCCTATATTGAGACATTAGGGTTTGGGGCTTGGCCAAAACCCTGATCGGCCGAAATACTAAGTTTGACCAGTGAGGGGTAAAATGGTCTTTTCACCTCCCGATATATTTTTGAAATAAAATATTGGAGAATATTTGGTATATGAAAGTTAGATTTAAATCTTTATTGTTGTCTTAGAGAAATAATATTATTTAATTTGGAATTAAATAATATATATCGTATATATATATATATATATATATATATATATATATATATAACTTCCGAATTTTATTAGATAAAATGGGAAAGGACCACTAGAAGTCTGGATCACAGTTCGTGGCGATGATAAAGTCACCCAGTAGTTCAAGGAGGCAGAATGCTCAAATCACCTTCGCAATACATTGATGCAGAAAAGAAACGAGCTAAAGTAGACCTTCTGGCAAGAAATTATCTGATGCAACCACTAAAGCAATGTGGGATGAGGTCGCAAAATTTATGCAAGGAACAGAGAGTGGACTAAGAGCTAAGAAAGCCAATACTCTAGCAGCATACGATTCCTTCATGGCTAAGACCGATGAACAAATTGGTGTGACCTACAACAGGTTCATGGTCCTTGTGAACGAACTAAGGAAGATAAGAATCATAAAAACGAACATGGAACTGAATGTCAAATTCCTCACATCACTACATCCAGAATGGAAGAGAGTCACTTCACACTTCAGGCTTAACAAGGACCGCGATCACATTGACATTCACAGGGTTTACGAAAGTCTGGAACAACACAGATGTTCGTGAAGCAATCGGAGATCAGAAGCGTAAGGCAGTCATAGACAGCATCGCTCTAGTAACAGACACCACTCTTAAGAAAAGCACAAAAGCTGCAAAGAATAAGTCCATTAGACAGTGAAGACTCTTGGATCAGAATCAGACCCCGAATTCAAAGACTTCGAGAAGCATATGGCTTATATAACAAAAAGAATAGCAATACAGTACTTCAAAAAGTCATCATCATCCGCCAATCGACAAAGGATCTCGTCACGTTCCAAGCAGCCACCAAAACCTTTTCAACAGCCCAAGACTAGGAACGACTCTGAGCCTAGCAAATGTTTCAGTTGTGGAAAGCCTGGCCACTTTGCTAGAGACTTCTACCTTCCCAAGAAGAAAGATGAAGATTACTACACCAGAAAACTTCAGTTGCTCAAACAGAAGAAACATGGAGTTGCATTGATGGTTGAACAAGGAGCAGAGCAGGTAGCCCTGATGGCTCTGGTGGAAGAAGGTGACTCTGAGCAGAAGGATCTGAAAGCTAATGCTAGTGAAGAGGACAAGGAACTGTCTTCAGGAAAGGAGGTAGAATCTCTTAACCACAGACTGTATTCTGAACTTCAAGTAAAATATTTAATACTTCAAAATGAACTTAAGTATTTAGGTCAACAGAACTGAAATTAGCCAAAGACATTAGAGGTTCTCAAAATAACACGTGAAGAAGTAAGTAGATTAGAAACTAGCTTGGCTGACTCGAGAGCCCACTTAGATGAATTTGAATCAAAGGTCAATGACAAACTCGTTTTGACAATAATTATGCATGTCTACTTAAGTAATTACGAGATAATAGCAATTTAGATATCTGCTAGAAGTAGCACAGTCGAAAACCGATAGTCGTGACTTAGAAATAGAAGGCTTGAAAATACAGGTTAGTGAGAGCTAAAGGCCAAATGGACAACGAGCGAAGACGAACGAATTACTAGAACATGCGAATTCAAAATTTTAAGCAAAGAGCGCATAAAATTATATGCTAAGATTAAGAAGCTAGAGGACCTACTTACTAAGAGAGGACAGACAGATATAACGATCTTTTTGAATAAGCCTAGAGACATAGAATTTTATGACCCACCTGAGGATTAGGTTTCAATCCAGACTCTATCCCAATCATGAAGAAACCCCTACCTCTTTACGACATTAGTTTCCTAGGATTAAATATGCATAGTCTTATGCCCTTCACTAGCTCATCTGCACTTGATGTGCTGGAAAAGAATAAGAGAAATAGAGAGGACTGGGCTGAAATCCCGCTTGACTATGAAGAACTGAATAATAGTTACAGAACAAGGGAAATACCTTTGTCTGATGACCATTACCTATTTATACGCCCTCTTGAAGAAGTATGTGTCAAAAAACCAAGTACCTCTAATGCATATATACCAGCTATAATCAGAGAAATATCTGATTTGCGATCAAATCTATAGTCAGAAAACTCTACACATAGAGACTGAAGTACTGCTTAGTATAATTTTCTCACTAGAAAAACAAATTGACACTAGCAAAACTGCAGCCCAACTCTAGAGTCAGAGAGGACAGTTTTCCAAGTAGAGAATGAAGTACTATTAAGTATAATTTCCTCATTTGAAAATCAAATCGACACCAGCTTAGCTTCAGCCTCTCTGCAAACTTCTTAAAGTCAACTCCCAAATAGCCATCCCCACTAATACTAAAACGACAAGAAAGCAGATTGCATCTAGCAAATCCAAGCTTACTAACTCATCGTTGCATGCACTCACAGGCAATCCTCTAAATAAGAAAGGGAAGAAGAAAGCCACAGGAGACAGCCTACCAAAGAACGATGTCGCTTACTTCCCTAGAAAGAAGCAGCCCGCTAATTTTAAGGCGTCTAGTTCTAATTCTTGTAACAGGAATCAAGTGTGTGCTGAAAATTATCTTGTTGAACCTCCATCTATTATTCTTAAGCCTGTAGCGACTACTAAGTATCGTAACTTCTATTCCGTCCATAATGGCGGTCTTATCTTGAATGCTCAATACCAATCAGCAAATGCTAGGACGACTAAGGGAACATCACCACCTTCTCTTAAGTCAGGATACAATCCTGACAAAAGAAAAGGGCATGTTGACATAACAAAGTCTCATAAAACTAAAGCTAAAGCCAATGCTATAGGAATGCGTAGCATATGGGTTACAAAACAACTTAGAGCATGAACAAATCTTTGTCATCCTCTAGGATTAGAAAGATGGGTTCCTAAGCAATCATCTAGAATCATAGAAAAATCTAATGCTGACCTTAGAAATAGACCCGTAAGAAAGGCGTACGTAGACTACAAAACTGATAAGGGTGTCCACAAACAACACACTCATAATACTGCCACATCAGTTTTTCACTATATTTTTCTATATTTTATTCTATAACACTTTTATTCTATTTCTTCCACAATAATAACACTACTATAACACGGACCCACAACTATAAATATATAATTTCTTTTTTCGTCTCCCTCATTCTCTCTCCTCCATAATATTTTAATATTCTTATAACACAGTGTCATAAATATGACACAATGTCATACTCATGACACGTCCACAATGGTGGTGTGTCATATAAAGTGCCAAATAAGCACATATGACACACATATAAACCACCATTGTGGTTACCCTATGGGAGGACCCGTCCTTAAATGGGTACACCTAAATCTCATTATTTCGTTTGCAGATCCGTCATGTGTGGATACTTGATTCTAGTTGCTCTACACACATGACAGGAAGAAAAGAGCTATTGAGCAACTACACCGAACACTTTGGTGGAAATGTGCGCTTTGGGAACAATCACGTGGCCCCTATCTTAGGACATGGTGACCTAATTTACGACAACCTGACAATCAATGAGGTGTGATACGTCGAGGGTCTCAGACAATCTCTTCAGCATCGGTCAATTCTGCGACAGGCGATAAAGGTTCAATTCCATGTTGAAGGTTGCAGTATTACCGATGGAGGTGGTAGAGAGCTTCTAACTGCAACAAGGAAGACAAATCTCTATACCATCAATTGGAAGACTACTCAACCCTTGGCCAAACTGTGTCTCATGACAAAGAACTCAATTCAACAAAGTGATCTTTGGCATCAAAGACTGTCCCACCTCAACTTCAAAACGCTGAATAGACTACACACTGACAAACTAGTTAGCGGACTACCAGCCTTGAAGTATCACAAGGAACACCTCAGCGCTTGTGAAATGGGAAAATTGAAAAGAGCATCACGCAAGACAAAGCTCGTAGCTTCAACTTCTCGACCACTAGAACTACTGCACATGGATATGTGTGGACCCATGAGAGTACAAAGCATCAACGCACGAAAATACGTTCTGGTGATCGTGGATGATTTCTCTCGATATACATGGACAAGATACCTTAGGTCGAAAGATGAAACCCCCAACCTGAGCATAGACTTTGTGAGAAAACTCATAACTCACTAGAATGCAAAGTTCAAATGATTCGAACTGACAACGGTACCTAGTTTAAGAATCAAATGCTTGAGGACTTCTACTCATCACTTGGATCTCAGCAATTTTCAGCAGCAAGTACACCTCAACAGCATAGAGTCGTGGAAAGAAGGAATCGTAGCCTGGTTGAAGCGGCCGGCACAATGCTAATACAGTCTAAACTTCCTCACTTTTTCTGCGCCGAAGCGGTCAATACAGCTTCTTATAACATAACAGGACAAGCATCCACAAACGATTCAAGAAACCCATACAAACTCATTAACAAATACCCAATATCATATTTCTTCGAGTTTTTGGCTGCAAATGCTTCGTTATAAACGATAGAGAAGATCGAGGAAAATGCAGTCGAAGGGGTATTCATTGGATATTCTGCTGAGGCGAAGGCATACAGAGTTTACCTACCACAAAAGCGAACTGTCATGGAAAGTGCAAATGTTACATTTGCTGAAGCGCCACCTATCGCTTCTGGACAGATGAGTCCAGAACCGGGATTCACAAGAGTGTTGACAGAAGATCAACATAATTCTCCACCCGAGGAAAGGCCGTCTACTTTTCAGACATTTAATGAAGATGAGCTGCATCTTCTATTTGATCAAATATATCTATGCCCTCGTCCATAATTGGACCCTCCTCAAACGACGAGAGTAGAGACACATCAGATCCATCTGTACACAGTTCAAGTGGGAGTAACGAGATGCCTTTAAGTAGCCAACCTCAAGTTACCATGACTTCTCAACCAGTTCACAATGAATATGTAGAAAATTCTCCTTCGGATAACTCAGGAAATGAAGCTCAAACCCCTATTGTGATCTCGGGCACCAACGAGACTGAAGCAAGTGAGGAACTTAACGATGAGGAATCGATTCAACCACTTCCCCATACAAGGAAATGGACGAGAGCTCACCCAATGTCTCAAATTATCGGATCCAAATCAAGGAATAAGCACACTCTCCTCAACAATAACGAGAATATATATGCCTGTTTTCTGAGTCAAAACGAACCAAGTAAGATCGAAGATGTTTTAGCAGATCCAGATTGGATACAAGCCATGCAAGAAGAAATCAATCAATTTGACGACTCAAAGTGTGGAGATTAGTCCCAAGACCTCCAGGCAAAACCATTATAGGAACAAAGTGGGTTTTCAGAAACAAAAGAGATGAAGATGGGATTATCATTAGGAACAAGGCTCGATTAGGGGCAAAGGGTTACAATCAACAAGAAGGAACCGACTACGATGACGACGAAACCTTTGCCCCCGTTGCTCGAATCAAGGCCATCCGACTCTTTCTCGCTTATACTGCTCACAAAACTTCACTGTTTACTAGATGGACGTCAAACGGCCTTCCTAAATGGTATCTTGAAAGAAGAAGTCTACATGGCGCAACCTGCAGGTTTTGTGAGCGAAACTCACCCTGACTATGTGTACTTTCTAGAGAAGGCTCTCTATGGACTTAAACAAGCACCGCGCGCTTTTTACGAGGCACTCTCAGACTTTTTGATTAAATCAGGCTTCACAAAAGGAAAGATCAACACAACCCTCTTCATCAAAAGACATAAATCAGGAATTCTTCTTGTTCAAATATATGTTGATGACATCATTTTTGGGTCCCCAAATCCTAAGTTGTGCAAAGAATTTGGTGATTTAATGAAGACGAAGTTCGAGATGAGCATGATGGGAGAACTCAACTTCTTTCTTGGACTTCAAGTTAAACAACTTTCAGAAGGCATCTTCATTAGTTAGTCAAATACATCTACGACATACTCAAAAAGTACAACTTGGATGATTCAACCACGAAGAACACCCCAATGTCTTCTTCCTGCAAGCTTGACTCAGAACCAGATGGAAAGCCGGTCAATCCTAACACATATCGAGGAATCACCGGATCGTTCATGTATTTAACAGCTAGCAGACCTGACATCGTGTTCTCCACATGCCTACGTGCTCGCTTCCAACTAATCCAAAAGAGTTACACATGCTAGCTGTTAAAAGAATAATGAAGTATCTCAAAGGAACCCCAACACTTGGACTATTGTATCCAAAGAACTCAAATTTTCAGTTACTTGGTTATACTGACGCAGATTTTGCAGGATGACAAGAAACGTACATCTGGAGGCCTACAATTCTTAGGTGACAAACTAGTAAGTTGGTCATCTAAGAAACAGGACTGTGTTTCCACCTCCACGGCCGAGGCGGAGTACGTTGCTGGGGCCAGCTGCTGCTCTCAAATCCTGTGGTTGCGAACACAACTACAAGATTACAGGTGTGATTTCAATAATATTCCTACATAGCGACTCAAAGAGCACCATTGCTATCACTTGCAACCCTGTTCACCATTCTCGCACAAAGCACATAGATCTTAGATATCACTTTATGAAAGACCATGTGGAGAAGGGAACAATTGCCATGTACTTCGTAAATACTGAGGTTCAGTTGGCTAGCTTATTTACCAATGCCTTGTATGAAACACGATTCCATTTTCTTGTATCTGAGTTGGGCATGCTGAATCACGAACCTTAGGCAATTTAATTCCACGGCGTTTTTTTTTAAAGTGTTCATATTTGGTGCTTACTTAGCAATCTTTTTCTAAACTTGAGGGAATTTTCTTTGCATAAATTAAGGGGGAGCTTAATAATGTACGCTTAAGTTGAGGGGGAGTTTTGCAAGTTTTACACTCATCTACGGGGAGCATTTCATCTGTATGCACTAATTTAGGGGGAGTTTTTTAAATATTTCGATAATTTTTGTTAATAAATCTTTGGTCTGAAGTTTTCAAATTTATCTCTATTTTTAACGGCGAAACTCTTAATAGCACGAAACTAGCTTTGGAAATCATAAATCGACCGAATCATGGGTCGGGTTTCTCCAAATATTTCTCGCCGATAACTATTTCTGAGGTTCTAACCTAATATTGATGGGGAGTAGTTGTTTTTCAACAACTGATCTTTAAACGTTTCGTAAAATATGAAAAACACTCTCACAACGCGAACTATGAAAATAACATTATCAAAATACGTAAAACATTCTCAAAAGCTAGTACGCCTTGTAAGAACCAAAAACAGAACAGCCATTAAAGCGACTAATAAGCACAAAAGAAAGAAAATCTCTAGCACCAACATATCCAAATTGTGCTTAAAATTACGCCTTAACTCTGAATGTTCTTCGTCCCATTTCCATGATCTTGCTGCTGCATCCAATTCATCTTGTGTCTGAGAATGCTAACTATGAGGTAATCCAAGCCGAGTAAGGTGTTGTTTAATGATATTGTCGTGTCGTTCGAGTCATGACTATTTATAGGCATGAGTTGAACAACTAACTCATTATAGTCCCGACAAACACAATCAATGATACACACGAATTTTTGACTAGAGGGTTCAGCGCCGCCAACGAAAGCGATGCTTTCTTCGTCTATTATTGGATTTTGCCTCACACAAATCGATCTTGAAAAACTCGTTGATTTGATATTAATTTTAAGGACTAATTTTTTAATTCTGTATCATAGATTGGTTGAAAACTTCGCATATGTCAGTTTCGGGTGATTCTCTTCAGGTTTTCTTCAATCGATTTTTGGGTCAAAATTATCAAGTTAGAAACTTTTAAACTATTAAAATATTTCAATGATAAATCGCCCGATTTTAACTTCATCTCGACAAATCCAAGAATCGCCCGATTCCGGAATCGATTGACACAAGGTCTCTCTCCAAAATACCTCTCGGCGATTCTTCAAATCGCCCGATTCTTCAAATCGATCAATTTGCCACAGCTAAAGTATATTTCTCGGTGATTTCTCAATTCGCCCGATTCCTAAAGATTCCTAAATCGATCAATTTGCTACAGTACATCTCCATCATATATAGCAAAATCGCCCGATTCCTTATCACTTCCCCCAACTTCACGCAATTCCAGTTTTAAAAGCTCTCTAAAATTTCGAACGACCTTGGTCACTCTCGCGCTTTAATCACCTCTGTTTGTGTTTTCTGCAAATCCCCACTCATTTTCGGTAAGGAAAACCCCAAAATCTCCACGTATTAACATATTTATTGCTTGTTTTTGCAGAGGACTTGATGTTTAGGGTTCATGAGCTCGCTAATCGCAGATTTTTTTGTCTTGCTTTAAATTGTAGAAAATTCCCTTCGCAGTTTAGGGCTCATGAGTATATTTCAATTTCCAAACTTCCATTTGCATAATTTTACTGATTTGCCTTAAAACTCTAATCTCATTCGCACAATTTGATTTCTGAATTTGAGTTTTGAACTTCAATCGCCCGTTTCATTTTTACTGTTTCAATCGCCCGATTCGACACTCAATCGAAATCGCTCGATTAAATCAATTTTAAATTGGATGTTAAATTTAAATCATCGGATTCTGCACTCTGTGTTAATCATCTGATTC
Organism: Craterostigma plantagineum; assembly: GCA_027422505.1. NCBI lineage: Eukaryota > Viridiplantae > Streptophyta > Magnoliopsida > Lamiales > Linderniaceae > Craterostigma > Craterostigma plantagineum. The sequence goes on from JAPQWV010000029.1 coordinate 12,141,355, forward strand.
AATCGACTGTAGCTGAACGTTATTTTCAATCGCCAGATTCTGCCTTCTGCTTAAATCGGCGTCAATTTTCCTACAGTAGTGTTAAAATCCCCTGATTCTGTCAATCTTGAAATTTTTGCGACTGAATTTGTCAGATTGAATGCTTCGCCCGATTTCACATCCTTAGCACCTCTCACTGAACTACACCATCGCCCGATTGTCATCAATCTTAATTTGCTAAAATTCTCTAAGTCCCGTAACATATGTAATATACAATAGTGCGATAACTACTCACTTCCCACACAAATTAACTATAACTTCGCCGCGACTTATTTCTTTCTAAGTGTTGTAACAGTTGGGTTTACAAGTAACTACGTACTAATGATTCGATCTTATTTTACAGATTTTTCAAAACGGTGCGCCAAATTGACGAAGTATTCTCATCGAGCGACTGGGCACAAAGAATGCCCAATAATGTGCAGTTGGACTTTGAAAACACACCATGCCTAGATTCCAACCCAAAATCCTACAAAACCAACCCTTGAAAATTGCCCTAAATGCCACCGAGTGCGTCCCCGAAGTTTATGTACAACAATTTTGGGCCACTCTTCAATACCCGACTGATAACCCATAAACAACTCGCCTCTCAGCCAAAATAGGCAATACCATTGTTGTTTTGACCCCAACAATCATTCGCTCCCAACTAAATCTCCCATACTCAATAACTTACGACTCACATCCCACTGATACTGACCTACGCTGACTTCGGTTTCATTGGATACAAACCAATCGCACAAATGTCTATTCATCTCCCTGACTTCTCAGCCAAAGACAAACCCCAACCATGGCGGACCCTGTTCCTCATCGTCAACAAGTGCCTATCTCCGAAGCACAATGGGTCGGATCGGTGCAACCGCCACATTATGTTGATTATTCACGCATCGTCTTCAACAAAAACTACGATATCGCCCAACTTATTCTTGTCTAACCTTCTAGACCAGTTAAGAAGACAAGGACTAGGATTGTCAAAGAAGGTGCTTCCTTACCTTCGGTGGTTTCTAGTCCAAGTCCAGCATTACCCAAAAATCGAGCGACGTCCCCAAGATGAAGGCTACCCAACCCCAAAACTCGGAAATACAATCAACGAAGACCAAGTCCAAGTTTGATCAGGAGTAAATGATCATACCAGACTACCTTCTACAGCTCGTCGGTTGAACTGATTCCGTGCTTCAAGCCTAATCACAAAACCTTGATGACATCCCCACTATTCAACACGATCCAGTTGAACCTAACCCATGGATCAGCCAACCCCACCAACCAAATTTAGGTCTAGGACGACCTACATCCCCTCAATGAAAATATCGAAAGGGGACGACAGAAGCAGCAAGAAGGAACGACATACCAAACACAAACACGACCGTCCTCCTCCTTCCTCCAGTCCACAAACAACCCGGACCGAGCCAATAGGTGCAGGGGACGACTTTGTCTTCCCCCGAGTAGAAGTCGCGACATCGAGTCAATCACGCAAACTACCCTCACCTAGCCACTCAATCATCTCCCAAAAGATGGTTGTTTCAGATACACATGAGGAGGAGCCACGCAAACCATCACCACCTCGCTCGGAGGAGGTCGATGTTGCTTCAAGCAGTCCTCAGCCTTATACTGCACTTTATTTGACCACATCGAGTCTAGAGTTCCCACCACCTATATTCTTTCCATTTACTAGGACACAAACACCTTTTGCTGCACCTTTAGATCTTAGTGATCTGGACAGAATGCTCTACAATGTCTCCGTACTAGCAGCTAGTACGGAACAGAGCAGGGACTCAAAGTAGCCAACACCACAGCAGCTACTGAATTGGGCCATCGATGTGAGTTTGTCTCATCATCGATGTCAACGGCGAGCCTAAGTGGGCCCCAGTTTCTCAAGCCCTGTGCAAACAGACGGCACATCAGCAACACTTCATTATGATGTTGTGACGGTAGAACGCCTACGTGATAGCGGCCCATTATTTTCCTCGTTCGTGACGGAGGTAAGGCTCAATGCCCGACTTGAAGAGCTCGCGAGAGGCCTTGAGGACTCTATCATGACCCGAGTACACGAAGCACTCGGTTCGTCTACTCGCGAGAAAGGCAAGACCCCCGTAATCTAAGAAGAACGTGCAGCCCCTGAGTCCACTGATCCTGATGCTGGACCATGGAATGTCCCAGTAGACGAACTAATAGACGTCCTGCTGGTCAGACTCGCATTTCACCCAATCTTAGCGAACGGGCTCAGGACGTTCTTAGACGGCTCGAGGTTTCATTCAACTGAAGAGGCGAGGCAGGATCATCGAGATAACCACGTGACGACCCAGAAGATGAGGGTTGTCCCGAGGGGGAGAGGACGCAAGACAAAGGGCCTCAGCCTCAACAGTCCCAGCCAAGAGTCGCCAAAACACCCACCCAAACCGAAACACCTACACCCACACAAACCAAAAAATCTACCCGAACTACGACCAAAACAACCCAACAAGCCTCCTCACCAGATATAAGCCTTTCGCTTCCTAGTCCCACAAGTCAAAGAAGCCTCTCCAATCCTTCATTCTCACCTATCCTATCCCTTCAAACAGATGAACCAACTGTAACTCTTGAAGAGCTTTATAATCCTCACACTACCGTTCAAAAGTACATCTTCAACGATGATTGGATAACAAAGCCGATGGATCCAGCCATAGCCAAAGGCTTAATGAAGAAGGTCAGATACTTCCTGATGAAGGTAAACGTAAGCTTGGCCCTTATCGACAATGATGAACTCGAGGAAGGTGAAGACTACGAAGCTAAAATTTCAGAACCGAGCTTCTCAAACACACCGTCCTTGATGAGGAGTGCCCCCTATCAAAGTCGAAGGTAAGAGAAGAACTGAATCTGCCATGGGAAAATGCCAAAGTGATTGCTGCATATCAAGAAGAGATACGATGGTGAATCTGGAGGAAGGAAGATAGGATCAAGAAGTTAGACGAGCTTGAACTCAGAGGCCTAACTCATCTCTCAAGACCAACCGTTGTTCGGTACCTGCTCTCTCTCCATCGAGGACTTACGCTCAAAGGAAAAGGAACTGATGTTGATACTCTTCGAAGAGAATCGAAGGAAAGAGCCAGAATCAGTGCAGCGGCGGGAGTACGACGAGCTCGCCTTGACTTCTACGAATTCCCTATCTTCAAGGTACGGCGAGAAGATGAATCTATCGAAGAACTGAGTGAAGGCGATCTCTCCTACATCAGAAGTGAGGACGTTGATCGGATGCTGGGAAGCTACAGGCTCCTTGGAACACTTCAGAATCCAGACCTCAAGGTTGGATACGTCGCTCTTAAGCGACTTCTGATGCGCCAAATCAAATTCAACGCAACATGAAGAGGGTAAATCTCACGAAGCCATCCTTCGAAGTCCCAGACCTAAGTTTTGGTGAAGGTCACATAATCAATGAAGACGACGATCCGTCAGTGGTCTACACTAACTACAAGGGAGAGAAGAGGCTAATGAAAACGTCACAGGTTAACAAATTCAGCGACTAACCCTCCTAATCATTCGAAACAAACTCAGAAGCATTCTCGAGCAGCTAAGATCCGAAGAACACGAATTCCAAGCAAAATACATGAAGCTGATCTATACCATCTCTGAGAAAATATCCCTTCGAAGAAGTTTACGATCGTATGAACATTTCGTAGGACGCAGAAAGTCTCCTTACGTGCTGGTGAACCCCAAGTAAAAGAAGACATAAGACATCAACAAGAGGAAGAGGACACTAAGGGGGAGATTGTTAAAAAATTAATTATAGTGTCCTCTACTTATTTAAGTCTTGGGTTTATGTTTTGTTATTTTACGGGTTGTAGTAGTTTGGGAAGACAATTTGTATTAAGTAGAAGTTTGGTACTTGGGCTTAAATATACCAATCACTTGTGGTATATAAAGCCCGTAATTGCCCTTGTTAGGGTTTATAAATTAGCTTGAAGCCGCTCTCGTTAAACACACACACGGAGACACACTCAAGGTGCTTCATACGCTTTTATTCTTTCTAATAATCTTTTGATCCTTGTTGGTAACAAGTGGACCAAAATAAATAGCCATGTAATCATAGTCCTCCATTACAAAACATAGACTATCATTCTTTCAATAAAAACATTACAAATTCCACCACCAACATGTTCAAAGTTCAACATTAAAGCACGAATAACATTTATAGACCACAACCTTAAATACTAAACTCAAAAACCATAAATCCGAGCCCCGAACTCCAAAAAAAAATTTCTAAGGTTGTATCCCGTAAAGCACAAGTCGTGAATAGTACTCCCAATATTTCATGTCGTAAACCCTTAATCTTAACCTCGAAACACTAAATTTTATACCCCAAAAACTACCTAGAAACCCTAGCGCATAGACAACAATGTTGTAACAAATAATACACTTTTGGAAACACTTAGAACCCTTACGGGTGTCACATTATACACTCCAGAAAATTTTTGAGATCCTCCAGAACAATTCAGAATCAATATCCCCGCGAAAACTCTAGTCAAATTCAGAAATACCGCCAGAACACTCAACTTCTCAAAAGTATACCAAATAAATGGCAACATGTACCACCTAAATCATTTCTGGTACCACTTCATTAAAAATGTACCAAAACTATCGGAATACATGATTCGGTCTACCAAGAATTTATAAATTTGTGTCAAAAGATTTCGGAAAAAAACTAATCCAAAGTCGTATGCTGAACGTAATATCATAATAAACCTCTGGTAATACAACGGATGTGGTTTGGTGCAGGGTTGGGTGGTGGTGCGGACAAAAATAACGTCCGTCCAAGGGTTCTCATTGTTTAGTCAATAACATTTAAGTATACTTCAATAACCACGCAACACAGTACCGAGTAACCCCCTTCTAGTACTTTTTCGTCGAAACAATTGCCGCATAATTTCCATAGTATACCTTTTCACTATCATTTGAAGAACGATATATGACCTTCTATACCTTTGTAACGAAAAGTAATTTTTCTTAAATTATCCGGCGACTGTATTGCGAGTTCGAAAACCTTGAACAAAATTATCAGGTTTGGGCAGTGATGTTGACGACTACCATATTTACGGAAAAATGTTCGTTCGAGGGTTCTCATCGTTCACTAAAAGGTGGTACGTCCCAATTCTAAGACCTTCATCGACGAACTATCGAGCATAAAAGGTGGTACGTCCCAATTATAAGACTATGGGTCTCTCGAATTTATATAAATTATAATAATTCGATCAACCAAATATTGTATAATTTGCGTCGAGGATGTCAAACTAATCGGAAGTCGTACTTTTCAACACGTAATATCATAATAAACTCTCAATAATACATCGAATGTGGTTTTTTGCAAGGTTCGGTGGTGGTGCCGAGGAATATAAAAGGTGGTTTTTTACAGGGTTCTCGTCGTTCAGTTAATAACATTTAAGGATCCTTCGATAAAAAAGTTTGTTCTAACGGTACCACGTAAAGTCATTGTAACACTTCTTTGTCGAAACTTATACCACACATATGCCATTATATACCTTTTCACTGTTATTTAAAGACAGTTACTTGACATCCTATACCACTTTAAGGAACAATAATTTTTTGCTGAACTTACCCGACGATTGTATTCCGAATTCGAGAAACCTTGAACGATAAACAATTGACCAATACGGTGGCGCGGTGAAATTGTAGGCTATATATATTACCTTCGATTTCGACTAGAAGTATGATTCGATCTATAGATATTTTAGAATTTGCGTCCAAAATTTCAAAAAAAAAGGAACTCATCGGAATTTTTTTTTTTTTTTTTGGTTTTAATGTCCCATATATATATAAGCGAAAGGTATGTACATACTGAGCAGGAGACGAGCTCCGCAATCCAACCAGTAACCGGCTACTGGGTACAAGCACAAACACTACCTACGCAAGTCAAACGCACTACCAAGCCACACGCCAGAGTCTGCGGATGGCCACCCGATGCAGCTCGTACTTGGCTGGCGTGCCACCAATACGCAAGATAACCAATGCAAGAACACTCCCTACCAGCCTGTGAGGCGTCGTGATGATGCCCTCCTTCCACCGTCTGTTTCTTGCCTGCCAAATATGATAAACAAGCGAGGCAAGGACATGTCGATAAGCAGCCTGTAAAAGATGCTTCCCTCGCCACCGGGAGGCCGCCCACTGAATACCAGTGCTCCATTCCTGATAGGGCCAGATCCACCTAATCCGCCGCCGTAAGAGTCGAAGGCACTGCCGTGAGAATGGGCAGTCAAAAAAGAGATGTTGGGCCGTCTCAAAGTGCAGCTCATCACAAAGGCAACAAGCTGGAGTTCCCGCCCGCTGAGCAATCCACGGCTTGTCCCTAGTCGAGAGGCGATCCTGCAAACCCAAATAAAGAATGAACTCGTGCCTAGGAACCTTCAAAGGGCCCAGCAAACAGGTGGCCTCCTATGCCTCATCGCGTCCCTAGACATCGAAGTCGTCATAATCCCGTCCGGCGATCCCTTTCACAGCACCCCATCACGAGGCCCGCGCACAACGTTCGGGAGTAGCCGACTGATCTCGATGCACTCAACCGCCCCCTGCCCAGGCCAGTTCCATCCATGCGCATCAATAACCATACTAAGTCTTGCATCCTGTGGTAGACCCATCGCAACAGGACCCCGAGGGAAACGCTCAATCAATGGAGAAGTAAGGAGCCAGGGATCCTTCCACAACCAAATCGTGGACCCGTCCCCAACTCGGAACGTAATCAGAGATCGGATCAATGGTCTCAATTGTAGCATCTTCCTCCAGCTCCAAGCGTCATTCGCCGATACCCGTAGGTCCCAAATCGAGCGAGACATCAGCCGCGTCCCATAAAGCCATTCAACCCAAATCGAGCCTGGTGTTCTGGTAAGAACGCTCCACAAGTGCTTCAGCATTAAAGCCTTGTTGTCGACCGCGATAGACCTGAGTCCCAGTCCCCCTTCTCTCACAGGAAGACATAGAACGTCCCATGCCACCTTAGCTGATCCCCCTCCCCACAAGAACTTCCTAAAGCGCGTTTCCAAGTAGTTGACCACACCTTTAGGAAGTAGGAAAACTCCCGACCAATACGCATGAAGAGCCTGCAACACCGACTTCACCAGTTGCAGGCGGCCCGCGTAGGATAAGGAGCGATTAAGCCATGACCCTAATCGCTGATCCACCTTTTGGAGTAGCGGCGCACAGTCATGAATCGTCAAGCGTGAAGTGATAAGCGGCACCCCCAAGTACCGAACCAGCAGATGGCCCACACGATATCCCATCAGGGCCTGAAACGACGCCGTCAGACCCTCAGCCCGCCGAGAAAGATACATCTCGCTCTTATCAGTGTTAGGAAGTAACCCTGACAACCTTCCAAACTCATCCAGCGCTCGCTTCAGCACCCCAACCGACGCTTCATCCGCATGGCTGAAGAGAAGGAGGTCATCCGCAAATGCTAACGAAACCAGTCTGAGTTCCTCACATCGCCAATGGTATCGGAACCGAGGTTCCTCCGAAACATACCTCATGAGCAGCCCATGGAGAACCTCCATAACCAAGGTAAAAAGATAGGGCGAGATGGGATCCCCCTGTCGCAGGCCCCTCTTTCCCTGAAAAAACCCCACCACCTGGCCATTCAAGTTTAGCGAGAAGGCTGTAGTCGTGAGGCACGTGCGAATCCATCCAATGTACGTAGGATGAAATCCCATGGCGCGTAACACCGACAGCAAAAAGCCCCACTCGACCTTGTCGTAGGCCTTCGCCAAGTCAATCTTGAACATCGCTCGTGGCGGGCGCCCCTTGGACTTATACCCGAGGCACAGCTCCTGCGCTAGCAACACATTGTCGCTAATGCGTCGACCTGGTATGAACGATGTCTGAGAGCCGTGCACCAACGAAGGTAAGTGTATCTTAAGTCGGTTGGCCAGGATCTTGGAGATCACCTTGTAAAGTACATTACAGCATGAGATCGGCCTAAAGTCAGTCGCCCGCCTCGGTGCATCCCTCTTAGGGATCAATGTGATGAGTGTGCTATTGAGCCCCTTAAGTAGCCTCCCCGAAACGAAGAAGTCCTGTACCGCCTCAACAACCGCATCTCCCACAATCCCCCATGCCGCCCGAAAGAACGCAACTGTATACCCGTCAGGGCCAGGCGCTTTCTCATCCCCCATAGAGAAGAGCGCCGTCCGAACCTCCAAATTAGTGACTACGGCAATCATGGAAGCAGCATTCGCTGGGGAAAGCGTCCGCACCACAGCACTCTGCACATCAGAATCAGCAATCGGCGCCGAGTGCATAGACTGACCCAATAAGTCCCGATAGAACCCAATCAACTCGCCTTCCACCTCATCCGGCTCCTCCAGAAGGGTTCCCGTGGCCGTCTCCAAAGACCAAATCCGATTAGCAGCCCGGCGCATGGCGACCCTACGAAAGAAGTAGGACGTGCATTGATCGCCATCCTTGAGCCACGCAAGCTTAGCCCGCTGTGATAATGCCGACTGCTCCGCCATCACCGCTTTCGCATATAACACCCGGCATATCCGTTCCAGGTCAAAAAAACCCTCTTCATTTGGATACCGTGTAGCATAGTCCTGTGCAATATCGAGAAAAAATTTGGCCTCCGTGACATTTGCCGTCAAATCCCCTTTCGACCGTCGCAGCTCTAGAAGGGAAGACTTCAACATCTTCAGCCGTCTCACCAACACGAACATGGGATAGCCCGTAATAGGCACACTCCAGGCATTCTGAACCAAATCGAAGAATCTCGGATCCTTCGCCAAGAAGTTGTCGAATCGAAACGTCACCTTACGTTGCCGTGCTACAGTGGCACCTAAAAGGACCGGCGAGTGATCTGAAGTCGCAGGTAAGCCACAACGACAGAAGGCGTCCGTAAATCTGGCAAACCACTGCGGGTTACCCAAAATCCGATCCAAGCGCCGCCAGATCCCAGCCTCAGCACGTTTTGATTATACCACGTGAAGACTTGGCCCATCGTCGGTAACGTCAAAAGATCCGCACTCACTAAGCATGCTCGAAAGTCTGCCATATCTTGAATAGAGGGCGATCCCCCTCTTCCCTCATCCGGATGTAAGATAGCGTTGAAGTCCCCCATGACTAGCCAGGCATCCGCCACCCGCACAGCAGACATAGCTGTCAATTCCTCCCATAAGGACAATCTCTCCTCCCTCCTTGAATGCCCATATGCGAAGGAAATAAAGACTGTCTCCTTGGTCGCCAACGAATCAACCCGGCAGTGGATAGCTTGAGTCGAGAAACCAAGAACCCCCACCGTTAGGACCGATTGGTCCCAACCTACCCAAATGCGCGACGCTGGGCCGTCATCATACTCAAAGAACCAACTCCACCGAGTCCTAATGCCTGTCGATATAAAAGCTGCATTAGACGCCGACACTCGCGTCTCGATAAGCCCAATCATACATAGCCCTTCACGCGAAATCAATTCCCCCACCGCCCTCCTGTGGTCTTGCTTATTAAGACCACGCACATTCCAGGATCCGACGGCTAACATAAAGGCACCCCTGGGCGGGCTGCATCTGCTTTAGGGCCGTATAGATAGTCAACTCAGTCACTTCAGGTACTGAGCGAAGCAATTCAAATCGATTCCGATCGCCCGAAGTCGAGGGCACATCGGCATCCGGGGGCCGTGTCATGGCCCCCTCCCCCTGCCCAACCACGGCAGATGATCTATCACTTCCTCCCTCCTTCGCCGTACCCAAGATCGCTTTGCCCTTGACCCCCACAAGTCGCCATGCATCTTGCGGAGTTGGGGATGCTCTGCGAGGCACATCCATCCGACTAGGACGCCGTGGACCCGATCTCTGTCGGGCCGGTCTACGATTCCGGCCCAGCCGATGTTCTTCACCGGTGGTCCCGCGAGGTTTCCCATGAGGTGCTGCCGCAACACGCCCCGGCTCGTCACTCGTCGCTAGCGCTGCCCCGGCCGGCTTGGCAGATCGTTGTGGACAGTGTGCTGCCCCATGCGCCCATGAGTTACAGTGCGAGCACGGAGATGGTTTCCAGTCATACTCCACCTGGATCGGAACAATAGCATCATCCTCCTCACCATCCCCCTGGATCAACACCTCACACGTCTCGCTAAACGGCTCAGAGCGCGGCTTCATGACACAGATACGTGCATAGTCCAATCGTTCCCCATTCGCCGTTATACTATCCGCAAACAATGGACGCCCAACAGCACTCGCAACCAACCCAAGGCCTTCCTGCGTCCACAACTCGCACGGTACATTCCGTAGTCTCACCCACAATGGCACCTCCACCAACTCCCGTCGTGCAAATGACATGCGAGGTCGCCACGGTTCCAAGAATAAGGGTTGCCCTTGCATGAGCCAAGGGCCCCCCTCTAGCACTCCCATTCTAGCCTCGTTGGATTCAAACCGAAACATGAAGAACCCATTAATAGTTGTCCGTACTTCAACAAGGCCCTTCCAAACTGATCGAAAATGGCGTTCCACAAAAGGAAAGTACGGTTTACGCCCTAGAAAGTAGCCCACAAGCGTATGTTGCCATCGATCGCACCCTCGGCGTGCCATCTCCGCCGTTGCTCGCACTCTAGCCACCCCATTCACTACAGTCGGCGGTGTGTATGATAATGCCATAGTCTTGGATGGCACGTATGGTCGTGAAGGGGCATCTCGTTGGACAGCCGCCACAAAGGAATCCGGCTCTGCATACCCTGCCGCCGTCATCGTGCCCGGCCCCAGTCGTGTAAAGACGGATCCATGAAACGGGGTAGTGCCTCCCTTCCCAAGCGACTTCCCCGTCATGGCAGCAACCGCAGGTTCAGCCCCGTTGCCAGCCCCAAAAACCGCAGCCTCAACCCCTGTCGCCCTCATCTGCTGCATGGGCGTCGATGTTCCCGGTGAGCGTCCATCACCCCTCAGGTGCCGCAGCGGTAAACCCACGTCGCCGATTAATTCCGTCCTCCCCGGCGCAACAGCAGATGACGACGAAGGGGGCAACTCGGCCGATACAATCAGCCGCTCAGACCCGAAAACCCTAGCTGGGGGAGTCGTAACCAACCCCGTCCTAGCAGCCTCCGTCCTATCATCAACCACGATTTCCTCATCAACGGGGTCATCAACCATCATGGCTCCCATATCCACGAACCGCCGAGCCGTCATACGCGTTGGCGGTGGAGTTCCTGGCCGCCACCACTGTGGTCGACGCTTAGGGTTTCTCAGAATTCCCTGAAGCGGAACCTGCAGCGGAACTGCAGCATTAGCAAAGCCCATACGCGCAGGTGGCGATCCATTCGAGACCCTAAGCCCATACGCGCAGCGGAACTCATCGGAATTGTACTTGTCTTAACGTAATTATCACAATAAACCCTCGGTAATACATCTACGCCGGTGCAGGATTGGGTTGTGATGACGGACTAAAATAATATAAACGGAAAACGTTCGGTCGTGTTAATAAAATTATTATATTGACACCACTTTATCCATTTAGTCAAGACTACTACTGTCATAATAACAATAAATTGTAACATAATAACATTGTATTTTACGTTCATAAAAAGTGTGATACCTCGTATAATAAGCTTTTGTTATGGTATTTCGTCAGATCCACTTATTAAGTCCTTTTAATAACAATTTTGCATAATTGGTCCTTGTTATTTTGACCCCGATAATATATTTTCCTGAGAAATTATGATAATAAACAAAAGAGACGAAAAATAAATTTGGACATTGAACACGAGATTTGCATGGTTCGGTCATAATGACCTAGTCCACGGGCCAGAGAGTAGAAATTCTTTCTTATGTGGAGATAGTACAGAAAAATATACCTCGTAAAGAGGATATGTCGATAAACAGCTAGAGAGAAGAAAATGAGCGGAATAATAGAAGATTTATTTGTTGTGGTGGTGTGTTTTACCTTCCTTAAGCACTGCCTTTGATAGACGAATGAGAAGGCCTCAATCAACGCATGTGAATAGGCAAAGTATTAATTGAGCAGACTGCAATGACAAATATTGTATGCCGCCGAAATCATTGTTGAATAAAACTCTTCCTTCATTAAATATATGCCCACGTCTTCTTGTCTTTATTCAGCCAACCATAATACTTTTCAAAAGGCCACATGCTCTTATTTATTGAAATGAGAGGTCACGTCAACCAACCTACACCTTCACATTGGTTTCGAAATTACTTCACCTTGATTAGTAATACATTTGTCTCCCACCGACCTTTGCGCGGATGGGCTAGTTCACCACTGCTGAAATACCGATCAAGTCCAAGTAGTGCTGAACTTGGAAACTAGAAGATCCTTCGTAAACAAATCTGCGGGATAATCTATCGTGTTAATCTTTTTAATTAACACCTTCTTATCTGCAATGATATCACGGATAAAATGATACTTAACATCAATATGTTTAGTTCCATATGATCCTTAGTCAAATCAATCGCACTTTGACTATCACAGAAAATCGTAATAACTCTTTGATTCTGAGTTAATTCGCTTAATAATCCCGTCAACCATAATGCTTCCTTGATCGCGTCAGTTCGCCATTGTCCTGTTCAGTGGTAGACAATGCCAAAACGTGTTGTAGAGTAGCTTTCCAGCTAACTGTACAACCTCCAGTATAAAATATATAATCAGTAAGAGATCGTCGTTTATTGAGATCGTCTATGTAGTCTGAATCGACGAAGTCAACGAGAGTATCACTGTTAAATTTGCCAAACTCCAAACAAGTGCTTAGAGTACCCTTCAAGTATATGAGGATCCACTTCACTGCTTGCCAGTGTTCTTTCCCTGGGGTAGCCGTATACCTGCTTACACACTAACAACCTTTGAATATCAGGACGTGTACCATCATACATAATACTTCCGACTACACTCGAATAAGGGACTCGGGCCATGTACGCTTCTTCCTCATCTGATGATGGTGACCGAGCAGTACATAGCCTAAAATGGCTAGCAAGAGGAGTGCCGACTGGTTTGGCATCATTCATGCCAAATCTCTCCAAAACCTTCTTGAGGTAATTTTCCTAATCAGGTTTACCAGCTACTCTATCACGTCTAATCTTCATACCAAGAATCTTTTTAGATGCTCCCAAATCTTTCATCTCAATTTTACAATTCAATAAGGCCTTCAACTGGTGAATTTCTGCAAGATTCTTCGCCACAACGAGCATGTCATCAACATATAATAATAGAGAAATAAACGAACTGCCATTTAACTTCCGGAAGTAAACACAACTGAAGTGTAAAATATGCCTAAGAGGGGTGAATTAGGCTTAAAAAATTTGGCTTGTTCTTCTTTGAGAAGTACTTTTCTTTAAAAGATAATGCAGAGTAAGATATTTCCTGTATCAATGTTATATCCCTAACCCTTTTTCAAAAGTGTTTCAAAGATATCGCGTGGTTTCTGAAACGTTTCAAAGATATTACCTGGTTATTTGAAAGCGTTCTGGGTTGTCTCATAGAAAAGTAAATGCCTAAAAGTAAAGAGAGACGGGATTTTAATACAGGTCATATCCCCAACTAGGGTTTAATCCTGTCCTTGGGGTGCGTTTTCCCCAAGAGTTCCATTTAATCACTAAGTATTACCGGTCATAGTTACAAAATGATCGACCCTTACACAACCGAAGCACTATGAAAACTAGACCTTCTCTAGGCTGCCACACACCAAACTTCGTTCCACGTCGTTTACCAAGGAAACCAATTCCCCGACTGGACACAGCTCGCTACTGAAGGGCCACCGAATTCACCAAATTCGTCCCTCCACGTGCAGAAGACTCCACTCGTGCTCCTTTTTACTCAACACCCCTAAGACAAAACACATCCGAAGACAAGGGTTTGGATAGGGTGTTACAAACGCTCGCTCAAAGGGTATTGTTTCACAATTCTAAGCTCAACACAAACGACAAATTTTTCGCAAATCAAAGCTCAATCACTCAAATTCGTTTGCTTGTGTAGGTTTGGTACCCTTGATTGTGAAGTGTGCTCCTTTAGTCACGACGTATCCCGACGTCGAACTCAGTACCTACAACACGAAAAACCATGAGCGATTGCTCAGTAGGTGAAAATATGCATGTATGCAGCGTGCACTCAAACCCATCCCACAACATCTTAAAATTACATGCACGATCGAACCTAATGTGTTTTCCAAACGTCACATCAAGGTCCTCACATCTCAAACCATACGCACTGGACGCTTACCAGCCTGACGCACCTAAGTCGCTCCACAGCCTCACGCACCGGAGTGAAGTCTCGGGCCGCATAGGACGCTTACCGGCCTGACGCACCTGAGTCGCATCCTAAGCTCAAGCACTGGAGTCTCACGCCAGCTCGTCACCCATAGGACCTCAAGCCACACGCACTTCCACTTACTGGCCTGACGCCCCTGAGTCGCGGCCTAAGCCTCACGCACCAGAGTCTCTCATCAGCCTGTCGCACTTGAGACCTCACACTGCCTCAATGACCACTATTACTATCCTCACGTCTATCTCAAATCGACGACCTATCTACCCAGCTCATTGACACTATGCAGCGTCCGTGTACCAATACAATTATCATCTTCCACACTAGCATAAAATGTGTGCATGTCGTGCATATAAAATATAGCACCATATTAAAAATAAATTATCCCCGAACAAATGTTCCAGTTCCTCCAAAGTTCAATTAAGGTCATTCATCACAATTCTCTAAAAATATTATCCTAAATTCACTAAAAATAATTCTCCCAAAATTCCTAATTCTGAGAATAAAGCTACTTATTAGAAAATAATTTAAATGATAAAACCTGAAAATAGCTTCATGCCGAACATTTGGGTCTAAAACCCTAAAAACACTGACGCATTAAATATCGAAAACTTTCAAGGATTACCGAAAACAACTCAGACCTACCGAAAACTCTCTTATATATCCACTTTACCAGAAACTTTTGAAACCATCACGAAATATTTGTATAGAGAATACCGAAACTGACAATTCCGAAAACCCTATTTATCTTGCCGAAAACTTTATGGCATGCCGAAAAATAATTAAAATACCGAAAACCCTTAATAATAGATTCCAAAAACTCCAAAGATGATACCGAAAACTTTTCATGCAAGTGCCGCAAACATTGGGGCAATGCCGAAAACTTTTGGAGCAACTCAAATGGTGTCGAAAACTTCCTAACTGGGATAGGTGATACCGAAAACCTTAATGTTTGTACCAAAACCATTCCTTACATGTCGAAAACTTCTAAGAGGTGCCGAAAACTTTCTTGAATTGTGTTGAGATCATACAAACCCTAACTTACCGAAAATATAAGTAATATTACCTCTAACCCGACAACTTTATTTTATGCCGAAAACACCATACGCCTACCAAAACTTCCAACATCCAACACTAAATATGTTAAGAGTCTTAATTAATTATTATTATATTAAGTTTGTCTTCTAGTAGTTTAAATTTGAATTTTAATTAGATGTGATTTAGATTTAGTAGTTGAGATTTATGAGGAGTCTAAATATTTGTTTTAGTCCTTATATATAGGCGTCCGTCTCGTAGAAGGAAGGGGTTTTTTTATCTCTCAGTTTCGCTATTAGGGAAGCTATTAGGGAAGCGTCTTCATCCTACGTTTTCTTCGTTCGAGATTAAAAAAATAATAATTAGTTATATTCTCGTGTCTATCATCGTCTTAAACCCTAGCAAATATTCGACATGCCTAAATACCGTATAAACCCCAAACCCTTAGATAATCCAACAAATACGGCAAGTGTTCTAATGCCGAAAACTACCCATTAAACACCAAAACATACTTGACATAACTATTTAGAAAATCTGAAATTTTAAACCCAAACTATAGTTCACAAAAAAATCAAATAATTCACCTTAGCCACATAATGATCGACTACAAAAAATGTTATTTTATGTGACCATGTTTTTGTGATAACATTAAACATCATCACATAAATAGATTATACGAGGAAATCCCTAGTTGATTCTCGAGCAACCCTAAGGTTCTTGTTTGTATTTTCGTTGCTTCTCTTTTTTTCCAATACGAAGATAAATATATCCATATATGTATGCCGTGGGTGCTTTATATTACCTTAGTGTTAAGAAAGCTCCCTATTAGTCACACTTCACAATAACACAAGTGACTAGCACGTATGTTTGCTTATTAAGTTCTTCCATGGATTAATATTATTATATACATATGTGTGTGTGGGCATATCCATATCAATGTATACATAAATATACGTATAGGTGTGGCCGAAAGTTTGAGCTCACGACAACTTTGATTGGTTATTCTAATTATTATATCTGCACGAAAACTTTCTATAGCTTCCTCCTACCACGAAAACTTCCTTGTCCTCTATATATATGTTGGAGAACTTTTTAGCCTCTATATAAATATGTGCAAAAACTTTCTAAAACCTAATCTATATCTCCTACGAAAACTTTGGTCTTATTTAAGACCACTTTGTTCTTTACTTTTCTCTTTGCTATATATATATTGAAAACTTTTATTAAGATTTAACTCTATCTCGAAAGCTTTCTCATCAACTAGGCATTTACCTTAAAAATATTCTACTTGGCTATTTTATATTTTCGGATATCTCTTGTATTAAGATTTGACTTAATTTATTTTATCTAATTTTTGAGGCTTTTAATATCAAAAATCTTCGCTGAAATCCCCAAATTAGTATTTTGAAATTTCTAATTTAGACGCCTTTCACTGCTAAATTAAATCGAAAACCTCGTAATTACAAAGTAGGCCCCGCTTGCTTAAAATCGTCAACCATTTTCTCCCATGTGTCCAAGTCGCATATGTCATAATCTCGTGGTATCAACCTCCGGAGATGTCGAAACTGCTGGGAACCTATAACTGTAGTTCCCTGCAAAATATATAAATTTCCAGACTTCTGTGAGCGTTGGATGATTCCGTCGAACATCTTGATCTGAACTGTGCCTTTACCAACAACTTTACACAGAGCATCATTTCCCATTAAGATGTACCCACCATCAAAATTTTCATATGTGAAGAAATAGTCCCGACTGCAACTTATGTGGTAAGAACAACCCGAATCTAACATCCACTCATTATCAAACCTAACAATATTTCCAGTTGCTACAAAATAGTTCCACTGCTCTCATTTGCAGCCACACTAGCTTCGGCGGGTTTATTATATTGCTGATTATTTCTCTCTTTATGTTTTAGTTTATAGCAATCAGCTTTGATGTGACTCTTTTTCTTGCAAACATTACAGACATAATTTCTGTACGTGGATTTCGACCTTTCTTAGATCTACTACTTTCAGCGCTCTACATTCTGGTATTCCCCATGCAAAAAGACCTTCTGTCCGGCTACCACTTGTTTATCCTGGTATATCCCTCTCTATTCGTTTTCGATTGTAATGCAGATTTGACAATAGCATATGATATCGTATCTTTCCCATATATTATAGTATCACGAAAATGCTTTAAAGTCGAGGGAAGGGACCACAAAGATATTATGGTCTGATCCGTCCGTCACTTTAACTTCTACGTTCGCCAAATCAATAATGATGGAATCGAATTTATCGAGATGCCAGAGTATAGAAGTACCTTCCGTCGTTTTCACACTGTAAAGCTTCTACTTTAAAATTATGCCGGTTCTACTTTAACTCATGGCTTTGTCTCCGTGGAAACTTCTTGTAAAACCTCGTAAGAGAGATATAATATAATAGCCGATCTGGCTTTCTTGTCCAATTCATTAAATTGAGCGTCTTTCATTTCTGTGGCTTTCTTCTTTTCTCCTTCAAGCGCTACCTCACCACCGTCTTGAATGGGTATGGCCTCCATCTCGAGACTCCACATTGCAAAGTTGACAGTTCTGTAGAACTTTTCAATTGACATTTTTGTTATCGGTATGGTGACTAAAAAATAATTCGGGTTGTCTCTGATACCCATTTTTTAGGATATTTTGAACCCCGATAATATATTTGCCCGAGAAACGACGATCATAAATAAAAGAGACGAAAAATAAATTTGGACATTGAACACATGGTTCGGTCAGAATGACCTACGTCCACGGACCAGAGGGTAGAGCTTCTTTATTGTGTGGAGATATTACAGATAAATATACATTATAAGGAGGATATGTCGAAAAACAGCTACAGAGCATAAAATGAGCGGAATGATAGAAGATTTATTTGTTGTGGTGGCGTGTTTTGCCTTCCTTAAGCACTGCCCTTTATAGACGAATGAGAAGGCCTCGATCATGCATGTGAATAGGCAAAGTATTAACTAAGCAGCCTTGCTGCCGAAATCATTGTTGAATAACACTCTTCCTCATTTAATATATGCCGACGTCTTCTTATCTTGATGCAGGCAACCATAATACTTTTCAAAAGCCCACATGCCCTTATTGATGGAAACGAGAGGTCATGTCAACAGTTCTTATAGCCAAACTTAATTCTGACAGACAGGGTTGAACCGCGTAAAACATTTCTGACAGACAGGACCTGCTACGAAATGGCTCCCCTTTTTTAGGATAATTAATACTAACACCTCCAGTAATTCACACGGTAAAAGAACAACTACATCACCAAAACGGGAAAAAATAATTTTACGAAACTTACGAAGAGAAGCAAACATTCCAGCCGCATATAACCAGAAGACAAGCACCACAAAAGATAAAAAATAAGGAAACTCCAACGGAGAAGCCCTCATGTGATACACAAGCTTCTGTGACTAATTGGGCAATGGCTTAAGCGACGCTGCATTAGCCGCGAGTGAACCCGGCCATCGACATTAGGTCGCCACCCACCTAGGGTTAGAGTAACGAGTCCAAATATACGCCTTATGTTATGTCATCGCTTGTTCAAATTGTCCAATAAAGCCTCTTGCTTCCGAGTTTGACGCGTTGCCTCTAATGCGTTGGGGTTTATGTTAATTTGGAAAATTGAGATCGTTTTAGGGATTTAATGTTCTGAAGGGTGTTTTGGTCATTTCCTAATTAGTTGCATGGGTTCTAATAATCTTGCCCAACTCTGTTTATGGATGGCAACAGGGCGGGTATGGGTCAGCTTTGGCCGAACCCGGGACCAGACCCGATTATTTTTCAGCGGACTCCGGACCCGGGCCCGGGCTAAACCCGAGCTAACCGGGTCTGGTCAGATCCGGATATATTGTTTTTTTTTTTTGAAATTTTTCCTTTTTTAATGATAAAATAGATAAATGCGTTGCTTGAGACTCAAACCCACGACCTTACCTTTGTAATACAAAACCTCTACCATTAGACCAACAGGTCTTCTATTCATAATATTAACAATAACACTATATAACTTTAACTACAAATGAATTATAATATATATTTTTTCGGGGCAGGTTTCGGGCCGGGTCTCGGTGCGGATTTGGCCAGACCGGGTAGAAGAATTAATCCATTACCCACCCCATACACGATTATTTGAAAAATACCCGGCCCATTAGGGGCGGGTCCAGGGCGGGTCCGGATCGGCCCCATTGCCATCCCTAATTCTTGGATGAGTTATGTTAGATTCGGTGGTTTGTAATAGCGAGCGTTTGTCTCTGGATATATCCAAATAGACATTTTCGAAACTCAACCATATTACAATAGACAAAATAGGCTTTATCTTGGGATAACCTAGACCGTAAACGGGTCCTTATTGTACAAATATATTGATCATAGGGGTGGGCATTCGGAGTCGGGTTTCGGGTACCCGACCCGACCCGATCGGGTTTTACCCGATCAGGGTTGAAAAGTTGGGTTTAATCGGAACCCTCGATACCCGACGTAATACTTTGGGTCGGGTTTCGGGTAGCAAAATGCTACCCGATCGGGTTTATCGGGTACCCGACCCGATTTAAAAAAACACTGCAATGTTATTAAATTTCGGCCTAAAAGGAAAAAGTCCAGCCCAATAAACAAATAAAATTAAAAAAAAAAAGTAAGAACTTGAACTCCTAAAGGCTATAACACACGCAGACGTGAACATCACCATCTGTTGAGCAAATCCCACCTGAAAAAAAATCCTCCAAGATAACCATGAGTTCCAGCTACGGCAGACCCAATAAGACAAAGTAAGTTCAATTTCAATCTAGGGCTTGGCGCCGGCCGATCCAGGCCAATGAACAATCAGAGGAACCAATCGACGACGTGGGCTGCGAACCGGCCTGTAGCTCTGGTTCAGCCTAATTGGACCAGCTCCCTCTCTGAGACGACATCCATGGTGGGCGATATATTCGGCAAGAGCTGGAATTTGTCGGCCGCTGGTTCAGGTATTAGGGTTTGTGTAACAAATATCCTAATTTGTTCGGTGATTTGCTGAGCTTGGGGATGGGTCAACAAAGCAAGATCGATGGTGGTAATGTGCCCAAAGCTGTCAAATTGGCAGGACGGGCCGGGCCGGCCAGCCGCCCCCCAAAGCCCGCCATTTGGCGGGGCGCGGCGGGCCCTAAAAATAGGAGCCCGCACCGCTCCGCGGCGGGCTGCGGGCCCGTCGGGCCAGGCCCGCCCATTTTAAAAAAATTAATATTATTTAATCTAATTTAAAATTTTCAATTTATTAATAGTTTTTTATGAATTATTGAATTTATTAAAAAATTACATAGAAATATGCAATTAATTATTTATTAGTTAATAAACATGATAATGATTAGACATAATTAATGATTTATTAATTAAATATCTAAGTAATTTAATATTTATTATAGATTTAGTATATATTATATAATTTATATATAATACCTTAAATTGGCGGGCCGGCCCGCGGGCTAGCCCGCCCCGCCCAGCCAAAGCCCGCGGCCCGTGCGGGCTAGCCCGCTCAGGCCCGCCCTTCAGCGGGCCTAAAAAATCTCAGTCCGCCCGCCCTTTTGGCGGGGCGGGGCGGGGCGGGCCGGCCCGCGGGCTGCGGGCCGGATTGACAGTACTAAATGTGCCTGCAATTAATTTAAGCTTTTTGAATTGTTAATTTTTTTGTATAAAAAGAGAACCCGACCCGACCTGCGGGTACCCGACGTGTTTCGGGTACCCGATTGTCCGGTACCCGACTTTTGTCGGCTCGGGGTCGGGTTTGAAAATCGATACCCGATTTTGTCGGGTACCCGTCCTGGAAAACCCGAAACCCGACCCGATCCCACCCCTGATTGATCACATCAACATCCCACTTATTAAATTCATTATTGAAATCCTCAGTCAAAACGAAAGCCACTCTAACTAATCCAAATGTATGCACATGAATTTCCCAGCGAGGGCGGCAAATATATTTGTAACTCCTTCGAAGTATTCAGCAAAATAACTTTACTCTTGTGATAAAAATATTATAACGATTACGTGTTTTATTAATTACGATTATAGTAATGTAGAGAGATAACTTGAGAGATAATAACTTCTTTATTAATACTTCTTAATACAATTTACACAATCCCAAATCACATATTTATACTACTATAAATTCACTATTACACCAAAAATTTACAACATTTATTATAATTATACACATCATCTTATCAATTAATGCACATCTAATTTTTACAACATTTAGTACAATAACTCAATAACAATACAAAAACATCCACATCTTAATTTATTTCTTAATATTCATAACACTCCCCCTTGGATGTTTTCAAATAATATGCCTCGTTAATACCTTATTAGGAAAAACCCAGGGGATAAAAACCTAATGAAGGAAAAAGAGTACATCATTCCTTTAGATACGCTTTTAGTTGTTGCCTCATTAAAAACCTTAATAGGAAAACCCTGTGGAAAAAAACCATAGTGAAGGAAAAAAGAGTGCAACGCGTATTTACTCCCCCTGATGAGGATGTCCTTTAAGATCACTAATTTTTCGGACTCCAATTGAATATACCAAATTATCAAAAATTCTTGGAGGAAGTGCTTTAGTAAATAGATCAGCAAGATTTTCACTTGATCGAACTTGTTGTACATCAATATCACCATTTTTTCTGAAGTTCATGCGTAAAGAAAAATTTTGGTGATATGTGTTTTGTTTCTATCGCCTTTTATGTAACCTTCTTTTAATTGATATATGCATGCTGTATTATCTTCAAATAATATTGTGGAATGTAATTTCTCAATAAATAGTCCACATGTGTCTTGAATGTGTTGAATAATAGATCTTAACCAAACACATTCTCGACTAGCTTCATGAATTGCTAATATTTTAGCATGATTTGAAGAAGTAGCAATTAAGGTTTGTTTAACCGATTGCCATGAAATAGCTGCGCCTCCATGTGTAAATAAGTAACCTGTTTGCGATCATCCCTTATGCGGATCGGATAGAAATCCCGCATCTGCATAGCCAACTAAACTTGATTGTGAATCATTCGAATAAAATAATCCCGCATCCGTAGTTCCTTGAAGATAACGGAATATTTGTTTGATCTCATTCCAATATCGTTTAGTTGGTGAAGAACTATATCTTGCTAATAAATTCACTGCAAAAGCTATATCAGGTCTAGTATGACTTGTAAGATACATTATTGCTCCAATAGCACTAAGATATGGAACTTCAGCACCAAGTATTTCTTCATTATCATCGCATGGTCTGAACGGATCTTTATTCAAATCAAGAGATCGTACTATCATTGGAGTAATTAATGGATGCTTTTTGTCCATATAAAATCCTTTCAAGATTTTCTTTGTATAAGTCTCTTGATGGACAAATATTCCATTGTTTAAATATTCAATTTGTAGTCCGAGACAAAATTTTGTTCTTCCGATATCTTTCATTTCGAATTCTCATTTTAAATATGTAATAGCTTTATTTAACTCTGAGGAGTTCCTATTATATTTAAGTCATCAACATAAACGGCAATGTTGACAAATTCATTTACACTTCTTCTCATGAATATACAAGGGCATGTTTGATCATTTTTATACCCCTCTTTTAGTAAATAATCACTTAAACGGTTATACCACATACGCCCTAATTGTTTTAATCCGTAGAGCGATTTATTCAACTTTATTGAGTACTCATTTCGAGATCCTGAATTTTCAGGCAAACGAAATCCCTCAGGGAGTTTCATGTAGATGTCACTATCGAGTGTTCCATACAAGTATGCAGTGACAACATCCATAAGATCCATATCGAGCCCTTCACGTACTGCCAGACTAATTAGATAACGAAAAGTTGTTGCATCCACCACAGGAGAATAAGTCTCTTCGTAATCAATACCATGTCT
This sequence comes from Craterostigma plantagineum, assembly GCA_027422505.1. Classification (NCBI taxonomy): domain Eukaryota; kingdom Viridiplantae; phylum Streptophyta; class Magnoliopsida; order Lamiales; family Linderniaceae; genus Craterostigma; species Craterostigma plantagineum. Next base: position 12,164,548 of record JAPQWV010000029.1, read on the forward strand.
TTGTGAAAATCCTTGAGCAACAAGCCGTGCTTTATATCTCACAATTTCACCGTTTTCATTTTTCTTTCTAGTGAAAACCCATCTATATCCAACCGGCTTTACATTTTCTGGAATACGGACCACGGGTCCGAATACTTTTCGTTTCTCAAGTGATTTTAATTCTGTCTCAATTGCATCTTTCCATTTTGGCCAATAACTTCTTTGTCGACATTCATTTATAGATTTGGTTCATGATCCTCATTTTCATTAATATCATGTAGCGCTACGTTAAATGAGAAAGCATCGTCAACGTTGACTTCGTCTCGGTTCCATCTTATTCCATTATGGGCATTATTTATTAAGATCTCTTCATTTTCAATATTTTCACAACTTTCAGGTACCTGATCAGATTTATTTATGTCCATAGAATCTCTTAGAGTTGACGTGTCCTCGATTTGACCATCTTTCTTGTTTGCTCCTTTTCTTTTACGAGGATTATTGTCTTTGGATCCCGAGGGCCTACCACGTTTTAACTGTGGTTTCGGCTCAATTTTATTATTAGAAATATCATTAGAAATATCAATTCTAACAGGAGCATTAATTCAGCTGGTATATGCGATTTAGTAACCTTTTTCTGGTCAGTAAACTGTCTGGCAATTGATTTGCTAAATTTTGTAAATGAATTATTTTTTGAACTTCAAGTTCACATTCTTTTGTACGAGGATCAAAATGAGGCAATGATAATTCATTCCAACTAATATCTTTAACCAGCTGTTTATTTTCTTTATCTCCCCCTAATGTTGGAAATTTTGATTCATCAAAATGACAGTCGGCAAATCGAGACGTAAATAAATCTCCTGTCAACGGTTCTAAATATTTTAGTATTGACTTAGATTCGAATCCAACATATATTCCCAATCTTCTTTGAGGTCCCATTTTAGTGCGTTGTGGTGGAGCAATTGAGACATATACTGCACATCCAAAAATTCTTAAATGAGAAATATCTGGTTCGTGACCGAAAACCATTTGTAATGGGGAAACATTATGATAACTTGTGGGTCGAATGCGAATAAGTGATGCTGCATACAAAATAGCATATCCCCAACACGATAAGGGAAGTTTCGACTTCATTAGTAATAGTCTTGCTATTAATTGTAATCTTTTTATTAATGATTCAGCAAGTCCATTTTGAGTATGAACATGTGCTACAGGATGTTCAACATCAATCCCAATAGACATACATATTCATTAAATGCTTTAGAGGTGAATTCACCAGCATTATCAAGACGTATTTTCTTAACTGGATAATCAGGAAAATGTGCTCGTAATCGAATTAACTGAGCAAGCAGTCTAGCAAACGCAACATTGCGTGTTGATAATAATGACACATGTGACCATTTAGTTGATGCATCAATTAAAACCATGAAGTATCTAAATGGACCACACGATGGATGAATTGGTCCACAAATATCGCCTTGAATACGTTCTAAAAACATAATAGATTCATTCTTCAATTTTACCGGTGATGGTCTAACGATTAATTTTCCTTTCGAGCAAGCATCACATGATAACTCATTGGATTGAATAATCTTCTTATTTTTCAAAGTGTGTCCACATGAGTTCTCAATTATTCTTCGCATCATAGTTGAACCGGGATGGCCTAACCGGTCATGCCACACCGCAAATAAATCATTGTTTATAAAATTCGACTCAATTGCATTAATATACGCATAGTATAAACCGGAGGATAATGCGTATAATTTTTCTATAATGCATTTCTTATTTAAAATCACGTTTGTGATTTGAAGGTATTCATTATCCCCTTCTTTTGTAGTCTCAATATGATATCCGTTTTTACGGATGTCTTTAAAATTCAATAAATTTCTATGAGACTTCGAAGAATATAATGCATTTTCAATATGGAATTTTGTTCCTCCGGATAATAAGATATTGGCTCTTCCAGAGCCTTCAATCAATTTTGTAATTCCCGAAATAGTATTAACATTTGCTTCTTGAGTAATCAATCGGAGAAATATTTCTTATCCGTGAGTATTGTGTGAGTCGTTGCGCTGTCCACAAGACATATATCTCCTCGTGTGTTCATTCCTCAAGAAAATAATAAAACACATAATTATTAATTATACATAAAATTCATCATAATACAACACACATACGTACTTCAAATTTATGATAATACAGCACACATACGTAAATAAAATTCATGATAATACATCACACTTACGTAATAAATTTCATGATTATACAGCACACGTACATAAAATATCAATACGATACACAATAATAAGTCTTATTCATTATGATCGGCGAGATATTCTCCAAGATCGCTGTGGGGAATATCGTCGAGGTTGAGATTAGAACCTCCTTCCTCTTGGACAAAATTTGTCTCAACTTTCTTTTCTTTTTCAAGTGATTTTTGATATAGCTCAACAAGATGTTTTGCCACACGACAAGTACGAGCATAATGACCTTTCATACCACAACGAGAACATCCTCGAATCGCCTTTTTGATGGTTCGCCGGTTTCCATTTTGTTTTCATTTTTCCTTTTTAGATGAAAATTATTATAATTACCATAGTGTTGTTGGCTACGGCCACGACCTCGGCCACGACCACGACCACCTCCACGACCTCGATTATTATACCTGCCACGACCGCGAAAGCTATTGCCTCGATCACTTTGGTAATTATTCATATTGACTTCAGGAATTGGAGCAGAGCCCGTTGGTCGTGATTGATGGTTCTTCAATAGTAACTCATTATTCTGTTCCGCAACTAGGAGACATGAAATTAATTCTGAATATTTATTTCTTGAAACCTTTTTCACGATATTGTTGTTGTAACAACAAATTCGCTGCATGGAACGTGGTAAAGGTTTTGTCCATCATAATTGCTTCTGTAACTTCTTGTCCACACAGTCTTAATTGAGAAGTAATTCTGAACATAGCAGAACTATAATCACTTACAGATTTATAATCTTGGAATCGTAAGTTTGTCCATTCATATTGGACATTTGGTAGGATCACAGTCCTCTGATGGTCGTACCTTTCTTTTAAATTAGTCCACAAAATAAGTGGATCTTTCACAGTGAGATATTCCACCTTTAAACTTTCGTGAAGGTGGTGACGGAGAAATATCATGGCCTTGGCCTTGTCTTGGCTCGTTGCCGTATTATCAGCTTGTATAGTAGTTCCCAGGCCTTTCGATTCAAGGTGGATTTCGGCATCCAAAATCCATGACAAATAGTTCTTGCCCGTGATATCCAGAGCAACAATATCAAGCTTTTGAAGATTCGACATTTTACTATCAAGAATATAACAATTGGTTAAGAAAAATAGTTCGAAGCGTAAATAATATTAACCTTATTGTGATAAAAGTAAAAAGTCAAATTTGAACTAAAATGGCATAATATTAAAAGTCAACGGCCCAATTAGGATTCGAAATCTGGTGCTCACGCCACAAGTTTGTGGGGGTTACCGCGAGAGTTAGCCGACTTTTTGTGTTGTAAGATATGAAAATAAAATGTATATATTATACCTTGGCGTGATGACGTTGACGAAATTCAAATGGTCGGAACTCGTGCTCGTAGTGATGACGTCAGCGAATCTCGGTTGGTTAGAGCGTCGTGCTGATAACGTGTTATAAAAATATTAGAACGACTACGTGTTTTATTAATTACAATTATAGTAATATAGAGAGATAACTTGAGAGATAATAACTTCTTTATTAATACTTCTTAATACAATTTACACAATCCCAAATCACATATTTATACTACTACAAATTCACTATTACACCAAAAATTTACAACATTTATTATAATTATACACATCATCTTATCAATTAATACACATCTAATTTTTACAACATTTAATACAATAATTCAATAACGGTACAAAAACATCCACATCTTAATTTATTTCTTAATATTCATAACAACTCTTTAATTAATTAATTAGTCAGTTGATTAATAAAGGATCCGATGCAACATATTTTAGTTTTACTATCCCCATTTAATCCTTTTACTTCAGCAAATGTTCCAAGTGTAGCGTCGGCCCCACTAAATAAGAACGTTGGAACAAAAAAGCACAATTTTCGTGGCCTCTTTGCCTTTCCTTCCTCTAATCAGACCGTTGTAAAACTCCACTTCCAAATCAGAGTAAATCGAATCTCTCCTTGTTCAACGACAATGGCAGAGACGATGAGCACAACTCTGCTTCAAAACGACCAAACCTTCAAATCCCTACACCTCGCCCTCGACCCCAAATCACTCTTACAGTCTCAGTTATCTGATTCGAACAAAACCTACGAAGTTAGGAGAGGCCCAAGATACAAACAGTACTCCGATCTCAGAGACAAACGGCTACGGACCAAGAACTGTGCCGAAGGCTATGAAACGCCGGAAAACCGCCCTGTATTAACCCCACGAAAGAAGCAAGTGAAGTTTAGCTGCACCGCCGCCACGCCGCCGAAGAGGCCCACCAATAGGGCGACGGCGAGCCCTTCTTCAGTCGTGGCTCAGTCGGTGCCTGATTTTTCGTCCTTCCTTCGCAAGGAGAATCGCAAGCCCACCGCAGCGTCGCCGTCGAACAGGTCCTCCGTGACTCCGCCGGCGATGAAGAGTGGGAGAATGTACGGGAAAATGGTGGGCGGCGGTGGTAGTAAGTCGGCGGAGGCCTCCGATGAGAAGAGAGGTGGTGTTTGGGCGGCGGTGATGTCTCGAAAGAGCTATGCTTATATCGATGAGCTCAAAGGGTTGGCTCGTGCCGCTGGTAATGCTATCGTCAGTGGTGGGAATACTAATATAAGATTGTCAGAAAGAGCGCTGTGTTTGGGTTCAGACAATTTTGATGAGGTTTTTAGACTCTGAGGAATTGCTACTCTGCTGCTAGTGATCGGTTTGTTTTCTGTTCATTTCCCTTGTCGATTGATTCTTATTTTTTTTTTTCCTTTTCTCGTTTTGGGTTGTTTCGATTGCTTTTATGATTTTCAGTTCAAGATATAGAAAGGTTTGATGTTTCGATGGATTGATTTAAGGGTTTTTTCGTTTTCCTGTAAAAAAGTAGCTCTAGATCGATACTTGGGTGGTGTCCTCGAGATATTCTCGCGTCTTAGATGATGAACCAATGAATGAATGGATGTAATGTATATCCAAAGCAAAAACGTTTTTACATGATTTCGTATCTCCTTAACTAACTGCATCTAGGCACTCAATTTCGCGGCAAAACCAAAATAAAACGTTTCGCACATTGAAGTAGACATTTATTTTTTTTGGCCAACCAAAGCTTGCCAATCTCATAGTTCAAAATGTTAATTACAAAGGCTAAACAGCCCAACAGGTTCCTCTGGCTACATATACTTTACCAGGAACGAAAAGCTCATTTGATGAGCACAAACAGCAACACCTAATAAGAAACGAAAAAAGCCAGTTCAAAAGACAAAAGGACCCCACCACAAATCAAAAGAGCACAATCCCAACCCTGTAGTTGTTGCAAGAAAAGCCAAACAAAAGCGTAAACATAAGCAGTTCTCCACTGAGTATCATACACCTAGCAAACAACTTTCTGCTCACATCAACTCCAGGAATTCCACTCCACGCTGCAAAGCCAAACAGAGCATGCACTAATCCCTCGAGGGAGAACCTACACATTCTGAACAGATCAACCACCTCAAAGCTAAACAGTAGAAAAACCAGAATCGCAAATTAAATTAAGCCAGAAACAACAACTCATTCCATTCAGACACTGCTAAATTGACAGTGTCCAATTTGATTTTTTGTCGCCATTGAAGATCCAAAGTTTTCTAGTCTTTCAAAGCATCCAAAGAACATAAACTGACAATTGAATACGATCAATGACACTCTTCGGATCTGGAACATTACAGATCTGCAGCCACCAGCTCCTAAACCCGATCTCTTTGTTCCTGTCCATTCTAAAGGGGGCAGCTTCCACACTTGTTGGGCCCTATCACAACGTAAAAAAATGTGTTCCATGTGTTTGAAAGCATCCCCACACCAGCTGCAAATGGGGTCGACATTACTTCCTTTTTTCAGCAAATTAGCCTTTGTAGGTAGAATGTTGTGAAACGCTTTCCAAATGAAGTGTTTCAGCTTGTTCTTAATCTTAAGTTTCCACGTCAAGAACCACATTCTAGCTTGTGATTGCCCTCGATCACTACTCTGAGTAAGCCCATCATTCAGTCTCTGATTCCGCAGCAGACTTGACACTGAACTTCCCATTTTTTTCCAATCCCCATATTAGGAAATCCTTAGTTCCGTTATTATTGAGTGGAATTTCTTCAACGAAAACATCCACCTCCTTAGACGTAACAGATCTAATGAGGTGTGAATTCCAGCAACTACCATCCTCACTAATAAGTTCTCTAACCCGTAATAGCACGGGCATTTTGGTTCATCGAAGAAGGAACGAAGCCAGAATTTGTTGTAGCCCTCGATCACTACTCTGAGTAAGCGCATCATTCAGTCTCTGATTCCGCAGCAGACTTGACACTGAACTTCCCATTTTTTTCCAATGCCCATATTAGGAAATCCTTAGTTCCGTTATTATTGAGTGGAATTTCTCCAACGAAAACAGCCACCTCCTTAGACGTAACAGATCTAATGAGGTGTGAATTCCAGCAACTACCATCCTCACTAATAAGTTCTCTAACCCGTAATAGCACGGGCATTTTGGTTCATCGAAGAAGGAACGAAGCCAGAATTTGTTGTATCCATGGAGAGCTCCATATTTTAATATCTTTTCCATTCCCCACTCGAAATCGCACCCCAAATCTGATGACATAGAGAGCTTGGAACCAAGACTTCCAAAGCCAAGAAGCCGTGGTAGCAGGCTGCCTGAAGCAAGGAAGTCGACGAAAAGTACTTAGCCTTGAGAACTTTAGACATAAGGGCTTTAGGTTGGGAAATCAGCCTCAAAAAGTTGTTTTGCAATCAATGCATCATTAAATTTTTTAAGGTCGTGAATTCCAAGCCCCCCCCCCCCCCAGACTTAGCCAAAGTTAGTTTGTTCCAAGCTTTCCAGTGAGCCTTGGGAATGTCAGCTTCATTAGAACCCCACCAAAAATCCGCAGGTTCCTCTGGCTACATATACTTTACTAGGAACGAAAAGCTCATTTGATGAGCACAAACAGCAACACCTAATAAGAAACGAAAAAGCCAGTTCAAAAGACAAAAGGACCCCACCACAAATCAAAAGAGCACAATCCCAACCCTGTAGTTGTTGCAAGAAAAGCCAAACAAAAGCGTAAACATAAGCAGTTCTCCACTGAGTATCATACACCTAGCAAACAACTTTCTGCTCACATCAACTCCAGGAATTCCACTCCACGCTGCAAAGCCAAACAGAGCATGCACTAATCCCTCGAGGGAGAACCTACACATCCACCTCAAAGCTAAACAGTAGAAAAACCAGAATCGCAAATTAAATTAAGCCAGAAACAACAACTCATTCCATTCAGACACTGCTAAATTGACAGTGTCCAATTTGATTTTTTGTCGCCATTGAAGATCCAAAGTTTTCTAGTCTTTCAAAGCATCCAAAGAACATAAACTGACAATTGAATACGATCAATGACACTCTTCGGATCTGGAACATTACAGATCTGCAGCCACCAGCTCCTAAACACGATCTCTTTGTTCCTGTCCATTCTAAAGGGGGCAGCTTCCACACTTGTTGGGCCCTATCACAACGTAAAAAAATGTGTTCCATGTGTTTGAAAGCATCCCCACACCAGCTGCAAATGGGGTCGACATTACTTCCTTTTTTCAGCAAATTAGCCTTTGTAGGTAGAATGTTGTGAAACGCTTTCCAAATGAAGTGTTTCAGCTTGTTCTTAATCTTAAGTTTCCACGTCAAGAACCACATTCTAGCTTGTGATTGCCCTCGATCACTACTCTGAGTAAGCCCATCATTCAGTCTCTGATTCCGCAGCAGACTTGACACTGAACTTCCCATTTTTTTCCAATCCCCATATTAGGAAATCCTTAGTTCCGTTATTATTGAGTGGAATTTCTTCAACGAAAACATCCACCTCCTTAGACGTAACAGATCTAATGAGGTGTGAATTCCAGCAACTACCATCCTCACTAATAAGTTCTCTAACCCGTAATAGCACGGGCATTTTGGTTCATCGAAGAAGGAACGAAGCCAGAATTTGTTGTAGCCCTCGATCACTACTCTGAGTAAGCGCATCATTCAGTCTCTGATTCCGCAGCAGACTTGACACTGAACTTCCCATTTTTTTCCAATGCCCATATTAGGAAATCCTTAGTTCCGTTATTATTGAGTGGAATTTCTCCAACGAAAACGGCCACCTCCTTAGACGTAACAGATCTAATGAGGTGTGAATTCCAGCAACTACCATCCTCACTAATAAGTTCTCTAACCCGTAATAGCACGGGCATTTTGGTTCATCGAAGAAGGAACGAAGCCAGAATTTGTTGTATCCATGGAGAGCTCCATATTTTAATATCTTTTCCATTCCCCACTCGAAATCGCACCCCAAATCTGATGACATAGAGAGCTTGGAACCAAGACTTCCAAAGCCAAGAAGCCGTGGTAGCAGGCTGCCTGAAGCAAGGAAGTCGACGAAAAGTACTTAGCCTTGAGAACTTCAGACATAAGGGCTTTAGGTTGGGAAATCAGCCTCAAAAAGTTGTTTTGCAATCAATGCATCATTAAATTTTTTAAGGTCGTGAATTCCAAGCCCCCCCCCCCCAGACTTAGCCAAAGTTAGTTTGTTCCAAGCTTTCCAGTGAGCCTTGGGAATGTCAGCTTCATTAGAACCCCACCAAAAATCCGCAGCAACAGAGACACTTTTCTTACAGATTCCAGCTGGGATTTTAAAACAGGACATAGCAAAAACTGGTAAAACATTTATGATAGATTTCATTAAAACTTCTTCACCAGCATTGTTAAGAAATGTATATTTCCAACTGCAAAGCCTACTTTTGAACATTTATGAAAACCGTAATGAACAACACCTCTAGCTAGTCCCTAGCGTGTCAAGAGAGAAGGAACAGAAATACAAAAAGTCTCAAAAGGGAGGAAAAACAAAGGCAATTTAAAGTTACCATGCAGTCAGATTTCCCTGCCTGTTTCACCAAGGCCTTCCTTGTCCTAAAGACAACCCAAAAAGTTACTTAGTGGTACTGAAAACTCTACTTACGTATACGTTCAAAAAACAGTCGTATCGATTATTGGGATTGGATCAAATGAACAAGAAACACTTTTGTACCACTATGAAGTCGTCAGTTGCTCCCAAAACAAGGATTTGGTCGGAGGGTCTTTAGCCTTAGGAACAGGAAGTGATGCATTGAGCTTCCTGAGATCAAACAATGGCATCCTTGAACTTTCTGTCATCAGCTTCTGATAACTGGAGACAATTGTCAAATGTAAGAACGAATACAACTTACACAGCCTTTCAGGGAGGATCAAAGAGAGTCTGCATTTAACAATATCATCCTCGTTTAAAGGTCTTTTTGCTGTTTTGTGAAGGTTGATTGAGAATCTGGTTCATGGTAAGTGAGTACTTTTTTTTGCAAGAGATGGCTCATGAAATAAAATTCATCACGTTACCTTAAAAGAGGAAAATGACATAGAGTTGGTTGACCACCTCTCAAAGAAATAGGACATGCACGTGTGTATAATATATTTCTCAAAAATAGACTGAACCTAAAACATAGCTCAACAACTTGACATGATTCGAGGCAATGTTTGTGCATAACATAAGTTTTACGGGTAGGTAGAACAGAGTCATGCAGATTTCGACTACAGATCTGAGATCATCAACTGACCGTTGGACCAGATGATCCTCCATAGCGGGAGAGAAGAAAGTTTCCTTGCAAAGAGGCAAAGAAGTTTGGAAAGCTTTTCCAGCCAAACTGCGGGTGACCTGCAAATCATGACAACGTCTAATCATTGTCGAGCATATCTAAAAACAAGATTTCTCGAAGCAAACTATTTCAATGCAAGAGCTTTTTATTTGGTCATAGGAGTCAGTTAATGATCTTGCTTGAAAGAGTAAGAATGTGAGTATATCTTTTACAGAACAAACATTAGTAAAAGTCGTACGTTGTCCGAAGTGAAATAAATACCTTAAATGCAGCAATGGGTTTCAAGAACAGATACGTCCATATCAGAAAGCGAGATAAACTTTTTAGTGATATTTTACCCACAACAAAACATTAAAGCTTTAGTTTTGGCAATAAATCACCTATTTCCCGAAGGAGGTACAGAGCAAACAAGAACCGCTCCAGCAAGATGTGGACGTGAGCATTTCCAGACTGAAAATGAACGTTAATTTCATTTCCCACCTCCAAGATAGTACTGAACTATCAGGCCACCAAAAGAGTGCCCCGATAACACAGGAGGTATTTGAATCTCCTTCTCGATGAAGTCAGCCACATCAGAGGTGTGTCTACTGCACAATAAAGAGTCACTTTCAACATTAAGAATTACATATTTCCATGAGAACTGATTCAAATTTCTTCCTCCTCCTGAAATTTGTTCTTCTGGGAAGTACCTGAAGTGTGCCTGCAACAACTGCGCCATAAGGCGAATCACTTTCTCCCTGAAATGTTCTGCATCAACGTGACCAAACAACCAATAATTCACACGATTGATGATAGAAAATAGTCACAGTCGCAAACTTTAAGATTCAGTGATGGCAGACTAATAGATGAAGAGTCGATTTCAGAATATGTTTACCTGACCGAGCAAGTTAAGGGCATAGCAATCGTAGCCTTGTTGAGAGAAATAGGGCAACCAGTGCTCAGCCCAGCACCAAGCAGCGCGCAAACTCCCATGGACAAAAATTAAGGGCGGTTTCGTTGTGGGTAGAGCATCGCACCTCCCTTGGAAGATGACTTCCATGGCTAAACCCGATGGGAGCTTGTGGAAATTACGAGACTGCCCTTGCTTCAGCTCGAATGGGACCCGCATTTTATGGGTATAGCTCGCCAGGGCCGCACGCGGCAGTACAATCATTTTGGTGAGAGGAGGAGAAGTATGGATTGCGGTGCTTACCGTTAAGCTGCGGCCGAGAGCCACAATTGTCGTCTTGGAGTGAAACGATATGTCTAAAGCATGGTTGTCATGACCGGACCGGACCGGACCGGCCGGTTCCGGCCGGTTCTGACCGGACCGGTCAAAAATCCGATCCGGTTTCGGTCCGGTCTTTTTTTTTTAATTTAAAAATAAATAAAATTGTTTTGGCTTAATAAATTACACAAAATAGAAAAACTAATAAATTAGTTTGGTCTAGTGGTTAAGTTGTGAGCATTTTACTTGGCATACGATTAATTTATAACAAAACCCACATAGTTTACGTTTATTTGATTTTATCCCTTAATAAAATAACTATAATTTGAAAAAAGTTCATAAAAACATGTAAGTTTTCATATTATTTGATTAATTCATAGATAAAATATATATTTATTATATTTAAGGTACCACTTTTACTCCGGTTTGATTCCGGTTCTATACCGGTTAAACCACTAAACCTTAAACCACTAAAATTTCCGGTCCGGTTCGAAAACCCGGTTTCAGAACCTTGGTCTAAAGTTGAATTATAAAGACGGTGTTATCTTTTTTCTTTTTTTTCAAAAGACACGGTGTTATCTTCGGGCTTTTTTTCATAAATAATTTATTTTTAAATTCGGCTACCAAAAATAGTGCGAAATGGGTTCCTATTTCAAAAATAGGTTGTTAGGAATTAATTATAGTGTCTCTAATTACTTAGGTCATGGGTTTATATTTTGTTATTTAGTGCTATAGTAGTTTGGGGAGACAAATGTAATTATGTATAAGTTTGGTGACTGGCTTTAATATACCAGTTAGTTGTGGTAACAAAGCACATACTTACCCTAATTAAGGGTTTATCAAAACGAGTTGAAAGTAGACCTGGATAACGAACTGGGTCGGGCCGGATCCGTCGGTTCCGATTCTACCGGTTTCGGTTCCACCGGTTCCGGCACCGATCCGGTTCCGGGACCATTTTCCAGCGACCGGACCAGAATCGCAGAGCTGAACCACGTGCCACTAATGGGCTTGTTCCGGTTCCAGAACTGATTCGGCCCATTAATTTATTTTTTTGTAACTTAGAAACAATTTTTATAAAAAATTTCGAAAATTTTATTCCAGAAAAACAAAATAAGATAAGAAAATTACACCAAAAAACTACTAAAAATACAAAAAAGAAAAAAATACTTAAAGACTACAAAAAAGAAAAAAAATCCAAAGTAAAACAAAATTAAAAAAATACATTTTATTCGACTTGACTATTAATTAAAACTATGTTCGAGGCCTCTTCGTCTTCGTCCAAACTAGAAGAACGGAACTCGTCGATGGCGTTCTCCTTCGGTTCTTCGATTCGGGCAAATGTCAATCCTTCAATAACACGAGCATTGCGACAAAGTCGGGCTAAGGCTCGTGCGTCGATTTTCCATAATTCGGCTAGATGTTGAGAAGGCGGACTCGAAGGCGACGCTAGACGCTTGCACGGCTAAAACGTGTCGAGAGATGGCGGATAGGGTCGGATAAAGCGTCGCGTTCGACTTCCACCATCCCAAAACGTCGAAGTCTTCAAGAGTCTGAAAGTTGTGGCTCAGGTAGAGTTGGATCTCGTTTGAGTTCTGTTGGTCCCTATTCTATCCAAACAATCTAACGAATAACGATTTAACCACGATTTAATGATGGGAAGAGGTGATTCAACGTGGGGTGCGTGTGTGTGTTTGAAGGTTAGGGATTCACAAAATTCTCTCTCTATAATTTTAACACACAAGACACCCCTAACTATGTGTTAGGGTTTTAGTATTTATACCGCATGTTGGTATATAATACTTGGGCTCTTGTAAGCCCATTACAAGAATAAGATCACACTGGGCTCTAAAACATTAGAGCCCAGTTCACTTAAATAAATTATTTTTAGAGCCCAGTTCACTTAAATAAATTATAAGATTAAGAAAACCTAATTTAATTGAACACAATAAAATAATCCTAATAATCTCCCCCTTTGTGTTCAATTTGCAATTTAGCGCTTGTCATCTTGGTCTGAAATAGTCCTGAGTCCTCAAAGAACACGTATCAAAGTATGCGGCGGAAGCGTGTGTGTGCGTGTTCTTCTTCAATCTCCTCCTCCTTTATCTTGTCTTGTGACCTCTTCTTTAGGAGATCCAAGCACACCGTTTTCTGAACTTCTCTTCTCGAAGCTGCTTGCCGGATTGTCTCTTTGTATTCCCATCTCACCCTTCAATAGTTACAACTGCGCTACATTTGGTCAACCTTCAGTTGGGATTGGAAAGTTCTCTTTAAATTTGAAGAGGTGCAACGGAGGCGGATCTTCTCTTCTTGTGTTTTGGCTCTCCCTTGATAGTTGCGACTCCCCCCACATTTGTTCAACCTTGTGCTGGGATTAGGGAGTTCTCTTTAAATGGGGAGAGCTGTACACGAGGCGGCAACTATGATCTTTGAAGTCTGTGGTGTTTGCTTGATTATCTGACAGCGCTTGAGATTCAGAATTTTCTTACCTATCTTGCACTTTCATCGTAGTATCGCTCCCACTTTGCTATAGTGCTACTCCCCCTCATGATGATCGAGTTGGGGAGATCGTCATGCGATGAATCAAAATGGGGCATTGTCTTCGACAAGAAGATCACGTCGTCAGGACAAGAAGTGCAGTTGATTGGTACTCACGGGAACTCTTCTTCTCGGCGCCAGATTGGTCTTCTTCGAAGGAAGTTGTCTGGTTCGGCCTCGAGGAAACTTGTTTGGCTCCAGAAGAAGGTGCATCGGGTGCGTTTCCAAAAATGTGCCTGGGCTCCTTCAGTTTTTTCATCAATTGCATGAGAGCCCGTCTTCAGAGTGGTATCGCGGCGGAAATGGTGTGTGCTCAGGTTGGGTAATAACCTGATGGAGCCACAAAGGCAATCCATCGACACGACTTTAGATATAATCTCTTAGACGTGGCCTGTGAGGACAGGACTTTATACTTGCCCAACCGCCGGTTAACGGTTAGACGAACCGCCGGTTGACGAACCGCCGGTTACAGTTAACCGGCGGTTACAACCGCCGAAATTTTTTTTTTGAAGATATTTTAATTCTTGGAATTTGAATAAAGTTTGATATATTATTTGGCCGAATCGAATTATGTATCGTAATCTACTATATAATTTGCAAGACAATTACAAAAAATAACATTTTACATTTTACAAAGAACTTGTATTACAAAATTAATCAATTACAATACAATATACATATATGTAAATAAAATTAGTCTTCGTTCGGGACTTCGTCCGAGAAAGGCTACAACAAGTGCAAGCGCCAAAGTCCCAAGTCCCAAGCGAAAGTTATCTAACGCGCCCCACGCCTGCACTTGTTGAAGCCCATCACGGGCGAAGCCACGATTCTTCGTAATCTTCTTCCCTATAAAAAAAATACATAAACATGATTTACATTATATGTTTAATTAGAAGAACAACAAGAAAGAAGCAATTATACAAATATTTACTTATCTTTTTTCGGGCTTCGTCGTAATAGGCTTGCTCAAATCAATTAGTACCTTAAAAATAACAATTCATTAGTTAGCCAATAAACATAATAAATATTTGTACGCAAAAAAATATAAGAGTTGGATACTTATCTTTTTCGGGCTTCGTCGTTAGGCTTGTTCAAATAAATTCATACCTGAAAATAATAATTCATTAGTCAGCAATATAAACATAGTAATTATTTGAATGCAAAAAAAAAAAAATATGAGACTTGAATACTTATCTTTTTTCGGGCTTGTTTGTTGATGTGGAGTCCACGCCTCGCCGAATGCCTCTAATAATCCTCGTCGTCGCCGCCGCCGTTGCCGCCGCTCGTCTCCGTGCCGGTGGTGTCCTCGAAAAGGTCGTCGGGCGAGTCGCTGGCACGCTCATCTTGGGTGCGATACTCGGCTCGAGTCCAGTCGTCGAGAAGACATTGTTACTCGAGGTTGTCGACACTCAAGTTCGAACGCTTCTCGCTCAAGGTCAAACCGCCCATGCTAAAAGCATGCTCCACCGCGACGGCCGAGACCGGGACGGCAAGGATCTCCCGAGCGATCCTCGCCAACGTTGGATACGTTGGCGACACCCTCGACCACCATCTAAGGACGTTGAACTCATCTTCGTCCTTGAACTCGAAAGTGGTTGACATAAAGTTATCGACTTCAATGTAGGGGTTTTGGGCGGACCTTGGACGCTTGTTTGCGTTGAGGATGTTGTAGTAGTCAGCTAATCGTGAAGATCGACCACAAGTAGAACTAGATTGACCGCGCTCCGATCCCGATCGAGACGAGTCGTGGCCAAAATCGGGCTTATACTCTTTAAAGAGCTCCTTCAAAGAGCCATGCGCTCGATCGAGAGCGCTCTGCCAATAAATGCTATCGACTACCCTGCCCGACGATACCTTCATATAGTAGCATTCTAGTAGTCTACCCGTACCATCTAGACGCCATCTCGGATCCAATATCTTCTCTATAATAAAGATATCCGGTAACTCAAAAAAATATTTGAGCCACTTGGTAGTCATGTTGCCAACGGCCTCGCGCCGACTACTGGATCAAACCGAAGCCCGTCGAGTATAATTGCCACTTTAACGCAATGATCTAACGCAAGTATGGAAGTCGGGTAATATGAACCCGACATCGCCTCGGTGGCGTCGTGAAATACTTGAAGTATCTCACATAAACTGTTGCACGGGTCCCACATCTCTGGAACAAAAATGTACGGCAACACTCTGTTTTCGGCAATGAAGTCGCACAGCTGTGTCCGATATTCCATCGAACTGTACAACAACTTGTAGGTGGAATTCCACCTGGTGGAATCCCACATCGCACGCGGCTACGAACTTGGCAAGCTCCCGTCGCGCAACCTCCTCGTTGTAATGAAACAACGATGTTGCGCTTCCGCTCCCGACCGCCGGTCCCGACGCGGCGGGAGGTGGTCCGGCGAGAGAGAGAGCGAGAGAGAGAGACTGAGAGTGAGAGAGAGAGAGAGCGAGAGAGAGAGACTGAGAGTGAGACTGAGAGAGATTGAGACAGATAGAGAGAGAGAGCGCGAGAGAGAGAGAGACTGAGAGTGGGAGAGATTGAGAGAGAGACTGAAATTTAAAGAAAAAAATTTTTTTTAGCCGTTGTAACCGGCGGTTAACCGGTCAACCGTGGTTAACCGGACAAACCGCCGGTTACAACGGCTAAATTCAATATTTTGTTTTATATAATAACGGTAGGCGGCAAATTCAAATTTTGAATTTTGAAATTTTTTTTTAAATTGGTCAACCACCGGTTAACCGCCTAACCGGCGGCTACCAACCGGCGGTTTGCGGTTGGTCGACGGTTGGTCAAATCGACCAACCGCCCCATAACCGGTCGTTTGCGGTTGCCGGTTACGGTTGTTGTCGGTTACGGTTTTTCACGGTTCAACCGCCGGTTACGGTTGATTTTGGGCATGTCTATTTATAATCCATAGCCACATAGGTGTTCCGTTAACATCGACCTAGGAGCGTAGCTCACAGAAGATGGGCTGAAACTGTAATACCCGTAAATTTAAATACGGGATCTAGAGGTAATTAAATATATAACCCTGTAAAATAGGAGGTTTTGATAAGAAAATAAGTTGCAAGCAAAATATAAATTTCAGTAATCCCAAAGTTTCGAAAATGTAATCAATAAAATATTAGAATAATAATAGTAGGAGGTTTCGAAATGGGCCGAACCAAACGTCCAAAAGTTAGCCCAAAGTTTAAAAATAGACTAATGTAAACCTTACTTAAGGCATGGGTAATAATGAAGATTACCATTTAGTCATATCACACGCATTTCTAAGCATTTGAAAACATCAAGTACGTTCAAACCATCTATAAGATTAATAAACAACAAATGAGAAAAGAAAATCTTAAGTAAAAAGGAAGGAACACAACCGCCTTAGTATTGCTTATGTAAATTCTTTTCGGTTCTTTATCATGGTTTCACTCGCAAGCTTGGAAAACTTTGCCATTCAAGAACACGTTGATCTTAGGTATGGTAAGCTACTCCTTATTAAGTATATACTAATATATATAATTAAAGTGCATATATAACGTATGTTCTTTCCTCAATCATAGATCTCTCTTGTTGATCGAGGACCGCCGTTAGACTCGACTTTGGACGTGCTTTCAGTGTGTATATCACTCGTGGATTGATTCGATCGTTTCACAGCTCAACAGATCGAAAAACAGGGAAAACGCACACACACCAAACACAGATATTTAACGTGGTTCGGCCGAGAATTGGCCTACGTCCACGGACCAAACAAGAGCTCCTTTGCATTAACACCAAACACGAAAGTTACAGCCCCACACACGCTTTACAACTTTCATGTTTACACTCTTCTCTAATTCTAACCCTAGAGAAAGATATGAGCTCTCGAAGATAGCTAGTCGCACTTAGTAAACTGATATATATAGAGCTGTTTCATGATTAAAGCATGACTCGCGATTTAATCCTAGCCGTCAGTTTAATCCTGATCAGACGTCTCACAGGCTGCCACGTCGTCCAGCCTTTTTCACGTGAAGTTGCACGTGTCGATAACACTTCTATAAGTGAATTAGAAACTTCATCTTGCACCGTCCGATCTTCTATCCAACGGCTGTGATCCTCCATCCGCGCCATCACATAACTCTTATTCTGGGCCTTTGATCCTTTGCGCGCCCGATCCAGCGGTTGGCATTCAATCTCAGCACTTTCAATCAGATCCGTCCGATCGCGCGCCAACGAGATCCAACGGCTGCTGAAGCTCGCGACCTTTAACAGCTTCAGCCCTCAGCTCTTTCACTCTGTTCTCCTCAGCTTCGACTAGCCTCCTTATCCGGCGGCTCCCGGCAATCTCCGGCGAGTTTTCCGGCTCGCCACCCCAACAAACTCCACCTCGAGACGGCAAACTCGCAGTCTCCACTCCCGGAATTCGTATAGCAGCCCAAAGTCGCAGAAAACCAGCCAGAAAAATTCTGCTGCAGAAATCTGTGATCCCGTCGAAACTTTCGCCCGCCGTTTCGACCCCGGCCTCCGTATCTCTTCCACCTCCGAGCTCACCCGCTCTTGTGGCCTGAGAATACTCTCCATGCGAGGTAGAATCGCCTCCACCTCAAGCCCGAACCGCTCGCAATCGAGCTCCAAACACAGCACCTTGGAGCAGTTTGACAGAAAACTGCTCCAACCAAGGGTTTGCCCGCCCTTGCTCCACCTCAAGACGAGGTCACCATGGCTTCCCTCGACCACCATTCGAGCCGCCACATTCCCTACTTCGTGTAGGACCGGTTGCCTCCTCCGGACAACCCACCGAGACCCGAAAATCGAGCCTCCAAACCCGGCCGAAAAACCAGCTTGCCTGTCACCGGCGATGATCCGTTCTCCCGCGGTTCTCGCGTTGCTCTGGCCGTTCTCCAGCCCTCCTGTCCACACAAGGTTCCTCCTAACCTCTAGGTCCAACCTCGTATCACCTAGGATCCCCGCAACACCTCTCCCGAACCGCAATTCGCCCCGGATCGTCACCGATTCACCCGACAGCTTTCCTGCAAGCTTTTCCCGCGTTTCCGCCGTGGTTTCAACCTCTGATGCGCTTCCCGTGGCGGCCTGCGACACCTCCACCTGCATCCGAGCCTCCTCAAGCCTCTTCCCAACTGAACGAAGCTTGAATCGCAGCCTCGATAGGTCCAAAACGCATGACCTATCGAAAATCCCCAAATCGAGCCTCTTGCGGTCACTCCCCAGAAGATAGCTCCGTCCTCCACGCTCACCGCACCAATTGTTGAGAATTCGACAAAGCGAAAATTAAAACGAACGAAAAAAACGAAGAACACGGGGATTAACGTGGTTCGGATTCGATGTGAATCCTACGTCCACGGGAGAACTCTTCGCTTATATTGATCATTACAGAGATTACACGCTCAGTCTCTATTGATCTCCCTCTCTCGATTACAAGACCAAAACTACGGAGCATTCTCTCTTTTTCTCCTCTCAATACAAGCTCTCTATCTCTTGAAGGATGAACTTACTTCTAATAATAAAAAGCCACGTTAAGTGGTAGTTTTCTCCACTTCAATCACGTGGGCAGTTCCTTTTGGCATGTTTTGTCCACTCAGCAATAATGCCAACAGCCACTATTATCTCTTGAGTCCATTTTCTTATTGAGCTGTGACTAATCTTTACAATTCTCCACCTTAGTCACAAGCTCACGACATACGCTACCTTAAGCAGCTTCTGATATTTCTGCATTCTGCCAGCACATTTGCCTTACCAGAATAGCATCCGGTCAGTACTTGAATCTTTACTACCAGCTTCATGCGTGGCCTACGCACCTTAAACGTCTGGCCTTGCGCCCACGCTGCATGGCTTGTGTATTATTCGCTGCAAGACTTGTGCGCTCACGCTGTCTTCCTTGGCTGGCAACATGATTATATGGAGGCTGCAATCCTCAACAAGCACTTCGCTGGCTTTGACCTCGTCGAGCGTCTCATACCCCAGTTGCATGACTTTTGGCCGGCCTCCGGTCTCGCATGCGCCTTCTTCAATGCATTGACGTGCACCTTGTTAGCTTGCATACAAACTCACCTTGCAGGTGTTCAAGATTCTCCACCTTAAGCTGCATTCACAAATCGCATGCTTTGCAATTCGTTCTGTACTGCAGTCGCGTCATTCGCTGAAACTGAGATGTCCCAAATCTAGCGGGAATGCAGTCGCGTACTATAAAGCCAGGTGACCCAAACCGAGTCAGGGTTCCTGCGGAGCACACTCCACAATTGTTTCAGCAATAGCACCTTGTTGTCCACAGCAATAGATCTTAGTCCCAGCCCACCTTCAGTCACAGGCAAGCATAGGACATCCCAAGCAACCTTCGCAGTCGATCCACCAAGAGAAACGACGGAAAGCGTGTCTCCTACGCCCTGATTACACCCTTTGGAACAGCGGCGCACACTCTCTAATCGAAAGGCGAGAAGGTATAAGAAGTACACCGAGATAGCGCACTGGCAGGTGTCCCACCCTGTAACCCATAAGCGAGTGAAGCTCTGTCGTCAAGCCCTATGCACGGCGTGATAGATACATCTCGCTCTTATCAGGGTTAGGATACAACCCTGACAAAGTCGCAAATCGCCCCAGGGCATCCTTAAGCACCCCAACTGAAACAACATCGGCATGACTAAAGAGGAGTATATCATCTGCAAATGCTAGCGATGCCAACCTCATCAACTCACATCGCCAGTGGTATCTAAAACGTGGCTCCTCAGATATGCAGATACTGATCCGTCCATGAAGAACCTCAATAACCATCGTAAAGAGATACGGTGATGGAATCTCCCTGTCGAATTCCACTCCTCCCTGGAAAAAACCCCACTACCAGTCCATTCAGGTTCAGTGAGAACGCTGTCGTCGTCAAACACGAGCGAATCTGTCCAATATATGTGGGGTGGAAGCCCATGGCCTCTAAAACGGCTAGTAAAAAACTCCACTCCACCTTGTCATAAGCCTTAGCCAGGTCCACTTTAAACATCACCCTTGGTGGCCGCCCTTTAGAGTTATAGCCAAGGCAAAGCTCTTGTGCCAATAGGATATTGTCGCTAATACGCCTTCCAGGGATGAACGCTGTCTGTGTCCCATGCACTAAACTTGGAAGATAACATTTTAGCCGATTTGCCAAAATTTTAGAGGTCACCTTATATAAGACATTGCAGCACGAAATCGGCCTAAAGTCAGTCGCACGTCGTGATGAGTCTCGCTTTGGAATCAACGTGATTAAAGTACTATTTAGGCCCTTCAGCAACCTGCCCGTCATAAAGAAGTCCTGAACCGCCCTCATGATATCAGGTCCCACAATGCCCCAAGCCGCTTCGAAGAAAGCGGCCGTGTATCCATCTGGCCCAGGCGCTTTCTCATCCCCCATAGAGAAGAGAGCCTCACGTACCTCCCGTGCATCCACTGGGCTGATCATAGTAAGTGCATCCGCTGGGGAAAGCGTGCGTGTAATTGCCCTCTGTACATCACCCGCTGTGATTGTTGCCGAGTGGGCAGATTGCCCCAAAAGCCCCTGATAAAAGCCAATGAGCTCCCCCTCAACCTGGTCTGGCCCCTCCAGAATTACCCCATTAGCATTTTCAAGCGAGACAATGCGATTGGCAGCCCGTCGCATGGCCACCCTTCGGAAGAAGTAGGAGGAGCATTGGTCCCCATCCTTCAGCCACGCCAGCTTGGCCCTTTGCGACAATGCCGTGTGCTCCACTGCCACCGCCTTAGCATAATGGGAACGACAGAGGCATTCTACGTAATAGAAAAGGCCTTCCTGTGGATAGCGTGAGGAGAACTCCTGGGCGAGCTCAAGGAATCGCCGCGCCTCAGCGATATTAGTCGCTAAATTTCCTTTGGCCCGCCTTAGCTGTTGAAATATCGGTTTCAGCAGCTTTAACTGTTGCATGACAGCGAACATAGGATACCCACGGATTGGGATGCTCCATAATCGCTGTACTTGCTCCAAGAATGCAACCTCCTTTGTCAAGAAATTTTCAAATCGAAACGTCACCTTACGCAATCGTGGCAGGGCAGCCCCTATCAGAATGGGCGAATGATCTGACGATGTAGGAAGAGCGCATCGACAGCACAAGTTAGGGAACCTGGCAAACCATTGTGGGTTACCCAACATACGATCAAGCCTCCGCCAAACCCCGGCTCCATCCCGCTGCTGGTTGTACCACGTGAAGACCTGACCCATCTTGGGTATCGTCGCAAGATCCGCTCCCACCAGGCATGCACGAAACTCCTCCATATCGTGCCTAGCTGGTGCTCCCCCTCTTCCCTACCTCGTGTGCAATATCGCATTGATGTCCCCCAGGACCATCCATGCATGCGCCACGGGGGTTTGGGATAGGGTAATCAACTCGTCCCACAAAGGAAGTCTGTCCTCCCTCTTGGACTTCCCATACACGAAGGAGATAAATAGAGTCTCCTTCTGCGCCACCGACATAACATGGCAATGGACTGCCTGAGGCGAATACGCAAGAACATCCACCATCACTTCCGAAAGGTCCCAACCCACCCATATGCGCGTAGCCGGACCCTCATCATAATCAAAAACCCAATTCCAACGAGCTCTAATACCATTTGAGATAAACGTTGCATTAGAAACAGCTACTCGAGTCTCCAGAAGCCCAATCAAGGCAAGTCCCTCATGAGCTATCAAGTCCCCCACTGCCCTCCTGTGGTCTTGTTTATTAAGACCACGTACATTCCACGCTCCCAACGCTATCATAAAAGCACCCCATCATGGGCTGCTTTGTCTTTAGGGCCCAAATGAGAAGGTAGGCTGTCAGTGGCTTCAGTCAATTCGTTCAAAGGCCGAAAACGGTTGTGCATCGCCGGTGATGGCGCTCTATTAGTGTCATGGTCCGGCGGCCACGGCCCGTCGGGGTTGGGCCTCGGCAAGCTCGTCTCCCCACGGTGTCTTTCCCCCGTATTTCCTCAAGCTGCCTGGCATTCGCCGACCCGACACCATGATGGCCTTCCCCTTTGCCCCCACCTGTGACCACTCCTCATGAGATCAGCCACCAATGCTCGTATGTCCATGCATCGTGCCTTGACGACGCTCTGCACGGTTATTTCGTGGCTGAGGGCCCATAGGAACATTCCTTTTTCGTTGTCAGTTCAACCTAGGCCGATCCTCCATCGACCGACGCTCAGCGATTCCCTCGGCTGGTCATGGCCCTGTATTACCTTCGATTCCTGTGTCCTACTCGGGGGCTTGGGACAGTGCGCCTCCCCATGGCTCCACGATGCACATGTCGGGCATTGAGTAGGGCGCTAGTCATACTCCACTCGAATGGGAATAAGCCCATCCTTCCCACCTTCATCGGATGGGAGTCGAACATTGAATGCCTCCACAAAAGGCTCAGATAGCGTCTTCATAATACAAATCCGGGCGTAGTCAATCCTGCCCCCCTCGTCGTAACACCATCCGCATACACAGGATGGCCCACCACGCTCGCCACCTCCCCCAGGCCTTCCTACGTCCAAAGTTCACAGGGCACGTTCCAAAGCTTAACCCACAGTGGGAGTTCAGCAACCTCCTTCCGTTCAAACGACATCCCTGGCTTCCACGGCTCCAGGAATAGGGGCTGCCCTTGCATCAACCACGGCCCTCCTTCTAGCACATCCGCCATGGCAGTCTCTGAGTCAAAACGAAACAAGAAGAAGCCGTTGATGGTAGATCGGATTTCCACAGTGCCCCTCCAAAGCGAGAGGAGATAACGCTCCACAAATGGGAAATACGGTTTCTTGCCCAGGAAGTAACCCACTAACGTGAACTTCCATTTATCTAGCCCACGATCTGCCACCTCCCGGAAAGGCCTTGCCTCAGCCACGCCATCGACAATAGCCGGCGGTGTGTATCGCAGCTTCATGCATAGCGCATCACGTGGCTCACAAGGCGATACATGAGCTGGGCGCTTAACGGCCTCAGAGTACTACGGCGCCGTCGTTCCCCCCTTCTCCACCGGTCGTACAAGACCAGTCCCGAAAAAACCCCCGCCCCACGGCAATATCACCCCACGGCTCAGCTATAGTAGAAACCCTAATCGTCTCAGAACCCGCCATAGCAGGCCAACCAGATCTGGCCAGCACTAAAGAAGACGTTGTCAGTCCCGTCGGCGACGTCACAGGAGTAGGAATAGCTTCTGTCGCCGTCACTTGCTGCTCCTCCATTGTGGCGTTTAATTCAGCTGAAACCCTAATTAATTCAGCGCTTTTCCGTGGCGGATCCTCGACGGCAATATTTTCATCAACAGATTCATCCTCCGCCTCCATCAGCGCCACCATACGGCGATCAGGTGGTGGGGTCGGCGGCCTGCCCCACGGGAACCTCCCGCCACACGTGTCTCCCCGCCAAGACGACCCGTTACCGTCCGTGGACAACCGCCGTTCTGACTTGGTGGTGATCCAATCCCAGCCCCGTCAGTGACAGCAGCTGGACCCATTGGGTACTCGACTATAGTGAAACATGTTCTCAAGGGTACGAATCCAATCGTCTGCAGCTGTGGGGTCAACTGCCTCCTCGAAGGTAGGTGGATTTAGCTTCCTAAATCTTTCCCCAACAGCTTCTATGCGTTCTGCCTGATTCGATGGATTGCCTCGTCGCTCGCCCGAATCTCTTTGCTGAATTAGCTGTTGGATTTGCTCAGATTGACGCTGAACGAGTTCCATAAGTCTGATAATAGCCATATCTCGTTCATCCCTGGGAGTTGATGGCTCCCCTGAACTATCTCCTCTTGTGCGCACCATACTAGTCGTCGTTACCCGATATTGACAAACAAAACATGGCCAATACGATCATGCAACGCAAAATATATAATACATAATAATAGAACTTACGAGGCAAAGCTGCGCTCCCACAGTTCTTCTGAGATCATGTACATGGATAGTCTACAGAACCTGTAACTGTGCTCTGGTACCACCTCTGTGGCGCCCCGAACGCCACTACACTACTATACGACTCTATGACCAATAAATTATGACTTCGAAAAAAATAAAATGCAAGAGTTCTGTTTGAAATGTCGATAATTCCTGTACTCGACCAATCAAACCCAACCATTGGACTCGCAGACTCGTAGCGAAAATAACTTTACCTTCAAAAGAAATAGTGTTACCACAACATTGAAACTAACAAACGATGCAGCTCGACTCGACCAATTTAACATATACTTACATATATCATACATAGATGTGTCAAAAATATGACAAGACACAGTTCACGGTACATTGAAAACTATACAAACCCAAAACAAAAGAACTCGCTCGCCCACAGGTCGTCATCCATGTACACGCGATTTCAAAAGTCTGCGGGAGCTTAACAGCTAGCCTTGAAAGCGAGTATCAACATCATCGGGCTCACCTACAACACATGAACGACGTGAGCTAATTGCTCAGTAAGCGAATGCCATAATAATCTATCGTGTAAAATATGCTCGGAATTATATCGGCCTGCGATATGAATTCCTCGAATTATTCAAATGCAATTGCATGCCATATGCCACTCATGCTCTCGTAACCATGCAATCATACCCTCAAAATGATTCACTCAATATGGGCCCTGAGACCGAATACTACGATACCGAAGAGCTCAATCAATATCAATGAGGCCTATAAATATCAACTCTACACGGTCTTTTCCACCCGCCCAGAAACCACTGCACGGTCTTTTTCACCCGTCCAGAAATATAGCTGCACTGTCTTTCTCACCCGTCCAGAAAAGACGTCGTCAAGTCAGGCCAATAACGGCGCGATTCCGCCAAAGAGGAAGGGCTCGAGTGGACCATCCCATCGAAGGCGGTCTTCTCCACCACGAGGTTCCCTCGCGTATCGTAGCATCGTCTCACAAAAGAATACAATGCACCTCACCGATCAATCTCGCCCAAAGCGACTATATGAAATTCCTCACATGCTCATCGCCAGTCGTACAAAGTGACGTAAATGACTCGATGTAAATGAAATGGTGCACAATATACACGGAATACAACACTCATCATCGAAACAGTATTTCATGCCCATTAACATGCACCCAAATCAATAGTTCAATTCAAATCATATAAGGTCATATCTCAACAAATAGTCAAAACAACATTTACGGCGACTCGCGCCTGAGGTATAATTATTAATACCAAATAATTTGTACCTCCCAAGAAATCAAACAAATAATAGCATATATCACAACAATACAAATAAGCTAGGTTCATGTGTCGTAGTTGCATGGGATAGTCGCTTACCTTTACTCGTCGTTTCAATACTGAATACCTTAGTCCCAACTAAAAAGCTAGTGCCTATGCTTATATGTGCTTTCTTCACCGTAGCTTTAATTCCCTAGATTATTAAGACATAAAAGACTACATCACAAATGATATTATTATAGATTAAATACGCTCACTACCTATTCTGTTCATGCAAGGAAACAATTACTCTTGATGTAAACTTGATCTATTGAAATGTTGGGTGACTTATACATGATGATATGATGAGTTTGCTTAAGTTTGAGACAAATTTGATGTCTATTGCAACGAATACACATATAGATGAACTTAGTATAGGCATATATATTATTTTATATTTAACAAGGCATAGATTATCATACCTAAGCTCAACTAGACTTGCGTGTTCTTAAATGGCAAAGCTTCCTAAGGTTGAGAGTGAGACTTCGATTGAGCAAGGAGGTGGAAAACAAGGTCTAAACTCTAAACGAGGTGATGATATAAGAATTAAGTCGGTTAATATTTCCCTTGCTCTTCACGTTATTTCATACTTATCATACTAATACATCTACATCATTGTATGTTCTTGTGTAAATACTAGAATTCTTAGTAAGTTCATACGTGAGATATATTTATTAATACTAAGTCATGTGTAATATGAATAACTAGGATACAAAATTAAATTATACTTTGAATAAATAATTTGCATAAGTGTAGTATAATTTATAATACTTATGAAAATCTACCCACATGAATGTTGAATAATAAATTATACTTTGAATAAATAATTTGCATAAGTTTAGTATAATTTATAATACTTATGAAAATCTACCCACATGAATGTTGAATAATATATTATGCATAAACGTGTAATTAAGTATACCTAGCAATCGGCACGTGTAAATAGCGGCGTCTACCCGCAGACACGTATATTAGTAGTACTTATTAATTAACACGTGTATTATTACTTGACACGTATCACACAGGAAAATGACCAAAGTAACTAAGCTAAATAATTCTAATATATTAATTAATTTATTTATTAGTTACTATTTATTATTATTTATTTGTTTTATTACTATTATTATTTTTATATAAAGATATTGACTAAACACGTGTAACTATTAGTCTCTATTGACTTCTATATTATTTCTCATACCAAAATTCCTAGGACTTATATATATTAAAATGCTGATAATTAAAAACATGCAACACCTAGAATGCACATAATATGCAAGGCAAATAGTTCAAATAACATGCATAATAGGCACATATTATATTAGCACGTAATTCAAATAAGAGAGAATGCAATGCATGAGTCATATTGGCCAACAGAGTTAGGAATTGTCCGGCTATGACACTTCGTACCCTTTCGATTTTTTTTATTTAGGGTCTCGTTTGGCTTCTGTTTCAGACGAACAATAATGCTCTAGCTTTATATTTAATATATGGCTATGAATTATAATGTTATTTATTTTGTTGGACCGAATGAATTTATATTGCGTTTTTTTCGCTCATGGTCCAATAAGGAAAATAAGTCCATTTAGCTTTAGAATAAATATCAACCCAATATTGATTAGATACCTTTGATAATATTTTTTTGTTTGTTGTTATTTAACTAACGTGTTTCACGATGGAGGGTTCAGTCGTCTATTTTTCGGAGTGTCTTTTTCTGTCGTGTATTTTTTAGCATTTTATTATACAGCGGATGATAGGAACGTTATATAACTAATGCACTTTTCGGTCGTGTATTTTGGAAGAATGTGAAGACCATTGCAAATCTTTGTCTCCACTGAGAGGAAAAATCTTTCTGACTGGAGAATCCAGTCGTGTAGTAAATATTTGGCAAAAGTGTAATTTATTGTAAATATGTGGCCGAATTTTCCGGGCGTAATTTTTATGTAGGCCGTCGGTGTAATGCTAATGTGTTTAGGTTTATAAGACTGTGTAAGACTGCGACAATGTAATTGCATATTTACGAAGGTTAACCTTTGAAACTTAAGTTGCAAAATAGTAAGATTGAAGGCGTAAGACCGATTGGTTAATCATGACTACTCATTGAGAAGATGGTAGCCGATCTTGTAAGAAACAAAAGCATCTATACATGCATACTCTATCTGACCGTAGCTAAGAACTCTGTTCTCCCAATTGCAAGTCACGCTTTTTGGCTTACGCATGACCATCCCACAAACGACCCAGGCTAGTTCTTTCAATCCTGGTCCTCGGAAATACCCTGGGGGCCAACGTGCTTTTGCAACAGCTGCCACGTCGACAACATTCCCGTTGTTAAACAGCGCGTTGTCACGGATTGGTTTTTGCCATATCTTCCGCAACTGCAACGCCGACAAAGGTGACATTTGAATTTAACATGAAATAGTGATTCACTGATTTCATCGAGATGAGTTAGCTGAATGATTATGCATTTACGGTCGATGCAAAATTGCAGAGTTGTTGTTCTGTTGACTATGCCGTGCGCCCAAATCGGTCTGCACTCTACGTCGAGGCCAACCAGCGTTGGGATGGAAACATCGACTTGTTGAAGCCATTCCTTTACAGTGGTTGAGTCGCTGGTCACTGTTGTTTCGATGGTCATATTGCTGAATTGTACACTAAAGATCCTCGTTGGCATTGTGGCTAAGAATCTGGATTCTAAAGGTTTTTTTTATTTGGCACCTTGGGCTCTTCATCTGTGAAGTTTGCATATTTATAGTCAGGTGCAAAGGAAAGCAAAGAGGCATATAATTTGTATGTGACTTTTGAGCTGTAACTATTTAATGTTTATGGAATGGCAAAATTAATACGGGAGCTCCAAATGTTTCTTATTAAGTATTGAATATATGAATGTTCATATTTGATTTTGATGAGTAAGAATTTAAATAGTCTTCTCATTTGATGCTACATAACGTGTTAGGAACATTAAAGTTTGCTAAGCAATACAATAATTTTAATTTGCAAATTATGCATGTCGTAGTGAATTTTGATATTTTGTGCACTTTGTAAAAATAAAATGGTCAAGACTCTTTGAGGTTTAACATTCGTCTCTATATCTGGGGATAAGTAGGAATTTGCTTTTATTAAATCAATTTCATTTTAACTGTTCGAGTAGTTTTTGTTATACGGTTGTAAACAATTCCGTTTTTTTATTTAAATGTAAGACTATTTATCTGCTATACTATTGGGTAATTTAATATTATCAATTTCATAAAATAATCGTCATTATTCTGAACCTTGGCTATAACTATCCACAATAGGATTCCACAGCGTTGTACCCTCATCGATCTTCGAAACTTGTCTATCTCCAAGGTATGTTAATATGGTAATGCAATTATAGTAACTTTAGTAAATCAACATAATAGGAATACGAATGGCTTTGTTTTCATAATTAAAAAAACAACGCTTTCATTCCGTTTAGCTTCGTATCATTAATGATGATATTCAGAAATATCGATTATATATAAGACCGTAATTAAGAAACGTACTAACGTTTAGATTCCGTCAGCGATCTCATTTAGTCGTCTATTTTCAGTCGCTCAAACATTTTTCATAAACGTATTAATACGACTCCATAAACGACCTCATTCAGTCAACTGTTTTTCAGCCTTGCAAGTATTTGTCAATAAGATTTTCAGTCTTGTATTCTCATCGATTTCCAAGCCTTGTCTGTCGCCATGCTATGTTAATGAGGTTAATGCAATTTAGCAACTCTATTACATTTCAAATACCTAACAATTTGTTGTCATAATTAAAGCAGTAACTTAAGCAGCAGTGCATTCTTATCCGATTCCAAACATTGACAATAACTGTATCATCCTAATACGTTTAATGCAATTGTAGAAACTTTAGTAAATCCGTATAATGATGATGTAGAGTATATATTTTAACTGTACTTGATTTTATTAGTTGTCCTTGTAATTAGGGCGTTTTGTATAGTAGTCCTTTGAAGGTTCCTAGGCATGAGTTCATTCTTTATTTAGGTTTGCAGGATCGCCTCTCGACTAGGGACAAGCCGTGGATTGCTCAGCGGGCGGGAACTCCAGCTTGTTGCCTTTGTGATGAGCTGCACTTTGAGACGGCCCAACATCTCTTTTTTGACTGCCCATTCTCACGGCAGTGCCTTCGACTTTTACGACGGCGGATTAGGTGGATCTGGCCCTATCAGGAATGGAGCACTGGTATTCAGTGGGCGGCCTCCCGGTGGCGAGGGAAGCATCTTTTACAGGCTGCTTATCGACATGTCCTTGCCTCGCTTGTTTATCATATTTGGCAGGCAAGAAACAGACGGTGGAAGGAGGGGATCATCACGACGCCTCACAGGCTGGTAGGGAGTGTTCTTGCATTGGTTATCTTGCGTATTGGTGGTACGCCAGCCAAGTACGAGCTGCATCGGGTGGCCATCCGCAGACTCTGGCGTGTGGCTTGGTAGTGCGTTTGACTTGCGTAGGTAGTGTTTGTGCTTGTACCCAGTAGCCGGTTACTGGTTGGATCGCGGAGCTCGTCTCCTGCTCACTATGTACATACCTTTCGCTTATATATATATGGGACATTAAAACCAAAAAAAAAAAACTAATTGAGCTAAATAGAGAAAGTTTTGGAAATTGATCCGAAAGGCTTGCAGTTTAATTTCTAGAGAGAAACAATAGTAACTTTCTCACTCTACTCGAATTATTTGAGTTTTCCGATCGAAATTCAATGTCTACCATAATCATCGAATTACTTAGAATTCACGCCTAGGATCATTGAGTTGTTAATCGTAGGATCTAACAATTGGTATCAGAGCAGATTCGTTCTATTTTGAATCGAAAACTTTTAGAATTGGATTTTGAAATCATTTTCTAATTACTGTTCATCGAAGAACAGTTTCGCGCGTAAAATTATTTTCGATCCAATAGTTTAATCCTGTGCTTATTTGATCTGATTTTGATGCTTATGTGCTCGCATAAATAGTATTTATCAATCGCTGTTGTCAAGAACGTGTTCAGAAAAATTTACGAGCGATAAAATTTCGACGAGAATTGACTATTTTGACCCCCGCGTAAAACTTCTTCTCTCTAAAAACATAGTCTTTCACACATATTTGGTTCTCGCCCGTAAACTTTTTCGGTCAACAATTTAGATTTGACTCTGCAAGAAACTCCTTAGGGTACTGTACCTCTACGACCAAAATCAGTTAAAAGAAATTTTACGCTCGAAAATTCTGGTCAATTTTTCGAGTCTCTACATTGTGGATTCTGGTCAACAAAATTTTTCGACGCTTAAAATTTACGATCGCAAAACCTCACTCAATAATTTTACGATTGATCTCACTGTTTGCACAATTTCTCAGCGTAAAATTACCTTCAAGTCGAAATATTTTCCGCTCGAAAAGTTTTGAAAAGTACTTGACGCGCGAAAACAGTACCGTCGTTTCAAATCGAAGAAATTAATTTCGATCAAACTTTAAAAATTAAATCGAAATCAATTCTCGATCATTTTAGAAACAAACGCTACTGTAGAATACCATTTGTAATTATTCATTAGTTGTCCTTGTAATTAGGGGCTTTACTTGTATTAGTCTTTAGATTAAGGACTAATTCGATATTTATATCAAGATTGTTGGTATAAATACTTGTAAATGAATTGAGCTGAATAGAGAAAGTTCTGAGAATTGATCCGAAAGGCTTGCAATTCGATTTCTAGAGGAACAACAGTAACTTTCTCACTCTAATTGAATTCACTCTCGTGTTCTTAACTTGAGTTTTTCGATCGAATTCAATTGATTATCAAAACGATCGAATTACTATGAGTTCTAGCCTAGGATCTTAGAGTTGTTAATCATAGGACCTAACAATTGGTATCAGAGCAGATTCGTTCTGTTTTGCAACGAAAATTGTTAGAATTGGATCGAAATTTTATTTCGAACACTGTTCCATCGAAGAACAGATTTGGCGCGAAAAGTTTTTCGATCCAATAGCTTAATTCTGTGCTTAATTGACTTGAATTGATGTTTCAGTGCTAGATTAAGTGATATATGATCATTGCGACGAGATCAGTAGCAGTTTGAGCTTCGATTGTTGATTAATTTTGAAGTGTTACTGTTTGCGAAGAACATGAAGAACACGTTCTGATTTTGCTCAAACTCGACATATTTTGCTTCATAACATGTTTAATTGTACATGATTGCGAGCAATTACCTAAATTTTTTTTTTTGTATAAGGTCCCTTATATATATATGGTGGAAAATTACATGATGGGTGGGAATCTAACTCCGCACAATCAACCAGTAACATGCTACTGGTAACACATGACAAAACAAACAAGGAAAACCACCTCAACCAACTACCAAGCCACCCTCCAAAGTCGACGTATAGCCAATCTCTGGAATGCATATTTAGTGGACGTACCACTAATGCTCATGGTGACCAAGGCGACTACACATCCAACAAGTCGATCAGGTGTTGTAACGATCCCCTCCTGCCATCGCTTGTTCCGTGCCTGCCAGATGTGATAGACGAGCGACGCTAGCACATGCCTGTAAGCTGCATGAAGAAGATGTCTCCCATGCCATTTAGCCGCTGCCCATCGAATCCCCGCTCTCCACTCCCGATATGGCCATGCCCACCGAATACGTCTCCTCAGCAAGCGCTGGCACTGGCGGGAGTACGCACAGTCGAAGAAAAGGTGCTGTGCAGTCTCGACATGCAGCTCATCACATAGGACGCACGCCACCGTTCCTGCCCTCTGAGCTACCCAAGGCTTATCTCTAGTCGACAACCGTTCCAGTATGCCTAGCCAGAGAATGAACTCGTGGCGTGGTATCTTCAACGGCCCTCCAAATAATGTATTCCTACAAATGGGTTCCCTCCTAAGGCGGATCGCATCCCTCGCCGATGTAGCCGTCATGATCCCTGTCGTTGAGCATGTCCAAATCACCCCATCCTGCTCTCCACGAAGTACCTGGGGAAGGAGGCGACTGATCTCAATATACTCCACTGACCCTTGCCCTGGCCAGTTCCAGCCATGTTCAGTAATAACCGCGCTCAGGCGTGAGTCAGCAGGTAGGCCCATCGCAACCGGCCCTCGAGGAAACCTCTCAGTAACGGTACATTCAACAGCCAAGGGTCCTTCCATAGCCATATAGTCGAGCCGCTAGCTACCCTAAATGTAATATGTGAACGTACCAATGGTCTCAGCTGCATCAGCTTCCGCCAACTCCAGGCATCATTCGATGAGATCGAGAGCTCCCACACCGATCGCGAGTATAGGCGCGTTCTGTATAGCCACTCCACCCAAATCGAGTCAGGAGATCTCGTGAGCACGCTCCACAACTGCTTCATGAGAAGTGCCCTGTTATCAACCCCAATGGATCGAAGGCCCATTCCCCCCTCAGACACTGGGAGACATAGAACATCCCACGCCACCTTTGCCGTCAATCCCCCCCATAGAAACTTCCTAAATCGCGTCTCCAAAGCTCGGATAACACCTTTAGGAAGCAAGAAAACCCCCGACCAGTATGCATGTAAAGCCTGAAGCACCGACTTAACCAGCTGGAGTCGGCCGGCGTACGACAGTGACCGATTAAGCCATGCTCCTTGGCGCTGGTCTACTCGGTGTAATAATGGTGCAGTCAGCAATCGAAAGGCGTGTGGTAATAAGAGGCACCCCCAGGTAGCGGACTGGGAGATGTCCCACTCGATAACCCATCAGTGTCTGAATCTGCGATGTAAGCCCTTCTGCTCGTCGTGACAAGTACATCTCGCTCTTGTCCGGATTTGGGACCAACCCTGAGAGAGACGCAAAGCGCCCAAGCGCGTCCTTCAGCACACCGATCGATACAACATCCGCTTGACTAAAGAGTAGTAGATCGTCCGCAAAGGTCAGAGAGGCCAAGCGCATCGACTCACATCTCCAATGGTAACAGAACCTCGGCTCCTCAGCAATACACAAGGTGATCAACCCATGCAACACCTCCATAATCAGAGTAAAGAGATAGGGTGATATGGGGTCTCCCTGCCGAATTCCCCTCTTTCCCTCAAAGAATCCAACCACCTGCCCATTCAGATTTAACGAAAATGCCGTCGACGTGACACAAGCCCGAATCCACCCTATGAAGGTTGGGTGAAATCTCATAGCCTCAAGCACAGCCAGTAAGAACGTCCACTCCACCTTATCATACGCTTTAGCTAGATCAATCTTGAACATAGCTCGCGGCGGCCTTCCCTTCGACCTATACCCCAGACATAACTCCTGCGCCAAGAGGATATTATCGCTGATGCGCCTACTAGGTAATGCCGTCTGCGTTCCATGCACCAACCCAGGCAGAAATGGTTTGAGTCTGTTCGCCAAAATCTTGGAGATAACCTTATACAGCACATTACAGCATGAAATAGGTCTATACTCCGTTGGCCGGCGAGGCGTCTCGATCTTCGGAATCAACGTGATAAGGGTACTATTAAGCCCCTTCAGAAGTTTGCCCGTCGTAAAGAAATCCTGTACAGCCCTCACCACTTTGTCGCCCACTATTCCCCAAGCCGCCTTGAAAAAGGGAACCGTGTACCCATCCGGTCCAGGCGCCTTCTCATCCCCATAGAAAAGAGCGCCTCTCGTACTTCCCTCCCTGCAACTGGGCCGATCATAGATTGCGCATCTGCTGGGGATAGCGTGCGCGTAACAGCCCTTTGCA
The DNA here is from genome assembly GCA_027422505.1 of Craterostigma plantagineum. NCBI lineage: Eukaryota > Viridiplantae > Streptophyta > Magnoliopsida > Lamiales > Linderniaceae > Craterostigma > Craterostigma plantagineum. Next base: position 12,199,002 of record JAPQWV010000029.1, read on the forward strand.
CATTCGAAGCACAATGACATTCGAAGCTAAATCCCCTTTGGCCCTCCGCATCTGTTTGAAAATCGGTTTCAACAGCTTCAACCGTTGCACAATGACGAACATAGGAAAGCCATAAAGCGGTAAACCCCAAATGCGCTGCACCTGCTCCAAAAAACCGTCCTCCTTAATCAAGAAATTCTCAAATCGAAACGCTCCCTTGTGCTGGCGAGGCGCAACGGATCCCAATAGAACGGGCGAATGATCTGAGGATGCCGGAAGCCCACATCGACAGGTCAAATCAGGAAACCGGGCAAACCACTGGGGGTTGGCCACTATACGGTCGAGCTTCCTCCAAATGCCGGCCATATTCTTCTGCTGATTGTACCACGTAAACACCTGCCCTGTCGATGGTACCGTCACAAGATCCGCCCCAACTAGGCAAGACTGAAACTCCTCCATATCCTGCGTAGCTGGCGCTCCCCCTCGTCCCTCACCCGTGTGCAATATAGCATTGAAGTCCCCCAGGACCATCCATGCATCCGCCACACGAGCTTGGGACACAGTGATCACCTCCTCCCACAGAGGAAGTCGTTCATCCCTCCTAGACTTCCCATACACAAATGAGACAAAGACCGGGTCAGTCGAATCTAGCGATGCAACCCTACAATGAACTGCTTGGGTCGAGAACGCTAGGATGTCCACAATCACAGCCAACGGGTCCCATCCTATCCAAATCCTCGTAGCCGGGCCCGCGTCATAATTGAAAAACCACCTCCACTGTGATCGAATACCATTCGACACACACTCCCCGCATTAGAGGCTGCCACTCGGGTCTCCAACAGCCCAATCAAACTCAATCGCTCAAGCGCTATCATATCCCCCACCGCCCTCCTGTGGTCTTGTTTATTAAGACCACGTACATTCCATGCACCCAATGCTAACATAAATGCCCATTATGGGCTGCACTTGCTTTAGGGCCCAGTTGAGATATGACGTCTGCTTCGCCAGTACTGTCTCTTAACACTTCAAACCTATTATGCCCCTCGGCGTTAGGGACCAAGGGGCCCCCCTTGACGCGCTGGCTCTGGGCTTCGCCGTGATAAACTCGTCTCCCCATGGGTGCGTTCCCCTCGTGTAGCCACTATATGAGGCCCATCAGCCGGTGAAGTCACCACCCTAATGGCCTTCCCTTTCGCTCCAACCGGACTCCACTCCTCATGGAACCGCCTTCCTGCAAGAGTGCGCCCACCACCCCCTACATTTCGTCTCTCCCCTTGATTGTGCCGAAACTGCCGTCCCTTCGGTGCCGGGTTGTGTCGTTGTCCGTTCAACCGTGTTTGCGCCTCAACTGGTCGAGGTGCCACGGCTAACCTTTGTTGAGTTTGGCTCTGATGTGCAGCCGACCCATAATGCCTCTCCCCTCGCTTCGGACATTGGGGCTCTTTATGGCCCCAAGATTCGCATGTACGACACTGGGTTGGCCTCCATTCGTACTCTACCCGAATCGGAATAAGCTCATCAATCCCTCCCCCATCATCCGGTGGTAGTCGTACATTAAACTCCTCTACAAACGGATCAGCCATCTTCTTCATGATACAGATGCGTGCGTAGTCAATTCTATCACCCCTCGTCGTGACTCCATCCGCATACAGTGGCCGACCAACAACGCTCGCAACTACCCCTAGGCCATCTTGTGTCCATAGTTCGCATGGAACGTTCCAGAGCTTTACCCATAACGGTATCTCGACAACCTCTTTGCGTTCAAAAGACATCCTAGGCTTCCATGGCTCCAATAATAGGGGCTGACCTTGCATCAGCCACGGGCCACCTTCCAACGCCGCCTCCACGGCTTCTTGTGTCTCAAATCGGAACATAAAAAAACCATTGATGGTGGAGCGAACGTCTATCAATCCATGCCATATCGACCGGACGTATCGTTCCACAAAGGGAAAGTACGGCTTTTTCCCCAAGAAGTAACCCACCAACGAATGTTTCCATCGGTCTGCCCCACTCCGTCGCACTTCGATCGACGGTCGCGCCTCATGCCGCCCTTCAACGATAGTGGGTGGAGTGAATCCCAACTTCATTCCCCTACCCTCAGGTACGACACGTGTCGGCTCCCCATGAGCTCCTTTTACCGCAGCTGAATACGAGAGATCACTCATAGGGCCCAGGCGTGTGAATACTGGCCCCCGTTGGTCAAGCCTGCTGAGGGGCCCATCACCTCCCCCTCCGTCCCCACTAGGCCTAGCTGCGTTAAAAACCCTAGCCTTTTCCTGTCCATGAGGGCCATGCGCCCCATCCTTCAACGTCATGTTTGCAGGTTCAGCTCCCAGTCGCGGCTGGACCAGCCCCGCGTTCGCGGACTCCACAACTGTAGCAGACGAATTAAGATGACGGGACGACGAAGCGCCGGCATTGACTGAAAACTTATCAGCAATAATCCCAGACGAGATCTGGCCGTCACGATCATCAACGATGATCTGTTGATCAACAGGCTCCTCAGCCGTCGGCGAGCCCATGTGCACCGCTCGCCGTGCCGTCAGTCGCGCAGGTGGGGGAGTATCAGGCCGGCCCCACCTTTGTTTACGGCCTGGGTGTTTGAGAATGCCCTTGAGCGGCACGGTGATCGCAGCACGCGCAGGCGGAGATGAACGCGAAACCCTAGATCCGTTCTGATCAGCCCCGGTCCTTATCGATCGGTCAGCATTAGCGCAGGCGTTCTCCACTCCCAGGTTGTGGTAATCAAGGCCAGCGCTCACAACACCACCTAGCCCATTGATTTCCGTCACACGGATAATAGAGCGGTCTCGATTCTCAATCTGCGTCCCTTCAGCGCCGGCAATCTTGTTCTGCAATGCCCGGAAACGAACCCCATCGAAGCACGCTGCAAAATCCGGATATGCCGCGGTCAAGGCATCCAAATCCGGGAGAGCCGGGGCAGCCCCATGCGCCGTCGGTGCTGGCTGATCGCGCTCCATCGCCACCGGATTAGCGATCATCGCCATGGCCCGATCAGGTGGATCGGGTGAATTCCCCGGCGATTGCATCTCGCCAAGAAACCCTAGTCGCCACAAAAACGCTAAAACCTCGCTCCAATCAGTCCCACCTCGACCAGATTGGTGAGGGAGGATACCAGGATCACCGGCCGGCCAAGAAGAGCCGGAGACGACGGCGATCGGACGTCAAAACACACAAAGAAAGCTCGAAAATTGAAAATCCCGTCTACTGTGTGAAAATCGCACACACTGAAGGTGTAAAACGAAAAAACCCTTTTCTACTATAAGATTATAGAATTACCTAAATTTCACTATCTGATTCTTTGTTTTTGCTCAAATCCGTGTTAATCGTATCTGTGAATTTTTCTCGATCTCAAATTTTTCTCGCTAAGTTTTGCGATCGGATTAGTTTCTCGATCGATAAACTTGGTGCGAGAATTTTTCTCGGTCAGAATACAAAGTCAGCGCTAGAATCGTCATCAGCAGAAGCGATTGTAGTTAGAAATATTTCTCGAGCATTATTCAAAGAAAAATTTTTCGAGTGAGACCAATTTTGACCTTGCATGCGTAATAACTTTCACTCGAAAAACTTTTTCAGTCAAACCTTTTAAAGGTTACCAGGCGAAAATCATTTACACGTGAAACTTACTAACGTACTGTTTCTTTGCGATCGAAATAAATTCACGATCAGGAAATTTATCTCGACTAAACGATTTTGGCAATTTTTTCGCTCGTAAAATATTTCGCTGACACAATTTCTCGCACGAGAACAGTAAATACATTCTATATCGACAAAATTAATTTCGATCATACTGTAAAGATTGAATCGAAATTAATTATCGATCTAATCTTCGATCAAAAGCTACTAACCAATTTCATCACTTGTGAAGCACTTTACATCATCTTCAATCTTCAAAACAATCAACGAAGATCCTTCAAACAACTCGATTACTATTCAAAAACGGATGCTTATTCGCTCGGAAATGACAACCGTTCGCCGATCTTGCAAAGAGGCGAATACACAGTATGGAGAAGCCGCTTCCTGAATTTCATAGCACTAAAGGATCAAGCCGAAAATCTACTGCAGTCCCTTGAAGAGGGACCGGCACAGTTCTGGGTCCATGTACCCGGGGACGAAACCACTACTCCAGTATTCCAGCTTCTAGGCGACTAAAGGAGCCTAGAGAATACACTCTGGAGGAAAGAGCTCGAGCCAAGGATGATCTAGTAGCCATTAATACCCTTATGCAGGGGATCCCAACGATATATACAGACAAATCGACAGCCTTTCATCGGCTAAGGGGATGTGGGACGAGCTGCATAGGATGATGCAAAGGACGGAAGTTGGCATAAAGGCCAAGAAGGCGAACATTCTCACTGCATACGACTCCTTCAAAGCTAAGCCGGAGGAGAGCCTATACGAAATCTACCAACGATACCTCACTCTTCTCAACGAGATGAGGAAGATAGAAATCACAAAGACAAACATGGAAACAAACATTAGATTTCTATCTTCTCTGCCCACGGAATAGAAGAAAATATCCACACAAATACGACAAAATAAAGATCTAGAAGAGTTGGATGTTCATGCCGTGTTCGATAATCTAGCTCAACATGAGGATGATATCCGAGAGATAAACAAACCGATGACACGGTTGCCTTAGTCTCGGAGAAGAGGAGCACAAGATCAAGAAAAGAAAAGATCGTTAGGCCACCTTCATCATCGGAGTCGGAAGATGAATCGGACTGCGACATAGAGCCGAACTTGAAAGCCCTTGGAAAGCAGTTAGCTCTCATTGGACAAATGATGAGCAAGAAGTACTTCAAGAAGAAGTCTTCAACCTCAGCCAACAGACTTCGGACTACAAGCTCCAAGAACAAAGAACGTGCTCCGGAGAGTTCCGAGGTCAAGATCCCAAAGAGACTAACAAATGCTTTAATTATGGCAAAGCAGGTCACTTCGCCAGAGAGTGCACTCTCCCGAAGAAGAGAGATGCAAACTACTACTCCAGGAAGCTTCAATTGACAAAACAGAAAGAAGCTGGAGTAGCTCTCATGGCCGAGCAGGACCAATGGCTCGAGGACACGCCGAGCTCCGAAGAAGAGAACTTAGCCCTCATGGCTCGTCTCAACAACGAAATGGACGCGAAACATCCACTCGTACGGACGACGACAACGCATCCACATCTTCAAATGAGGTAGTCTCTCACTCCACATTATTGACCACGTTAGAACGCAATATGCTAACATGAAACGTGAGCAGAAAAGTATAAATGAAGTAGAGAATGAACTTGAGAGAGCTCAGGAGAGGATAGATAGTCTCGAATCAGACCTTAGAAGCTCTAGTGCAAAAATAGAAGAACTTAATAAGAGCTTACATTCTAGAGAGACTAGTCAACCTCCTTTAGGACAGCATAGTGAAAAGATTAAAGAGTTAGAAGACAGGCTAGAAAATAACTACAATTGTTTGGTTAGGCATATCTCAATGAGAAAGCTACCTTAAATTGTAGGATAAACAAAGCTACCACTAAGATCACTAACTTAGAGGCTCAATTAGAAACTTCTAACGCTAAGGTTAGTAAGCTTAGTAAGGATCTAGACGCCTGTCAAGCCGCCATACTGACGGTAGAAAATAATTATGCTCTCCTAAGCGAGGAACGCAACAAGTTACATGCAAAAATTAATCTACCTCTTGACTCTAAAGAATACCACGAGGAAGTCAAAAAGGTCAATTATCAAAATTCTCTCTACAAACCCCCTATCATAAAACAGATAGAGGAGTCACAGGCAAAACTAGACAAAGAAAGAGAGAATTTCGAAGTTGAAAAGAAAAAATTCTTTAAGGAGATGGAAAATCTCAAGGCTTCCTCGTCCTCCCAAACTACCTCACACGCTATCATAAAAAGCGTGAAAATAGAAAAATCGCCTTCGAAAGATCAAAAGAGCTTTAATAATTCTGTTAAAAGTGCTAAGACTAATTTTACTTCACCTACGTTCACAGGGAGCGTAGAGCCAGCACCAACTACGAAGGCGAGAGTGTCTAGTCCTAAAATAAAGGAGCGAGTAGATTCAAATGTCTCTGAACATGCTATTCCTTCTGTCAAAACAAAAGACACCGTAGTAATAAAAGAGTCATTTCTACGTTCAAAATAATTGCTTTTACGTGCTCACTTCAGCCTATCACCTATAGAAGTAAAAATCTCGAAATAGGCTCTACATCGAAAATTACTACTAATCATTCTGAAACAAATGCCAAAAGGAAAAATCGTAGGAAACAAGATCCAGCCATAAAGAAAGCTTATGGCGCCGTACATGACTGTACTCACCTAAGGTATCCCGTAGAAATTAAATACCCCAAGCACCTTAGGAGACTATCACAAGAAAAGATCTTTTCCTCAGTCAAACCTTCCAAGGCATTTGTATGAGCTGAAATTAACCTTCCCTGTAAGGTTCAACCCAAATGGGTTCGTAAATCTCTGCCTAGGACGACAAAAGCCAAAAGGGCCAAGTCTCATACAGAGGCAAAACCCAAACTCACTTCTCCAAAAGTGCAATGGGTTATTAAGACTCTTCCAAAAATAGATTTAGGAGTCATATCTGAACCCAAAATTAAATCTGCTAATCTGAGAGGACCCATGCTTAAGTGGGTACCTAAAGCTCTCTAAATTGTTTTTGCAGATCCATCATGTGTGGTACCTCGATTCTGGTTGCTCCACACACATGACTGGTAAACAAGAGCTGCTGAGCAACTACAAAGACCGACCAAATGGCAAAGTCAGATTTGGGAACAACGATTCAGCCCCGATTCTAGGACTTGGGGATATCATTTTGAAGAATCTGACCATCAAAGATGTCTCATACGTCGAAGGTCTCCGCCATAACTTGTTCAGCATAGGCCAATTCTGTGACAAAGACTTCGAGGTGGTCTTCCATGCTGACCGGTGCACAATTTTGGGTAGTCAGACACAAAACTCCTTCAAGGACTTCGGAGATCCAATCTTTACACGATCAACCTGACGTCCGTGCGGCCCTCGACAGCGCCTCATTTCTCAGATTGACTTACAGAGGAACAGCCTATGGCATCAGCGACTGTCTCATCTAAACATGAAAGCTCTCCAACGTCTTTCTAGGAAAAAGTTGGTTCACGGTCTTCCAACTATACAACTACAAAGGGAGCATCATTGTTCGGCATGTCACCTAGGAAAAATAAAGCGAGCATCTCATCACGTCAAGCAAATTGCGTCTACTTCTCGACCATTGGAACTAATTCACATGGATCTCTGTGGTCCGATGCAGACTCAGAGTATCAATGGAAGAAAGTATGTCCTAGTGATTGTAGATGACTATTCTCGCTACACGTGGACAAAGTTCCTCCGAACGAAAGATGAGACCGGTGACTTGATAATCAATTTTGTGAACACAACTCAAAATCTGCTGCAACAGACTATTCAAGTTGTTCGAACAGACAACGGCACTGAGTTCAAAAACAACCACCTCAGTGAGTTTTATCAAAAACTTGGAATAAGTCAACAATTTTCAGCCGCCAAAACACCTCAGCAAAATGGGGCCGTCGAAAGGAAAAATCGAACGCTAGTGGAAGCCGCTCGTACAATGCTTATCCAGTCAGGACTTCCACACTTTCTATGGGCTGAAGCAGTCAATACCGCTTGTTTTACTCAAAACAGGATGGTGGTTCACAAACGATTCAATAAGACTCCGTACGAGATTGTGAATAATAGAGTGCCCAATATCTCTTTCTTTAAAGTCTTCGGGTGCAAGTGCTTTGTGGCGAACGACCGAGAACAACGTGCAAAGTTCGACCCTAAAGCATTCGAAGCTACATTTGTCGGGTATTCTTCAACTTCAAAAGCGTACCGAGTATACATCAAGTCCAACCGAACTATTAGGGAAAGCTCTAATGTCACTTTTCACGAAGTGGCAGAGATGGCTTCTGGTCAACTCAGTCCAGGACCCGTGCCTAACCCGATGGTTCCTGCTCAAATCAGTTCAGGACCCGTGCTCAAACCGATGGCTTCTGAAGACAACATTTCAGAACCCGTAATCACTGGTGTGTTGGCACAAAACCAACAGAAGATGGCAACAACATCAAAGTCAATGTCAGGCGAAGCAACGAGACTTGCAATAGACGATTTGGATTCTCTCTTCGAACCAGTATATCGGTCTTGCACCACTGCACCTACAGTGGATTCTCCACCGTTCGAGACCGACGTACCAAGTTCATCTCACACCTCTACCCCACCCGATTCAGATTTGCCACAGAATCCGAAGAACCTACAGTGGTCCTCGAGGAAGTATCATCAAAGACGATCGATCCAAGTGCAGAATTGGAACTTCCTCAGACAAATGATCAATCGGAGACTATAGGCAATCTAGATCCACAGATGGCTGACGCATCTGCTACAGCCTTGCCTCATGAGCGCAAGTGGACTAGAGGTCACCCGGTCGATCAAATAATGGCGATCCTTCGGATGGTGTGAGGACACGTCGTCAACACAGTCTTTTCAGTTGCTTCCTGAGCCAAAACGAGCCTGCCAAAGTAGCAGACGCACTTCGAGACCCGGATTGGACAATTGCAATGCAAGAGGAAATCAACCAATTCGAACGTCTTCAAGTGTGGACCTTGGTACCCCGTCCACATGGGAAAGCAGTGGTCGGAACTAAATGGGTTTTCAAGAATAAGAAAAATGAAGATGGTGAAGTGATCCGGAACAAAGCAAGGCTAGTAGCTAAGGGATACAATCAATAGGAAGGCATCGACTACGACGAGAATTATGCTCCCGTATCGAAGCTATCCGCCTCCTGCTGGCTTATGCGGCTCACAAAGACTTCAAAGTCTATCAGATGGATGTTAAAACCGCTTTTCTCAACGGCGTGTTAAAAGAAGAAGTCTACGTCGCTCAGCCGGAAGGTTTCGTTGATCAAGAACATCCCGATCACGTCTATCGTTTGTACAAAGCTCTCTATGGACTAAAACAAGCCCCACGTGCTTGGTACGATGTCCTGAGTGATTTCCTCGTGAAGTCTGGATTCATACGAGGAACGATAGACACAACCCTCTTCATTAAATGGCATGACAAAGATCTGATGGTCGTCCAAGTATACGTCGACGACATCATCTTCGGATCAACAAATCCTCGACTCTGCAAAAAGTTTGGAGATCTCATGAAGAGCAAATTCGAAATGAGTGACATGGGAGAGATGCAATTTTTCTTAGGCCTTCAGGTCAGGCAGCTCAATGATGGAATTTTCATCAGTCAAACAAAATACATCAAGGATATTCTGAAGAAGTTTCATCAAGACCAGAGCAAGCCTCTCAGCACTCCTATGTCACCAAGCTGCAAGTTGGATGCCGATCCCTCTGGTAAATCGGTCGACATCACGCTGTATCGCAGTATAATTGGATCTCTTCTCTACCTCACTGCGAGCCGGCCGGATATCATGTTTGCCACCTGCTTGTGTGCCCGTTTTCAAGTCGAACCCAAAGAATCCCATATGCTCGCGGTCAAAAGAATTCTTCGCTACCTTAAGGGCACCTCTACCCTTGGCCTATGGTATCCGAAGGGTACGGATTTCAAACTTATCGGCTACACTGACGCTGACTATGTAGGTTGCCGAATGGACAGGAAAAGCACGTCCGGTGGCGCTCAATTTCTAGGCGTAAAGCTGGTCTGCTGGTCATCCAAAAAGAAGAACTGTGTTGTCCACTTCGACGGCAGAAGCGGAATACGTAGCTGCCGCCAGCTGTTGCTCACAGATGCTGTGGATGCGGACACAGCTTCGCGACTATGGGTACAATCTAACTAATATACCCATATATAGTGATAGTCAGAGTGCAATTGCCATTACTTGCAATCCTGTTCATCATTCACGCACAAAACACATAGACATTAGATATCATTTTATCAAAGATCACGTAGAAAAAGGCACGATAGAGATGTACTTTGTGAACACGGAGTTTCAACTAGCAGACATTTTCACCAAGGCCTTGGATGAGAAACGATTCCAATTCCTTGTCGGAAAATTAGGCATGTTGAATCTTCCGTAATATGTGCATTACCTGATCTTCTGTGCTATCACATGCTCTATTCTATGTGTTTTCTATGCTTATTTGTCTTATCTTGCGTGATATTAAAAAAAAAAATATATATATATGTAATAATAAATAATAAATAACAATAATAAATATATATATACATATAATATAATGGGGTATGACGATATCCTTTAGGATGCTTTGATCTAAAGTCACCAAGAATTTTACCCCGATATGCGATCGATTTAATTGCTTAAATTTTGTCAGTCTAAGTCGCATTCTTGTGTCTAAAAGGTCATTTGATTGTTCCACTAGACACAAAGTCACTCTACATGCGTGAGGATTCAAGCCTTGTTTCTTTTTTCTTTACTTGGATCTATTTCTCGAGTGAGTCACACATCAATTACTTGTCTTACCTAGTGATTCTTGGTGTCATACTCACCTTGCGTTAGATCGTTAGGAAAATGATAAGGGAGTTTAGGATATTCCTCATTCGGCCTTGTATAAATTCCCCCACGTTTGCCCTCACTCATCCACTTTGAGCCTTCTCCGACGTCCTTTCTTCATTTGAAACCCATTCCCAGCCTTCAACCGAACTCTATACTCTTCGAATGGTTGTTCAAACGAGAAAAGAAGGGGGAGATAACAAAAGAAAAGTAGGATGATGACAAAAGAAGGCATTGCTCAACGCGTAAAGACCAAAGGAACCGGCCTTCCGACTACCTTGTAGAAAGTGGTGTGGTTCCTGCTGCAAACTTCTCCAACGATAATCTCGTACGCTCGTCAGAACGGCTGGAAGAGGAGCACCACGAAGTGAACTTCTCCAACAATAATCCGGTCTTATATCGGGAAACGAGAAGAGGAGCGCATCATCGGGTACGAATTCCATAACCATGAACTTTTCCAAATAGATAATCTCTGAAACCTATCTAGGGACTAAGAGAAGAGGAGCACGGTATCGGCCCGAGAATCAACAAGAAGAACTTCGCCTACGATAATCTCCTATAGCCTCATGGAGAAGCGGAGCTTCAGCATGAGCATAGCTTATTAAAGGATAGTAAATGAGGGAGAAAAGAAGAAAGATGCCGAAAAGAAAGGAGACAAATGGAAGATGACGAAGAGAAAAGCTCACTTTCCTCTAAATTCCTTCCCTTCTAAGTCTTAGACAAACTAAAAACCTTTTACACCCCTTTTGATTTCAATCGACGGTCTCTCGCTTGGGTGAAATGATTAAACATGCCTCGATCACAGTTAAACTGACTTAAAATTGCTTGTGTTGACTTGAGTGATAAAAATATAAAAATCCCAAGATAGAAATTATTGAGAGCAAGAGCGAACCTAGTAAGAGTTGTCGAAATGGAACAGTCTATGAACTTGGGACTTTAGTTTGACGACAAGACTTGACGGCATTTTTGTCTTTTACATGTCTCGTAAAATTTTAGGCTTGACGACTGATCGAATCTGACCCCATACTATACGAATAGTAAAATACGAAAAAAAAGATACAATAAAAAAATATATATATGTATATAAATATATATTTCGCACATTTTGACATGAAATGTTATGTTTCATATGCGTTGAATTGAAAAAATGCGAATTTTTTTTTGTATCGCACATTCTAAATGCAAATTTAGATTGCATTGGTACTGAATTGTTTAAATGCGATAAGTTTTTCGATGCTCTAACCCTCGCACAATATTTTGAAGTACATGTTTTCGGGGACCATGTACACGTACTTACTTGGTAAATTTGTGTGTTTTATGATCGTAACTTGAATTGATTTAATATGCTTGCATAATTAGTCAATTCTTGTGCATCATTTGAGGGGGAGCAAGTATAAAAATCGTGGTTTAGCTCCAAATATTTTTGACGTTTTTCTCTGAGTATTTCAGATGTTTCAAAATTAAGGAGTGAGACGTCGACACTACAAAGAGAGGAGCTAGACACAAGACCAAATATGTCAAAGATAAAATTGCCAAAAATAATTGTTGATTAACTCCATTATTACTAACGTTTATCTCTAAGTGGTACAGATTTTTAAACTTCTGCCAGGCGAGCTAGACGTTACTACACGAAAATACAGGGAGTTAATTGCATTTATTTTAATTACTACGGGGGAGCCTTATAATGGGTTTTATTTTGAAATAGGGGTCAATCTGAAATTCATTAGAGAACTTACCATCGAGAAACTGGATATTAGAATTAATTCGCAATCTAAAGTTTCTCGATCGTAAACAGTGTCGGGATCGATTTTGATTAACTGCGACAATTTGCGATCGAAAAATTCGAATTTTCGTGTGCAAATAGTACTGGGCCCGATCCCTTATATCGCAAAATGTCGAATCACAAGCCCGGCAACAAATTAATGCTAGTTGATAAAAGTTTAACCTTTGTCAGTCGAAAAACTTTTTCTCACGCAACCCTAATCGCAAAAATTTCTCTCGCGAAAAACTTTCTCAGATGATACAAATTCTTCAAAAATCTTCTAATTTTCACTTCAAGTCGTCTGACTAAGGTAGAAATTCGATTCGGTTAATGATTGCGCATGTTATAACTTGATTTGCATTTCAATTCTGTAGTTTTTCGCATGTTTAGTTAAGATTTTTCGACTGTTCTTCAAAAACCATTTCAACGTATACTGTTTCACTAAACTTAGGCATGCTTCTTGGATTTTCTGAGTTAAATGCCTATTGTTTAGATAGATTCGATGTTTTGGTGAAACATATAGCGTAAATCGTTGGAAAATTTGCATCTGTGATGATAAAATGAGTTTCGATGAAACTGGGTATTTTGAAGTTTTGAAGCTGTCGAAGAACTTTGTCTATCACAAAACTATCTTAATTGGATTACAATTCAATCGAGATACTATTTGTGTCGATTTAGTTTTCGATCGCAAAATTTGACTTAGTCATCACGATAAAAAGATTATAACCTCTACACTTACCATCGAAAAATCCAATTATGATTTTCTGCGAGCGAAAAACTTACTATCGCAAAATAGAATTTTCGATTTAATTTCAATTTGGTCGCAAAAATTTAGCAACGAATAACTATTTTTTTTCAACGCTTTATTTTTCGATCGAAAATTCGCCGCTTAGGATTTAATTGATCGGAAAATTTCTCGACGATTGACGTCTTTCGTTGACTAATTTCTCGATAAAATATTTCGTCGCGAAAAACTTTACTTACTATGGAAAATCACATACCGCTCGACAAATTTCAAATCGTAAAATTTTATTCAATCGAAAAAATTTCTGGACAGTAAATTTACCTGAGAATTAGTTTCTGGATCGTAAACTTACACGGGATTTTTCTCGATCGTAAAATTGATCGACTACAGTCTAAATTTCATCGTCAACACTTAGAAAATTTTTCTCTAAGTCTTTTACACTGTAGCGACTATTAGCGAATAAAATTTCTCGATCGAAAAATTACATGGAAACATTTCAATTGAAATCAATCATAGAAAATCAAATCGCAATTCAATCTTATCGACCGAAAATTTTCTCGGCATGAACAGTGACTTACTGATTTAACACTTAGTGAAATTTCGAACTATTTTTCAGGCGACATATTTCATTCGAAATTACATTCATGCCATCACGTTTTTTTTTTAAAATTGAACATACACTATGTATTTGATATGATTTCAATTCAAAATTCATCGACCATGCTACTATTTGCAATATTACTATAGTTTGATGAAATTTATTCATATTTCGACTGAAAATAAAATTGAACTAATAAACTTTTATATATCTTATTTTTCAGATGGATCGCTACCCGAAATACAACCACATCTACGATCACAACCTTTACTAAAGGTTCAAGATACGAACTTCCAGCTCGATCTGAGCACCTTTAGGTGTCCAGACGAGATCATCGTATCAATCCTGCAAGGCCACCCTATCTGGCACGCATTAACGGTCACCGCATCAGTGCCGATGGTCTATCTCCAGCAGTTCTGGGGCTGCATACAAGGAGACGTGGACAATGGAGCCTTCAGATTCTCAACGAGGATAGGGACGCGGCATATCAGCATGGACAAGAACCAGTTCGGCATGGTACTGGACTTGCCCCACAGCAATAATTACGACTCGCTCCCATCGGATGCTGAGATGATCCAGGACTTCTTACACATGGGATACCAACCGCCGCTCACAAGATTAGCTCAGGTCCAGAGCAGCGGAATCCCACACCCGTGGAAGACACTATTCGGAATAGTGAAAAAGTGTCTGTCGCCCAAGCACGCAGGATTTGATAAGGGCAACGGCAATATTTTGAGGATCTTCCACGGCATCGCCTTCTCAAGAAATTATGACTACGCACAGCTGATCTGGAACGACCTCGCGGACCAGATCCGGCAAAAGGAGAACCGGCGATCGAAGAACGTGCCTTATGCTCGGTGGTTCAACGTCATCATCAGGGAGATCATGGCGCTGCACCAGAACATCCCCCAGCTGCCCCTGGTGGAAATTATCAGCCACCAAGGCTTAAGTTCTTCCACAATCCACGGCTCACGGACCTGGACCAACCGTGATGCCGATTCCACTCAACCTACTCACGCTCGCCGACCCCGCGGGAGCTGAGTATCAGAGGTTCTGCCGGGAACACAGTTTAACGGAGGATATGATCAGAGGGCCCCCGGCAGATCACCATGAGAGCCCTCCCAACACCAACCAAGCCCTGACGACGAGATGATAGACGTCGTCGCTCAGGAGCTTCAACAGGAGTCTCCTTTGGTCGAAGAGCCAATGCCCGACGTAGAAGATACTTTGATAGACGTCGTGGCTACTGAGATGGCGCTCGAGGCTCCTGCACATGAATTACAAGTGGAAGTGCCCGTACATGTTGGCGTGCTCGAAGAAACTTTTGAGGAGGTTCTTCAACAAGAAGCACAGCCCGAGACTGAAATGGGGCAAAGCTCTCTTCCACCGGTGACGGATCAGGCACTGGAGGACGTCAATCGTGACCTCACTCCTCACACCGCCACCCCGTCTGACACAGAGTCTGACGAGGAAACTAGTCTGATCAGGAGGACTCCCAGAAGACTCAATATTCAGTTGGAGTCGCTCTTCCCAGCAGTCACCACCGCCCCAGATACTACGCTGACCACAACGACAAGTGTTGCTGGCATATCTTCGCTCAATCTTGAGCCGCAACCATCTCACGTGGTATCTGGTTCGTAGGCGCAACCTGAGCCTGCCTTAACACCCATAGAGGCGAATCCTCAGGATTCGACTCGAGGATTGGATGGAAGTCTCATACAGTCACAACCTCAAGTGACTGTGAGCCAACCCGCAGAGTCGGTGTCTACTCTAGGGTTGATAACAGGCGACATAAGTCGTCCTGGTCCACCTTGGAGGCATCCACACCATTTGTGACGAACGAGCAGTTCCAGGCCGCTCTCTCTGCCGCTGTACAGTCTATGGAAGACAAGATCACGGAGAGAGTACTTCAAGTAATCGAAGCAGCCCGACGAGATACCGGGAAAGCACCTGCCTCTGAAGGCCCTTCGTCACAAACCCACCCCACACCTCCACAACCCACGCCACCGATCCTTTAGCCACTTCCTCCATCCTCATCAACCCATACACCATCCCCATCACCGAGCTCCACGACATTCTCCTCGCCCGCCTGATAGGCCTGTCCATTCGATCGCCTCAAGAAGAATCCCTTTATAGGCGATTAGTGGATCATCCTGAGCCACCGACTGACACCTGACGAGGCCAAAGCTCCCACTCCCGGTGCAGACATGACGATCCTGACGATCAGGACCATCATGAGGGGGAGAAGAGGCCGAGGACATCTACATCTGGCCAAGGACAAGGCTCGGGCGCTACGCAGACAAGCGCTGGAGCTGGTGAAACTCATACTACCCAAACCACCCAAACTACCCAAACCACGCACCGCACCGCCACTCTACCAAATATCGACCTACCAACCGTTCACCTCAGGACGCCTCTGCCCACACCGCCGATCTACTCAAGCCCCTTGCTTTCGGAAGAAGAAGCAAGCGCTGCAATGCTTGTAGCTCTGGCAGCTACCCAAGCTACTCCCTCCGTCGCTCCAGACCAATCGGGACCCTCTGGATATGGCGTCAATTCCCATGAAGTATTAGACAAGTACATCTTCGAAGGCCAGTGGATGACCCATTCCATGCCCGAGGAGCATCAGAGACAACGGCTTCAGGACGTACGCCACTTCTTACAACAAGCATCCGTGGACCTCGTGATCATTGAAGAAGACGAACTTCAAGAAGGTATAGATTACCAAAGTGAAATCCCAAGGCTACCGGAGTTGATCGCACAACGAGCGGCCTCCCCTACAAGACAGATGCCAGGGACCGTTCGGATTGATACGCCGTGGGAAAACATTCGAGATACCTTTCATTGAAGAAGTCAGGGAAAACATTTGGAGGTCACCTGATCGAATTAAGAAGCCGGATGAGTTCGAGCTGAGAGGGATCTCTCACTGGGATCAGCAGAAGAGAATGACATATTTGTGGATGCTGACCCAACTAGGACCGGATGTGAGGCTGGGGATCCCGAAGGATCGACTGAAGAGTCACTTCAGGGAACTCTCCCCAATTTGCCAACTCCTCAGTGTCTACTGTGCCAAAGGAGGACTTCCAACACTTCACTACGTCATCGAACGAGTGGATAGGACCCGAGTGGAACTGAGCGAGAGCGACCTGCCGTACCTCCTCGCCGATGAAGTCTACCGTCTTTATCAGCTATACGTGGAGAAGTACAAAGGTCCTCAGGGCTTCATCAAGAAGAAGGCCTCGAAGGGCTCTACCGGTTCATGATGCGACAAGTCAAGTACTTCGCCGCTCACGACCTTCAAATGGCGCTTGAGAACAATATGAAGAAGGTCAACATGGCCGAACCACTCTTCAAAGGACCTGAGATCGAAAGGCTTCCAAGCAATGACGTGCATATCAGCTCTGTCATCGGCGTCACCTACAACAACCCAATTGCCAAGAAGAATCGGTTGATGCTGAAGACAGAAATTCACAAGTTTTGCGATGGAACCCTCAAGATCGTCAGGAGGAATATCGAACAGAGGTTGGAAGAAATAAATAGAGACACAATGCTGAGGATCCAACGGTTTGTGAGAGAACAGCCACTTCTGATGGAATTATTGGATGACATCGAGGAGCGCCTGAAGCTCAGGGAGACCGTTAGGGACTACGAGCATGCGCTGGGCTTACACAAATCGTACTATGCCCGATAAGGACGAACAGCGCGGAGACGCAATCAAGCACCAAAGGGGGAGAATGTAGAATATCATTTGTAATTGTGTTTGATTTCATTATTTGTCCTTGTAATTAGGGACTTTACTTGTATTAGCCTTTAGATTAAGGACTAATTCGATATTTATACCAAGATTGTTGGTATAAATACTTGTAAATGAATTGAGCTGAATAGAGAAAGTTTTGAGAATTGATCCGAAGGGCTTGCAATTCGATTTCTAGAGAGAGAAACAACAGTAACTTTCTCACTCTAATTGAATTCTCTCTCGTGTTCTTAACTTGAGTTTTTCAATCGAATTCAATTGATTATCAAAACGACCGAATTACTATGAATTCTAGCCTAAGATCTTAGAGTTGTTAATCAGAGGACCTAACAGCTACTAACGAACTTTGTCACTTGTGAAGCACATTACATCATCTTCAAACGTTCAGAACTCTTAACGAAGATCCTTCAACAATTCAACTACAACACAAAATGGATGCTTTTTTTTTGGGTAAAGGTCCTTATATATATAAATAAAAAGAATGTAACTGTACATGCGTGACAGAAAGAAAAACACAAACTACCACGCAACACGCCAAAGGCGTCGAATGGCCGCAGTCTGCAAGCGGAACTTTGTAGCCGTGCCATTCAGACGCATACAACACAAATCAATGACACAGACAACAAGATGCTCTGGCTGTGTCGTGACATTCTCGTTCCAGCGTCGACTCCGTGCACTCCAAATGTGGTAAACCAGGGAAGCCAGGATGTGTCTCGACGCAGCATGCAAAAGATGCTGCCCTCGCCATCGTCGAGCCGCCCAAGCAAACCCCTGGGACCATTCTCGGTAGGGCCATTCCCACCGAATCCGTCTCCGAAGAAGGCACAGACACCTACGGGAAAACTCGCACTCAAAGAAAAGATGAGCAGTCGTCTCAAACTGAGACGAAGCACAAAGAGGACAGGTATGTGTCCCCGCCCGAGTGGCCACCCAAGGCTTATCTCGCGTGGAAAGCCGGTCGCGAATACCCAGCCAAAGGATGAACTCATGACGAGGAACACGAAGCGGGCCACCAAACAGATGCGCCCACATCACTCCTTCCCGGCGAGGGCGCAACGCATCACGAATGAGGCTAGTGGAAGGAACTCCATCAGCTGCACCAATCCAATAAACATAGTCACGACGATCCGGATGCACCTGTGGAAGCTCGGGACTAAACTCAAGATACTCCAGTGTGAAGCGTCCCGGCCACTGCCAACCCTGTCCAGATATAACAGAGCTCAGGCGGGACCCGACAGGTAGCCCCATAGCCATAGGCCCGCGAGGAAACCTATCCAGAAGGGGACCAGTTGGCAGCCAAGGATCCTCCCACAACCTGATCGAAGCACCATCACCGATACGAAACTCAATGAACTGCCGCAACTCTGATCGGAAGCGTAATAATTTACGCCAACTCCAAGATGTTGTCGTCGAGGTAGGAACCGTCCAGAACGTATGCGATCGAAGCCGAGTATCATACAGCCAAGAAACCCATATAGAGTCTGGAGCCCTCGTAATAACACGCCACATGAGTCGAAAAAGGAGCACCTTATTATCGACCGCCACGGAACGAATACCAAGACCACCCTCCGCAATCGGCAGACAAACATCAGCCCATGCAACCTTAGCAACTGTGCCACCCCAAAGAAAGCAGCGGAACTTGGCCTCGATAGCCCTAACAATGCCCTTCGGGAGGAGAAAGACTCCTGACCAATAGACATGCATGGCCTGAAGAACAGACCGAATCAGCTGGACCCGGCCAGCATAGGACAATGTCTTATTCAGCCAGGAACCCAAACGACGATCCACCCTGTGCAACAAGGTTGCACAATCCGCCAACGAGAGACGCGCAGTAATCAGCGGCAGGCCAAGGTACCGAACAGGGAGCGAGCCAAGAGGAAACCCGAAAATGGGCTGAAGCTGCGGTGAGAGAGTGAGAGCCCGTCGAGAAAGAAACAACTCACTCTTAGCAGGATTAGGAAATAATCCTGAAAGAGCCGAAAACTGATCCACCGCAGCCTTGAGAACCCCCAATAGACACCTCATCCGCATGGCAAAACAATAACAAATCATCTGCAAAAATCAGCATAGGGAGGAGATACCGTCGCATCGCCAGTGATAACGAAAGCGAGGCTCAGCCCGAATGGTCGTGCAGACAATGCCGTGGAGGACCTCCATAACCAGCGTAAAAATATAGGGCGAGATGGGATCCCCTTGTCGAAGACACCGCTGCCCCGCAAAGTAGCCCGTCGGGCGGCCGTTGATGTTAAGGGAGTACGTCGGCGTAGTAAGACAGGCCCTGATCCACTCAATGAACAGGGGATGGAAGCCCATACCCTGCAACGTAGCGAGCACAAAACTCCATTCAACCCGATCGTAAGCCTTCGCCAAGTCCACGTTAATCATCGCTCGAGGTGGGCGACCTAGGCCATTATACCCCTGGCAAAGCTCCTGAGCAAGAAGAATATTATCAGTGATGCGTCGTCCCGGGATAAAGGCCGTCTGGCATTTATGGACCAGTCGGGGCAGATGGTTCTTGAGCCGGTTAGCCAAGATCTTCGAAATGAGCTTGTAGAGAACATTACAGCATGAGATCGGCCGAAAGTCTGTGGCCCTCCGAGGAGATTCCGACTTCGAAATCAACGTAATTAGGGTACTGTTAAGACCCCTCAGAAGTCGGCCCGTCACAAAGAAATCCCGCACGGCCTCAGTGATAGCGGGTCCCACGACCGCCCAAGCCGCTCTGAAGAAACCAGCTGTATAGCCATCAGGTCCCGGTGATTTATTTGTACCCATAGAGAACAATGCCCTACGCACCTCACTCTCCTCCACGGCCGCAACCATCGAAACCGCCTCTGACTGAGTTAATCGGCGTGCTATGAAGCCCTGAACTTCCTGTAAAAGCACCGGCGTGGATCGACTGGACTGACCAAGAAGGTCCTCGTAGAAGCCCACCAACTCAGAGTCAATCATCGCTGGAGTATGCAGCTGCTCGCCCGTGGCGGATTCAAGGACAACAATCCGGTTCCGCGCACGCCGGATTGCCACCTTCCGAAAGAAAAAAGAACATTGGTCCCCGTCCTTCAGCCATGCCAGCTTAGCCCTCTGGGACAGCGCCGTATGCTCAAGCTGAACCGCCCGAGAATACAGAAGCCGACAGCATCGTTCAAGCACGTTAAAACGGTCGTCCAAAGGATGAAGCGACACGTACTTCTGAGCCACGTCCAAGAACATCCCCGCCTCAGCCACATTTACCGGGAGGTCCCCCTTTGCCCGACGAAGGGAGGAGAAAATAGGCTTAAGCCGCTTCAGCCGATCGACCACCGTAAACATCGGACACCCACGTGTGGGCTTATCCCAAATCCTGCGAACATGATCAAGAAAACCCGTTTCCTTAGTCAGGTAATTCTCAAAACGGAACCAAGTCCTTCGGACAACCCTCTGGAAACTCCCCAAGGTCAAAGGCGAGTGGTCCGACGTAGCAGGTAGTTCGCACTGTACCAACGTATCAGGGTAGGCAGCGAACCAGGTCGGATTCGCTAACATACGATCAAGCCGCCTCCAAATAGCTGAATCACCCCTCTGACGGTTAGACCAAGTGAAAGTCTGTCCCGTAGAAGGGATACAAGAGAGATCCGCATGTAACAAAGCATCTCCAAACTCCTCCATGTCCCGCGGATTAGGGGAACCCCCACGCCCCTCAGTAGGACAAAGTATGGCGTTGAAGTCCCCCGTGACCACCCACGGATCATTAACCCGAGATTGGGCGTAGCGAGCCAGCTCCTCCCAAAGGGAGACGCGTTCCCCACGTGTTGATCGTCCATAGGCAAACGAAACAAACAGGGAATCCCCAGAAACAAGACGCGAGGCCCTACAGTGAATAACCTGATCATGGGTGGCCAAGATAGTAACCGAAAGAACAGTCGGATCCCAACCCACCCAAATGCGAGAACCAGGTCCAGTCGCATAATCAAAAACCCAGCACCAATGAGGCCGAAGTCCATAAGAAAGGCGAAGAGCATTACCTTCCACAACACGTGTCTCAAGTAAGCCAACAAGAGGAATCCCCTGACTAGAAATCCAGTCCCCCACCGCTTTCCTGTGGTCTACCCTATTTAGACCACGGATATTCCATGAGCCGAGTCTGATCATGGTACACCCGAGGGGCGGGCTGCAACAACTTCAGGGCCCGAGATAGTGGAAGTATCCATAGCGTCAGGATCTATGGAGTGAAGAACAGCAAATGGATTGGCCGAATCCACCAAAAGAACGACCCCCTCCCGCGCCTCAAGAACGGGTGGAAATGGCTGTCGAGAAGAACTGCCGGAGGACGATGCACCCACATGCAACGACCTATCACCATCAGGAGGGGCTGCCCCACGGGTCGAGAAGCGCAGAGCCTTTCCATGAGCCCCCACTTGTCGCCATTCCGACCCCAGAGATGAAGACCGGGACTCGTGGAAGGCGGGCGAAGAGCGGGCAGCGGAAGGGAACCCTTTGCTGCAGCTATGTGAGATGCGAGGGCGTCGTCGAAGGAGGTGGTCGGACGTGGCGGTGAGAGGGCGCTCCAGGACGAGACGCAGCACGTGGTCCCGGAACCGCGGCAGGAACCGCACGCGGACGCGCGCCGCCCGAGAGCCAGGGGCAGGCCCCTCCTTCGAGCCTCCCCTGGAAGGATCCCGTAGGCGCTTGGGACAATGGGAGGGGCCGTGGGACCAGGTATGACACACTTCACAGCGGGCCGGCTTCCATTCGTACTCCACCCGGACCGGTATAAGACCCATCACCCCTCCATCAACCGTCGGCATACGAAGGTTAATATCCTCAATAAAGGGATCAGCTAAACGCTTCATAACGCAAACACGCGCAAAATCGATGCGCTCCCCCATCCGCCGTAATCCCATCAGTGAACAACGGTCTTCCCACCGCGCTCGCAATGATCCCCAAGCCCGCCGGAGTCCAAAACTCACCCGGCACATTCCAGAGCTTCACCCAAAGCGGAACGTCAGTGATCTCCTTCCGCTCAAATGACATGCCGGGCCGCCATTCCTCGAGAAACAAGGGCTGCCCATTAAGGATCCACGGGCCACCCTCAAGAACGTAGCGCATGGCCTCCTCCGATGCGAAACGAAACTTGAAGAAGCCGTTTGTCGTAGCCCTAACTTCGATGAGGTCCTTCCAACGAGTCCTCCAGTAACGCTCAACCGTAGGAAAATACGGTTTACGTCCCAAGAAAAAACCCACGAGCGTGTGCTCCCAACGTGCCAAGCCCATTTGCGCAATATCCCACGACGGCGCAACTTCAACAATTCCATCCACAAGCCCCGCCGGTGCCGTGAACCACAGAGGAACCCGACGCGCAGCCCGTTCCTTTCTCTCACCCTGGACATTGCGTGGTGCAATCACCCCCCCCGGCAACCACCCGCGCGTATGATACAATGGGCTTAGTCATTGCGTGATCCCCTTGCCGCGGGACCTTGGGCCCGACGCTCTTTGCCCCAGCGTCTTTCGGGTTCTCCTCCAAACGGCCAGCGTGACCCCCGAACTTCCCATCACCCGCCGGACCCCCGGCCTTACGCATAGGGGCCACCCGCTCGACAGCTCCGGTCACTGTTGGGATGGCCTTATCTTGCCATGACCTTTCGTCTTCAAGCATGGGCTGTTCATGCGGTGACCTTTCATCTTCAAGCATGGGTTGTTTAGACCGTGACCTTTCGTCTTCAATCATGTCTTGGTCGGAATCCAGGCCCAAGGATGGACCAATCGGTGGCTGGGCAGCAAGCACAGCAGCGGCCGCCGCCTGACGCGCGGCCAAAGCCGTCCGTGGACGTAGGCAATAGGGTCTTGATGCATGGCGACGCGCAACACGGTCAGCGGAGGGAGTGGTGAGCAGGGGTGACGCGCGGATGAGGGAAAGGTTGCGGCCGGCGATGGAGAGGCTGCCGGCGTAGAGGCGGTTATCTGGGTGACAAGGGAGGTAAACTTGGCACGATCAAACTCAGCTGAGAAGGTGGGGTAGGACGAAACAAGGCCATCAATGTCAGGCATGGCCGGCACGGCCGCGGCCTGATCGGCCGGAGCACCATCGGAATCACCTTCCATGGTGGGGCAGCTTGCAAGTTTTTCTAGAGAGAGGTGAGAGCGTTTCTAGAGAGAGAGAGGAAAAAGAGAGGTGAGCGCATCTGTATAATCAATGGTTTTTTTATGTTCCGATTTGAGACGCAAGAAGCCGTGGAGGCGGCGTTGGAAGGTGGCCCGTGGCTGATGCAAGGTCAGCCCCTATTATTGGAGCCATGGAAGCCTAGGATGTCTTTTGAACGCAAAGAGGTTGTCGAGATACCGTTATGGGTAAAGCTCTGGAACGTTCCATGCGAACTATGGACACAAGATGGCCTAGGGGTAGTTGCGAGCGTTGTTGGTCGGCCACTGTATGCGGATGGAGTCACGACGAGGGGTGATAGAATTGACTACGCACGTATCTGTATCATGAAGAAGATGGCTGATCCGTTTGTAGAGGAGTTTAATGTACGACTGCCACCGGATGATGGTGGAGGGATTGATGAGCTTATTCCGATTCGGGTAGAGTACGAATGGAGGCCAACCCAGTGTCGTACATGCGAATCTTGGGGCCATAAAGAGTCCCAATGTCCGAAGCGAGGGGAGAGGCATTATGGGTCGGCTGCACATCAGAGCCAAACTCAACAAAGGTTAGCCGTGGCACCTCGACCAGTTGAGGCTCAAACACGGTTGAACGGACAACGACACAACCCGGCACCGAAGGGACACCAGTTTCGGCACAATCAAGGGGAGAGACGAAATGTAGGGGGTGGTGGGCGCACTCTTGCAGGAAGGCGGTTCCATGAGGAGTGGAGTCAGGTTGGAGCGAAAGGGAAGGCCATTAGGGTGGTGACTTCACCGGCTGATGGGCCTCATATAGTGGCTACACGAGGGGAACGCACCCATGGGGAGACGAGTTTATCACGGCGAAGCCCAGAGCCAGCGCGTCAAGGGGGCCCCTTGGTCCCTAACGCCGAGGGGCATAATAGGTTTGAAGTGTTAAGCGACAGTACTGGCGAAGCAGACGTTATCATATCTCAACTGGGCCCTAAAGCAAGTGCAGCCCATAATGGGCATTTATGTTAGCATTGGGTGCATGGAATGTACGTGGTCTTAATAAACAAGATCACAGGAGGGCGGTGGGGGATATGATAGCGCTTGAGCGATTGAGTTTGATTGGGCTGTTGGAGACCCGAGTGGCAGCCTCTAATGCGGGGAGTGTGTCGAATGGTATTCGATCACAGTGGAGGTGGTTTTTCAATTATGACGCGGGCCCGGCTACGAGGATTTGGATAGGATGGGACCCGTTGGCTGTGATTGTGGACATCCTGGCGTTCTCGACCCAAGCAGTTCATTGTAGGGTTGCATCGCTAGATTCGACTGACCCGGTCTTTGTCTCATTTGTGTATGGGAAGTCTAGGAGGGATGAACGACTTCCTCTGTGGGAGGAGGTGATCACTGTGTCCCAAGCTCGTGCGGCGGATGCATGGATGGTCCTGGGGGACTTCAATGCTATATTGCACACGGGTGAGGGACGAGGGGGAGCGCCAGCTACGCAGGATATGGAGGAGTTTCAATCTTGCCTAGTTGGGGCGGATCTTGTGACGGTACCATCGACAGGGCAGGTGTTTACGTGGTACAATCAGCAGAAGAATATGGCCGACATTTGGAGGAAGCTCGACCGTATATTGGCCAACCCCCAGTGGTTTGCCCGGTTTCCTGATTTGACCTGTCGATGTAGGCTTCCGGCATCCTCAGATCATTCGCCCGTTCTATTGGGATCCGTTGCGCCTCGCCAGCACAAGGGAGCGTTTCGATTTGAGAATTTCTTGATTAAGGAGGACGGTTTTTTGGAGCAGGTGCAGCGCATTTGGGGTTTACCGCTTTATGGCTTTCCTATGTTCGTCATTGTGCAACGGTTGAAGCTGTTGAAACCGATTTTCAAACAGATGCGGAGGGCCAAAGGGGATTTAGCTTCGAATGTCATTGAGGTGAAGCGATTCCTTGATCTTGCACAGGAGTTCTCATCACGCTATCCATTGGAGGGACTTTTTTATGATCTAGAGCGCCAGTGTCGTTCGCTGTATTCCAAAAGCAGTGTAGATGGAACACACGGCGCTGTCGCAACGGGCAAAGCTCGCTTGGCTGAAGGATGGTGACCAATGTTCTTCGTATTTCTTTCGTAGGGTGGCCATGCAGCGAGCTACGAACCGTACCGTTGCTCTGGAAGATGCGACGGGGGTCCTGATGGATGAGCCGCACCAAATAGAAGGGGCCCTGATTGGATTCTACCAGGAGCTGTTAGGCCAGTCTGTCCACACGACGCCCGTTGCGGTTGCGGATGTGCAAAGGGCTGTTACGCGCACGCTATCCCCAGCAGATGCGCAATTATGATCGGCCCAGTTGCAGGGAGGGAAGTAAGAGAGGCGCTCTTTTCTATGGGGGATGAGAAGGCGCCTGGACCGGATGGGTATACGGTTGCCTTTTTCAAGGCGGCTTGGGGAATAGTGGGCGACGAAGTGGTGAAGGCTGTACAGGTTATTTCTTTACGACGGGCAAACTTCTGAAGGGGCTTAATAGTACCCTTATCACGTTGATTCCGAAGATCGAGACGCCTCGCCGGCCAAAGGAGTATAGACCCATTTCATGCTGTAATGTGCTGTATAAGGTTATCTCCAAGATTTTGGCGAACAGACTCAAACCATTTCTGCCTGGGTTGGTGCATGGAACGCAGACGGCATTTATACCTGGTAGGCGCATCAGCGATAATATCCTCTTGGCACAGGAGTTATGTCTGGGGTATAGGTCGAAGGGAAGGCCGCCGTGAGCTATGTTCAAGATTGATCTAGCTAAAGCGTATGATAAGGTGGAGTGGACGTTCTTACTGGCTGTGCTTGAGGCTATGAGATTTCACCCAACCTTCATAGGGTGGATTCGGGCTTGTGTCACGTCGACGGCGTTGTCGCTAAATCTGAATGGGCAGGTGGTTGGATTCTTTGAGGGAAAGAGGGGAATTCGGCAGGGAGACCCCATATCACCCTATCTCTTTACTCTGATTATGGAGGTGTTGCATGGGTTGATCACCTTATGTATTGCTGAGGAGCCGAGGTTCTGTTACCATTGGAGATGTTAGTCGATGCGCTTGGCCTCTCTGACCTTTGCGGACGATCTACTACTCTTTAGTCAAGCGGATATTGTATCGATCGGTGTGCTGAAGGACGCGCTTGGGCGCTTTGCTTCTCTCTCAGGGTTGGTCCCAAATCCGGAAAAGAGCGAGATGTACTTGTCACGACGAGCAGAAGGGCTTACATCGCAGATTCAGACACTGATGGGTTATCGAGTGGGACATCTCCCAGTCCGCTACTTGGGGGTGCCTCTTATTACCACACGCCTTTCGATTGCTGACTGCGCACCATTATTACACCGAGTAGACCAGCGCCTAGGAGCATGGCTTAATCGGTCACTGTCGTACGCCGACCGACTCCAGCTGGTTAAGTCGGTGCTTCAGGCTTTACATGCATACTGGTCGGGGGTTTTCTTGCTTCCTAAAGGTGTTATCCGAGCTTTGGAGACGCGATTTAGGAAGTTTCTATGGGGGGATTGTGACAGCCGGGGCCGATGAGGGCGGGGAGTGATCGCCGGTGCAAGAGAAGTGCACGGACAAGGAGCGGCTCCTGGCAGGCTTCTAGGCGAAGGGGTACATGAACGAACCGATCCGACACCCGAATGAGAGGGGATCCTGAGACTGACAATGTATGGGCGTGTCAGGCTAAGAATCGTTAGAATTGATAGTACTACTCCTATCACCAAGGTCGACCTACCTTTTCGGGAGTCCATCCGAAAGAACTTCGAAGTTAAGCGTGCTTGACTTGAAGCAATCTTAGGATGGGTGACCCCCTGGGAAGTTTGCCCAGGGTGCGTGTGAGCGAGGACGAAGCACGCTGGAAGGTTAAATGGTGGTACAGTGGGGCCAGACTATCATTCGGAGTGTAGTGGGCCCAACCCCACCGGTCTCGGTAGGGACGGATGCTACAGTGACACCCGGTATGGGACGGGATGTTACAGGTGGTATCAGAGCACAACCTCTCGCAGTACGGTGCTGGTTCGGGGACGAACCAGGCGGAAGCTGGTGGGCATGTGACAGCCGGGGCCGATGAGGGCGGGGAGTGATCGCCGGTGCAAGAGAAGTGCACGGACAAGGAGCGGCTCCTGGCAGGCTTCTAGGCGAAGGGGTACATGAACGAACCGATCCGACACCCGAATGAGAGGGGATCCTGAGACTGACAATGTATGGGCGTGTCAGGCTAAGAATCGTTAGAATTGATAGTACTACTCATATCACCAAGGTCGACCTACCTTTTCGGGAGTCCATCCGAAAGAACTTCGAAGTTAAGCGTGCTTGACTTGAAGCAATCTTAGGATGGGTGACCCCCTGGGAAGTTTGCCCAGGGTGCGTGTGAGCGAGGACGAAGCACGCTGGAAGGTTAAATGGTGGTACAGTGGGGCCAGACTATCATTCGGAGTGTAGTGGGCCCAACCCCACCGGTCTCGGTAGGGACGGATGCTACAGTGACACCCGGTATGGGACGGGATGTTACAGGGATTGACGGCAAAGGTGGCATGGGATGTTCTATGTCTCCCAGTGTCTGAGGGGGGAATGGGCCTTCGATCCATTGGGGTTGATAACAGGGCACTTCTCATGAAGCAGTTGTGGAGCGTGCTCACGAGATCTCCTGACTCGATTTGGGTGGAGTGGCTATACAGAACGCGCCTATACTCGCGATCGGTGTGGGAGCTCTCGATCTCACCGAATGATGCCTGGAGTTGGCGGAAGCTGATGCAGCTGAGACCATTGGTACGTTCACATATTACATTTAGGGTAGCTAACGGCTCGACTATATGGCTATGGAAGGACCCTTGGCTGTTGAATGTACCGTTACTGAGAGGTTTCCTCGAGGGCCGGTTGCGATGGGCCTACCTGCTGACTCACGCCTGAGCACGGTTATTACTGAACATGGCTGGAACTGGCCAGGGCAAGGGTCAGTAGAGTATATTGAGATCAGTCGCCTCCTTCCCCAGGTACTTCGTGGAGAGCAGGATGGGGTGATTTGGACATGCTCAACGACAGGGATCATGACGGCTACATCGGCGAGGGATGCGATCCGCCTTAGGAGGGAACCCATTTGTTGGAATACATTATTTGGAGGGCCGTTGAAGATACCACGCCACGAGTTCATTCTCTGGCTAGGCATACTGGAACGGCTGTCGACTAGAGATAAGCCTTGGGTAGCTCAGAGGGCAGGAACGGTGGCGTGCGTCCTATGTGATGAGCTGCATGTCGAGACTGCACAGCACCTTTTCTTCGACTGTGCGTACTCCCGCCAGTGCCAGCGCTTGCTGAGGAGACGTATTCGATGGGCATGGCCATATCGGGAGTGGAGAGCGGGGATTCGATGGGCAGCGGCTAAATGGCATGGGAGACATCTTCTTCATGCAGCTTACAGGCATGTGCTAGCGTCGCTCGTCTATCACATCTGGCAGGCACGGAACAAGCGATGGCAGGAGGGGATCGTTACAACACCTGATCGACTTGTTGGATGTGTAGTCGCCTTGGTCACCATGCGCATTAGTGGTACTTCCACTAAATATGCATTCCAGAGATTGGCTATACGTCGACTTTGGAGGGTGGCATGGTAGTTGGTTGAGGTGGTTTTCCTTGTTTGTTTTGTCATGTGTTACTAGTAGCATGTTACTGGTTGATTGTGCGGAGTTAGATTCCCACCCATCATGTAATTTTCCACCATATATATATAAGGGACCTTATACAAAAAAAAAATTAAGAAATTAGATGATATAGTTATGCATAGGGGACAATCCGAACAAACGATATTTTTGAAGAAGCCCAAGGATATAGAGTTCTATAATCCCATAGAAGGCATAGGTTTTACTAACCCACGTGTTCTTCGGAAGAAAGAAATATATGATATTAAGCACATGGGTTTAGGAGTGACCTCTCTTAGATAATTCACTGAATCGACGTACCAAAATAATTATGATTCATCTATGAGAAAAGCCTGACATGGGCCTGAGATCCCCTTTGACTACACTTGAACTAAATAAAAGAGACAGAAATATGAAACCTTCTTTAACATCTGTCTGTGATTTAGTTCAAGTCCTACCTCCTGAATCTCAAGCACACAACGAGGAAGTCAAAGACGTTCATTATAAAAATTCTCTCTACATATCTCCTCTAATAAAACAGATAGAGGAATCTCAAGCTAAATTAGATAAAGAAAGAGAGAATTTCAAAGCTGAAAAGAAAAAGTTCTCTAAGGAGATGGAAAATCTCAAGGCTTCCTCATCCTCCCAAACCACCTCTCACGCTATTATGAAAAGCGTGAAAATCGAAAAATCGCCTTCGAAAGATCAAAAGTGCATTAATAATTCTCTTAAAAAGTGCTAGACTAATTCCATTTCACCTACGTCCACAGGGAGCGTAGGGCCAACACTGAAAACGAAGGCGAGAGTGTCTAGTACTAAGATAAAGAAGGAGCCAGTAGATTTGAATGTTTCTAAGAATGTTACTCCTTTCTGTTAAAATAAAAGACACTCGTAGTAATAAAAGAGCCATTTCTATGTTTAAAATAATTGCTTCTACTTGTTCACTTCAGCCTATCATTTTTAGAAGCGACAATTTCGGAATAGGCTCTACCTCAAAAATTACCAATAATCATTCTGAAAATGCCACAAGGAAGACCCGTAGGAAACAAGATCCAGCCATAAAGAAAGCTTATGGCGCTGTACATGCATGTACTAACCTAAGGTATCCCGTAAAGATTGAGTCCCCCAAGCACCTTAGGAGATTATCAAAAGAAAAGATCTTTACCTCGGTCAAACCTTCCAAAGCATTTGTACGTGCTGAAATTAACCTTCCCTGCAAGGTTCAACCCAAATGGGTTCCTAAATCTCCGCCTAGGACGACAAAAGCCGAAAAAGCCAAGTCTCCTATAGAGGCAAAACCCAAACCCACTTCTCCGAAAGTGGAATGGGTTATTAAAACTCCTCCAAGTAAAACTTTATGAATCATATCTGAACCCATAACTATATCTGCTAATCTGAGAGAACCCATACTTAAGTGGGTACCTAAAGCTCTCTAAATTGTTTTTGCAGATCCATCATGTGTGGTACCTCGACTCTGGTTGCTCCACACACATGACTGGTAATCAAGAGTTACTGGCAACTACAAAGACCGACCAAACGGGAAAGTCAGATTCGGAAACAACGACTCAGCTCCCATTCTCGGATGCGGAGATGTCAATTTGGAAAATCTGACGAAGATATTTTGTATGTCGAAGGCCTCCGCCATAACTTGTTCAGCATAGGCCAATTCTGTGACAAATGGTTCCAGGTGGTCTTTCGTGCTGACCGGTGCAGAATTTGGATAGTCAGGACACAGAACTCCTTTAAGGACTTCGGAAATCAAATCTATACACGATAAACCTGACATCCGTGCGGCCCTCGACAGCTGTATGCCTCACCTCTCAGATTGTTTTACAGAGGAACAGCTTATGGCATCAAAGAATGTCTCATCTGAATATGAAAGCTCTCCAACGCCTTTCTACGAAAAAGTAGGTCCACGGTCTTCCAACTATATACTACAAAGGGAGCATCAATGTTCGGCATGTCAATTAGGAAAAATGAAGCGAGCGTCTCATCATGTCAAACAATTTGCATCAACTTCTTGCCCATTGGAACTAATCCACATGGACCTCTGTGGGCAATGCAGACACTGAGTATCAATGGACGCAAGTATGTGCTTAGTTATCGTCGATGACTACTCTCGCTACATGTGGACAATGTTCCTCCGAACTAAAGATGAGGCCGGTGACTTGATTATCAACTTTGTGAACACTACTCAAAATCTGCTGCAACAGACTATTCAAGTTATTCGAACAGACAACGGCACTGAGTTCAAGAACAACCACCTCAGTGAGTTTTATCAGAAACTTGAAATAAGTCAACAATTTTCAGCCGCCAAGACTCCTCAACAGAATGGGGTAGTCGAACGAAGGAACAGAATTCTAGTGGAAGTCGCGCGTACAATGCTCATCCACTCAGGTCTTCCACATTTTCTCTGGGCGGAAGCAGTAAATACCGCATGTTTCACTCAAAACAGGACGGTGGTTCACAAGCGCTTTGACAAGACTCCATACGAAATTATCAACAAACGAGTACGCAACATTTCATTTTTTAAAGTCCTCGGGTGCAAGTGCTTTGTGGCGAACGACCGAGAGCAACGTGCTAAGTTCGACCCCAAAGCATTCAAAGCAACCTTCGTCGGGTATTCTTCAACATTCAAAGCGTACCGAGTATACATCAAGTCCGACCGCACAATTAAGGAAAGCTATAACGTCAGTTTTCACGAAGTAAACGAAATGGCTTCTGATCACTTCAGTTCAGGACCCGTGCCTAACCAAATGGCTCTTGCACAACTTAGTTCAGGACCCGTGCTCAACCCGTTGGCTTCTGAAGACAACATCTCAGAACCCGTACTCACTGGTGTGTTGGCACAAAACCAACAAGAGACGGCAACAGATCAGCAATCACCGCCAGATGAAGCTCTGAGACTTGTGTTAGGAGACTTGGATTCGCTTTTTGAGCCCTTACATCCGCCAGTCACCGTCAATCCTACACCCGACGAGGCCGACGTACCAAGTTCTTCAACAGTAACTACCTCAACCGAGATTTGCCTCATAATAGTGAATAACCTACGTGAGTGTTGAGGAAGAATCATCGGAGCCCAGCGCAGATATGGAACTTCCTCACACAAATGAACAATCGGAGATCGTTGGAAATCTAGACCCACAAATGGCTGATGCATCTTCCTCAGCCTTGCCACATGAGCACAAGTGGACTTGAGCCCACCGATTGATCAGATAATTGGCGATCTTTCGAGCGGAGTAAGGACAGGGCATCAACACTGTCTTTTCAGCTTCTTCATGAGCCAAAACGAGCCTACTAAGGTAGCAGACGCACTACGAGACCCGGATTGGATAATTGCGATGCAAGAGGAAATCAACCAATTCGAACGTCTTCAAGTGTGGACCTTAGTACCCCGTCCGCATGGGAAACA
This sequence comes from Craterostigma plantagineum, assembly GCA_027422505.1. Lineage (NCBI taxonomy): Eukaryota > Viridiplantae > Streptophyta > Magnoliopsida > Lamiales > Linderniaceae > Craterostigma > Craterostigma plantagineum. The sequence continues at coordinate 12,231,508 of JAPQWV010000029.1, forward strand.
ATTGTCGGAACTAAATGGGTATTCAAAAACAAGAAGAATGAAGATGGTAAAGTGATTCGGAACAAAGCAAGGCCAGTTGTGAAGGGATACAATAAATAGAAAGGCATCGACTACGACGAGACATATGCTCCTGTTGCCCGAATCGAAGCTATCCACCTTCTCCTGGCTTATGCGGCTCACAAAGACTTTAAGGTCTATCAGATGGACGTAAGACCGCCTTTCTCAATGGCGTGTTAAAAGAAGAAGTCTACGTCGCTCAGTCGGAATGCTTCGTTGATCAAGAACATCCCGATCTTGTCTATCGCTTGGACAAAGCTCTCTATGGACTAAACAAGCCCCACATGCTTGGTACGATGTCCTGAGTGATGCAGTTCTCCTTAGGACTACAAGTCAGGCAACTCGAAGATGGGATTTTCATCAGTCAGCCAAAATACATCAAGGATATTTGAAGAAATTCCATCAAGACCAGCAAGCCTCTCTGCACTCCTATGTCACCAAGCTGCAAGTTGGATGCCGATCCCTCTGGCAAGTCGGTCGACATCACACTGTACCGCAGCAACATTGGATCTCTTCTCTACCTCACTTCGAGCCGGCCGGATATCATGTTTGCCACCTGCTTATGTGCCCATTTTCAAGCCGATCCCTAATAATCTCATATGCTCGCGGTTAAAAGGATTCCGCGTTACCTTAAGGGCATTCTACCCTTGGACTACGGTATCCAAAGGGTACGAACTTCAAACTAATCGGCTATACTGACGCTGATTATGTAGGTTGCCGAATGGACAGGAAAAACACGTCCGGTGGCGCTCAATTTCTAGGTGAAAAGCTGGTCTGCTGGTCATCCAAAAAGCAGAACTGTGTGTCGGCTTCGATGGCCGAAGCCGAATACGTGGCTGTCGCCAGTTGTTGCTCCCAGATGCTGTGGATGAGGACTCAGCTTCGCGACTATGGGTACAATTTAAATAATATACCCATATATAGTGATAGTCAAAGTGCCATCGCTATTACTTGCAATCCTGTTCATCACTCACGCACAATACACATAGACATTAGATATCACTTTATCAAAGATCACGTAGAAAAAGGCACCACAGATATGTATTTTGTGAATACGGAGTTTCAACTAGCCGACATTTTCACCAAGGCTTTGGATGAGAAACGATTCCAATTCCTTGTCGAAAAATTAGGCATGTTGAAAATCTTCAGTAATATGTGCATTACCTGATCTTCTGTGCTATCACATGCTCTATTCTATGTGTTTTCCATGCTTATTTGTCTTTATCTTGCATGATAAAAATATATATATATATATATATATATATATATATATATACCTAAAATATAAGGGGAGATGACGAAATCCTTTAGGATGCTTTGATCTAAAGTCACTTAGAATTTACCCCGACATGCGACCGATTTAATTGCTTAATTTTGTCAGTATAAGTCGCGTTCTTGTGTCTAAAGGTCATTAGGTTGCTCGACTAGACACAAAGCCACTTTACATATGTGAGGATTCAAGCCTTGTTCCTTTTTCTTTCTTTGGATCTGTTTTCGAGTGAGTCACACATCAGTTACTTGTCTTAGCTAGTGATACTTGGCTTCATACTCACTTTGCCTTAGATCGTTAGGAAAATGATAAGGGCGCTTAGGTTATTCTTCACTCGGCCTTATAAAAGTTTTCCCTCACATTAGCCCTTAGTCATCCACTTTGTGCCATCACCGATGTCCTTTTCTTCCTTTGAATCCCATTTCTAGCCTTCAACCGTATTCTATACTCTTCGGATGGTTGTTCAAACGAGAAAAGGAGGGGGAGAAAATAAGGAGGATGATGACAAAAGAAGGCATTGCTCAACGCGCACAAATCAGACCAAAGGAACCTGCTTTCCGACTACCTCTTAGAAGGTGGTATGGATCCTGCTGTGAACTTCTGCAACGATAATCTCGTACGCTAGTCAGAACGGCTGGAAAGATGAGCACCACGAAGTGAACTTCTCCAACGATAATCCGGTCTTATATCGGGAAACGAGAAGAGGAACGCAGCCTTGGGTACGAATTCCATAACCGTGAACTTTTCCAAAAGGATAATCTCTGAAACCTCTCTAGGGATTAAGAGAAGAGGAGCACGGTATCGGCCCCAGAACCAACAAGAGAAACTTCGCCTACGATAATCTCCTGTAGCCTCGTGGAAAAGCGGAGCTTCAGCTTGAGCATAGCATAAAAAAAGGGATAGTTCTTAAAAGATAAAGAGGGAAAAGATATTGAAAGAAGAAAAACGCAAAAATAAGGAGGCGGACGTAGAAATGGAAGATGACGAAGAGATAAGCTCACTTTCCTCTAAATTCCTTCCCTTCTAAGTATACTGACTTAAAATTTACTTGTAACTACTTGTGTTGACTTGAGTGATATAAATATAAAAATCCCAAGTTAGAATAATTGAGTGCAAGAGCGAACCTAGTGAGAGTTGTCGAAATGGACCAGTCTATGAACTTAGAACTTTAGTTTGACGACATGACTTGACGGCATTTTCTTCTTTCAAATGTCTCGTAAAATTTTAGGTGTGACGATTGATCGGAGCAAAATAATCTGACCCCATAATATAATAATATTAAAATACGAAAAAAATTAAATAAATTAATAAAAATCGTGAAAGGAAAAATTCGCACATTCCGACATGAAATATTATGTTTCATATGCGTTGAATTGAATAAATGCGAATTTATTTGGTCATCGCACATTCTAAATGCAATGTTAGATTGCATTGGTACTAAACTCTTTAAAATGCGATAAATTTTTCATTACTCTTACCCTCACGCAATATCTTCAATACATGTTTTATGGACCATGTATATGTGCTTACTAGGTAAATTGCGTTTTTTTGCTTGTTACTTGAATTGATTTCATATGTTTGTTAAGTCAATTCTTGCGCATTCTATGAGGGGGAGTAAATATATAAGACAAAAATTGTGCATTAGCTCCAAATATTTTTGACTTTTTTTTCTAAGTATGTCAGATTTTCTCAAACAAAACAAAGGAGCGAGACGTCGCCACTACAAGACAATGAGCTATTGTCACAGAACAAATATTTCAAAGGAAAACATGCCAAAAATAATGTTGATTAACTATTATTTCTAACGTTTTTTTTCTCTAAGTGGTACAAATTTTATTCTGCCAGGGGAGCTAGACGTTACTACACAGAAAATCCAGGGACTTAATTGCATTTATTTTAATTCAGAGGGGGAGCTTTACAATGTGATTTTATTTGAAATAGGGGTCAATCTGAAAAGTTTATAAGTACTTACTATCGAGAAACTGGATATAAGAATTAATTGGCAATCATATGTTTCTCGCTCGTAAACAGTGTTGGGAACGATTTTGATTGGCCGCGATAATTTGCAATCGAGAAATTGAACTGAACAGAAATTTTCGAATCAATATTTCTTGAGCGCAAATAGTAATGGGCCTGATCCATTTACTCGCAAAACGTCCAATCGCAAACCCAACATTGAGTTACAGCAAGTTAATAAAAGTTCACTTTTTATGAGTCGAAAAACTTTATCTCACACAAACCTAAATCGCAAAAAAATTCCCTCTTGATAAACTTTCACAGACAGTTCAAATCTCTCACAAATCTTTCGATTTTCAACACCAAATTGTATGTTTAAGGTAGAAACGAGATTCATTTGACATTTGCGTGCGATTTAACTCCATTAGCATCTGCATTTTATAGTTTTTCGCATGATTAGGATTAGATTCTCGACTGTTCTTCAAACTGAGAAAACCGCAAACTATTTTATAGAAGGCATGTTTACGATTTTAATCTAGGTTAATGCCTGCACTTAAGATAGTTTCGATGTTTTCTATGAATCTGGTAGTTTAAACTTTCGAAAAGTCTGCATCTTAGACCACTAATTTGAGTTTTGAAAGAAACTGGGTATTTGAATGTTGAAGCCATCAAAGAACTTTGTCGATCGCAAAGAGTCTTAATTGAATTCCGATTCAATTGAGATACTGTTTGTATCGAATTAGTTTTAGATCGCTAAATTCTGACTTAGTCACTAAGAAAGAAGATTTTGACCGGAAAATCACTTACCGTCGAGAAATCTAATTAGGATTTTCTGCGAGCGAAAAAATTTAAGCGCTAAATAGACAATTTAGTGCAAATTAGATCGAGCGTAAAACTTACTTTCGCAAAATAGAATTTTCGATTTCATTTTATTTCGGTTCGCAAAAATTTAGCAGCGAAAAATTAATTGTTCAACGCATAATATTTCGATCGTAAAATTCGTCGCTTAGGATTTAATTGATCTAAAAATTTCTAGACGATTGACTTAGTTTTCTTTCGTTGACTAATTTCTTGATAGAAATATATCGCAGCGAAAATTTTACTCAGGATCGGAAATCACGCTCGACAAATTTCAAATCGAAAAATTTTATTCAATCGAGGAAATTTTTCGACAGTAAATTTACCTGAGAAATAATTTCTCGACCGTAAATTTATATTGAATTTTTCTCGATCGTAAAATTGGTTGGGTACAGTCCACGATCCAACTTCAACACTTAGAAGTTTTTTTCTAAGTATTTTACACTGTAGCAAACATTAAGCGAATAAAAATTTTTTTTCGATCGCAAAATTAAGCGGAGTTATTTCAATTGAATCAATGCATAGGAAATCAATTTGAAATCAAATTTTTCGAGCGTAAAATATCTCGGCATGAACAGTGACATGTTTCACGATCAAACACTTAGAAAATTTCAAAGTTTTTTTCACGCGTTATATGTTTCATTTGAAATTACGAACATGCCATTACATTTTTCAAAATCAATTATACTATATGCATACTACACGATTTCAATTCAAAATTCATCAAACATGTCATGACTTGATACAATATTATAGTTTGATGAAATTATAATCAATTTTCGACTAAAATCAAATCTTGAACTAATGAACTTTTATATCTTTTGTGCTTCAGATGGATCGCTACCCACGATACAATCACATCTACGATTTGTACCTGACGGTCCAGGATACAGATTTTCAACTCGATCTGACCACCTTTCGGTGTCCAGATGATATCATCATGGCAATTATGCATGGTCACCCCATCTGGCATGCATTGACGGTCACCGCATCGGTGCCAATGGTCCATCTCCAGCAATTCTGGGGATGTATACAAGGAGCAGTGGAAAATGGGGCCTTCTCATCCTCAACCATAACTGGGACGCGACACATTACAACAAGAACCAGTTCGGGATGATTCTGGACTTGCCATACAGCGCAAACTACGACCCGCTCCCATCAGACGCAGAAATGGTGCATGATTTCATGCAGATGGGATATCAACCGCAACTCACCAAGCTAGCTCAGGTCCAGAGCAGCGGTATCCCTTATCCGAGACAATGTTCGGGATTGCGAACAAGTGTCTATCGCCCAAGCATGCCGGCTTCGACAAGGCAAGGCCAACATTCTGCGGATTTTCCACCGAATCACATTCTCCAGGAACTACGATTTCACGCAGCTGATCTGGAATGATCTTGCAGACCAGATTAGGCTAAAGGAGAATCGAAGATCGAAGAATGTGCCCTACGCTCAGTGGTTTAATGTCATCATCCGCCAATATATGGAGATGCATGAGCAGAACATTCCTCGCCTGCCTCCGGGACGAAATTATCAACCACCCAAGCTCAAATTCTTTCACAATCCACGGCTCACGGACTTGGACCAACCGTCGATGCCGATTTCTTTTGAGCTGCTACGTCTCGCCGACCCCTAGGGAGACGTATATAGAACTTACTGCCTGGAGAATCACCTCACCGAGGAGATGATTCGAGGGCCCCCGCCAGTTTTTGGAGTTAGCCCTCCCCAACCGCAACACCAACCAAGCCCTGACGACACGATGATAGATGTCGCTCAGGAGCTTCAACAGGAGTCTCCATTGGTCGAAGTGCAAATGCCCGACGTAGATGATACACTAAGAGACGTCGTGGCTACTGAGATGGCGCTCGAGGCTCCAGAATATGAATATCAGGTGGAGGTGCCCGTACATGTAGATATGCTTGAAGAGCCTATCAAGGAGGCTCCTCTACAAGAAGCACAGCCCGAGGTTGAAATGGGGCAAAGCTTGCTTCCACGGGTGACAGATCAGGCTCCTAAGGACATAGATCGTGACCCCACTCCTCACACAGCTACCCCATCCGACACGGAGTCAGATGAGAGGAGATTAGCCTGATAAGACGGACTCCCAGACGACTCAGCATACAAATGGAGTCCATGCTGACCACTTCTACAAGTGTTGCCGGCACTTTTTCGCTCAATCTTGAGCCGCAACCAAATCTACCGGTGTCTGGTCCGCAGGCCCAAACCGAGCCTGCCATAACACCCATAGAGGAGAATCATCAAGATTCGACTTGAGGTTTGGGTGGAAGTCTCATACAGTCACAACCTCAAGTGACTGTGGGCCAAGCTGAGGAGCCGGTGTCTGCTCAAGGGTTGATAACAGGCGACATCAGTCGTCCTGGAACATCCAAGGAGGCGTCCGCACCTTTTGTGACGAACGACCAATTCCAGGCCGCTCTCTCTGCCGCTGTTCAATCCATGGAAGATAAGATCATGGAGAGAGTACTCCACGCCATCGAGACATCCCGAAGAGATACCGGGAAAGCACCTGTCTCTGAAGGCCCTTCGTGACAAACCATCCTCACACGTCCACAACCCACACCCGCCGACCCTTTAGCCACTTCATCCATCCTCATCAATCCATACACCATACCCATAACTGAGCTCCACGACATACTACTCGCCCGCTTGATCGGCCTCTCCATTCGGTCGCCTCAAGAAGAATCTCTTTATAGGCGATTGGTGGATCATCTTGAGCCACCCCCAAACTTGCCGAGGCCAAAGCTCCAACTCAAGCCGCAGACATGACGATCCTGACGATCAGGACCCTCATGAGGGGGAGAAGAGGCCACGGACATCTACAAGTGGCCCAGGACAAGGCTCGAGCGCGATGTAAACAAGCGCTGGAACAGGTGAAACCCAAACCCAAACCCAAACACAAACCACCCACACCACGCACCGCACCACCACTCTAACCCATATCGACCCACCAACCATTCACCTCCGGACGCCTCCGCCCACACCACCGACTCTGACAAGCCCCTTGCTTCCGGAAGAAGAAGCAAGTGCGGCCATGCTCGTAGCTCTGGCACAAACCCAAGCTACTCCCTCAATAGCTCCAGAACAACCGGGCCTTCAGGACACGGCGTCAACCCACATGAATATCTCGACAAATTCATATTTGAAGAATAGTGGGCGACCCATTATATGCCCGAGGAGCATCAATTACACGGCTCAAGGAAGTTCGACAAATTTTGCAACAAGCATCGGTGGACCTCGTGCTGATAGAAGACGACGAACTTCAGAAAGGTGTAGACCACGAACAATATCCCACAGGGCTTTCAGAGCTGATCACGCAATGAGCGGTTTCCCCCACCAGACAAATCCAGGGACCGTTCGGATCGACACACCGTGGGAGAATATCCGAATAGAAATACCCTTCCTCGAAGAAGTTCGTGAGAATATTTGGAGGTCACCGGACAGAATCAAGAAGCCGAACGAATTTGAGCTGAGAGGGATCTCTCATTGGGATCAGCAGAAGAGGATGACCTACCTCTGGATGCTGACTCACTTTGGACCAGATGTAAGGCTGGGGATCCCGATGGAATGACTGAAGAGTCACTTCAAGAAGCTATCCCAATATGCCAACTCCTCAGCGTCTACTGTGCAAAAGGAGGACTTCCAACACCTCACTATGTCATCGAGCGAGTGGACAGAACCCAAGAGGAACTGAGCGAGAGCGACCTACCGTACCTCCCTGCCGACGAGGTATACAACCTCTGTCAGCTGTACGTGGAGAAGTACAAGGGCCCTCAAGACTTCATCAAAAAGGAAGGCCCTGAAGGGCTCTACCGGTTCATGATTTGCCAAGACAAATACTTTGCAGCGCATGACCTTCAGATAGCTCTGGAGAGCAACATGAAGAAGGTCAACATGGCGGAACCGCTCAACAAAGGACCTGAGATTGAAGGGCTTCCAAGCAATCATGTGCACATCAGCTCAGTCATCGGCATCACCTACAACAATCCAATTGCCAAGAAGACTAGGATGATGCTGAAGACAGAGATTCATAAGTTTTGCGACGGAACGCTCAAGGTCATCAGGAGGAATATCGAGCAGAGGTTGGAAGAAATCAACCGAGAGACGATGCTGAGAATCCACAGGTTCGTGAGAGAACAGCCGCTCCTGATGGAATTGCTAGATGATTTTAAGGAGTGTCTGGAGCTGAGGGAAACAGTTAGAAACTATGAGTATGCGCTGGCTTGCGCAGATCGTATTACGCCCGACGAGGACAAACATCCGGAAACGCAATTAAGCACAAAGGGGGAGATTGTAGAGTAAATTGTGCTTGATTTTATTAGTTGTCCTTGTAATTAGGGGCGTTTTGCATAGTAGTCCTTAGGTAAGGACTAGTTTGATATTTATATTAAGTTTGTTTGGTATAAATACATGTAAATGAATTGAGCTGAATAGAGAAAGTTTTGGAAATTGATCCGAAAGGCTTGCAATTCAAATTCTAGAGAGAGAAACAATAGTAACTTTCTCACTGTACTCGAATTCTCTCTCTTGTTCTTCATTTGAGTTTTTCAGTCGAAATTCAATGTCTACCATAATCATCGAATTACTTAGAATTCACGCCTAGGATCATTGAGTTGTTAAGCGTAGGACCTAACAGATGACAATGAAAAGGCAAATCTTTCAACTACAATAGGATAAATCCAGGCAATGTAGTTGGAACCGGTGTAAAATGGACTGTTTGCATCCCATTAGACGGCATTCAGTCGTATGTTTTTCAGCCTTGGAAATATTAAAATACGCAGAGGGTGTTACGAATTATCCTAACAGATTGTTTCCTAAATCAACGAGAAACTAAGAGAATATAAATGAAAGACAAAAAAAAGGATTGAGAAAAAACCGAGCTTGCAACACCTCGACTGTGTGCGAATTTCACACAGTAAACCCCCTTTCAAATTTTATACCGCGCGTTTCACGTTAGTCGCCGTCGTTTCCGGCCAGCATCCCTTGGTGGTGGCCGGCCGGTGATTGACAGCAACCTTTTCGTCAATTCCGTGTGGGAGCGGTAGTGGTTTTTCGTCAATTTGTGTCACGGCTTGCTAGGGTTTCGCGATGGAGGATGATCAATCAACAGCAATCCCGGCAGCGCCTCCCGATCAAGACCTGATATCGATTGCTGACCCTATGGCGAGGCAAAATCCACCCTTGCCGGATCTGGCGGGATTAATGGCCAAATACCCGGAGTTTGCGACGTGCTTTGATGCGCCGCGATTTCTTTCGCTGACTGGACGTATTCAACAGTCTGCGGCGACGGGGCGGGGCCAGAAGGACGGGCCGAAGGATACGTCCATCGCCTGCGGTTTTTCTGCTGCGCCTAATACATCGGCGCGATTATCTAGGGTTTCTGTCAACCCGTTTGAAGACCCGTCTGCTGATGGTCGATCCGAAGCAATCACGAAGGAGATCATGGGGGTCGTGGGATCGGCTGGTACGATCGGGAACCACCGGTCAGATATCATGGACGCCGCCGGTGATCGCCAACTGAGGTCGGGCCCAATTAGGCGGAGAAGCAGTTTGGGCCTAGGGTTTTGCCGGGATCTCCACCTGCGCGATGCACCATCACGGCTCCCCTCAAAGGAATTTTGAGGCCTCCTAATCGCAAGCAGCGGTGGGGACGGCCCGATACTCCGCCACCTTTGCGGATAATGGCCCGACGTTCGATCCCGATGGGATCGCCTGCGTCTGAGGAGCGGGTTGATGAGGAAATTGAGGTTGATGATAGACATGTGCATGCTTCGCCGGGGACTGACGGAAATCAAACCGGGGCTCCTCGATCTCCACCCATTGTGGAAGCTCGGCCAATGCTCACGGCTCCGGCTGATGATGCTGTATCGACTCAAGCGGCGACCCCGATGGCGTTGTATGCGGATGTAGTGGTGGGGAAAGCTGTGACGGAGACTACTAATCGCAATGGCACTAATTTGCTTGTGGGTGGTGGAGATCATAGAGGGCACGGGGACAGGCGACGCTTAGCTCTGGAGTATGTCGCACCGAAATCTATTAGCGACAAAGTCTCAGTGGTGGCCCCGACATGGAACGTGGCTTCCCAAGGCTTCGCAAGGTGGGCGAATACGTTGGTTGGCTACTTTCTTGGGCCTAAACCTTACTTTCCATTTGTGGAACGGTTTGTGAGGGCGCGATGGCCTGGTTTGGTGGAGGTCCGTGCCACGACGAATGGATTTTTTCGATTCCGTTTCGAGTCTCCTACGACCATGAACGAGGCATTGGAGGGTGGCCCGTGGCTGCTACAGGGCCAGCCATTGTTCCTGGAGGTGTGGCGGCCGGGCATGTCGATGGAACGGAAAGAACTTGTCGAGGTTCCGCTCTGGGTAAAACTGTGGAATGTGCCCAGTGAGTTCTGGATCAAAGCGGGATTGGGTGTAGTCGCTAGTGGTGTTGGGAAGCCCCTATTTGCGGATGGGATCACGGCTAAGGGGGAGCGTATAGATTATGCCCGTGTATGCGTCATGAAAGCACTCGCCACTCCCTTTGTCGAGAAGGTGGATATTGAACTCCCCACCGCTGAAGGGAGTACTTGTGGAACAGTTACAGTTACTGTGGAGTATGAATGGAAGCCGAGGAGGTGCGATGTGTGCAATAATGGGCTCATGGGGATACACAATGTCCTAAACAAAAGAAGAGGCCGGCTCTGGTGCGACAGGCCAAAACGGCGGGCCCGAGGTCGAGTAGGCAGCCGCCATCCCAAGCACATCCGGAGTCTAGGGTGGTGGTACAAGAACGCCCACAACATGAGCGCCCAAAGCGAGATCATTCAAGGCAGGGTCGTGTCCCACACTCGGAATGGCGTCAAGTCGGTGCCCATGGCAAGGCGGTACGGGTTGAGCCGAGGGGGGAGGCGCCAAGGACTGGCTCGCCTTCTCGCACAGCGCCGCCAAGGACTGGCTCGCCTTCTCGCACAGAACCGCTAGATAGCTCATGCGTCCCATGCAGTCCACGTCATGCCACGAAGGCCGACCCCACGCACCAATCTGATTGCAGCTTCTTTTCGGTGCTACAAGGTTTGCGGGATGAAGAGGATGTTGTTACTGACCCCTCTGATACACTGACTACGGGCCCTAAAGCACATGCAGCCCGAAATGGGGCCCATTCATGATACCGGTGGGTTCATGGAACGTGCGTGGTCTTAATTGACAAGACCACAGGAGGGCGGTGGGGGAATGGATTGCGTGGGGGGGATTGCACATGGTGGGACTAATTGAGACGAGGGTGGCCGAGTCTAATGCAGCACGCATTTCAGATGGTCTTCGGCCGCGTTGGGCCTGGCATTTCGACTACGACGATGGCCCGGGGAACCGCATTTGGGTGGGATGGGATCCCGCATGGCTTCGTGTGACTATTATGGCGAAGTCCAGTCAAGCTCTCCATTGTCAGGTGGAACGACTTGGCACGTCGGAACACTTATTCATCTCATTTGTTTATGGGCAGTCTCGACGGGAGGAACGTACAACATTATGGGAGGAGTTGATCCAGTTCTCTGCTCTACGTGTTGAAGATGCATGGTTGGTAACGGGGGACTTCAACACTATCTTGCATGCGGGCGAGGGACGAGGGGGTGCTCCTCAAATGCGTGATATGTCGGACTTTCAGGCGTGCCTTCTCAGCGCTGACCTTACTTCGCTCCCGTCCACGGGGCAAGAGTTCACGTGGTACAATCAGCAGAGGGGCCTCGCGGGAATATGGAGGAAGTTAGATCGCATGCTTGGCAATCCACAGTGGTTTGCACGGTATCAGGATGCATGCTTTCGTTGTGACATGCCTGCTACATCTGACCACTCACCGTTATCTTTGGGGGAGGTGTTGCCTGGGCCACGGGGTACGGCGTTTCGCTTTGAGAATTTCCTTACAAAGGAGCCGGAGTTCTTGGGCCATGTTCGGCGGGTATGGAACACTCCTCTGACGGGTTTCCCCATGTACGTGTTGATCCAGCGGTTGAAATTACTGAAGCCGATTTTCAAACAAATGAGGCGCGCTAAAGGGGACCTAGCTGCTAATGTGGCTGATGCCTTTGGTTTCTTGGGAATTGCTCAGGAATTCGCAGCTCGATATCCATTTGAGGTACTATTCCATGATCTCGAACGGCATTGTCGGTTTCTCTACGCTAGGGCTGTTGAAGTTGAACACACAGCGTTTTCCCAACGAGCGAAGCTTGCGTGGCTCAAGGACGGTGATCAATGCTCTTCCTACTTCTTTAGGAAAGTTGCGATACGGCGCGCGACGAATCGCATTATTTCGCTAGAAAGTAACAGTGGCGCACCGTTAGAGTCTCCGGATGCAGTGGAAAGGGAGTTGCTGGGGTTTTATCAGGATTTTCTCGGCCAATCCGTGCGTACGGTTCCCGTTTCACTGGCTGAGATACAAGGGGCCATTTCACGCAAGCTTTCCCCAGCTGCGTCGACCGATACGATCCGGCCAGTTGATGGTGAGGAGGTGAGACATGCCCTATTCTCTATGGGGGATGAGAAGGCACCTGGGCCGGATGGGTTTACGGCGGCTTTTTTCAAAGCAGCTTGGGAGATTGTTGGCCCTGATGTTATATGTGCTACACAAGACTTCTTCAAGACCGGATGCTTACTCAAGGGGCTCAACAGCATGCTAATTACACTCATACCTAAGCGTGATTCACCACGGCGAGTGACAGACTTTCGGCCCATTTCGTGTTGTAACGTCTTATACAAGATTATCTCCAAGGTGTTGGCGAATCGCCTGAAGCCGGTGCTGAGAGGGCTGGTCCACGCTTCACAGACGGCGTTTATACCTGGAAGGCCAGTGACAATATCCTACTGGCACAGGAGCTTTGCCTTGGGTATATGAGCAAAGGACGGCCTCCGCGAGCTATGCTAAAGGTGGATCTTGCCAAGGCCTATGACAAGGTGGAATGGAGTTTCTTACTGGCGACTCTTCAGGCGATGGGGTTCCACCCAAGGTACATTGAGTGGATACGAAGCTGCATGACGACCACCACCTTCTCTATCAATCTCAACGGGCGCCCGGCGGGATACTTTGCTGGCAAGAGAGGTATTCGCCAAGGGGATCCCATCTCACCTTATCTTTTTACTCTCGTCATGGAGGTGCTCCACGACATTGTTGTGAGATCTATACAGTCGGAACCGCGTTTTCGCTACCACTGGCGTTGTGAATCCATAGCCCTCCCTATGTTGGTATTTGCGGATGATCTGCTTCTTTTCTGTCAGGCTGACCCTACATCAGTACGGGTCCTGAAGGAGGCGTTGGGGTCGTTCGCTCAGCTGTCTGGGTTGCATCCTAACCCTGATAAGAGCGAGATGTATATTTCACGTAAGGCAGATATCCTCAAGGGCAGTTACTGGCTTTGATGGGATTTCGCGAAGGTCGCTTACCTGTACGCTATCTGGGGGTCCCGCTTATTGCCTCTCGCCTTACGATTGCCGATTGCGCACCGCTGGTGCAGCGAGTGGATACACGCATCGGATCTTGGCTGAACCAGTCGTTGTCATATGCTGGTAGGGTGCAGCAGATTAAGTCGGTCCTTCAGGCCCTACATGTCTACTGGTCGGGGGTCTTCTTGCTACCCAAGGGTATTATACGCGCTTTGGAAACTAGACTTCGTCGGTTCCTATGGGGCGGTACCACATCCAAGGTTGCTTGGGAGGATGTCTGTTTGCCGGTGCGAGAGGGTGGCTTGGGCCTACGGTCGATCGCCACGGATAATAGGGCCCTCCTGCTTCAGCTCTTATGGAGGGTGATTACTCGGCCTGATGATTCGATTTGGGTGGACTGGTTGTACAGCACACGACTGCATACGAGATCCCTTTGGACAATTACTATTTCGACCAATACTGCGTGGAGCTGGAGGAAGCTGTTGCAATTGAGGATGGTAATTCTGCCTTTCCTTGATTTTACGATTGGGGATGGTACATCATTATTATTATGGGAGGATCCATGGCTACGGGGTGTCCCATTGTTGGCCCGCTACCCTCGAGGCCCACTAGCAATGGGGCTGCCGGTGGGAACACGCCTAAGCTGCGTCATCGATGGCCAAGGATGGAATTGGCCCGGGAGGTCGACGGTTGAGTACTTGGAGTTCAGTCCGCACCTTCCGCCAATTCAGCCGACTAGGCGTGATGTGATTTCGTGGAAGGAGGCGCCAGAGGGCAGACCCACAGCACGATTAATTAGGGAGGCGCTGCGAATACGACGGCCTATTGTCTCTTGGGCGAGCTTGTTCGGGGGTCCCCTAAAGGTCCCTCGTCATGAGGTCATCTTGTGGTTGGCCATTCGAGATCGTCTATCGACCAGAGATAAGCCTCGGGTAGCGCAGCGCGCCGGGACTCCCGCCTGTGTCCTTTGTGATGCACTACATTTTGAGACAGTTCAGCATCTATTTTTTGACTGTGGCTTTTCTCGCACTTGTGCTCGACTGTTGAGGAGGAAGATCAGATGGGCATGGCCGTATCGGGACTGGAGGTAGGGTCTACAGTGGGCTGCAACCCGTTGGAGAGGGCAGCATCTCTTACAGGTCGCTTACCGCCACGTACTCGCATCATTGGTGTATCATATCTGGCAAGCACGCAACAAGCGCTGGAAGGAGGGGGCTACCACCACTCCGGACAGGCTAGTTGGTGCGGTTCTTGACATGGTTTGCATACGACTTGTTGGGACCTCACCAAAATTCGAACTCCAAAAGGCTGCTATACGACGACTTTGGCGTGTAGCTTGGTAGTTTTCTTGGATCTTGTTCAGTTTTCTTTTGCTTTTGTGGTTGACGCCGGCAGTGTGTTGCTGGTTTGCATGTGAGGATTACATCCTTACTCATCTGTACATTCACCTATTTTTTCTCTTATATATATACACGGAGCCTATTCCAAGAAAAAAAAACTAAGAGAATACGCCTAAAACTGGTAAAGGAGCTTTCCGATAATAAAGATGTGCTCGGGATTCGACTCCCGCTAGGTATATCGCCTAAGACAGTAAACTATCGTTCCTACGTGATTCTGACTAGATCGCAGTAATTTCCTACCCGCTAACGAATTTGCTGTCGCCCTAAACGCTCGCGGGGATCTAAAGTGCAGTAATTACTAAAGCGAGGATTGAGTATTTGCTTTCGCCCTATACTCGAATCCTATCTTCTACGAACGGCCTAATCGTTGTTTAGCTGTCGCCCTAAACGATTTTCCACACGATCACTTTAACACATAGACATATTAAAGCGACGAAACAATTTCATAGATAGATAAATAGTCATAAACACGAGTCACGATAACATATGTCTTAATTGCAAAATAACCTAGCGTTCATCTAATCCCAAACACACAGGGAATTTAGCTACTCATAATAGACGAGAAAACAATGAAAGAATTAGAGAACAGAGAAGGAAGACTCATGATCTTGAATACTGGCGAATTATCGGCACTAGCGTGATGAATCTTCGTTCTCTGATCAATTGGGCGTGATTGCGTCGTTGCTCCGTCTCTTGCGCTCCGGGACGTGATTCTGCGTTCTTTTGGCTCTTCTTTCGTCTCTGGAGAATTTAGGGTTGATATCTGGTAAGTTCTCTCTTTTTCTGGGTCGATTTTGGGCATTTTATACTGATTCCCGAGTCAGTCACGGCCTGGGACATGGGCGGTCACGGCCGTGACAAACATCGCTCGCGTCTCGTCACTTTCTGCCCTTGGTCACGGCCAAGTGCATTGCATGTCACGGCCGTGACCATCATCAGTGCCAGTCTCTGCCCTGGGTCACGGCCAAGTGCATTGCTCGTCACGGCCGTGACCATCATCAGTGCCAGTCTCTGCCCTTGGTCACGGCCAAGTGCATTGCACGTCACGGCCGTGACCATCATCAGTACTCTCTGCGTCGCTCTCTGTCCTCCGTCACGGCCGTGACCAAGGGTGCGTCTGCCGTGACCTTGGGCAGTGTTACCGTTTTCGCGCCGTTTTGCCTCGTTTTCGCTCCTTTTCGCACGAAACTCGTCCGAAGCTCCTTCAACATAAGAATAAGTGTAGATATGCCGAATAAGTGAACGAATTCATTGCTAACATTCTATTATACGTCAAATAAATACTATGATAAACGCATTAAAATACGTTTATCAAACCTCCCCACACTTAAGCATTTGCTTGTCCTCAAGTAAATTAGAAATCAGATAAGGCATCAAACTAGGATAACGGCACGATTGTTCGCAATTTATCATCAAAGCCAGAAAGCACAAAAGGAATCAAGCAAACAATCGCGGACATTACACTAATGACTTGCACTCATCGACCTGAATTTTCTTCGCACTGCTAATTGAGACTCATACCTCACAAGGATTCACCCAATTCACTCAAGTGTATAGGCTAGCATATGATGAGTCGCTCAATTTGTGCGCTAGTCCAACCCCTACCATAAACTTGCAAGTTAATCGCATCTCTTAATATTCAAAGGGGGGTCAATGTTGTCGCGAAGTCTAGCCAGGCGATTCATTGTCGGGTTGAGCAACTTGGTACGGGTGCTATTGTTTTTGTCTCTTTTGTGTATGGGAAGTCTAGACGGGAGGAGCGACGTTCCCTATGGGAGGAGTTGATACAGTTTTCAGCCGCCCGCGTGGACGATGCATGGGTTGTGGCCGGGGATTTCAATACGATTCTGCATGAGGGTGAAGGTAGGGGAGGCACACCGAACTCCCTCGATATGGCCGAGTTTCATAACTGTTCAGTGCATGCGGATCTCACAGCCCTTCCATCAACGGGCCAAGAGTTTACTTGGTACAATCAACAGCGAGCTCTGGCGGATATTTGGCGCAGATTGGATCGAATGGTTGGGAACCCCCAATGGTTCGTCAGATGTCCAGACGCTTACTATCGCTGTGAACTGCCTGCCACGTCTGACCATTCACCGCTCACATTAGGGGCAGCGACGACGCGGCCACGTGGCCCGAGTTTTCGGTTCGAGAACTTCCTCATAAAGGAGCCGGCGTTTCTGGAGCAGGTCCGGCGGGTTTGGGAGTCCCCAGTGGAGGGGTTTCCCATGTACGCGATGACTAGCAGGCTGAAGCGGCTAAAGCCTATCTTCAGGCAGATGCGTCATGCCAAAGGGGACTTAGCGGCTAACGTTGCGGAGGCCATGCGGTTCCTAGGAATCGTGCAAGACTTTGCAGCGAGATATCCACTAGAAGGCTTGTTCCATGATCTGGAGCGCCAATGTCGCCGTCTTTACGCGCGCTGTTGAAGTCGAGCAAACTGCATTGTCCCAACGCGCTAAGCTGGCGTGGCTTAAGGACGGGGATCAGTGCACGTCATATTTTTTCAAGAAGGTATCCTTACGACGCGCGACTAACCGTATCCTCTCATTGGAAAGTGCGGCAGGGGTCCTATTGGATACGCCGGATGCAGTGGAGGGAGAACTATTGACCTTCTACCACGAGCTCTTGGGACAATCAGCGAGGGCCTCGCCCGTCACAGTGGCTGAGGTACAGGGATCCATCAAGCGTACGCTTTCCCCAGCGGCTGCTTTAGATATGGTTCGGCCCGTTGATGCGGCCGAGGTACGTCATGCGCTATTCTCTATGGGGGATGAGAAAGCGCCGGGCCCTGATGGTTACACAGCTGCTTTCTTCAAAGCAGCGTGGGATGTGCTGCAGAGTGACCTTACTACGGCGGTTCAGGATTTCTTCGTCTCTGGACGCCTCTTGAAGGGCCTGAACAGTACCCTTACACTGATCCCTAAGTGCCAGTCGCCACGGCGACCTACGGATTTCCGCCCCATCTCATGCTGCAACGTCATCTACAAGATTATTTCGAAGATCCTGGCGAACAGGCTCAAGACATCGCTTGGTGCGCTGGTCCATCTCTCCCAAACGGCGTTTGTGCCGGGTAGACGGATCAGTGACAACATCCTTATGGCGCAAGAACTATGCCTTGGATATACGAGTCAGGGTCGACCGCCTCGGGCCATGTTCAAGGTCGACCTCGCCAAGGCTTACGATAAGGTCGAATGGAGTTTTCTACTCGCCACACTTCAGGCTATGGGATTCCACCCAACCTATATAGGCTGGATTAGGACCTGCTTGACTACACCGACCTTTTCCATTAACATTAATGGCGGGTCGGCAGGCTTCTTTGCTGGCAAGAGGGGTCTCCGGCAGGGCGATCCCATCTCGCCTTATCTGTTCACGTTGGTTATGGAGGTTCTGCATGGCTTCGTTGAGGAGCGCATACGGACGGAACCAAGGTTTCGCTATCACTGGAGATGTGAGTCTAACTCTTTGCCTATGCTAGCTTTTGCGGATGATCTGCTTCTTTTCTGTCACGCGGATGCTGTGTCTGTGGGGGTTCTCAAAGATGCCTTGACGACTTTCTCCTCTCTGTCGGGGTTATATCCAAATCCTGATAAGAGTGCGATGTACCTATCACGAAGAGCGGAAGGGTCAAAGCCACAACTGCAGAGTATTATGGGTTTCCAAGATGGCCGATTACCTGTTCGCTATTTGGGGATCCCACTCATTCCCTCACGATTGACGATTAGACACTGTGCACCGCTCTTACAGCGAGTTGATGCGCGCTTGGGGTCTTGGCTGAATCGTTCCCTCTCTTACGCAGGCAGGATCCAACTTATTAAGTCGGTTCTGCAGGCCTTGCATATCTATTGGTCGGGGGTATTTCTGTTGCCAAAAGGCATTGTGCGAGCTTTGGAGTCAAGATTTCGCCAGTTCCTGTGGGGTGGCGCCTCGGCCAAGGTGGCGTGGGATGCTGTCTGGCTCCCGGTCAACGAAGGAGGACTGGGGCTTCGGTCAATTGCGACGGATAATCGGTCGCTCCTTGTACAACTTCTATGGAGGGTTATTACACGAGCGCCGGATTCCATTTGGGTGCACTGGCTGTACAGTACACGATTGCAAACGCGATCAATTTGGGCGACTCCTATCTCGGCCAACACATCATGGAGCTGGAGAAAACTACTGCAGATGCGGTCAGTGGTCCTTCCCCTTATCTCTTTCAGGATTGGCGATGGCTCTACGATTTGGTTGTGGGAGGATCCGTGGCTTCAGGGTTCACCGCTGCTGGATCGCTACCCGCGGGGCCCGCTTGCCATGGGGCTTCCGTTGGGAACCCGATTGAGCTCTGTTATAGATGTACATGGATGGAATTGGCCTGGGCGATCGGCGGATGAATATATTGAATTCAGTCGTTACCTCCCAGCCGTCGACTTGACTAGATGTGATATGGTATGGTGGAATGGGGCATTGGATGGCAGACCATCCGCGCGACTAGTCAGGGAGGCGCTACGTCATCGCCGGCAGCCCGTAGAATGGGCTAATCTTTTTGGAGGGCCTCTAAGGGTCCCTAGGCACGAGATCATCCTATGGCTGAGTATCCAGGATCGGCTGTCGACGAGGGATAAGCCATGGGTGGCACAGAGAGCGGGCACCCCTGCCTGTGTGCTCTGCGACGTGCTGCGCTATGAAACGGCTCAGCACTTATTCTTCGATTGTAGGTTCTCTCGTCAGTGCATTCGGCTCCTCAAGAGACGTATCCGATGGCGGTGGCCTTATACGGACTGGCGTGAGGGCATCGTATGGGCCTCGAGACGATGGCGAGGAGATCACCTTTTGTCGGGGGCGCATCGCCACGTCTTGGCCTCTCTAGTGTACCACATTTGGCAGGCAAGGAACAAGAGATGGAAGGAAGGGATCGTTATAACACCGGACAGGCTGGTGGCAGGCGTTCTTGATATGGTTTGCATGCGGCTAATTGGGACATCGGCAAAATTTGAACTGCAAAGGGCGGCGATTCGTCGCATTTGGCGTGTAGCATGGTAGATTGGTTGTATCGCGTCTTTCCTCTCGCTAGTCTTTTTCCAGTAGTCTGT
Source organism: Craterostigma plantagineum (assembly GCA_027422505.1). Lineage (NCBI taxonomy): Eukaryota > Viridiplantae > Streptophyta > Magnoliopsida > Lamiales > Linderniaceae > Craterostigma > Craterostigma plantagineum. Next base: position 12,251,546 of record JAPQWV010000029.1, read on the forward strand.
TACTGGTCGCTTGTGAGGTCCTGATCCTCACCCATCCTGTACTATCACCCCCTTTTTTTATATATATACACGGAATCATTCCAAAAAAAAAATATTCAAAGGGCAAGTATAAATCTGAGGGTCTTTTCGGGGAAACGGTTCGAACAATCATGAAGCGACAAACATAGATAATGAACACTTAATCTTAGAGCTAGGACGCGAGATCGAAAATTATCAAAGAATACAGTGGGCGGCTTTTGCGACGGCGGATTAGGTGGATCTGGCCATATCAGGCATGGAGCACTGGTATTCAGTGGGCGGCCTCCCGATGGCGAGGGAAGCATCTGTTACAGGCTGCTTATCGACATGTTCTGGCCTCTCTTGTTTATCATATTTGGCAGGCAAGGAACAGACGCTGGAAGGAGGGGATCATCACTACGCCTCATAGGCTAGTTGGGAGTGTTCTTGCTTTGGTTATTATGCGTATTGGTGGTACGTCCGCCAAGTACGAGCTGCATCGTGCGGCCATACGCAGACTTTGGCTTGTGGCTTGGTAGTACTTGTGTAGTTGAGCTTGTGCTTGTGCCCAGTAGCATGTTACTGGTCTGGTTGCGGAGCTCGCCTCCGCTCACCTTGTACATAATTTTTAGCTTTTTAGCTTATCTATATATGGGACATTACACCAAAAAAAAAAAAAATACAGCATGATCAAACAGACAGTCAAACGTCTCAACATAAGACTCGACATTCTCGCTCCGAAATCCTAGACTTTTCTGCTCGACCCTCTCAACTCAGTTCCCTTTCATTTTCTGCCCTTTCACCTTAGTTACGCTCTACTTTTGTGCAATGCCCTTATTCCCTAAAAACATCAAGGTTCGGCTCTTGTCGCAAAGAATACATCGTCACAGCGATTGCCGTGTACCTAGGGATACTTATTACCGATACCTATATCTTGCCAAAGGGTTATGGGCAGGCTTATGCAAGGGATCGGGTCATTTCAGAAAACGGTCAAGTAAGGGACGAGTCATTTCATGGATAGCAGAGAAGAACATCAAATCATACACTGAAATAGTAACTATCACGTTCGACTTCTGCTCTATTCTAATCGACTGGGGTTCACATACTCTCTGGAGGCTTATTTGGGTCAGGGTTATTTCATACATACGGGGTAAGGCTCAATACGGGGTAAGGGAGATTTGGCCCTGGACTTAATTCCTATTGCCCTCATCATTTTCACACTAACGCACCCAAATAGTTTCAACACGCATCAGACAGGCAAGTTCTAGAGAGATATAGACTAGGCACGTCACACAACCAAGAAAATTGAGCATAAGCTCGTCAGGCTCAAAACTCTCACACGAAACAGGGTTATGTGTACGAATATCTCAAAACAGTGCTACATCTATTCAGGCAGACAAGATTCAATCAGTCATGCATATCCTAATTGCTCACAGAAATTTATAGAATGCAGACCAACTCGAGATAAGCGCAAACAATCATGCCTGATTCAGTAATTCATGCCTTTCCAACGAACTCAAACGCACACGGACAAGTCATAAAAATTTTAAAATTTCACGTAAGTTTTAAACTAGATTCCCCTCCCCACACTTAAACCTGACGTTGTCCTCAATGTAAAAAAAAAATAAAAGGAAGGGAAAAAGAGTTTAAAAAGAGCGTGACTCCCCTGACGAATAAAGGACGTTTGCGTGAGGTAGTCGTTTTAGCTCGTGACGGTCGTGTTGTTATCCATTATGCATTGTAAGCCGTTATGCGTTTCCATGCGCTAGCTAGAGAGATAAATAGACAGAAAATAGAGTAGTCATAGATTAACTATAAACATAGTTATAAGCGTTAAAAGGTAGGAAGAAAGTAAAAACACACGCGACTACTCAAAAACGCAATGTCATAAAAGAAAAAGAAAAAGAAAATCCCTAATGGGGCGGCGATGGTGGCGAGCATTGCCTCGGGCGAAGGAGATCCATCGATCGCTTGGACAGCTCGAGCGCCTGGTCCATGGCTCGCAGGGCCTCGTTGTAGCGGTCCAGCTCCTCTCTGTACGGGCGGTGGGCTTCCTCGTTCCTTCGCTCGTACTCCTCCTGTCGGCGCCGAGTCTCTAGCACGTCCTGGCGCAGCGCTTCGAGATCCGCTGCCGACGCGTAGGGGGCGACGCCGGATGACTCGCCATGGTGGTCACCGGAGGAGTAGGAGGGCCCGGCGGCGATCGTGTCCGTCTCGATTGGGTGGGGGCCCTCGACGTATAGCTGGTCGGCGGGGATGTCGATGTTGTCCGTCTGGCCACGATAAGTCTCGTGCCAGACGTAGACCTTGTCCGTGCGAGTCCAAGTGGGCGCCTTCACCAGCATCTTCATCTTCACAAGCATCTCCTCATTCACGGGGTGGCGCCCTCCGACTATCTCCATCTCGGGCGCATTCGCTGGCCAGTAGCGTAAGCCCTTGACCACCTTGGTGATGAGTGGCCCTACGGCGATCTTGCCGTGGGATCGTGCTTCCGTCTGAGCACTGACAGCGTGGGCCACCGCCATCCCTAAGTGGACCTGTTCGCCTCGATGCAGCTTGGCCAGGTAGAATAGATCGCGCAGGGTGACTACTCCGTGCGAGTCGCCCCTCGGTGTAAGCGATGTCGTCAGGAGACGGTGGATGTACCGCAGTCCTGGGCTCCTTAGGGCAGAGGCCTTCGACGTCTTCGCGCTGTAATCCGGCTCGCCGGGTCGAGCGATGTCATCCCAGCAACCCTGTCTTCCGCCCGCTTGATCAAAGTATGTCGCGTAGGGCTGGTGTGGGTATGGCTGTGGGACTCCAACTGCGTGGCACAGGTTGTCGGCCCTCACTATCTGCTCTTCATTGAATGCCCGGAATCTGATCTTGTTGTCGTCGTATTCGTCGTAGGTGAATGTGGCAAGGAACTCTAAAGTGAGTTCCTTGTACGCCGGTTCGTCGATTGGAAAGAACGTCCCCCAGCCGCTGAGTGACAGGTACTGGCCGACTTGCTGGTCGATGTGGTGCTTCGCCAGCGTGTCGTAGTCGATCTGGTCCATGGAGATGAACTCCATGGCCTTCAGCTTGTTGTAGCGGGCCGTCTGAGCTTCGTCCGTGAACTGACCCATGGCTTCTAGCATAGTTGCGGGGACCCGCGTCGCCTTTGACGAACGGGCGAACGCGAGGCTGGGTTGCGTGAGGATGAAGGGCGGCTTTTACCCATAATACCTGAAAGAGAGATGTGAGCGCAACGAGAATGAGGCAGTTAAATTCAAGGCAGCTCGACTCGACCAACATAGCGACGAAGTAGTAACTTGCCTATGCAATACACATGAAAGGCTCAAAGTGGCATTTATCGAACATGTGGCGTGCAACTGAAGATATGCATAACAAGTTCAAAATTGTAGCAACCAACGTACCCAAATAAACAAATTAAGTATTCCCAAGACGTATATCATCATAAAAGAGTACGAATAACACCCAATTATATCCATTTTCGAAAATCCCCAAATTGAAAAATTAGGGTTCTTCGTTGAATTTCAAAATTAACCCTTAAGATCACGTAATTGGGCATGCCCAAAGTGTTCCTACCATGTAGCTATCCATAAAGGGGTGAGAAAACCAGCAATTAAGACCCAACTCGAAAAACCCCCAATTTGAAAATTAGGATTCGTCATAAAATTCGTAAAAATTGCAATTCAAAGTAACGAATTAAGCATGCCCATAGTAATCATATCATGTAATAGGCAAATAGAAGCATGTTAACACCAAAGATTAAGGAATTCGACGAGATCCCCAGATTTAAATCGAAATAGGGTAAGAATTTTCATACCTTGGACGTTTAACGAGATTCAAGAAGTATTTCGAGGTTTTGGTGATGGTTCGTCGGTGTTTAGAGGACGATGGCGGGATAAGGGGCCGATTTTGGGTGGTGATGACGAGAAGAGAGGGTGAAATCGAGAGAGGGAAGGAGAAGGAAAGGAGAGAGAGAGAGAAAAAAGAAGAGAAAGAGGCGGATTTGTAGTGAAATCCGCGACCGTCACGGCCGTGACCTGTAAAGGTCTTGGCCGTGACGCGAGGCAGTGTCCGCCTCTGGCCCCGGTCACGGCCGTGACGTGTACGTCATAGGCCATGACGCATTCGGGTTTTTATTTATTTTTTTTTTTTTGGACGTCACGGCCGTGACCGCTTAAGCAGTTGACCGTGACAAGTGACAGAGAGGCCACTGGGAGACGTCACGGCCGTGACTGCCTAAGCAGTTGGCCGTGACATGGGGCAGAGTGATCGATATGAGATCCCCCTTGGTCATGGCCGTGATGGCTTAAGCCGTTGGCCGTGACAGGAGGCAGTGTGTGCCTCTGGGATCAGTCACGGCCGTGACTGCTTGAGCAGTTGGCCGTGACCCTTTATTTTTTTTTTTTTTCGGCTATCCCTAAAACATAAATTGAAAATACCTGGGTTGCCTCCCAAGAAGCGCTTACTTTACCGTCTTTAGCCGGACGTCGTTTCGTTTGCTCACGTCTGGAAGTCCAGGTACAGCACTTCCCTCTCGGTCGCGTCTTCCTCGCCTGCGAGATAATGCTTCAACCTATGGCCGTTCACCTTAAACGGACCCTGCTCTATACCTGAAATCTCAACAGTACCATAAGGGAAAACACGGGTAACAGTGAACGGTCCTGACCAGCGTGATCTAAGCTTGCCAGGAAAAAGCCTAAGTCGAGAGTTAAAAAGAAGGACTTGGTCCCCTTCCTGAAACTCTCGCCTTTGCCTAATCTTTTTATCATGATAGGCTTTGGAACGTTCCTTGTACATGCGGGCGTTATCGTAAGCCGACAAACGCCACTCGTCTAACTCGTTGATTTGGAGTTGTCGCTTTCCGCCGGCGTTCCCCAAATCAAGATCCAAGGACTTAATGGCCCAATATGCCTTATGCTCTATTTCTACGGGAAGATGGCATGCTTTTCCATAGAGTAGTCTATATGGTGTAGTGCCTATGGGAGTCTTATATGCAGTTCTAAATGCCCAAAGTGCATCATTCAATTTATTTGCCCACTCCCTACGGTTTCCCTCTATGGTCTTTTCTAGGATGCTTTTCAACTCACGGTTCACTACTTCGACCTGACCACTAGCTTGAGGATGGTACGGGGTGGATAGGCTATGTCTAACACCGTAACGTTCTAAAGTGCATGCAAACTGGGTGTTACAAAAGTGAGTGCCTCTATCACTAATAATGCACCTAGGTGCCCCAAAACGTGAAAACAATGCTCGCAAAAATCTAACGACTACCCTAGCATCATTTGTGGGTAAGGCTTGCGCCTCGGCCCACTTAGAAACATAATTCGACAGCGACTAGGATGTACTTATTGTTGTAGAGCTAGGAAATGGACCCATAAAATCTATACCCCATACATCAAAGATCTCGCAAACCAAGATGAAGTTCTGGGGCATTTCGTCGCGTTTAGAAATGTTACATGCGCGCTGACACTGATCACAAGTGTCAACGTACCTTTGCGCGTCCTTGAAGATCTGGGCCAATAGAATCCGCTCTCCAACACCTTCTGAGGTACGATTTGCTGCATAATGCCATCCGGTCGGTCCGTGTGGCAATGCCTAAGGATCCGCGTCGATTCCGGGGCAGCCACGCATCGCCGTATTACCTGGTCTGCACATCGCCTGAAAAGATACGGGTCTTCCCAAAAGTAGTACCTCAAATCAGAAAAGAATTTCTTCTTTTGCTGACTCGTGTATTCCTTTGGTAGGACCCTCGCAACAAGATAGTTAGCGTATCTGCAAACCAGGGAGTGTCGTCACTTACCACATGTATCGAGTAGAGGTGCTCGTCTGGGAACCGATCATGTATCGCCCTCTCGTCCTTACTGTATATCTCGGACTCCTCTAGTCGGGAAAGGTGATCCGCCGCTAGGTTCTCCGCACCCTTCTTGTCGCAGATCTCTATGTCGAACTCTTGTAGTAGCAGGATCCACCGAATCAGTCGTGGCTTGGCGTCGGGCTTTGCTAACAAGTACTTAAGAGCAGAGTGGTCAGTAAAAACAATGACTTTCGAAAGGATCAGATATGACCTGAACTTGTCGAAAGCAAACACGACGGCCAACATCTCCTTTTCGGTGGTCGTGTAATTGGCCTGGGCTGCGTCTAGCGTCTTACTCGTGTAGTAGATTGGCCTGAAATGGTTGTCCTTACGCTGCCCTAGCACGGCCCCAACTGCATAGTCACTAGCATCGCACATTAGCTCAAAGGGCAGTCCCCAGTCGGGGGCTACCATAATAGGTGCTGCGATAAGTCTTTCCTTAAGTAAATTGAAAGCATGCAGGCATTCATCATTAAAATCAAACGGGGCATCTTTCTCTAACAATCTAGACATAGGACGTGCGATCTTAGAAAAATCTTTGATAAACCTACGATAAAATCCCGCATGTCCTAGAAAGCTTCTAATCGACTTCACGTTCGAGGGGACGGGTAATCTTTCTATAGTCTCTAACTTAGCTCGGTCCACTTCGATTCCTTTAGAGGAAATATTGTGACCGAGAACTATACCCTCTCGAACCATGAAGTGGCACTTTTCCCAATTAAGTGCCAAATTCGTTTCCTCGCATCGTGCGAGCACGAGCTTCAGATTCGATAAACATGCATCAAACGAGGAACCGAAAACAGAGAAATCGTCCATAAATACCTCCATTACCTCACCTACCAGTTCGTCGAATATGGCCATCATGCATCGCTGGAAGGTGGCTGGGGCATTGCATAATCCGAATGGCATCCTTCGGTACGCGAACTTTCCGAACGGGCACGTAAACGTCGTCTTCTCCTGGTCCTCGGGTGCTATAGGGATCTGCAGGTAACCTGACAAACCATCAAGGAAACAATAAAATGAGTGACCCGCTAACTTTTCTAACATTTGATCAATAAATGGTAAAGGGAAATGATCCTTTCGCGTGGCATCGTTCAGCTTCCTGTAGTCGATGCAGACGCGCCATCCGGCACGGTCCTCGTCGGGATCAGTTCGTTCTTGTCGTTGGTGGCGACCGTCATGCCTCCTTTCTTTGGAACTACTTGCACCTGGCTGACCCATGCGCTGTCTGAAATGGGATAGATCATCCCCGCGTCTAGCAGCTTGATCACCTCCTTCTTTACCACGTCCTTCATGTTGTGGTTGAGGCGCCTTTGACATTGAGCGACCGGCTTGAAGTCGTCCTCCATGAGGATCTTGTGCGTGCAATAGCTCGGGTTGATACCCCTTATGCGGATATCTTCCACGCCAATGCCTTCTTGTGCTCTTTCAACACGTCTAAGAGCTGGCCCTTCTGTCCGTTGTCGAGATTTGCCGAGATGATGACCGGCAGCCCTCCATTGTTGCTCAGAAATGCGTACTCGAGGTGGTCGGGCAGCGGTTTCAATTCTAGGACCGGTGGTTCCTCGACCGAGCTCTTCTCCTTGTCCTCTTCGCTGCTCTCATCGATGGCTATAATAGGCTCGTCGACTTCCTCCCCACACTCGTCGATTGCCATAAGCGTGTGTATGTCGTGACCGCCGACCTGTGACAGACCTTGCACGGAAAAGAGAAAGTCGTGCTCAAATACGTCTAAGAAATAACACTTATCGTCCTGCCCGCTACTCTTTTTCATTGAGTCGGCCATATCAAAGGTAACCTTTTCCCCATCTACCGTCAAGGTTAACGTCCCGTTCCTAACGTCTATCATGGTCTCCCGCGTGGCTAGGAACGGTCTACCTAAAATCAGGGGGACATTCTCGTCTTCCTCCATATCTAAAATAACGAAATCTGCGGGAATCACGAACTTATCGACCTTAACTAGGACATCCTCGATAACACCTCGAGGGTACTTTAACGCCTATCCGCTAATTGGAGGCTCATCCTAGTGGGTCGTGGTTCGCCTAGACCTAAACGCTTAAACATGGAATACGGCATGAGATTAATACTAGCGCCTAGATCGGCTAACGCACGCTCAATCACTAAATCTCCTATAAGGCAGGGAATAGTAAAACTCCCTGGATCCTTCAGCTTCTTAGGAATCTTGCTTTGGAGAATCGCCGAGCACTCTCCTCGTAGGCAGACGGTGGAGACATGTTCGAGCTTCCTTCTGTTCGTCAGCAGGTCCTTCAAGAACTTGGCGAAGCTGGGCATCTACGTAATAGCTTCAACAAAAGGTAAGTTGATATGCAATTCTTTACACATACCCATAAATTTACCAAACTGAGCCTTGTTCTTGTCCTTCTTCAGTCGAGCCGGGTACGGGATCTTCGGCTGGTAAGGTTTCACCGGTGGTCGCTGGATCTCCGTCACCTTTTCCTTTTCGGGCTCGACCTTCTCCTTCTCAGCTTCGGCCTTCTCGACATCGTCGTGGCTCTCAAAGCTGGCATTCTCCTTTGCCTTCTTCGTGGTGGGCACTTCTTGCAATTCTCGCCCATTTCTCAGCGTCACCGCCTTGCAGTACTCCTTAGGATTGGGCTCGGTGTAGCTTGGGAGTGATCCCTGAGTGCGCCCAGCCAACTGTTTCGCCATCTGGCCCATCTGTTGCTCCAGCTTTTTGAGCGAGGCGTCTGTGTTCTGAGCACGCAAGTCATTCGCCTCCATGTACTCCTCCATCTTCGTCATACGGCTCTCGTGGGCTGCGGTGGTACTACTGAAGTTCGTGAGAAGCGTCTTCATCATGTCCTTCATCTCCCTCATGTCGTCGGATCCTCCTGCGGGCGCGTTCTGGTACTGTCGTGGTGGACCATTTTGGAATCCGGACGATCTGGGCTGAAATCCTGGTGGTCCTTGGCTCTGATGGTTCTGACTCCCGTACGCCAGGTTTGGATGCGCCCGAGGCTGGAAACTTCACTCGCCACCTTGGTAATTGCCCATATAGTCTACGTGCTCCAGCGACTGCCCAAGTTGGCATTCTGATGTCTCGTGGGCTGCGCCGCAAATCCCGCACAAGGGTACGTAAGGCGTGTGCTGCATCGGTGTGGTGGTGGCCACGGCGTTCACGGGCTGCGTCTGCCCGGACTTGGGAAGCAGTGCGCCAATCACCGTCTGCAACTGGGAGTTCATCGAGGCAATTTGTTGCGGGAGCGCCTCGATCTTAGCATTAGTGGCCGTCTCCTCGCTCACTCCAAATACACCTGTCGTCTTCATTCTGGTATTGCCCCTCATGAAGCTGTTCCTCGAGTAATCCTCAATCAAATTCCACGCGTCAGTGGCATTGAGCTTCACGAGTCCTCCTCCTGCGGCTCCGTCTAACATATGAACAGTCTGATCGTTGAGCCCCTCATGGAATCGGTTGATCTGGGCTGCTTTCGACATCCCGTGCTGTGGGCATCTCTACAATAGCGCCTTGTATCGCTCCCACACCTCATACAGATTCTCAGAGTCCTTCTGGTGGAATAGAGAAATCTCCGTCTTCAACCGCAACACCTTTGATAGTGGGAAGTAGTGGTTGATGAAAGCGGCTCGCATCTCCTCCCAGGTAGTGATCGACCTGGGCGGCAACATGACTAACCAGTCCTTCGCCCTGAACTTGAGCGAGAACGGGAACAGCATTAGCTTGATTGCATCGCCTGGGACACCATTGATTTTGATGGTGTCGGTCACCGTCAGGAACGCCTTCATGTGGGAGTAAGGGTCGTCCTCGGGGTTACCCTCGAACTGGGCCGTCTGGAATATCATCTGAAGCCAGCAGTGCTTCAGCTCAAAATTGTTGTTCTCGAACGGCGGAATGACAATTGCCGACTCAGTACCGCCTAGCGCGGCATCCTTGAAGAGGTCCTGAAGCAATGGCTCCTCCTCTGGAACGTTGTGGACGGGCACTCGGTGGTCCGCCATCGTTACTTCCGTGTTGAAACTATCTACGGCTGTCTCTATACGTGAGTTTTGGATGGATTCTTGCGAACTGTCCTCTGAATAACAAACCAAGGGATCCTGAGAGCTGGTGGATGCTCCTTCGGTATCGTACTTAAGCTTCCTTCGCAACTTTCGTTCGAAGTCCGGGTCTGCGTCAACGATGGGGCCCGATGGATGGCTTCGGGTCATTCACCGCTGAATCGTACCTTCAATGAGTAAGAAATAAAAATTAGTGAAAAAGTAAAAAGATACGCCAAATAAGAATCTGAAATCAATAACGACGCAGGAAAACAACTAATGCACGTAACACAAATAACGCAAATAGCAAAGACACAAGAAAAACGTCAAAATAATAGTGGCTAAAGTACCGAACTACGGTGTTCCTAATATCAATCTATTCCCCGGCAACGGCGCCAAAAACTTGATCGACACGTGGTGTGTGAATGAAAAGTGCGACAAGTAATAATTAAAATGAATAACTAATTACTATCACCGACGTGCGATAGGCAGTGGACCTATCGTGTGTAGTGCAGTAAAGTGAGTAGACGAGTATCGAACACGAGGAATAAATCAAGTACTAGTAATGACCTATCGACTCGATATTTAGCCTAAATAAAATACGCAGAGGGTGATACGAATTATCCTAACAGATTGTTTCCTAAATCAACGAGAAACTAATAGAATACACCTAAAACTGGTAAAGGAGCTTTCCGATAATAAAGATGTGCTCGGGATTCGACTCCCGCTAGGTATATCGCCTAAGACAGTAAATTATCGTTCCTACGTGATTCTGACTAGATCACAGTAATTTCCTACCCGCTAACGAATTTGCTGTCGCCCTAAACGCTCGCGGGGATCTAAAGTGCAGTAATTACTAAAGCGAGGATCGAGTATTTGCTTTCGCCCTATACTCGAATCCTATCTTCTACGAACGGCCTAATCGTTGTTTAGCTGTCGCCCTAAACGATTTTCCACACGATCACTTTAACACATAGACATATTAAAGCGACGAAACAATTTCATAGATAGATAAATAGTCATAAACACGAGTCACGATAACATATGTCTTAATTGCAAAATAACCTAGCGTTCATCTAATCCCAAACACACAGGGAATTTAGCTACTCATAATAGACGAGAAAACAATGAAAGAATTAGAGAACAGAGAAGGAAGACTCATGATCTTGAATACTGGCGAATTATCGGCACTAGCGTGAAGAATCTTCGTTCTCTGATCAATTGGGCGTGATTGCGTCGTTGCTCCGTCTCTTGCGCTCCGGGACGTGATTCTGCGTTCTTTTGGCTCTTCTTTCGTCTCTGGAGAATTTAGGGTTGATATCTGGTAAGTTCTCTCTTTTTCTGGGTCGATTTTGGGCTTTTTATACTGATTCCCGAGTCGGTCACGGCCTGGGACATGGGCCGTCACGGCCGTGACCAACATCGCTCGCGTCTCGTCACTTTCTGCCCTTGGTCATGGCCAAGTGCATTGCACGTCACGGCCGTGACCATCATCAGTGCCAGTCTCTGCCCTGGGTCACGGCCAAGTGCATTGCTCGTCACGGCCGTGACCATCATCAGTGCCAGTCTCTGCCCTTGGTCACGGCCAAGTGCATTGCACGTCACGGCCGTGACCATCATCAGTACTCTCTGCGTCGCTCTCTGTCCTCCATCACGGCCGTGACCAAGGGTGCGTCTGGCCGTGACCTGGGGCAGTGTTACCATTTTCGCGCCGTTTTGCCTCGTTTTCGCTCCTTATCGCACGAAACTCGTCCTAAGCTCCTTCAACATAAGAATAAGTGTAAATATGCCGAATAAGTGCACGAATTCATTGCTAACATTCTATTATACGTCAAATAAATACTATGATAAACGCATTAAAATACGTTTATCAGTTGGGCTTAGTTACCTGTACAATAGCTCTAGCTGTGGGACTGTGTTCCACGATCGGCCCTGAGCCCGCAGCCAGTGGTGGCGAGGTTGGGCGGGCAGGGAAACAACGATCGATTAGCAGGCGTTGCGGATGATCTTCGTCTGAGTCGTCTTCGACGATTGGGGCAGAGTCCAGTAGGTTAATTGGTGTCACAGGATCTGGTGGTGATCGGTGCCCAGAGGCGCTGGCGCCAGCCCGGCGTTAGGCAGGTGGGTCACCATCGGCGAAACCCTAGGGCTGGTAGCTATTGCCGCTGAGGGAGATGTAGCGATTCTGATCGGCCCGTCATCAGTAGGGGTCCCTATATTCCGTGCAGGGACAGATGGAGGTGGAGGTGTGCCTCGTCGGAGTGCATGCCGTGCAGGTATTGCTGGGTCGCGAAGAGGGACGATGGTGGTTGTGGTTCTTCGTTTTCGGCGCTATTGGATTGGTGGTAGTAGCGAGGGGTTTAGGGGGTTCAGGGATCGTCCGTTTGGAGGAGGTGTGGATCGGTTCAGGGATGTTTGCTGCGGTGGTGGGTTAGGGTTGGGTTGCGGCGGCGGTGGCCTATCGTCGTGTCGAGCGCCGTTTACGCGGGTCAGGCAGGATTAAAACGCGGCAACGTTGAATCGATCATCAAACTCCGGGATGGTGCGTCGCAGGAAACCATAGTTCGGAAGTGGTCCAAGGTAGTCCAGAATATCCTCTGATTCAGCCATGGAAGGTTGACGAGAAGAACAGAGAAGAAGGAAGGTGAATAGTCACTGTGGAAGGAGGAAGACGAGATGAAGAAAAAGAGCCCCCAAACCACCGCCGTCTGATCCCGGCGGGGGGGCCACCGTCTGTCGCCGAGTTGCGTCCAAAATGGCCGGCGTTGTCGTCGGAGATGGCAAAGAAGATGAAGCGACGTTGTTTTTTGGCTGCTAGGGTTTTACGTGAGAGAGAGGGTGTTAGAGAGAGAAACTAGAGAGAGAAACTCGAAATTTTTTATTGTAGTTAGAACAATGTGAAATTTGTTTTAAAATTGATTTGGGCTGAAAATAATTTTATTTAATCTAATTGCGCCTGAAATAGGGCAAAAGCCCAAAATTAAACTCGCTGGTCAACACCGGTCAAAGCCCAAATCTGATTTCGCCCGATTCCAATTTAAACAGCTTGGTCAACCCGCGAATCGTTCGGGTCAATGCCCGATTTCGCGAAATCACTTGCTACAATTCGCGAATCGCCCGATTTAAATTGGTCAACCCGTGAAACGTTGAGTCAACGCCCGATTTCGCGAAGTCTTCACCGAATTCGCGAATCGTTCAAACAGGCCCGCGAAACTAAGTTTGAGCCCGCGAGAAGCCCGACTCTCCTCACAGGAATCACCCCGTAATTTGAAATCGGCCCGCGAAACTCAAAGTCGGCCCGCGACTTATTTCACAATTCGCGAAAGGTGTCAGCCCGCGAAACTCGAACTCTGACCCGCAAAATCTATTTTACACTCACACATCGCAAAGTACTTGGGTTCGCGAAACACTTTCGCGACCCGAAATCTAATTCAGCCAATTTTCTACTTATTTTAAAATCACTTCACTTAATTCGCGAAATAAAGGACAGCCCGCAAAATCTTTTCTCTCTCACGGTTCGAAAATAAAGACTGACCAGCGAAACTCTATTAACTCTCACAGTTCGCCAAATAAAATTGACCTATTTCGCGAAATCAACTCGTAAAACACAACATTTCGCAAATCATGAACGAGCCCTAGTTTTTTCCAAAAATTCAACAAGTTCTTCATCCCGAAACACATAAACATTACATTAAAATAAAGAACTCATATATTGAGTTCGAAAGTCACATAATAACACAGCATAACATCATTAAAATTTCAAAGCTCGTAAAATAAACCCTTTTACATTCGAATGACCTTTCATTTGAATTCTAAGCTCTTTTAGGAAAATCGTACGGGTTGTAGGGGTTAAAAACCACCTACCTACCCTCCAAGCTTATTTTGAGTTAATTCCTAGGTTAAAAATCTGCTCAAGCTCGTTTCCTTCGCTGACCAAAGTTCTTCTTCACTGTTCGACTTCTTCTTCCTTTTGTTTTTCATTCTTGATGCCTCTCACGTTTCTTACTTGCTTAGGAATGAGTGTTTAGCTAGGTATTAAAGGTGATATTAGACCAACGTGTTTTCCCCTTTCTTTAAGCAATCCCATGCTTATCTAATTCTTTAACTTGCTTGGGCCAATTTATTTCTTCTTTGGGCCTTTTATATTAACTTGGGCCTTTCACTTATTTATCTCCAAGTTGGGCCTTTATTTTATTTGGGCTTTGAACATTATTTGATTTGTTTTAATACTTGGGCTTCCTAAGTCTTTTCGGCCCATAATAATTTATTCGCTCTCGGGCCCAATTGATATTTCCGACTCGTTCCGAAATTTGGTTTTCGTTCGAAAATCAACTTCATTAATTTCGAACATTACAAAAATAATCCCGTATTAATTTCACGGGTATTACATATATCGATGAGCTTAGGTTAAATAAGCAGTGGTCAATGTTTATGAGATCTAAGAAAATCAATAGCTGATTAAAACAACAAATCCGTAATTGTTTGTTCGTTTTAATAAGTAGCAAATAATATTCAACTTCTCTACCTTCGGTTAGTGTAAGTTATATTATCGCGTTAAATGATTTTATTCTAATAAACCGGAAGTTAACTATACGATGAGCTTGGGTTAAATAAGCAGTGGCCAATGTTTATGAGATCTAGGAAATCAATAGCTGTTAAAACAAAAAATCCGTAATTGTTTGTTCGTTTTAATCAGTAGCAAATAATATTCAACTTCTCTACTTTCGGTAAGTGTAAGTTATATTATCGCGTTAAATAATTTTATTTTAATAAACCGGCGTCCGAGTTTCGAGTCTTTTTCGTATTTAGCGTTGTCGGAATTTTAAATCTTGCAGGGCGTCCCGAAGATTATTCTTCGATTAGGGAAGTAATTACAGAGCATCTCGTACTTACCAAGAAAGTAAGCAAATATTGGTCATTAGGCGTTCGTCGATAACTCTAACCGGTTATGCTTGCGTTGACATAATATTTTATAAATCGATGATCAATTAAATAAATCTTGGTGGACGATAATTCATTCAACTATTATTTATCATTGCTAGTTTCGATATTTTTTTTTCCATTCGATATTGCGCTAAAAACTTCACCCCAAAAATCCCCCTTAATATAATATTCTTATTACTACTATTTTTACTATTGCTATTATATCCTTATTATTATTAATGCTATTATTGTTATTACTACTAGTATTATTATTATGATTATTATTATTCTTATCATTATCATTCTTAATATTATTATTATTCTTGTTGATGTTGTTATTATTATTATTATTATTATAGTTATTATTATCGGTCGAGTTTGAAATTAGACATAAATCAGTCACCCTGTGGAGACGATCCTTACATACGCTATGTTAGTAAGGTTAAAAATTTTATTTTTGGCCGTTTACGACGCGACAGGTAATTACATCAGAGATCCTTGCCTGACATAAACAATCACGTTCCTGAGGGAAAAAGCATATTTAGTTACGGAAAAATTAGCTAAGGTTAAACCTTACAAATCTATGAAAACAACATGTTCATCAGTCTTTCGCAATAGATCGTATATATATCAGACAAATTACTTTTAGTTACTTGTCTGACATAAGTAATGACATGAGTACCTGTAGAACCCATATCAACATTCATCCTACAACCAAAAAGGGCAAACCATAACTTCTGTAAATGAATCGAGAAAGTCACACAATAGTCGAATCAATTAAAAACATTCACAGATGAATTTAGACCGTTTTCGGAAATCCAATACCAATGAACTGTCTCCATTAATATACAGAGTGGTTGCTGAAATTGTATTTAAATATAAACCACCTGCATAAATAATAACAATAATAATAATAATAATAATAATAATAATAATCCTTTCATAACAAACACGTATTCATCAATATCGCCTGAAAATATCTTTGGATTGATATTTGTAACAATAACAACAATACGCTCCCCAGAAGTGGCTTTTAACCTCTTATAAAATTCAGATGCCTTATCATCCCAAGCCGTTATAGTTGCACGATGACCACTACAAATAAAAGCATTCCATTTTATGACAAAAGTTTGCTACAAGAAACATCATCAATCAGATCATCCTAGATGTCAGAAAGTAAAACATACCCTTCTAAAATTATATTGATCATAGTCCGTGTTGAATTACCATCACCGGTGTCGTCTGGTTCGATAATTGATGAAACCAGTGCAATTACATCTAATTGAATATCCAAGAAAATTAAATGTTAAATCGATCGATCTCCATGTAGAAACATTAAGAATATATACACATTAGATACAGGAAAAGATATACACCTGGTAAACACTCTCGCATCCCAGCATTTGACTGTAAATAATCGAAAGAGCGAAACTTAAATTTCTCATGTTTTATGATAAGTTATCGTCTACACTAGGAAGCGTTGTCGTACGGTTATTATACCATATCATATAACGTTGATCAGTTGTACGATATGTTTGCGGAGATTTGACAACTTCAAACTTTGATATCGGAAACACACAACCCACTTGAAGGAGTCCTTCAAAACGGTCGAGTAACGCACTATTAAGTGAAGCTTGCATGAGAGTCTCCTACATCACGGACAAAAAAATTAAATTACGTATATGGAAATGAATAAATTAAGATTTCGAACCTCCTCGTCTAGTAACATGAGGCCGACTAATATCAGCTCTTCGTTCCTTTTTAAATTAGTAGCTCTCCATGAACGTAATAGTCTAATAATTGTTGGGTTTAAATTGTAGCGACCCTCACCCTCTAATCGCTAGTTAGCGACAAATCACGCCGGGTTTAGCAGCGAACAGAGAACCCATTTTACAAAAGCATTTGTTTATGCAAGCGGGCCTTAGGCCCAAATCACCCTATCACTCGCCCACAGGTCGTCATCCATGTACAACCCCGCCCTCAAAAGCCCATGGAAGCTCCGATACCCAGCCTCGATCGTCGATTACCTACAACACGCAAACTCTGAGCTATGCCTAGTAGGTGAAATAGTGCACATGCACGTGTGACTCGCTCGCATTCACTCACCCCAATTCTCACCAATGCAATGCCACTCACTATCACTCGTCACAACCGGGATACGCTCACCACCTCACAATGGGCACTGGGCTTCATACTGTGCACCATCACGCGAAGTCACTACCACGATCACGAACACAACCACAACACGATCACAACACTACTGCAGTGGCCTACACCGAGCAGCCTCCCTGAGCCGTATCAGGTCACACTCTCAGGTCGCCTCTTCTGCCCAATGCGGTGCCTATGCTGGTAGCCTACACCAGGTCCCGTAAGGGTACCCAGTCGCAGCCCCTAGGTCGCCTCCTCCCGCATGCGACAGCGTGGCCTACACTAGCTAATTTACTTGGGGATGTCCCAAGTCGTTCCTTTCTAGGTCGCCCGCATTCTACCGCATAATGTCCAACGGGCCACTGGCTCACCGTCACAGGCGCTGATGCACAGCAGATGCCCACACTCACGTGACTCCTCTACGGGTCGACAGCCAATATCGGCTACTCGCTCACTCGGTACAATACAGTACCACCGTTCCACCACGGTACACTCCGTGAAATGACGTGTAATGCACATGCGAGTATTTAACAGGATATTACATGGTAACATGATGATAGATGAGACGTACGTATGCATTTAAATCACATAGTCACAAAGTAGCACATAAATGATGTGAATCACTTTACAACACATATTGGTCACGTTACTCACATAAGCATATATATGAAATAAGCACAAATAAGTTTACATGTTGTAGATGGATATTCCACCTACCTGTCCTCCTGCTACTGTCGGCTAAGAAGTCCGGTAGAATCCCTAAAGGTCGAACCTCTGAGCAAATAAATATTATTAGTGTGTATTCTAATTTCTCGAACTGTACTTGTATAAAGTAATTATACTGTAATACTAGTTTAAGTTAAGTCCACGCTCGACTATCTAAATTAAGTTTCGTCCGAAGATTTATTTAAAATATTGGTCAAGGTCGGGTCAACCCTAATTTACATAAATCCTCGGCGAAAGTTAGTCATGCGTATATTATCAGATTCGCCCGATTATCCACCTTAAATCACCCGATTTGTTATGCTTACAACTTGGTTTCGCCAAAGGCTCAAATCGCCCAATTTTGAGGTATTCGCATGCCAAAATCGCCGAGTGGTCACAAATCACCCGATTTGTCAAGCTCAAGGCTTGGTTTCGCCCGATTCTTCCTAGCATTCAAATCGCCCGATTGCATGGCATTATCGTCCTCAAATCGCCGAGTACTCCTTCCCATAGAATCATCCGATTTGGTATGTGCGGTGGCTTGCTTTTATTCGATCATTACAATCCAAATCGCCCGATTGCTTAGTCTCTATGTCGCCCAATTTGCCATGCATCGATGTCCACGTTAAGCATCGCCCGATTTAGCATATATCAGAGTCCACTTTCGCCCAATCATTTGCGTTCCATCATCGCCCTATTTGTTAGGCACCAAAACTCACGTTCGCCGAGATTTATATTTAATCTATTCGACTATTTCTTTCATGTGTCGTCCGATTTCTGGGGTTTTTGAATCGCCCGAAAGTTCATTCAAATTTCTTAAGAAACATTTAATATCCTAAAATCGCCCGATTCACTCAAAACCCTAAAAATGACATTCCTATACTATCATATTCATTTCTCGAAAATCATTCCTAACCCCAGAAAGTGGTACACTCTAAAAAAAATAATTCCTAGAGAACACAACAATTTATAAAGAACATCAAATGCTTCGAATCCATTAAACGTCATATCACATGGCTTGTAACTGAAACTTAAAGGATTTTAGGGTTTTCTAGCCATGATATTATATTTAATTCTCATACGGTTAACATAAGGTCCCGTAATGACATATACATATTGAAAACTCGTTAAACACGCTAACACGAAAAATAAACTTGACAAACCTTGCGTCAAGATTATAAATTCGAATTGTTAAACTTTGGTTTTCGTTGGAGACCTCTTCCTATTCAACCTTCCTCTTTCTTTTCTTAGGGTATCTCGTTAGTTTAATGCCTTATGATAATTAGATCTGTTGGATAAGTACTACAATCTCAAAACACAATTCGATGGGACAAGGAGGTGAATGGCGGTGACGTGTTTTCCCTTAAGGCTTAAGTAATCTCTATTACCAAGGTCTATCTCCAATAACTTGGGCCTTGGACTTTATATTTTAGGTAACATTATTGATATAATGATAATTAGGTGATGAAAGCTAGCCGTGTGTTACCTCATACTTAGGAACTTCATGTTTTCTTTAATATCTAATTAGGCTCTAATAAGTTAATTTAACATTTGGGGCCTTTAATTGCTTCCAAATTTATTTGGGCCATACTTTTATTCACGCCCAGCATCTTATTATTTTAGTTTCATTCTAATTTTCGTTCGTAAGTATTTCTTAGGAATTTTATTCCCGATATTTCCTTCGCTAATTATCTTGAAATTTCCTATCATAATCCCACTTTAAAATTTATGGGTATTACTTAAATTAATTAAAGTTTGGGCTTTAATTGGTTGGGCTTGTGAATGTGAATTTTGGAAGGAAATTAATGTAGGCTTTGTAGTAATTGGGCCGACCGACAAAATCCTTCTAGAATGATTCCAAATGGAGGAACTGCTTTGTTCTTTTCCATCGTCACTCATGTTGTAGTTATTTTAATTAAATATAAAGATGAACGGTTGCTTCGATAGTAACTTCTCGGGAGCCATGTGGGTAGAATTTCTTATTTAATAAGAGTTCTTCCCAGCAACAAAGAAGAGAAAAAGAAAAAAATAATAATAATCCAACTCATTTCACGAGTTCAGTCATTCATTCACATAACCCATTCACAGTCATTCATCATCGGTTCTAATGTTCAATGTTCGCCGTGTGATTAAGGTTTCAGTGCAGCATATAATCACATTTTCATTGTCCTGGGAAATAGACGCTCACGCAAATCTCTTGCACTTACGTAGAGAGAGCGAATCTGTTTTAAGGAAATTGTGTTAAACACAAGCCTCGAAAAATCCGTATAGATATTCGGTCGTACAATTCTGTTCAGTAGTGCAGTTCTCATCAGTGGTGCAATTCTGGTCGGTAGGGATGGCAATGGGGCGGGTCTAGACCCGGACCCGACAGGACCCGACCCTAATGAACCGGGTTTTTTTTAAAATTTTCGGGTCCGGGGCGGGTTATGGGTCCTAGAAGCCTCAACCCTGCTGGGTCTGGGTCGGGTCTCGGTCTCGGGTCTTGCTACCTTGGACCCTAAACCCGCCCCGTATATATTTATATAAATTATTTTTATTTATAATGTGATAAATATATAGACATGTCAGTATTTTTCGTAAAGAGGCTTGTGGTCCAATGGTTAACTTGCTCCTCTAATAAGTTGGAGGTTGTGGGTTCGACTCCTTTTCAGCCAAAATTTGGGTATAATTAATCCTTTTTACTATTTAAAAATATATCTTAAAAATTAAAAAAAGGATAAAGTAACGAGTTACGGGTCTGGCGGGGCAGACCCGATTCGCCCGGGTTCGGGGAGGGGTTCGGGTCCAACTAAAATCAATCGGCGCGGGTCCCGGGTCCGGGCCGACCCGATTCAGATCCGCCCCGTTGCCATCCCTACTGGGTCGGTCTTGCAGATCTGGTCGGTCGTGCAATTTTCTCAGTGGTGCAGTTCAGTTCGGTCGTGCAATTTTAATCAGTGGTGTCAGTTTGGTCGTGCAATTATTCTCAGTGGTATAGTTGGCATTTTTTTTTTGGTATAAGGTCCCTTATATATGTATGGCGGAAAATTACATGATGGGCGGGAGTCTAACTCCGCACAATCAACCTGTAACATGCTACCGGTAACGCATGACAAAACAACCAATAAAAACCACCTCAACCAACTACCATGCCACCCTCCAAAGTCGACGTATAGCCAATCTCTGGAATGCATATTTAGTTGACGTACCACTAATGCGCATGGTGACCAAGGCGAGTACACAACCAACAAGTCGATCAGGTGTTGTAACGATCCCCTCCTGCCATCGCTTGTTCCGTGCCTGCCAGATGTGATATACGAGCGACGCTAGCACATGCCTGTAAGCTGCATGAAGAAGATGTCTCCCATGCCATTTTGCCGCTGCCCATCGAATCCCCGCTCTCCACTCCCGATATGGCCATGTCCACCGGATACGTCTCCTCAGCAAGCGCTGGCACTGGCGGGAGTACGCACAATCGAAGAATAGATGCTGTGCTGTCTCGACATGCAGCTCATCACAGAGGACGCACGTCATTGTTCCTGCCCTCTGAGCTACCCAAGGCTTATCTCTAGTCGACAGCCGTTCCAGTATGCCTAGCCAGAGAATGAACTCGTGGCGTGGTATCTTCAACGGCCCTCCAAATAATGTATTCCAACAGATGGGTTCCCTCCTAAGGCGGATCGCATCCCTCGCCGATGCAGCCGTCATGATCCCCGTCGTTGAGCATGTCCAAATCACCCCATCCTGCTCTCCACGAAGTACTTGGGGAAGGAGGCGACTGATCTCAATATACTCTACTGACCCTTGCCCTGGCCAGTTCCAGCCATGTTCAGTAATAACCGCACTCAGGAGTGAGTCAGCAGGTAGGCCCATCGCAACCGGCCCTCGAGGAAACCTCTCCAGTAATGGTACACTCAATAGCCAAGGGTCCTTCCATAGCCGTATAGTCGAACCGTTAGCCACCCTAAATGTAATATGGGAACGTACCAATGGTCTCAGCTGCATCAGCTTCCGCCAACTCCAGGCATCATTCGGTGAGATCGAGAGCTCCCACACCGAACGAGAATATAGGCGCGTTCTGTATAGCCACTCCACCCAAATCGAGTCAGGAGATCTCGTGAGCACGCTCCACAACTGCTTCATGAGAAGTGCCCTGTTGTCAACCCCAATGGATCGAAGGCCCATTCCCCCCTCAGACACTGGGAGACATAGAACATCCCACGCCACCTTTGCCGTCGATCCCCCCCATAGGAACTTCCTAAATCGCGTCTCCAAAGCTCGGACAACACCTTTAGGAAGCAAGAAAACCCCCGACCAGTATGCATGTAAAGCCTGAAGCACCGACTTAACTAGCTGGAGTCGGCCAGCGTACGACAGTGACCGATTAAGCCATGATCCTAGGCGCTGGTCTACTCGGTGTAATAATGGTGCGCAGTCAGCAATCGAAAGGCGTGAAGTAATAAGAGGCACCCCCAGGTAGCGGACTGGAAGATGTCCCACTCGATAACCCATCAGTGTCTGAATCTGCGATGTAAGCCCTTCTGCACGTCATGACAAGTACATCTCGCTCTTGTCCGGATTTGGGACCAACCCTGAGAGAGACGCAAAGCGCCCAAGCGCATCCTTCAGCACACCAATCGATACAACATCCGCATGACTAAAGAGTAGTAGATCATCCGCAAAGGTCAGAGAAGCCAAGCGCATCGACTCACATCTCCAATGGTAACAGAACCTCGGCTCCTCAGCAATACATAAGGTGATCAACCCATGCAGTACCTCCGTAATCAGAGTAAAGAGATAGGGTGATATGGGATCTCCCTGTCGAATTCCCCTCTTTCCCTCAAAGAATCCAACCACCTGCCCATTCAGATTAAGCGAAAACGCCGTAGACGTGATACAAGCCCGAATCCACCCTATGAAGGTTGGGTGAAATCTCATAGCCTCAAGAACGGCCAGTAAAAACGTCCACTCCACCTTATCGTAGGCTTTAGCTAGATCAATCTTGAACATAGCTCGCGGCTGCCTTCCCTTCGACTTGGTCGTGCAATTTTCATCAATGATCTAATTTAATCAGTAGTGCAATTTCAATTTCCCTAAAAGCTTAAAATAGATTCTGCAAAGATGTCGGACAACGTGGACTCCCTCAACAACCAAGGATCTACGAGGAACGAAGAGAACGCTGCTGACATTCTCCCTACTGCCGTTGTTATCCCCACTACCATACACGGTCACGAAGCAGAACGTACCTGTCAACCAGTTGGAGAAGCCGGAGAAATTTACGGGGACAGCCTCGTTCAGAAGATGGCAACAGAAGATGCTCTTCTACCTCACCACGCTGGAACTGGCGACATACCAGAAAGAGGTCGAGCCTAAGTAAACGACGGCGAGACGAACGCTGAGGTCGTGAACGCTGTTGACGCATGGAAACACTCTGATTTCCTTTGTCGTAACTACATTCTGAATGCCCTAAGCGATACCCTGTACAACGTGTAGGGTGCGGTCGCTACGGCAAAATAATTGTGGGATCGTTGGACCGAAAATATAAAACTGAGGATGTCGGAACAAAAAAATTTGTTGTCGGACGGTTCTTTATTTATAAGATGGTCGATTCCAAGACTGTGATCAGTCAGGTGCAGGAGATCCAGTTGATCTTGCACGAGATCCATGCAGAACGAATGGTTCTGAGTGAATCTTTCCAAGTTGCGGCTATTATTGAAAAGCTGCCACCGGGCTGGAAAGACTTCAGAAACTTTCTCAAGCATAAGCGCAAGGAGATGTCTTTGGAGGATTTGATTGTTAGACTTCGAATCGAAGAAGACAACAAAAGGTCGGGAAAGAGAGTCTCGAGCTCATCTGAACCGAAAGTAAATGTGGTTGAGCAGGACTCTAAAAAGGACAAAGGCGTGGTTAAACCCAAAGGAAAACTTGGAGCGACTGGAGGCGTCGCAAAGCCAAACTATAAATTCAAAGGGAAGTGCTTCAATTGTGGCAAAATAGGCCATAAGTCGTCGGATTGTCGACTTCCGAAGAAGCGTCATGAGCCCAATATGGTGAGAGACATCACCAAAGACATTGAGGACTTGAGCCTCATCGCGGTGATCTCGGAAGTGAACATGGTTGGTTGAATCCAAAAGAGTGGTGGATCGATACCGGTGCGACGAGACATGTGTCCACCAATCGAAGTCTTTTCTCGGCTTTCAAGTCGACTGATGAAGAAAAGATTTATATGGGCAATTCGGCGACTGCAGCCGTCGAAGGAAAAGGGAGTGTGCTGCTCAAGATGACGTCCGAAAAAATACTAACGCTGAAAGATGTGTTGTATGTACCGGAAATTCACAAGAACCTTATATCGGGATTCTTGTTGAACAAGCACGGGTTTCGTACTGTTATTGAATCCGACAAATTTATATTGTCAAAGTCGGGTGTGTTTGTAGGAAAGGGCTATGCTACAGACGGTTTATTCAAGTTGAATGTAATGGCTGAGGTCAATCAGATGAATAAAAATAATTCTTCTGTTTACTTGCTTGAGTCTTCCAACTTATGGCATGGAAGACTTGGTCACGTTGATTTTGATTCGATACGTCGTTTAACTAACATGACCATATTCCTAAATTCGATATTGTTTCAAAACATAAATGTGAAGTTTGCGTTGAAGCAAAAATGATGAGATCGTCATTCCCCACGGTAATACGAATTACTGAACCGCTTGACTTAATTCATAGCGATGTGTTTTGAAATACGTTCAATCACGGGGTGGAAATAAATATTTCAACGTTTGTTGATGATAGCACGAAAAATTGCTATGTGTATTTGCTAAAGAGCAAAGACGAAGAGTTAGAAAAATTTATTCTATATAAAACCGAAGTTGAAAATCATCTCGGTAGGAAAATAAAACGATTTAGAAGTGATCGAGGTGGCGAATACGAAGCACGGTATTATCCATGAAGTGACCGCTCCATATTCACCTCAATCGAATGGGGTCGCTGAACGGAAAAATCGCACATTGAAAGAAATGATGAATGAAATGTTATTAAGTTCAGTCTTATCGCCCAACATGTAGGGGGAAGCTATCTTGTCGAGTAACTACCTTTCGAATATGGTACCTCGAAAGAAAGAAAGTAAAACTCCTTATGAGTTATGGAAAGGAAAGACGCCATCCTATCAACATTTGCGAATGTGGAGTTGTCTGCCGAAGGTAGCCGTACCTACGCCTAAGGTAATAAAAATAGGTGCTAAAATGGTGGACTATGTTTTTATTGGATATGCGCATAATAGTAAGGCATATCGGTTTCTTGCATATTTTCGAAAATATCGGATATAAACAAGAACTCTATAATGGACCGATATGCCGTATGAGTTCAACGGTGGACCGAGTTCGTCTAAACGAACTAATGAGGAAACTGAAGATCCTAGTCCGGTTCTAGACATTGAACCGAGGCGGAGCAAATGAGCGAGAATAGAGAAATTATTTGGTGATGATTTCGTAACTTATTTGCTCGAAAATGAACCACAGACTTATGATGAAGCGGTGAGCTCCACGGAAGGACTTTTGTGGAAAGAGGCCATTAAACGTGAAATTGATTCTATTTTACAGAATCATACTTGGGAACTAGTTGATCTCCCAGAAGGATGTATACCTTCGGAATCCAAATGGATTTTTAAAAGGAAAATGAAACCTGATGGTTCGATTGATAAGTATAAGCCAGACTTGTTATCAAGGGATACAAGCAATGTGAGGGCTTAGATTACTTTGATACGTATTCTCCTGTGACGAGAATAAATTCGATAAGGATGATACTTGCTATCGCGTTCTTAAGAAATTTGGAAGTACATCAAATGGATGTCAAAACGGCTTTCTTAAAATGGTCATCTAGATGAAAAGATCTATATGGAGCAACCTGATGGTTTTCGTGCTCCTGGAACCGAAAAGAAAGTGTGTAAATTAATTAAGTCATTGTATGGTTTGAAACAAGCCCCTAAGAAGACGAGAAGTTTGACCGTGCAATGATAACGAGTGGTTTTAGAATCAATGAGTGCGTCTATTGTAAGGAAACAGACGATGACTATGTCATTTTGTATCTGTATGTCGACGACATACTCATTGTTGGTAGTAGTGATAAAATTATCAAATCTACCAAGAATATGTTGAATTGAAAATTTGACATGAAAGATATGGGACTTGCGGATGTGATTTTAGGGACTAAAATCACGAGAACGAGTAACGGTCTTCTTTTGAGTCAAGCTCATTATGTAGACAGAATTCTAGAGAAATTCGGCAACAATGATACTGGCATCGCAAGAACGTCGTTAGATAAAAGCGTGCAATTGTCGAAAAATCGCGGTGACGGTGTTTCTCAAGTAGAATACTCACGGATTATTGGAAGCCTTATGTATCTAATGAGTTGCACTAGGCGGATCTTGCTTATGCTATAAGCAAATTGAGTTCATATACGAGCAATCCAAGTGTGGAACATTGGACCGCTATTACAAGAGTTATGATATACTTAAGGTATACGCGCAATTACGGATTGCATTATGGTCGATATCCTGCTGTGATAGAAGGTTACACAGACGCGAATTGGATATCTGATATGAAGGACTCGAAAAGCATGAAGGACTCGAAAAGCACCAGCAGCTACGTATTTACACTAGCTGGGGCTGCTGTGTCGTGGAAATCCTCGCAACAAAGTGTTATAGCGAGATCCACTATGAAATTCGAGTTCATTGCCTTGGATAAATGTGCAGAAGAAGCTGAATGGCTACACCATTTCGTGGAGGATATTCCTAAGTGTGAAAAACCTATGCCGCCTATATGCATACACTGCGATAGCCAATCGGCAATTGGATGAGCACAGAATACTATATATAATTGTAAGTCGAGACACATTTATCGTCGACATAATATCGTTAGGCAACTGCTCTCAAGTGGGGTTATCTCGATTGATAATGTGAAATCAACGGATAACATTGCGGATCCGCTAACTAAAGGGTTAAATAGAGATGCTGTTGAACGATTGACGAAAGGAATGGGCTTAAAGCCTTAAAAGTATAGAAGTGCTAAGAAGGAAAACCTACATGTGTGACTGGACATCCCAAGATCTAGGTTCAAAGGAACAACCTAATCTTAGGACTTGGTATAACTGTGGGGGATAACCCCGCTCATTCCTGTAACGAAACAGTGATGAGGGAAAAAGCTAGCATTATGATGCTTTAATGACTATCATAGAGTATTAATAGAAAATACTCACGATGTGAGAAGAAACCTATGTTAGGGAGAAGTGGGGCCGCTTCAAAGGATAATTGAAAGGCTTAGTTCTTTAGAAACCCTCGCAGAATCAGGACGTATCCATGGCCAAAACGGACAAAACTATGAAAACGAACAAACAGAAATGTTTTCTGTGTACGGTATGTGGGCTCCTTTACACAAGAAAGCGGGACAGTTCAAAGACATCGCGTTCTACTGGACTGCTAGTAGACTAAGCGTACCCTACAAGGAGAAAGTTCAAATGGCAAATCCATACTTCTCTATGCAGAAATCAGATGATGAACACTAATTGTGAATCCAAACAATTCTCATTCATGTGGAGGATTGTTGGAATAAATTAATTAAAGTTCGGGGTTTAATTAGTTGGGCTTGTGAATGTGAATTTTTGGAGGGAAATTAATGTTGGCTTTGTAGTAATTGCCGAAATTTTTTTGTCTTTTCTGAATGATAAGGAGAGAGAAATAGGAATCCGCGTTATCAAAGGATCAGCCACACTGGGACTGAGACACGGCATACAATCCAAAAAACTGGATCTGATTGTTGGCCGACCGACAAAATCCTTCTGGAATCATTTCATATGGTGGATGGAAAAGAACAAAGCAGTTCAACTGCTCTCTTTCCATCGGCACTCATTTTGTAATTATTTTAATTAAATATAAGGACGAATAATTGCTTCAATAGTAACTTGTCGGAAGCCATGTGGGTAGAATTCTTATTTAATAAGAGTTCTTCCCAGCAACAAAGAAGAGAAAAAGAAAAAAAAATAATAATAATCCAACTCATTTCACGAGTTCAGTCATTCATTCACATAACCCATTCACAGTCATTCATCATCGCTTCTAGTGTTCAATGTTCGCCGTGTGATTAAGGTTTCAGTGCAGCCTATAATCACGTTTCGTTGTATCCTGGGAAATACACTCGCACGAAAATCTCTTGCATTTACGTAGAGAGAGCGAATATGTTTTAAGGAAATTGTGCTAAACACAAGCCTCGAAAAATTCGTATAGATATTCGGTCGTACAATTTCAGTAGTGCGTTCGCATCAGTGGTGCAACTCTGGTCGGTCTTGCAGATCTGGTTGGTCGTGCAATTTTCTCAGTGGTGCGGTTCAGTTCGGTCGTGCAATTTTCATCAATGGTGTCAGTTCGGTCGTGCAATTATTCTCAGTGGTGTAGTTGGCATCGGTCGTGCAATTTTCATCAGTGGTGTTATTTAATCAGTAGTGCAATTTCAATTTCCCTAAAACAGTTATGTAGTACGAATTTTTCAGGCCCAATTCCAGCCCAAGCGCAAGCCCGTATAAGCTTGTGGGGTTCCTCTCTAAAATCAATTGGCAATAGAAGGAGTGAACCCACAGTGTTCCTTTGCTTTTCCCTTGCCCTCATTCACAGTAGAAGGCTCAACAACTTGAAAACCATCTGTAGACAATAAAAAGTTAATTGTCTATTATATACTGTTGGGATTCAGTAAGTTAATTCCAATAAATAAAATGTCATTTAATTAAATTGCTATTTATTGAGATCCATAAATTAATCTCAAGGTAATAAATAGTTCATTTAATTAAAATATTATTATCATATATGATAATATATTCATTTAACACAAAATTACATAAGGAAAGCCTTGTAGAGATTTGTTAAATTAAGTAAACGAATCAAATCAAATATCACAAATAGGCAGATATTGAGAAAATCAAGTCAAAAATGGAATAAATCAAATCAAATCAAAATCAAATCATATATGGAAAAATCCACATAATGGAAGAATCATACCAAAAGATTATATTTTCCATAACTGTGAATTCTCTACGCCTATAAATAAGGGGTTTCAAAACTCAGAAATACAGGTCAGAGAGCAAAGAGAATACGAAACTTCGAGAGAGTTAGAAGTAAGTCGTTGATAGCATTCGGAAATTCTCTCAATGAAGTTCTTCGTGTTCAAGTTAAAATTCGAAGACGTTCATCAAGACCCGTGCGAGTTTCTAATAACCGTACGGTTGCAACGAGGGAAGCCCGTGCGAGTTTCTAATAATCGCACGGTTGCAACGAGGAAAGCCCGTGCGAGTTTCTCGGAAGCGCGGGGTTCAACGCTAGACCCGTGCGAGTTTCTTATAATCGCACGGTTGCAACGAGGAAAGCCCGTGCGAGTTTCTTGGAAGCGCACGGTTCAACGCTCAGGAACCGTGCGAGTTTCTCGTAATCTCACGGTTGCAATGAGGAAAGCCCGTGCGAGTTTCTGGGAAGCGTGCGGTTCAATACTCAAGACCCGTCGAGTCTCTTGGAAGTGTACGGTTCAAAGCCCAAGTCCTGTCCTTTCGAAAATATCAAGTCCAAGTGTTAGCTTCGTGACCAAGCCCAAAAGGCCGACGAAGAAACATTCATTAAGATTCGTGGTCATGCCCAAAAGCCCACGAAACAACGCCCATCTTTCAAAAACGTCCTCCGGTCCAAGTATTAAGTTCGTGATCAAGCCCAAAGGCCCACGAAAGAACTTAACGAAGGCCTAAATCAAGGAAGATCAAGATCAAGAATTTTTCCAAAGTCCTTCAAAAGTTATAAAGTGAAGAATCAGAGGAATAAATAGAGATAGAGCCCGTTAAATTTCATCAAATATAATTTGTACTATTTTTCCGATTATTCAATATTCGAATAAAAGAAAATACGTTAAGAAGTTTTTGCACGCCCAGTGGGACTGTCTCTACCTCTCATCTCTTCAAAAAACCGAGAACATCGATGGTTAACTCATCGATCTTCACCGCTTTAAGTTCGTCAAGTGAAAGCCTCGGCGATGTGACTCGAAGTATGTTAAAGATGACTAACGAGTCTCAACAAACAAGTCACCTAGTTGAGTTGGATGAAAATGATATGACTTATTATACCAAAAAAAAAGATATGACTTACCATGGTGAGAATGAAGATTCCAATAGCGATTACTCGATGTCATCTCCTCGCTCAACTTCAAGCAATTCTTCAATGCAAAGCAACGCATATGTATACATGACGAATGTCACGACTTTAGAAGAACAAATTGCAAGTCTAACTGGAACAATTGCAGGGCTAACGAAACAAGTTCAAGGACAAGATGCTCAGATTGCAAAGTTAGCTAGCAAAAGCAACAATGCTGATAACAATAATTCTTTTGAAAGGGAAAAAGAAGCTTCTGTTGATTCTGAAAAAGAAGAACGAAGAGAAGTCGATGAGCCCTCGGGAAATTTCCAAGTTTCTAGAGACGGCATGATTCTTATTAGCCAGCTAAAGGAGTTCATCATAGGGACGGAAAGATGGAGGTTCCAAGTCATCATCATCGTATTCTAAACCATACACTTCAAGAATCGACAACTTAAAGATGCCAAACGGATACCAACCTCCGAAGTTTCAGCAGTTTGATGGAAAAGGAAACCCGAAGCAGCATGTGGCCCACTTCATTGAGACATGCAACGATGCAGGAACCTATGGAGATCATCTCGTCAAACATGTCCGTTCACTGAAGGGCAATGCTTTTGATTGGTACATCGATTTGGAAGATGGTTCAACCGATAGTTGACATCAAATGGAACATGAGTTCCTAAACTGTTTCTATAGCACTCGACGCACGGTTAGCATGGTCGAACTCACTAATGCTCACCAGTGGAAAGATGAACCTTCATTGATTTGATTATATCAATCGATGGAGGAACCTAAGTCTTAACTGTAATGATCGTCTATCTGAAGCTTCAAGCATTGAAATGTGCATTGAAGGGATGATGTGGGGATTACGATACATCCTGCAAGGAATTAGGCCCCCAACTTTTGAAGAGTTGGCAACTCGTGCTCATGATATGGAATTTAGCCTGACCACAAGTGGGGCAGATGGAGCACCTACACCTGATGTTACCAAATTCGGGGAGCGAATGAATTATGAGAAAGGGGGCAAAGCTTTTGCAAAAGCTCAAATTAAAGAGTCTATGGTGGTAAATGTCACACCACTCAAGCTTTGAGGAAGAGAAAAGGGCAAAAGGGTTATGGTTGAATATACTCCGCCGGAGCTAAAAGACAGAAAATGGACACTTAAAGAGCTTCAAGCAACAGAATACCCATTCCTAGATTCAGAAGTATCAGGAATCTTTGATGAGCTAGTACGAGCGAATCTCATCGATCTCCCTGAAATGAAGCGGTCGGGTGAAGCGGAACAAACCAACTATCCCAACTATTGCAAATATCATCGTCTGGTAGGACATCCAACTCGCAATTGCGTTATCTTTAAAGATAAGGTGATGCAATTGGATAGACAAGGAAAGATTAGACATTGATTCGGCAGACTCAAATTATATCTTGGTTGGCAATGAAGATTTTGGAAGCGCAAATGAGGATTGTGACGCCTGTTATATGACCCAACAAAGTAATGATTATCATGTTGAAGCTAAAACCACCAGCATCGGCAGCATGTGCATGTCTGTTATAGCGTTTATTGACGAAGATTTACTATTAGGCTCTAAACTGCACAACCGCCCTTTGTTTGTATCTAGTTATACTCACGAGAAGATGGTGAAAAGAATATTGATCGACGAAGGCTCTGCAGCGAATATTTTGACTCCTCGGATGCTAACGGAACTTGAAATTCCAACAGAAGAACTCTGTAAGAGCCGTCTGATGATCCAAGGTTTTAATCATGAAGGCCAACGGGCAATCGGTATGATCAGGTTGGAATTAATAGTGGAGAATATGACATCAACAGCGTTGTTCCATGTAATTGATGCAAAAACATCCTATAACATGCTTCTGGGTCGTCCATGGCTACACGAAAACGGAGTCGTGCCATCAACTTTGCATCAGTGTGTCAAGTATTATGACAATGGCATAGTAAAGCAGGTACTTGGAGATACAAATCCATTCACCGAAGCCGGATCATACTATGCCGACGCAAAATTTTACCTGGAGCATGAAAAGGGAGCAAGTGAAGATACGATGCGCGGGAAAGGAAAGGCACATGCAATTAAAAATCATATACCCATGCCATGCAAAAGGATGTCGAAGGGATAACCAAATCATTAAAGGAGCTTACATTGCCTTAACTCAGATTAGTTCTAAGAAACTGCAAAGCTCGCTGATAAAGTCAAGGGATTTACTCGTCGGGGCCAAGGGTCCAAAATCGAGCACAACAAATCTTCAAAAATACAAATTGGTGGAGTATACGACCCGAATTATGAACTCCTAACTAAAGCAGGATATGATGCAAATGAAGGACCAATATTGGGAGAATTGCCGAAAAACATGAGTAAAAGTCATCTCGAACCCGAAACGTCTAAAAGGGGTCTTGGATTTACCACGCAAAAGCCTGTTCGGATCGTGTTAAAGAGAGCAAATGCAAACTGCGTGTTTGAAGATGTTTCATACTCAACTAACAATGATTTCAAGAAGACGTGGCATGACTCTGAAGGATTGGGTCCACATAAAGGCTTACGAAATCCTATAATAGATCAACTTGATGCGAAACAGAGGTTGGAATCAAAAGGAACTCAAGCATTTAACAAAAATGTGAAACCTAAGTCCTTCCAAGTTGGACATTGGGTACTCAGTAGGCCTCCCATTACTAATGATCGAGTTGGGGGCAAGTTTAAATCAAAATGGAGGTGTCCCGGTGTCATGAAAGGAGTCTGCACAAGCGGTGCATATAAGTCGGTATCTGGAGATAGATTAAGAATTGGCCGGATCAACAACAAGTTCCTGAAGCGCTACCATGTCTAAAAAAAGAAAAAAAAGAAAAAAAGGAAAAAAAGAAGGGAAAAAAGAAGAGGGAAAAAAAGAAAAAGAAAAAGAAAAACAAAAAGGAAAAAATAAAAGAAATAAAAGAAAGAGAAAAAACAGAAAAAGGAAAGAAAAAGAAAAAAAAAAAAAAGGAAAAAAAACAAAGAGAAAAAAAAAGCTCCTTAACATAGAGCTTAAACTGCATGTCGTCCTTAACGTACGAGCTTAAACTGCATGTTGCTTCTTAAGGTATGAGCTTAAACTGCATGTTACTCCTTGACGTACGAGTCTAAACTGCATGTTACTATTGGCCCGCATGAATATAAACTGTGAAAAGACAAACATTAATGATAAGTGCATATGTTTAAACTGCTAACTTATCCCACATAGTCCGATGTGGTTAAACAACGGATACTCCTGGCCTGCATGAGTATAAACTGTGCACGGCACCACCACCCAAAAAAATTGAACTACGACAAATGACTTGATCCCTCAAAAGGGTACGTAATCAAATCAGGGAAGGAGGACGGAACAAGAGACAACAAACCGTTGAAGCACATGAATTCGAAATGTCAAATTTGGGCATTTTGTATGAAATATTTGTGGAAGCAGATTTAATACTTCAAGTCAATTTCCTCTGAAAGTTTGTCAACAAGACTAGAAGTGGGGGCATTTGTAGACAATAAAAAATTTATTGTCTATTATATACTATTGGGATTCAATAAGTTAATTCCAAGAAATAAAATAAGATCATTAATTAAATTGCTATTTATTGAGATCCATAAATTAATCTCAAGGTAATAAATAGTTCATTTAATTAATATATTATTGTTATCATATATGATAATATGTATTCCTTTAATACAAAATCTACATAAGGAAAGCCTTGTAGAGATTTGTTAAATTAAGTAAACGAATCAAATCAAATATCACAAATCGGCAGATATTGAGAAAATCAAGTCAAAAACGGAATAAATCAAATCAAATCAAAATCAAATCACATACGGAAAAATCCACACAATGGAAGAAATCATCCCAAACGATTATATTTTCCACAACTACGAATTCTCTACGCCTATAAATAAGGGGCTTCAGAATTCAGAAATACAGGTCAGAGAGCACAGAGAATACGAAACTATGAGAGAATTAGAATTAAATCTTTGATAGCATTCGGAAATTCTCTCAACGAAGTTCTTCGTGTTCAAGTTAAAAATTCGAAGACGTTCATCAAGACCCGTGCGAGTTTCTAATAACCGCACGGTTGCAACGAGGAAAGCCCGTACGAGTTTCTTGGAACGCGCGGTTCAACGCTCAAGACCCGTGCGAGTTTCTCACAATCGCAAGGTTGCAACGAGGGAAGCCCGCGCGCGTTTCTCATAATCGCACGGTTGCAACGAGGAAAGCCCGTGCGAGTTTCTCGGAAGCGCGCGGTTCAACGCTCAAGACCCGTGGCACGTTTTTGGACCGTTTGTTCTCTTTTTGTCTGATCTGTTCTGCGAGGTCATTCCAGATCAGTTGAGCGAAATCGTAATTCCGCGAGAACACTACTCCGTGAAATATACGGAGGATGTGGCCGTTGCCTTTGTCGAAGCCTGCGTGCTTCGCGGACAAACACTTATTGATTATGCCAAAAAGCGTCTTCCATGGATGGGGAATCCCGTTGCTCTGCATCTGAGCTAGCTTGGTGAGGGGCGAACGGTATCCATCTAGAGGAAATCATGCACCAATTCTTCATCTGATGGGAGGGGGTCGTAAGTTTGGCTGTGAGGGAGGTCGAGCAGAAGTCTGAGTTCATTCTTGCTCATACGGATGTGTGTCGTCCCTACAACGGTGGTTGCAGTGATACGCCCCGTTCATGATGAGGCTCTTGATCATTCCCCAAAACTGTTGGAGGGAGACCACGGTACTGAGACCGTCACGGTAAGAGCATGCCACAATGGATGGCCTTGCAGTATGGCACGATGATGTCGTCTGGACACCAGAAGGTGGTTAGATCCAGCTGGAAGTTCGTGTCGTGGACGTTAAGGTACATGGCCTTCTCGTATATATGGTTGTAGGTAGGGTAGTGATCCATCTGAAATACATATTCAAATCATTAGCTAGATTAAAATTTAGTCGAAATTCGAATTTATCAAACCATAATGATGAATGCGCATAACGGTCATATAGAGTGAATTTTTGAAGAAATTATTTTATTTTCGACACATGCATGTAAGTTCAACAAAATTGGTTGAAAATTTTGCTATGTGTTAAAGTACTATTCACTCGTGCTTTTTATCGCTTGAGAAATGAAATTCTCAATTGAATTGCCTAAATGTGATTTCGAATTTGAATATTTGCGATCGAAAAATTTTTATTCGCTAATGACAGCTACAGTTGAAAAAGGACTTAGAAATTTGTAGGTGTTTGATTGACATTGTGTACTGTAGCCGAGAAATTTTACGATCGAGAAATTATATTTCCATGTAAATTTACGATCGAAAAATTTTTCGCGCGTGAATAAAATTTTTCGCTATGAAATTTATTGAGCGAGAAAGGTTTTTGATAATTTGATCTAAAGGTTTTTGATAATTTTTGATAGATCAAATTATCACTGCGTGCTTTTACGATCGAGAAATTTTATCGTCGAAAAGTTAATTTTTCGCCGCTGAAATTTTCGATTGTGAAGAAAATTGAAATTGAAATTTTCGACTGTAAGTTTTGCGCTCGAAAATAAATTGCATACTATTTATCTATTCAGTTCAGTAATCTTTTCGTTCACATAAAATCAAACATTAATTTCTCGATTGTAATTATTTTTCGATCAGCGTTATTATGTTAACGACCAAAGAGAAATTTAGCGATCGAAAATCTTTTACGATGCATATAGTAAATCATAAAATTGAAATTCAATTGACACTGCGATCGAGAAAGTTCTTCGATGCCTTTAAACACCTGAAAAACCCAGTTTAGTCGAACTCAACATCAACCTTTAAGAAAGCAAGTAATCGAAACGATATGTTCCCAGAATGCTTAAAACTATCTTAAATGCAATTTTAACCCAGATTATACACCTAGAATGCTCGTAAATAATGCAAAATCTCATTCGAGTTTTCACCTTCTGTACAATCGAAATTTTTACACATAATCAGGTGAAAGATCACATAATATAGATGCAAAGTTTAAATGCACGATAAACCCTAAAGGAAGTCAAATCTACCTTCGAAAGACGAAACTTAGGTGAAAAATGGGAAGATTTTGAAGTTTTTGACGTTCATCTTTTGAGAGTAAAAGTTTTGCGCGAGAGAATTTGACTTTTGAATTTTTCGATTGAGGGTTTTACGTGTATTTGGGAATTTTCGACTGCAAGAATTAAATTTGGTAAATGGGCTGATTAGACGTTTACTCGACACTTTGAAATTCAAGGGCCGTTATTGTTTGCTATCGAAAAATGTACGATCGAGAAATTTGGTACCTATTTTGATTTTCGCTCGAGAAATTAAAACGAAAATTGCCATTTGGTCCCAAGTTAATTTTCGATCGATTGTGATCGAAATTACAAATTTAGCCCAAATTTTTCGATTGAAATTTTTTTTTAACATATTTCAAACAGGCCTAAGTTTAAGTATTCAACCACATGATTGCTCCCCCTAGACATGAAATAAATGCAATTAACTCCCTGAAATTTCGAATGATGAGATCTGGCTCCAAAATTAGATTTCGCAAATCTGCAGAGCTTTAGAGCAAAATGTTCGAGAATGATTAGAGTTAATTATGGAAGCAATACTTGTTTTAGTGACGCTCCCCCTTCATAAGAACAATTGATTAGACCTTTATTCGACACTTTGAAATTCTAGGCCCATTATTGTTTGCGATCGAAAAATTTGCGATCGAGAAACTTGGTTCCTATTTTGATTTTCACTCGAGAAATTGCAGCGAAAATTGCCATTTGGTCCCAAGTCAATCTTCGATAATTTGTGATCGAAAACTACAAATTTAGCCCAAATTTTTCGATTGAAAAAAAATCAACATATTCAAACAGACCCTAAGTGCAAGTATTCAACCACATAATTGCTCCCCCTAGATATGAAAATAAATGCAATTAACTCCCTGAAATTTCGAATGATGACACCTGGCTCCAAAATCAGATTTCCCGAATCTACAAATCTTTAGCGCAAAATGTGCGAGAATGATTAGAGTTGATTATGGAAGCAATACTGGTTTTAGTGAAGCTCCCCCTTCATAAGAACAATTGGTTAAATTCAAAAATCATAGAAAGATGTTAGCGATCAAAAATTTAACCAACTAACAAGTTTTATGCCGAAAAACTCCAAGTCTTGAAGAATTCTTGACCTCCACATTGTTTCTACAACACTTAGAGGAAGATCATTAAAATATTTGGAGCTTTTAAGACATAAGTTTGTAAATGCTCCCCCTCAAATAATGCACCAAGATTTGAGATACGCGAATTCAACACATTTAGCCTAGATACATATTCCCCTATACATGTAAATATCATTTTCGCGCGAGGGTATGAGCAAAAATAGATAATCGCATTTAAACAAGTCAATGCATATGAAATATAAAATTTCATTTCAAAATATGCAAAAGTTCTTTTTTTTTTAAAGAAAAGAAAAAAATACCATATATCTATATATATATATATATATATATATATATACTAATTTTTCATATGCATGTTAATATTTTTAATAGTATGGGGTCAGATTATTTTGCTACGATCATTGTCACGTCTAAAATTTCACAAGTCACTTGAAAAGATCACATGCTGTCAAGTCAGGTTGTCAAACTCAAGAGTCCTAAGTTCAAGAATGATCCATTTCGACAACTCTCAGTGGGTTCACTCTAGCATTCGATTATTTTTACTTTTGGATGAATATCTTGATCACTCTAGTCAACACAAGCAATCTTAAGTCAATTTACATGTGATCGAGGCGTTTTTACTCATTTCACCTTTGCGAAAGATCGTCGATGTGGAATCTTAGAGACTGTGAATGGTTTTAATTTGGCTCAGACTAAGAAGGGAAGGATAGTTTTTGGAGTTGTAGACTAAGGATCTTCTTCCTTTTTTTCGTCGTTCTCCTCCTTTTTGCCATTTTTCTTCTTATTGTTTATCTTTCTCATCCTTCAATGATTTTTCTTTGACTTAGTCAGCACTTGCTCAAGCTGAAGCTCCGCTTCTCTACGAGGATGAGAGATTATCTAAGGCGAAGATCTTCTTGTTCGTTCTCGAGCCGATACCGCGCTCTTTTTCTCTTAATCCCTAGTGAGGTTTCGGAGATTATTGATTTGAAGAAGTTCGCAGTTGTGGAATTCGAACCCAAGGCCGTGCTCCTCTTCTCGTTGTCTCGATATAAGACCGGATTATCGTTGGAGAAATTCACTTCGTGGTGCTCCCCTTTCCAGCCGTTCTGATGAGTGTACGAGATTATCGATGGAGAAGTTCACAGCAAGATCCATACCCCCTTCTAAAGATATGAGATTGTGATAGTCGAGGGGCAGGTTCTTTTGGACTGATTTTTGTGCATTGAGCATTCGTCGTGTGTGTTTTCCACCTTCTTTTGTCATCTTTTTCTTTGTCATATCTTTTTCTCCCCCTCATTTTCTTGATTGAACATCCCGTCGCAAACTTAGTTGTTCAGTTGAAGGCACAAAGGGGTTTCAAGTGAAGAAAATGGATATCGGAGAAGGCTCAAAATGGATGGCTAAAGGCTATATTAAAGGATTGAAATTTTCTATATGTGCGGCCAAGTGAGGAGTTTCCTAAGTGCTCTAATCATTTTCCTAAGGATCTAACGAAAGGTGAGTGTGAAGCCAAGAATCACTAGTTAAGACAAGCAATTGATGGGTGACTCGTTCAAGAATGAATCAATAGGAAGGAAAAATAACAGGCCAGAAATCTTACTTATGTAAAGTGGCTTTGTGTCTAGTGGAGCAAACTAAATGAGCTTTGGACACAAGAATGCGACTTAGATTGACAAAATTAAGCAAGTATCAGTCGCAAACTAGGGAAATCTAAGGCCACAAACCATATTACCCTCAGGCTGAGCGTTATCTTCGCTCGATCTGGCCTCAGTTGGTGGAGGTCCGAGCGACCAGTTCTGGCTTTTTCAAACTGAGGTTTAGCTCGGCGGAGGCGATGGCACAAGCTCTGGAAGGAGGGCCGTGGATCTATAAGGGACAACCTCTGTTCCTACAGGAGTGGAGGCCGGGACTTACGCTAGAAAAACAGGAACACGAACATATTCCAACATGGGTGAAATTTCGCAACGTCCCGTTGGAACATTGGACCACGGAAGGTCTAAGTGTTATAGCTAGTGCGATTGCCCGAGCACTTTTCGCAGACGCCATGACGATGAGTATGACACGCATTGATTATGCCAGAGTTTGTGTCATGAAGAATATCAAGGAGCCCTACCTGGACAGCTTTACACTTCGATTACCACGGCCAGATGACAGTGAAGCTGGCCTTATTACGATAAAGGTGGAACATGAATGGAGGCCCACTCCGTGCCAACTCTGCTTGGCAATTACGCATAGCAAGAGTGCATGCCCGAATAGGCAGCCGCAACAGCCGATGCCAAAGCCCAAGACAACCAAGAATAAAGGGGTTGAGCAGACAATGAAATGGAACCACGTGGGAAGACAGGGAAAGGAAGTAGCCCGTCCCCCTCAAGCCCAACCAAGTGCACAGCTGCTTGAGAAAACAACAGAAGCTCCCGCAGATAGGGATGCATCCTATGGCCAAGGAAATAATTCCTTTGCACTCCTTGAGGATTTAGCTGATGAGATGCTTGAAGTACCAATACGGCTGGAATAAAGATACCAATCCAAGAAGGAAACAGTAATAAGGGCCTGAGCACCCTTCATCAACCTGTTTCCAAATGATCCACATCTCTGTATGGAATGTGCGTGGTCTAAACAAGTTAGACCACAGGGCGGCTTTGCGGGAGCTAGTCCGCAAACATGACATTAAGCTAGTAGGTATAGTGGAGACGCGGGTCTCGGCTGCGAACGCTGAAGCTATTTCACAATCTGTAGCCCCATGGAGCTGGTTTTTTGAGTACGATGGGGGCCGGGCTCAAGAATTTGGGTGGGGTGGGATGCTCGCTATGCAGCTGTGACAATCGACAGAATAACTGCACAAGCGATTCGCTGTAAGGTGAGATCACTCGCTGATGGGGAGGAATCTGTGATCTCGATCATATATGGATCAAATCTGAGAGATGAACGACAGGATCTTTGGCGGGAGCTTATTGATGTCTCACTCACATATGCGGATAGGCCATGGCTGGCTATGGGAGATTTTAATGCAATAATGAGTCCGCAAGAGGCACGAGGAGGAACGCCAAACCCTACGGAATGGGCGGATCTTCATGATTGCTTTACGCAATCAGACCTCAGTCCAATTCCATCAGTGGGGCCGTTCTATACCTGGTATAATCTTCAGATGGCTCTGCTGCGATTTGGCGTCGTCTGGACCGGATGGTTGCTAACCCGGCGTGGTTTGCACAATTCCCTGGTTGCATTACACGTGTGGATTGCCGGCGACCTCAGACCACAGCCCCTTATACTGGCCCGGGATGACGCTGCGCCACACAAAGCAGCTGCGTTTAGATTTGATAATTGCTTGACGCAGGATCGGAGATTTTTACCACTGGTCGAGGAAATCTGGAAAGTGCAGTGCAACGGGGTACTGATGTTCTCTCTGCTAAAGCGCCTGAAGCTGATAAAGCCGAGACTAAAGCAACTACGGAAGGCTTTAGGGAATATTTCGACCACAGTGGTAGAAGCAAAGGTTTTCTGGAAGTGGTGCAGGAGTTTACAGCCATCTACCCCTGCGAATTACGTTTCCAGACATTGGAAAATGAATGCCGAGGGCTATACGCGAAAGCTGTGGAGATGGAGCATGTGTCGTATCGACAACGGGCCAAACTGGGATGGCTTAAAGAAGGGGATCAATGTACTGCATTTTTCTTCAAGAAAATTTCGTTACGCCAGGCAGCCAATCGCATTTTCTGCTTAGAGGATGATCAAGGCGCGAGTATTGAGGGAGAAGAAAATGTTACGGCAGAATTGCTTCGGTTTTACACCGATCTTCTGGGCCAGTCTTGTCCCCCAAGCGCCAGCGACTTGGCTAATGTGGGAGAATACTTGTCTGCGGAATTAACTATGGAGGAGACCCTCAAAATGGTTGAACCAGTGACCCCGGCTGAAATCAAGGAAGCACTGTTTTCTATCAAAGATGACAAAGCGCCAGGCCCCGACGGGTTTACGTCGGCGTTCTTTAAGGCAGCTTGGCACATTGTAGGGCCGGATATCACAGATGCTATACAGGAGTTCTTTCGCACGGGCTTTCTTTTGAAGGAGCTTAATAGCACCCTTCTTTCCCTCATCCCGAAAGGGGCGAATGCTCGTCGAGCTGCGGCGTTTAGACCAATCGCATGTTGTAATGTCCTATATAAAGTCATTTCGAAGTTGTTAGCTAATCAATTTAAGGGCCAGCTAGCCAAACTGGTACATCCCATTCAGAATGCATTTATTCCTGGCAGAAGTATAGCTGATAACATACTCCTAGCTTCAAGAACTCTGCCACGGATACAATGTAGCTCACCTCCCCGGTCGGGCAACACTCAAGGTGGACCTAGCAAAGGCGTATGACCGGGTGGAATGGGAATTCATCCTTGCTGTTTTGAGGGGGCTGAACTTTCACTCCACGTTTATAGGCTGGATTAGAACATGTCTCACATCAACGAGGTTTTCCATCAATCTTAATGGCAGACCACGGGGGTTTTTTGAAGGACGGCGAGGACTGAGGCAAGGCGACCCCATCTCGCCATACTTATTTACCCTTGTTATGGAGGTTCTACATGGAATACTGAAGAAGAAGACGAGCGAGGGGAGTGGATTTCGATTTCATTGGCGCTGCGATTCCATACAACTGTTTATGCTTTCTTTTGCGGATGATCTGCTCATGTTTTCCCATGCAGACACCAAATCGATAAGCATCCTCAAAGATGGGCTGGAACTCTTTGCGCAGCTCTCGGGTTTACGGGCAAACTTACAGAAGAGTGAACTCTTTATTTCAAAGGGAGCTGTGAACAGTGCATCAGCAATACAGGCGATAATGGGGTATCCTCTTGGGCAATTGTCGGTACGCTACTTAGGAGTTCCCCTAATTACCTCGCGTTTAACTACGCAGGATTGCCAACCGCTGATTCAGAGTGTGGACCTGAAGGCGTGAAACCGATTTGTTGCAAATGGGTATTTAAAACCAAACGGGATTCACTGGGTAACATTGAGAGATATAAAGCTCGTCTTGTCACAAAAGGATTTACTCAGAGGGAAGGCATAGATTATAAAGAGACTTTCTCTCCGGTTTCATCGAAAGAGTCTTTTAGAATTATCATGGCGCTTGTGGCACATTTTGACCTTGAGTTACATCAAATGGACGTAAAGGCAGCTTTCCTCAATGGAGATCTTGAGGAAACTATATATATGTTGCAGCCAGAGGGTTTAGCTTCGGACAACTCTAGCCCACTGGTCTGTAAAATAAAGAAGTCCATTTACGGACTCAAGCAGGCTTCTCGCCAGTGGTACCAAAAGTTTCACCAGACTATAACCTCTTTCGATTTTGAGGCGAACTCTGTTGAGGACTGTGTGTATCACAAATTCAGTAGGAGCAGGTTCATCTTTTTGGTCTTGTACGTTGACGAATTTTACTAGCTAGCAGCGATGTTAATTTACTTCGGGACACCAAGAGCTTTCTTTCGGGTCATTTTGACATGAAACATCTTGGGGAAGATTCTTTTATATTAGGGATCCAGATTCACCGTGATCGCCCACGGGGAACTCTTGGGTTATCACAAAAGAGCTACATCGAAAAGGTACTGCAAAGGGTTTAGCATGGAAAATTGTCGTCCACATGACACTCCAGTCTCAAAAGGTGATAAGTTCAGCCTCAAACAGTGTCCGGATAACATTTTGGAATCCAAGCACATGAAGGATATACCATATGTGTCGGCGGTGGGAAGTTTAATGTACGCACAGGTTTGCACCAGACCTGATTTGGCGTTCATCGTAGGAATGCTTGGTCGATACCAAAGCAATCCGGGTAGAGAACATTGGGTAGCAGCCAAAAGGGTCTTTCGATATCTTCAAAAGACGAAGGATTATATGCTCACATACAGGACGTCAGAGTATTTGGAGATCATTGGGTATTGTGACTCTGATTTTGGATGTCTGGACAGCCGCAAATCGACATCTGGTTACGTCTTTATGCTGGCTGGGGGAGCGATTTCGTGGAGAAGTGTCAAACAGACACTTATCGCTTAATCTATGATGGAGGCAGAATTTGTAGCTTGCTACGAGGCCTCCAACCAGGCTGTTTGGCTGCGCAATTTAGTGACAGGACTCAAAGTTGTCAATTCTGTTGAACGACCAATAAAGCTATTCTGTGACAACAATTCGGCGGTCCTGTAATCCAATAACAACAGGAGCTCTTCCAGGTCTAAGCACATAGACATTAAGTTCCTGGTTGTGGAAGAACGAGTTCAGAGTGGATATATAATCATCGAGCATATAGGAACAGATTTTATGATTGCAGATCCACTTACTAAAGCGTTAGCGCTCGCTATATTTCATGAGCATGTTGCTCGTATGGGTGTAACGAATTAAGTATTATGTTTTATCGTGGATTCTGTAAATCTGTGTTTAATGATTATTTAATAAAGTTTCATTAATACATGTTTATGTCATGACATTTGGGTTTTTAGACATCCATTAGTTTATCTCTGAACTCTGATCTCACTAAAGTAGGACCAGTTGGAAATAGGCATGCGTGATCAACTGAGCATGTAATTTCCATGCTACACGTCCACACTTGATCTATGTCGTTCGATGGAGTTTGTGTTCGTGATTATTGTCGGTTGAGTTACGATCTATGTATAACGACTACCCCTTTAGTTCTTGCATCGACAATATTGATGGACGAGATTGATTTCATATGCGACACTTTGGTTATAGCTATACTTGGTACGATATTTAGTATACGACGAAGGGTGCTTATTGAATAAACAACGTCTTATAGTCCAGTGGGAGATTGTTAGGTTGGGACTATTCGACTGCATATTTCTAGCACAATTAACGTTCGGACATGTAGACGTACATGTATTGTGGTATTAGTCGTATGCCAAATATTGTAATTAAGTTAAAGGACCCATTCGGTGATCAATTAAATTTAAGGGGGTCTGTCGCAATTAAATAAGATGTGTGGGGTTAATTAATATTTGTGTAGAATTCCTGGGGGCTGGAACGTAAATATCTGATGGGCTTATTAACGGGCCAGCCCATTATGACATCTATAAATATGGGTGTGGTCCCTAAGTGCTGTACAACGAAACAAAAGTCGTCACTCTCGTAAACCCTAAGTGACTGCCTGTCTAAGGATCTTTGGGGTACCCATCTTCCCCAAGCTAAAGGTTTCACGTACACGTACTTGGAAGATCCACATACCCGGTTCGCAATAAGAACGCTACGGAATTCTCATGTACGTTTTCTATTTCCGCTGTATTAAGTTTAACGCCTTAATTAATCCAATCA
Source organism: Craterostigma plantagineum (assembly GCA_027422505.1). Taxonomy (NCBI): domain Eukaryota; kingdom Viridiplantae; phylum Streptophyta; class Magnoliopsida; order Lamiales; family Linderniaceae; genus Craterostigma; species Craterostigma plantagineum. The sequence goes on from JAPQWV010000029.1 coordinate 12,295,749, forward strand.
AGGTTTAAAGTTTTTCGGGTCCATACGGTCACAGATCCCAACATAAGAATCAATATTAGGCTCGAGTTCGAAGATATAGGTGTTGTCTGTCGGTTACGGTTCAAATTGGAGTCACATACTACGTATGTTGTCCGAAAGAATCGACCCGATATTCTCGTTCCCTCGCGTTACAATGATTGTCACCAAGATACAACGACTTTATAACTCGTTATCACATCAGTACGACTCGAGTTTTTCGACAATCGTACTCGGAACTCTATGAACATGTTCCGTTTCCCTCATATGTGACTATTTGCGCCGATCTCTAAGTACAATTTGTTTGCTCTCTCTTCATTACCGGTCTTTGCTTTCGAAATCTTCTCAAACGGATCGTCACCTAATCAGTTTGGGAAATCTCTTCATTCTCCGGTTCGGTGTAGCTTTTCTCCATGTACTCCACATGTCTTGTGATCCACGGAGTGCTTTCATGTTGATACTCCAATTGTGGTAATTTTTCTGGTTGACTGTCGGAACTTGGAATGGAATCATGCCGCTCACCATTGCCATAGGATCTTGTAGCTCTGATACCACTTTTTTTTGGAAAGAACTTCTATTGGGTATTATAACACTAGTACATAATAGTAAATTGGCAACGGCACTACAGACGAGGGTTGTGAAAAATTGTCGCCTGAAGGGAGTTGATAAAATTTTTTATTATTAATGTTACGCGGCGGTTTTACTAACAACCGCGATATCCGTACTATTAAGCAACTGTTGTCGCTACAAACTGTCGGTTAATATGTCACTTTCTGCGACGGTTGTTACTCATAAACCGTCACGTAAGCTAATGCGAGGGTTACGACATAGCAACCGTCGCATAATGTTAACTTAATCGCCCCCTTCTTCCTCACTTTGTTATTCTATCATTCACAAAAAACAACGACGACGCGGCGAAAGCGAGAGACCCCGAGCGATTCCGGTGCTTCGTGCGACAACTTTTTGGTACGAGGTCGGTGGCCGACCATTGTTTCGATTCCCAACGGCTCGAATAGGCATATTTTTCCTTTTTAAACTCCTTTTTTTTTAGTTTTAAGGATTGTGATCCTATTTTATGTGGATTTAGTCGAAATATGGGGCGATTTAAGATTATATGTTGATTCGTAGTTTGATTTTGAGACTGGACGAATTTGGGGTGTTTCTGTTTAAAAAATTAGGGTATTGGTCACGGTGTGATTGTTTTTTGTTGATTTGGGTGCAGTTTCATGTAATATATTTTGTTTCATACTTACATTTCGAAAATTGGGCGAATTGTGGCATGTTTACTTTCGAAAATAGGGTTTTAGCTTTGAATTAATTCATTTGATTGAATTTTAATACTTATTTATTTGTACAATTAGGTTTTGATTGAACTGGACTTGGAGAACTTTGTTGTGGCCTCTTCGATTTGATTTTGGACACTTAGGTAAAATATTGCTTTAATTTACTGAATGGTGCCAAATGCAGATCTTAGGAAGATAACTATCTGTGATCTACTGAACTTGTCAGTTTTATTAAATGTTATTAGTACTATCAATTTTATTTTATTATAATAATGTTCGTATACTATTGAATTTCAAGGAGATAAAGTCGGGGACGCACGTGGGTGCTGTTCAAACTACGAGGAAGACATCTCTCATTAGCTGGGTTAGTATGTTTTGCGATTTGCAAAGTTAATCCTAATTATACTTACATTGGGAACTAAATTATTGTTGTTAACTAGTGCACTCAACAACTACGTGGTAGTGAAACGTGTGGCCTATACGTTATGCGGTACATGTGCAACATCTTCAGAAACATCGGACAATGCCAAAATAACAAGTTGATGACGGTATATATTATATATATATAACTATCTTTCTAATTGATTAAGTTTGTATGTTTATTGTACTTCTTGTTCACTGTTTTTTAGATGCTACAAGGCTTCACTTACGATTGGGATCGATAGAAGAAGTATGTGAGTTGTGGGTCGAGCACTTCTGTGTCGTGTGTCTAGGTGAGAGTTTTTTGTTTGGATTCTATTAGTGTGAACTTGTTTATGTGGATTTTACATTAGTAGAAGGATGATAATTGTGAATTTGGTTGCTCAATTCTGTTTTGATTTTTGATGCGTTAGTGATTGTGGATTATACGTGGATTGGCATTTGGGGATGTTTGTAGGTTTGATTTATAGTGATTTTATAAAAACAGAAAAATGTTGTTAAGTATCAATCGTCGCCTAGTTGTGACGCCTTCTGCGACGGTTGTTACGTAATGACCTTCGCAGTTTGTACTTTTTACGTTATGGTCTACAAGCGTCGCCTTATATCAGGACTATAAGCGATTGTGCTATCGACGACGCCGATAAACCGTCACCGGTTAGCCCTTTTGTACTAGTGTAGCCTATTAGCCCTTTTGTACTAGTGTAAACTTAATATTAAAGGCTCGTGTTTAAGATGAAGAGGCTTTACACTATAATACTTAATTGTGACTCTTGATTTTACTTCCTTTATACAAACGCTACGACCTCACCCCTAATTATTCTAGTTCCATCTCCTTAACTTGTGGGTAGAATTAAGCCACACATCACTATCTAAACTATTCCTAACAATATCTTCGTTCTATAAGGTTCTATAAAGTTTTATGATATCTCTAGAATATCCATGAGGTTCTAGATATTTGGCTAATATATCTCCGAAGCCAACTACTAAATTCATAGTTTAATAGTCCAAACCAAGTTTATATATTTTAACAAAATTGTCATGGTCCACAGTCTCGTTGAAAGCAGCGAACTCTACCTTCCAATGCACGAGGAGTCCACGGCTTAAACGAAGACCGTGACTCTCCACGGACAAGTGCACATCATGTCCACGTCCATGAATGGGGAAAGAAAATGAAAAATGGGCAAAACTGCCCTTTTCCCGTTGAAACAGAACCGACTCTCACCAACTGTAACCATCCCTATGACGATTCCCAACTGTTAGGCGCTCCCTCCAAACCAAGAACTGCCGGTTTATAAACCATGAGAAAGTCTAAATTTAATAATGGAACGTTTGAATTCCAGTTTTCAATTTGAAATTCGAGTTTCTCCCAAATCTTTCTTTTGGCAATCGGGCGCATTTGGATTTCGATTTCATCTAAATCCGAGGTTAAACCTAAATGCTTATTATTTGTCGTATTTGAAATTCCATGTCAAATATCCGTTCTGAAATCCAGTGTTGAGCTCATAATATGTTTTTGTAAATAATAATAATAGTAATAATAATAACAATAATACAATTAGGGGGCAATGAGTCGAGCAAACTCGTGAGCTCGAGCTCACTCATGGGCGCTCGAAGCCGGCTCGCGAGCTTGTTTTGTTTTGATATTTATTATTTTACTTAATTTTGTACTTCTTAAAATTTTGAAGAAAAAGATAGAAGTCGAATTCGATCAGCTTCTCGAACTCGACGCCGAACTTCACATTGAAATCCGAAATATCCTGAATTTCTAATGTCTGCCAAGGATTTGGATTTGAAATTTAAATTTTAAAATCGATAATTAAATCATCCGATTTCGTTCAAATACACGAATCCAGACGCACTTCAAGTGACGAGAATTGGAAAATCATGGGAGATTTACTTCCCTTTAGAATGCATATCAACAAATAACACTATAGCCCTTATCATTTCAAAACAATACAAAATATACCATTTTGTGAATCGTCGATCGTTGTGCCACATGCTAAGCTAATACACTGAAGCGGTCCCCACGCTAACGTTGCACGGTTTACTGTCACAGAACATCTTATCTAGCAAATTCACTGGTGCAACAAAGATAATTCTCACTTTTTCTTGATTTCATTCATTCTTGCAAGCTCGTCCAGAGATCTCCTTTTACAGGTCGAAAGTTAGCAGCCACTTAAAGTAAGTAATGTTTTCTCTTTGTGTAGTAATTATATATTGCCGATTTCATCATCTTACGCTAGCTAGTTCCTGTTTATGCTTTATGGAACTCGAATTGTTCTATCCTAGATTCAATAACTTCCCCGTTTTAATTCCAAGTGCAAAATTAATGATGCATTAGTTCGTCTCCGAAAAAAAATGTTATTATGAGCATATCATTGATTCAACTTAGCTCATATCTGCTGGCTTGTTTCTGTCAATGTTAGGTTGTCCACTTTGAGAAATAAATGGCTTTAACGCCATTCTCAGGAGCTTTCTCTAATGGGGAAACCATTATTCACTTACCTAGAAATAAATCGAAATTATACGATCGTGGTCGAGCGTGCAACAAATTCCAACTAGTGAGCATGTGTTGCGCTGGTAATAAATGGAACGATCGTTGTAATAATTCGAGGGGACTGAAGCTTCTTCGAATAGGGCTTCTTGCCCGTTGTAGTAAGTCGTCTTTTTCAACGCGTCGTGGAATAAACACCGTTATATGGGAGGTGTGTGGCTTTATTAGCCGATCCTTATTATTTCTTCTTTCTCTGCTTCTTTCTATTTGGAACGAACAATTATTTTTTGTTAGGTCCAAAAGAAAATCGACGGTTTTTTCGAGCGATGGAGATATGCGAACGGTGCGGCGATCTTAGTGGCGCTAACACTAATGCTAACAACTCCGCAAGCCGACGCCGTCGATGCGTTAAAGACTTGCACTTGCTTGCTCAAGGAGTGCAGGTAAGATTTTCGGTACGTTTCTATTCTACTGTGCTCGCTTTCGAACTTCTCTCTAACATGCATAAATATATGGTTATGAAATGTTCCTCTTTTTCTTGTATAGGTTAGAACTCGCCAAGTGCATCGCCAATCCTTCTTGTGCTGCAAATATCGCATGCCTTCAAACGTGCAATAACAGGCCTGACGAAACTGAATGTCAGGTACATGACATATCACAAAGCGCATATCTGTATGAATGTTAAATTAAAATATGATACACTTCGTTCAAGTGTGAGGTTTTAGGTGAAATGATCATCACGGACCGGGTCGTTCGTATGAATCCTTATGATCACCCAATACTTGAAAATTACACGTCTACTGATATATAATAAAGAAACCGGCCTATACATGTAACATAAATATGATGCCCTCCCTTCAAGATTTATCTTCTAGGTGAAGTGGTCATTCAAGGGTATCTATTACGTGTCAGATGGTAATTATTGGTTGGTTTACCTGCAGTTCATCTTTTGGTTATTAAGGGCTTGTTGATTTATTTTATATTATTACTCGGGGATCGAATGCCAGATAAAATGCGGAGATTTGTTCGAGAATAGCGTAGTGGATGAGTTCAACGATTGTGCGGTGTCGCGCAAGAAGTGCGTGCCTCGTAAATCAGACGTCGGGGAATTCCCGGTGCCCGATCTCGCAGTTTTGGTGAAGAGCTTTGACATGAACGATTTCAACGGAAAATGGTACATAACTAGTGGTCTGAATCCTACGTTCGATACCTTCGACTGCCAACTCCATGAGTTCCACACGGAGTCGAATAGGCTCGTGGCTAATATTACGTGGCGAATAAGGACACCCGATACCGGGTTTTTCACCCGATCCACCGTCCAACGGTTCGTTCAGGATCCAAAGTATCCTGGCATACTTTACAATCATGATAACGAGTTTCTTCACTACCAAGACGACTGGTATATCTCTTCGTAACTATCCTTCTTTGTGTTCTTATATACTTTCATTTTTAATTTAAGTTTGAAGGGAGTATATAGGCCCGGCTATTGGGTAAAGCCACTAAAGCATGGGCTTTAGACCCCAACATTTTTTAGGGCCCATCCTTTAGTTTAGTAGTGTTATAATGTGCAAAAAGAAACTAATTGAGCCCAGTATCTTGAGCCCAATACTATAAATATATAACTATTATTTTTCCTTTAATTAAACTTGCATTTTATCTTTTTCTTTATCTTTTCAACTTCCTAACTTTTCAGTTTTCTTTCGGTTGTCTTTCTTATCTATTCAACTTCCTTCCTTTTACTGTTTTTTTTTTTTGTAAGTTTTTCACTAAATTTTTATTCAAAAATTTTAACTCCGCCTTCTATAAATTTCAAATTTTATAGTTGCTGGTCCCAAGCCGGAATATAGGAGGGTTTTGTGATATTGACACCTAAAAAATTTTGGTATATAACGGGTGGAACGGGTGGAATTCTAACCATTGCTCGGGTGTTCAATTCTCATGACTAACGTGGTGTGTCGATTTGGGACGTTTACATGCCATTGGGCATTAGCCCACCACCTCAGAGTGTGTGGCGTAAGCGCATAGCCGATTTAATATTGGGATAGCTCAGGTCTTAAAAAAAAATCTTAGGCGTAGAATTCATCTAGCACAGGATATCAACGTCAAATTTTTTTTTTCATTCCATAGTACAGGCTTTTGTTCGACCGCTCCCTAACGCACGGTGGCGGATATATGGACACAGGTACATACTATCTTCGCAGGTGAAGGGCGAACCGGACGACTACATATTCATATACTACAGAGGGCGGAACGACGCGTGGGACGGCTACGGCGGGGCGGTGGTCTACACGAGGAGCCCGACCCTGCCCGAGAGCATAGTGCCCGAGCTTAGGAGAGCGGCCAAGAACGTGGGACGGGATTTCGATCAGTTCATCGCGACGGACAACACTTGCGGGCCTGAGCCGCCCCTCGTGGAGAGGATAGAGAGGGCCGTGGAAGAAGGGGAAGAGATCATAACCAAGGAAGTCGAAGAGCTCGAACAGAGAGTGGAGAAGGTGAAGAACGAAGAGGTGACTCTGTTTCAGAGGCTTGCCGAGGGCTTTAAGGAGCTGATGCAGGACAAGGATTACTTCTTGAATGAGCTCAGCAAAGAGGAAATGGAGCTTTTGAATGGACTTGAGATGGAAGCTGCTGAGGTTGAGAAGCTCTTTGGTAGGGCATTGCCTTTGAGAAAGCTCAGGTGATTGATTACAAAATAAGTAGCATTTTGTACAATGTGTTTGTTACATCTATTTCTTTTGGATAAAAAGTATCTATCATGCAAACAAGTACCATTTTCCACTGGGCTTTTTAGCTTCTCACCAACTTTAAGCTACATCAGATCATCCATCGAACATCAAAATGGATATATTAACAAGAGAGAAGCCATGGTCCAAAATCAGCATTCAAAAACACCAAACTGCCTTCAACATTCTACAGCATTTCTCAGGCAAACAAAACCAACATCATAGCCAATATATATACATAAGATATCTTCCACTACATAAGATATCTTCCACTGGAAATGGAAGAGAAACTGAATTACCAGTGATGTTGGAGTAGGACAACATTGTCTTAACCGTATCACTTTCATGGAAAGCAAGAGTAATGTCCTGTCCTGCAACAAAGTGAATTGCCAAATAAAGAAAGAAGCTTACTTTGTGTACATAGTATATCGATAGGTTCATGCACTTCATAGCCTACATTGAATGTTGTAATAAAAAAGGAACCCTGTTATGATCAGACAGTAATGTAAACAGAATCTGAAAAACAAGCATGGACTTGAAAATATTCTCGACAAAAAGGATACATTGGAGGATACAGATGGTTGGGAAGGTGCTAAACCTTCAATGATGATCATCGTCTGCCTCCGTGAAGACAAAGAGAACACATAAACAAGAATGCTCACTCACTACAGATGAAATAAAAAAAACAAACAAGTCTGGACGAAGAACTCGAAACTCGGGAAAAAAAAATTGTAGCCAATGGGACTCACCAACAGAGAGCACACATATGCATAGGCCGGGCTAGTCTAAGTCTTCATAGGAGTTCTCAGAATCTGCAGTAGGGTCGTATCTGTCCTCAAACTTGTGCGGTTGATGACGATGGGAACTGCTACTATGACTACTCTTTGACGAACTGCTCTTCCTTCTATTTCTATCACGTTTATATTCATCTCGATCGTCAGTGTATCTCTCTCTCTTCCTATGACTAACACTGTCGTCATCATCGTCAATGTATCTTCTGTTATCACTGTGCTGACGCCTATATTCATCTCCATCTCTATATCTTCTTACGGGCGATTCTCTTGTCCTTTTGTGAGATTTTTGTTTTGAACCTTCTGTATAGGACTCAACGCGGTGAACCTCTCTATCACCAATCTGTTCTCTTTTGACATTTCGGCTTGAATCCTGAAGAATGGACGGGCCTTTTCTGGGATAGTGAGGCTGATTTGTATTTTGAGGAACTAAAGAAGCTTCTTCTGTTTTCTCAACATTACTACTTACTCCACCACCAGCTACCTTAATTGCTTCCATGTATTCCTCTATAATGTCCCTTGTTACCTGTTAGGTGCAGATAAGGGCAATGTTTTGCTCAAGATCTTACAAGAATCATTAACCACCTACAGTCATGTAATATGGAAAAGGGAAAAAAAAAAGCTATTACCAACCAAACTCCACCGATAATATAATCAAAGAAGCAATAGTAGTTACTCAAGAAAAAGGCGTAATGCCAAATTATGAGGTTAGTAAAATATAGAAGCTTGATCTAAACTAGTAGAAAGCTGCAGGTGTGCTATGTCATATTTTCCATTTCCCCATGTAATGCTTGAAAATAATAAAACAACTGCAACAAGGGATTTTTACTTAAATTATATAAAACTTATAACATATAGTTTTATATCTATAGAGGTCGAAGGATATGCTCATGATTTCAAAGCCTGCCTAAGCGATCCATATAAGGTACAAAGTCCAACAATGAAAAGATGAAAAAGAAAAGAGATGTAATTAAGGAAAAATGAATAAAATGGAAATTTACGGTGACTTACCTCCAAAGGATTTCGCTTCGACTTCTTTCCACGGTAAGACATCCTCCGACGTTTGTAATCTCGTTCCTCGGCCAATAATTCCTCCCTTGTCTTTGTTTTCCCATTATCCTAAATAATTGGAAAAAAAAATTTAATAACATTTTGGAAAAAGGTTCAACGTAGTAATATCTATCGACGTAAATACCGTTTCGAGCCTTTGCCAGAGAAGCCCATCGTGTTCAATTATAGGTTTGTAGTCGGGTCGTCTTTTTCGCTCCTCTTCAGCCATTTTCGACACGTGTTCATGGTCCATATAACTACGCATTGTTTTCCAAAGAAGAGGTAGATGATAAATTTTATAAGTGAAAGGGCAAAAGCAAAGACATGGTCCTTCCTACTAAAGCAAGAACCGTCCAAGCAATATATGCAGTGAGAAGATCATTTATTTGAACTTTATATGCTTCAAGAAAATAAAATAAACCTTTTAATAACACATTTATAACACACAGCAGAGTATCAAAACACTATTACAGCTTCACCTGTTGATATTAGACCAAAGATTTTAAACTGTACCGCTGATATCTAGTGAGAAGCTGTGAACGGCGTACTGCCTTTATATGTTCTTCCATAACTGCTCTCTCCTGCAATTTGGCAACAGCTTCTTCTACTTGCGAGAAGGAAATCCTATTATTATCCTCAATCGTTTCACCTTTACTACACTCTTCTTCTGCATCTATCCCAACCTCACTAATCGAAATGGCACTCTTAATATGTTCATTAACTTCACTGCCCATAATCTCACTCGAATCCTCACATTTTCTATCTAATATAGGAAACAAACAACCTTGCGAAGCAGACTCTAAGACACACTCTCTTATAATATCGATTGCAAAAGATCTTCCATTAACCTCACCGTACAACACAGCCAACTGCGAACCCAACCATGTCCACACTTCCCCTAAAAGGGGAAACTCAATGCTAGGATTCAGCTGAACTCTCACATCTTCCTTAGTCATCATCAAACCGAGAGTATACCTTACGATTGCCTTCAAACACAAACCGACCAACGCCGTGATGCTATCAGCCACTGCAAAATCGAGGGCTATCCCATATTTCAGGGACCTCCCAACGATCCATTCACGCAAGAACGACAGCCCAGAGTGCCTCAGACTCGTAAAAGCACGCAAAACAGAGTACGAGGAAGAAATTGGGGCATGATGGCCGCCGTAGCCCCATGAGGCTAACTCCTGGCGTAAGAACCAAATTTCCGACGGAAGAAAGAGATTAGGGAAATAAGGGTAGTGATTTGTCAGGGGATTTTGTTGGATTGAGGCATTATCGCACTCATTGAGCAGCGCTGGGGGTAGTGCGAGGTTTAGGGTTGGGCGATTTGACTGTAACGTGACGGCGGAGGGGCAATTTTGGTAGAAGAAGTTGCTGGTGGTGGGGTTAATTTGAGGAACTTCGACGGCGGAGGGGCAGTTAAGGTAGTGTGAGAAGACGGAGGGGGGCGGAATGAGGTGGCTGGGATCGTGGAGGCAGGGTAGGGCGGTGGGTGGTTTGGTGTGGGCGGTGGGCAGTGAGTCGAGTGCGGCGGTGGTCAGCTCGAGGAGGGAGGTGAGATGGTCGACGGCGGCGGAGAGGGTCGGAGATGGCAGGGATTGATTGCCGATGGGTTGTGGCGACGGAGGTGGTAAGTTCATCGTGGTGATGGGCTGCGGCGTCGTAGAAGTAGGAAGGTTGTTCGTGGCGGCGGACGGCGGCGGAGGAAACGGTGGGTGAGGTGGTAGTTTGACTGCTGTGAGGGTGTGAAGCGGCGGAGGTGAGGTGGGGTGACCGTTTTGGTGGTGGTGGTGGTGGTGGCGGCGGCGAGCGGCGACGGAGGTGGTAGGTTGTCCATGGTGGTGGAACATTTGATTTTCAATTTCTTTTTATTTGTTTATGACTGCTATAAATGTTTTGGAAAATATTATTAACCGCCCTCTTTTTACTTGTTACCGCCCCTAAAGGATTGTAAAAATACGTTTTTGCCCTTATGATATTTAAATTAATTCAAAAAGAAAAAACAATAATTCCGGTAAAAATTTATATTTAAAGTCCTTTTTGCAGACAACACTTTTCATACCGCGACATACATCCAAATCAGACTAAAAAAACAAAAAATACTCAAATCGCAATGGATCGTCGACAGGGACGGGGAAAGTGTCTATTCTCACAACTGGTAAGCAAATTGTCGTAAAAATCATTCGTACGTAGATGAAATATCGAACACGGGTGGGAATAGTTTGAAAAAAGTCCCGATCGAACGAAAATTTCGGCCGGCGCTTGGCACGGCCGAAACACAATTTCGGCCGCCTGCTGCGCCGGCCGAGTCCCACGATCGGCCCGGACAGTGCCAGCCGAAATTGTGTTTTGACCGCCTCTACAGGCGGCCGAAATTACTGATCGGCGTTTCAATTTTTTTTAAATAATACTTAATTGCAGACCAGGAGTGGGAAGTCCCTAACCGGAGGTAGCAGTAGATCCTCCCCGTTGGAGGGATCTGGAGAGCGTCACACGAGACGCGCGGTATTGACGCGTCCTTTCGTAGAGAACGGGAGGAGGAGAGGCGGGAGCGAGCAGCTGCGTCTCAGTCCGTATATGCGGATTATGATCCGCATGCGGATGATGACGTGCCGGATGATGCAGCTCGTTTCAGTCATCCGATGACGATGTACCACCGGCCTCCTCAGGTAATTATTTTCTCCTCTATAAACTGACATGCGATGTCGTGTCTTAATATACGTAAAAGAAATTAAATTTATTTTTGTATTATTCGTAAAACTGAAATAAGGAGCAAGCGCTCCAGGGTCGTAGATGAGATTCCTGGAGGGTGCAGGGGCCACAGCCCGGTGGTCCAGATGATGACGAGGTGATCCCTGGTTATCTGGGGCACATTGCGCCCCGCATCTGGATGGGTGAGCAGGAGAGGCCCCTGCTGAAGTGCGAGCAGCGGGCGTTAGTGCTTGGGAAGCTTAAGAATTGGTACTCCCAATTCCCGCCGGAGACGCAGCACCAGATCGATGGCACGAGGCTTGGGCACCTCATAGATCCCATGGTGGGTCACTTGGACCAGCCTCTACTGTGCGCTTTTGTTGAGCGTTTGCAGCCCGACACGAACACCTCCACATGCCATTCGGGGAGATGACGATCATGCTCCACGACGTCGAGCACATCCTGGGTATCCCGATTAGGGTTGCAAACGAATCGAATCGAGTAAAATATCGCAATATTCTATTCGTATTCGGATGACAATCGAATACGAATACGAATACTCGAATATTTAATCGAATCATAAAATCGATTCTTATTCGAATTCAAATATTTTCTCGAATATTCGAATCGAATATCGAATATTTGTATCCAAAGTCATCTTTCATTTTTATTTAATAAAACATAAACAATATTATATTTAAAATATATATTGAATTATAATAAATATATTTAAACGTATATTGAATTATAACATATTATTTTTAAATGATTTAGTGAGATCATATATTATATATGAATATATATTAATTATACTATATTTTATGCTATTTATTCGAATCGAATAATTCGATTAATATTCGAATCGAATATTGTGATTTCATATTCGTATTCGGATATTTCTCGAATAAAAAAAATATTCTTATTCGGATTTCAACCAAAAAAGTTCGATTCGTTTGCAACCCTAATCCCGATCGACGGGGAGATGGTATCGGGCACCCCAGACGTCGTCGGGGCAGATCACGGCGAGAGAGATTATGGGCATCTCCGCGGACGCGCTGAGGGCTTTTTGGCGAGGCGGTGGGGTTGCATCGAAAGACGTGATGCAGAGGATGCGGGGGGTCGGCCGGCGGGTGTAATACCCGTAAAATTAATACGGGATTATTTTGTAAATGTTCGAAATTAATGAAGATGATCTTCGAACAAAACCGATTTTCGGGAGCAAGCCGAAAATATTAGTTGGGCCGAAATTGTTTAGGAAGTCCAAATGATTTATAAAGAAAATGGCCCAAGTCAAATATTAAGGCCCAAATATAGGAATATTAATTAACCAATTATTAATTAATCAAGCATGGAAAATCACATAGGTGTGTGATCACCTACTTTGAGGTTAGAGTCTCACCCCCTTAAACAACCAATCAAAAGTAAAAGTGAGCAAGAATAATGAAAATCGTTACTTAATATCAAAGGAAAGTCACGTTGAAGGGATAATTACATGCTTGGCAAAGATAGACTTACAATTTGAAAGAAGAAAACGTGAAAGGAACGAGAGGGACGGAGAATATTTTTGCCTAAAGAAGAAAATACGAAGGAGGAGCAGATCCTAGCAAGCTTGATCGAATTTTCAACCTAGGGAATTAATCAAAATTAGGCTTGGAGGTTAGGTAGGTGGTTCTAAACCCCTACTACCCGTATGATTTTCCTCAAAATCATTAGAATTCGTTTGGAAGGCCACTCGAGTTCTTAAGTTGAAGTTTTATGATTTTTATAATTTTCGTGGTATGATGATATGTGTTTTGGAGTGATTTTGGACTCAATATATGAGTTCATGAGATGGATGATTTGATCGATGTGTATGTGACGAAGAACATGTTGAATTTCTGGAAAAATTAGGGGTTTTAGCAATGAAATTGAGTTTCGATGGAACGGTAGTCGGGCGATTTGAAGGTTTTGGGCGATTTGAAGGTTTCGGGCGATTTATAAATCGCGGGCCTGAATTTGAGTGGAAATCGGGCGAATATGGATTGGCCGATTTGGAGTTTCGGGTCGCGAAAGAGTTTCGCGGGCCAAAATTGATTTTCGTAGTGTGTAAAAATGGGTTTCGCGGGCCAGAAGTCGTGTTTCGCGGGCTGAAGCAATTCGCGGACTGTGAGAGATGACGCGGGCCGATTTTAAGTTTCGCGGGCCGATTCCAAATCACGGGGTGATTCCTGTGAGAAGAGTCGGGCTTTCGCGGGCTTTAAAACGGGTTTCGCGGGTCTGATTGATCGATTTGCGAAATCGCCGAAAGTCTCACGAAATCGGGCGTTGACCTTACTTTCGCGGGTTGATCAAAGATTTTAAAGCGGAATCGGGCGATTCGTGAAATCGGGTGTTGACTTGATTTGTGTGCGTTGACTGACAGTTTTAATTTTTGGGCTTTTGCCCTATTTCAGGCCCAAATATTTTAAATAAAATGGTTTTAAGCCCAAATCACTTTTAAATGAAATAGTTTCGTATTATAACGTATATTTTCGGGTCAACCCATATTTTAAATTACAAATGTTATTTTTGGATTTTGAAACCATCGGCCTAGTTTAAATACTATATGATTATGTGATTTATTATATGTGCATTTCACGACATGCACGGGAGAGATGATGGTACCGTTCTTGTACGGTGACACCTTACGGTGTCGGATGAGTGGGGTAGAGTGACCTTTATTGGTCGTCGAGGTTAGACTCGTGTAGCACCTGGTGGGAGAGGGGGTTTGCGACAGCCATCTACTCGGGATTGAGCCTCCCGAGGTGCACACCACCGGATATTATTTGGCTCAGGGACGGCCAACAGATGTGAGATTCCTGTCTACCCGGGTTGGTGGTAGGCCACTCGGGGAAAAGTCGTCGGGTTGAGATTGTGTGCGGAAGGAGCGACCTGGCACGGCCGGCGTGGGCTACCGCATGATTATGGTGTACTTTGCCATTGCGCGCGTGGGTGCTGAGTCTAGCCGAGGGCCCTGTTATGTATTGAGGTGTGATAGGTTGAGCGTGCATATTTCATGTGTGAGGACATGGGATTGGGTTGAGTGCACGCACGCATACATTGCATGTTTTACTACCACCTACTGGGCGTTTTTGCTCAGGGTTATATTTTTCAGGTGGGACTGAGCCCGGCACCGATGGGTGTCAGGGTTGAGATATAGGCTGGCTGGCGGCGGTGACTCCACGGGCTTTTGAGGGCGGAGCGGTACATGGGACGCGACCTGTGGAGAGGCGTAGGATAGTGTAGTCGGGTTTTGATTTTTGGGGCTCCGGCCCGTTGTATTATATCGACCTATTTTGTAAACCTGACTTTATATTATATATGTATATTATTCTTATAAAAAGTTACTATAAAATCGGGTCCTCCGCGACTTGCGTTGCGGAAATCCGCCAACTATCTTAATTAGGAAGTAGGGTCGCCACAGCGGGGTTCCAGGCCATCGCTTGGTTGTGGATTCTGGGGTCGATGCTGTTCGTCGACAAGAGCGGGACCCGTGTGAAGCCCGACATCATGCACGAGTTCTACCGCCCGTTGGCCTCTGCCAGGCAGTAGTCATGGGGTTCCGCGGCTCTTGCTTACCTTTATCGCCAGCTTGGCCTCGCAAGCCGGGCGGATGCGAGGGTTGTAGCTGGGTGCCTCTCGTTACTACAGGCGTGGATCTACGAGTACTTCCCATGTTTCCTCCCATATCGTCTACCCCATCATGTGGAGCCTGGCCAGGGACCACGATCACTTATGTGGTCTGTATCTCAACACGAGAAGACGGTCCACCGTTTGGTTGAGATCCGCCGTCAGATAGATTTCATGATTGCAAGCGAGATATCTTAAGAATATATATTCTATATTTATGACAATTATTCAAAAATTGTGAACTGTTATCAGGTTGTTTGCCTGTCGTACGGTCCCGATCCAGCGTCGCAGAACCTGAGGACGCTTTTCGTGGTTTGGGTTAGATATCGCGATATCGTTGAGCCCTACGCACCCTCGAGAGTGTTGCACCAGCTGGGGTACGTGCAGGTCGTCCGCCACCGATGAGTCCGCCACAAAAAGCGGTCATGCCAGCAGACCCGACGAGGTATAAGGTGGCCCATTCTGCCGGTTCAGCAGAACATGCTTGGCTTCAATTCCCGTACGCCTACATCCTCAACCTCTCGTACATCAACCGGACCGCCGTGGAGTACCTTGTGAAACCGTTCAAGGGTACATGGACTGGTATCAGCGGCATTCTCATCCTCGCATGCTTTCGTCGGAGCCGGGATCCTCATCGGGCGGCATACCCACGTGCAGTCACGGCGACTACGTACGTAATTTAGTCTTATGTGGATTTTTTATATTTATATGTTTAATAACTTTTTATATGTATTATTTCTATGTACAGTAGTATAGCTCGATGTACACCTTGACTAGCGATATGCTAGCTAGGATGCATCTACACGGCTATCCGCCCACGGACGAGTTCAGAGAGAGGCTCGACGACCTCAATGACCGGTGGCGCCAGGCCCCATGACATGTTGTTATTCTTTTGTTTACTTTTCGTTTATGTATCGGACGGATTTTCTCTATGTTTAGAATATTTTTTTGCATATTTATTCCGTTTCGATTTACTAATACGATAGATAGTCACAAATTATAACACAAAAAATTACTAATACAAATAATTATCCCCGAAAAACTTAGAGAAAAAATACGCTCGATCGAGATTTTCGACCAGGCAGTGTAGCGGCCGATCGAAATTCTTGGCCCTGCAGTGTACTGGCCGATCGATTTTTTTGGCCAGACCTGTCAGGGCCGAAAAAACCGTTCGGCCCGTACACTGCAGGGCCGAACGAAATTTTCAGCCATGCAGTGTCCGGGCCGAAAATGTCGATCGGCCCGCACACAGCCCGACCGAAAATTTCTTTCGGCCCATGCACTGCAGGGCCGAAATTATCGATTGATCGGTCCTAAAATGTTAAATAGAATTTTTTTCGTATCAATCGATAGTTCATTTATTTGTGTATGTAGTTTCAATATTTCGTACCGAAATTATATATCTAGTTAGTTTATTCTTTTTAAATTAATTTAAATATCATAAGGGCAAAATGTCTTTTTACAGACCTTTAGGGGGCAGTGAATTGTACTCCAGAATGTTTTCAGTCTTTTTACAACGATTGGGCTTGTTTTGGATCAACGAGCATGGGAGCCCAGTCATGAGACTTTAGACTCGATCCAAGATGGATCATTACCACAAATGTTTTAATGTAATCAAATTAAAGCATACATAACTTGTTACGATATATCATGAAAAAGAATAGTAGATATACCTTGAAAAATTATCATAGTTATAAAAACTATTACTGTACGTAAGTATTATATTACAACCCATACTGTAGCATAGTGGTTGGAGGCTGGGTGTTACACATGGTGATTCTGACCAAGTCAACGAGCAAGAGAAGCCGATATTGGTGTATCGGAGGCGACCACGAGAAGGAAGAAACACTTAGTGGGCCGAGATGAGGGGCTGGGCCGGAGGATCCTTAGTATCTAATATGATTTTGTTTTGGATTATATAATATTAAGTTAATTAGGATTTACTAGGTCTTAGGTTGTTAGGATTTACTATATATTTGAGATATATTCTCCCCGAGGAGAGTATTTATATGAGAGTTAACCCTTTGTGAAGGGGCATGCTTATTATTATCAGTATCGAGAAGGATTCAAGAGATTTCTCTTGGAAAAGTTATTAGAAAGCCTTTAGTTCTTATCTACTTCATCCTTGTTATCTCGCTCAAGACTCGTCATACTTTAACAAATTGGTCGGACCTGCCGCCGAACCCCCGCCAACCCGAGTTACTGTTCATCGCCCAAAAAAAAAAAGAAAAACAGTTTTCAGATTTGGATTATGGCCGGTACCAGAGCACAGATAGATCAGCGCGTCGAGGGGTTAGAGAAGACGGTTGATGAGTTGAGTGGATGTCAATAGCGAATCGAGAGTCAGGTACAAGAGAACCAGAAGACGCTTCAAGAGAACCAGGAGACTGTAATAACCGTAAAAATTAAAAGCGTGACTACGATCGGAAATTTCAAGATAATTAGCGAAGAAAATATTATGAATAAAATTCCTAATAAATACTTTTAAACAAAAATCCGGATGAAACTAAATAATAAAATAGTCTGGCGAATATTCCGGAATTTAATCAAAGAATTAAGCAACTAATAATATTGGCTAATATTTTATATTTGAATAAGGCCCAATAAATTGATATTGATTGTATTTAATACATTAGTAATAAACAAGCCCAAAGTTATTAAAATGTGATGAGGATTATCACATTACTTGAGGCCAAGGTAATTTAACGTCACTTAATTGATTAATTATCACAATTATTGAATGCTTCCATATAGATATCAACGACTCATCATATCAAAAGTAACGAAACCACATCTTATGAATTAAGAACAAAAAGCATGAATAGAACAAGAGAGAAGTCCTTACAAGATAATAATAATCAAAGAACTTAGAATATGGGCCATGTGTTATATATACATATACGTGATTAAGGTTCAACTTGCAAGGATAAACACGGAAAATCAAGTTGCCTATACATTAGGGAAATTCACGTTATCAAAGTGTTCCATCAGCTTTAACTTTAAATATTTAATACTTATCTATGACATATAATCCCTATGAAAACGATTAGTAAGAAAGACTTTCAAAAACAAAGGCAATGTGAGTGGAGAATTCAACAACTAGGAAAGTTCATCAAGTCTTAAATCGGATCGAGGTATGCAATATTTTTCATGCTTAGCACATTCAATACGCTTAGTATACTTCCAATATATATGTGTCTATACTTGATCTTATGATAATTATAGGAGATATCGACGTCTATTAGGTGTAGAATTAAACCCTGAAGTTTGGATATTCGATCTAAGTTCATAAGCACTTATGTGATACGGGTTTTAGTAATTTCGAAGCACATGATGTTCTATAGAACTTATTCAGTTCTCTAGAGTTTATGGTTTTTAAGGCGTATGACTTTCGGGAGTTTGAAATGGTTTTCAAAATTTATCTTCATAATATATGAATTTCATTTTTAGGGTTTTAAAGGAATCAGACGATTAATACTTAAGTTTATATCGGCCAATAATGAGATTCACCATGTTATATAGAACTTAATAAGCAATCAGGCGATTTGAAATTGTATGAGTATAAGTCGATAGCAAGGTTCCCCAAGATTTTTACTAAGATCGATCGATTTTAATTATTATCATAAGGGTACTTTCGAGTGAAGCTAGAGATTAATATGACTAATTGGGCAACTTGTGGAAGAGTTAGGCGAAACTCATTTTTTGTATGGACTCGGGTGAGTTGATATTTAAAGGAATCGACCGAAACCAAGTTCGAAGCATGATGAAATCGGGTGACGTGTACGTGTTAGAATTGGGTGATTGGATGATTGAGAAAATCGCCGAACTAAGCTTACGGGCGATCAATGTGTTTCGAAAATCGGAACAATTAGTTTAAAATATTGACCATTGACCTCTAGATTAGTATAAAAATATAACTATCTTATACTACTGCAGTTCAAGAATAAATATAAATATTAATAATATTTATATGTTCAGAGGTACGAGGTTTAGGCACTTCATCGGGTACCACGATTGGCTATATCAGGAGGACATGTAGGTGAAACTCACCTGCGGCACGTAAACGTTATGTGAATTTTATGTGACATGGTGTGTAGGTGAATACACCTACGACACGTAAATGGTTATGTGTATTATTATATGGTATTTATGTGCTTACATGATTATGTGTGAATTTTATGTGATATGGTGGCTAGGTGAAATACACCTACGGCACGTAACGGTTATGTGTATTATTATGTGGTATTTATGTGCTTACATGATTTTGTGTGAATTTTATATAGCATGTAAAAACTATATGAAATATTAGGTGAGATTATATGACTATCTGATTATGTAAATTATGTGAAATATATGCCTTGGTGAATTATATGCATTACGTGTGTTATATTTATCGCACGTCCATGCTTTACATTTTCGATATTATCACACGTCATATGTACACATGTTGCATGTCATGTGTTATGTTATATGCACTGCACTTGCATTTCATGTCAGTGCGAGGGAATAGAGTACCATGCGGAACGGGAACATTTGGGAGGTCGATGAGTGCTGTGGGTCCGTGTGTCGAATAGAGGGTGGGTGATGCCGCTCTAAAGAGACCTGAGTAGGCTGCCCAGTGCTCCAGTAGGTACCACTCTAAAGTGACCTGAGTGGGCTGACCGAGCGATAGGATGGTGCTTGGGTGCGTGCACTCTAAAGTGACCTGAGTTGGCTGCCGAGTGTTGGGACGTTAGTGGTTGGGTGTATGCCGCTCTAAAGAGATCTGAGTGGGCTGCCCGTGCTCTAGTACGTACCACTCTAAAGAGACCTGAGTGGGCCGAGCGAGCGATAGGTATAGAGGGAAAGGTTCCAGTACGTACCACTCTAAAGAGACCTGAGTGGGCAGACCGAACGTGTACCTCAACTCGGGGAAATGGGCGACTCTAAAGAGATTTGAGAAGCCTTTCCATTCTAAAGTGACCTGAATGGGATACCCGAGGGTGTATGGTGTTGAGTTGCGGGGGGTCGTGAGATGTGATGGGTTGAGAGGCGGGTCGAGTGTGCATGTCGTGAGACGTGTTAGTGTTGAGTTGAGTCGAGTCGAGTTGAGCGTGCACTTGTGAGGTGTTTTGGGAATGGGGTTGAGCGCACGTTGCATACATGCATGTTTCACCTACTGCGCAAGGAGCTCAGTTTACGTGTTGTAGGTACATTTGAGTCCGACGACATCGTCGCGACTGAGGCGGACTGTGGCGGTGACTCCACAGACTTTTGAGGGCAGGGCGGTACATGGATGCGACCTGTGGATGGGATGTTAGGATTTTAATATTTTGATATTTTAGGGTTATGACTTGTGTAAATATACGACTATATAGATGATGTTTATTTTATTATATTTATTTTAGAAAAAAATTTAAATAGACGGGTCTTCCGCGACTTACGTTGCGAAAATCCGCCAAAATATTTATTAGAAAGTGAGGATGTTACAGGTGGTATCAGAGCTTAGGATATAGATTCTGTAGACTGTCCATGTACGGCCCCTCAAAAGCGTGGAGGATCAGCCTTGCCAATAAGTTTTACGGTACGGTGTGATTATTTGCTTGAAATGATATATCTGCTTACGTGATTATTTGTATGCATTAAGAATGAGTATGCTTAGTTAGACTTAGTATCAGAGTTGCGCAGCGGAAGCATGGTGGAAATAGGAATATATATGTCTTGAGGACGTAGATAAATTGTTGATTCTCAGAAACTGAATATGAGGCACACATTTAAATGTGTCGCCAAGATCGAGTGATATAAAGGTAGGAATAAATTCTACCTAAATAGGATACAAACAGATTAGAGAATAGAAGAAATCGTTATCCCGAGTTTCACCAGTCGGCGAATTTCGGGGGCGAAATTCCTTTTAAGGGGGAGAGAATCTAATAACCGTAAAAATTAAAAGCGTGACTACGATCGGAAATTTCAAGATAATTAGCGAAGAAAATATTATGAATAAAATTCCTAATAAATACTTTTAAACAAAAATCCGGATGAAACTAAATAATAAAATAGTCTGGCGAATATTCCGGAATTTAATCAAAGAATTAAGCAACTAATAATATTGGCTAATATTTTATATTTGAATAAGGCCCAATAAATTGATATTGATTGTATTTAATACATTAGTAATAAACAAGCCCAAAGTTATTAAAATGTGATGAGGATTATCACATTACTTGAGGCCAAGGTAATTTAACGTCACTTAATTGATTAATTATCACAATTATTGAATGCTTCCATATAGATATAAACGACTCATCATATCAAAAGTAACGAAACCACATCTTATGAATTAAGAACAAAAAGCATGAATAGAACAAGAGAGAAGTCCTTACAAGATAATAATAATCAAAGAACTTAGAATATGGGCCATGTGTTATATATACATATACGTGATTAAGGTTCAACTTGCAAGGATAAACACGGAAAATCAAGTTGCCTATACATTAGGGAAATTCACGTTATCAAAGTGTTCCATCAGCTTTAACTTTAAATATTTAATACTTATCTATGACATATAATCCCTATGAAAACGATTAGTAAGAAAGACTTTCAAAAACAAAGGCAATGTGAGTGGAGAATTCAACAACTAGGAAAGTTCATCAAGTCTTAAATCGGATCGAGGTATGCAATATTTTTCATGCTTAGCACATTCAATACGCTTAGTATACTTCCAATATATATGTGTCTATACTTGATCTTATGATAATTATAGGAGATATCGACGTCTATTAGGTGTAGAATTAAACCCTGAAGTTTGGATATTCGATCTAAGTTCATAAGCACTTATGTGATACGGGTTTTAGTAATTTCGAAGCACATGATGTTCTATAGAACTTATTCAGTTCTCTAGAGTTTATGGTTTTTAAGGCGTATGACTTTCGGGAGTTTGAAATGGTTTTCAAAATTTATCTTCATAATATATGAATTTCATTTTTAGGGTTTTAAAGGAATCAGACGATTAATACTTAAGTTTATATCGGCCAATAATGAGATTCACCATGTTATATAGAACTTAATAAGCAATCAGGCGATTTGAAATTGTATGAGTATAAGTCGATAGCAAGGTTCCCCAAGATTTTTACTAAGATCGATCGATTTTAATTATTATCATAAGGGTACTTTCGAGTGAAGCTAGAGATTAATATGACTAATTGGGCAACTTGTGGAAGAGTTAGGCGAAACTCATTTTTTGTATGGACTCGGGTGAGTTGATATTTAAAGGAATCGACCGAAACCAAGTTCGAAGCATGATGAAATCGGGTGACGTGTACGTGTTAGAATTGGGTGATTGGATGATTGAGAAAATCGCCGAACTAAGCTTACGGGCGATCAATGTGTTTCGAAAATCGGAACAATTAGTTTAAAATATTGACCATTGACCTCTAGATTAGTATAAAAATATAACTATCTTATACTACTGCAGTTCAAGAATAAATATAAATATTAATAATATTTATATGTTCAGAGGTACGAGGTTTAGGCACTTCATCGGGTACCACGATTGGCTATATCAGGAGGACATGTAGGTGAAACTCACCTGCGGCACGTAAACGTTATGTGAATTTTATGTGACATGGTGTGTAGGTGAATACACCTACGGCACGTAAATGGTTATGTGTATTATTATATGGTATTTATGTGCTTACATGATTATGTGTGAATTTTATGTGATATGGTGGCTAGGTGAAATACACCTACGGCACGTAACGGTTATGTGTATTATTATGTGGTATTTATGTGCTTACATGATTTTGTGTGAATTTTATATAGCATGTAAAAACTATATGAAATATTAGGTGAGATTATATGACTATCTGATTATGTAAATTATGTGAAATATATGCCTTGGTGAATTATATGCATTACGTGTGTTATATTTATCGCACGTCCATGCTTTACATTTTCGATATTATCACACGTCATATGTACACATGTTGCATGTCATGTGTTATGTTATATGCACTGCACTTGCATTTCATGTCAGTGCGAGGGAATAGAGTACCATGCGGAACGGGAACATTTGGGAGGTCGATGAGTGCTGTGGGTCCGTGTGTCGAATAGAGGGTGGGTGATGCCGCTCTAAAGAGACCTGAGTAGGCTGCCCAGTGCTCCAGTAGGTACCACTCTAAAGTGACCTGAGTGGGCTGACCGAGCGATAGGATGGTGCTTGGGTGCGTGCACTCTAAAGTGACCTGAGTTGGCTGCCGAGTGTTGGGACGTTAGTGGTTGGGTGTATGCCGCTCTAAAGAGATCTGAGTGGGCTGCCCGTGCTCTAGTACGTACCACTCTAAAGAGACCTGAGTGGGCCGAGCGAGCGATAGGTATAGAGGGAAAGGTTCCAGTACGTACCACTCTAAAGAGACCTGAGTGGGCAGACCGAACGTGTACCTCAACTCGGGGAAATGGGCGACTCTAAAGAGATTTGAGAAGCCTTTCCATTCTAAAGTGACCTGAATGGGATACCCGAGGGTGTATGGTGTTGAGTTGCGGGGGGTCGTGAGATGTGATGGGTTGAGAGGCGGGTCGAGTGTGCATGTCGTGAGACGTGTTAGTGTTGAGTTGAGTCGAGTCGAGTTGAGCGTGCACTTGTGAGGTGTTTTGGGAATGGGGTTGAGCGCACGTTGCATACATGCATGTTTCACCTACTGCGCAAGGAGCTCAGTTTACGTGTTGTAGGTACATTTGAGTCCGACGACATCGTCGCGACTGAGGCGGACTGTGGCGGTGACTCCACAGACTTTTGAGGGCAGGGCGGTACATGGATGCGACCTGTGGATGGGATGTTAGGATTTTAATATTTTGATATTTTAGGGTTATGACTTGTGTAAATATACGACTATATAGATGATGTTTATTTTATTATATTTATTTTAGAAAAAAATTTAAATAGACGGGTCTTCCGCGACTTACGTTGCGAAAATCCGCCAAAATATTTATTAGAAAGTGAGGATGTTACAGAGACGCTTCAGAATCTGCACGCTATGTTTTATAAATTATTCGAGAAAACAGCTGAAGACAGAGAGGAGTCAGCGAAGAGACGAGAATATACTACTCCACCTCGGGCCACTATTGTTGAAAACATGGAGTCTGAAATCAATCAACTCCACAACACGCTACCAAGACGTCTTGAACTGCCGGTCTTCGAAGGAGCCGATCCAATTGGGTGGCTTGCTCGGGCAGAACAATATTTTCTCATTCACAAAACTCCTAAGATTATAAGGTTCCTAGCGCCATGGTCTGTTGGAGGGGCCCGCTTTGCACTGGATACGCCTACAACATCAGAAGGCGCCAGACATGAGTTGGATAGATCTTCGAGAAGCCATGGTCAATCGCTTTGAGGGGAGGTTCAAGGGGAATCGAGTGGAAAGGATTTGCGCAGTGAAACAAGAAGGAACCATTGAGGATTACATTAACAATTTTCAGCGGCTAGTTTCGCATCTTCCTGAAATCGACGAAACTTTCACGTTAGGGTTCTTTATGCACGTCTTGCACCCCGTCGTACAAGCGAAGGTGAGAGTTCAAAACCCAGGAAACGTAGATCAAGCCATGCAGTTAGCACGAGACATAGAAGAAGAACTGCGACTATGTTTTCCGGACTACAGGGAGTTTCAAAAGAGCACTGTAAACAACTCATTCCGACCCACGAATTTTGCAAGGGACCCAAAACTGAATTTGGAATGCTTGGAGCCCAAAGTGACAAAAGGAGACTTGGCGATAGCTGGTCGAGATCATGGAGCCTCCCAGAGATATGTTCCCCCTCACCATCGACCGTTAGGAACAGCCAAATCAGCCCTACCGGCGCCACGGCCGAGACCTTTCCGCAAACTATCGAATTAGGAATTTCAGGATTTACGAAGTCGAGGGCTGTGTTTTCGATGTCGCCAACCTTTTGGTGAAGGGCATCGATGTCCGAATAAGGAATTCAGAATGATAATCGGTGGAGAGGACGACGACGAATTGACTAGAAACTCAACGGAACCCTTGGAACTTGAGGAATCAAATTCGCAACTTGCACAATTAGAGCTACCTCTTTACACATTAGGAGGAATCTCAGGCCCCCAAACCATGAAGCTGCGAGGCAAAATTGGGAACACAGAAGTAATCGTTATGATCGATAGTGGAGCGAGTCATAACTTCGTTTCCAACGAAATCGCCGACAACTTATCATTGCCTCGAATTCCCGATACGCGATTCTCCGTAAGGTTAGGAGATGGCCGACTAGCTGCAACTCTTGGGAAATGCCCGAACATTGATTTACAACTCGGGGCGTGTAAGATATCTACCGAATTTTATGTATTTGAGTTAGAAGGAGTCGACGTAATCTTGGGGGTCGATTGGTTGCGTAAGTTGGGAGAGGTTCGTGTTAATTGGGCAACATCAACCATGAGTTTTCAATGGCTAGGAAGACAACATCGATTATGTGGGGAGGCTGGTTTAGTTAAAGCCCCAATTACCCTAAGAGCTCTACACAAATTGACAGAAGTTGAGATGGCTGCCATTTTATTCTTAAATCAGACTGACGGAAGAGACGCAACTGCTGAAAGTGAATTGACCAAGGGAGAGCAAAGGGAATTACAACACTTAATTGATCTACTTCCATCTGTCTTCAAGGAACCCACATGCCTACCTCCGAAACGTGCCTCGGATCATCGTATCGAGCTTACCCCGGGAACTCGAGCAGTTTCGGTGAGACCCTATCGACACGGGCACGCCCAAAATGATGAAATCGAGCGCCTTGTGGCTGAAATGCTCTGCTGGCGTAATCCGGCCAAGTTCCAGTCCATTCTCGAGTCCAGTCTTACTAGTACGAAAGAAAGACGGGAGCTGGCGATTCTGTGTTGATTATCGAGAATTAAACCGAGCGACTATTCCCGACAAATACCCAATTCCCGTAATTCAAGAGTTATTAGACGAGCTATTTGGGGCTACCTACTTTACTAAACTTGATCTTCGCTCCGGGTATCATCAGATTCGAATGCGCGACGAGGACATAGCCAAGACAGCTTTTCGGACGCATGATGGCCATTATGAGTTTCTGGTGATGCCGTTCGGGCTAACCAATGCACCGGCTACCTTCCAAGCTATCATGAATGACATTTTCAGACCGCACCTTAGAAGATTCGTATTGGTTTTCTTTGACGACATCCTCATTTATAGCCCATCGTGGAAGGAACATACACGACACTTGGACGTGGTTCTCGAAATATTGGCGAAACATCGATTCTGTGTTAATAGGAAGAAGTGTTTAGCCAAACGGCGAGTTGAATATCTCGGCCACATAATAGCGGCGGATGGGGTTTTGATGGATCTGGCGAAGGTCTCGGCAGTACTGAGATGGCCTACGCCAAAATCGGTGAAGAGAGTACGGGGTTTCTTGGGACTGACGGGCTATTATCGCTGATTTATTCGCAATTATGGACAGATTGCAAAACCACTCACTTACCTATTGACGAAAGACGTAGCGAAGCAATTCTGTTGGACGAAGGAAGCGGAGGAAGCATTTCAGACATTACAAAAGGCGTTAATTTCAGCACCGGTATTGGCCTTCCCGATTTCAACAAGCCATTTGTAATAGAATGCGATGCATCGGGAACAGGACTCGGCGCGGTCTTAATGCAGGAGAGCCGTCCTATTGCGTACTTTAGTAAAGCCTTATCTGCCCGATCCCTCGCAAAGTCGACATATGAAAAGGAGCTAATGGCCCTGGTTCTAGCGGTGCAACATTGGCGGCCTTATTTGTTGGGACGGCATTTCTTAGTACGGACGGATCATCGCAGCTTGCGCACCTTATTGCATCAAAAGATTGCGACGTCCGCTCAACAACTATGGGTGGCGAAGTTACTCGGGTATAGCTTTGACGTGGAATACAAAGCAGGAGCGAACAACAGCGCGGCTGACGCTTTGTCGCGCAAAAATGAGGAAGGCGATTTACATGTCATGACCAAACCACAATATCGATAGGGATTCTGTCTTCGGACATGAGCAATATCAAGGAGGCAAGGTCGACATTTACGTACACGTGAAGGAAATGAGGAGTTTCGGGGACCCTTCGGTAGCGAGTTGTGTCTGTCGGGATCAGGAGATTCCGAGGAACGAAACTCGGCGTGTGGTAACCTAGTGTGTCTAGTGTTCGACTTGTTTCGGTTGTGTATTGGGCTAATCAATCAGTTTTGTATCAAGCTACGGTGCATTATAGTGATTGGTTGAACTCTTGGGGAGAAAACCCCAAGGAGATGAGTAAACCCCAGTTTGGGATATAAACTCTAACAAAATCCTGTCTCGCATTTACTTTACAGTTATTTCCTTATCGCTGTGAGACAGGCCCGACACACATCCGACGTTACTAGGATATATCAGGCATACTCATCACAAGCATCATTAGGCATCTCTAAGTCACCACACCTAGGATTTGTGAAAAGAAGAAGCATAACATTTTTATAAGCCTAACTCACCCCCCTCTTAGGCACGTTTTTATCTTCAATTAGAAATTACATCATTAACGATCTATAGTCGTGCAATAAATTAGATGTGTTATTTCTATCTGAGTTAATTGAATTTGATTAATACGGGCCAGTTCTTAATGGAATCATGGTAAAATTATCAATGCAAATTTAATTTTAAGAAGCCTTTCGTTGTAGCTGTCATTGCTGGCAATGTAAGATAGGGTTATATTTCTGTGAGATACATTTTGGTCTGGATAAGGCTTATTTAGTGATTAGACCGTGTATTTTTCAATTGTAAAAACAATAGGGTACATTATAGCTACGCATGCTTCAAAATGACTTTAACTTTCAAATTTTTGCATGCATACATGAGCCGAAATGCCTAAATACCTTGTTATTGGTACATTTCCATTATGCGTACATCTGAAAGAATTTTCGAGCTTAACCATTCATGTATGCATATAAGCTGAATGGTAAAAAATACATTATTTTCTTTACAAGCATCAAAAGACGTACAATTTAATATGCTTATTCTAATAAAATTACTTTTTAAGTATGCATTTGATCTAAAAAGAAAAATATGTTATTTTCAACTCGCTCATTATTAGAAAATCTACGTTTTTAAGCGCGCTTGCATTGAGAGGGAGTATCACTCCAATTTTCGAGGGGGAGTACATTTTAGAATTCAGGGGTAGAAATCTTACTTTGACCCAATAAAGATAACCCGCGCTGAATTGAAGATTGAACACTAAGGGGGTGAATGTTTGGAATATTTTCTAGTGTCCAATTTTATTATTTTATCTTTATTGGTTTTATATTTAATTAACTTTGGGTTAATTTGTAATATTCTAGTTCTTAGTTAGTTGGGGTATAATATACCAACTCATGAGGTATATATACTCTCAAACCCCAATCATTAGGGTGTGTCTCGCACTAATAAGAAAATCAATTTGAGAGTTTCCAGCTTCTCTCTAAGCACACCCCACACATTAATCTTTAGTCCATCTTTAGCGTGGTAATAGTTCCTACGTTTGATTAGTGGATAGAATAGGATTCAATAGAATTGATGGCAAGAGGCCTCAACTGGGCGAGCATCGGTCATCTTCTGACGAGCTAAAAGGTCAACAAGATTCATTGTGATACAATAGTATTATAAGGAAAAGTACAAAACCGATGACGCCGGAGTGAAGAAATTCATTGTCGGCCGGTTTTTGGACTATAAAATGACCGACTCCAAACTAGTGTTGGACCAGGTCCGTGATCTTCAACTGATAATCCACGATATACACGTGGAGAATATGCAGATCAGTGAATCCTTCCAGGTAGCTGCTATAATAGAGAAGTTGCCGCCCCTGTGGAAGGACTTCAAGAACTACCTCAAGCACAAGCGTAAGGAAATGGGGCTTGAGGACCTGATCGTGAGGCTTCGAATCGAAGAAGATAATCGAAGAATCGAGGCCAAGAACAAAAGGGGCAGCGTGGAGGTACGTGCGAACCTGGCCGAATCGAGCACCGACAAAAAGCACAAGAGGCCTAATACGACGCAGCATAAGCCCAAGAACAAAATAAGGGGCAACTGCTACAACTGCGACAAACCTGGGCATATGGCCAAGGATTGTCGGCTGAAGAAAAATAGCAAAAAGAACCAAGCACTTGACCGAGGCAAAGCCGGGGACAGATCTAACGGAGATGGACCTAGCCGCCGTCGTATACGAGGCCAACGTGGTAGACAATCCTAGGTCGTGGTATATCGACTCTGGAGCGACTCGCCACATCTGCTCTGGTAAGGAGGTGTTTTCAACCTACATCCCTATCTCAGGCAGGAAGCTGTTTATGGGCAACGCAGCCACCTCTGACATCGTCGGATTAAGGAGGGTAGTGTTGAAGATGACCTCGGGCAAGGAACTCACTCTTGTGGATGTGCTGCACGTGCCAGACATCCGCAAGAACTTGGTGTACGGCTCCCTGTTGAGCAAAGCCGGATTTAGACAGGTGTTTGAAAGTGATAAATATGTACTGACCAAAAACGGTCATTTCGTAGGAAAGGGCTACCTCGAGAAGGGGCTCTTTAAGATGAATTGTAATGCCTGTAATACGCGAGATTGAGCTCGCTGATAATAATAAAGAAAGTTCATCTTACTTGGTTGAGTGTTCCAATTTATGGCATCATAGATTAGGACACGTGGGTTTAAATAAAATAAAAAAGTTAATAAGTTTAAACATGCTTCCACAAATAGAAGTCGACTCACAACAAAAATGTGAAGTCTGGGAGGCAAAAATGGCCAAGGCACCATTCTTCTCTGTTGAGAGAAGTAGTGTGCCTCTAGAACAAATCCATACGGATATATGTGATCTGAAGTTCGTGCAGACTAGAGGTAGAAAAAAGTACTTTATTACTTTTATCGATGATTGCACGAGATTTTGCTACGTATATTTGTTAAGTGGCAAGGACGAGGCTCTTGATGCCTTCAAAAGATATAAGAGTGAAGTTGAGAATCAACTAAACTCACGAATAAAAATAATTCGAAGTCATAGAGGAGAAGAATACGTGGCGCCGTTTGAAGAATTTCGCCAAGAGCACGGCATTATTCATCAAACAACCGCGCCTTATTCACCTCAGTCAAACGGCGTTGCTGAACGCAAAATTAGGTCTCTTAAGGAGATGATGAATGCTATGTTGATCAGTTCTGGGCAACCTCAGAACTTGTGGGGGGAAGCAACCCTCTCGGCAAATCGCATTCTGAATATGGTGCCACACAAAAAGAAAGAAAAGACTCCATACGAGCTATGGAAAGGTAGGGCTCCGTCCTACAATTACCTGAAAGTGTGGGGGTGCCTAGCAAAGGTCGAAGTACCTAAACCTAAACAGGTTAAGATAGGACCCAAGACTGTTGATTGCATTTTCTTCGGATATGCTAATAACAGTAGTGCATATAGATATCTAGTTTACAAATCAGAAAATCCTGAAATGAATACAGGGATGATATTTGAATCGAGGAATGCAGTATTCTTCGAGAATATTTTTCCAAATAAGGAAAAGAAAGAAATAAGCTATAACAAGCGAACTTACGATGCCGTGGAGAGTTCACCTCATGAAAACGAGGAACCACAGCAAAGCAAACGTAACAGAACGGCCAAATCGTTTGGGCCTGACTTCCTAACGTATATGTTAGATGATGAACCACAGACTTTGCAAGAGGCATTGTCTAGTCCAGAACTCCGTTCTGGAAAGAAGCTGTGAACAGCGAGATTGAGTCCATTATGCAAAACCATACGTGGGAGCTGGTAGACCTCCCAAAGGGGTGTAAGCCTTTAGGATGCAAATGGGTCCTTAAAAGGAAACTTAAGACCGATGGATCAATCGAAAAATATAAAGCTCGTTTAGTAGCTAAAGGATTTAACCAAAAGGAAGGGTACGATTTCTTCGATACCTACTCACCCGTGACAAGGATTACATCCATACGGGTCTTGATCGCTATAGCAGCGTTGTATGACCTCGAGATACACCAGATGGACGTCAAAACGGCCTTTCTAAATGGGGAACACGAGGAAGAAATATATATGAGACAGTCCGAAGGGTTTATTGTACCCGGGCAGGAAAATAAAGTGTGCACACTCGTGAAGTCACTTTACGGGCTTAAGAAAGCACCGAAACAGTGGCACGAGAAGTTCGACATGACAATATTGTCGAATGGATTTAAGATTAATGAGTGTGATAAATGTGTTTATATAATAGGCACACTCGATGAGTTTGTGATTGTCTGTCTTTACATAGACGACATGTTAATCATGGGAAGCAATCACAAATAAATCATGAATACAAAGAATATGCTGAAAATTATTTCATTATGAAGGATATGGGTTTGGCTGACGTCATTTTGGGAATAAATGTCTCTAAGACGTCCGAAGGAATTGTGATTACACAATCTCACTATGTTGAGAGCGTGTTAAAATGATTTAACGCCTTCAATGATCCTCCGGCAAAGACACCTGTGGACACTAATGTACACTTAGCCAAAAATAGAGGAGAGTCCGTATCGCAACTCGAATACGCTCGGGTAATTGGCAGTCTGATGTATCTGTCTAACTGCAGTCGACCTGACATAGCGTACTCAATTAGTAAACTAAGTAGGTTTACGAGTAATCCGGGTAGTAGCCACTGGGTAGCACTAAGAAGAGTGCTTAGATATTTGAAGCACACTATTAATCACGGCATACTATACTCGAGATATCCCGCGGTACTAGAAGGGTACTGCGATGCGAATTGGATATCTGATAGTAAAGACTCCAAATCCACGAGTGGTTATATATTTATCATCGGTGGAGGAGCAGTTTCTTGGAAGTCCTCCAAACAAACGTGCATAGCTCGATCCACGATGGGGTCGGAGTTCGTCGCACTAAATAAAGCCGGGGAAGAAGCAGAATGGCTTCGAAATTTCCTGGAGGATATTCCCTGTTGGAACAAACCTGTGCCACCAATTATGATTCACTGCGATAGCATGGCAGCTATCGGCAGGGCACAGAATTTTATGTATAACGGTAAGTCTCGGCACATTCATCGGAGACATAATACCGTAAGACAGCTTATCTCTAGCGGAATAATTTCCACCGACTATGTAAAGTCAAAGAAAATATTGCGGATCCGCTGACAAAAGGCATAGCTAGAGATCAGTTAGAAAAAGCAGTAAGGGGAATGGGACTAAAAATCCGCACACCAAAGAACGAAAACAGTGGTAACTCAACCTCGATGAGTGGAGATCCCACGAACTTGATTCAATGAGACAACTAAGCTGTGATTAGTTCAGTAATATACTTGGAAACTAATAAAGTCCATTGTCGACAGCTGCCCAAGTAATTTCCCGATGACGTGTGGTTAGGGTAAGCACTTATACTTTTAATGATGATTATACCAAAGTGGTGGAGTATTTCGGGCTACTCCAGGATTAAGTCCTAATAGTCGATCACCTATATAAGTGTGAAGTGGGGCCGCTTCAATGGAAATCAATTATGAATCGGAGATATAATCCACGGCCGAAACGGACACAACGTGAGAATCGAAAAGAGATCAGATTCATCACTGTGTGTTTACTGTTGTCTTGGTTTACACAAAAAGCCGCCAGTTCAACACATCACGTTCACTGAGCAGCGAGTAAATCCGATAGTATTTCACTAGGGAAGGTTCAAAGCCACAAGCTACCTATCCCGATGCAGTGATGGGTCGTCGGGACTTTCTTGCAAGAATGCATTGCATTTACATTAATTTTCATTTATGTGGGGGATTTTGGGTTTTGAGCCCAATGGGCCTTGGGCCCAAGTGTAGGTAATTGGCCCACTAAGAGAAGAGCTGAAACGATTTTATTAAATCGGGAAGACGTCGGTCTCCGAAACGAGAAACGCTTGAAAGATTACGAATCTAAGTTTCGAGACGAATCTAACAATATTAATTTGCTCAAAACCGATACTGGGTGAATGAGAAATTAATTAGTAAAGCCAGCCCAAATAAAATAAGAATTTTTTTTTAAAAAATTAAAAAAAAATGATGACGTGGCGGCTTGATGACGTGTCACTGACAAGCGGACTGACGTGGACTGACGTGGCGCTGACTGGGCGTGGTGATGTGGCTGATTGAAGGGGTATTGGGTATCAGTCCAAGAGTTGTGACTATTCTCACATTGATCCCTGGCCAAAGGTGGCGTCTATTTACAATTCGGCCCAGTCAAAGGAGGTCAACCTGAAAAGTTATAACTTTTCGCGGATTGACCCCTGCAGCTTTTCAGACACTATAAATAGGTCCCCTGGCAGAATAGAAATTCATTCAATTCACTCCCAGCATTTCTTAAAAAGTTGACAGCATCTCCTTACGCATAATAAAGTGATAGAAAAGCAAGAAAGGCTCGAGTCTTTAGTAGATTCGCCCGATAATTTCGTTACGGTGTGCGACGTTTCGAAATTCCTGAAGTCGTTGTATCTTCGGGACGTATTGCGACAACCCAAGGCACTGAAATACGGGGCAATGACGTCTTACGGAAAGCGTACGACGTACGTGCCTCGACTTCGACGTAGTAAGCCGAAACTCTGTCCGAGTTTTACGAGCGCCACCGACCGGACGCCAACGCCGGAACCAACAAAAAGTAGGGATAGTTATATTGATTAGTTTTCACCGCTTGATATTTAGGGTTAATCGGCACACGGTCGTATATAAATAGGCGAAACTATTCCGACTATCGTACAATATGTCTTGCTGGTAATAGCTAATCTACCTTCATATTGGTGGGATCCGTACCCGTATGGACCCGAAAAACTTTAAACCTTGATTGGATTAATTAAGGCGTTAAACTTAATACAGCGGAAATAGGAAACGTACCTGAGAATTTCATAGCATTCTTTAGTGAAAACCGGGTATGTGGATCTTCCAAGTACGCGTACGTGAAACCTTTAGCTTGGGGTAGATGGCTACCCCAAAAATCCTTAGACGGCAGTCACTAGGGTTTTACGAGAGCGACGACTGTGTGTTTCGTTGTACAGCACTTAGGGACCACACCCATATTTATAGATGTCATAATGGGCTGGCCCGTTAGTAAGCCCATCAGATACTTACGTTCCAGCCCCCAGGAATTCTACACATATATTAATTAACCCCACACATCTTATTTAATTGCGACAGACCCCCTTAAATTTAATTGATCACTGAATGGGTCCTTTAACTTAATTACAATATTTGGCATACGACTAATACCACAATACATGTACGTCTACATGTCCGAACGTTAATTGTGCTAGAAATACGTAGTCGAATAGTCCCAGCCTAACAATCTCCCACTGGACTATATGACGTTGTATTTATCCAATAAGCACCATTCGTCGTATACTAAATATCGTACCGAATATAGCTATAACCAAAGTGTCGCATGTGAAATCAATCTCGTCCATCAATGTTGTTGATGCAAGAACTAAAGGGGTAGTCGTTATACATATATCGTAACTCAACACACAATAATCACGAACACCAACTCCATCGAATGACATAGACCAAGTGTGGACGTGTAGCATGGAAATTACATGCTCAGTTGATCATGCATGCCTATTTCCAACTGGTCCTACTTTAGTGAGATCAGAGTTCAGAGATAAACTAATGGATATCTGAAAACCCAAATGTCATGACATTAACATGTATTAAAGAAACTTTATTAAATAATCATTAAACACAGAATTTACAAAATCCACGATAAACACAAAACTTAATTCGTCACACCCATACGAGCAACATGCTCGTGAAATATTGCGGGCGCTAACGCTTTAGTAAGTGGATCTGCAATCATAAAATCTGTTCCTATATGCTCAATGATTATATATCCACTCTGAACTCGTTCTTTCACAACCAGGAACTTAATGTCTATGTGCTTAGACCTGGAAGAGCTCCTGTTGTTATTGGAATACAGGACCGCCGAATTGTTGTCACAGAATAGCTTTATTGGTCGTTCAATAGACTTGACAACTTTGAGTCCTGTCACTAAATTGCCAAACAGCCTGGTTGGAAGCCTCGTAGCATGCTACAAATTCTGCCTCCATCGTAGATGAAGCGATAAGTGTCTCATTGACACTTTTCCAAGAAATCGCTCCCCCAGCCAGCATAAAAACGTAACCAGATGTCGATTTGCGGCTGTCCAGACATTCCGCAAAATCAGAGTCACAATACCCAATGATCTCCAAATACTCTGACTTTCTGTATGTGAGCATATAATCCTTCGTCTTTTGAAGATATCGAAAGACCCTTTTGGCTGCTAGCCAATGTTCTCTACCCGGATTACTTTGGTATCGACCAAGCATTCCTATGATGAACGCCAAATCAGGTCTGGTGCAAACCAGTGCGTACATTAAACTTCCCACTGCCGACGCATATGGTATATCCTTCATGTGCTTGGATTCCAAAATGTTATCCGGACACTGTTTGAGGCTGAACTTATCACCTTTTGAGACTGGAGTGTCATGTGGATGACAATTTTCCATGCTAAACCTTTGAAGTACCTTTTCGATGTAGCTCTTTTGTGATAACCCAAGAGTTCCCATGAGCGACCACGGTGAATCTGGATCCCTAATACAAAAGAAGCTTCCCCAAGATCTTTCATGTCAAAATGACCCGAAAGAAATCTCTTGGTGTCCCAAAGTAAATTAACATCGCTGCTAGCTAGTAAAATGTCGTCTACGTATAAGACCAAAAAGATAAACCTGCTCCCACTGAATTTTTGATACACACAGTCCTCAACAGAGTTAGCCTCAAAACCAAAAGAGGTGATGTGGCGACCCTACTTTTCTAATTAGGATTAGTGGCGGGTTTCCGCAACGTAAGCCGCGGAAGGCCCGTCTAATTAAAAATTTTTCCTAAAATAACATACACTAATATAAAAATCCGTCTACATTGTTATTTCTGTACACGGGCCGAAGCCCCAAAAATATCAAAAGAACAAAAAGGCGCTAACGTCGCTCCACAGGTCTTCATCCATGTACCGCCCCGCCCTCACAAGTCCGTGGAGCACCGCCACCAGCCGCCTCAGTCACGACGCGTATCAGCGTCGGACTCAGTACCTACAACACGTAAACACTGAGCACTTTGCCCAGTAGGTGAATAAACAAGCGTGTATGCAAGTGTGCACTCAACCCAATCCCAATTTCTCACGATATGATATAATGCACACTCTTTCTTTTCCCACATTCCTATTTCACACAACACAGGGCCCTAGGTTAGGCTCGACACCCTCGCGCGCAAAGACTACTGGGAGGCCACCCCCAAGTCTCGCGGCAGCCTACCCTGGTAGTGCACTGGACGATCACGCCAATGGCCTCCTACCGGGTCGCTCCGCACTAAAAGTATACACTGATAGTGCACTGGACGATCACGCCAATGGCCTCCTATCAGGTCACATCAATATCTCATCGGCGGTACGCACCTCGGGACGGTCACGCCCGAGTAGACAGATCGATCACGCCTGTCTCCGCTAGGTGCCTAGTGAGCCCAACCTCGACTCCTCTAGGAGCCACTAATCACAAGCATCTCATTCTACCCCGTACGTCGATATCTCATATAATCGTCTCACTACGGTACAACTATCTCTCGCCCTAACGTGATATGCACGTGCCATGCATGTTCACAAAATCTCATGGAAGTATGATTTAAATAAGATATACGCAAAACATGTAAGTCACATAAGTCACGTAAATTTCATAATCACATAACACATAATTTGTGTTTACGTATTGTAGATGGATGATCCACCTACCTGTCCTCCCGCTATCGCCAAATAATATGTCTGGTGTAGTCCTTATATATTGATTCTCTGAATATAATAAATTGTTTCATATTAATTTACTAAGTCATATAAATTTCGAAAATGCTAGAATTATCAAAACTCTAAAATTTATGGAACCCTAAAAATAATGAAATCTCTAAAAATAAATAATCCCTAAAATATCGAAAACCCTGTAAATAGTAAAACCCTAAAATGCCGAAAATTTATTAAGTGTAGAAAACTTTTAAATGCTGAAATTATATCAAGTGTCGAATTCCTTAATATTTAACCAACGTCGACGTTCTATAAATCTCGAGATCATATATCGAACCCTCAAATGTCGAGACCATACGTCAAACCCTTAAATGTCAAAATCATGATATCGAAGTACTCTCTATAATGATGTCGACATCTTTATTATTATCATCAAACATCTCGAATTCTACCTATAACACATCTCGACATCTTTATGTTGTACAACTCGAAATCTTTTTTTTTTTGTGATACATCTCGGGTTTTGCATTATCATATCTCGAGATCTTTAGTGTTATGCTACCTTGTCGAGTATCGAGTTACATCATGGAAAATGTCGAATTCTTATTAAGGTCGAGATCTGTTATTTAGAGATTTTATAATGTCGAGATCTTAAGTCAAATACTAATATAAATCTTGAAGTCCCTTTACTATATGTCTCGACATCTATCTATATATGTATCTCTCGACTTTCTATGCCAGTCTCGAGATCTTTATACTATACCTATCGAAATCTTTTTATGTGAAGAACTAGCACACCTCGAAATTTATATTATTACACATTACGAATTCTTTCTAAAAATCATGATTCCCACAGAAAACCCTAAAATCCCAAAAGAAAAAGATAACTAAAAGCCGAAAATATGTCATATATATAAAATATATTACATCTCGAAAACATCAATCTTTTCATTCGAAGTGCTAATACTAAAATTGAATCATGATAAAACACGCAACACACATGGTTTATTTCAACAGTCCAAAGCCGAACCATAACATAACCTTAACCTCTAATGGTCACGAGAAATATCACATGGTTCACCTCAAACATGAATAAAACTCACATGACCCATGAAAACTAATTATCATATTCATCACCTATAAATATCATGCTAGCCACATAACCCCGTAAACACCCTAGGAGGCATATTGCTGAAAACTAAATAGCATCGCATCAACATTACGTACCAAATTAATTGCACATGAATATATCGAAACCTATTGGTAACTTATTTAATATAGTTATCTCTATATTGAAATCTATAATCACGAATATTGGCCTATATTAAGATTATACAATACCCATACAAACCTTCTTAAGCTAAAACCTAAGATTTAGCTGACAAATTAACACTTAATATGACCCTTTCATGACTTTGAGACTTTAATTCCTAACATATAAATCATGAAAAACTCTCATGCTTAACCTAATCATGCAAGTACCAACCATATTGGAAACTAAAGTCCTAATAGTGACCGCATAATAAATCATATCATCCCACGCCTTCCTCACATAGCTATTGCAAACTTTGAAATCTAATTCACATACGAAAACTTAACAGCACTAATTTGTTATCATACAGAGCTTGACAAGCATATTTAAGACATAATATTTTCATGTGGTAAATAAGATAATTTACCTAGCTCGCGTTGGAAATCGATTTGCTAAGGAATTGAGTTGTCGAACTCTCTTTTCCACTTTTAGTTCTCCCTCCTCCGTTATTGTAATTCGTTTGCCTTTAAGCAGATAAGGGTTTCTTATTTATAAATCTCTATCTCTCGTTATTATAGATATACATAGATTATGGGTTGGTGTGGGTCAATTACCTTAAGGTTAAGCAACTTGTTATTAGTCATCCTTAGAAATAATATATATGGCTAACACGTGTACCTCTAGTTCTTAGGTTGTTATTTTATTACTGTACATGTATATGTATGTGCATGTAGGTTGATATCGAAGGCTTTCTTTAAAATATAATAAATCATCATGAAAACATTTCACGTACCATTTATATCTCACGAAAACATGATGGGTTTTATTTTATCATTATATATGTGTATATATAAACATATCTAATTATCTATATATTATAGACCACGAAACCTTACATCAATATTTCTAAATTGTACAATTATTCTTCTAACTATACCTATACCATAATCTCGTATTAAATTTTACGGGTATTACAGGTGATAGTCTGGTGAAACTTTTGGTACCACTGACGAGAAGCCTGCTTGAGTCCGTAAATGGATTTCTTTAGTTTACAGACCAGTGGGCTAGAGTTGTCCGAAGCTAAGCCCTCTGGCTGCAACATATATATAGTTTCCTCAAGATCTCCATTGAGGAAAGCTGTGTTTACGTCCATTGGATGCAACTCAAGGTCAAAATGTGCCACAAGCGCCATGATAATTCTAAAAGAGTCTTTCGATGAAACTGGAGAGAAAGTCTCTTTATAATCTATGCCTTCCCTCTGAGTAAATCCTTTCGCGACAAGACGAGCTTTATATCTCTCAATGTTACCCAGTGAATCCCGTTTGGTTTTAAATACCCATTTGCAACCAATCGGTTTCACGCCTTCAGGTAACGAGACGAGATCCCAAACGTCGTTGTCCTTCATGGATTGGATTTCCTCATTTATAGCATTGGTCCATTCGCGAGCCTTACAGCTTTCCATTGCCTCTTGATAAGTAAAGGGATCATCTCCCACTAAATCAATGCTATCCTCATGCTCGTGAAGAAATACAACGTAATCATCCGGAATTGCATTTCTCCTTTCTCGCGTTGACCGCCGTAGAGGCGCTGGTTCGATCTGAGGCTCATGAGTTTGTACTTGATGATCAGCTTCAGCTTCACCTTCATAAGACTGATCATGATGAACAGCTACAGGTAAGTATGCTGATCCATTGGAGGAACGATTTCATCTTCGTCCATATCTCGAGGTTGGACAACCATAGGGACAAAAACTTCGTCCTGGACGACCTGAGCTGTATGAAGAGGAATTTCTGTACACTCTTCCTCGAATAGAAAATCATTTCGATTATCCTTATCCTCCCCAAACTCAAGATCCTCAAAGAACCTGGCATTTCCTGTCTCGAAAAATGTTCTTGATGTGGGATCATAAAATTTATAGCCTCGTGATTTTTCTGGATAACCTACGAAGTAGCTACTAACAGTCCTTGACTCCAATTTCTTCTCGCCCGCCCTGTATGGCCGTGCCTCAGTAGGACATCCCCAAACTCGTAAATGCCTAAGAACGGGCATTTTACCCAACCATAACTCGTAAGGGGTACTGTTCGTAGCTTTAGTAGGGACTCTGTTAAGAATGTAGGCTGCGGTTCTTAATGCGTCGCCCCAGAGAGAGTGAGGTAAAGTCGTACGAGCAATCATACTTCTCACCATATCCTGAAGGGTTCTGTTTCGTCTCTCAGCAACACCGTTCATATTTGGACTTCCAGGCATGGTGTACTGAGGGACGATCCCACACTCCTCTAGAAACTTAGCAAACGGTCCTGGACGTTGTTCACCTGATCCGTCATACCTCCTGTAGTATTCTCCTCCACGGTCGGATCTGACGGCCTTAACCGTTTTGCCGTGTCGATTTTCGACTTCGGCTTTAAACGCCTTAAAAACGTCAAGTGCTTCAGACTTCCCATGAATTAGGTACAAATACCCGTAACGAGAGTAATCATCGATGAACGTGATAAAATAGCGTTGTCCATTCCAAGAAGCCGTAGGGAAGACCACACACATCCGTATGAATCAGTTCTAAGACTTCCTTACCTCTCTCAGCATTTAATTTTCTTTTATTTGTTGTTTTACCCTTTATACACTCGATACATAAATGATCTCCGGATTTATCAAGTGTTTCCAGAATTCCATCAAACACAAGCTTATCGATTCTCCTTTCGGATATATGACCCAAACGCTTATGCCATAAACCAAATGAATTCTCGGATGGTAACTTGCGCTTAATTCCTCTAGTTTCCACATTATGGGACTCTCCGTAGTTTACTTTATCAAGCAGATACAGATTATCATGTTCAGATAAGTTACTGGTTCCAATAGCCGAAGATCTAAAATGAATAACACACTTTCTGTTACCAAATGAACAAATATAACCTTCTTTGTCCAAAACAGAAACCGAAATCAAATTCCGTCTAAACGACGGAACGACGAAAGTGATATTCAGATCCAAAAAGAACCCAAAACTCAACAGTAATCTAAATGTCCCGACGCCTTGAACTTCAACTACTTCTCCAGCCCCCGTATAGATGAACCTTTCGGCATCATTGGGCTTTCGGCAGTTTAGGCAGTCCTTCATAGACCTACTTATATGAGTTGTAGCACCAGAATCAACCCACCAAGTATGGCTCTGTACGGAAATCAAATTGATTTCAGCGCTTACAAAAATCAAATTTTTCTTTAGGCGCCAAGCATGATATTTGGCACAATCCTTCTTAATATGAGAAGTTTTCTTGCAGAAGAAGCATTGAATTAATTTTTCCTTATGCTCTTTGTCAGAGCCCTTAGGCTTCTTCTGTTTAACCGCAGTTTCCTTAGGCACTGTATTTTTCCAAGCATCAAATATTGTACCATTAGCTGTTGATATTATATTCACGGCAGAGTTCGTCGCCGTAACACCGACCATCTCAGCTGAAAAGAGACGATGATTGAATTAACTCA
Source organism: Craterostigma plantagineum (assembly GCA_027422505.1). NCBI lineage: Eukaryota > Viridiplantae > Streptophyta > Magnoliopsida > Lamiales > Linderniaceae > Craterostigma > Craterostigma plantagineum. The sequence goes on from JAPQWV010000029.1 coordinate 12,337,344, forward strand.
CAATTTTTAGCTTTAATAATGATTAAAAAAATTTAAATAATAACAACCCATCTTCAGCTTAATCGTTGTGCAAAAGAGCCTAGCGAAGGTAAGGTAGTCAATCCACGAGTGATCAAACTGGTGCAACGATCAAGCATCTGTACCCTATTCCAGCCAAGTAGTCGCCTTCCGAAGGGCCGATCAACTACTCGCAATGGAAAAACCTTCAGGTACTTATGCTTACCGTCACAGACGTACACAAGCCACTGCCAGATAATCACCTTCCGAAGGGCCGGTCGAAATATCCGCATGCGTCATGTTACGCCACCGTCCCGACTATTAGATTTATAAAATCTCCACAGCAGAGGTCACGAAGGTGACTATACTGCTTCAATAAAATATCTCTAATAAGCTATATGCTAAAATAAGCATCTTTATGCCGTTATTAAATTTAATAATCACTGTCTGTCAAAAGTCGCAATTTTTCCGAATACTTCTGACTTTAAAAGCACCCCGAATAGTCACGGAAAATAGCCAACTAATAAAAAATTTATTGGACTAATTTAATTAAATTATTCCAATTCTGAGGTGGGCCCAAAATTATTCTAGAATTAATGTGGCCTTTTTATTAAACCTAAACAGCCCAAACTTAAAAAACTTAAAAGGCCCATAATAATAATTTTTTTTTTCTAACCTGATTGAGCCCAAAACAAAACTAGGCCCATTAAGAAAAACTTAGGGCACCTAACGAGACAAGCACACTAAGTAAAAGTAACGCACGAACTCCTAGGCAACTACTTAATCTATACTACTCTAAAAGGGAGAATATGGCCAGTCTCCACTGCAGGTAACAGGTGAACTTTTAGGTTTAGATATTTCTAAGGCAAATGGTAATACCCAGTTTCAGTTTTATTATAATAATTGTAATATAATACAAAAAGTGGTGAGGCCCACAAGGAAATTAATATAATATCACTGCGAACTCTTATCGGGTTTCTACGTAATGAAAATTAACTTATCTACAATTAATATAATATAGTACTATGGAAGAGCGAATTAGCCCAGTCACCCTTCCAAGTCCACCGTCATCTTCTGCCTTTTCATATTTCACACGTAATAGGCTCTTACTATTTTATTTGAATAGCTACAACAAGCTCTTAGTGGATTACACATGTTGCTCAGCCACGATAGTTTAGTATAGATGTTTGATGGGTTACACATGTAACTCGACCAGCATAGCCACGGTATCTTTATATCTTAATATGCTTTAAAACCCCATTTTCCAATGCCCAAACACTAACTCGGAACTTGAAAGTCCACTAATCAATTATTGGGAATTAAACCACAGTGCGTTATTTATAACATTCATTTCACACCTGCTGATTCCAACAGTTCTCACCGCTTCTCTTTGGAGTAGATGGACTGAACTTGCCCTGGTATGATTTCTCCATTGTCGACCTTTCTTAAGTTTTGAAGTTAGTTTAGTTGTAATTTCTCCTGTTGATCCTTGTTTTCCCAATTGGGCTTCTGTTAAAATTCTTCTATGTTCAATCGATCTCTTTGTTCCTCTGTCCCCATCATATGTGCTCGCCGAATGGTACGTTCTCCTTTTGTTTTGTTCTGTATTCTAGCTCTGCTATATTAGATGATTACATGTTATGTGGCCTTTACTGTGGAAGACATATCTGCAATTCATTGTTTAGATGATGAAATGAATTACAATGAGTTAGACCTTTCGATTATGGTTTGATTTGGCAAAATTCTGCAGATTTCTTTGTGTTCCTTTGTGGGTATTACAATCGTGGCTTCAATAATTTTTTAACTGACGAGCCTTTGAAATATTAGCTCTCCTATTTGATATTTCACTGGAGGCTTTCTATATTGGTAAATGAATTACTATTATGTGGACAAATATATGATGTGCCTGCTTCGGACAATGATAAACTGATATGTGCTGTGCGTAGCTCTCGTTGTGTGACGTTCATGCTTATTACTTTCTTCTTAAAACAGGAACTATTAACTTATTCAAAGCTTTAGAATCTATTTATTTAGTACTGTCTTCCGTTTGTGTGGTAGCCAAAAAGCAAAAGACAAGAAACATGGAGGCCAAGTGTTGTCTGTTAGGAGATATATCCCCGAGTCGAAGGGTTTGGTACACAAGGGTTTTGGTGGTCGAAAAAACGCCGATTCGATCCACACGCTTCGGTCACAAGCAGCAAAGGGTTGTCGTTGCCGATAAAGAGGTAACAACATTCTCATCATTGATATTTTCCTTCTTTGCCACGCTCTAAACCTATCCTCCATCACAGAATACGAGGATGCAGTGCATCATATATGAATCCGACGTTGAACTAGACAATATCCTCCAGCTCTTCCATACTTATTACATCGGCCATTGCAAGATGAGAGAGGTTAATCCAAATTACGCGTTAGTGCCGGAGTCATCCTACGAGTTGGTGCTCAACAAAAGTTGCTACATACGAGCAGCTCCTGAGCAATATCATTTAACTCTGGAAAACGCTTACGATCTCACCGCATTTGAAAGATTGTCGGACTTTGCAGACGACCCTAACAACCGCATAAGTAAGCATTTGTACCTAAAAGTATTGTGTTATCAATGTATAAAATTTGTTGTTCTATTGGCATTACTTATAATATCAGCTTTTTCTAATCATATATACGTCTACTCTTAAACTTCTAGATGTCTTATGCGCTGTTATCCATGTTCTCCAACCACGCTCCACTAGGAATGGAAAAAGGCTGCAGGAATTCGTTGTTGTCAATGAAGAGTAAGCTTGCTATTTTCATCTTATTTTACATTTTATTATGTAGTTCAATGATGTTTCAAGCATATGTTGCTTATAGGTGTACTCCAATGCTGCTCACACTGTGGGAAGACTTCCTTCAAACGGAGGCACCTAAACTTACGAACGAGGTCCATACTACTCCAATAGTCTTAGCAACGAGGTTGTCGGTTACCACCTTCCATGGTAAGTGCCAAACTTCCCTTTCGGGTTAACCAAGCGATTTGGTAGTTTACGGTGGCTTATTTCCAATACATGTTGAATGTTGTTCTTATGTGTGAATAATGTCTTCTGTTTCCTACGTAATGATTGCTTTTTGCTTTCGCAGGCATCTCGCTTAGTACGACAATAACTGGTTGCATCTTATTTGATCCTCCGATACCAGAAGCACAACAGCTCCGAGTGTGGTACGAAACTTCTATATCTATACGTTGAGAATACTAGGTGTCTACAATTCTATTGTCATAAAAATAACATTATGCAATCTTTGCGTTTAAGGTTGGACGAGCATAAAGAAACCGTAGAAAGAATTGTCTCCGACAGGCTTTATGAGAATGACAGGCGTGCCACTGCTTTTCCGTCGAGCGCCCAGATCAGAAAACTGAGTCAAATTATGAGTTCAACTGAATTGGTAGGTTTTCTTTATTGCCGCGTTTGTTGTTGGGTTGTCTTCAAATATATAAATATATTGTTTTGTGCTTAAAGGTCAAGACATTTTGGATAAGAGCAGGATTCCGCATTACAAAAATGGAGCAACAGTTGTACGTTATGACGTGTCCAATTGTGCCAAGATCTGTGGGGCAGACTACATGAACGAGTTTACGTGCTTGCATTGTAATAACGATTTCCCGAAACCTCGTCTCGTGTAAGTACTTTTACATCGTTGTCCTTCCATCTTCGCTTTGTTCCGCTTGTTCTTCTCACCTGAGCTATGTCCTTAAACATAAGGTAAACATGGGTCTTTACTCTAACGTGTCTCTTGTTGCAGATTACGCTTTGAGGCCGAGCTCAGTGACGGAACTGGAAGCATCGATGTGATTATCGATAGGAGTGAGGCTGAGAGCTTGTTGGGACTGAGCGCTGATGCATTATGCGCCGGCGAACAAGGGGTACGCCTGCCCAACTAGATATTTTATTGCTGTAATTTGCTAAGATTAGTTCTTTCTTCATATTCGTTAGGAGGATGCGGTGGACGTTGCTCTTGTTAATGATATGCTGAAGAGCAATCAGTCCCTTTATCATATTAGAGGGTACAGCTACGTGTTTAGGGGGGAGACGTTGGTACGATATACAGTGATGGCGCGGCTTCCATTGGACTCACCGACTGCTCATAGCATTCCCGGACAATCCGGTAACAAATGTCGTCCTGCTGAATCCGTTGTAGACCAAGCATGCTCATCTGCCAGCAACAAAAAGGCCAAGCACAACTAGGAATCATTGTCTAATATTTTGTATGTTATCTATGAATGACAAGTCACCACGGCGATGTTCTATGTTTTCAGCCGTTGTTTATCGCCGCTTTTGTTGGTTGCTGCTTTTGTCGGTAGGTTGATAACCTCTGCGATTTGGGTACCACGCTACCTTTTTGCTATGTAAATATTTTAATGACACATGTTCATCAAAGTTAACGTGTCTTGCATGTTTATTTTTTCTATGCGTTCGTGTCTTCATCTATGCCTAACAGTGGACCTGCTGATCGAATCCAATAACAACACATGGTAGCCCTAACAATCATCGCCCTTTCCATGATCTTTCCTGCTTTTGTGGGCTACTATACAATTTGATTCCTCATATATTATATTTATGTTCTTTAGGAAAGAAATTAGAATTATACCTTGCAAGCTTTGGTCTGATCATAGCCTACAAGATCTAATTAGTCCCTTTTCCCCCTGTTGCTACTGCTTTAGGATCCTCAAATACGTTGAAGATAATCGGAGCGCTTCTATTTTCAAGTACCAGCAGACTGTTGATAAAATGGATAATGATATCTTCGTTAGGGTTCCTTTGCAGCCTTTTACGTCTTCGGTATGCAATTAGTCTTTTCATTCTTTTGGTCCCGCATACTGGTGGTGGTGAAGTTACAAGAACCCTCTAAGGACACATAGTTGAACATTTTTAATTTAGAACAGGAAGATTAAAAATTCCTTAAATTGATCCTGTCTCAAACTTGCACTCAAAACATTGCACCCTTTAATATATATATATATATATATATATGTACATATATATGTCCTCAAATTTTCTAATTCTATCCCCGATTTCTTCGTTTTGAGTGTTTGCTTTGATGGGAGATGTCGACGTATCGGTTCCACACTGTCTTTCTGTTTGATTGATTTTGCTAGACACCGTTATCTGATGTTTAATCTTTGACCGACTTTTTGCTAAGCTTGATAGTTCGATTCGAGCATTGCAAATCGAGTAAGGGCCTTGAGACTGGTCCATTACTCGCTACAAAATTGTACATTTCTTTTCATTGATGGAGCCGGTCCTAAGTGGAAATTGATTTTCCTGAAACAAAATTGGTACAGAGGTGAAGTTAGTATGCTACTCTCACGAGTTTCGTCAGTGATCAATAATCGGCATTTTTGTCTTTGTCTGTTGTGAAGAGGCATATTCATAGGCAAAGTAACTTCTTACTTACCTATGTTCTTTGGAAAATGTACAATGAGGGGTTTCTCTGCATCAGTTTTCTGAGAAATTTTTAGTTGGAAAAGAAAACATGTTAGGTGAGTGACCACCATCTATTTATTCCTTCAAATATATATATATATATGTATTTATATAAGATTGTTTGCAATTTAACAAAGTACGAAGTATGCGTTGGAGCTTCATTTTTTCAAACAGTATATTTTGCTACCTTTCCCCACCAATTTGCTAATATATTTTTCTTTTGATTAATCGGTAAAATTACATAAAATTATTTAAAAACCCAAAGGCAGTCTTTTAGGTGGGCCAAGTCTTAAATAAATATGGGAAAAGTCTGAAACACCCACATCCCATTACTAATAAACCCTAGGCCTAAATTAATTTTATCACTTTCCTCCCTCTCTCACCCATCGTAACCCACAGCCGCAGAGACTCCATAGCCACAACCTCCATACGCAAAAACAATCGACCCTCTCCACCTTGCACAAAGGCCACCGCGTTCATGGTCCTACCTTTGGGCAGGTCCCTAAAAATCAGCTCCTTCTAGCCCCCAACGTCGGGAACGAACCCTTCCTCCTCCTCCTACAAGAACTCCATAGCATCGTCCAATTTCTCCGATTTCACGAGCTCCGCCACCCAAACCCTGTAGGCATCCGCGGCGGAATCCAGCACAATCCCTCGAATCTTATCGATCAGAGCCCTCGCCTTCAGCATGCTCCTCAGGTACTCGGTTGCTCTCCCGAGGTCCTTCCTCCTGCAGATTCCATTCAACACGACCGCCTGAGTCACCTCGGTTTCGATTTTGACTTCGATTTATCTTGGGTATTCGATTCCTTGTGTATTTTTTTTAATCTTTAGTCTTCCACATCGTTATTAGATTTCGTCGAGTATTTTCAGTTAAAATTTGAGTTGGGTATTTCGATTCTTGACTATTTTTTTATTAATTCATTTCGAGCCGTTGGTATCGTGCATCACTGTGATATTTTGTTGCCGTGATTGCCAAGTTGTTGCATACTTGATTCCCATTTATTTTCAGTGGGCAGATTTAGTATTCTGAACGTACAATTTACTATGGATGCAGTTGCAACAGAAGTTCCAACAAGAGATAATCCTCTTGAACACCATCATCGATTATCTTCTCATTCATCCCTTCAAACACTTGATCAACTACCTTTTTCTTCCTCTTCTATCACTGCAAACCAAGAATTCCTACAAAAGGCGACTAGCTCCACGATTTGGCTTGTCATGCATTGAAGAACGTGTTCGCCCCATAGGTTGGTATCACATCCTAACTTTATATATTGCATTTGCGTAGACCCCCTTCATCCAACAGAGCAACAATTTCACTTTCACAATGAGTGTCCTTTTCTGACTGCAATTTTTGATCGACCGTCATTGTTCTCGTGATATGCTTGTACCCAATCATTTAACGAATTTCTGATTTTATTGCAACATAGAATGGTACTCGATCAAAAAAGAAAATATGCTTCGCTCGAAGAAAGACGGGGGAAAAAAACGAACGTCGCAATGAAAAAAACAGGAGACACCTTAGTATAATATCCAACTTCGACCGCTTAAGGTCTGTAGTGGCAAAACCTGACGTTCTTCCTGTTGTTCATAACTGTAAATTTTGCAATGCTAGACGCGTCTACTTAGAGACACCTGGGTTTTGTTGTTCGTCTGGAGAAGTTAATTTATGTGAGACGAGAATGTCGCAGGACTTAATAGATATGTACTTGGGTGATTCTGAAGAGGCTACACACTTCCGCCAATATGCACGTGCTTACAATAACGTGTTCGCGTTTACATCATTGGGGGTACATTACGATAAATCGCTAGCAAAAAGAAATAATGGCATCTACACATTTCGAGTACAGGGTCAACTTTACCATTATTTGAATCAACTACTTCCGGCGGACAATAAAACCCCGAAAAACCTCCAATTGTATTTTTTGATACCGAACATGAGATTATGAATCGAATGTTGGCAAATTCCGCTTTAAAGAATCAGTTGTTGAAAAATTAGTTAATATCTTGCAAATTAATCCTTATGCAGAATTCCTCAGAAACCTTAATACTTTTGCAGATCTAAACAATTACAGAATCACATTACAGACTGACCCCAAGGTTAGTGACAACGTCTTCAACAGACCAACAACGTCTCAAATTGCTGGGGTATGGTTGGAATCGGACAGTGGGAACCGTGATGCAAGCCCTCACATACGAGTTTATCCGAAGGACGGTCGGCCACAAGTTATCAAACATTACTATGGTTGTTATGACCCTCTCCAATATCCCCTTATATTCCCAAATGGGGAACCCGGGTGGCATCGAAGAATAGAGCGATTATGCCAACGAAATAAGAAACAATATGCAAAAGAAGTACATGGCAATGAAGTTATGACAAATGTAGCTGTTGCGGACCATCTGATCAATGAGCTTCAAGGTATTTTCAAATGATAACATTGTTGCACTTTTGTAGTTTGCTATGTTGCAAAATGTAAAATTTAATTTGTTGTGTAGGTTCTATGGAGAAGGTCGCGGGGAAAAGAGCTGTTTCATGCCGTGAGTATTACTGTTATAAGTTGCAGGTAAGAACTGATGATTGCTCGCATTTGTTATATGTTGGTAGACTTCTGCAGCAATACGTAATAGACATGTACATTAAAATAGAGACTTCACGGTTAGATTATTATAGAAACGAGGAAATGCAAAGTCGTTTGAGGAAGGAAGCATACCAGGGTCTATTAGACAGTGTCACACAGGGTTGTCAGAAGGGTTCTGAAGTAGGAAGACGTATAATACTACCATCATCTTTCATAGGTGGGCCTAGAGACATGCGAAAAAGATACATGGACGCTCTTACATTGGTCCAAAGATATGGAAAACCGGACATCTTCTTAACCATAACTACAAATCCAAGTTGGCCTGAAATAAAAGAACTTTGCTTAACATCTGATGAGATACAGAATAGACCAGACGCTGTAGCGAGAATTTTTCGTGCGAAGCTAGAAGTCTTAAAGAATGAGTTATTTCACAACAAGATTTTTGGTACCATTATCGCATATGCTTACGTGGTCGAATTTCAGAAAAGGGGTTTGCCCCATGCTCATTTTTTGTTGATTTTAAATCAATCATCAAAAATGTTTGCTCCACAAGCATTTGATACAATAGTATGCGCAGAATTGCCTGATCCTAATACGGAGTCCTATCTATATAAACTGGTAACGAAACACATGGTGCATGGGCCTTGTGGAATCTTAAATCCGAAATACGCATGTATGAAGAATGAAATGGTTGCAAGTTTAAATATCCGAAAATTTTTTCAGAAGTGACCAAGTATGGAGACAATTGTTACCCGACATACCGTCGTAGAGATAATGGGCGCTCTGTCGACGTAAGAGGGGCACATCTTGATAATCGTTGGATTGTACCATATAACCCGTATTTACTGGCAAAATTTAATTGTCACATCAACGTAGAGATATGCTCAACCATCCAAGCTATAAAGTATATCTACAAATATATCTACAAAGGCCATGATAGAATCCTCTATACATTGACCACAGATGAGAATGAACCAATATTCGATGAAATAAAGAATTTTCAACGTGCACGACGGATATCAGCACCCGAAGCCATCTGGAGAATTTTTGACTTTGAGCTTAACCAAGTGCATCCTTTTGTCATATCTTTACCCGTCCATCTGGATAACGAACAAACAATATCTTTTTCCAGCGATCAACAACTACAAACACTTCTAAACGAACCAACAATAAAACATACAATGTTAACCCAATTCTTCTACATGAATGCGCATGATGATTATGCGAGATCCAAAAATTGTTTATACGTCGAGTTCCCAGAATATTTTACCTGGCACTCTAATCTAAAAGAGTGGAGGCCGCACAGGAAACAAACTGTAGTTGGGCGTATATTAACGTGTCATCCATCTGAAGGAGAAAGGTTTTACCTAAGGTTATTGTTGATGCATCATAGAGGACCAACTTCTTTCGCACATTTGAGAACGGTTAGAGGTCAGAAGCTCGCTACTTTCAGAGAAGCCGCACAAATGCTTGGATTAATGGAAAACAATAATTCATGCGAGGACTGTCTTGCAGAAAGTATCTCCTACTTGATGCCTTCTGCTTTACGACAACTATTTGCGACGTTACTCATTTACTGCTCACCAAGTAATCCCAAAGATCTATGGAAAAAATTCGAAAAATATCCCTCCGAAGATTTTAGAAGAGACAAGACACTTAAGCCCGAATTAGTAAAACTTAAAACATTTGATTCGATCGCTTACAATCTTTATTCGATGGGCAAAAGAATAGAAGACTTTCCCTTCCTAAGCGACGACGTAGAAGTGAATTCTTCTACTAATTTGACAAAGGAATTACAGACTGAACAAAACATTATCGTAACCGAGGAAGATATTTTAGCATTTACAAGACTAAATAAAGAACAACGCATTGCTTATGATAAGATAATGCATCACGTCAACCATAGCTCACCAAGGGTATTCTTCGTTGATGGTCCTGGTGGTACCGGGAGAACATTTCTTTATAAAGCATTACTTGGTACGATAAGGTCTTCAGAACAAATAGCTCTAGCTACGGCAACTTCAGGAGTTGCCGCATCTCTACTTCCTGGGGGGCGTACTTCCCATTCAAGATTTAAAATTCCGTTGGAAGAAAATGGCTCGAACTCATGTAATATAAGCAAACAAAGTACACTAGCATATTTGCTACGAATAGCAAAACTAATTATATGGGATGAAGCCACAATGGCAAAGCGCAGTGTTATCGAGAAGTTCGACGAAATGTTGCGATATGGATTCAAATCATATATTTGGTGGCAAAATTGTTGTCTTTGGGGGCGACTTCCGTCAGACACTACCAGTTGTCGCAAGAGGTAGCAAAGACGATATCATGGACGCTTCAATTGTAATGTCGCCTTTATGGAACAAAATGGAAAAAATAAAACTCCACCGAAATATGCGAGCAGTACTTGATCCTCAATTCTCTTCATATTTGTTGAACGTTGGCAACGGAAATGAATATGCCGATGAGAACAATCAGATTCAGGTTCCACTGAAATCGAACATAGACTTTGAAGATGATGATATCTCCTTAAATAAGCTGATAAATGCAGTATTCCCAGCCATTGAAAATAATAGTAAGCCTAATTCATTCGTTAGAAGAGCCATATTAACTACAAGAAATGATTTCGTTCACGAAATAAATGACGTCTTGCTTGCTAGATATCCTGGTGAAGAAGTTGTGTACTTAAGTAACGATGACAGCGTCGGTGCATGCTCTATCCCGGACCAAGAAGAATTATTCCACTCTCTAACCCCTAATGGACTCCCACCACATAAGCTAGCATTAACAAAAATGCACCAATTATTTTGCTCCGAAATCTTAATCCAACAGAAGGTCTTTGTAATGGGACACGACTCATCTGCAAAGACTTCAATAGTAATGTAATTTATGCAGAGATTTCAGTAGGCACACATATTGGGAAGCCCGTGTTTATCCCACGAATAACCTTAGAATCACCAAAAAATGATTTTTCATCCATACAGACGCTTAACAATTCCCGATCCGTTTGTGCTTCGCAATGACGATTAACAAAGCCCAAGGACAGACGCTTGAATTTGTTGGAGTATATCTTAAAGAGCCCGTTTTCTCACACGGGCAGCTTTACGTTGCCTTATCAAGAGCTAAAGCAGTTGATCAATTGAAAATCTTGATAAGACCCATATCACCGCAGACACAAGCAAACGGTCGGACAAAAAATATTGTCTACAAGGAAATCCTCGCTTTGGCAGAAATTCAATAGCTTTCCCATACATGGGCAGAAAATGATTCATTTTTTACTTCAAAACATTGGGAATGGGGCGAAAGAATACATTTTCTCCGATTCATCGTCTGCTTCTACAAAGACGTAACCCATCTACGAGTACCTACCTTTCTCGGAACCTAATTCTTCACAGAAAACAACAATACGATACGCAAACGCAGACCTTGACTGACTTCATACTCGGCCCTTACGTTGTAGATATTATTAATCTCCATTCGAGTTATTGTCGTTGATGAATTCCAGGCGTGCATCTAAGGCCACTAACGTCTTGAAAAAGATGTTTTCTGCAATGATTTCAATGATTATTATGATTTCAACGGTTCAAGTACATGCATGGTGGGCAACATTCGCTTCAGTTGCATTATAACAATATGCTTGTAACAATGTCATCTGCATCGTGCTAATTTCCACTTGTTCTCTCAACACACGCCTGAGGTATCAGAATGAAAAGCTCCTCATGTTCAGCATTCAGTGTAAGTTTACCATCTCAAGAAAGTAGGCTATGAGAAAACTGTAGTTAACTTTCCTACAGTCTTCAATGTAGGCGCTCACTTTTGTAACTATCTTTCCATATTTAAACATTAAAGGCTACTCTCAGCTTTGCAAGACAAAATATTATAACTCCTTTTTAGCAGAGTTGATTCGTCTACGCATGAATTAGGCTGTAACATGTTTTGCGGATATCCGATTTTGGAATATCGCGCAGATATTCCACCAGATGTGAGTAACGTGCATCACTTCCTACGTGGACAATATAGTACTGTTTTTAACTAACTTTGTATCATAATTTTCAGTTATGGACAAAAGGATGATTAATTTCATTCATTGAGATCACTGGTTTGTCAACCGACAACACAGAAGATACCTTCGTGCTGCTGATAATAAATGACAAAATGGTGTCTACAGGGGAAAGGTGCTTCAGGTTCGGACTCAACAGCCTTGGGGTTACTTCCTATGTGAATAACCTGTTCGCAAATGTAAAAAAATGGGTATGTTTTTCAAGCTTCTGTCCTACTTGATTGAATTTCCCAAATATTTATGCAAATGGTTTTGATTTCGTTTCCTCGAAAATGTGTTCAGCTCGGATCTCCTCGCGGTGTTGGGCAAGATCGGGATACGTCGGCTGGAAACAAGCTACAAAACCGCCCATAAAAATGCCATTCAGAAAGTCGAAAATTGCAACCACATTGTGACTATCGGAATCGACTTCAAGCTTTCGCTGGTCGTCAGGAATGATTTCGTGCAAGAGAATTAGAAGCTAACTCTCGGTATGAAGCCCACGATCCTATCGTTACTCTATTTACTGTTATTGCCTTACATTCTCAATTTTCAACTTTATTATCTCATGCAATTTTTCTTTAGCAGTTGATGTGATAGAATATGCTGCAGCTTCCAAAGTACTTGAGATCTCATCATTCTCAGGGGTAAGAGATCACTGATAGTGATATACTGAAATGGGCCAACCAAAAAGCGAAAAAATTAGGCAACACATTTGAGATCGGAAGCTTTAAGGTAACCTTTCCCAGTTTCCTTGTACACACACACACATAACCACATCAGCTGGAGCATAAGAAATATCTCCTAACAAATGCTCTCCTACATATGTAGGTAACAGCTTCAAGCGGACTATACTTCCTTGAGGTCCTCAGCGCAGTTTAGCCCCGAATCGTGAACTGGAACCTCAGTACCAAAGGAGAAACTGTTAGGTCTAATAACATCTCTACGAATTGAAAACCTACCTACGAAAATCTTCAACTTCTCGGTTCTCCGCATTTTAAAGCACCGCCAGCTTCAACCGTCTAATATAAATATATTAAAATCGTAAAGCGTTGACCTGTGCTTCTCAAATGGATGGGGAAAAGAAGTTGAATGCTACTTACAAATTCAGTGTAGCTAGAAAACGCTGTTGCTCTGTTTTCTTGTTGCCCGACGACATCATGGAGGTGAGAGAACTTCAATTAACTGCCTTATTCTGGCATCACATTTAATCATACTTATGATCGTCTCTTGATTATATTTGTTTCCCATGATAATAAATCACAGGTGAACCAAAAGATATGATCTCGCGGCGAGAATAATGTATTGAAGCCTTCAGCAAGCAGGAGAAGATTCGAAGTCGTCGACTTCTGCTGCTCAGAGCCGCGTATCTTCTCCGAGACGCCGGTCTACCTGACGTTTATAGAACTATATTAATAAGTAGCAATATTATTGGTCAACTTTTCGTATGTCTCTAACATAAAAGCATACTGCATGTTCATAGCTATACCAACTGTTTCGGACATCCGAGCCCGGGGTGCGATACGTAGAAGCCGCACAACGTGCGGCCTCTTATCTAGTGAGAATTAATGCGGCAACAACCCTATAAATACCCTAAGCTGTCCAAGAGAAATTTAAGTGGGCCGAAAACTTTGTCCATTATAAACTAGGGCTGCTTTTGCTTTACAGCCAAACAAACCTCATGCACTAGGCAGCCCAAACGTACTAATGAGCCCATTAATGAAACTAACGCAGCCCCTAATGCCGAAGCATTTACCAGCCGCCAATGGTGCCACACGGCGCAACACCCAACGGTGCTTCGCGACCCATCCCGAAGGCTCCCAACGGTGCCGCCTGTAAAGCAGCCGCCACGTCGCTGCCGTGTAGCCGCACAGCCTCAACCCAACGGCCACTTATTCGCACGGCAACCGGTGCGCAGTACGGCAACGCCCAACGGCGCTGCCCTTCGGCGTCTTTTACAGACATAATCAGTGACCGATAACCTCGATCTGCAACAACCGTATGCGACGCCCAACGGCGCTGCAGTGCAGATCGGATCGCAGTCGATTCTGTCCAACGAAAAACCCACGTGGCTGCCTTAGGTTTGCTTCATAAAAGCCTAATTAATCCAAATCAAGGAGGCTCTGATACCACTTGGTGAGATCCGTACCCGTATGGACCCGAAAAACTTTAAACCTTGATTGGATTAATTAAGGTGTTAAACTTAATACAGCGGAAATAGAAAACGTACCTGAGAATTTCATAGCGTTCTTTAGTGAAAACCGGGTATGTGGATCTTCCAAGTACGCGTACGTGAAACCTTTAGCTTGGGGAAGATGGCTACCCCAAAAATCCTTAGACGGCAGTCACTAGGGTTTTACGAGAGCGACGGCTGTGTGTTTCGTTGTACAGCACTTAGGGACCACACCCATATTTATAGATGTCATAATGGGCTGGCTCGTTAGTAAGCCCATCAGATACTTACGTTCCAGCCCCCAGGAATTCTACACATATATTAATTAACCCCACACATCTTATTTAATTGCGACAGACCCCCTTAAATTTAATTGATCACTGAATGGGTCCTTTAACTTAATTACAATATTTGGCATACGACTAATACCACAATACATGTACGTCTACATGTCCGAACGTTAATTGTGCTAGAAATACGTAGTCGAATAGTCCCAACCTAACACATATTTCATTCGGTATGTGCCCATTCGTGCTTCGCTTCTTCCTTCAACTCCTATATCTATCTTTATTATGTATTACCGTCGGAAAGTTATAAGATCTCTCAAGTGTTTGATCTTCTAACATGAATTCTCTTTTAAGAAAAACTGGTAAAAGACATGGCAGCTCCTCCTAGTAATGATGATTGTGGGCATGTTTTCATCTTATTTAGATATGGTAATTGTAAGATTTCCATATCACCTTTTATCTGTGACGTTTTACATTGACGGCTTGGTTTTCTTATGTTGTCGTTGCAAAAACCATTGATTTAAAAAAACCTTACCTTCTTCCGGATTTGCTGCTGTTAATTTCGAATGTATACATATTAAGGGTTTATTAAGTCCAAATGAGGTGTTTTATTGTTCAATGAATCCCGTACTATGCAGAGGGATGATTAGTAAGACGATATTCGCAAATTACGATTTTATCTATACATCTTTAAATAAACAAAAAATCTTTGACCAATAAAACGATGTGTATCGTATGAATCCACTGTTCATTAATTTCCACATTGCATGTATTTATTTGTATATATGCCATAGTAATTAACTAACTTCATTGTCATCTTTATACAATAAAATCTTTGACCAATAAATGGATTTGTGTACCTTATGAATCCAGTGTTCACTAATTTCCATATTGCATGAATTTATTTATATATGCAATAGATATTTGACTAACAAAGTTCATTGTCATCTTTAAATATACAAAAAATCTTTGACCAATAAATGGATATGTGTACCTTATGAATCCATTGTTCATTAATTTCCATATCGCATATAGTTAATATTATGCCATAGATAATTGACTAACAAAATTCATTGTCAAAATTATTACCATACACATAAATTACACATTTGACTTTGACTCAATTAATGACAATTTGGTACTATATATCCAGGGCGGATCCATAATTTTTATTTGGGGGGGGGGGGGGGGGGGGGGGGTGGTGGTGGTGGTAAGTTTTTTATTTTTGCTTTCCCAGAGTCATTTTTAAGTAATCGACTATGTATTCCGCCGCACACCCGAGATGAGCTTAATTATATGAGAATATTTCGCTTGAGATATATCTACATTGTTGACTAGCTCAATTTGGAAAATCAAGATACTATCAATTAACTATCATAAGGTATTGGAAAAGATAAAAAGTTACAGATTAAATCGTATATATTAACAAATATATATTAATGTATTAACAAAAAATAATCTAAAAGAGAACAATTAAGACGAAAAGAAAAAGTGTCAAAATAACTAAAAAGTAACTCAATAAGAATAAAAAAACAAAAATGAAAAGAACTAAAAGAATAACAATAATAATAGAAAACAAAAATGCATAAAAATAAAAGAAAGCGTTACTCGGAAGAAGGGAACCAAAAGCATAATAAAAACAAACAATTAAACTAATAAAAACAAAAAAGAATAGCAAAAGCCTCAAATGGGTTTGAACCCAGAACCTTACAAATAAAATCACACATGACTAAGCGTTGCACTGCGCACCATTTAGGTCTTACTTAATATTAGAGATCTATATATACAAATTTTCCAATATAATACATATATAAGTACTAGAAACTTCGAAAATTTTCGCGGGGGCATGTGGCCCCCTCGGGCCACAACGTAGATTCTCCCCTGTATATATCCATATACGTCTTCCTCACAAATCATAAAACTGTTCTTCCTTCAAGACATCTAATTAATACCACAAAGCAAATGGCTCCTCCATCGAGATGCAGCGCATGTAGGTAAATGAGCAAGAATTGTGGCCCCAACTGTTTTCTGGCGCTTTATTTCCCGGCTGACGAGCCACAGAAGTTCACCAGAAGGTCTATGGTTCGGCTCCCATCACAAGGCTTCTGCGGTCCCTTCCCGTTAGCCAACGTGCAGCAGCTGCCAACCTCTCTCCTACGATGCGGAGATGTGCCTAGATCCCGTCTATGGATGCATGGGCCCAATATTAGCCTTGAAGAAGAGGCGTGATGAGTTGAAGGCCGAAATTGCAGCAGCTGAGTTGGCTAGGCTTGTCAACCTGGAACTAAGACCACCGAACTCCCGGAAAGATAATTAATTGTAATAGCAAGAACAACTGATTGTTGCACTCACTACATTTGATAAGATGATTATGAATAAATGTATTATTACATAACATTTTATCATAATAATAACTTAATATTTTATCATAATAATAATAACTTAATAATTTATCATAATAATAATAACTTGTACTTTCCTATTTGAAGACTCGGTCAACCAGTTGTTACATAACAGTACTGTTCGTCCAATTTACATATATTCATTTTCTTTATATGTTCCTCAACAGATGAATATTCTAAAGCCGGGTTTCCGAATTTTCGCAGTGACCAGCGATCAAGGTTTTACTAACATGATGTCGTCATCAAGGTTTTAAAACCGGGTTTCCGAATCGGACCGGAAATTTTAGTGGTTTAAGGTTTAGTGGTTTAACCGGTATAGAACCGGAATCAAACCGGACTAAAACCGGTGCTCCTAAATATAAAATATTATGTTATCAATCAAATAAAAATATTGGAGGATTAAAAACTAGTTATAAAGTGGAATGTCATAAATTCATTGATAAAGTAGAGGGTTAGAAATTAAATTAACATAAAATAGGTTGGAAAATAAGAAATTGATTGTAAAATAAAGTACCAAAAAAATATAATTTAAATAATGTCCATACGAAGATTTGAACCCATGACCTCTAAAAACAAAGTCCAACACTTAAGCAATTGAGCCACACCATTTTACACAACTTAAACTCTATTTTTCTAATTTATCAGAATTTCGTATTTTTTGTAATTAATTCTGAACCAGACTGGAATCGGACCGGATTTCAGCCGGTTCGCCGGTTTCCGGCTTGAGCGGCCGGTTCGTTTTTCAAAACCATGGTCGTCATCAAGAATTATAACGCCGCTTATTTTTATAATGTCGTTGGTGATACATGAATTGAAGATACTTTTTGCACGACTTACGGCGAATTAAGCCCTCCTAAGATAGAATAGTCTAGTAATCAAGTTTCGGTTCAAGGACAAACCTGAATGAACACCAATAAAGACAGGACGAAATGAAATATTCTTTGAGTGAATATTTTTTCTGAGTTTTTTGTTTTGAATGGATAGGGATTTGGTGTATACACACACACACACACACATATATATATATATATATATATTACATCACCTTTGAGCGCCATTCGTGAGCACCGCACATGTTGCATGCCAATCATTAGTTACATTAGATTAAATATAATAATAAACCTAAATTAGTCTACATGAAAAAAATAAAAAATTAGTCTCCCATCTCTCGCCGTTGCCTCCCTTCTCCGTCATTGACGGTTGAGGAGGGCGGTGTCGGCCAGCGATGATCGGAGAAGGGCGGCAACGGCAGTTGATGGGAGACTAATTTTTTCAACAAATTTTCGCAGCGACCAGCGATCAGCGAACAGAGATGGCTAGCGGTGATCAGTGACGGCTAAAGGCGACCGACAGTGACGGCGATTGCGGCGACGGGAGATAGAAGACTAAATTTTTATTTTTTAATTTAAGCTATTTTAATATTATTATATTTAATTTATTATAATTAATGATGTGGCATGCCACGGCGGTGCTCACGAATGGTGGTCACATCACATAGGTGAGTACCATAGATTACTCTTGCTATATATTATATTAGTATAATATATATAATTTTTATGGTTGCTATGCTGAGATTCGTTTTCATTTGTAACATAAGGTCTTTCAAAAGTTTTCCTAAATGGTTTCACCTTGAAGTAAATCATTGTGATTATTAGAAAATTCAGAAAGTGGCACTTTTCTTTAAATATTGCATTCTATAAATTGAACCTTGGTGCATATTGGTTATTAGATATCAATCAAGAAGATTGGATCAAAGAGTTCGAGCTAGAGATGATTAAGACTAGAATATGAAGGTAAATGCAAACTCTAACTGATACTAACAGAAATTAGGCAGGCTAAAAACGTAGTTATAAACAAGAACGAGGTTAAGAAGGATCGTAAATTTACACTTAGGAAATTTATTTTTAGGGAAATAGGGAAATACCGGATCTGTGGGAATCTCCAAAGCCAGCTGGCAGCTCCCAGAGAGAGATGACGCTTCTTTGATACGCTACAGGGAAAAGACCCCATAATGATAAAAAGCAGCAGGAGCCGTCTCTGACGGGACAGCACGGGAAAAGATGCCAGCCGCCTAGCCAGTCCCATCGCTAGCCGCCCACTGTTCCTGACAATGCTGGAATAGTTGCTCCGACATTATTAAAAGGTGTTGTAAGCTGTCTGATAGGACGGAATACGTCCCATCTCTGGGAATTCTGCCATAGTAGCTATTGGAGGCTCCTATATAAACGACTTCGTCATATTCACATAATAATCACATTCCAACACTTCTTAACATTTAGAAAATATTTTCACTATCACTGACGTCTTTATATATTTTCTTATGTGTTCTTAAGAGAAATAGCGAGGAATAAGTAATTTGAGTGTGTGAGTGTTCAAAGTATAGTGAAAGAAGTTTCATAGTGCCCGTTGACGTAGGATCTGCAAAAGATCCGAACTGAAGTGGCCCCGATACGATATGGATGTAAAAACTAAGTTCTAAAAATAGGTTACTAAATGTTGGGTAACACTGCAGCCAACACCTGGGATCAGAGCCCAACACAGAACGCAGAGTGGAATATTTAACGAACTTAGTGACGAAAACTGATGAACACGAGATGTAAATTTGTGCGGCAAGTTCTTCAACTTGCTGCGTGCCTCAAGGCACGAAATTCCACTACGAAGATGGATTACAAAAATAACTATGAAAGGATAGACGAATCAAACGATTCTGCAACCTACAAAGTTCTAAGACTTCTGCAAAAGAAACACTAGGCTAAAAAGACACTCTAGCTCGCTCAAATTCGCTCAACGAAACTCGATAATTTTCGCGTCATAGCTCTCAAAAGTTTCTCGTCCAAAGGTGTAGTTGGCAGCTTGAAATCTTCCTTATATTATAGGTCTTGGCTCCTTCTTGAATTGGTAAAATATCTCTTGAAAATCTCATAACTTATCTCCTCGAAGATCTCCCTAAATATAGTAATATTTAGGTCGAATCTTCTCTCCTTCTCGTGATCTTCATATCTCCATTTAGTGCAATCTCCTATTTTTGGCATGTAGGTGCACCACTTATTTTGGGGAAGGAAGACAAAATCTTTTTCCATATTTCAACCAAGTCTTCGACATTAACAATCTCCCCCGTTTTGTCTTTCTTCCCAAAACCCATGCACATCCACTTAGCTTAGTCCGTCCTAACTTCTTCTTCTGCCTCATCTCCCCCTTTTTGGGAAGGAAGAAATCTCTCCCTTAATTTGACGTTCCAAAACTCCCCTGAAGGCAAAATATACTCAACCAAAAAACAAATCAAATATGATTAGAGTAAAAAATAAAAAAAAGTACTATAAATTAGTACACAGCCAGCCAAGGTTCTTTAGGGAAATCTGCAACACAAACTTTCGACCGGCAATCATATTAGAAAACCAAATCAGCATGCGCAAAAGTATAAAACTTTATCAGGCACGCAAAATTTGATAAGGATAAGAAATTCAAACTCTCAACGGAGTCTTTAGCTTCTTTCTGTTTCAGTTCTAACTCTCTCTGTCGAAGTTCCCTTAGCACCACCAGCAAAAGTTACACCACCTTGATTAGCGCTATCTTCTCCCCCTTTTTGGGAAAAGTACCAGGTTAAACGTTGAGGAAGATGTGGATCCAACATCTGGTTCAACATTCTCAGACTCGAGATTGGGTGAGTTCGCAATAGACATTCAAGATTAAAAGTATCAAAGCAGAGCAGTATAAATCTTGAAAGTTATAAAGTTCAAAAAAAATTTCGAATTTGCTGAGATTACCTATATTATGAAATAGGATTTGTGAAAGCGGAAGATATCGAGCTAAGCCAAAGAAAAATTCTTAACAGTCCAAGAGAATACTCGCATGCGAAAAATCAAGCAAGTTATAGTTCGGAAAGAATAACCAAGCATATATCACATATGAGCGAGCGATACTAACTGATTTAGCAATGTTGATGAGCACATGAGACAAGCATAGCATGCTGTTCTTTGTGCTCCCCCTCAAATAATGCGCAAGAATTGACTAAACATGCAAGTATAAGAAATCAATTCAAGTCACGTGCATATAACACACAAATTTACCTAGTAAGCACATATACATGGTCCCCAAAACATGTACTTAAGATATTGTGTGAGGGTAAGAGCAATGAAAAATTTATCGCATTTAAACAATTCAGTACCAATGCCATCTAAAATTACATTTAGAATGTGCGATAACAAAATAAATTCGCATTTATTCAATTCAACGCATATGAAACATAATATTTCATGTCAGAATGTGCGAAATTTTTCCTTTCAAGATTATTATTTTTTTTCCAGAAATTAAAAAATATTAGTTTTCTATATATATATATATATATATATATATATCTTAATTTTTTTATTTTTATTTTTATTATTTTGTATATAATATGTGTTTATATGGGGTCAGATTATTTTGCTTTGATCAATCGTCACACCTAAACTTTTACGAGACATTTGTAAGAAGAAAATGCCGTCAAGTCATGTCGTCAAACTAAAGTCCTAAGTTCATAGACTGGTCCATTTCGACAACTCTCACTAGGTTCGCTCTTGCGCTCATGTATTTCTAACTTGGGATCTTTATATTTATATCACTCAAGTCAACACAAGAAATTTTAAGTCAATTTACCTGTGATCGAGGCATTTTTTAATTTTCACCTAAGCGAGAGACCGTTGATTGGAATCAAAGGGTTGTAAGGGTTATAGTTTGGCTAGGACTTAGAAGGGAAGGAATTTAGAGGAAGGTGAGCTTATCTCTTCGTCATCTTCCATTTCTATGTCCGTCTCCCTTTTTTTTCGGCGTCTTTCTTCTTTTCAATCTTTTCTCCCTCGTTTTATGCTATGCTCAAGCTGAAGCTCCGCTTCTCCACGAGGCTATAGGAGATTATCGTAGGCGAAGTTCTTCTTGTTGGTTCTCGGGCCGATACCGTGCTCCTCTTCTTTTAATCCCCAGAGAGGTTTCAGAGATTATCTTTTTGGAAAAGTTCGTGGTTATGGAATTCGTACCCAAGGCTGCGCTCCTCTTCTCGTTTCCCGATATAAGGCCGGATTATCGTTGGAGAAGTTCACTTCGTGGTGCTCCTCTTTCCAGCCGTTCTGACGAGCGTACGAGATTATCGTTGGAGTTCACAGTAGGATCCATGCCACCTTCTAACAGTTAGTCGGAAGGCAGGTTCCTTTGGTCTGATTTTTGCGCATTGAGCAATAACATCTTTTGTCATCATCCTCTTTTTTTTTTTTATTATTTTCTCCCACTCCTTTTCTCGTTCGAACAACCATCCGAAGAGTATAGAAGACGGTTGAAGGCTGGGAATGGGATTCAAAGGAAGAAAATGACATCGTAGAAGGCTCAAAGTGGATGACTAAGGGCCAATGTGGGGAAAAGAAAAAAATATTGTAAGGCTGAGTGAGGAAATAACATAAGCGCCCTTATCAGTTTCCTAACGATCTAAGGCAATGTGAGTATGAAGCCAAGTATCACTAGTTAAGACAAGTAATTGATGTGTGACTTACTCGAGAAATAGATCCAAAGAAAAAAACAATGCTTCTCACATGTGTATAGTGGCTTTGTGTCTAGTGGAGCAACCTAATGACCTTTAGACACAAGAATGCGACTTAGACTGACAAAATTAAGTAATTACATCGATCGCATGTTGGGGTAAAATTCTAAGTGGCTTTAGATCAAAGCATCCTAAAGGATTTTGTCATCCCCCTCTATTTTGTTTTATTATAAAAAAAATTTATTTATTTCACGCAAGATAAAGCATATAAGCATAGAAAACACATAGCATAGAACATTTAGTAGCACAGAAGATCAGGTAAAGCACATATTACGGAAGATTCAACATGCCTAATTTTCCGTGTCTTGGTGAAATCGTTTTTCATCCAATGTCTTGGTGAAAATGTCAGCTAGTTGGTATTCCGTGTTCACGAAATACATCTCTATGGTGCCTTTTTCTACATGATCTTTGATAAAGTGATATCTAATGCCTATGTGTTTTGTGCGTGAGTGATGAACAGGATTGCACGTAATAGCGATGGCACTTTGACTATCACTATATATGGGTATATTATTTAAATTGTACCCATAGTTGCGAAGCTGAGTCCGCATCCACAGCATCTGGGAGCAACAACTGACGGCAGCCACGTATTCCTCTTCGGCCGTCGAAGTTGACACACAGTTCTGCTTTTTGGATGACCAACAGACCAGCTTTTCGCCTAGAATTTGAGCGCCACCGGATGTGCTTTTCCTGTCTATTCAGTAACCTGCATAATCAGCGTCAGTATAGCCGATAAGTTTGAAGTTCGTACCCTTTGTATACTATAGTCCAAGGGTAGAAGTGCCCTTAAGGTAACGCAGAATGCTTTTAAGCGCGAGCATATGGGATTCTTTGGGATCGGCTTGAAAACGAGCACATAAGCAGGTGGCAAACATGATATCTGGCCGACTCGAAGTGAGGTAGAGAAGAGATCCAATGATGCAGCGATACAGTGTGACGTCGACCGACTTGCCAGAGGGATCGGCATCCAACTTGCAGCTTGGTGACATAGGAGTGCTGAGAGGCTTGCTCTGATCTTGATGGAATTTCTTCAGAATATCCTTGTTGTCTGACTGATGAAAATCCCATCTTCGAGTTGCCTGACTTGTAGTCCTAAGAAGAACTGTATCTTTCCCATGTGACTCATCTCGAACTTGCTTTTCATTAGATCTCCATACTTCGTGCAGACCCGTGGATTAGTCGATCCGAAGATGATGTCGTCGACGTATACTTGAACGACCATCAGATCATTGTCTTGCCATTTGATGAAGAGGGTTGTGTCTATCGTTCCTCGTATGAATCCAGACTTCACGAGAAATTCACTCAGGACATCGTACCAAGCACGTGTGGCTTGTTTTAGTCCACAGAGAGCTTTGTCCAATCGATAGACGTGATCGGGATGTTCTTGATCAACGAAGCCTTCCGGCTGAGCGACGTAGACTTCTTCTTTTAACACGCCGTTGAGAAAGGCGGTCTTAACATCCATCTGATAGACTTTGAAGTCTTTGTAAGCTGCATAAGCCAGGAGAAGACGGATAGCTTCGATTCGGGCAACAGGAGCATAAGTCTCGTCGTAGTCGATGCCTTCCTGTTGATTGTATCCCTTCGCAACTAGCCTTGCTTTGTTTCGAATCACTTCACCATCTTCATTCTTCTTATTTTTGAATACCCATTTAGTTCCGACAATTGTTTTCCCATGTGGACGGGGTACTAATATCCACACTTGAAGACGTTCGAATTGATTAATTTCATCATGCATCGCTATTACCCAATCCGGGTCTTGAAGTGCGTTTGCTACCTTGGTAGGAGTTTTTACTTAAGAAGCAGCTGAAGAGACTGTGTTGACGACGTGTCCTCACTCCATCCGAAGGATCGCCAATTATCTGATCAATCGGGTGACCTCTAGTCCACTTGTGCTCATGAGGCAAGGCTGAAGCCGAGGCATCAACCATCTGTGGGTCTAGATTTCCTGTAGTCTCAGACTGATCAATTGCTTGAGGAAGTTCTAATTCTGCACTTGGAACGATCGTCTGTGATGATTCTTCCTCAGTAACCACTTGGTACGTTGGTCTCGTAGGGTGGAGAATCCACTATAATGCAAGTCTCATTGCTTCTTCTGACGTTGAATTCGGGGTTGTTGCCATCTTCTGTTGGTTTTGTACGAACACACCAGTGAAAACAGGTTCTGAACTGTTATATTCAGAAGCAATCTGGTTAGGTACGGGTCCTGAACTGAGGTGTGCAGGAGCCATCGGGTTAAGCACGGGTCCTGGACTGAAGTGACCAGAAGCCATATCCGCCACTTCGTGGAAAGTGACATTGTAGCTTTCTTTGATTGTGTGGTTGGACTTGATGTATACTCGGTACGCTTTCGAGGTTGAGGAATACCCGATGAAAGTGGCTTCGAATGCTTTAGGGTCGAACTTAGCACGTT